>OY390711.1:2400000-4800000 GCA_959613345.1 Tolmerus cingulatus | reverse complement strand
CGCTACAACCATATTAATATGTGTTTTTAAAGCTTAAGCTCCCCTGCTTGAAATCGGAGTCCTGGTTTTTCTCGGAAAAATTTAAGGACAGCCTCGGGCTTCTATGTGCTTTTAAGTTATTCACTGCCTTTTGTTTGTTTCGCCGAGGCTCAATAATGCTTCCGGTATGCGAAAAAGCTTGGAAAACGTATATAGCCACCAACCCTCGAGATGGAGCGGCCTCTGGTACATCATTACTCGAGCATTATCCACCTCCGCAGGGACACAGATATCACCTGGAAGCGATTCGATTCAAGATGAGGTGTGTCCCGGCGCCGCATAAGCGCGCTTTATGCGGCTTGGAAAATTAATATCTCATCTTCCGCACACATGCCCGGGTATCTTTTGATGTAGGAACACGGGTATGCGAGGCTCCGGCCACGACCCCATTCGGCACGGGTAGAAGCCACTAAGATTTTAATAACCGATTCGGCATGCAGGGCGAAGGCAACAGCGAACTTAATGAGCGTGTTTTATACATTATTATCCAAATTGGGTTCAGGTTACCGGTGGCACCCCCGCCGAAACAGCAGAACCCGCCCCGGGCAAATCTCTAGCGAGATTATTTCAGGTGTATAAGAAATGCACGGTATTAAAGCAAAATTTATCCCATGAAATTGCCAAGTTGGCAAATTAGCCGAAGATCCTAGCAAGAGGCTCACCATCCATTTTAGAAATTTAGCTCTTGCGTAACACGCATTGCTCCTGTAGATAGGTAGGTATCTCTGCAGCCCTATACAAACATATTTCTTTGGAGGGTCCCTATGTATATTTAATTAAATTTGAGAGACGCGATACTACAGTATAAATTCAGCCTTAAATTTAGGGGAAAAGGTAAAATTGGTAATAGGAGCTCCAGATATAAAAGTTTGTGGGACCCATATGGCGCTCTGTTGCGTTGCTGCGTGCGAGTGTTCCATTCTCCAACATTAAGGAAAATGAGTAGAAAAGGTGCTCCCGACAATAAGGCGTGGGATTTATGGTCGTCTGTCGTTACAAGGGTGACTTTCTAAAAAAAATAACAAAAATACTGCATCGGGTCATCTGAAGGGTATAATTTTGGCCAATCACTTTTCGAACGAGCCCGGTTGTCCTTAATAAAATTCAGTAGGTTGAAAGCCGCCTGAAGGGCCGACTCGTTCAAAGAACATAAATCGTACAACGTTTAAGTTTCTCTCTTCTCGAGCGTTGCCCCTGCTTCATTTTCTAAAAGTGAACGACACATTGAGGTGACTTGCAGGAGGAGCGCAAAAGGAAAAGGCTCTCGGCACGGGTGACATTTCCGAGGGGTCTGCAAATAGCTGGAAAACGAGCTATCCAGAAGGAGTTCTTTTTGCCCCCGATCTAAAAGCACTTCATGCACAGCAAGGTACCAGAGTACGCCATGCACGATAGTATCATAGTGCCCCACCATACAGAGCAGCCCTCAGGATCCCACAATAGGGAAGCCGAATTAATGCGGCCTTCGCGTGGAACCGACTATAAGTTGTAGGTGTCAGATGGCACCGAGCAGGAGCCGAGAATCACGTACGAGTTTCCTATTTCCCGTACGAAAACAACTTAATCCAGCTGAAGATGCTTCCAGATAAACCCAGTACTGGCTTCGGAGTCCTTCCAATCGCCTCCTGCGGGATAAAGAACAAAGTGCGCAAAATAAGAAATGCACACGCTCCCGAAGCGTCTCCCGTGGGTAGAAATTTCCAATTCGGAACATATCGGGCGAGACACATAAGAAGCCTTTCGTCCTCCACTCTCTTCCCATTTGCATAATTTATGGATGAAATATAATGTCGGATGGACCCCTTTTCATCGAGTTTTATTATGTTTCTGCATAACACATGTCGTCCGGGCAGCACCTTCACGTACCATGATAACTGTCCTTGCGCTAATGTTGCAAGGAGATTTTCAATCTTATAACTCCGGATACAGTTTTAAATTGAAAAACTCTATCCATGTCCAGTCCCTTCGTACCCGGAGGAGAGGTTCAGGTATTTCGGACCTTTCAAGCAGAATGAATGTCACATCCATGCGAACGAAAAAACTTATGGAGTTTTATAACCCAGTCTTTTCACAGGATTTTCCAAGAAATTGCAGATACCTACGAGATATTCGTCTTTGAGATAACACTCTTTTATTGACGAACGACATGTCTTTTAATGAATTTCTTTGCGCCATCTTTGATAATCTTTAATCCTTGTAATAGATTTCATTTCGAATTATAAAGATACATATTTACAATCCGGTAATATTCATATACGCCATATATATGTATATAAAACTTACATACATACAAATTTATGTGCTATACTCGTATATTTATATTAATATAGTAAAAATCAATAAAAGGGTGCGGATATATTAAAACTCTTTGGTTTTTAGAAGATGAAAATAAAACAAAGACCTTTTCCTGAAAGTCTCTTTGAGCTGATTTGAGATGAAATCGATTAAGGTAAGTTACTAGCATTAATTTTCTATTTAGTAAACTTGTCAAATCGAGTGAAGAAAATATTTTCTTTTACTTATTTAATAGGAAAATTTAGGTTTCCCCTTTATATCACGAAGATTTTGTTTTATTCAAAGGCTGATTACCTTTTATTTTGTTATATGAACGCATGTATCTATGTATGTATATGCATTTGAGAAAAATGAATAAAAATTTTTGTTTGTAAAATTTATATTTTTATAGATTTATAATTCGGAATTTATTGCTTCCAGAAGATTTAAAAGAGCCGGAAGAAACATAATATTTAAAAGATACACAGTTATGGTTTGCCTGAAGTGCATATATACATAATTAAACAGAATAAACATATAAAATATTTTATAACTTTTGTAATTTCAGTATTGTCGAAAACTATAACTATTAGAATGCTATTTTATTGATGTAACACCTATTTTCAAAACGACTAAACGGGCAGAGTACTACCGTACGATTACTCGCAGCCACTAAGTGCAATTTTAAACTGCTTTATGTAACACCAGTCTGTATATTATACTTCAGAATTTTCAGTATTAGGATGGCGTTAGGCTAACGAATACCAATTTTCATTGGTATCAGCAGGGCGAAAAACTTACTTAAGACAGACTCTTCATGAGATCCCATAACATCTTAAGAGTTTGCGAATTTTTGCCTACATTTTGAACTGATTTTGATGAGATTTAAATAGTTTTATATTCCAATTGTTATCTTTTACTTGAAAATAAAAGAAGGATCATTAAACAAGTTTCCAAATAAGAGAGATCGACCACATAGTAAGAAATCTGCTCAAAAGCTGGAAGTAATTTGATATTTATAACCAACTATTTTTTGTCGATTCATCCCCAAAAGCCCCATGCTGAATGAATGGGGCTAAACCTGACCGCTCCCTACCTCGACCTGTGCAGATCCCAGTGCATTTTAATAACCAGGTAAAAGCACCGAAGATGTCATTCAGGAGGAAGTCTTCCATAAAATTGAGTGCTATCGCCCTTTTACAATTTTTTTGGATACAGCGAACTTTGCTTTATGCAAGTGATGCCCTCCTCGTAACGAGCCGCCACAGAACTTTTTAGTAAACAGGACACAGGGCGAAAAAATTTCTATTATATAGGTAAGTTTTAGGAAACTCCTGTTGTGTCGATGAATGGATATCGCGAAACTTTTATTTGGAAAATTGCACAAATGCCTTCCCCGGGAAGCGACGGGCTTGTCCCACTTAGAAGCATACTCTTATTTTTAATAAAAATTTGAATACCGACCCACCCACAAAGTGAATTTTAAAATAGTTCGAAAAATTCCCAACGGTCTCGGAATGGCGGGCAGAATGAGGTCCTGACGCTTTTAGATTATTACGGTGCCTTGAACGCGATCCCAGGGATAATGCAGCCCCCGCCCGCTCGCAGCAAGGAATTTATTTTGTGCCTTCGGGATCTGCTGGCTCAAGAGGACGGATGATTTGAAAATCGACTTCGGGTTGTTTCATTCACCTAAAATAATCAGCTCGGAACACTCATTCGAAACGGTCGGCATTACCGAGCCTTTTCTTTTCACGTTTTGTAAAGGCAGTCGTCGGCGACCATTTCGGTGGGTCGGTGGGTCGAGAAGGGCCACATCCAGGTTCGACCTGATTTCAAAACATTAAGTGCAATCATGCGAGAAGAAGATCTGGGAAGATGCCAGCGTAGTTATATTCCTGGAAAATTGTGTCTGGCCGTGGAGTCGAAACGCTCCCTGCCTCCTCAGCATTATTTATGGAGCGGCTGCGTTCTTCCCGTAAGTCAATTACGCGACAAACTAAAGTTACTCATCCTCTGGAAAATAGTTGCGAACTTGGCTCGAATCTGCAAAATTTGAATTATGAAAGAAACCCCAATTGTTTTGCTTCCTGGGTACTGTACTATCAGATCATAATTGTATGTATGCATAGTATGCTAAAGGAATGCCTCGAGCCAATTCAGAATTTTATTTGAATTTTACTATGAATTCCAGTGGTGGGGAACCCTACTTTCTAGTTCCCTTTTTCCCTCAGTGCGATAATCTTCCAATAAATTGGATTTAATTGATTTAACTGAATGCTAATAATCCAATTTTTCATCCATTCAAATGTGTTCGAACTCTCATAAATTTTCCACAAAATGTAGTTTAATAATATTAAAAAAGTGGTACCTGTGTGAAATTTTTGTGGCTAGATGTTCAAATCGTTTAACTACATAGACTAATAAAGTACGTATATTAATTTGAAAATAAATATGCATAAGTGAATGTTTTTCTCGATTTAAATCGGTCCTATAATAAATAATTGATACATATATTGACGATTAAGCAGGCTACTTGCAATGATAACATAAGAGCAATTTACATGTAACAATCTTTAAATTTATTCATTATAATTATTATTATAGTATGATGGACTGATATCATCTGTGATATATATTTTTTAATTTGAGCTCAAAAACTACAAAAAATCAATCCTCCCAAAATTAGTATAAAAATTAATTTTTCAACCGTAAGATGAATTAATTAATTTGGCAAGTTTCATATTTCATGCTGAAATTAACAGTATTTAAAAATATTAATTCTTAATTAAGTATGCAAATTTTAGTTGATGTAATATGTACCTTGGTGCATTTAGGCCTTTCAAGCCTCATAATTCAATTCGAAGTAAATGACTTTTGAAACTTACTTTTCAAAATCTCTTTCAAATATGATTATGAAAAAAAATGGTGCGAGAAAATAACTATATAGTTCTCTTTAGTACGTAGTTTTAATTGAAATGATATAAAAGGGTTTATTGGAGTATCAAGTCTTTTTTGTTACCAATACAAGAATATATGTATTGCCTTTAAATATCAAGCTCATCATCTCACCAAAAGTGGAGTTCTTCCTTTACTTGCTTCCGATAAAAATCATAGGTATCAATTCATGATCTTCGTTGGTTCACAGCACCTCAGCGAATTGCAAAATTTGCGGTTAAAGTTGACATTCTGTACAGAAAGGGCTGGCTTCAGGTGTGCCGTCATGAACCTTTGATTCGAGCATGATCTATCTACCCCACATCCGGAGCTGCCACCATCCGAGCTGGCTTAAAAGGATCCACACTGCAGTGGGACCCTTGAGTATTCCTGTCATACGGACGTACCTTGATAAGCCTCCTCTACGTCATTTAACCCACTTGACCTTAGGAAGCAGCCTTTTTAAGTCCTTCTCTAAGGGGATTTCAAGATGACCTAATGCGGGAGTAATCTGTAGTCTCGTGGGACTGCTCCGGGGCTTCCCTCATGCACATTTTAAAATATTAATGGAGCAATTTCCAATATGGGGTCGGATATCGAGTGGGCTCTCTATCAGAGTTTGATTGAAGGCACTTCACCGGCGTCTCTGTGATATGGAATACATACTTGCAAGGAATGGCTGGAATTTTTGCAGGAAAAATATGTATATAAGTATATCTGATATAAACGAGTAGGATTTTAATCGGTTAAGGTCCTCTGCGAGAACAACAACAAAGAGATACGCTTAACTGGAAGCTGCCATTCTCTCAGATTGAAACCAAATCTACCTCTGCTCAACTTCGATTAATTTTCCACTGAAGTCTCATATTCTTCCAACGTAAAATCTTTAAGAACTTTTAATATTTCTCCTTCCTTGCAGTGTGTCCTTCCGTAGAAGTCTTCAATAAGAATTTATTTTCCGTAGGGTGAATACACTCCAGGATAATTGGCAATCGCCAGTACACATGAATGTGTACAGGTAAGCAAATTCCCTGAGTCAATTGCAATTTGAGGTTTACTGCCTCCTAAGAATCGACAAAATGCAGGTTCATCTATTCTGAGTAAAACATAACTCAATTAGTTTTGCTTTCTTTTATCGTTATGTTCACAATACTCGTCAGCTTATTGCTTTATATTACATTAAAAGACATCCCCTAGCATGATTTTATAATATACTATACATAATATAAACTTTATTATAAATGGATTAAAATACCACACATGCGTTTCAGCTGAAAGTATAGCGCATAAAATTTAAAAATGAAGCTTCTTGATTTTTCGATGATATGTATAGTAATATAAACAAGCATTGCTAGAACTTGCGCATAAAATAATACAAGTTCTGCAAACAATTTATACTCATGGATGAGCGCAAGCATATTTAATATGTGCCCAAAGCAATATTTTATTTAATAGACAAATTTAACATACATTAATTGCTTGCGGACGCACATAATTCGCATATATTTCGCTTTTAATTACTAAAATGAAATGCATTCCCCGTATCACCATTTTGAATTTCATATAACTATTTTTTTCGTCAATCTACCTCGAAGGGATTTTATCCTAAAATGTCTTCATTATCTTCATTTGTACAAAGTACGTGGATGTTGCATTCATTTTTTGCGCTGCTATCTGCTATGAGTCCGCACCACAGTTCAAAGTTTGCCTAGAATTTGCATATTTATGACAGAGTTTAGAGAGCGAGGACGCACCTCTGGCTATAGAAAATATATCTGGCAAAACCTTTTAATGTTTGCACCAACGACGACGCGAACAACATATTGTTGACCAACCGTTCCAACAGTGCATTTATGTTTACACAAGTGGATTGTTGATTGAGGATGGGTTAGAAAAATTATTTCGTGCCAACAACCCCAATATTCTTTAGTAAGAAAAATTACATAAAATTTGAGCATTCGATTTTGTAAATTTTGTTTGTTTAGCTGAGTCTTTGTGTGAATTGTACATTTTTATATAATCGATCCTTACAGTCATATTTTTAGAATAAAATATTGATCAGTTCTTTATGAATAATGCAGCCTTTAGCTAATAAAAGAACTTTACTGTATGGAAATATACTAATTCAATTTGGAAAATCTAGTCAGATGTTATTGGCAAATAATGAAAACAATCCACCAGTTAATTATGAACCACAACTACCTGAATGTAAATTTGCAATAAACAAATAATAACGATAACAAACTAATATGTATATTGATTTTGTTGTTTGATCAAATCATTGTGATCGATTTTTATCCTCATTCATTAGATAATTATGAAAATTATATGATCTCTCAAAAGTTCAGCAGTATTGCAGCGCAGCGAACCAATTAACTTTATTTATTTATTTATTTATTTCGCTTAATACAAGCTACAATTCTCTCTCATTTTTAAGAGAACGATTAATTTGGTATTTTTTACACAATACCAGCTTTGTATTCCAAAAAGTATTTTATATGCCGAAACCTCGGATGGAATTTCAATTTTCCCTTTTGTTTTATTCCAGGTTAATTAAACCGCAATTAGGGTTGTTTCTTTTAGCTTTTAAAATATACATAATTATGTAGCTCCAATTACTGATAATAGCTATTTAGCTGGGTAATATTATTTGGAAACACTATAAAACATGAATGGCAAGATTTACATCTCCATTTCATATGTGTAAAACCCACTAAACCAATTTAAATGTTTTAGCATAAGTGGGTATGGCTATCACACTGCGGGTTGAGAGTTAAATTATTAATTAATTTAATATTAAAAAACCTTTATCAAGTTTTATATCTACAGTCGTTCGAAAAGGTCAGAAAATGAGCAACAGTTATAGTAACTAATATAAAAATGTAAATTTAATTTAATATGGCGTGATACATTTTAATTTTAGCACGAAGGACAAATAATGTGGCTCTTTTCTCACTTTTAAATATTGTAGCTACTTTCGCCTTTTTTGTGCATAATATAATTCAAAAATCGGTTTTCTAAAGGTAAAATTTTACATTTTTATCAGCATAATCCAGTTTTAACAAGTAAAAAACATTGTTAGCACATCAAAATATTTGATAGACTTGAACTGTTACCAGTGATCTTTATTTCAATTTCCTTTGTTTTTCAACAAATTTAGTTAAATAATAATTGAATTTGTTTTCAAAAGAAAGTGGTAATATGTTGAAACGAACCTTGCGTGGCAGTACACATAAGATTATATTGTTGGTTTTCTAAAATTTAAATTGTCAGTTAAAATTTGTAAGTTTGACACATTTTATGTCTGATGACTTAGAGAAATTTAATTGTTTACACATTATTTATTTTAATCTCTGATTCTGATATGTCTTAATCACAGTACACAAGGTGGCATGAAATCATTAATTATTCTGGATGTCAGCTAAAAGTAAACACCAAACTCCGACTTTGGTCAAAGTTACAGACGACTACGACTAAGTTGAAGGTGAATTCACATGCTTTTCTAAATAAGTTAGAATTCATTTAACGCTCGGTGTGCATGAGATAAAATTGAATTAATAAGTTCGAAATCAAGTTTAACTTAAGTCAATCATTGTGATTTCTCATCTTGTTGAAACTTCATACAAAGTGATATCATATAGCTAAATAGATTGAGCTATATTGATTAACATATTTGATATAAAGGAAATCTAAAGAAATAATTTATTCAAATTAAAGCATCGAACTTTTTGATCGATTGAATAGATTAGTTTAAGTTAGATTCGCTTATGTTCCAGAATGCAGAATACCATGAAGTCAAAAATATTACCCATCATACTTTGTTTACAAAATGGAATAAAAACAAATTTTTAATGCTCTTATTGACAAATTTAATTTTTTCATATATACATAGATTTCTCATAAACAAATATGATTATTTGGGACGAATTAGCTCAAAATGTAAGTATTTGTATGGTAGGTATTAAATAAGTATCTTAAGTCTTCGTTGGAAAAGAGAAAAGTAAGTTTATTAAACAAACAATAAGGTTGGTAATTTAACGGGGTTTCAAAGCATTGACAATGTCTTCAATGTCTTATAAATATTGTTGCACTTTATTCAACAATAAACGAATTATTTCAACGTGATACTGTTTCAACAACTTAAATAACTTCAATTTCAGCAAAAATCGAGAAACTAAACAATCAACAACGGTGACTTGAAATTTAGTGAATTTCTTGTGTAAAACAATTTTATGAAGAAATAAATTCCACGTACTTTAATAACGACCAAAGAATATCCACGTAGAGAAGCATTTTCTGTTAAAACGATTCATCAAAATTGCAGAGCGGTGACAATCCTTTCGTGTCCTTGGAAGGTACATCTGGTTGCGGAGCAGCTGAGGCTGTGGGCAGATCGCTACTTTATCAATTTTTGAAATAGCCTCATAAAATTGAAAGTATAATAGAAAAACGCGTTGCTGCTCTTCTTTCTTCTTTATTAGGACACATAAAACAGAGGCGAACAAAAATATGGCCAGGTAATAACAAATTTTTTTCTTATTTTTCTTCCATGTCTTCTCCCGCGCGGAAACAAAGTACCAATTTCCAAAGTGGAAGCCCTAACTGGAGAAACGATTTATCTTCCCTGTAATGTGACCACCCACGAACCTGGCGATGATCCTATACTCGTACTCTGGTTCCGAGAGGACAAAGGGACCCCCATATACAGGTAAGACAGGACATTCAGGTAAACGTGTTCATTTCTACGTGCATTCAGGGGCCCCCGGGAAACATACGAGGCTCATTAGTGTGCGCAGATAAGTTCCCAAATTGAGCAGTTCGAGGGCCCTTCGAATCAATTTCCATACGGAGTGTCGACGGCGGCGCCTTTTTTGGCGCAGGCACAAAGTGTTAGATAAATCAGGCAGACTCGGTGAAATATCGCCGGTGGCATTGTCCTAAATCACCCCGTGAACGGCGGCCAACAAAAGCGTCCTGCCGGAAAAATTGCGGGCGTGGGCGGGAGCGCTGCGGTCCGTCCATGTTTGCGAGTAAATTGAATGCAGACTGCCCAAATTTATGACGTTCTTGCAATTGCTTTTCCGAAATTAGCGCACAGCTTGTAAATGAGGGCCATTCCTGGCAGCCCGCTAATTGTTTCACGTAGCGGCAGCAGCGTCTGCGGGCTATTTGCATACGAACGCAATCCGTCTCCTCCGAGGAGGAGAGGCGCTCCCATGTTTTTGTTGGGGCCCCATCGGCACTAAATTCCGGGACTCGGGAGGCCCGAGCCCAGTGACAAATTTAGAAAAGGGACTCTTGAAAGAGTGGCCCTTCGCAGATTTGGACGGATGTCTCATTAGTTACGAAAGGGACGATGCCGAATCCAACAAATCTCAGTTTGGTTTGCAAAAAGCGCTTATGGTTTTGGGCTAACTTGATGCCATCTGGACGAACCCTTTCCCGCAGTGAGGGAGAACGGGCAGGAACGAGTCGGTTCTTCCTCGTTGCAAATTATAACAATAATCATAAATATATCAAATGATGTGTAAGGAAAGCCCATAAATAATGTCGTTTTTTGGTGCCAAAAATAATAATGAAAAATGCCATCAGCTTCTTTTCCTGATCTATCCTTGTGGAATTAATTTTTTCTCTTTCATTTTATAAAAAATGCTGGCACATAGGATTTAATAGACCAGGGTTTCATTTCTATATAAGCACTAGCAAATTAAATTTATTACTTTTTACAGATCTTCACTTTATAATTAAAAGCAGTGCATTTCATTCGAAAAATTGAAAAAAATCATTTCTTTGTCAATACTTTGTTTGAAGTACTAAATGCGTAAATCTAGTATATTTAAGCGTATACGCGTTCGGAAATCTTAAAACGTACAAATCGGCCGAATTCTATCATTATGAACTTTTACGATACTTTTCAAACAAAGATATGCTTGAAATTAGTGGATTTACGAATTCAGTCGCTTTTTTTAGTAAATTTAATCCTTTTTGGTAGTAAATTTAATTCTCAACAAAATTGTGATATTAACTATTTCATTAAATTATTTTTAACGAGTAATTTATATTTTTGTAAAAAATTGGTTTTTTTATGGCAAACTAAAGTCTGCGTCGTTCACACACTTTCTATAACGAATGATACGAATGAGTGTATTTTAAATTATGACTAATGCCAAAAAAATACATAAATTATAAATAAATCATATTTACTTCGAAAAAGAGTGTTTTAAAACTTCTGAGTATAAGTCTTAGTTTGTTGGGAGATAATGAAAATTTGTATAATGTACATACATTATGTTTAAATGAACAAATTATTCGATAATTTTTGTATCCTAAGGTCTTTTACTTTGATGGTTTAAATAAATAAATAAATTAAGTTAGATATTTTTGAACAATACTCGACTTCCTCTTAAGCTAGCTATATAAATTGTAACTCAAGCTTACTTTATTCATATTGCTTTTCATATCCTTTTAAACAATTTTTGGTCATTGTCTCAAAGAAATGTAGCCATTAAATGTACAAACTTTTTCCAGTGTCGACATCCGTGGCAAGGACTCGCAGGCCGCGAGGAGGTGGTCGGACGACGGCATGTTTAAAAACCGAGCTTATTTTATATTTGATAAGGAGCCCAGCGAATTGGCCGTGCAGAGCACCACCGAATTAGACTCGGGAGTCTACCGCTGTCGAGTCGATTTCAAGATTGGACAGAGCAGGAACAGCCTCGTAAATTTAATGATAATAAGTGAGTATACCTTGTCTAATTATTGGAGAATCTGCTGATGCAGGGCCAGGATGTCTGGGGCACCAAAGCCAGATAACGACGACGGGGCGGAGCGCACCCTTCGTGACTGTAAAAATGGGGGCGCCTGCAGCGAGACCGCAGTGATACCTGGGAATTGTTAGCCAAATTAGACAGACCCGGCAAATTTATACCCATAATTTGCGTATAAATTGCATGTCATAAGCGCTCGCGCCATTTGCGGGTGCCGGCCGATTCCCGCTTGACTTACATTACTCTCGTTAAGCACGAAAAGTCCAATTTGGTTGACAGTTGTGAGGTGTACTTACGGCCGGTGCTGTGCCCGTAATTTTTATGGAAGACATTATTTCGTGTTTATGGTTCAATTATGCACCGTAGGATCTTCCCAGCATGTGAGAATAGACCCGCCGTGCCGCATCCGCCCCGTGTCCCGTGAAAGGGTCACGGTGGAGTGTGTGCCAACCGCTCGATGGCAGGTTTGATTTTATCTTGCCTTAATTGCCAGCACGAGCAGGGTCGATAAGCGCACGTGACGGGACAAGGGGCGAAAACATACGTGAAAAAGTGGACGCTCTTTCGAAAAATATTAACCGAACTATACCGAGTTCGCACAGGCGTACTTAAGCCTTCAGGTAAAACCAGGAAACGCCACAAAATTACTAAGTAACTACCCTTCGACCATTCATCATTTCTATTTTCTCCTATATTACAAATAATCGCTCTACGTTGTTTCCAAAAAAGAGAAAACATGATATTGCATTTTACACTCTCATTTATATAATATATATGAATACATAAATTACATATCGTACATCACGCCTAGAGTTCCAGAATTATTTTTTCATGATTTCCCAACCCACCTTCGCTGTTGGTGTGAAAGGAGTATTGACATTCCGACACGAAATAATCGTGGATGACACGATTCATTGATAAACACTGTTTCATAGTTAACATTTTATGAAGCGGACTTTTTTAGATATTAAATTGGTATGTAGGAAGCTCCATACCTACTGCTATTTATATTAGTCCAGTCAATGTGGAGTTCTGATGGCAATAGTTTTGCATAAAAAATTTTTTTATTGGCCTTCTCAATTCAAAAGTCCAGAATTTTCCTTTTATTTCAATTGAACTCATATGGGACAAAATTAATATTGTGCCAGAAAAACTACCGGAGCTAAAAGTCAATGGACACAAAGACGAACCCTAGGTATTTTATTTCGGAAATAAAATTTTTAGCTGGACTTCACATGATCCACAGGAGGTACACGCAGAGATAAAATAATTGCTAGCACCGTGTCGTTTATGTGTTCGTACTCATACTTTCCTCGTGAATAGTAATTTTTTTCCTTTATATTAAATATTTCTATAAGCTATTCGTTGCTACTGCGGTTATTCAGATATTTGCATAGTTCTTTTTTATTTGATTTAACATTTTACAAATTCATCATTTTATGTTCTTAAAATAAAATAATCTCCGAGTGTTTTAGAATAAAACAAGGATTTTAAAAACATGGGCCTAAAATCATTGTTCTACGTTTTTATTACTTAAATTGATGGAGATTTCCATCCCACGAAAAATTTTCAAAAAATATAATATTTGTTCCTATGTATGGTATATAAATATAACAGTAAAGCATTAAAAGTTTAATGTATACAGAGTGTTTATAACTAAATGGCTCAACATAGTACCAACAAATTGTTGGTTCGTTAGAAAACAAAAACAATCGTTTCTTGTTACGAGTTTGCTACAAAAACGAAGCACATGTCATATTTGTACGGACTTTTAATTTCCGATTTTTTTCTGTAAGAATTTCGACAGTGATTTATTTTCAAAATAAAAGATATTTTTATTGTGTTTTTCAATAAAACTTTGCCCATTTAAGTGACTAAAAGCACTACAGATAATATTTTGAGCAAGTAGCACAAACATAATTTCGAAGAGCTCTAAAATTGCTTACTAAGCTGTGTAATAAGTTACGAATTTTTCATAAGTCAATAATGAATTATTTCTGATAATCTCTATAAAACCATCGAATCGCAGATATTTCTGATGTAATGGAAAAACTTTGTGATGTTGGTAGTTGTCAAGTAGCTTCTCCCCTACTATAAAACTGAATTAGTAATCGAATAATTGAGTTTTGCCTTTATAAATGAGTTGAAAAAAAAAACAAAATATGTTTAATACATTTCTGAAGGATACATTTAGAAGTTCCCCATGATACCATTTGTTGAGAGTTATTATAATTACAAAAATTTTAAAAAGATAGACAGTGTATTTTGTAAGTAGTAGTTTTGTTTGTGAAGGATTATTTCAGATTACATTAACTACATATATGTACATATGTATGCCCATGATTTATTGCTGCAGCAATGGATGCAATTTTAATATTTTAACTAAAGTCTAACACATATCTAGATATTAAATTCGGGAACATTTTAGTGCAATTATAGACGTACAATTTTTGCTCATAACCCATCAAGACGTGAAGTGACCCTTGGAATATAGTTGAAATGTAATTTAATGTGAAATTCTGAGGTGCGTAATGACGCAATTGTATTAAAAAGTGAATTTTATTTTTTAATTTAAAAGTACATATCCGCATCTACTGCGCAACATTTGAAAGTGTTCTCGTTATAAATATCGAAACGTGGCACGTGCTTTTGGGAGCACCAAATCTCATACATTGTTCAGAATTTTCATATTTAATGGAAAAAATTTTAGCATTTTATCTTCCAAGTGGGTCATTTCATTATTTTAATATATTTTTATATTTTCAAAGCATTTCAACACATAATTAACATTTGATTATATTTTAATCTTGCTCTTTCCAAAAGATGGCGTATAACGAAACTTTATCATTAGTAGGTAATAATTTTGAAGAATTAAATTTTTTTGGTGATAATAGTTGCTTATTACAAAAGAGAAAAAAAATTACTAAAGTATCACGAAAATCATTTTGAACTTTTGTAGGTATATGTCTTTATTCTATGTTTGTAATATGCTTATCTTAATACTCACAACCACACCAAAGTTAAGGTCAACAAAAAATTGCTCTAGTTTTTTTACTCCACGAAAGATTTTATATAAATTCAATTCTATTTTTTAGAATGCAATCTTTGAATATAATCTCGCAATTTTATATGAACTCAATTCTTAAAACGTGACTTTCTTTATCTATATTAAAATTTTAAAACTTTTCAAAGAAAATATGTTTTAAAAGGAACAGTTTTTTATATAAATCTCAAAAGACATATAACGTTAACGTTTCTTCTAGAGTGGTACTTCTAAAATCATCATTTTATACAGAAAGATACTGTCTTGGAAATAGGATTAAAAATGAAACCAAACGTGGAAACAAAGTTCACTTTTGAGCATCGAGCTCATAATCTTATTGAAAAATTTATTAAGCTTGTGAGACGGTGAATTTTTTAGCGATAAGAAAAAACTGCACTAGAACGAAGAAGACGATTGTCACATATTTTGTAATTGTTTTTTAATCTTCTTGTGGTCATTAATTATGAAACTTGTAGTTAAGACAGTTTCATCACTACGGAAGCTGGTTAAAATTTTATGGAACGTGCAGAGAAGGACCATTTCTAGCCGGAAGTTACAAATTTCTTGTTTACCCTTGGGAAACAAGCTCTAGTTTAAAAGCCCGAACATAAACTAAAGCTAGGAAAATCTTTGAAGTCTGATAACAGCCGATTTTAGTGCAACGGCCCGAAAAATTGAACCCGAGAAATGACTCCTTAACGAGCCTTTTAATATTAATTGGCTCATCGGGAAATGAAGAGGCAAACAAGTTCGCTTCTTCAGCCTCTCTCTGTTTGCGTTTACGGCGAAATTATGGCGAACGGATACTAAAAGTGCAGGCGTGTTTATGAGTTTAAATAGTCCCACCAGGAGGTCAGGGGTGGTTTTTGTCCTATCGCAATCCCACCCCGTCTGTACGCATCTTTGGGACAAATTCCTGGCATTCTGGACGGGTCGTAAAGATGCCGACCACTTTGTACCCCGGGTGCGGATTAAAATTTTTACAACCCCAAGTACAGTCGAGAATGGCCGTCGATGTCGGTAGGCCTGGCCCTCCGCAGCATATGAAAAATAAAAATTATTTATTGCAGCACCACCTCTGCGCATAAGTATACGAGATGAATCCGGCGTCGAACGGTCGACTGTGGTCGGGCCTTACCGGGAGGGCGACATGGTCACATTGCGGTGCGAAGTTTACGGCGGTAAGTTAAATGACGTCTCCTTAACATTTTTAGCTTTACGCGATCCTTTACATCTTTTTAATGCCATCAATAACTCGTGTATTTGCGCCATCCAGGGAATCCCCATCCAACAATAACGTGGTTCCGAGATGGAATTCCAATAGACTCGGAAACAAATCATGTCCCGGGTGGCCATTACGTTCAAAGCGAAATAACCCTAGGTCCCCTCACCCGGGAGGACCTCAAATCAAGACTGACATGCAGAGCAAACAATCATCCCAGGGCAACTCCAGTCGAATCAGTAGTGCAAATCGATATGAACTGTAAGTATCAAAAGTATGAATTATTTATGTTTCCTCCGGTCCTTAAGACGCTGCGCCAGTCCTGCTCCGCTCCTTTGGATTTCGACGACGGCGATTGTTTCTACCGCCCTGGCAATTTCGCCAGGACTTTAAAGTTAATGTCTTCAGGAGCTTGTTATTACGTCTCCGCTCAGCACTGAGGCCCAGCAGGAACGAGGCTCAAATTGAATTTCGATTTTATAATTCAAGCCCAATTTGCAGAGGAAGTAATTCCATTACCATTAGCGGCAGACGAATCTATTTCCGGGGTTTTCTCGAACTGGCCTATCCGGCGCACTATTTGTGCAGAAAAATGCTGTTTGTGACATATTTATGCTGGCGAGGCGAAAAATTGGGCAAATTTATCCGGCTCCTCGATCTGTTCGGAGCATGTTTCGATTGAAATTCAGGCCACGATTGCTTCGCCTCGCTTGAAGATGTGAATTTTTGCAAGCCGATTGCTTGCACACCATTTATCACCCTATAAATTGCACCCTTCTCAGCACTGCTGCCTTTAATTATCCGCGAGAATTTCTCGGCAATTTTAGTTATTTTAAAAGAATTCCTTTAGGAAACCATTTGTCTTCTTCAGGCGGCCATTATCTGCATTTCAGCCAATACCAATTAATTTTTAAATATTAAAACAAGGGTAGGTGTTGTGTCTAATAGTTTTATTTAATTTAATAAATTGGTAAATAAATAATATTCATTATATTACACTTCGCATAATCTGTAATAATTTTTAGTAGACCATGATTTCGTTAACGATATACTAGTGTCCCATCAAGATGCTACAGTTTAATTTTCAGCAATTGTTGTCAATATCATAACATCACTTAGAAATGAAATTGAAGAAATACTGTTTTAATAACTTTATTGGCTTTTCAATAGGGTAACATCTATTGAATAGCGAATTAAATAGCTCCATTACATAATTCATCTCTGAAGAGTTTAATATTTTAGATTATCATATAAAATTTTAAAAATATAGGTATGTTTATGAACAACCAAATTAAATGTTTAAAAGTAAACATTTAGTGTAAATTGAAATTTTTGTTTAGAACTTCGGCGAATTCACTAAACTTAGAAATTGGTAATATGAATTACTTTTATTTTATTACTGGCAGAATGACCAAATTAAGAAAAAGTGAACCTATTAATGAAACTTCATAAATTTATTATTAAGTATTTTTGATAATCTTTTTGAAAAAAAACATTTTTTTATGTGAACAACAACCATCCGATTCTATTTAAAAACGAAGACCTCTTAACCTATTAATTACTTTACAGAAACACTTTTATGTACAACAAGAATGTTTATTTACAGAATTATTCAGAAGTAATAAGGAATACTTGTTTTTCTAATTAATTAAATTTTTATACACAATTAAGATGTTAAGAACTCTTAAATTAAATTCGAATTCCTTTCTTCGGCAGTGAAATATTAGGGATATTCACTTTTCGATGTATATATGTAGGTATAAAGTGTATTTGTTAGATTTAGCATTAAGTGTAGGGATAAAGCCTATTCTAAAGCGTCAATTGCCAAGGTCATCTTGATTATAGAGCGGCTTTTTCTCGAAGACATACACATTTTCGCTCGATTGTAATTAATTAGTGAATTCTGTCAAAAAATGAATTAATCTCGCGAGACCTATACCTCTTTCTCGCGCTCCACTGGGCATATTTTCCATGTGGCATGGTCCTGAAATATTGCCAGTGATTAGAAGTCATTACTCAGGCCGGCGAGCTCGATGACATGTGCCATTCAGACTGTCGTTATCAAAATGCTATAGCGATAACGTAATCAGTTTTCTGCGTTATAGTTTTTTTTCCGTTGGGGGAGCGATGGGGTACTGGCGCCCTCCAGCCACATAATATCCTCAATGGGGCTCAGCATGAACACGATATTAAATAAACGGCGGATACTTTCGCCCCTTTCTTTGCAGTTGCTCCATTAAACATAAGACTGTTGGGGGCACACGAGCCATTATCGGCAGGACGTAGATACGATCTCTTGTGTCAAAGCGCCGGCTCCCGACCCCCCGCCGTAATAACTTGGTGGCAGGATGGACATAGGCTGGAAAAAACCACCGAAACGGTAAGGAATTACGAATTCGACCTCCCCCGCATATCACCCACGCATTGTTTTAGCGCACATTTTCCTGGTAAAAGGGGTGGTGGTTTAAGTGGCATTCAGATACCTTCATTACCTTTTTGCGGGAAAATGGGGCATTGTTTTGGCGGGTTCGCAAATGGAACTCTTTATGCTATTCTTAATCCTCCGCATCTTTTTTTCTGTTTGGTATAATTTTAACAGACGTCCAGCGATGGGAATCAGACTACAAGCACCCTGTCAATAACATTCAGCAGAACACATGCTGGAAAGTATCTGTCATGTCGGGCGTACAATCATGCCGTTCCGTCGGAGCCGCTCGAGGATGGATGGAAGCTCGATATTCAATGTAAGTTAATTGAACATGCTCGATTTTAGGGGGCTGAAGGGGTGGAATAGTTTAAAACAGCCGTCGATATCCCGTCCATTTGCGTCTCATATTAATGACTAAATTGTGTGGTCTTAATGGAAACACTGATGGTTTTCATGTCTTGTACAGATATTCCTGAAGCTACTGTGCAATTGGGAGCGTCACTTGACCCCAACTCGATCCGAGAAGGGATAGATGTGTACTTTGACTGCGTGATTTCTGCTCACCCAGCCATTTATAAGATTGAATGGCGCCACGATGTAAGTATTTCCGATATCATCTACATTTATCCCCGAATAATATTAAATAGTATATTTGCTTCATCCGGAGGTGCCTGTTTGCCCTATGCCATAACAAGCGTTCCAGCCACACCCGCCCCTTCCCTTAGTATGGATTCCTGTAGTTTCTGCTGTTTGTTCAATTACTACCAACATTACTTCGAACTCTGGATTTTGTCGTAATCGAGATTAAAGGAGGGCTGGCTCCGACTTCACAATGTCCCACTAAGGGCTGCGATACAGACTTGCGGCGTACGTTCGAAGTTCTGCTCATCGACAACGAACCAGTAGCAATTACTTTAGCAGAATTTGCGTACGCGCACATGTAACTTTCTAATTTCGTTTATTGCTTTACGAACAGCCTTTCCTCCTCCGCCATAGGTACTTTGGTTACCGCAGATTAAAATTCGTTTAGAGTGCCATCGTGGCGGTAAGACCGCAACGCTTGATCAAAGCGGAATTCTTAATTGTATCTTGTCAAACACGTCTTCTCGAAAGTTACATCACTTAGCAAAATTGGGAACATTTTTAAAGCGAATTAAACTAATACATCCAGATACACTGAAAGTACCCTTCATCTAAATTGTGGATTGAAATACTTCCTGAAAGCAAAAACAGGAAGTAAAAAATGTTCGGGGTTGGCAGGTTTATCTTAAGTTTGGATCAATGAGTTACCCCATTTACGAAAAAGTTGGAATTGTTTTGAAGATTCCAGGTATTTTAAAGTGTATTACTCCACAAAAACAAATTACTTTGACTTTGATCTTGACCATGAATAATTTCCCAGTTAAATTGTAAACTCGAAGGTCCCTTTAATTTAAATTGAGATTTTATCTCTCACTTCTTTCCTGTGAAGCCATAGGCCCTAGTATGGGGCAAAAGTATGATAAAATCGTAAAATATAATAGCTGCGAATTATTTAGACAGTTGTATTTGATTTTAGCTTTTCATTGTCTATATTATATAATACGAATACGTGTTTATATCCGAAATTATAAGACTTTTTCGATATTAATATCTAATTAAATTCATAGATATATTAATAAAGTAAGCTTCTTTGCGGATTTTGAGCATTTTTTTGGGATTGATCTAAATAAAGTTTGATTGATTTTCATTCACCTTCAAAGTAAAATTCAATCAAAACTCGAAATCTAAGTAGTTAAAATACAAAATAATAACTAATCAATTCTTTCAACCACAATCGCTTCACATTAATTTTAAACCATTTAAATTTTATAATTAGTTTATTTATGACAAAAATAAAAATTTGTTGCCCTAGGTACAATTGTAATTTTAGTACTAAATGGGGTTTTAACTCGGTCATCCGATTTATTTTTACTACATAATTGAAATTCAATTTTCGTAGCTCGGTAGCATTCTTTTGAAATGTTTTTAATGAATTTTAAAAACTTTTCGCTTTGTTATATTTTCTATTTACTTGAATTTGATTTGGTTATCAATTAAACTCATTTGTTAGCCTTGATTTTAATTATGATTAATTATTAAATTTATTTATTAAAATGATACATACAAGTCCCAATTCATTTTTTATCTGCTTTCATGGAACTAGTAGAAAAATAGCTTCGTTTATACATAAAAATTATCTTTGAAATTAAATTAACAAATGCAAAGAAAGGGCAATATCTCAGTCGAGTTTAGAAATACAAATAAATGGTCAAAGGAATGATGGTCTGTACTTTTCAAACACGATTTAAAAGTCAATCCCATGCCTACATATAGACCAAAATCCTATGTCTCTTTCCCAAACCCTGCTATCCCAGTAACAAAATCATATTTGGCAAGCTCCAGTGACCTCTTTTATAAATTCTATCATCATTTATTTTGATATAAAATCGTAATACATACATACTATCAGGATCTACATATATAGGACAATATTCAAGTAAAATTATTTTTATTATAATTGCGAATTTCCTTTAGAACTTAACAAAAACAAAAATCCTGGAATTACATTCTTCTTCTAGAATAGTAAACTTTAAAGAACAAACTTCTAGAGAAGTTACTGGTTGGCGTGGACAAGTAATTTTTCCTTCATACTTTTTCATAAGTTTTCACTTCTTATAAACTAAAAACCTTTGGCTTGCACAAGAATGAAGTCATAGTCGGTGTAACTCCACTCCAATTAGGCACTGGTGCAGCAATGGCAATTTTGAAAACAAAATATCTCAGCAAGCGTAAATTGCTTAATTGTTTTCATTGCATTGTCTCGAAGCTCGTTCTTGGAGGGCGGTGGTTCCATTGACCACAGAAAAGCTGTATGCTGCCACCGTCGTACATAGGAGCATTTCTCACCAAGAAGGTTGCCGTAGAAACAACCTCTCTTATTGAAAGTTGAAAGTTACACGGTATTTGCGTTACTGGTTACCAATTACTAATAGCTACCACCGACAATCCCCATGGCATAAGTTCGATTCGCGTGAGAAATTTGAATGTTGGTTCCTCGTTAAACACCTGAGATAATTGGCGCTGGTGAAAATTCTGTCCTCCCACTCCTTACCAACTCGGAAAAATTGTTTCATTAATTTCTTTGTAGGGAAAACCACTGGCGCATAATGTAGCAAAAGGAATAATTATAAGCCACTACTCGCTGGTCCTGCAAAACGTATCGAGGACAATGGCAGGCAATTATTCCTGTGTTGGTTATAACTCCGAGGGGGACGGAAGCAGCCGCCCGTTCAAGCTAAACATACTTTGTAAGTATTGTAAACGTTTCCGCCTAGCGCTCTCATACGTCCGCTCGTCGACGGTGCGTAATTCCTGTTTTCGAAAATTTTCGTTTATTTCGTCCGTTTCGCAGCGCAACAACATTCCTCTGGCAACTTTATTTATTTGCAGATGCACCGACATGCTTGCCAAACCAGTTGCGAATCTACGGGGTTGCCAAGCACGAGCAAGCCAAAATCAGGTGCACCGTGGACGCGAATCCCCCCGACGTCGAGTTCAGGTGGACTTTCAATAACTCCGCCGAAAGCATCGACGTGGCCGCGAGTCAAATTACTCAATCAGGTAAGGGCGCCAAATCGACTCCCCCCGGTCTGTTGCCGCTTTGAAAATTCGCCACAGAAGTGCGCACATACACGAATTTGCACTTCGGCAACATGTACCTGCCAGCATCTCAAGTCAGGATTGTTCATGGGTGAAATTTCCTAGGCACCACCTCCACCATCACCTATACCCCGGTCACAGAGCTGGACTATGGCACTCTCCTGTGCTTCGCCACCAATAAAATTGGCCAACAAAAGGTCCCGTGTACGTTCCACATCATTGCTGCAGGTGAGTGTATTTGTTTCTTGGGCTTGCCCTGACGTCCCCGGAGGCGGTAATTGGACCTTTATAAATTATGTGAAGGATGAGCACGGCTCATGCGAGCCGGGGCTCTTCTAGACGCAGGTGGCACGAGGTCGGGTGTGTCACCTAGGCAATTCGTCTCAAAGGGTGTCAAGTGTAGACTCCTCTGACTCCATGCCTTACCTACCTGTTCTAAAACTCTCCGAACACTTTGCAGCCGGCACAGAGAACGCCTCACCTCTTCCAGGACATCCCCTATATATGTATAAATGAAATGCACTCGATAAGAACTTTTCTCGGCTACCTTTAAGTTGCATAATCCGCCCCTCTACCATTAGGTCTCAAATGACCAGTTCGCTTTGGTTGTACGCCCTCGCCACTAACATGAAAGTCAACCTGGAAAAGTCCTCGGATTGAATAAAATAAGAACAGGAGTCAAAGTGGATATTCGCCCGAACCGCCTTCCGGGCTCAAAGTTCCAGAGTCCTGACCAAGACATCAAATTTTTTAAAGCCAATGTCCGCTTTAAGGATTTTCTTGTTGTGCTTGCGAGTAAGTTCTGCAACATTAACACAGCCATTGACGCAAATAGAAACCGAATTTGCCTATTGTATATAATGCTCCTAAAATCTTAAAACCAGTAAATCACATTTAGCAACATGAGAAAGATAAAATTTTAAACACTACGAACCCGCTTACTTATCCCGTTTAGGAAGTGGCAAAATGTGGATTTCCGTCGTAATTTTACTTATTCAATACTTAGTGCTCAAAAGAAGTAGACAATTTAACGAATAGATTTTTTGTTTCATTTCAGAAATTTTATATTTTGAAAATGTTTGCTCTATGTGTTTAAACAAGCAAACCTTTTCATATCTTATATGAAGGACATGATGATTTACAATTTATGTAAAAGTATAAAGTTATGTCAAAAACTATAATACCTGCGCTAACGTTAAAAGGATAATATTTTTTCAATATAGTCAGGGATATGGAATAGGAAATGTATTTGGTCGAAGAAGTCTACTTTTGGCTAATTAACATGTATTCAATATCGATCCCAGCCTAACTTTTATTTGGTTGACATATTTGAAAATGGGTTCACCGAACAGATATATGCATTTTCGGTTAGTAAGTAATCTCAAGAATACTTCAACAAAGTGTCATAACAATTTGAGTATTCATTCGTAATTTAAACGCAATTATCCTATTATCTATATATACAATACATATGTTTTTTCTTTTAAAATTATCACCTCTAGGACTCCATAACGCGAAAACTGTGAATCCGTTTGATTAAAAAGTTTGTGTGATTTTTTGTTGTGATCAAAGTAAGGGCCTAAGGAAAGGATTTTTTTTTTTTTGTTGAAAAATTACTGAAATTTGGGCACCTCGAAAAATGATTTTTTTATCGATTTTATAGTGAGCTTCCACCAATTTTGAAAGTCATGTTTGTGTAGTGCTGGGACCGTACCTCTGTGTTATTCAATAGGTATATTCCACTCTAAGGCTTTAAACCATTTTAATATTTCATACTAACATTCAATGCACACAAAGTATGGTTTTTTTGTACGGTTTAACTATATTTCTCCTCTTAGAAAGTCATAATCCTATTCTGTATGGTCAAAGCAAGTTATAGTTAAATAAATTATTATATTTTTTCAACCTTATTAAGAGTATTTAGCATTTAGTATAGGGTTGTCTAAATATACAGGAGCAAGCAATAGAAAAGAAAAATTATTGAACTTTTATATCAAATCCCAAAATTAAACGTATTTATGACCAACAATAGACGGGTAGAAGTGACTTCATTTGCACACCAATTGTATTGCACGAACGTTAAAAGTGAATATGTTTAGTTACCAATGGCTGAACAGTTCTGGGAGTAAATATATACCGGAGGTAAACTTGATTGCTAGCAGTTTTCTATTTCCGAGCCCGGATTTACAGATGTCGACTCAGGTGAGTTCGGAGTTGAACCGCCCAAAGAAATTAAATTTTTCGAAGCTACTGTGCAGAGTGGCTGGTTTTAGGGATTTTGCTTTTATCCCAGCTGTCCTGGAGCAGAAGCCAGTCTATAGCTCGATGTCCTTTCTATCTTCCAGGACGACCGGATCAAGTGCATAACTGCACTCTGACCAACATATCACTATCTTCGCTTACGATCCAGTGCACCGAAGGATTTAATGGTGGACTACCGCAATCATTCATGGTGGAAGTGAACGACATAAATTCCCATGTAAATGAACTCCCGTCCGCTCTCCTTGGTCTCGTTTTAATTCCCAGTGTTCCTTCGTATTTTAGGAAGTCAAGGCGAACTACACGTCCCCGGCGCTGAGATTTTCTGTGTCTGGCCTCACACCTGACACCATCTACCAAATCTTGGTGTATGCGTTCAATTCGAAGGGAAGGTCCGATCCAGCAACCCTCAATGCGTCAACGCTGAAACTGCCGGATAAAGAATCAACATCGGAAGGAGGTAGGACTCTGCTGCCCGGTGTAAGTTTTTACCCGAATAATGTAGTTTCTGCAGAGATTCCTTCAAGTATGGCGCTATCTCCAATGGCATCGATTAGCATCGGGTTGATTGGCGCTATAACGGTTGCAGGATTGACTGTATTTGTTTCACTCTACAACCCCTGTAGAAACTGGAGACGGAATAGCAACAAGGAACTTTCCAATGAAAATACATCCCGGGAAGGATCACCTGGACCTAGCGACAAGAGTTCTGGCAGCAAAGAAATTGACGGCAACGAGAGCGACGAGAAAAATCCCGACATTATACCGGAAGCACTCGAATTGGATGAACTGGTAAGACCTCCCCCTACCCTCTACACTGAATTTTCGTGCCACGGGGACCCCGCGAGCTCTGTAATGAAATAATAATTCGTCGATAGGTCGACTACAACAGACGCCGGCAGCATATATCAACAATAGACCGCCTCAGCCCCGCAAGAATGTTATCATCCGCCACACCTCCGCCGCTAAAGTACAATTCTGGAATAACATTACATGCACCCCACAACGCCTATTGTACTATTAGAGGTGGTTCAGAGCCCCCATCCTCGGTTGGCAATCTGTCCATGGTAAGTAGTTCTCCCTTTATTTCTTGCGCTGCTCGGCACTCGAGTCGGGCACCCCGACGCCTCCCGGATTCCACCGGCGAAGGGCTCATATAGAGAGCCTGCCATCTTGTGTGGAGGATGCCCCGCACAGTTTCGTACTTGTCGGACGTTTTGTTAATTTTAGAAGATCTCAACACTTTTATGTACGGCTTGAACTTTCGCCTATAAATAAAGAAGTCAGCGCCGCTCCCAGTCAGCCCTGGAGCTGTAGTTGCCCGATGAGGGGAGGAGAAGGGCCTCACTTGCCCGGTGCTCCAGCAGCCTCAATGCAGCTCGGATTGTGCCTAGACCATCATCCCTTTCCGACTCGATTGCAGCGATTGTGCGGCGGGGTGGGAAATTGTTCCCTTTTTAATGTGAATCGGAGTCCTGGAAAATGAAGACACAAAGGACGGGAGAGACTGCAATAATTACAGCGTTCGACTTAATAGGGGCAGCGCGGGGAGTAATTGCGACGACGAGCTGACTACCCTTCTCTGCACTGCAGAGACGGGGTTATCCCGGCCGCTATTGATTTCGGATTTATTAAATCGTGAGTAAAACTACCCTGGGTTTTTCTCGCTCCGAAATGCATAAATTAACGCGCAATCCGGGATTTTCGTTTTTGGGAGAGCGCCAGTTAACTGCATACATATAGTACACTTTATTGGACATCCATACCAAATACCACACCTCACCACCCCGGATAATGGTAAAATCACCTCCTCTGTCTGCTGCTATCAAATGGCACTTCTTGCCGGCCCTAATCTCATTACGGAAGTTTGCCGATGGCCCTTGTTGCAAATTGAATTCGAAAACTGATAAAGTTTAGCGCCGGGCAAAGCTGTCCAGTTGCTGATGCGACAGCGACGACCGGCGGCAGAAGCGCCAGCGTGCCTTTTAAGGGTGCAGCTAAGCACTAGATAGTAAATTTAGGGATTCTGGGAAACTTTTGCGGGAGTATCCCGTGATAGACGAAATGTTTTCGTGGAAAACAGGCACGAACGCCAGAGCCCCTCCTCTGCAATCAGAGCCCCCGGAATGTGTAATGGTCTAATTCATCATCGTCAGCATCGATTTCAGTCCCTTGTAGGGGGTGAAAATAGTTTCAGCCCCCACCAGAAAACTTTCTTTCTGTAGTGTTTTAGTAAAATCACCCCTCCTCAAAATAAGTTCCAGTGCTGATTTTAAAGGCACATTACGTAAGTTCTTTTCGATTGGAATATAAAGTGGATAAACTTTGAAAACATACGGGGTAGGATCAAATCCAAAATTTCAGCTGTTAGAGCTGTTTATACCATTTTAAAAGACTTGATATCGATATATACTTTATAAGAGAGAAAATTTGAATCCATCAATTTGTTTTCCAATTCGATTGGCAAATTGAAAAACAGTGCATCTTTTACAGGACCAATCTAAAGAGGTATTCTGTTTAAGAATTTTTGCGTTTGTTTTTATATTCTTATTCTGGAAGACGAAAATATAATAAAATTAAACTAATGAAAATAGGAAACTAAATTGGCTAAATTTTAGTGTTTCGTCGACCACATCAAAACCTTTGCTAATCTAATCGTATAAATGTCGATTTGTAAGTATGAGTAGATTTACTCAGAATTCTATAGGATCTTTTGTCATTATAAATATTTATACAATATATAATAGCTGCACATTAAAGCTATCATTTGAGCACATTAAATGCTCTTGGATCGATCTGTTATTACATGGTTGAATGTTTCCAGATATCTACCTGGTAGAAAGCGGAAAGTAATAAAAGGATTTCGTTCGGGCCCTTGGGGTACAGAGCTCGAAAATTGTCCTCTCCTGCCTTATCGAAGACTACTATCTATATGACATTCCCTTTTCCGAACAACTCAAAAAATTGCCAACTAGACCTCAATCTAATTTGCCCTACCTGCCTAATCGGCTGAGATTTCCGGTGGACAGACTTCACGGGACCATAACTGAATTTCACTTCTAGCTAGTAGCGATTGGAGGATTCTCATATGGCTTGCTTTTTGAAATATTGCATCTTCCTAAAAACTAAAAAAGCAGCATAAATGGCAACTGCACACCTCAATCCAATTTGGCCATCTGTCTAATCGGCTGCGGTTTGTGGCGATCAGATTTCACGGTTCCGCGCAGTTTACTCAGGTTAAGCGGAGTTGCGAATGAAATATTCCTCGGAAAACGATATTACAAGCCCCTGGCTCGCTGCTGGCACGGTTTATCGACTTTTAATATTCGAAAGCAGAAGGCGGCACTGGTGCCAGGACTGGGATCCCCGAGGCACCGACCCAATTTCACACTATCTACGCCCCGACTGACTTGGCCAACACTGTCCCGATTGCGCTCGACTGACTTCCGACTAATAATTTAATGCCAGCCGGACTGGACTGGCAGCGTGAAATAAATGCAAAAATCAATTTCTTTCAGTATTTCGGTTCGAGCGATTCAATATATTTTTCTCATTATTTCCACATTGTTTTCACCAGACTGGACCCCCGCATCTGCACTCGAGCGCCATGACGTCCTGCACCCTCCCGAGGAACCCGAATCAGATGTGGCCGACGTACAGCGGAGCCATTGCCGGGGTCAGGCACATCCAGGAAGTTCCGGTTTTGCATCACTTACCGCAGCAGTATGACCTTCCACCGCAGCAGTTTGACCTTCCACCGCAAATCGGACTACGCCCGCAGCAACAGGAGGTGATTGTGGAAATGGCTACCCCCGTTACGATTCCGATGCAACACTTGGGACAGAACCAAAGAGGAAGGATCTGCGCTGCCCGCTCCGAGGACGAAATCACCGTCCAGACCCCGCTCATGGGCAAGCGGGAGAGCACTGTATGACTATAGGAGTCGCGCAGGGTCGGCGACACGGCCCTCTAAATGATTCGCAGGAGATAGTTATTTTAATTAATTTTTGGCATTTGGTACTTCATCAGAGGATCTTCTCTGCAAGGTAAGCTTTTTTTTACAGCCAATGTTGAACGCAACTACCACCGCGCGCGTAGAATTGTAGAAAGGATCGAATCCTAAGGAAGTCAACTTGGTCTTGGACACTTCAGCGATACATTCGCAAAAATATAGCTAAGAGTCTTTTATGACTAATATTCGTGTGAACTGATCTAATCAAAACAAAAAAACATAAAAAATAGATTAAAAAAAATAAATGGAAACCACTAGTCAATCCTCCCTCCGCCATCAGGCGCAGTAATACCTGAAAAACAGATATATGTATTCAATGTATGTATATTCTCCAGTTAATATATGTGATATTACTTATTTTAGCAATGTAAATGCATAGACAAACTAGATACTACTATTACCACTGCTAGAATCTAGTTTGTATATGGTAAATGTGTTTGAAGTGTCACCTTTTACCTATCATGAATGTAAACTTCCCGTTGCTGTCTAATTAAACGACATTCGGTGTAGTCTAAATAAGAAAATATCTTAGTCTAGTCAATGGAAATTAGGATAAAACATTCCGATCTATTATAATATATAGTTTACCGAGAACATAAGAAAATCCTATAGTTTCCTGATATAATTTAATTCACCATATACCTTAAAGAGTTACTAGATCACAGAATTTAACTGCATAAGTTTTACGTAAATATTATTTCAAAAACTATTTTTCAACTTACTACAGAACAAACAGACCATTTAGTCTGTTAGCAGAAAATGTCATCATCAAAGTGTCCAAAGAAATCCACTCAATTAAAACTTTCTGCTGCTAAACTACTAGTAAAGTTTTCAGTTTGTTCGTCAAAAGATTGATACAACCAATTTCCCACCATTGGTTTAGAGCGATTTGTCTATTTCAACTGAATACATTTCACAGCTGACTTTGACTTTCAAAAAACTTACATTTCTTTTTTGAGGTGAACCTTCCTATAAGTGGAGTTAGCGTCGTCTTAAATAATAATAAGCATATTCCGACATTATAAATTCTCTAGGCTAGGGACTATAACGAATTGAATTATATTTGTGGAAATAAATGTCTACGTGTGTAAATCCGTGTTAAGAAAACTAAATACATAAATAAATAACTAAATACATAAATACATACATAAAGATAAATAAAAAGAAGGCATATTGTGTGGAGTTATTCCCATCAAAATGAAATTGTCGTTAGATACCATTGACTGGACTACATTACAGGAAATATTTGTTTTAACCAATGTGCAGAGCTGCCCAGCTGCAGGTATCTGTAATATCTAGATAAACTGACATAGACAAAATTCCTGGTAACTGGTGGAGACACAAGTGAAATACAAAATTTTATAAAGTATATATTACTTATATTACTTATATTTGGCCAAAAAAAAAACACTTCTGGCAATTTTATGCCAGGCTCTAGAATATAATTATAGACAGTAAGTACTGTGCTCCGTAGCGAGCTTCTTATTCCATAAATGATACAAGCTGAGTAATCAATTAATAAATGTGAACATCCTAGAAGACTTTTCGTAAAAATAAAAATAAACTTTGAGACAAACAATTTGCTCAAATAAAAAACATCAAATAAAGACCACACATAATGCAACCGTTTTCAAAAACGCGCTCAAAGTTTGCTCATTTGTTTATTTGGAACTGAATAGAGCTAAGAGAAAAGAATAGATTTACAAAGCGGGTATCAATATTTGTGTGTAATAATTATTACAGAAAATAAATATAAATGTAAACAAATTTTAAGTTGTATTTATTGCCGGACCCTAAACCCTTAAACCCTCCCACTTATTTCCATGCCTCCTTTCTTTACCTACAAAAGGTATGTTAATCTACGGCACCAATCGCTGAATGAAGTGGTTCGACAAATATCTTTTGGATCAGTTTATGAAAAGGTCGATAATAATTAATTATTAAGTAACGACTTTCAAAAGTTGGTAATGGTAATTGTCTTTTCAACGTAATTGTAACTCAACCGAAGTAGTCTTAACTACGTAGTGTACACACTTACATAATTTATCAACACGCAGCGTAAGAAGAGTTGGGTTCACTTATCGATGGATTATTTTTAGGGGTGAAATCAATTTAAAGGATTTTCGTTGCTTTTCTTTAAACTTGCTATTTTGCTACATATTGCCTATCAGCGGAGTTACCTAAACCTTCAACTATTATTGAAATAAGCATGCATGTCTACAATATTCTCAAGATAGATATACATATCTACCTACGTTCATATATAAGATGAGCTGCTCTCCTGGAGAATTCCTTTAAAATCATGTAGGTATTTCTAGACAAATTAAATTGAACCACACTTATGATATGAAATACGTATGTAATATGGGTGAAATATGTTGGATAAAGAATCAAAATCTGTATCAAACCAATTCGAGATTTTACAATGCTTTCAAAAATGTAAGATGGATATCGTCAAATAATAATTAAACCTTATTATATGAAGCATCGGCAAGCACTGAAACCGTTTATTCGTAAAAGTTGTATGTCGTGAATATAGTAGTATTGATTGAAGTTGATTTCTTTTATTACGTAAATATAATTAAATCCTCTGTTTTTTTAAAAACTTAGATAATCGGTGCGCGCCTGCGAGCCTATAAATCATTCCTTAGATAGATTTATTCGTCGAATAAAATTGTTTCATAACCATCTTGGGTTTGACTTAAGTAACTATCAGATAGATAAACTTATTCACTCCTAAAGAGGCAATTAATTTTTACATTTTTAACTTGAGTATTGGATCGAAAAAACATTATTTTTATCGAAAGCATTATTTGAACGATCGAAAAATTTCTTTGGGCAAGGACATTATAAGGATGTAGATTATGAGAATTTATGTTTTTATCAGTTTAAGCTCAATAGAAAATAAAAAGATTTCATGAATTAAAGAAGCAGTTTTGGTGTTAAGATATTTAAAGGTCTTAAGGTAGAAAAGCCTTCTCTTCGATCTTCATCTTTGACAATTTTTATATTATATATTAATTGTATATAAAATACTTTTCATGCACGAGGTAATATAAAAATATGGAACAAAAATTGAGACTGATTATAAAACATTGTTCGTATATTAAATTTTCATATATTTATGTAATATATTCCTTTCTTTATAAATAAGTAATGCTTAAAAAATATGAAATCAATAATCTTTTGTTTCAAACTTCAAAAAGTTTGCAACTGCATCTTGAATATGTTTCCATCATTTTTATAAAACTTACATGAAAACCAAATCATTTCATTTTATATCCACAAATTTTTCAGTCGCAATTTTGTCAAAATATTTGTATAGAAATATTCTTAAAGGAAATTCTTGTATTATCTACAAAGCAGAAAATTGGCTTAAAAATATCATTTTTTGAAATATGTTTTAATTTTCAGCAATATGCGTACATTCGTGTAGAGATTTGGGTTCAACACCTAATCTAAAAAAAAAACTTAGTAAATAATTTTTGAAATCATCCTGATACTATTGATTATGGCTTATTACTTTATGTGTTTCATATTTCCCATATTATGGTATTTTAAATTTGATTGTCTACATAATCATTAATTAACAGATTACGTGAGAATTAAACGCATTTACGTCGGCCAAAACATTACACCTTAATTTCAGTTCTTCCAGTTCGTGCGGTAGGTGAGGAAAATTGTAATAGGCTTTCATGCTTCCATATACGCGATGTCGAGGTCCGACGAAATGCACTGGTTCAAAAGGAAAAAAAAACAATTTTAATTTTAAGCTTTTTACATGTATGGAAAAACGATGTTCCAAACTCTGAACTTTGAGCTAAACTTACTTTACGCAAAAACATTGGTATGAACCCATCGGTTTTCGAAGAGTTTTCAAAAACCTCTATAATTGAATTTACTTCTTCCTGGACGTAGCAAATCCATATCCGTTATTGTCTATGGTCCGCGAACGCATTGATAAATGAATACGGTTCAATAAATGCACACATATTTAGAGCACGCCAGGATTTTCATTCTGATAATTGCTATCTTAGAATCAGTAGCCGTTTAATGTTAAATGAAAAATGTTTAATTATAAGATTTTCCGAAGGTTTCGAACTTCGTTATTACATATAAGTTAGAAGAAGTACTATGTATACTTAAAGAACTCTTTAATAATTTAATACTGAAAACATGGTTACAAGCATATAAATATAGCTAACTCGTTTTCATTTATGTTATATGAACATGTTTACGTTCAATGAGAAAATTGTTTTAAAACCACAAGAAAACCATTTATTTTCTAATCTCATAAAATTGATATCGTTATTACATGTTTGTGCCTTTATATCACTATAAATAATTTAGTCCTTTATCCTAATACCTCTGAAAATTAATTCTGCATGAATGTTTGCTCAATGCATTAATCATCTGCATCATCTTCACCAAGAATATCAGGTAATGCACTTTCAATAGGACTCAAGTTTCTCAAGTTTCAGCATTCACAGATGTTCTTGTCACCTTCCCAAATCCTTCAATTCCTAATTCTGAACATGCTTAGCTGTCGGAGCTACATAACATACGAAATTTGCATATCCTGAAATGCTGCATAGCCTCGTATTTTCCATTACTTTATCGTATGAAGGATTATTTGAAGTCAATATTGTTACTGGCACTGGGATAGTTTTACATTAATCTACCTAAGAAATATTTATTTGCAACAAAATGCTAAACATATGCAAGCATGTATTCTGCTAAGAAAATAAAAAACGTTCGCTTCTGTTTAGTTCTATTACGTTTTAAATATCCATTACATTTAAAAAAATGTAATTTATTGAATGAACCCGAAGAAATACAAAAGATTGTCTTGTCTCAAAGAAATATTATTAGGCTTTGTGTATTTAACACAGAGTTAAAGAAGCAATCAACGCTCAATACCGATTGATTTTAAGACTATCAACGAAACAAAATTTTTGATCTTGAAACATTAGAGAATCTCAGTAACAAAAATAACAAACTTCTATGCAAATTAATGAGGGTTAACAATTTTACGCATTTATTTGTTTTATTGCGATCTAATACGCACGATACATTTAAAGGGATTAGGTGCAAAAGCGATATATGCATATTAGTAAATTTTCAATGAAGACTGGATAATGAAATATTAAATCGAAATTCTGAAAAAGATCCTTGATAATGCATCTAATGAACTGAAAAAATTAATTTTACTAAAGGCACACAAGGAAAAGTGGCGGCCGCACAGCTTCCACGAAACCTTTTTTTTAATGGTTTGTGGCTGGACCAGCAGCACTGTTCGAGTGAGGATAAAAAATAAAATTTTATTTATTTATTTTACCTTATATTTATTGTAAAACTCTAAGAAATAATTTAGAGCAAAAAGAAACAAATTTTCATAACATGTATTCGAGTAGCCCTACCTCTTTAGAACTGACTAAAACAATCGCAAGTGAACAAAAGATAATATAAGGGCATTATAACTTCTATTTTGACATTTTGTTACAATCGTATAAAATTTTAAGATACATTAAAGTTTCGTAAGGTCATTATACCTCTACCTATATAATCATGTAATGTTAAATCAGGGCGCTTCGTTCGCTCCTTTTTTGTGTAAGTATGTTCGGAGATTACAGAATCATGCACAGATTATATTTTGTGCATAAGTCGAAGTGCAGTTCCTGAATTATCCTTTTTATTAATTTCAATAATTTTCGCTATAAATTAGGTAATTGTTCTATAAGTCGAAGTATAAAATAATTAAATTATATTATACGTTAAAGCCAAATGAGGCCACAAGTTTGACTTTTGGAAGCCTCAATAATGTGCTAACTGATTTAATGGTTTGAAGTAGGACTAATCGATATTCCCGCCTCGCCGCTTGGCGGTATCCGCGGCTGGATCTGGTTCATTCGCACGCTCGAGCGATTTTAATCTGCCCTAATTCATCAATCACAGAGAAGAGCTTGTCTAAGACTTCTCATCTTAAAACTAATTTAGCCGTTACAAACTTTGGCCGTACTTGACTCAAGTTTCTTCTTTGGGGCGCCTCTTAGTTTCGACGAATTTGCCGAAAGCAGCCCCAATTCATGATTGCAATCCCCCAAAAGCCCCACTATTTCTCCAGTAATGCGACATCTCGGCAACTTTCCCGCACAGCACGCCGCGGCGGGCTGCTCGAAAAAGGGAAACTAAATAAGATTGACTGCAAATTCACCTCAGGAGCTTCAAAATTAAATTTGCCGACAAAAGTACGCCAGAGCGATAAATAAAATGGTGGGCAAAAGGAAAAAGTAAATTAATATGATTCATGGGCTGAGACCTGTGGACGGGCACCATTTAATTAAGTTCTAATTGAATGCTAAAACTGCGTGAAATTTAATTAGATGTTAGGCCAAATTAGACCGTGTCAACGGAGCATATACGATTGCATCAATTGAACGACCGTGAATAAAGTAACGACTATTGCACAAAAACCCAATTTTCGGGCTTTAGATTGTGATGAAATATTGAGCCGTGGCGGGGCTCCTTCGGCGCGTAGTGACAATGTGTCGTAACTCATTTGTCGGGCTGAACGGGTCCTGTTCCTCCCCAAAAGGAGCAGTGTCTTCGAGGATCCGGCCAAAATTATTATTTCAAGAAGTCTCACAAGCAGGGAAAATTTATGGTTTTAATTTGTGCTAAACTTAGAATTAATGGAATTCATATTAAAGGGAGCTGACGACACGTATACAAGGAACAATCCCACAGAAGGGGTTGTGTTTCAAGGCCAGGCAAATTCCCACTCGAGATGCTCCTGATGAAAAATTAATTTAAGGTAAACAATGAAATCGAGTGGTGCTGTATAAAGTTGGGTGTCGTTCTTTTCCAAATTCTGGGACAGGGAAGGCTCGACGTCATGTCACCATTTCTGCTGGTTATCACTTTACACAGGTTTTTATGGCACACATAAAAATATTAAGAGGAAGTCTCCGCCCTCGTTTCCTGAAAGACGCGCTTCACTTCTTTCAGCTGTATCTGAGTGCTACGTGTTATGCGAAACACAATATGACACATTAAAGCGGAAACAATATTTGTTCTCTGAAGAACTAACTCCTCTTCAAGTGATGTAAGATTCAAGGCACCGCGCTTAGAATGTGTGCCCTGAAACTTCGCACACATCCAAATGAAATGAAACGAAACAAAATGGTCACGCTACCTTGAGGATACTGCGAGAACTGATCATACTTTAAGTGCGTGTATCTGAACAAATCCTGATGACCATACGTATATGGGTAAACATAATGCATACTTCATTTATTTATTCCAAAGATTTTATGCAAGTACAAATAATACAACCAACTAGGCCACACCAAAGAGGGTTATAAATGAGTTAATCAGTCTTTGTATGGTATATATGATCATTTATTCCGTCACAATTCCTACATCACCTATGTCGAATTATATACCGAAACCTTCGATCAAATTATTATCAGTAATAATGCAAACAACTTTAACTGAACCGAAATTTAGAAGTGCTAAGATTTTGAAGACATCATTGGAACTACGCTCACAGAATAATTGAACTCAATATTTTTCAAAACTATAAAACATAATGTAAATTAATTTAACAGGCCAAGCGCGTAGCCAGAGAAAGGTTTAAAAATAATATACCAAATGCTAAACTTAAAGATATTTTCAACAATTAAACCCTATCTAGCAGTCCAAACAAGTTACTGCATTTAAAGCGTATGTTTTACAAAACAATGTTTTTCTGGGTAAAAAATTTAAGCAATCTCATTTTTAATATAAAATGTTAGTTTTTAATTTCTCCCTGAAAATTACACAAAACCAATTTTTTGTTTTCTCAACGTACTTATTACGGTACATGCATGCCAACTTTCAAATTAAAACTACGAAAATTACAGAATTTATAGCACATTTAGGTAGTAGGTCAAATGATTATTCTATGAAGTATTGCAATTAAAACCTTAACAACAAATCATATTAAAATGACTTTGAGCAAAGCAAGCAGTCTTTGAAACGCGGGAGTAAGAAAATATAGAGTAATTTATTTCAAATAAAAATAATTTATTAAACTGAATTGTAATAAATATTCATTTTATATAAAATCTATATCGGCTAGTTTTATTTAATTTTAAACTTTTTCACCAGAATGTCATTAGTTACTAAGAAAATTATATTATTAAAAATTGATGCGCTTAAGTGAAACTCATTTTTCATGGAATTCTGAATATTAGAATGTTATCATTCACAATCAATACGTGTGTTTTTTGTCGACTTCTTTCTGATAAATGTAAAACAATAACAAAACAATATTACGCTTATTATATATATGATATATAAAAAAAACATAATATTGTGATGACCCCATAATGTGGGCATTCTTCCCGAATTATTAAACCATTTTTCCTGCCAAATTTTCTCTCGCCTACGCGACTGGCAAAAAAGACAGGAAAAATAAATTCATTTTCTGTTTATCATGAAAACTCCTTTTATATTGGTACAAGCACGAATTACTTAAAAATCTTTAACTCTTGAAAAGGCCAGTGCAAAGAAAAAGTATTATTAATTTTGACGAGGGATTTTATAAATAGTAAAGATATATAATGTAATTAGCATATTTATTCTGTATTCCGCTTTCATTATACATACTATTTACTAATTATGTGGTAAATGTTGAACTTTCAATGAAATTCTGTATATTGTATCACTAAGCGATCAACTAAAGTAATCATTTGAAGCGGTCTAACTAATTAATTAACTCACTACTAGCCAGTCCTATCAATTAGGTGGACTAAATATCCTGGCGAATTAATCATGTCCAACAGGGATGGATGAAATGTAACTAATAAAACCAGGTAAAGTCACTATATTGCAGGGTGGCGAATTATTTTGACGAAGGTAAATCTATTCAGCAGCTGAGCTCTGCTCCGCCAAGTTTTCAATGGTAGTAAATACATATTTCACTTGCTGCAAGACCGCGGCATAAATTTGAAAGTTTACATAAATTATGTAAATTACTGTCGGGATTTTTCAATCCTAATTAATCTGGCGAAAGGACACGCTTTCATTTAAGGGCATTTTTTTATAAATGGAAGTAACTGCGGTGGTGAGGGCGGATGCTGTGAGTTCACTGGCTAAAGGAGAGCACTTCCCAAAATTAAATTTTGTGGAAGGATGTCTTACGCTAAATACTGTTTAGGCCGAATGAAGGGTTTTACGAAAAAAAAAATCGATGAAAGTCGTTTACCGTGACTATCCATCACGACCACAGGCATCGCATGACCCATAATTTAGGGGAGCCCGGGGATCCAAGTTTATACCTCCGAAGACATAAAACCTTTCATTTGTCCATACCTTTTCTACAGATGGACGGGGGCTTTATCTGATGTGGGCAGCAGTTTGCCCGCCACAAATCTAATGAAAGCGAGTCATTGATCCTTCCTCGGAGCTTATTTTGGAAAAATACACATTTCCAGACTATTCAATAGATGAATGCCTATTAGGCCTGATCCCTTCTGCGAAATTAACCCCTTCTTTCCCGGGGAATGAATATACATTCTGGCGAAATAGTTTTTGCCCATGGCGAAACGACTCCTTCGGAGGCACCCATTTAACCCTTTCGGCGGCTGCTGGATGGGAAGGAAGTTGCCCAACCGGGCTACAATTGTTTTCAGCTTTACGCCATCGTGACCATTTTATAGAGCATACGTCGCATAGGGCAAGTCGCATTCCTTGCTACCCGTTCAATTCCGTTGACTGCTCTGCGTGGAAAAATAAATTTTCTCAATTCCCAAATTCCCAAACTTCTTGAAAGTTTCTTAAACAGCAAAAGCAACTATCTGCTGAGTTAACAGAAAAAAAGAAACTCCTTCTTCAAAAAACTTTTAAAGTTTTATCAGAAAATTTAAAGAGCACCCTGGACTCATGGCCCACCCGCTTAACGAATTCTAAAATCGATCATAAGCTGCGAGCTATTTCGCTTAATTCTTTACTACTGACAGAAGCACTTAAGTGTAATAATGGAAGAGTGCTTTCTTACAACTCACCTGGTCCGGGAAGGGCGAAGGCTCGAATTTGATATATTATTATCCCGGTAAGGCGGGAGCCTGAAAAATCCCCCAGTACATTTCGCAGGACTTGATTAATGAAATTCTATCGTCATTATTGCCGAAAGAATGATGTTAATAAAGCGGAGGCTCCCTCACCTGTTATTCCCGCTGCAGAGAATAAATATCAGTCAACATTTCAATGCTGGGCCGGTAAATAAATGATACCTCGGATAGACTTCATCATGGATCGATTAGAGGAATTGGAGGACTATCAATTTTTTAAAGGTATGCAAAAGGGAGGAGCGCGCACTCGCTATCCGGCGGACGGGCTGAATTAACAATGAAAACGTGTACACCTTTTTATAGAACCTCTCGCCCATTTTGAATGTGCACCTGCTGCCAGTATTTTCGCTGCAAAACATTTTTAGAATTTAGCTTAGAATGGACGTTAAATATTTAACGCAGTAACAATTGCAGCGCGGTTTAACTTTTGTTGTATCAGACCTGGACTACAATATCCAGTAATTCGAGTAAAACTATGTACTTCAAACAAAACTTCAGCGTTTTAAAAGATTAAGCACAATATGCAATTCGTATCTTGTGTCGTTTTATAGATAGTTTTTACGTCATATTTACTTTTTTGATATGGCAAAATATCATTATTGATGGATTATAAATTAAAATAATAACCGAAAAGAAAACGACTGAAATGTGAATTAAAATTGCGGATCAAATGCTTTACACTTTAAATCACTTGTAATGAGCTTCTTATCACCTTAATCCAATCTCAATATATTTTTATAAGACCTTTTAAATGTGCTTTAATCTTATACAATGAAGTTTAAACAAACATTGTAACCTAAATGTTAAATCGGTTTTGACGAAACATAATTTTATTATTAAGGGAAGATTTTTGAATGTGAATCACGTAGTTTTGTAACTACAGTCTATCAAATTGGCTTTGCCCTTGATAATCTCTTTTTAATAGTCGCTCGATACACCGGATTTACAATTTTGAACTACATATTATATTTAACATAGATTTAAGCAAATATGTGTATTAAAACGCAAAAAAAAAGAGAATAACGCGAAAAATGATAGTCACATCATACCTGTTTTATTTTTAATAATTAAAATATCTCCACTTCATATTGAATAAGTGTTTTGGCAACCTACCTAGAATTTTACTGTCACATACCGTGATTTAGCTGTTTACATCTTTTGCACTTTCTACGATAATTTCTCTAACGCCGTTGCTGCCGCCACCGCAGGAAAAACATGTTGTGCAGTTTCCTTTAAGTGAATTTGTTGCCCCGCGGGGTTTATGGGTGTGGCGTTTCGGGAAACTCACACGAATCGCTCTGTCATAAGCAAAATAATGTTAAATCGAAATGCAACTGCTGGAGCAGAAAACTGTTGAACAGAACAATCCAGAGGTCAACGATATATTATGCAACTTTCGTGCAACACGGTTTGCCGCAAATAAAAGTTCGTGCTGCGTTTAGTGGCACTCGGTTTTCCTAGAAACTGAATATCATGCCAAAACTACAACAAACCAATAATGAGTAAGGGTGCATGTAGGACGAATGTTTTATTTATTAATGTAACTTGCAATGTCGAGTGTACTACATATGTATATATTCATCTAGTTCTGATTGATAGGTCCCGAGATGCAATGAAGAGAAACCCAAGGAATATATTAAGTTAAATTAAATTTTTAGTACGTAGTAGTTAATTGTATATTATATGTATATTTTATGACAAATGTCACTTTATTCAAATGATGCATAATTCAGAAAATTTCAATTATACTAAAGTGGGAAATGATTATAAAGCAACAGAAAAGATTTAGTGGACAGCGTGTTCCGGTGACACCAACACCTGTTAGGTGATTTACATTCAGCCTTCGAGCCCAAAATCAAGCATCTGGTGTTTGAGGAGCGCTGAGCGCTTTTTAATTTATTACAGAATTAAAATGGAGACATTCAGCTGAACATTAATTAAGGAATTTCCCCCAAAAATACCAAAAACAAATCTACGACTAATCCGATGATAGGAAAAATGAAAACTGCGCAAGGAACAGATGAAAATGTCTCGCGTAAGTTATTAATGAGTGAAATATTTCTTCTTGTCACGCCTGATCCCTGCTAAGATGAATGAGCATCATCTCGAGAGTTAGTTACTTTACTCATGAGTGCGTGTACATTTAAAAGTGATTCGCTGGGGCTGACAACCACGGAAACTTGATGAGCCCGGCTTAACTTTTCGGTTCATTAGAGTTAGAGCGCGCCACCTTCCGTGAAAGGAATATTCCTTAAAAGAAGGTGGAATAAATGCTTGAAAATTCTGTTTCTTGGCAACAGCAGCTTGCCGGCGGCTCTGATTTTTTCTCTCTTTATTTAACTGAAAAATGGACATTGTTTCTCGAAACTGCCGACAGCTTCAAAATTAAAGCCTTGCAAAGAGATCGTCTTCGGTATCCCGCCCCACTGGCTAAGGACCGATATCAAAATGGGAACAGGAGAATAGGAGTTTTTGGAGGAGCTGCCACGAAAAAAAAAAATCTATTTCTGAATTTCCTGCAAAAAGGACATGTTTTCTCAGAAAGCACTGAATCTTAGTATTAAAATCCACTTTTCCAAACTTATTATCGTTCTTGCTTGCCAGGTCCTAGCCGGCGGCGGTGTTACCCAAATTTGTTGAACTAAATAAAATATCCAGAAGCGTCAAGATACCGGAATTCATTATCCTGAAGAGGTGTGATTAAAATTTTCAACTGAAGCAAATAAATATTTGGAAAATAAAATACATAAATATGTATGTACTGAGTGTACAATTATGTATACTTTGGAAACATTGTTGTGTGATAGAAATGCTTTATTAAATTAAAATGTTTATACCTACATACATTTAATAATTAATTATTAAATAGTTAGTTGCTTTTGTAAACGTGCAGTAACACAATAATATATAATATATGTAAATTAGAATACCTCTGAAACATTTGATACACATACATATGTATTTATACAAAACTCAAAAGAAGAAAAATAAGTAAATAAATAATTTAAGCTTTAAAATAAAATCGGTACGTAGGGCAGAAAACGAAAGTAAAATTATCGACCAAAACAGTACAATTATTTACTAAAATTGATTTTAGTAACAAAGAGGCTAAAAACACAATTTGAATTCTTTAATTAGACGTAGCAATAATTTTGTTGTTCCGCATTTCCTCTCCTCATTCACTTGTCAATTAAAAAATGAACGATCACTTAAAGTCGAACTTGCTACTTTTAATATTTGAATCACAAATCAAACAAATTTTTTGGAATTCAGTATTATATTATACATATTTTTATTGCTTTAGAGTTTTAGGTAATAGTAAAATTACAAATTCAGTTACCGAATCATGTAGTGCTGCACCAACATTCTGCATATATGCATTCATATATAATTTTTTAATAGTTCAAGTTCAATTTCTCGTAATTACAATTTTACATGCGAGTGATAGAAATAAATATTTCAAAGTGTTTAAAGAAAGAGACAATTCCCGGTGATAACTAAATGACCGAACCCTCAAATCATAATTTTATTCGTTCATACTGTGCTGTGTAGTTGCATTAACTTTACGCACGTATATAAACAAAATAGAACAAAGTTTCAATCGGTTTAAAGAAATATTATTATCTTTTCTTTATAACTAAGCAAATAATTTTAATACATCTTATATAATAAAAGGGAAATGATTTTCATAATAATTGTACAAAGCACTTATAGAGTGGAACTCAAAGTAAAATTCGCTTTCTCTAGATCTAAAGGATTATTAATCAAAGTAGTATAATATCTAGAGCGCAGCAAAAGTAAGTTTTTGCTGTAAAAAACAGCATAAACTCGAGAACGCTGTTTAATAGAAAAAGTAGGTAAACTTTCAATTTTCCATTACTCGCACAAAAAGATAACTTACAAACTGGAGCGATAGTGATCTACTAAAATTAAAACACTTCAAAGGCACTTCTAGCAGAGGAGGCTTCTGACTGAAATTTGAGGAAAATATTATAGTTCGAAAGGTATGGTACTCCTTCAAAAGTTACGATATTATGCTTCACTTCATGTTGATTATCCCAAGAGCAATATATTTTTACAGCGAAAGTTAATATCATCCACTATATTATTTTTTGTTATTAAATTTTAAGATTATTTTTAAATTAACTCAAATTTCAAACTTTTCCTCTTTATCTCTCGCACTCTTTCTTTAGATAGAGAAATTATTTTCAGCTGAAAATCATATCAGAAAAGTCTCTTGAAGCAGAAATTATGAAGACTACCTTTTAATGAAATTTCTTTTTTAATAAGTGTATTGCAATTTAAATTGCGTTCATGGGAAAGTTTCTAGCCATTCTAGTGCCAGTTAATTCATACGATAAAGATGTGGGAAACTCCAGCTCAAGTGCCTAGCACAGGGAAGATTTGTACATAAAAGTCTCATTGTGATTTATTTAATTACCGCTCTCCTCACAAGCAAATTAATATCCTTGAGATGCTCCAGATACGAATCTCGTCCTTCCGCATTTCATAGCCATAACCGGGGCTCTCAGGCTCGCAATATCGCAGATAGTAACAGCACACCTACAGGGACAGGCAGCTGGAACATGGTACATCGGAAAGAGATAAATCAGCAAAAAAAATCATTTTCCACCCTTATAACTTTCGGAAAAGTTCCCATAAAGCGGGATCGGGTGCACTCATCCCGGAGTTCCCGGGTCTCCAGTCTTGGGCCGCCAGCCGAAGACGACGCCGCCGCTATGCCATCTGAGATAAATAACGCCCATTCCGCCATCGGGAAGAAAATCCTAAAAAAAGGACCCTCGTGTTGAGTACAAATCGCGCCCTTATTTGTGACTTCAGACATCACTGAAAAAGTCGTGTGCAGACGTTGATCTTGAGAGGCTCGCTGATTGCCATCGTTGAAAAATCTCACGACCCCACTTGATGCCCTTTTGCAGTTTATTAGATCATTTAAAGGTGAAATGCCGGCAAGTTCAATTTCGCTTGCGTTCTCACACAAATACATAAATATGTATGCTATATGCTGCCTCACAATGAGCGGGTACTGTGGCCCTTCCATTAAATGGAGTGAAAGGGGCGCCTCCAGATAATAGCCGGGGACGCAAAAAGCCAACTTCATAGGAAACGTCTGCCAACTATTTTGCCTCTGCTGCCGGGCGGAGCCCCGGGCCATGTCCTTTCCATGTCCACATTTTGGTTGACAAGCCGAGGCGGCTTTGTGGAGCTCGCTCGATAAGTTATAGCACCTATTCGCGATTTTATTTCGATAAATTTGTTATGGGCGGTTTAAGATGGAGGACCAACGGGAAACGCAGTCGTTACGCTACCACCGAAATGGATTCAGATGAGCTCGAACCGATTTGATGATGATTATATGGCGTTTTCCTTTGTAAAACAAACGGCGATGTACCCGCGGATTGTTCCATGGCCTTTTAGGACAGGAAAATTAGCACAACGAATTGGACCTCGACTAATACCTCAGCGGAATTTCCAATTTCATGGACTTGGGGATTTAATTAGCCGCGTCCTTGCGCCATTCTGTTTCCGGGCATTGTTGCTCCTTTTCGAACATCACAAGTGTCAAGAGAATTAAACAGAGGTGCTTAATTTCTGCCTGTTTGTTATAAGACTCTATACCAAAAATTTAAAGGCAGAGGAAATGAATAACACAAGCATTCGAGGTGGATGCTAAGAATGGCTCACGTTTCATTGAGGGTAATCAAAAGCGCATCACAGAAATAGCCGGAGAGCTGTTGTTCACATTTTAATATAAACTTTTGAAATTATTAAAAAAATTATATAAGGCCATACATTTTAGGAAACCATAAAATAATTACACTCTCATCAGATCGTAACTAAGGATTAAAAACTTCTACAGAATTTACAATACACAAAGTGGAATCGGCTGAACTTCACATCAATAGTAATTATTAAGCCACGCTTACAAGCCACGCTTTGCAACTTTTTACTCCTCCTTTAATAGTAGATTGGTTAAATATCTTCTTACATCTGCAACATTTTCCACTCTACTACTTAAAAATGAGCACATTGGACGAATATGTCAGTAGATTGATTAATATATTCTTTAGATTGGCTACGACGAAAAGTTCTTTTACACTCCACTTCTCAAAAATAATTATAACTGACGAATAATTGTCCTACCGGCAACATTCACGAGCGAAAAAGTTTCTTTATGTGATATCTGATTTTAAATAAATCGAATAAAGTTTTTATCGGAGTGAAAAATCGGCTCAAAGCCTAATTAAAAATATCCCTACGAAATTATAAATCTGAAAGTGTGCTTGCATGTCACAATTTCACAATTTCGCTGGAATTTGGCATCGAGCTAATGCAAATGGCGACGAATACAATAGAGAAAATTTAATCCAGAAACAGCCATAATTCTCGAAGGACGAGGAAAATAGCCTACTGTGTTACTTTAAATCAGAAGAGTCTGTCACTTTAGCTCTGCCAGAATTATGCACATACAAAAGACTCTGAATGTCATTTTTTTACATTTTACGTTGCGGCGTTGTCCGGTATACTAATTTCAAATAAATGTAACTAGTGCAATTTGTTAACATCATAAGAGATCGCGATCTGCGCCAATTTTACTTTAGATGCTTATTGCCGTAGTGAAGTATTCTCTAAACATAACTTAAAATTATTTTTTGTTTCATAACTTTAACTGCTGCCAACGTAAGTCCACGGTTTGTTTGCAATCACTTCAGTCAACACCATAAAAGTGAAAAGAAATATTTGATATGTTTGAGACTCCTCTACGAAAATGTCAAGTGCAGTTTAGCTAAAAATACAATAGCGGTTTTACTGTCCGTAAATCCACACACGTTTCTATTGAGATTATCCCCCAACAATTTAAATTTTCACATTTATCTTCTTTTCAGTTTTTCCAGAATCTTGTAAAAACTCCTATTTTTTCAAATGAATCTTGTTAAGTCAAAATGTTTGCATTTAATTTGGGATGTGTTGAATGAATTCCGACATAGGAAGGCACCACAGGCGACAAACTTTTTTTATACGACGCGGATATACCAACATTCACTGAGGTTTCTTTCAGATATTTTAATCCTGAAATCGTTGCCTTCGAGATGCATCTCTCTATAATATTTTTATATTCATATTTCAATAAAATTGATTTCAAAAGTACCATGAATTTATTCAAACGCTAATCATTAATATATACATAGAATTCGATATTTAAACAAAATTACCCGGATATGTTTTATATTAATCAATACCTAAAACCTCCAAAATGGCGAACTTTAATAATATTAACGACCATTAATAATGGCCTAGAGCACAAAAGTGATATAACCCTCTTTTTGACATGAAGTCCATCATGAGCTTTTATTGACATATTCAGATATTGCATAATGAGATTGAAATTCAATCTTTAGTATTAGTGGAATGAAACCTTAAACTTGAATTTCTCTTATTATAAAATTTGGCTTAAAAACCACCAATGTATGTGAAAATGAATGAAAATAAATGGAATTTCCAACTGTTTAATAAATAAATTTGTCAAATGAACCACAAAGAATGTCACAAATAGATAAACCAAATTGTCTACAAATGGGACATAATTAAATTGATTTAGTTTTTAATTACCTAATTAAAAGTAAGCTTTTCACTCTATTTGACTTATAATTGGAATATTACAGACATATCAGAAAACATAGCAAAGTTTTGAAATTTTAATTAATTATAAATGTTTGGCTGAACCATTTTTGTAACCTATACATAGGTTTATTAAGTAATGATGTATCATTAATAATGTGAAATGTAATATCTCATTACATAACTTTTTTTTTGAGGGGTTCCCGTCAGGGCGCGAAAAATAAAGTGACAAAGGTTTTGTCGACAACATGACCCACAGAACACAGAAGGGATCATTTTACTGCAAAATATGCAAATGCATTTTTTGGAATGGAATAGCTGAGGGCTTCGAAACGAACGGACTGACAATGGACCTGGCGAACAGATTACAACTAAAAGGCTCCTGTTTCCCGTAGCTCAGATGCATGCAGCGAGTCCAACTTTAACATATTCGCTGGCAAAATCTTGCGAGTTAACAGGATGGATTGGGAGCAGCGGCAAGGAAAACATTTTTACCCCGTCGAGATCTCCCCGAATAGTTGTAAAACAAGGAATCCCACCAGCAAGTGTGCTAAACTATGTAAAATAGCAGCGCTCATATATCAATTTTTGTGCTCTATATGCGATAGCACGAGAGTGGAAAAATAACATTTTAATTTGAATATTTATGAACGTAACTCGGGAAGCACACGGGGCTTCGGGGAAAAAAATGGCGCAGAGGGGCGTCGATTTTCATAATTTCCATGCAGAGAATGTGCGAAAATCAGTTTACTGCATAAATTACGGCAAGGAGTGGCGGAGAACGGTCCCAAAACTTGCAAATTAAAGCGCTTCCTGGAATAGGGGTCTTGCAGGACTCCCGCCGCAGTCCACATGCGGCTGTGGTCGTGCCGGGCTGGGTTGGCACAGTCGACAGACTCTGGATTGGTCTTATAATTAGGGGCCCTTCTGACGTCACATAAACCCCATGCACGTGCATCCGCCCGATAGACGTCCTTTTTTCCTATTTGGAGTTGAATCTTTTGGTCATTTCCACTAACCCAGCGATTCCCCAAAATTACAGTTCTATTTCATGCCCACTTTGCAGCCCTGTTGTGAATTTAAATCTCTGAGACTCCAGAATCCGCCTCCGAGTGACCCCCATTAATCTCGCTAATTTCGAGGAGTTGTAGAAATTGCTTCCCAAGAAAAACACATGTGAACGTTTATTACAGACCTGGACCTAGCCGCCGCCGCACAAGGGACTAAATTTGTTTTATTTAACGTCAGATTAACTTTCCCTCCAGACTTATTGCAACAATTTCAAAAACATAGACCTGGAGTAAGCGGGTCTCTCGCTTAGTAGAAATGTTGAAAACCTTCCAAGACAATCAAACCAAAGCCGGGGGCCCTCTGAGCTTTCGCTGTCGCCAGTATAAATTACTGGGGCATTCGAAATCGGCCATTTGAAAAATGTTTTAAGCAAACTTTGCGGGTTTTATTTGTGCTGATCCGACGAATTTTGTTCGGCTTTGGACGAAGATTATTCCATGGAAATTATGTTGTCGTTAGACATGACTTTAAAAATATCAGCCACAAGATTAATCCCTCTTCGCCTCGTGGCCCGGTCCAATCTTTAAACCTGCCCGCAACTTGAAAAAGTGAAAAATCGGGAAAACGAAAAGGTGTTCTATCCCCAGTCCTTCGAATTACTAAAATTTGTCCTAATTGAATGCCTGCCTGATAAATGTTTACAACATCTGTGCAAAGATGAAGAGGGCCACTCCAATCGGCCTATTAATATTTATGATTTATTAATGACTGCCACGGGGCACCAGCCGCGCCTTTGCCCAGGTGAGTGAGAGGGTTTTTAATTATTTTTTGGGGACCTCTTGTGCGTCGCTATATCAAGGACTAAGTGGCACACATTTTCTAGGATCCTACAGATGCAGCTACTGCCCGAAGAAGGATAACGTTTGCTTTTTGCATTTCGCTGGCGAGGTCCTTTGTTTGCAGCGCTAAAACATGCAGAGATATACAATGTGCACTTAGCGAGAAGATTAACTTCGTTAAAATGCATCTTACAGAAGAATTATTATTGTACCTGTTCTTGGGGCCGTTTGTTATGCTGCAGCAGAGCAGAGATACCCTCTCCATCCGATGTTTCTTTAAGCCCTCGCGTTCGTTACACTTAACTAGCCGGGCGGAGTGGGGCCCACCCCGCGCATCCCGACAGGATTTACATATAAATGCATAGGCGAATAAAAGGCCTCGCTGAATTGTAATGAACTTATGCAAAAGAAAATTCTTTATCTAGCTGCAGCAGAAATGGAGGGCAAGGAGCAGGAAGAAATGGTAAGGCTTTCACGTTCCACAAAAATTCTGCGCTCGTTTCTTCCCGGTTTCTGCACACAGCATCACTTTGTGGTCCAATGCAAACAGCATTGATATTCGCAAAACCTTCGGATTATCTCCTCCATTTGTTTCCTTTGTATAGAACAATGGAGTCAGACCGGGGGTGCGATCTTCGAAAGTGGCTTCAAGCAGTCTTTCATTTTTTCCTTGGGGAATTTTCGATTAGCTTGCAGTGAAGATTAAGACGGTTGTGACGGCTATGAATGCGATGTCCTTTTCATGCTATAAATTTAAGGAACTTTGCTGAACAGAAACACCGAACAACCAGTAAGACTACATTCATCATAAAGAAAATAAATGTGTGCTAATACTTCTTTTAATTTTCGAAACAAACAGGTACGTAGGCAAAGTGGAGCAGAGCAACTATTTACGTAATTTTCGGGAACATTTTATTAAAACAATAAAACATTTAAAACAAATATACTTGCATTGCTATGTAACATAAATATTAGGTGTACCAACCACAGTGGGGCAATATTCGAACAAAATTTCAACTACATACATATACCTTCATAATTTATATATTATTCGAATGACTTATTCGCGAATAATTTAATTTGTGAATATTTAATTTTTAATCAATCATGAATTAAAAATAAAATTCTTCGTTATTTTAAATGGGTCATGGAGCAGATATGTATTATAAAGTGAATTTACATAGATGTATTGCAGTATTGCAGCAGCATTTCACTGGCTTGCTTTTGAATTCCAGATAATAAGTTCGAAAAATCAGTTGCATTAAATTTAAGATTTTAAACGTTTGGTTGTTTTCCAAATTTAGTTGATCATTGTAACAAAATGTTACACTTATATTCAATTTAAAAAAATTCCTACTTACCCAATTCCAAATCAGTAAACCGGAAATCCTTCGAGGACGCAATTTCCTGGAAATAAAGGATAATTTTTTATTCATAATCGTTATTTGCTATACGAATATGTATTATTTTGTCAACCTTAGTATCTAATTTTTTGACATTTAAAAAAAATCTTTTTGTCGAATACATAGGATAATGGTAGGAACTCGTTATGATTAAAATATTTTAATATTAATAATTTTAAGTATTATTACCGAACGAATTACCAACAATTTTCATCCATTAAAAACAAAACTATAGGATGAGATGTAAATTGCTCCTTTTAATGTAGTATTCAACAAAAAATAAAGCTACTATATGACATTGTTTTCAATTAAATATATACTAATTGTCGTATATTTTACAAGAATAAAGCCCAAAAACATCCACATGTTGTGACATTATGTGGTTTTTGCGAAACAAGTTCAAAAACTTTTCACACCACTGTATCTAAGTATTTTAGCAACTTTATAAGACATAGACTTGATGAAAAGTTTCAACTTACTTTGTTGTCTTACCTCTGTTGAAGTTACTGGCGGAAAGCCCCAGTGGTTCGAACAAATATTTGGCTTAACTTACAACGTAATCTCCATTGTCACCTGCAAAGCATTTGCTCTGCTATTTGACACACTAATCCCAGTATGTTTAGCGCGCCATCAACCCACCATTTAGCATAAATCCTTCTTGCGTCTTGGCAGCAAACTTCCCTTCACATAAATATTTTAATGGGAAATTTCTAATTTCGGAAACGATTTTAAACGTTGAAACTTTTGATAGTTATATATGCAGGTATGCAAATAGTTCAGTTCAGTTGGTATGTAGAATTTATTGTTATCCAATTTTAAATTCTGGACCATCTAACTTCTGCTTTCGTCCGAAAAAAAGCACGTGGCTAGCTAAGTAAGTTATTAAGTTGTTTGGAACTGCACGGAAATACGTAGACAGACAACAAAAATGGAGCAGCAACAATTCAATTAAAGTGATGGTCACTAACGAAATTATGGAAACAAAAGAAGCCCGCCAGTCGTCGTCCTGACTCCTGCCCGCCTAATTTCTACTCTGAAAATAATTTGAAGACGGAGCAAAATGGGGAAAAAAACGCCCAATTTTACCCCCAAATGTGGGGACCGCGAGGCACTTTGACAGATTCAATTAAAATTAACTACGCTTTTAATTATAAATTCAAAAGTAAGCATTTTCGGGACTGTTAATCTGTTTCGCTTTACCCAATTTGAAGCCGCCAGCCACCACAACATGACCGAGCACAAAACGGGCACAAAAAGAAGCCCGCCGTGCCAGGAATCCTTTGCCTTCTGCTGCGTAAACATAATTTGAAAATCCGCTTAAATGGGGTCTTGTTAGTTACAAAGAAGTCATTCCAAGACGTCTGTTCTCGAGATAAAAGTGTCTTATTACACCCCTGGCCACCGAGGGGGATGGCGATTTAACATGGAGCTATTCGCTATTTCGTGCCGGTCTTATACAAATGAATTTGGCTTATTGTTATAATTTGCGCCGGGCCCCACTTCGGGTGGCGCCTTTACGAGCATCGGGCCAAGATGCGAAAAATCATCGGATTCATTTCGGGCTTATAACTCACATTAAATTAGCGTAATAAAGCGGAGAATTTCAATAAACGTATTTTTCCACTTTAATTAAATTATCAGCGCTTACAAGCATCGTCGGCGTAAATCACCCTCGCGAGAATTTCAATCTGGACCGCACCTTCCAGCCCATGAATGAAATTAATGTTGCTTCCAAAAAATTAAAGAAGGATGAGTGAAACATGTCTATTTTTACTGGCTTTTTCAAGACTGCGTGAACTGCAAGGAATTCAAAATATTTTTCTTTTTCGGGGCAAGATTTATCCGCAAATATTGGTACTGGAGAATTTTCAAATTATTAAATTAAACAGTTTAACTTTAGGAAAAATATCCTGTTCCAAGGTTTATATAAACATAAAGCAACCACCAATATTCTAAAAAAAAAATATTATCCTTTCAAATAAAATTACTTCTATGTATTTCTTAACTAATTTTAAATTTACAAATGTATGTATGTACATTTAAGCACTTAGCAATTTTATTTTTATAGACTCAAATCCCGATCTCAGTTAGCAGTTGTTTTGAAATATCTTATGTAAAATTGTTATACAATATATCTACTAGTTTTATCAAAATTTTAAATAATGAACATACAAATATGTATATACATTTCTTAAAACTTCACCATTTTGATTTTCTTTGTGAATTACTTAAGCCTCCACAACTATGTGAACTGTTCATTAAGTAATGAAATTTTATAGAATCTAAGTAAATTAGCTATAAACCTTTTTTATATTGTTAAAATAATCCTTGTAGCTCGAAGTGTTGTGCAAATAAAATTTTGAATCTTACTTCTAATCAATGTTAGGTATGTAATTTTTTAATTTTATTATTATAACATATATTTTCGTAGATAAAGTTTTCATGCAGTTTACCGATCCACACACGAAAATAATCTTCTCACGAATGAAATTATGAATTTCAATTAACCCATAGGATATTTTTGATTTTTTCTTTCAAATTCCTGTTAAATTTAGTCTCAAGATTTTCTTTTTACCAAACGATTCATTAATTTGTAATTTTTTTGGTTTTCACAATGTTCCTTTGTGATGATAATCTATTAAAACATGGAGTGATAAATTTCTTCTTACTGCCTACAAATTTAAGATTTCATTTTATAGCAAGCATAACAGTTTCACAAGGATGACAATAATTTAAAATAATTTTAACTAGAAACTAGAAGAAAAGAGCAATAGCAGTTTAATTTATCTGGTCAGCAGAATTGTAGGTATACTACTAATATATTGCAGTCCAGAATAAAATACATGTGCAAGTATTTCGTTCACCATTTTAGCTGCTAAGCAAATTAATCCTTTTTATTTAAGTAACTTTGATCACAGTAAGTATCTTTTTGTAGAATTCGTACGAAAATTGAGCGGAATGCTCTTTCTATATTTTTAATCCCATAAATATTTGAAAATATCTTTTGCATACCATATACCGGGCTTTACAGAATTTGCCACATAATTCCAGAAATATCAAACATTATCCCATTTTCATAAAAGTTATAAGCCAGCGGTGTTGTTCCACCCCATATTTATGCAAAACACGAAAAAGCTATGTCCACGCATGATGGATTGAAAAATGCCAACGACCAGCACTTCATCTGGGGGTTGCGTTAAATGCTGCAGATGTCCCTGTGGGATGGGACCAAGGATCAAACTCCGCATATAAATTTGTATCACTCTTACTTAAGGAGCAATAAACAAAGTGAGCTGTGTCCGGGGCCATTTAGGATTCTTGGAGCACGAAAGCGGCTGATGAGCGGCCAGTCATAAAAAGGACCATTTGGTTTTCGTCCAAAGCATACTGTAACACAATCGCTCAAAGGATATTATTCCTCATTAGTTTTTCCCAAAAGTTTCCGCACAGCTCCTTCGTGAGAGCCTTCGGAATCGTTTGTTTGAATGTTTCCGTGTATAGTAACCTAGGGTTAACTGCTGTTCAGTTCGCCAGCTGACAGAGGACGTGTATTTTTGAGCTACGTATTTTTTCCCGGCCCATGAGATGAAATGAAAATTATTTCGCTGTTTTGCCGTGCCGGAATTCTTTTGAACAAGGTTTCCCTCCAGATATTCGTTTATTTTATCCACCTAGAAAACATAAACTAATATCGTTGCCTAAAAACCAGCTACGTAGGTGTAGGTAGGTATGTTTCTTTCATTTATTATTAAAACTTCTTCAAAATCTAAGCAAATTAGCGATATTTCTTCAAAAGTTCTTCTTTCGACTATAATTTTCAGTAAAATATTGACTTCGAGCATTGTTCAAAATTTTTTATTACATCTACTATTTAGAAATATAACATACTATGTATATCGTAATTAAACGTTTTGAAATTTATAAAGACATACCTGTTTCGTGTCTAAATGTTCGGCAAGGAAAATTTCTTTAAAACATTTTGCGTTTAACAAGAATTATATAAAAATATAGTAATTGTGTGCGTCTGCATGTGAAGCAGATAATTACTTTAATAAAAAAATGGTTTTTAAGGTTCCTTTACTCCGACGCACGAGAACGCCTCCATTTCTTACGAAATTGATTGAAATTTTATTTGGAAGCTAACTTATAATTCTCATAAATATACAGTAGATGTCCTAGCCCTAAAGCCCCACCTCGCCACCCCCATTCCGATTTTAGCTCTGTCGCCCTTCTGTACAAGACAAGGATTTGAAGAGCTAGACGAAAGAATTTTAAATTGCTATTTATAGATGTCGAAAGATATGTTATCAGATACGTGAATCGAATAAATATGCGAGGAATCTCATCTGGCACGCACATGTGCACCGGAAAGGATAATATCCGGATCCGGCGATGCTGCTGTTCAATTTACTTCGCCTTTTAAAAAAATGCGAATTTACAGCCAGATATTTTCTTTGCATAAATTGTTGGGCTTGCTGCACGCTTTATTAAATTTCATTGAATTCTAATATTCCAATAATTATGCTAATAAAGCGCTGCAGGGCCGGGTTTTGAAGATATCTTTATGAATATTTTACCCTTTGTTTGAAATTGTATTGGGCGGATATAAATTGGGAAAAATTGCAAGTACCCCGCTCAGGTGGGTAATCCGTCTGAGCTCCTACGACTCGATCAATACTCAAGGCGATGGGAAAATGATAAAGAATTACCTATATCGCCCCGAGGCATCTGATATTAAAGCATTTCGTACGAAATGTGGGCTTTTTGGAGACAGCTTCCCTAAGGAGACCACAAGGACTTAAAGTACCCTGTACCTGCGGAGCACCATAAAATGGATTTGACAAAATAAAGGCTGTATGCTCACTTTTTCTAGGGTGACTGTATAATTCTCACGAATTACATTATCTCCTCGCTAAAGCAAATGGGCCCCCACTGTGCTGGCACTTGAAGAAGGCTCCAAGAGCTCCTTCGACTCGACATTCATCATCCGCCGGCGGATAAGCACCTGCGCCCCAACATCCGAATACCTGGAGCAGCGTTCTATGCTCTTCCTGAAATTTATTTGCGGGCCGCACCGCATTATTTAAACTTTTAGCATCAAATCCACGAACTGCGGCGCTCACAGTCGTGCCGTGCCGCGCCGCACCGTCAACGTTGTGGTGGGTCCTGGAATAAGGAAGGGATGCTGTGTTGGTGCGGACGGGCACGGTAATGACGTTGGTGCACCTCCTCGCATCGAAATATGATAATCACATGTCTGGCGCCTCCATATTCAGATCACGTCCTTATCGATTTATTCCGCCGCAAAAATTTAACAGTTTTGAAAAAGCAGGTGAGGTATGCAAAAGTCATAAAATATGCCAGATTGTGCTATTTTCTCGGAAATCCCTGTCGATGCCTCGTCGGAAATTGAATCAAGCTCTAATCAGCTGCACGCGAATGGTCCGTCGTCAGTCATCATTCATTATTTAAGGTCCTTTTAATTAGTTCGGAACAACTCGAGTCGAAAAGGAGCTAATAGGGTATTAACAATTTTCGGCTATGTGTAACATCTAATGCACTTAATAACATTAGTTGGAAAATGGAAAGAGTAATCGCATTATGTAACGCACCCATTGAGGTACTTTTGAACATTATCATAATGAAACAAAGTATGCTTTACCGGCTTTTTAGAAGATATTAATGTTTACTATTTTTATGATGCATGCCTTCATTGTTTATTAAAAGCATGCTGCGTAATACAGTCCGCAATAATAATTGATCTTCTAATAAATAAATAATGCATAAATGTGCTGAATTCAAAGAAAAGTATTTCGCTTTTAATCGAAAATTGAATCCAAAATTTCCCAAATTAATTATAATAACCAACGAAATAAATTGACATCAAATGTATGGTGGTTTTAATTAACCAAAATCGAAATTGTCAATATCAGATTGCAACGGTTCCCAAAATTAATAATAATTTTATTTGCATGCCTTCCAGGAAAAATGTTCCATAAAACCGAGTCAATAGAAGCACGTTAGTCCTTTATTCAGTGATGCTTTTAGGATATGATTCTGGAATTAAAATAATTTTGTGTAGTTTAATTTTCTACTGGAAATCATCACAGTAAACAAATATATACATATTACATGTATGTGGATTTTAAAGTTGATTCAACCCGCTTTTAACGCTTTTTACTCGTTGATTTTATTATAAGCAGCATTGCATTTATTGCAGTTTAACCTTTTCATTTAAAACAAAGTCCTACAGCAGTTTTTATAACAAAAGATCTTAAGTATTTTCAACATTACGAAAGTCATATAAAAACTTAAGAGCACAGAACTGGTATAACGTACAACACCATTTAAAAACCTAATCTATTCGAAAATTGCAGATAAAACACTACATCAAGGAGCCACATACATATATGTACTTAAAGAGCATTCGCGTCCCAAAGAAACTGGCCTTGAATTAGGTGTTTCTTTGAAAGCTCTGCTCTCCAATTAAGCACTTCAAGATTCATTCAATTTTGCTTTTCTCGAAATAGAAGATTTTCTTAATTTATTTTCTGACGTCAAAGATTGCTTTAGAATACAAAGTCGTTTTAAATACTTTGAAGGTGTTGCAAAAATTCTTCAACAAAATTTCACTTCGTGAATTATCTGGCGGAAAATTAGAAGCAGATTGGTGCATTGAAATAATTAGCAGAAAAAAGCTTTTAATTTTATGGGTTGAAGGTTGCCTCACGTAAAGTTAAAAGGTGATAATAAACATTATAAACAGAATATATGCGTTAATTTGTAACTATTAAAAAACTTACAATTAATGTAAAGATAATAATATAAAAGTGATTACATTTTAAAAATTTTATATTGTATATTCTGTTAGGTATCAGCATAAAAATGCATGTATCTGTTTCAGAATTTCAGTACGCAATGCAATAAAATCGATTATAAAAGTCTACATAAAAAGTAAGTTCAAAATGAAATATAATACAATAGTAAGTAAATATAATACATGTAAGAGCACAGCACATATAAATAGTAAGCAAGTTTCCGAGCTACTATCTAGCAGTTTAATGTTTTTTATTTTAACCATTCTAACTAAGTAGTAAAAAAAGCAGCAATTTATCCAAACTGAATTATATTATATTATTTGATCTAAAACCGTTTAATATAAAAAGGATCTGCTAGTATGTACATATTAGGTGCGTTTGAGTCTCTCAATAGCCAAACTCTAAGGAATCTCCTCTGCAATTCCAAAGGTTTAGTTGAGTGCAAAGTAGTTTACCACTGGGACCCTGGTTATCCTTAAAGAAATTGCTTTGACCATATTGGGGGCAGTTTGCAAAAAGTCCTCGAAGTTAATCACATGCCGGATTTTGTTGTGTAGCTCAAGCCAGTTACTCTACACCGGGTCGGCATTGCGGCGGTGGAGGAGCATGGGGGCCATACATCGGCGGCATTTTGTTTTGTAATTGTGTTGAATGGAAAACAAAAACTTCTCCAATGAAACGGCAAATAAACATAACATAAAAAGTTATTGCGGAATTCGCAATAAAAGTTTGCGAGTACAAAGGAATCACAGATTATGTTTATGCTAAGGAGAAAGTTTGCCCGACTCTGGTTCGTTCTTCACCCGATTCCTGTTCGGCGACATTCCAGGGTAATTGCAATTGTGGCAGAGTGCAATAGTGGTATTACATCAGGACGAACTTGACTTACGATTTTTCTTTTGACCCACTTCCAGGGACGCGGGCCACTGCAGCTGCGTGCGAAGAAGCCCGTAAAACTTACCTAGAGTCCGCAAGGATGTGCATTAATATCTTTCTATCTTTTCGTCTATCTATCTATCTCTCTACGGCCTCGACGTAAGCTTGTTTTTTTTTTTTTTTTTGTTTTGGTATGCTGGTCAGGCGAGCCCTTTCTTGCAGAAATAATGGAAAGGTTTTTTGGCTTAGACCGGCACAAATAAATGACCGTAGGGCGCCTTTTGTAAGACTGGCCGCCATATTAAATCCAATCAGAGAGCTACAAAATTTAGCTGCTGAAAGCAACAGGAAGTCGGAAGCGGAGCAGGCGGAAAAGCAATCTGGCCGGACAATGCAGCTTAATTGGAAAAGGCAGGAGACAGCGCACTTTTAAAGCCAAAAATTGAATTGACCCAGTCCGGACGTTCAACTTGGGGTACAAATCTCGCAGCTGCATGTGAGACGGAACAGAAAACCCACCCACTGCAGCCTGTGGGTAAAAGCATGAAATTTCACAACTGATGTTTTATCCTCTCGCGTTTGGGTCTCTATGATTTATGCACCGACCGCCTCCGAAGGAGTTTAAACATAAATTCGTTGAAATTTAAGTCGCAGTCAAAGCCACGAATCGTTGAAAGCAAGAAAGCATTCTTTGGAAAACCACGGGGCACTTCAGGGGGAAACCATGCAACACTAATTTTTCGCATTTGTTCAACCAGCAAAATAAGCAAAATCTGTGCACTTTGGTTAACCAAAATATAGTTAACCGCGAGCAGATGAATGCGAACTTGGTTCAACCATTTTTTAAGAGTTGGCTACATTTACCCATATTTATTTAACCGTCTTACAACAATGCATTTTTCAGCAATCCCGTCTTTAAAATGGTGCACTGCTAAGGAGTCAATGACTTTGTTAATTATAATTTATATGTACATACCTCAATTCGAGAAAATTTACTTTCTATTTTATAAGTATTATACCGAACGTTTCCTATAATTCAAAATATATTATTTTAATTTTGATAAATGTACAGGTAAGTAAAACACGCAAAAGTTGTAAGTTGGCTTTGTAAATAACTACTTATTTTGCGATATAAAATTTCTTATTTTGAATTAATCATTGAAAGCAATTCCTATTGAATTGATTTCGTGTTCTCTTTTTTGCTAAACATGAATTGATGAAATAGTTAGTTCGTTAGATAGTTATAGTTACAGTGGAGTGAAACTCGCATAGTATGTTATTTTAATTATCATAATATTATCCCAGAATCAGACATCGTCATTAATTTTATAAAACCCCAAAGTCTTAAGAGTCGTGAAAGAAGACAAACTCTTACAAACCTTTCACAAATATTTCCAGTATTTTGGGCATACTTTTAAAATAAACAAAAATGTCCTCTTTGATTGTAAACATTTCACTTTGATTATTATAATATTGTTGTAATAATAATTTAGAAGATAATATACCTCCCTTATGTATAAATTACGATAGTCATCCAATAAAACGTTTTGAATTTAGAAAAGCATAATGTAGAGAGCTCAAAATAGTTTACCTATATCCTTTCGCATTTTGCAAGATAAGAAGCAAAATGTCATTATGCCCTGACTCTCTGTTGAGAAGCTTTTACAACGGATAAGAAGGAGTATTTATTTCCATTTCTATATATTACAACATTCAAAAGGAAGTTACTTAAGTCTTAAGTTAAATTAAATAAAACTGCATGGTAAAAATAAACCGCATATATCCGGTCGAAGTAAGAGGATTTTAGCTTTTCTTGCTTCTGTTCCGGATGCGCTGGAAATGAATATTAAGTGCATATTTTATTATTTTGCAGGAAGCAATACATAAAGACCTTTGCTCTCCAGAGTCTTTTTAAAAGCCGCTAAGAGGATTGAGTCCTCAATGACGGCTTTCAACTCAGCGCAGAGACGCATGGTGCTCAGCAAGGAATATGTGGATTGCTCTTGAGGTGAGTACAGGATGTGAAAATAGACGATTTGGAATTTAATATTTCGTCAAGCCATACTAGGAGCGTGGAATTGTACGGGCCTTTATTTTCTTTTAATTTTCGCTGCCAGTAAAAGGTTGCAGACAAATGATTTTTACCATTGCTGGGGGAAGGACGAAAAGAACTTCGAAACAACCACTTCGTTCTGCAGCTGTTCTTGACGCTTTCGGGTTCTGCACACAGCATCCTCTCGTTCGAATCTCGAAGAAATAATTAAATGGAACGGAATAGGTGTGCAGATGCCAAGGATCGATAGATGGCTCCTTGGGACGCCGCAAACACTCTATTCGAAGAGCATACATATAGCCCACAGCCCGATTGTGTTTTAATCTCAGTGCAGTGTGTTTCTGCAGGGACTAAAACTTCCAAATCACTAATTGTCAATTAATTTGTACATCAAACTTGTTCGAAACTTTGTCCGGATCATAATTTACTACTAAAAGTTTTCAATCCAAAGTTCCATTGTACTTTCTCAAGGCGAACTCTTCGGTTTCTTTGTTCGAACTGTCTCCTCGGCTCGAAGGTTGCTCCGGGCGGGATTGGGCTTGGGATGGGCTGCCAGCAAGGTGGTATACATTGTTTGGAGAATTTATAACTCATTTATTGAGGGACCAAGTTGTTTGGAACTCCGGAATTTATTGAACCTTCCTCCAAATTTATATCCGTCCCACATATTCAAATTTAACGAGATGAAATCGGCTTCATTACGAGCGGCAATTGATTAGAGTTTAATCTTTTGGCGCCAGATATGGGCAGGTCGTGAGATACATTTATTATGAAAGTCGCATCATTTAACCCGCAAAACCAACATAAATGTTTCTTTTGCCAGGATCAAAACAATTTAATTGTAACATGTCAAAAAAAATTTTATCTGGCACGCTCTGAAAAGGGCTTAATTAAAGCAAAACAGCATAAGCAAGCATTGGCTGGGAAAGAGAACGTCGAGTTGGTTTTCACAATAATTATGAATAAATCTTTTCCATTTCGATGCAAATGAAGTAAAAGGGCGGCTCATTGGCAATTAACCCTTATTGGCAGTGCTCGTAAAAGGAGTAGCGATTTTTCAATTTAAATAACACAATAAGCCATATTCGGAAACACGTCAAAAGCACGCACATTTGAGGCGGTTGCATTGTTTTGAAAAATGTCGAAATAATAATGGCGGCTTAAACCGCGCCTAGCAGTGTTTTTAAAATTAATATTCATTTTCCATATTGGCTGTCTAGCTTAACAGTCGAGAGACTTTCGAAGCTGCGGGTTTTGTATCGATTTTGTCTTGTTTACGGCGTGTAACCCTCGCTAACATCAGCCGGTGTAACCATAGACAACTATACATATTACACCAGGCTATGGAAATCTCCACAAAAAAACTCGTAATGCAAATTTTTCACCCCCGAAAATATTCAACGGAAGGGTTTCTGTGGCGAATTGGGCTTTTATGGAACTAGCGGAATGTCAGTTATTACATAAATCACTTTTATGTGTCACAAATGCCTTTCGTCGGACTAAACCGGAAATTAAAGTGAATTTTGTGGTATTTCTCACCTGTCTAAATGCAAATTTAGAGTTGCTTAGTTGCCAGAAAAACAAATTAGTCAAGGGTACCCCACGGTGTCGGCAATCCTGCGGGTCTGACACAAAACTTTCTCTAACTATTGGCGACCTAAATTAAAATCGCAAATGCGAAACGGCATCCGACTGCTGGTAAATTACAAAAAATGGCATTGAATCCGCACCGAGGTGGAAAAGTTTGGCGGTGTTTGCAAGGAATTTCCTACTTTCAATTAATTGAATTGCATTTCCACCCTCCACTTTCGCAATATTTAGAAAGCAGGAAAACCAGAAGGTGGTTGCGGGTGAAGAATTGAAAACCGTGTCGTTTTGAACAAATCACTTTGCTGCGTGGTTTGCTCTTTGGCGGCATTAAAATTTTCCTTCATTTCAAAATTGCATCCTATTCGCAAACATTATCGTGGTCTCGTTGACCCTTCCCGCTCATTTAGCCAGATAAGTGTCATTAAACGCGGTGGACCCCGGAAATTCGGAAAAAATACTGAAAACGCTGGCTGGCTGGTAAATATTTTGTAACGAAAATTACCTGTCGTTTGATAAGAGCGAAAAATGTTATGACCTTAAATGACTCATTTACGTGCTTTTATGTCCCTCCCCCTAGGAGTCCAGCGCTGCGTGTTTCCGGGGCGGTTGACATTGAGCGTTCCACGTTCATCGGCGTAAACGGGTTTCAACCCGGGTGGCGGTTCATAATTCGCCATTTACATAGCGCCCTTAGATGCGGCTAACTGTGGTTAACTGATATCCATTGCAAAATTTATAACAGCTAATTCAAGCCTTCACCCCAGAATGCATGGCCGCCTAATTGTCCCATAATAGTCCGAGAATTGTGAAAATTTCCGGAATCTCATTACGATCCTTTCAGGTCCCTTTTCCGGCTAGTCGACGTAACGAGTTCCTTCATGGACGAAATGTGCGTTGCAGAGCATTTCGTGTTAACTCCGGTCGGGCACATTTTGCGACATTTAATTTATCTCCAAACACGACCACCTATCTAAAAAGGATTCTCATGGAAGGTCTATTCACTATTTTGATGAAAATTGTCTTCACATATGTGTATGTACTTTATTTTTTCAATCAAAATCTTTCTACAAAATGAACAAATAAAACAAAAACATTTCCCCGGGTATCCAAATTAGTTCATGAAACACATTATCAAATAGCAATAACAATTTAAGCTGCACCTACCGGTATTACTTGGAGTATACAATATATATACATACATACATAAAAATTTACAACTTTAATAACAGATTTTAAATCTTCTTGAAACATACAGATTTTCGACCAACAAATTTGCATGTCAGAGAAAAAACATATATGAAAATGTAATGCAATCAACCTTAAAAAGAAAACGTTAAAGTGATGCGAAAAATCGTTTGCTTTTATATGTACGTATTTTACATATAATGAAAAGGCCTTTATAAAGTAATGAACTTATATTGTAGACAATATTATTGTTTCAAATTCAAAATCATTTTCCCTTTGGGTTCAGTGTTTAATCGTTTAAATAAGCCCGTATAAGTTTAATTGTCAGTGTTACACTTTAGATAGTTAAAATATATTTTTTTGTCAGACATGATTTAGAACCGTTTAACAATAATTTCAATTTAAATAGGTCTTCACAAAGTTCTGCTTTTTAGAATAAATATCGTTACCTATTCTATTGAAATTTACAACAGATTGAAGTGTGACCATGAAAATTATCTTCCAATATTAAATAAATATATCATACAGGACACCGAAACATTAAAGTAAATAACAAAGTTTCAAAAGATGATTAGAAACATGTTCTATTAAGCTAAATGTTTTTAGCTTATTCTAAAGCAAGACCTCTTATTTCATACAAAATGCGGTAATTTTCTAAAATCCATCAAATACTATGTGCTGTGTTACACATTATGTTGCTAAATTCATGACCCTCTTTGAGTTTCGCCGTATTCAGGTAAGAAACCTATTTTTCTATGATAATTATTTTACTACCCTATCATACCATACTGCAACCTTCTACCGAAGAATTTAGGTAACTTCTTATGAATTTCTAAATAACAAATTGTATTTGTAATTCATAATTTTATAGGTATAACCGATGAGAAAATTTTGAACAGGGTTCAGGTGGTTTTCAATTTAGTTTGGCATAACGTAACGAAATTAATGAAAGAGTTGTTTGCGTAAGAAAATTTAAATTTCCAATTGCATATCGTCGGTCGAAAATAATTTCACTCAACATTCTGCCGGAGAGTTGTGTAGTATTAATTTGAAAGCATTTCCCATCGCAACTGAAAAGGAGACCATCACTTAGAGCTACTGAAAATGTAATTAGTTAAAAGATTAACGTAATCAACATGTTCTGTGCTAGTCTCATTCAACAAGGAAGCAAATAACCAGCTACATATTTGCATTTATGCATGCCTCAATCCCGAGGGTGTATAGAATACAAGTTCCACATATTCAATAAAAGGAATGGCAGTCTCAAATGAAATTTACTGAGCGCACCCACTGCGGCTGTCTTGGTTGTCTTCCCTAAATAGGACCGACGTTTACAAAGGAGAAATTATTGGTTCGGTTTTGATTCAAGACGGCCAATTATTTAGCTCGACTACCTGTCCCGGGCCGGTGGCCTGTGTAACTATAATTTATTTTACATGGAAAGTTTATGGTCAACTGCTTACGAAATTCATTATGCAATCAGTGTGAGACCGGGCATGCTTTAGGATTCTAAACAACCGATGTCCTATTCCAGGTTGCCAGCCTGGCCAATAATTGCTTTAATTTTTAACGAGGAACTGAAATAGCCAGAGATCGATCCCGTCAATTACTAGGAGCTCATTAATTGATATAACCCTTGGGAAATGATGACAGATCAGAATTGAGAAATCCCGACATATCCCGGCTTGCCCAGCAAATAAACTTTGAAAAATTCCAACGTTGACAGGTAATCGCTCAGAGGATTTTACCTTCGGCTCAAACTTGGTCCTCCAGCTAGGTTGCGACAATTTCACTAGTTACTAATTCAATGTGCCACCGGATGTACTTTCGGCATTACTCATGAAAATTTAATCGAAAATCCCCTGAGCGGGGCTGCATGAACTTTTAATAATTCTGATAAAGTTTGCTTATCTGAATGGCTTTCAATTTATGTTTATGGCACCGCCCAAGGCAACTGATAGGAACTAGTAAAACTGTCTCATCCGCTCCAGAAAAGTGCTCTCTGTCGCCCATTGAGGCCAGCGCGAACGCCAAATTCGGATGCAATAAAATCCGGGAGTGTTCCACTGTACAGATAAGCGCACTACGGACTTAGAGCGAATTACAGGGAAAAAAATTTCGTTCCGGAACGAGTTAAAGCTTTAACCGGGCATCGCAGGGGTCATGATGCGGCAGCACAACTTTCAGGAACTCTCCTGGATGGACTCGTTTGTCTTATTAAATGGCTGGTGTGGTCCTACCCTGGTTAGGCCTTGGTACTGAGATTGAATTTAAAAGAAATACGCTTTTTCGAACTCGTCAGGTCAACAAAAAATCCTCCAACCTGCCCCTCAAGTGTAGCTCGTATCATATACTGTGTTTTTTTGCAAATAACACATTATGATTCCAAAGCCGTATAATTCGATTTGAAATAGCCTACCCAAAAAAATTCATCTTGGATATACCATGAAGACATTTTCTATGGATAATATGGTTCGCCCAGGAATTACATAAAAATCTTTTTCCTCTGAAGAAGACATTGCTAGAACCGAGAAATACTTACAAAGATTTCAGCAGGACGAACAGGTTCAAAGACAAATATCTAACATATGAGAATAGAAAATTCATTTACCCGAAGTAACAGAATTAAAAATTGATGTTGTTTATTTTCCTAGATTTAGAATTTCATCCTGTATTTTCGGCTTCCTTTTGTTCACAAATTGTTTCGATTTTGTTGCTCAGACATATGGTGGAATACGAAACCAAACCGAAGAACTTAATTTTCATTCTTACAAAAAGGTATATTGTGGTCTTATTTAATAAAATAAAAGTGTTTCAAATTATTATATAACTCATTTCAAAAAACTGCACTGTACTTAGATAGTTAAAAATTAAATAATACACATTGATTATGTAATCGAAAATTTCAAAATTAATGTTTTAATCCGTTTGTTAAAAGCTAAAAAATTTGAATTCAAATTTAAAAATTATTTTTAAGCTAATTTTGTATAATCATTTAAGATATAGTCCCCTAATATAATATAATGGTTGTTTTGAGCGACAAATAATATAACTCAAAAAATAATTGTTATTTGATAGCAAAAAATAGCACGGTCCCTTGATTAAAAGCAAACACACGATTTAAACAAATTCACTATCTCATTATAGCAACAGAATTTTAAACTGGAAATAGAATTATTTGTACGAAATTTTCGCCTATCTAACGCTAAAGTAATCAAACTCAATTGGCTGTCTTTGTGAATGTTCCAGTTCAAATTGAGGAATATTTCATGAATAATTTATAGCTTCATCGGCTCTTCTATGAAATATTAACACTTAACACAGATGTCTTTTGCATAAAATAGCCCAAAGCCTAAGCTTTTAGCACGCTTATAGCATATACATATTACTATATATATTTAAATGTTTCAATAAAATCCAAAATCCTTAATGTTGATATAATGACGAGATGAATAGTTAGATATTTTTTTAATATAACTTATATTTATCTAATATATCTATATATATGTATAAAATAAAAGAAGGGGAATAGAACACAACAAAAACATTTTTAAATTTCTGTCTATCTGTCTGTCTGTTCCTGCTAATCTGCGAAACAATGAAGAGATTTTCATGGGGTTTTCACAGGTAGGTTAAGCTTGGCTTGGGGCAACATATAAGCTTTGTTTCATTAAAACAGGATGTCGGAAAAATAGTTATTGTCAGTTATCCTTCTCCATTGTTTATTACTGTTTAATTATTTTTTCCCAACGCCAACTGTATGTGGCCTGCTCGCGGGTCAGTTGTACGAACCATTTTTATAAAAAACTGTCGGTATCATATATAAAAATATTCTTTAATCCTATTTAAGATATCGAACATTAAAAGTCTATAAATATAATCAATCAGGAATTATAAATATCGAAAATATATATTACAGCTTTACCATTCTGATTTAAATAATTATTTACATATGAGGCTTATGAAAGCAATCAGTCCATCATTAATTAAAGCAAAGTCCATAAAATTGTGTTATATTATAATACTTTGATTAATTAATTTACTACTAATAAATATATATCTCTTTATGATTATGAAGAGGCAGAGGCAAATAGACTTTTCAAATTTGAAAATATGCTCTTACTAAAGCTGTAGGCTACTTTTCAAATAAACAAAGAAGCGATCAGAATATAATTTAATATGAAATATTTGTAACGCAAATATACTTTACATCCCTAAGTATTAACGAGATTCAAAAAATGAAAAGTAATCATGTATAAATTTTTTACTTCTATTAAATTCGGAAGTATGTAGATCGCATTCCTCATTTTGAATATGTCTACAGACTTAAAGCGAGTTACGCAAATTAGTCGTTTACAACTTTATTATTCATTAAAGAAAAGGGGAATGAAGAAATAAAAAAGTTGACTGCCCAGAGCCTTGAAGTTTCAGATTATATTTCTTAAAAGTTAAATGTTCTTGTAAAAGTAATATTAAAGTTTTTATATTGTCACTTTCGATTGCTTCTTAGTCTCATATAAAACTCGTAATAAACAGTAGGTGGATTTATGTATCTATATTTAATCCTTTAATTCCGCAGATTTGTTCGATTTTGATTCGGTTGGTTTTAGACCTAAATTTGAATTGACTGTTTTTATTACAGATACAAGTTAAATTTTTTATTTATTATATTCTGTTAGGTATCCAAAAATATAAAGCTTAATAAAGTTTTCTACTTTGAATTTTGCTACAGCCAATCCTCCGTATACATATCCGGATATTTATCCCGTCCTATCCTACCTATCCTGGTGCCCACCTGTCTCGACCCTGTAAAATTGTCCATTTGGCTTTTTAAAGCTAAAGGATTTAACGCCATAATCCCAGACTTAATTGAACGCATTCTCCGGTGCTTGCTATATAAATTCCACAAATAAACCCGGGGACGCTTTTATCTGCCGATATCTACGTCCGAATTAATTCGCTACTAGGTTTGACGGATTTCGCATAAATCAGAAATTGTGTGCCGCGCCCGCAGCATATCCGACCGCCTCTGTCTCTTGTTCGTTATATTTAAAAACACCTATTTCACCTGTTCGATGTCCGCTAAAATTGCGTTTGTCATGACCAGTCCCACGCCCGGGGGGACGAAACCACAACCAACAATTGCTACAAATTCGGCTGGAATGCGCACGAGTTTGTCTCAATTCGCGAACAAATTAAAGCATAACTCAGACACCGCCTCCGAGGTCCTTGCCAGTGGCCGTGTCGTTTAGAAAGTTTCACCTTTAATTTCAGCATCCTGCTAGATAAAGCCCATAACAATATTTCTCCATATTCTTTAGACGGCGGGGCTTAAGAGGGCTTCCTCGTCTGGCGGGGGAGGTGTACACCTTTGTTTCTAATTAAGAGAGTAAATTCGCGGTCGTTCGTTTTAGTAGGTTAGCAAGAGGTCGGAGGAAAACGTAGAAAATGATTGTTTGACATAAATCAAAACTTTTGGCCAGATTTGCATAGTAGACATGCTCCCGCAGGAGAGGACTGGGCGCCAGCCATTTAACGCTCTCCTTGAGGCGAGAGTTGTTTGAAAATTTTGTTGAATTTACATTCCGTCGAGGACTCCTGTTGGGCTGTATTACCAGCTCTTCGCCTGATATTCACGGAATTATGCTAATTTGCATTTCCTGTCAGGCTCATTTGACTGCCAATCTCACGGTTCATTGCGAATCAACAGTGGATTTATCGGGAATTTTCTACTCCTGACTGTGCGGAAGTTGAATAGGAGGCGCCACTTATCCTCTTGTTTCGGGGATTACCTTTAATAAACAAAAGACGATCCACTCGCCCGGTAGAGCGAAATCCCCGGCATACACAAAATTCTTTTTCCAAATTTTTTCCCGTGAAAAGTGGAGCTCCTGAAAACAACATCGTGACTGCACGTTTTCTACTGATTTTTTTCCTCCCATACCTCTTCAAAGGTATGCAAGAATAATTAACCTCTCCTGAATTCTATGGAGACCAGGAAGCCCTCGTTGCTAATACATATAGATTCTACGAATTATCGGCTTTCTACCGAGTATATACCGGGATAATGAGCCTGCCACCTGGACCCGGAACGGCTTCAGTTTCAAAATGCAAATATACCCGCAGGAGAATGGATTGCAACGATATAATCCAGTCGTGCGCTGGGCTTAAGCAGTTGTGGACGGTGGGACTAAAGTATAGTGTACATGTGTCTCCAGCCCGGCCTCTCCCAAAATGGAAGGCGAGCCGAAGGCGCGCTGCGATAGACTAAGACGCCCTTTGCCCGTAAAATTGAAAATGGGAAACTATTAGGATCGATCAGGGCAAATAAACTAGATTTAGGGCAGGCGAACCTTTTGTTAAGTTGATTAAGGTGTTTCAAGTTTTTTGGCAGGTACCAACCGTTCTAATCTTCGCATAAAGAGGTTCATTGAGAGGATGCCTTAATAAAATCTAAAAATGGTCATGTCAAACAACATCTCCGGACGAGGGCCTACCCTTGTCTAGCGGGTTAAATGGAGGCAAACCTTTATAAAAATAAAAGGCCATGGGGAGGGCACTATTTTCCTTTTCTTAAGTAACTTGTGACGACTTGACATATGTACTTTTAGAAGGGTATAGTTCAAGTGGATACAAATTTTCTCATACCGACTTTTTTAACGTATGCGTGTATAGGCCTTGCTGAACAATTCGTCCTTTGTTTTCTTTTTTTTTTTATTTCAAAGTGCTTTCTTTCAATTTTTAATTACGGAATCGGTTAACTCCAAATTAAATGAGCATTCTACCTTCATCTTTAATTTAATAGAAGTACCCGGATAAAATGATTGGCTTATAGATCTTTTGAATTTTAATGTATACGTTATATTCCCTATAAAAACACTTCAACCCTCCGATGAAAGTGTGTCTACTTTGGATCATATCCGTTTGAGATATTAGCATACGTTGTCATTATTTTATATACCAAATTTACCAAGTCTGACTCCATAAAATTTCGTTGGATACTCGTTTTTAACAATAAGCTCTGGAATAATTTATGTAATTTAAGCATTTCGAACTTCATGGCAAAATATAATATCAGGTAATCACATCGAATGCGGTTCCAGGTTTGGCAACAAAAATTTGCAAAACCTGGAACCGGATCCGATGTGAAAAGAAGACCAAATAACCACTAATTTTTTTAAAGATTGGATTTGTATTAATTTTTATAGGAATGATTTGATTCTATTATAACCAAATTTGATTGGCTGAAGTAAACTGAAAACCTTTATTTTATCATTGTACACAACAAATAAGCATCACAACTCCAACTACAACTCCACTGCCATTCGGAAAAAGCACCATTTCAATCGAATAAATCTTCTTCTCAAGATTCTATATAATCCGAGAACAAATTGTGGAAAGCAAAGATAATACAGCTATCTGGGGAACTGAAACAGTAATTCAAAACTTGAGATAAGTTTACTTTCAGCGTCTTAGATTTAAATTCAGTATCAGCTTCCTGTAAATAATATGAAAAGTGCAAAAATCCTCTAGCCATTCGGAGAATAATGAGTTATCGTTTCTTCAGTTTTAGATAATATAATTGTGCAAACAAATGAGTTTGAATTACATGATTTTTATTTTTAATTTTATTCAACATTCACTTTATAAAGCATATAATTTAGAATAAGTTAAGGGTTTTGTTTTATTAACTGATGTGAAGTGCCATTAAACTGACGGAAAACAATTTCATTATAAAATGAATAACGTTACCAATTGAACTATTTTATGAACAATTTTGCTTTTTACAGTGTCTCTTAGTCAGTATTTGTTCTCATATTTATATCCGCAGTTGTTGCAATTGAGTACATTTAAAGTAAATAAAAATCCAAAGAAATACCTAAATCCCATATTTTTAAGATGAGTCAGTATTAGATTATTATAAGAAATATTAAGAATAATAATAATATATGTATGTACACATATAATAAAATTATAAAATTAAATTATTTCACCTAATTAGGTACCTATCTATATATTTACAAAAAATCATTTTATTGTTAACATTTGAATTGTGAAATGACGTTTTGGATAAATTCGTACGTTTTAAAGTTATATCAATTTAATTTAATTTATGGTAGAATGATAGAGTATTTTTCCATTTGGTATTAGTCTGCAAAATGCATACGATAAGTATTGTAATGTTAAATGATTTTCATAAAAGCAAGAAGATTTGAAAAAAATTCCTATTGTCCATTGAATTTTAATTTTTAGGTATCATTTTTATGTATGTATAATATTTTGATAAGTGGCAAAATGTGGAAGGATTCTATGAAAACGTAAAAATCTCGCCCGTAGACCAATTTTTTATAGTAAAGACGAATAATATTGAAAATTAATTAAGCCACCGCTGTTCCTTAAAAAAGTAAAAGAAATGCGACAAATTAACCAATGCTATATATGAATGCCTTCCTTTCACTTTGTCCAAGTCCTGGCGCAGAAAACAGCACGGAAACATTTACAAATGCGACTCAAAGCACCACTCTGCTTCGGCAATGCCGCTTACTAAAAATTTTATAAGTCGAAATAAAGAGTTTCCTCGCAGCGCCTTGTGCATAATTTATTCGCCCTTCTTTGTTATTCTAGATCGCCGCCCCGATACCATAAATCAAAATGAAGGAAATTCAGTGTCAAAGTTGTTTGAAGCAATCTATCCGCCTTCGAAATTCATCCGACGAGTGTGCGTCGCAAGACTCTCCGGCCTACTGAATAAAAGATATCAATTTGAACTCACCGAACTTTTTACTATTAAACCCGGATTCAAATGAAACAGTGGCGCTCGGGTGACACATATGCTCACGCAGGGACCCAGCATTGTTTCTGGAGCATCCTGTTTACGTGCCAAATGTAGGGCAACATAAATAATGAAGTGGGTCTGTGGGAACTCTTATCACCTCTTTGTCCCGCCCAAATTGGGCACCAAAGGCTGTATGAGGGCGCTCCTGCAGGGAGCCACTCGGATCTCTCGACCTGGCTTTTAATTAGATTTTATGCGGTAGAGTATATAAAAAACAATTTAAGGTACATTCCACCACGGGTGGGGTGACAGCGTAATTGAATTTTTAATGTCATAAAAATAAAGAACGCTCCAGCCAGCCACCCAGCATCCGTCGAGCACCGCCCATGCTGGCAAAGGGGTTCCCAGCCGGACGAGAGCTCGTAATCTCTCTAACAATTTAATTAGTTCTGTGATTACTCATATTCTTTTATCCATATCGAAACTTGTCGCATTCTTTCCTAAGTTGGTAAAGTTTTCTCATTTGCTGTAAGACACTTTGCCGCCCCGGCACCGGGCATCCGCACACACCGGGATACCGGCGAAACGCAAAACTTTTATTCGAAAATGATTTCTTTAATTTTTCCACCCTCGTAGCGGATTCGAGGTCGCGAATAAATCAAACCCGATCACGTAAGGTGCACCAGAATTAACTCAGGAACTATTCTACACGTTCAATTAGATAAAATTTGATAAATTATTCGGACTACGTGACCAAATTAGGACATCTTTATGAATTTTTCCTCTTCGAGCCAACTTTGGTAATTTCCTTTCCGAGACGGCATCGCTCTGTGCGTGTTATTCGCCCAACCAACCAACTACCGACACAGAGCAGTCGAGTAAAAATCGCAATTTCCGCCAGCATTTCTCCACCAGTTGACTTCTGACCATTTTCGGAAGTATTTAAGTATTTTAGAATTAGACTATCAGAAATTTTCTAAATAAATGGGAAAAACCTCAACGTCACATCAACTCAGTGCATGCATATACGAAAATGCAAAATTAATTTCTTACTGTCCTCTAGCAGTATGCGCGCTTAAAACCACCGACAGACAACACATATCCAAGTCCTTTCGTCCTGTTTCTCTTAGGCATTGGCATTATCTTGACCACGACGGAAATTTTGAGAAACAACCAAATGAGCAAACAAAACTCTAATAATCATGCATGCAAATGGAGTTTACACAAGGATGGAACGTATTTCGAGGACCGCAATTGGCATTTGCGCAAACAGAACTCAATGTGGCACAATTGCTTTGCAATCAGAATTATTGACTAAAAGTAGAGTGTCTGTCTGTTTAATGAACACGGAAATTATTTAATATAAGAAGCAGAAAAGGAGTCGAACGCCCAGGACATGCTCTGCCATTCGGTAGGTAGCTATTGTCAGTGTCAGCAATATGCAAAATGCACAAGTGTTGCAATTCCCAGATTCAAAGAGGAGGGAGGAAGCGAAATTGTGTTTAATCCTAGTGTCGGATTCTCCGCCTAATGGTCTTTACCCAAAATAGAATACCGAATATCTGCATTACGAACTTTTCTACCTCCTATCCCAATTAACCCAGTAATTATTATGTTGTACATCTAATTATGTATAAAACAGCAATTTCCCTTCTCTTTCCAATTAATTACATAATTTTATCTTGAACCGATTCGCAACAGGAAGTGTTTGATTTAAATACTTGCGTATTCAGTTTCATGCCTTCCCGCGGTAACATGGCGTTTGGATTTTATCGCACTATGTATTTATAATTTTGCGTATTCATAATTCTTGACCTACAACTTAATGTTCAACTTCGCAAACTAACCTATGTACCTAATTTAAGTACAATTTTTGTGTATATGACTATTGTAATAATGCATAATCTAAAATTAGTCACAAAAACGGCTAATCTAATAAAAAGTGGTGTATATCGAATTCGAAGACGACGATCAGATTAATTTTTGTGTTGAAAATAAGAATTTTAAGAATATACTAAATACCATAACAATTTTATAAAATATTTTGATTTGGTTTATTTAATATTTATAATGGATCTGAGTTACAAAGAGATTTAATCTGTAAATAAATATGTACATTTGAGAGCATTTTAAAGAATCACTGTAAGGAGACGAATTCCTGGATTTCTACTTTTATATAACTCTCTAAAATTTAAAACAATTAAAGAGCATAATATTAACATTTAATCTCTAAATCCCGGATTTGTTATATAATTTTAACTACAATGAATAGGTAAACATTCTCAGAAACGGTGTATGAATTTCTCTAAAAATGGGCAACTTCGCACAGCAAGTTCCTTTGGAAGCAAATTTGGGGCTAAATGTAAAACGAAAACCCAAGATGACTTTTAAATCAGGGATTTGAATCAAATCACAAGAATTAACACTTATGTCAGTAAAATTTTAGAAAAATGTTGAAACGTAAATATACTACCATAAGTCCTACAAAAGATTTCGCAGGAATGTAAATTTTACTTTCTTCCGATTTCTAGAATCTATTGATATAAATATAAATATGTAAGTATTATGTATATATTAGCCGGCTTATCTATAAATTTTAGGCATTGTTATGATTTGATTATACGTGTTTAAAGTAAAAGCTGAAAGCCTAAATTGGGGGGGAATTCAAAATCATTCGATAAAAGCATCGTTCTCTGGTTTGTGTTGCACGTGATATTCCAGCAAAATTTCTTTGCAAAATGAAATGGTCAGATGTAGTGGGACTTAAGAGCATGGTAAATTAGTAAAGTGCTCTGTAATACCTTTAGCCCTTGCACTAAAATGAAATAGAGTGGTGCAAGATATTCGTGTAAATAAAAACAAAAAATTCATAACCACGAGCGATGTTATTTGCTTTTAAATGCTTTTTATCACGGTCCTGCACAGGACGCCGTGTCCTGTAGTTTTCTTAGGTAGGAGAGCCTCCTGCTTCGCTTCAAAAGTTATGGAAATTATCTTAAGTAATTAAAGCAGAATTAAACTAGAACTCGCTAAGTGATGCAGCAATTAAGTTTTTTACGGCGGAGAGTGTTTTACGGGGCAGTGAAAAGGTTCCGGTCTATGCAGACACTTGTTTTTTTACCGCTGCCGCGCCGCGCCGCGCCACCACCGCCTTCATTTCCTAGTGACGCTAGTTCTCTTAATCATTAAAATTGCATCCCTTCGTCTCGGGGAGGTTCGTGCCCGCCCATAAAATCGTTGAATGAAACGAATGAAGCATTAGCGCTTCCGAATTTATGCAATTCATTTATAAATATAGGAGTGTAATTAAAATTCATTCGATGAGGTCGTACTGCAGGGAAATTTTATGTTTATTTAGATGTTTTTTTCAATCTCCGGCGCAAGACTCGGCGGAACTTTCTTCGCGGAAGCATTAACAAACAGCTCCAGCTTGATGTTCGCATTCGCTCTATAGAGAGGATAAAAGTAGGAAAAAAGTGCTCAAATTGCTTTGCTTTTTAAAAATCGTTTAAATAATGAAACAACCCGCCACACTTCCTGGACGCCCGTTCCTTCCTTCCGGGCCCAATGTACCAATGTAAGTTTGCTAAAATACAACCAATACGAAAAGCGCCCGGCGACAGGCCAAATGGGAACGAAAATCTTCTCTCCCTGGGACTGGGAGCCGGGTCCATTAACTGCCAATGAAGACCGCATGACTCTAGTTTACATGACCCCGAACCCGCGAAGACATCGGCCAAGATGAAGCAACGGCTCTGTACAAAGGAATTAATTAAACCGAGGAGCCTCTCAGGAATGGTCCGCCGTTTTGACTCGATTTAAAATTTATCTCGTCGCAGAACATTTCCTCCTTCGAGGAGTCCCCGATTTCCCCGATTCGCAGCCAGTGAGCTGTCCGATATAATAAAAAACAGTGTTCGGACGACATATCAAAGTTAATTAATTCGGGACCAAGATTTACATTTTAATTACGTTTTCTCCTCTCGCTTTACTCCCATTCGGGGAGCTCTGTCCAGCGGCAATGGGGATGGACCCGAAGGGAGCTTCCTCGAAGCAGACAAGGATTCTTTCCGTTCACGGAATCGTTTAGATTTAAGATTACTTATTTCAGTCTCATTGAGTTTTAGGTTAATGTGCCGTTTCCTTAATAGAAAAAATCTGCACAAATTTTCAACCCTCGAAGAACATAAAAGCCCTGCTTTTCCGGGGCCAGAGGTAGCGCGCTGTTTCTGGAAAAAAACCAATAACACCCCGTGGAAATTACTTAGGGCTTCGATTAATTGCTACTTCATCGCCTCTGTTCGTCGAGAACGTCCTCGCCGTTTCTCGTTTAAGTTTCTCCTTCATTGGATTCCCATCGGCGGAAGATGGCAGAGTCGTCTTCGTCTTCGGGGCTGCTGCTCGAGCACCTAGGTATGGACCAAAACGGCGAGGCCAGGTGTTCGGCATTATACGGGAAATGAATCTCTTATCTCTAATCGGACTGTTAAGGTGACATATCGCTTTCTGTCTGAGAAGGTTCCGGGGCACAGTGTGGAAGCCAAACGGCGAATTAATGCCACATCCATACGAAGAGCTCCTTCTTAATCATCACAAATTTATTAAGAAACTTCGGACTAAGGAATGAGGCTTTTGGGGAGACTGGCCCTAACTTTTCATCTCATAACAGACGCGTATTCTTATTCGATACGACTGTTCCAGACTTTCAACTATTCTATTCTTTCTTAACTATTATTAGAACTCAAAATAAAATTTAGAAATTAAGTGTGCAACAGGCCATAAAATATCCCTAATATTTTTCTCTCTTTTTGCTAGAATTTCTGAGAAAAATATAAGAAAGGCATACCATTCCCCAAGTCCACCTAGGGGAGGACGGCTCTAGTAAGAAATCTTAAGGATTCTTAAGTTTGCTGACACTGAAGCAAGAGCTTTTGCAAAATAACTCCTTAAATATTGAAAGGAAAGTTTTCCTCACTTAGTATATTTCAAGAAATTGCTCTTTAAGTTTCCTTTATGCTGATTTGCTTAAAAAATGCCATCTGCTATGCATACTTTACGATAAACTCTACGAGCACTTATGCGGATATGGATTCTTAAGGTAGACGCTCAGAATTATTCCGGCAACGTCCTTTCTCATGCCGGTTAAAAAAGCACCTTCCTTAAGTTCAATCCAGAACCAATATTCTTATGTTTTACCAGAATAAATTCTTGTCAGCGCGGTTTTGATTAACGGATAGACAATGAGAGTGTCTATTATTAACCTACTTGCATGACCAACAATAGTCAAAATATCATAAATGTTCTTTAATGTTGTTCGAGAAACCCAAAATTTAATTTGTTGTCACGAAAAGTTTGTTTTGAACGAACTGACCGTCATCAGTACTGCTCCTTTGAAGAATTAGTTTGATATGACCAATATGACCCAATTACATTGTAAGATCAATGAATTGACTATTTTTAAAATATCTCCTAACTTAGGAAATATTTTTATTCATTCTTTAAGTACATCTTTCCATAGTTCAGTTCAGTGATAAAATTTTTATGTAAAAATGCATAAGCTATATGATTTATTTAAAAAATAAGCAATTACCATAAAATTGCTACAAAAATTACATGTTTGTTTATTATCACCCGCCTCGTCACCGGCAGTGATGCATATTTAATCATTCGCGGTTGTGCATTCACTTTTTCCAGAGCTAAAGGTCGGCGAAATAATAACACCTTTACTAACCGAAGGTTTGCCCGCGAGCTCCATTTTCTAAAGCACACACCTCATAGCCGAGGACATAAATTTTTGTTTATAGTAAAAGAAAGGGTTTCCTATGCTTTGATCCTTTGTTGCCGCCAGCTTGCATGCATTTTCTTTCACGCAAAAGCTGAGCTGCTGCAGTGTGATGGTGAGAAGCACTACTAAATATGAAGATAAAAAAAAATTGTGAAAACTGCGGGGGTGGCGACAAAACGACGGCCATTGTTCGATGGCCCATACAAAGAGGATTTGTCGCACCTGTTGTGGATTACTTACCGGAAACCCTGAAATTAGAGATTTGCTAAGTCATTTAAGTGCGCAAACAAGCAACGACTGAGCACACAAAAGGACCGACGGACACTCTAGCAAATGGAAATTTTGAAGTTTTGTGGGATATTTTTCGGAAAATCATGCTTTTCACATTTTATCCTCCTGTAAAAATGTTCCTTGAATTTAAATGAAGTTTATATGGCATTCCCACACATTTTCCATTTTGTAAAAACACTCGCATTATCCACAAAATTGAGGTAATATTTCATGGTGGAGTAAAAGAATCGTGCAAAAGTGGATAAAAGGAGCAGCACACAACCGGGATTACAGTGTACATATCTGCACTTTATTGCATTTTATGCTTTATAGCTTACTCTTCAATAGCGAAAACTTTGCCATAATTCGGTACTTCGAAAACATTTTATATTATAACAAATAAATAAGGACTTTTGTGATTTTGAATACGCTTAAAATATTGTCGAAAAATACCCAATTGATATTTCAAATATTATCACGTACATGTTATTCCTTACTTTTCATTGTATGTGTATGATAATCTTTCTCAAAAACGAGGAAACGACTCCCCAACATCATTCGTACCTATATATTGCAGAGCCATATTCAATTAAATATGTATTCCTATATTTTATACATCAAATAAATTTCAAAGACTTACCATGCAGATGTTTCACAAATTATTCGAAGTGTTGACGAAATCAATCCCTGAAAACAAAAAGAGAAATATGTTTATAAATTGGCACCAATCAGTTGAACCATAAATGCACCTCGTGACTGGAAGTCCAACAGGTGCCATCCAGTAGTCCGAAAAGAACTAGGCCGAGTTAACCTAAAAACTAAAAATTTATAAATATTACCTCAATGCACATAAAATATAGCAAATACGATAATTATGTTTTAAATATTCGAAATTATAACAGGAAGTCTTAAAAGGATTTACAATAATTGATGAAAATAGCAAAATTAAACTACTTAGTTTGACAGAACGGCAGAACTAAGTCACCGAAAATATTTCTAAAATATTTTTACTTATGCCCGGAATTTATAAGCAAAAAAGCATTAAATATAAACATGAACGACTTACCTTTATGTTTTTATGCTCCTTGTAGCACTAAACCGGCGAAACACAATGAAACTCGCGAGAAAAGCTGCGGCACTCCCGAACCAAATAAATTTTCACTGCAAACTGTCACCCACGTGCTGGGCCGGTACAGGCCCGATCATAATGCTGATCATACTGGAATGGGGAGTACTGAGCAAAATTGAGCAATTAGAGGAAACGGGGCGGAACATATAAAAAGGAGATGGACACCCCTCAAATAAAAAGAGGAGCGGCGGAAATGGGCCATAGGGGATTCTGTAAGTTTTTTAGCTCAACTATAAAAGGAGCCGCCCTTTTTTCAACTTCGCTCAGGCTTCTATTGGATTTCAAAGATTTCAAAGATTTTGTCCGTTCGTATTTTGTGTAATTAATTCGACGATGGACTTAGAATTGTTATAAGCAAATTAAGAATTGAATTTTAGTATAAAACGAGAATTAGAAAAATTGTAAATAACAACGTAACTTCAATAGAGAGTAACTTAAAGAAAGTTACATACCCTTTGTACGTAAAGCTAGTAAGTGGTTTCTTTAATAAAAAAATTAGATTTCAATATACTTCCTCCTTTATAGTAGCATATTACGAGTTATATACTTATGTCTTTCGATAAAATAAGAAATATGTGAGCGAAGTCTGTATCAAAATAGTAACATGAAGAAATATTTTGTAGATACTATTTTTAATAATAATTACATTTTACTCTTTCTCACGTTAAAATTTAACAAAACAAGTAAATAAAAGCAACAATGTGATATACTTATTGATGAAGCAATGATAACTCTAGAATTGAACTTTTCAGTAAAAGAGTTTAAAACTTCTGTTCTTATGCAGCGGAAACAATTTGATAATTACTTTTATACTTATGTGGTGAAATCTTTACTAATTTTATGACAAAGGTGCCAAAACAAAATGGTGCAAAATCATGTGGCCAACAAACATCGTCAAAATTGGACTCAGCTTGAAGAATCCGCACCAAAAATTGGACAATAATTAAAAATTCATAACACATACATTCATGATTTCAACTGACTGAAAACAATTTCGCCGCAGAATCTGTTAAAAGTTAAAAAAGCGAGAAAATATAAAACCCCTTTTAGACAATATCAAAGACTTTTACAAATGAAGAAAAATCAATTTTAAATTGATTCCACTCCACTAACAATAATATTGGTATTGTCTCTGAAGATTCAAATTAAAATCAGCTCTTATTGTCTCACCTCTCTAACATTTTCCTTTTAGAATGATGTTCTGATTTTATGGTATTAATTTACATTACTTTTGCGCACGATTCCAAAGTGGAAAACTAATTATTGTAGTAAAACTAATTTTAATTTCTATCTGGGCTTTTATTACTCTCCAAAGTGATATCTCCTTTATTTCCGTGAACGAATAAAAAGGACTTCATGTCCGTGAATTATATTCAGTTCCGTACGAGATTTCTACTGAGTAACACGTTTTTGAGCTGTCGTCTTCACTTTTAGCGGTTACTAGGAGTTTCAAACCGTGCGGATAGCAATTTTGTCTATCATAATCTGCCGCCGTTGCTCGTAGTTTTGCTGTTCAACGAAACCTAAATTTTAACTGCGGTTTGGTGTCATTTTGACTATTATCCGTATTTTCATCATGGGTAAAAAAGCATCTCCGAAGTCTAACTCGCATTCGAAGAGCTCTAACTGTGACAACACCACTCCTATGGCGGCTAAGCAACACCTAAAACAACAGCAGCAGCAAGGATCTGCTAGTAGTGCTAACTCCTTGAAAATGCCGACTAAGAGCCAGGCAAATACTAGTGCCGCATCTAACACCTCTCTTACCTCCGTCAGATCGAAGGCCATCAGCTCAACGGATGGGTTTGAATCACTGGAGAGGAAACTTGTGACAGCATTAACTGCTGCAATTAATAAAAGGATGGACCAAAATGAGGAGTGCTTATCATTGAAAATTAAGAAGGCACTGGTAGCAACTCGACGCGAGTTATTGGAATTAAGTGACGAGGTTCAGCATTTGATGTGCGAGTTGAGTGATGCGAGAACTGAGCTTAATGATCTTCGCCAATCCAGCCGGCTTTCGGATGCCATTGTCACCGGGATTCCCCACGTGCGTAACGAGAACCCCATTGACATTATTTCAAAGATTGCCAAAAGAATAGATCATCAGCTGTCCCCATATACTACTGCCTTTCGTGGAAAATATTCTTCCAACAGTCCGCCAAGGAGTGGAAGTATGCCGCTTATTGTTAAGTTCTCCTCGGTTACTGAGCAGAGAGTTTTCATTCGGAAGTACATCCGATCCAAGGGTGTAACGCTGAAGTCCCTTAATCTGGAGTTCTCGTCTGATTCTAAAATCTCTGTCTTCGAAAACCTCACTAAGCAAAATCATCGCATTCTTCGTACTGCGCTTAATTTGAAGTCGTCTGGAAAGGTTCACTCTTGCTTTACTCGAAATGGAAATATATTTGTTTGCCGGAATAGGGGTGACCCACCTACTCATATTCGGTCATTACAAACTTTGGACAACTTTGTGAATGATGCCACCCCTGATGTCCCCGTGTTTTCAACTGAGTTGCCTACTCAATCTCCGTCTTTTGATGCTGCAGAATGGTTAAATCCTAGATTACCATCAGTTACAGCCTTTTCTTTTTTCTCTTCTTCTTAATTTTAAAGTAACTTAATATTTTAGTTTTATTTTTATTACAATCAGAGTGTTGATAACTATAACGCAATGCCTATGTACTATTATTTATCACTTTTATTAGTTTTCCATTCTGTTTTCTTCAATGGTGAGTGATCGTGCTGGGATGGTGGATGGGGTGGTGCTATATTCGGGAGTCTCCGCGTAACTGGTTTGAGTGAGCTGGACAGGTTGCGAACTCTTTTAAATGTTTTCTTCGGCACAGCCTACGAGGTGAACATATCTACCATTAACGCCAGAAGTCTCAGAAGTAAGATTGATGAAATTCGTTCTGAAATTTTCGCCGTCATCGACATTTGCTTATTCCGAGATGCTCATCCAGCATTTATGAGGGTTCGTTCCTTGTTCAGGCTTCCCAACTCTGGAACCGGTTACCGCGAGATTTTCCACTCCATCGCTGAACTCGAGCGCTTACTTCTCACCTATAATTAACATTATAATAATTGGTTCTTTGGTTTTTGCGTTGTTGGTATAAATCTCCTCTTTTTCTTTTCTCCTCATCTCTTATTTTTCTTTATTCCATCTCTTTCTTTCTCTCCTTTTTCTATCTCTTTGTCTCGGCCATGAACTACATACCACTGTTATTTTGTTTCGATCTATCATTATTGTTATTAGTATTATTGTTATTATTTTTATATTATCTTTCCTTGCTTTACTTAGAATATTTAGTTTAAGTTAGTATATTTCTTTTAAATGTTTTTTTTTTGCATGTATTGTTAGTTTACTTGCATTATTTTGTTTACCATCTTTGTTAATGTATTATGAAAAAAACCTGTATTCTTGTGTGCACAGATCTCAATTGAATAAATAAATAAATGAAATGAAAAAAAAATAAATGAAATGAAATATTGCTTTTAAATTATTTAAATTAATATCCTAGTGAGTTCTTTTAAGCTGTTTTAAACCTACAATAAATAAAGAAAGAATTTTGCTTTTGAATCGGTGCACTTTGTTTCTCTAAAAGCGCTAATCCTAAACAAAACCAAGTTTGCATTGTGCGTTAAAAAAGCAGAAAACTTAAAAAACGACTAGGTTGAAAACTTTTGATTATATGGATGTATAAAATGGTGACGAAATAATTCTAGAGTTACAGAGGTAGTATGTGTATAAGACCAAGAGCAATCACTTTTGTTACGAGAAAATTTACCGTCGAAACAAGTTTACCAGAAGTTCGTCTTTAGAAAGGAACCAAAAATCACTCCCACTTCAGTGAATGGATAGTAAGTAAAGTACATAAAATCAATTACATCCAGAACCACTTAAGAATCTCCTCCCCCGCAGCAAGGCTTCACGTATCATAAATTAGAGAAAGCGACAAGGTTGTTACAGCTGTTAAGCAAGCCAAAAACCTTAAGAGGGAAGCAGTGTACCTAACTAAAGAAGGAGCCGTGGCTTTGAAGGTTCGCGGGGTGCCTCCAATCAATATTCCAGGCAGACATTGCCCAGGTAAGACAAAAGTTATTGGGGGATTTAAAGATTATTTTTTACTTAAATTCTACCTTGAGTTGACCGCGTCAAGGAGAGGGGAAGTGAAATGAAGGTGGGTGCGGTGACGACCCGCCCATGTTAAATTTCATTTAGGCATAATTCGAGACCTCTTCATCTCAATACCCGTACCCGAACCTTAAAGCCATTGAAATTTTATAAAAGTGAAATAAAAAGTAATCAAAGGGCCAAATAGAAGTTATAAAAGTCCAAGAAGTAATAAGAATCCTTTGCCTGACCTTTTCGGCCCTCTGCACCCCTCACCCAGCCAGAAGGCATTTTTCCCGGCCCGTTTGTCGGAGTAAAAGCTTTGTGATGTTTTTTTAAAGAATTTCGATCTCACATTACTGAATTATTCTGCTCGCTAAGAGATTTAGCGTGCACTTTATCAAGTATTTATCCCGCCTTGAAAGGTTTTTAATTTCCTTGGGTGCACAAAGAAGTGTTACGTCCCCAAGGGGTACAAGGCAAACTTCTTCAGCATTTAAATGCTTTCGCTGTCTTCGGGGATGCTTGAGTGAATTGTGCCCGGGTCCTGACACATTCTGAAAGTGTATGCTCATTTACATTGCCGGGGAAAGCGCACGAAGACACTGCTGTCAAGTCGAAATACATTAATCAATGGCACCCAGCAATTTCTACCTCAAAGTTATTTCCTTTTCCTCTCGTATCCGTCCGCTCTTATTTTTTCAGCTTTGTTTCCCAGCCCCAGCAGCCCCGCCGAGTCCTGTTTTGGGACCATTTATCTCCGCTTAAACCTGGCGTAGGGCAACTTAGTCCAACTTAACTGGGAGCATTAAATTGGTGTCGTCGAGCAGAGCTCGTGCTTCAAACCTCATTATCTGCGATTCACGAATTGAATGAATTTCTACGAGTAATTTACGAGGACCGCGAATCACGCCTAATGGCCTGAGCGCTATTGGTTTTGTTCAGATTCTATCGTGGGTGTCACGCACCTCCGCTTTTCTGCTTTCAGGAAATTCGAACTTTACATCACTGCAATACCTACTACCGGCTGGAAATGAAAAAAGGGTTCCAGGAGCCCTACTCCAGCGTACCCTCAAGGAAATTCTATTTATAAGGTGCGCTCCGAGCCACTCACCACTCGCGCAAAAGGAATCCTTTGTGATCGTTTTTAAAAGGGGAGCGCGCAACCTTTTGCCACACCTATGAAAAATTTGATCCCCAAAACAGCCCCTCGACTTGGTGTTATTCAGCTAATCCTAGAAATTGTTTTAAATCCCATGTGAATATATCGTCCTCCATGGCGCGCTCTGGATTTGTATAAGCTGCAGCTAAGCAAACCAAATTTATTGCCGTTGTCGAGTTACCTGTTCTGGTTCTGTCCCCTGTTCCAGCCGGGAAGGCAGGAGCACTGGGACCCTCAATCAGCCTCATTGAGTGGGGAATTAATTTGGGCTAATTACGGGCTCGGATTTCTGGCGTACGCAGCAGTCCAGCCTGCGAAAACAGTAATTACTGCCATTTTGGAACACTCCATTGTTTTGAGGACCAGAGATTTATTCTTTAAGCTATACATAGAAGAAAATCTTCGCTATTTTAGCAATTTGACTTTTCTAATTTATATTTTGCACCCCTTAAAAACAATTTATATATATTAAGATTCAAAATTGTGATGGGGTTAATCATGCTTATTTGGAAATTTAGACTTATAAGATTAATGTTTCCAGAAAATATTCCTTATGACATTGATATTTTCAGTTTGTCCAAAAAAAATTGTTTTCTCTGCTGATTTTTAATGGGTACATCAATTTAACTTTAAGGGATTTACCTAATATTTACAAGTTATTTAATACAATCGTAAGCTTCTCCAAACTGGCACAGGTCTTTTACTATATTTCAAACATAGAAAAGGGGATTATTTTTCTATATTGAAAACATAAATAATTCCCCAAGATTCTATTATCCCAATATCTGACTTAGCGACTTTAATTTTACTTGTTTTGAAGCTTCCCCGATAGAACATCACCACTAACTTAAAAATTTAAGTTTTCAATATTGTATGCAGAAATTTGTTGTCAATATGACTTTCAGTATTGTATTTTTTATGTGAACCTTCTTTTATACGTCGAAAACTTTGACTATTAAATGTTAATGTTATTGTTTGCCAAATTTTTCATTTTTTTCCAGTGTTAGGCTAACATATCTGCTTAAAACTAGGACATATTTTTTTGATGAGTTTTGCTTATACATATATACTTATATACATATGTATGACGGCCATGAATTTTAAAAAAATTCGTCGCCTAGGGCCCGCACCGCTTAGCAGTCTACAAATGGTGCATACGACCCTATTTGAAGCCCTTACCTGTATAAGTAAAATTTTTTATTAGAAACTGATAAAAACTATTCAGTTCAAGATAATTATTAATTTATATCATGATTTAAGAAAATTACTCTTATACGAATACGACAGCTGCTTTTTCGCCTCTAATATAGTTTGTGTAATTAAATCATTACTTACAAATTTTTTAAAATTGTAAAAAGTCACCCATCAAAAATCGCAGTATTATTTCTCTTATTTCATTTTTGCAGCTTTTCCTTCCTTTTATCAAGAGCAAACAACAAATCGTCTTAGTCCACCACCAACTGACCTTCCTTAATCGGCTCAACTTTGAAAATTACAAGATTTTCTAATGCGCTTAGTGTTTGAGATCTCTATCACGATGAAAGGTGGATTATCGGTCATTGCACCCCACACAAGCTGTTTGAGGGTGGTAGCAGCAGCTCAACTCATGCTGTTGAGTCGTGTGGTTTATTTGGAAAGGAAGGAACAGGAAGAGAAACCCTTCTCCACCCGATGCACTTCACTTAATTCGAGCATGGAACCCTAAATCTTAAAAAGAAATTTACACGAACACAATTTTCGGTATATAGTACTCCAGACATGATCTCCGAGTGTGCCCTCGAGATGCAATGCTAAGATTGTTTTAAATTTATCAAAAACAGAATGAAAACAGAAATAGAAAATTCTTAAAAGAAAACCTTGAGAGAAATTGCCTCAGAGTTCCTGATGAAGGCAGATGAAGCCAACTGTGCAAAATTTAAAAAGTGGGCTGGACAGGGAAGTGCTTTTATTGTCTTAGACGTTTTCATTTGCATTTCCGGAAGACACGTTTTTATTCTGAAACGTGATTGTGATATCAAAATGTTCTGTCGCGCTCTGACTCGCGGGTAGATTCTTTGCGGCGCTTTTTACTTAAAGTACTTTCAAGTTAGGGAACGTGTTGAACATCATCAGTTCATAGAGCTACCCGTGACTTTCATTTGCTGGCAATATGAGTTTAATTCGGATTCGTAATTCTATTGACTTCGGTTTGATATTGGTTTTTCAAGCTCGTGTTTTTCGTCGAACTTTTTGGAAAATATAGGAATACGATTGAACAATAGAAAGAAAGAGGAAAGCGCAAGTTTTCAAATCGAAAGTAGCAATTGTTTGCTTCATGTAGGTACTCCGAGGTATCCGATTGAAAGGACAAATATTGTGGTCCTTGCGGACTGTAGGGACTCTACAAATAATAGTCCCAGTAGGAATTCTATTGAATGTATAAAGCCAATATAAACACTACATTTACCCAAGGACAAGTTGGCAAACAGGGGTCTACGTATTGAATATTTGCCACTCATTTTAATAAAACAGGCGCACAATGTCACCCGAGATATCTCCGGTTCGGTTACTTTTCTCGCTAGGCGAAACAATCCAAACAGTTTGTACGGTAGTTACACAAAACCTGCTCGTATTCCCTGATACTTCCCGGGGATAGTTCAAATATTTAGCTATTTTCCCAATTCAATGTCGATGCACATGTCCTCGATTTCGAATACGTTCTCGCATACTAATTACCTTAAAATTCGCATAACAAAGCATCACGAAGCCTATTAGGTTTCAAGCGACGCAATTTGAAGAAATCTTTAGGAACGCTCCCGCCCAATTTGGTAACTGCTATAGACTCTGGCCAATTAATGAAATTTTGGAAATTTTGGCTGATTGGAGATGCCAGTCGCAGCAAAATATTGAAATTAGAGACGTTATCGTATCCACATGCTAAAATTAGCCAGAGGCACTTCACAAAATTACAACCGTCCAAAACACCAGCAGAAGGTACAGGTTGTTAAAATACAAAACTGACAACACCTTGTGGCGTATACTGCTCTTGCCATTCCCGAATTAATAGAATCGCAAATTAGATGTTTTTTCAATATTTATCCGCTCATTAGCATCATATTAATTTTTCAATTAGGTTGGACATTTTGCAACAGTATTCAAAGTACCTTTTTAACCGCAGCCCACACCTAAAATGAATGATGAATTAACAGGAAATGAAATAAGCGACTTTTCCCAATCAAATAATTGCAAATCAGTTTTAATAATAATCCGCTCGCATTCATTCATTTATTTTAATTTTTTATACAATTACAATATCATTTATGCACATCATTGATCTGGGTTTGATGCCAAGCCAGTTCAGAACTGCTGGTTCGCAATTAAGACCACATCAGGCCACACTATCAACTTTAATTGCAACATTTCAAAATGTCAATGTTTTTCCAATGTTCATTAATACCTGAGACAAATTGCAATAATTTATTTGTTTGTTCGCGAGCCACCGGACTTTTTAATAATTATGATATGGAATTGTTTTATACAAAAAAACCCACAGGAATTCAATGTTAATTTCACGTTATGCCATGAGTTCGAAATAAAACTTCCGCGTAAAACATAACTTTTAGCCCGTTGATTTAATTTCAAGGCTTTATTTAATTCCATCCAAATTTTGTTTAACTTTTCAATTTCCAAATAAAAAATCCTTGCTACGTTTGTCCGCTTTCTTCCTTAAAGAATCACGTATACACATTGCGTGAACCACATCTTCCTCCCATCGATTCTCAACCACAAAGTAAACAATGTTTTAACACAAAACACAAATTGAAAAGTTTTTTTTTTTAAATTCAGGTGCTTCTAGTTGAAGTGCTTTATTTGCAAATAATTCAATCAGTCCAAACAACTTTTATTGACTTTCTGTTTTCAATGTGGTGGAGACTTGCTTGAGTGGTGATGTCCTATTCTCACTATATGCCAACATTCATGGTTTCAGGTTATTTATGATTTTATGCTAGAATTTTTCTGCTCAACCTACGAATGGTGAATTTATTTGCGTGGTGATAATTTACACATATGTAAAGCCATCATCGTATTCAAGTGGTTTTCAGTAGGTTTGGAGGTGGTAAGCTTTAAAGTGGCCTGTGAACATTTTACTGTAAACAATTTCATTTATAATTTACGCTGACGAAAAATAATATTAAAATAACAAGTGCTATTGAAAAACCTCGAGAGGAAGATTACATATTGTTTGCATATTGTCATATGTTTAAATCAATGTTAGAAGGAATTGGGTGATATATTTCAATCAGTAATACTCAAGCATATAACACCGCTTTTAAAACATTTAACCTTTTAAATAGGGAATTTTAATAATTTATTTTCCTTTATGAAGTTTCACTGTAAATGGTTTTGATCCCCTCTAGGAAGCCAAAACCTAAATTCCTGTAAGATTTAGGTACATAATGAACATTGGAGGTTGTGCAGTCTAGGTCGACTCTACAGATAGATTTGATTACTTTTATTTTTTGGGTGAAGGTACTACATATTTCAGCCCAACATATAGGCTAGTCTTTATACGCGAATTTCAAAATGGCGGACCCAAGATGGCGTTCAAAAACTGAAAATATCCAATGATTGGCATGAAAATTGCCATTTGGGGGCTTTTAGATGTCCTTATTGCGAATCCATGTTCGAAATTTGGATATTCAGAATGGCAGATTCAATATGGCGGTCAACATTTTTGTATACCGGGTGAAACTTGGTAACCCAGCTGGTAATTAATATAAATCAGGCAGGTAAATATGCATTTATATTAAATATTTGTTTTGAAATGTACAAAATTCTTTTCAGACTTACATAATTATTGAACATATTTACATTTCAATCTCTTGGTTTTGGCTGCTGGAATAAAAATGGATATGTAGATATTTTTTATGTAAAATGTTTATGAAATTAAATAATAAACTACTTAAACTTAAACTACTTTTGGTTTTAAATTGGTAATTCACATAATCTTAATTAAATACTAACAATGTCGTAGAATAAATGTTTTTAACTTTTTTAATACTTCAATATTTAAAAAAAACATTTCTGTGAAGACAATTGGCCAATGGATGCATGTCGAAGGATCTGTGGAATTACGCATTTTATGAGTTCTGCGGTGCGTGATAAAACGAATGTGGGCAGTGGGAGTTTACCCGAAATGTTTATTATTCAAAATGAGGCAAAGTGTGGAATAAATTTAACCGCCGACGGACGTCCCCATACCCCGCAAATTAAATGCGCTGGAAAAAGATAATTGCTTCCCGTCGAAAAGCCCAAATTTCAGCAACGGGATGCTTCCTAATACCTTCTATTCCCCACAAGCAAATCAATTCCACCGAAATTGGTTTTACGAGTCGCGCTTAAATGACTAAACTGGAAGACCATAAAATTCCAAGGTACGGCACCGCTCCATAAGCTCCGCCCTAATTAAGGAACAACATTTAAATTCGGCTTATCACGAATATTTAATTAAGCAATTTGCAGGGAGGAAATTAAACTCGGCAAGGAAGGAGTTCCCGAACTGCTGTTGGCCCTGCTATCAATGAAATATCGCGCAATTGAAATATTTAACTGTGTGCCTTCGTTGCTCCTTTGATATTTTTCCGAGGACTTGTTGAGCCGAGGCTCGCTCGCCCTGGCGTAATTAATTGGCGCGCCAGAACTTTCCCGGGTGCATGAGTAAATAGAGTGTAAACAAGAAAGTGAAAATTCTTAAATTTACCCAGAACTTCTCCTTGAGACAACGCCAGCGCGATACTAGGACTAATGAGCTACTAGGATTGAGTGTGGGGGTGGTGACGGCTGCTTTTCCTCCTCAGCCCCCATTTCATGTCTCGCCAAACATTTTGTAGCTGCTTGCTCCACCGCCTCCTCATGAAATCATTTTGAATTAATCGACTTGTTAAAAAACGCGTACCTACTTTTCGGAGGTGCGTCACCACCGCAGTTCATATGCGACATCGACGTCGACGTGCGACGAGGTATGAGGACGTGAGTCGGTAACAGATAGCTGTCACGGCGATGTTTTAATCCGCCCCATCTCCAGTTACATCTGTCGGCAAATTAATTAATCCAATTTAACATGAATAATTGAGGGTGTGCGGCAGCAAATTTAATTGAAATAAGGAATTGCGGTGACTGTCATCGAAATCTCGTAGCAAGCTTTTTGATGGGGCTTCAATAGAATGGGCGACTCGAGTAAATATTAATCAAAATTTATTAAAGTTGATCTAAGTCAGGTAGACAGTACCGAAATAAAAATAAATACATAAATCCAAGAAAACCTGGCATCACCTGCATGCCTATCATTCAAAATTCTTGAGAATTCCGCATTTCATGCTCCTTCCATTTTGTATGAAAGTTTGAATTCGAAAAATTAATTTATATCTGCTGGAGGAACGTGAAATTGCTTCTCAAACAAATTTGCATATGTAGGTATACACGTAATAAATCGCCGTTTCAGGTGAACAAATAAAGACATTTCTGTTTTTTGGAATGCGGCACATACAGGTTGAAATTGCCTCTTGAATATGCCAAACTCTACCCACACACGACACCACCCCCTAATAACTTTCTATGCAGACCGAATATATATCGGGAAAAATTTGAAACATAATTATTTAGCCCAACAATACCTTTCTGCTCGGCGTGTTTTCATTAAAATTCCTCTGTCAGCGTGTTGACAACGCCATGGTTTGCGATGAAAGAAACCACCCTGGGAAATTTTTTTTTGGGTGCTCAAAGGTGATTAATCGTCCACTTCAGGGCTGCTTTGGATGAAAGCTATCAAAGTGATGTAGAATTTTTTGTCATGTCGATAGCATTACTTTGCGAATAGGAGTTTTAGCGAAAAACACAATAATTACAGGTAAACTTTTATAATTTCATCTCATTGTAATCACTTGGTTTCTCTAAGGTATGAAGATACGCATGATAAAACATGAAAGTTAATTCAATTGCGGCTTGTTTTGGCTGTTGTATTCAACACGACTAGACAAAATATGTATTTTGTCACACCAACCTCCTTTTTAATAGGCAAATTAGATGATCGTGTCGATTGGTTAACACTATCAAAATTGAAACCCTAGTTCTTCAGGACTTAAAAATTTATAAAAATTGCTTTCTACTTGTAAATGTACAAAATATTAGCTGAAGTATATGCTTTGCAGCCGCTGCAGAATATAAACAATTGAATTTTCAAGTATATGAAATAACTACTACATATACGTCCCTGTAGGAATTCCTATTTCTACAATTCCTTCCTCAAGTAAATGGTATCAAATATAAAGTTTAGAACTCAAATTCCGCTGGATTAGATATTCAGTCAGTTGGAATAATGAAGTCAATGCTAATTCTTTAATATTCTTTTATTAAAAAAAATTTTCAAATTATTAAGCAGTGCAAATCATTAAAAATGTTCAGATTATTGTTGATTGCGTTATATTTTCATTTCGATTCACACAATTAATATAAACCTGATTGATTGGGTTTTCGAAAATTATTATCAGCAAACACATTTGCTTACATACCTAAGTCAAACAAAAAATGAAACACTTCCTCTAATTAGAACAAAAATCAATTAGGCTTAAATGAATTATTCTTTACTCCGGGTTTATAGAACGAGATATAGTTTCATATTGGTGACGGTACATTAGACCATGAGAAGTCTAAAACAAGACTTCAGGAAACTTTTAGCAGCGGAGTAAATTCAAAATCTATGGAGGATGGTTATTAATCAAATTACCCAACGTAGCAGTCAAAGACCACACTCTTTGACGGAAGTTAGAAAGTTAAGCAAATTATTTTAGACACTTTTGCTAATTTATGATACCGGACAACATTTATTGAGAAGAACTTTCGCAAATCATCCGGAAATGCATTAAAATTCGAAGGAAAACCACTTCTTAGGCAATTTTTAATTAACATGGATAACGTTAGCAGTTATTGCAAGTTTAAGCTCTTCATTCACTTTTGCGGAATAATCCCGTAAGAGGAGCTCCTGGCACATGTAAGATGACAAATTTGGACATCTCAAATCTCAATTGACGTGCACGCCCTCAGCATCCTTCCTATAGCATGTGCTGTCTTCGACATTTTCCGGTATATGAAACCTTCTCCCTTTTGAAACTAAGAGGTTTTACGTCCCTACATGAGACCGGGTGATGCGTTCCTTCGAATAAAACAGCAGTATCATACCTGGATATCTCCTGTATGGAGCGGGGCATGCTGTTAAAAGCCAAACTCAATCTTATTATGTTCAAAAATACAAATAAGTCGAAGTGAAATTTAGGCAGGTAGTATAGAATCCGTACCCACATTACTCATTCCGGGTTTACCAGTGTATTCCACCAGAAGTGGCAAAGAAGCTTTCGCGCCAAGAATAAGTGTATTTTTAAGTTATTCGATATGAGCACTCCGGAATCAGTCACATCCAGTTTTGATGATGATATTTATACAATACAAAGTTGGTATTTTCATAGATATTTTCTTTATAATGTGCAGAAGTCTTTTGCTGACTTCGCTATTCTTAAGGCGATCAATTTGTGACATATTTGCATCACCAGTCAGAGATAATGCAAACGGAAACTAAACCATAATCTTAAGAGAGGAAAATCAATTACACTATTTTTTGGAATATTATGCACATGTGGTTTTCTTGATAGAAGAACAAATAAAAATATAATCAATCAATCCAAATTAAACTATAATAAAAAGAAACACAAATAAAATATTTATTTGTTCTTAAAAGTCAACATGAATGATTACGAAAATTTTTGTTATATTAACTTAAAGTAGCTTCTATCAACCATGAACTTTTTGATTACATTTTAAAATTAGCACATTGTTCTACCAAATTCTGGAAATTAGATGGGAGTTTTTTTTAAAACATTTTTAATTCATTTACTGGAAAAGTCAGAAAATATAACATCCTGAAAAACAAAGCACTTGTACCTTTAATGTTCTCCCTCTCTCATTTCTAAGAATTTACATCATAACTCCATGAAAGGAATGGAATTTTCTTATTAAAAATCTGAGAAATATTTTTCATGATTAGACTCACTTCGAAGCAACCATAGCCTTTTCAAACTTGAATAATGTATCATAGAAAACAAATAAACACAAATATTATAAACATGCAAAAATTCATTATCATATCGTAGTATAACTTATCATCGAAAAGTGTTGTTATAACATATCACTCCATCGAAATTAATAAAATTATCCTAGCACTTGAAAGCCCACCTCAAAACCTTGTGACTTATAACGTTTGAAATCAGCAGCTATCAATACCTAAGTACATTGTTATTGGTAAAATAGATAATGTCCATAAAGTAGCAAATTAAATTTAAAATTTAAAAAACCCCCAAAACATGTGCATTATTGTACTTGTCAAGCCCTTTTATTTGATACCCATATTGACGGGGTTGTGAAAAAATATGTAATCCGTCATTTTGTGGCGGCAGCCATCTTGGACCGATTTCCATCAAACGTAGCTTAGAACAATCCCGACTAATGCAACTTTCAAACAAACAAAACAAAATCAAAATCGGTTCATGCGTTCGGGAGCTACGATGCCAGATACAGACAGACACACAGGCACGTCAAACTTATAACACCTCGTCATTTTTGCGTCGGAGATTAAAAAGGAAATTACTAAACCTGAACTAAACTAAACTCAAACCAATTTATTTTTATAAATTTTCTTTAGAATTGAATTGAACATAAAAGTTACATCCTAAATACTCAGAACTTATGATAAAACTGATGATATAAAATAAATCAAATCAACTGATAACAGTATGATATATGCTAATGCTTATTAAAAGTTAAAAATGGAAGATACATTCTATTAATTTAAAAGAAGATTCAAGTTGTTCATAACTTGAAACGACCAAGTTGGATAAGCAGCACGAATAGTCATATAAGTATAGAAATGAAAAAGGTTCAGTCCAGCATGTGCAGAAAACACTTGCAAAAGTTTGTAAGTACAGTATTTTCAGTTCTACTGAAAATTTAGAAAGTTTTCTCTACGTATAGCCAGTTGACTGTGGAGGTTCCAAAGTAAATAAAGTTGTTTCACTATAATGAAAGATATCTTTTAATTTGTAGATTCGGTCTTAATAAATCTTCTTTCAAATAAGTCTGCAAAACCTTATACAATATGTACAAACATAACATACATACATATATGTACATGCTTGCCAGCCATAATGTTCTTGATTTTCATGAAATTCAATATCTCTTTTATAATAACTATCAATTAGTTAAAATAAGAAAATATTTATTTTTAAACAGAATTATAATATATATATGTTATATATATAACATGTAACATATCTTTAATCCTTCAAGATAACAAAATTTATTGTTTATTTGTATTAAGTGAGCAAGCACTTATTATAAAGAAAAATCCTAACTAAAATTTATATCGTTTTACTGAAAATTCGTTCACTTTTTGTTCTTTTGTTAAATATCAATATTTCAAAATTCTTAGTTTATAAAAATGAAAGCCGCAATCAAGTAGTTCAAAGACGTTAGGATTTCAAAATAAATGATTCTAAATATACTCATTTTTTTCATTATTATTAACCAATGTTAATTTTGCTATTTATGCATATATGTATGTACATATTTATGCATGATAATAGACGGAAATTTCTATCAAAACTAACAATTTTATCTCATTTTATAAGGGTTATTTTCCGAATCTGTTATTGCATTGGATGAAAATTACCCTATTTGGCAACCACATCCCTTTTAAAAGCATTCTATGACCCCTTTCACCGAGTGCTATCTGTACGCGGGGAACATTTCCCAAAATTCGATGATATTGTGACACATCAAATTCACTACAAAATACACATTCCAATTTAGTTGCAAGGGACTCGCTATTTTCACGGGTCATCAAAGTATTTGCCGTCATCATGCGTGCCGTTCCAACACAATAACGAACAATTCCTCCGCACTGAATAACTCGACAAAAGCAAGAACAGCAATAGGCTCTTCTGCATTAATGGCGAAATCTTGGCATATTTGCATTTAACGCACCAAAACTTCCGGGAACCAGTGGATCCTTTCCCAGGGGCTCCACGTCGATGAGCTGGTAAATGCTCGAACCCATCAATCGAATAGCTCTACATCGTGCAAATTCAATAAAAGCAAGAAAATCAGGCAGTATCCTGTTCCAGGTTTAAAATATCCGCCACCGGTCGAGTGGAGTTAGAGCTAGGAGTTTTTGGGGTCTGGGAGTCTTCTAAATGGGATACCTTACCTAGGGCTCCAGGAATTTCGGGCCCTGCTCTACTTTGGGCTAGAAGACTCCTGGAACAGCACGCACATGGCTGACTTGGGAGTTTTTCGTTCACCGGGCGACAGTGAAAAAATGATTAATGAATCTCCTTGGGCTCCCATTCACACCAGAACCCTGCGCCTGCCTGCTTTGGCTTATACCAGCGAAATAAGCATTCAGACGTTTCTTCCTATTTCCCACTATGACAAATCTATTCTTTCCTAACTGGCGTATGTGACAGAAATTGTAATAGGCGAGGGCCCTGTTCACCTCGGCAATTACAAGGAATATTGGTTTCCTTTCAAGAATGCTGGTTGACATTCGCATTCCCTTGAGGTTCTTTCCAATTTGATGGGTTATTAGGCACACGGCTTGACAGTCGTTTTCAATGTCTAGTGCCTAGACTGACAGTCGCCATCGTCTCTTAGTTGGTAAACTGCTGAGTTCTTACTATTTTCCAGGCTATTAGACCTACATACATACATATTTGCATCTTGCGAGAATTTTCGGTAATTCTTCAAACATCAAGCAGAAAGGAAAACCACCCTTTGCTTCAAATATTGATTTAGCTAGAGCCTTTGCTTGAAATTTTGATAGCATTATCAGCAGTATACCTAAGACTTTGGGGACTACATATTTTCTCCCAAAGAGTCCTACCATGGACGCAATGATGAATTTTGATGGTAGTATGCCACTCCAAAAACACTTGATGTAATAGATATAATTAATAGACTCAGTAATTAGTTTAATTGATAACTACCGCCGTCTGTGACAGAGTTGTTTGCTTAGTCAGTCCGAAGTAATTCAATTTCCTCGCATCATCGCTCGCCGTCTTAGCCCCTTTTTAGCTCCGTAATGTAGCTATTTATTATATAAAGAGTGTGAACTCCACTTGAACTGAATTTTTGCATCATAGCGACATAAGTTTCTGCAACTCTTCTGAATTGGAGACATAAATCCAAAAATAACATAAGACTCTATTGGTCATATGAGAGAGAAAAATAAGTGCCTCTGACCATAATACTCAGGCTTATGACAAGTTAGAGTGCTTTTATTTTTATAACAACATTTTTTCTAGTCTTCCTAAGAGTTGTCTTAGAGTTCGCAAAAGGAACTGACCTCCTTTACCAGAATTATTCTTCAGCGGTCAACGTAACTAGGGCCTAAAACCTTGTGTGTCGCGGCAATGAAGACTGATACAATAGGAAACCTAAAATAGAAAACTCCCCAAAAATAGAAGCTAGAGATGTTCCCCAAAAAAGCACCCAATATGGGAGCAGCTCTGGAAGCTAGCTGGTACTGAAGATTTTTACTTCGTGGTAGGAACACGAAAAGCACTCTTTTGGGTGAAATTTGTGGTACCTCAGCTCACATCGTGTGTCTTGATATTCTCCCGGAAAATGTTCGTCGAGTAAGCGCACATTGACTTCCCATTTAGAGCGCATGCAGAGTTTCCCAACAGATCTTGAGAAAAACTACCTCTTTTACAGAACAGAACCATTGCCTTGTTGTGCCTTTCGTAAGTAAAAGACTTCCTCAAACAGGCATCCTAGAAATATACGAGAACATGACCATTTGTTATGAGTGAGTATTCGCATACCCATGCTCTCCCTCAACATAAATTAATTGTCTATCTGATGTGTTTGAAAAATCCGGGCCTATCATTATTTTATTTGACTTAATCAGATCTATGGCATGGCATTACAAAACAAATGGAAAATCTTCTATCTAGTAAATCATTTTATTACTTATATATCTGCTAAATGAGGAAAAACTAAAATCTTTTTCTCTTTTGTGATTTAAAATAGCTTACGACATCATTAAATTTCAAAGCATTTTATAAATACTGCAAATATATTTTATGCAGTCGTGTCTAATATCGGACAAATTTTCGCATTGACTATTTTCATTACACGTTTTTGTTTTCTGCAAAAACTTAATCTGGCTTCACTTAATGCAAAAAATATAATAATACAACTTGCAGATTAGTTGAAAAAATATTTGTTTAAATGGTGTCCAAAATATTGAATGAACGGCTTCATGAGAACACATAAAAGTAAAGCCTCTTATCTTATGGAAAACGCCACTGGAAAGGACAATTTCCAACCCAATCTTTCAAATTGAATATAAAATAATTGAGACGAGTGTAAAAAACCATGTCGTACTAAAATTTTCATATAAAAATGACATATTGTTTTACAATTTCTTATTGCACAAAACCAAAAGGTCTAGCTAAACTGACAATAAATGTAAAGAAAACATGTAAGACCAAACTTTTGCATTAACTTTTAGTTAAAATTGATAAATATGGGAACTTTAATCCCTGCAATTGCCAATAATGATATTGGATTACATGTCTGAAAAAATGTTACTTTCATAGATTTAGTCTCATTAATTTCATATCCTTCTTTCTACAAATACTTTGCCTTTTGCTGCTGGCACAAAAGTGATATTGAATCCCTTCGTTCATCGTTATTTATTAAAATTCTTAAGAATTTTCCTTTTAGTCTCCCCATTTTTTATTTTGTAGAGTATTCTTTGTAAGTACTATCAATATATTGTATTTATTATTTATGTTACCAAGAACAATGATTTCAGTAAGTACAATTGCTGTTTTGCTTTGAACATCATACCCAATAAATCCCCTCAATTTCTGAATATAACTACATATGTTCAAAAGAATAGAACAGTAAACTGCATTAAATGAAAACCAATTTTATTGAAGTCGAATATCCTTTCCGCGTAGTTGCAAATATGGTCAATATACAGATACAGAACCACTCGCTATGAAGATTTAGGCCTATACAAAACTCAGTAGTAGTAATCGACCTATTGCATATAATTTCTACATAAATGTAAGTATACGAGTACATGAGAATCATTGGTGTTCAAAATTGTTTGAAATAGTAGAAAAATAAAATTAGGTATTATGAAAGATTATGCATATGCCATACATATATATCTATGATAACTTAAAAAGTTGACAGGAGTACGTCCTTTTACTATAGTTCTTGGTTACTACATTCATCAGAATAAATTTCTGATTCATTGACCGACTACATATACGTTTTTCCTAGGTTACAGAGCAGATAATACTATTTCAGCCCATTTTATCTTAATTTTTTAGGAATATTCGTCAGTTTTCAGCACAAAATTTTACTATGAGAAATGTATGGGTTCAGATTATTGATATGCAAAATATTATAAATTATATTTCAGCAGTCGCCGCAATTAAGTGTAGCGATCCATCGCCATATGATATGCTTGTGTATTAGTCGATATCCCTGAGAAAAACATTTTAACTTGGCAAACTACCAGCTTAACTTTGCTATATGGGCGTGGCGGGATTTTTTATGATGAGAATGTTAAAGCGAACATCTTATTCTAAATTTAGTTCTGGGTGGGATTACCAAATACTTTATTTCATCCCTATATACGAATGCTGTATTTGTTGTATGTACATAAATAGATAAAGGTAATGTTTGTTTTTTTCCAAAAAGTTGTCAAATTCATATATTCGACAGGGAAAAGTCGGCGCGATGTCTGCGACTATGGTTTGTCTGAAATTAAGACCTTCATGACAGCTTTCGCACTCATGAAATCCTTAGAAAATAGTAGAAAAACTTTCGAGCAAGTCACAACACGTTGAGGCAGTCATCGGGAAAGGTAAAGTGAGTTGGCGAACGACTATGCCGCCACCTAAGTCTAGGATTTCTGAGATTTTTAATTACTACAACCTACAACCAATATGCCGCTCCCATGTGAAGTTGCCCAACTTTTCCGCTTTTCGCATCGTTGACTTGTTTAAAACATATGCGTTGCCTGAAAGTTTCACAATTTTCGCCGCTCACATACATTCCCCTTATGAAGCCATAAATTTCAAAAAGTTCCACGTGAAATTTATTATTTTATGTATTTCACCTGTATGTGTGCGCACAGGAGATGTGACCGGTAAACTTTTTCTTTAAAAATTGTCGTACGGCAGAAGCGCCGCCAGAAAGGCTGACATCAGCATTTGGACAGGGTTATTTGTCTTGGAGATGATGATCAGGCGGTCTATCTCACCTGGGAAATTTTTGTATCAGTCTGCAGTCTTCACTGCTCGTTTCGGGGTAGTTATAGTGGGCCATCAGCATCAGGTCGCACCAACTACACTTATTTTTGTTCCATAAATCGTGCCCGTGTGAAGCCGCGGAAAACTAGATGCGCACAATTTACAAAATGACTCTAAACGAATTTTATGACCTCGCCACGTAGTCTTGGTGCAGTAGGTGCATCCTGCCCGAATATTTATGGCAATGGGTCCTCGTTACACAAGGTTGAGGAAGTTGTTTCCATATATAAGTAATATATGCATGCAAACGAGCAGTGAAAGTAGCAATAATTGTCCCTACAGAGTCCAACGTGGATTCAGGAACTATGTTTTCAAACGATTGAAATAATGTGGTAATACAGCGAAACACATTGCTCCAAAACTGCGTCAGTCGATTGCGCCGGAGAGTATGGGGAAAGAGCAATTTAAAACATCACCGAAACTTTTAAATAGAAAATGGTTTTCATTCCTTTGAAATTGACTGGTAATTTACCTCTTTAAGATGAATGTTTTAAGGCTTATATCTAGTAAATAATAGTAAAAAGAATTTTAGCTAAAATGTTCACAGGGTTTTTGTAAATTTTTTCCTGCAGAAATACCTACATAAAATGTATATTCCATATGTAAATATATGTCTTCAACTGCGTCAATTAATAATATCTTAGAAGAATGAAGACTACTACTTTTACTTCTACTACATTAAAAACAAAATGAAGTTTTTGTAACGAGATAACACTCGACAAAGATACAAGACATTAAAACATGGTAAAACATATAATAAAAATGATTTTCTTCTTTTCTTCTTATTAAGATGAAATATATTTTCAAATCCACTAGAACAGAAATCATGAAAATTATGAACGTTTCACAATTTTATGGGGACGACATAGATTAAAATTGGGTAGAAATTCAAAAAGTTACATCGTCAATAGATGTTTTCTGGAACGCCGATTTGACATAGGTAGCGAATGTATTGTAAATCATTCCACTATCTTTATTTCAGAATTATTTTACAGGGAGATCGGTTTTTAATTTTTAAAATTGTACATCAACGTCCAATAAATGTCTTTCGTTTTTGTATTGATTTCTATATGTGAGTATAATATCATAGTTCGCTTTATTTATGCAGTTGAAATGAAATTATTGATAGAAATTATATGTGCTAGCAGCAAAAATATTCTAATCGTACTTAATAATAACTAATCTTCGACAAGAAATCTGCTAAAAATTAAATTTACACGAATTTTACATCCTCGCCATAGAATTCATTAATAACAATTAATTTCCGTTTCTCTGTTAAGAAAGTTATAATATTTCATTCCGTAGCAATATGTACATATATGCGCTAAAGCGAGCAGTGAAAGTGTCAATAATTGTCCTTCAATATGCAGAGTCCATCGTGGACAGAAGAAGTGTGTTCTCAAACGAGTCTACCAAGAAAAATGTCTTCTAAGTCCTGTAAAGCACATCGTCGAAAAACTGTGCATAAGCTTAGAGCATTCAATGAGTGCAGGAGACCATGATGAAAGGGGAATCCCCTAATTCAGCAAAAGCAGTAGAATGCACGAAGTGATTTAAGCCACGTACAGATGCTCACAACCAGGGTCTGTCCGGGATTAGGAATGCATTCGCCTCATGTATCTAGAAAATTCAATCCGCTTTTTTGTTCACGGTCGAACAACCTATCTCCGGGTGTATGAAAATAAAATTGAGGACGTTTAAATCTTTAGTTGAATGTTTCTCTGATGTGCGGATCCCACTGTAATCCTCTTATGTACTCACTTGAGCATGCTCGCACAAAATAAAATTTTGCTGCCAGTAGGAAAGAATTGAATGCAAAACATGGCCCGAGATTCCGCACAATGCAACCGGGAATCGCCCCGAGAGGATTACTGAAAATATTAAGGCACTCTAGGGGCGCAGAGGAGCTACATACCTCTGATTGATAGTTACTTCCGCGCCAAAGTGCACGGGGCGTGTTCGATTCGATTCGATTCAGATAGGGTCATATGGAGCACAGCATCCGATGTACCACCTTGACATATCGATTAAGGACCGCACATTTTTTTGCGGCACAGCATGACACCCCCAGCGAGATGTGCTCGCAAGGACGCCGGGAAGAGAGCACATTTTTCTGCACAATTGCTGCAATATTTCCACGTAATTGTGCAAGAAGTTAAATTGGATTTCTTTGTTTTTACCCGAAAGGTAAATACACACCCTGCTCGGTCGAGCAGTTATCAAAACATTTCCGTTGCTTTATCGCCCACCATCCATTCATTGTTTGCTTCGGGTCCAGTGGAGTTTCAGCGAGTCCAAAGTTTCAAGTTCCCGTGATCTGCATATGGAGTCCTGTGAACCTATTCCAAATCATTAGGAGCCTTCCGCTTGACACTGAGGGTGTGCAGCATCCAGTATCCAGTATCCAGCATCCAGCATCCTTGCTGCATCCCGCCGCAACAAGCGCGAAACTGTCCTGGCTGTTTGGTGTTAGTGTTATGCCAGGACTTCCCTTCCCATGCAGAGGAGTCTGGGGCTCTTAAATTTTAAGCAAAACTACTTCCCGCCAGAAGTAAGTTTCATAATAAATCTCGGCAAGGAGATCTGAGGATTTTCCTGGAGCATGAGAAATGGTATGATATGCACAAAAGCTGGGCGACGGAGGTTATCCTCGCTTTGAGCACGATTGAAGCTTTTCGTCAAGTGAAATACGTGTCTCTTTTTGCGAATTTAATATTAATCAAGACATATCAACCGGATTTGTATTTAACTCCAGCGCTTTGACTTCTTATAACATATAAATTTAGATGCATTGAATCTATGCTATATGCAGATTGTTGTACCTTGAATTCTTTCTATTCTAACAAAAATTTCTTTGTAATAAACATACATAGAATACGATTAACAAAATATACACATATGCATTCAATTTTTACAATTTTTCAAATGGAAAACTAGAACATTTTCTTCAATTGCACACGAAGGCTAAAGACTTAGTTCAACTATGTATGTAGATACCAAGAAATTTTTACACAAAGCACAAATAACACTATGTATTTTCCATAAACAAGTACTATTATTTGTATCTCTCAAATGTTTTAGCAACACTAATAAAAAGTACATAATTACATAACTAAATTTCTACCATAAATTAGACTCTAGAGTTCCTCACGGATTTTAATGAAACTTTGACTGACTGACGTAACTTTAAACTTCTGTAAAATGATATTTTTCGCCACAATGTCTTTATTCTCTTACAATTTTTAATGAGAATTATGAAAAAACTTTTAATTAAAAATATCTCTACCGGAATTCTGTTAAAAAATTCCACTAGAGTGCTAAACCTTCAAGCGGTCGCTCGGCGAATCGAATTCTCGCGGCGACTAATTTTACATTAAACATTCTTGCACATCGGAGGTATTTACCATCTCATAGCAGTCTCAGATAAGTATGCACATTACGAACATGACACACTACGCACACTGCGTAGATAACTTTTGTTTTAGATCCTTTAAGATAGTCAAAAACATAGTGTATCCATCTTGGGTAAGAAATATGTGTTAGAAAAACACAACATTTATTTGTAAATAATGTTATAATTCCATGATAAATGGCTGGGAAAACTAATTGTGGAATTTAGGGAAAGATGATAATATTTGTTTGTCATTTTCCAATATAGCTCCAAAATACCAAATTTAGTGTTTGAAATCACTCACTGTTTTATTTATAGTATTTATTTTATGTTGAGAATTTTTGCTGTCAAAATGTCTGCCAATCCAGAAACAATGACTAATATTATTAGCAATAAATTATAAACCTAAGACACTAAAGGTCGAAAAGACTACGTACAACCCTTTATACGTTTTTACTTTTACCTGAAGGGTATATAGAAAGGTATGTTTCTATAGATGTGCTTGCAAATTTAAAATAATTGTTATAATGTATTTGACATTGTTACAGATTTTGTCCATATGTACATTAATCTTAAATGCTCTAACGGTAAATTGCAAAAAAACCGAAATAAATAGGGGTTTTTTTACCAGTTTTAGTAATTTGCTTATTACGCATCTAAGGCAAAATATTACCTTATCTTTTCTTACATTTCTTTGCTAATCTTTATAAAACAATCCAACTTGTAATATAATTTTTTGAATAACAAAACAAAAAACGTTGTTGTTGATCTTATTCAAAATCGCCTATCATCCTTTGTATTTTACTCTTTTTGTGACTTCTATGGATGTATGTATGTTGATTTTGCTCTGTCAACTTGAGTTAGAAATCGAATTATAATAACCTGTCCTATATCTATTGCTGCACAAAATCCCCTAGGCTAATTCCCAATAAACAAACGGTGTATCCGACTAATTATTAAGGTAATATTTAGCCCAGAACGTTTATAAATCTACATTACTAAGAACCTTCCCCTAGTTTCATGTGTGTCACAAAGTGATCGTGCTAATATTCCCCAGGGAAGTCTTCGGTGATTTTCCTTGTTTTATACACAATCCATAGGATTTATCGCTGTACGCCAAGAACTAAAAAACTTCTGAGGCAAGTTAATCGATACTCTGAATGTTGGGAAAGATACAACATCTGTTCTACTCAAACCAATCCCCCTGTAGCCCAGCCATTTTCTGTCCCAGTTCCAACGACTGGAGCATATTGAACGTCTGCCTGTTCTGTTTAGTTATGAATGACCTGTTTGGAACCAATTCTAAGGTGAAATTGAAATGAAATCTACTATCAATGCTAAATAATACAAATTAGTTTAGTAGGTCGAAATTATTGAAAACAAAAGAGAAAACCTGCGTAATTTCTATAAGAAGTCGCATATCAAATTTTTGGACACTTAATGATACTAAAGACAAATTATTATTCACTATGTCCAAAGATTTTGTGGAGTTATAAAATTCCTTAAGGGCCTTACTTCATTCTCCGCTTAAGGAAAAGCTTCCATAGCTCAGGCACAACTCGGACAAGACAGGGCTAGGCGTAAATGCAATTTGCACATATGTATGTATTTATAATATATATACATATACATATTCAACCGGATTATGGGCAAGAGCTTCAACTTAATAAAGTTTCGTGATTCTCTGTTACACTAATTGTAATTCCTAGGAAGAGAAATAACTTAATTTACATACTCAAATTAGGAAGCAGAGTGTTAAATTCGGAATGAAACTCAGTGAAATTTCGAATATAGTTAAGGAAGGATGCAGACAGTAATTCTTTAGATAGTCACAAACAATTAAAATGATATTTAATATTCAATAATTTTATTGCCGTTGAGAATGACAATGAAATTTTAAATGATGTTACATTTAGAATAAAACGTGGAAGACAATTGTTGACGTGTTTGCAACAAGCCACTTATGTATATATTTAATTACAGCATGTACCAAATATCAAAGAATTTATCACTTATACAAAAATTCGCCTTATTGAAATTTACTTTACTAGGAAAAGAATGAAATTGGTATGAAAGATTGAATGTTATGACATGCACCAAGAAATAAAAGTTAGTAAGCTCAAAGTTTAAATACATATGTGAAGGATCATATACAATGTGTTTTTTACATACTAAAATTATAAATAGAAATTTTCCTTTAAGACGTATATCATTTCAAAATTAAAAAGAAAAAAATGGAATAAAATCTTTAAAAGTTAATTAGTTTTAGTTTTACTGTCAAAAGTAGTTATAGCTTTTAACGGTGATTTTACAAAATCTTTGAAAAAAATAAGCGTTACTACGTAATATGATTTATCTTACTTTTTGGCCAATTAATGAAGATTAGACAATAAAATGTTTGGAAATTAAAATAAAGCGGCCACTTTCAAAAACAAAAGGTATATGGTCTGATATAATTAAAGCAAACAAATGATTTCACAATTTTCTTGTGTACAATTTTAAAAGGAATAACTTCAGAGGGTCATAATTCCCAAAAATAAGTTCACTTCTCCCGACAGAAATAGCCTGTGCATATTATAAGCCTCGAAATCTTTCAGGATTTACCTGTCCACTGCCAAGCAATTTGCGCTTTGTCGGGAAGGAAGTGTACGAGTTTATTCCCGAAAATTTCGTCCTGACTTCAAAGTGCTTACGAGGAGGAAATTGGGCGGGATCGTTTGTTCGCCCGGGTGCAATTATGTCTTGAGCATGTCATCATTAATTTACACCCGCAGAATTAGCAGTTTTCCGAAAATTTGAAGGTAGGCGCGATAACACGGATTATCCACCATCAGCAAATCCCCTAAAGGGGACCAGTCGACGGGCGACAACAGAATCAAAAATTAAACAGAATCTGTTGAGCCGGCCCGATTGAATATTTAACTCTTGACAAACGTATCTCCATCAAATCAATTTAATTCAGGGAGGTCAAACTGTTGACGCTTAAAATCAGATTGACTGATTAATAGCAGTCACAATTGACGTTTTCAATACGTAATCAGTGTGAGCAGTTGACGAGCTTTTCAGTAAATAAATTTATTAGAGACAACTCCGAAATAAATGTATTTTGCATCGTCCTCCCTATGCAACTTGTTGGTTCCGTAAAATGATAGTGTTCGATTAGTCTGTTTGATTCAACCCGGCCAACCGTGTTTATTCAATTAGTATAGAGGGCATAGTTACTCTGATTCGGCCACTTTTCGAGAGAATGTAGATGCTCTTGATGTGTCTGGCTGTGCTTTAAAAATTGGAATTCAATTAAAATGCCCCTAGGATTATTCCCTTTTTTCTGGCGCTTTCAATGATCGAAGCAAACAATTTTTTCAATGGTCCATTAACCGACCGGCAGGGCTTATTCGAAACAATGTAACAATCACTTTATGAAGCTTCTGAAGAGTGCCGCAAACACTTGATGAGCCCACAGACGCCATTTATAGTTTAAATTATAATTTTCAATCCATTATCAGTATGTGTATGTACATAGAGGGGACAATATTCTGTTCTTTTTAAAATATAAAATATCACAATTTTCAAGATAAGACGATTTTAGATATACTGTAACTTTTTTTCAACTAAAACACAGTAAAGCTAAATTCCCTTATGTATGATTTTATGCCATCCCAACCTAAAAACTTAGAAAACTAGCAAAATTTTATAAGTATATATTAGAATTGATTGAAAAATTGGAAAAACTTTTCCGGACAAATAATACGTCATGAAGATACTATTAAAAAATACTACTATTAAACATTTAATGTTAAATTAAGTATGCATATATGTACATATATTGTCCAATGCTGTTTTTTAAATAATTGACAATTTTAGAAGAATTACAAATTGTTTGAATTTTCAAGTCTTTTCTCAAATTGTACTCTAAAGAGCTCTTCGAGAACAACAAAATATATAGCGAATTGAATATGGTAAATAAAACTTTTAAGAGCCTGTTTTTACTACACATATTGAAAACTTTGAAAAAAATATTGGCACATTGAAGGGATATTAATTCCCCAACTTCGGTATTGAGACAAATTCTATGAATCTATCTATTAATTATAACTGTGGAGTAAATAGCAATAATAATGATAATAGTAGAGTTAATGCTCTAATTCGATATCGTTCGTATAAATGTACTTAAAATAAAGCAGACCAAATATAGGATACAAATAGATTTCAAAATTTCATGGTAAAATGGTTTAGCTTTCAATATGGGAAGGAAGAAAGATTAAGAGCACATTGTTATATAAAATTATTTGAATAAATTTTTCTTAGTGCGCCAATTTATTTTTCATGATATTCAACGCTGTTGATTTTCATAATTGGGCTGGTGTACAACCGCTGGGAGTCTGGCGCTCGTGCTTGTAGCACACTATGAAAACCATAGATGCATTAATCTCACTTAAAAGTTGCAGGGTTGCACATAGCAACTGCAAGGTGTTTAATATATGCAAAGCTGCACGAACTACAACCAAGCCCCAATCTACTTAATTACAATGTTTTTGGCGCAGGTATCTTCACCTAAGGCAGTTCGGGCCAAACAGGGTCGTGTTCATAGAGATTTATAGGTAAACTCCTCTTCCGCTTAAAGCAGAAAAAATCTGGGGAACGTCAAATTAAGGAAAAGCGCCCCAAATAAATATTAACGAGCTTGTTACATTTAATGCACATCATTGGAACAGAGCAGCCGCAGCGGTGCTGCCGCGGCCCAAGGATTGGCCACTAATTGCGACATCCAAACGAATTGACCGTCGACTTGAACACTTACCCACTGAATACTATGAATTCCGGCGGAGCAGAATGTGCAGCATCGGGCAGCCGAAACATCGAAACATATATAAATATCGTGGATAATTATGTACGTAGCCGAAGTTCATTATTTAGAGATTCGCACATGGAGCTCACTGGGGCTGCAGCACGGAATCCCAGGCATGAATAATGGAACCATACGAGTTGTAGCGCAGCCACACGACCACTACATCCCGTCCAACATAAAATAATTATGCTACAAAGCTTCAAAATTGTTTGCTGCTTTGTAAACAATTTCTACGTAAAATGTCCATCCGCATGAAAAGAAGAAATGTCCCCCCATTCACTTCGAAATTTACGTTGCATGATAACCGAGTAATTATTCATAAAACTTGGAAGCATTTGTACACATGCATACATAGGTGTGTACATACATACACCTTCACAATTTCGCATATAATATGAGAGCGCCAAGTTTACCTTTTGTTACAGTTTACAAAGGCTTCATAAATTTCATGTCTCCCACGTTCACAAGGAGCTAGGAGCAATCCTTTATAACAACCTGTACTGTACGAGTTATGTTGCCACATAAATCTCGCCTCCGGTCTTATAGAAAACTTGAAAAAAAATAATCAGCTATAAATTTTCCCCTAAATGAATTTCACATTGGGAATTGCAGTCGGGACGGGTAATGATTCGCCCCAACCTGCAGCTAATTAGTTCCTCTCCGATCGATAGTCAGAATATGAAATAGAACCCCGGCCAGGACTGAAACTGCTGCTGCTGGGGATGCTGCAAATGCACCCCGGCTAGGTGGGCAAAATACCTGGCAGGTGGTAAGTGAGAACCAGCCCAGCCTCGCTGGGGCTCCTCTCTTTTAACGGGGTGTAAATTGCGATACATAAATAAGGTTTTTGCTCTCGACTAAATTAAGCGGACCTGTGATCGTTACGGTCACCGCCTTTCAAAAGAGCTCACTACTTAAACGATGACCTGCCACCGACTCACCTGCTAGGACCGTCTTCTCACCTTGCTTTCAAACAGGCGCGTAACTATCTAATGGAAAATTTGCGAAATAAATAGCGTCGCAAAATTATATTCCATAGAAAATGCAGAAACTACTTTATTAAATTCTACTTTTAATTTATTGTTAAACCCATTTTCAAACTTTTTTTGCAGTATCGCATTGAACAATAACGAATTGAAACATCTAATTAATATTACATATTCATTACTAATAATTGTTTTTAATCATGCAATGTAACATGATCTACCAATTATTTTAACGTTAAAAAACAATAAGAACCTTAATTAGTGCAGTAGAAAACAACTAAAAAGGCCTTTCAAACAAATTAACCATACAAGCATATTGAACAGAATGAATTGAATATTGAACTTTTGCATCAATCATCTTTATGATTAATGAAAATGAAATCTACGTACTGATAGATACGTATTTAAAGCAATTTTTTTTAAGATAGCAAATCCGAAAACTAAAATTGTTCAAAACGAGAAGTTTTGGGAAAAAGCCGAGTAAACACGAACATCTCAAACTGTTTTTTGCCAAACCCTTGAATTCAATAGTTTATAATATATTTGCGTTGTTAATCAGTTAATACATACTTCTAAACTAACTGTAATATGAATATACTCTAACTTATCTTTGTTATAATGTCATCATAATACATCAACATTCCTTAAGTCTTGATAACCATCTTTAGGAGAAACTTCACCCCATGTCGACTTTCACTTTTAAAGGAAAGATTTAATATGTGTACAATATTATCTGTCGTCCGCCTAAGGATGCTTACTTATGTGTATAAAAAGCAACTTCCCGCCACATAATTTTCTTTGGCACTTGATATGACTTAATTTACCACTGCGGTAAGTACCTCTTAAAACAAAATGATTGCACGAATAATAGACCAGGAAAAGTCGAATTTTTAAAATAGCATTAAGCCATCAGTTTTGTAGGAGGTAGTCGGACTATTTCTTCCCTTCAACAACCAAATTAAATTCTAGGAATTTGGCCACTTATTCATTACCTTAAAAATAACTCCCTTAGATCCATACTCATTTTAGAGTGGTTGTGGGATAACAAATTTGCCAAGGAAAATTATTTAGCCATCGAATTCTCAAAAAAAAAATTTAATAGCCTGACCTTGTTTTTACACGGCGATGAAATGTTCACAATTTTGGAAGTGGGGGCGGGAGATTTATATTCACAAAGACGAAAATAGCCGAGACCACTTCGACGTCTTCTACAAAGTCCACAGAAAAATTCTTTTCAATTCAAAAAGGAGCATTCACTTTTGCAATTCAGTACCAGCACGGGCGCAAAATTCTCAGCCATTGCTAACGTCGTCGACCCCTCTGAGAAATGATAGACTTGTCGGAGGCAGTTGTTATCATTCATGAATTAAAAAACATTTCTTGTTAGCAGATTTGTGCATAAATTGTGGTTTCGTTCGTTTACCGCTCTAACGCAGAAGAAAACAATCAATTTAGCGTTTTCGTGGTGGTTGGGGGATGGTAAAACATGGAATGGGGGTGACTTGAAATACATTTGGGGTTGTTCCTTCTGTTCGCCGTTCCCCGGTTTTGTGCGATGCGAACGAACTTTTATTGCAGCATGATTATGGCAGAAGATACTCGCCAAAATACTCGGCTTTGTAATTAGGTGCCCTTTATGGGCATGTCTGTACATTACGACGCCTTTTGATGTCTTCATTAATTCGCAGAATTTAATAGAGGTACAATATAGACTCGTTAGCGGTTTGTTAACACCTTTTTGAAATCTTAATTTCTCGCCCAGTTATTGCTGCGTCATTTGTACGCTTCTTGTTCTGTGAAATTGAACGAAAGCAACAAAAAACAAGAAAAAATAAAATGGAAAACACCAACACCTTTCTTTTCACGGGGGATTAATCAGTCCAATAGGTCCTTTGTGCTAACAAGAGCATTGTCAGGAACTGGCACTGTTGAGAGTGCTCCATTATATCTTCGGTTTTAATTATCGCTTTCGAAATAGGGAACCGGGTTTAAACAAGGTGAAGGAAGCACCTTAAAGGCTCCTTTAAATCTGGAATGAATTAATCAGCAAGAACATTTTGTGCTAGCCCAACGACTTTCTGTTTGTCCCCGGACATCCTTTAATGAAGGTAGTTCCTGGCCTTATGCTCTCCACTAGACGGAGCGCCCCTATTCCAGATTCTGGAGCAGGGGGAGAATGCGAAGTTATTGCATAATTCTAGACGAATTGGTCATAGTGTAGCTCAAAAAGTGTGATTAAAATTTTTTTATTTCATTTGCTTAAAAGCTCAGCTCCCTCGAGAGTTTATTCACACGAAAAGCGCAGGTATTCCATCTTTATCTATATATGAAAAGATCGGATGGATATCGTAAGGGTTTCTTCTAAGCGCGGGGTCTGGGGTGTATACAGGTAGATTTATATGCGTAATAAATTCCTTGCGAAATGACACTGTAATGAAAATCTTATTTGGTTCCTAATAACGGCGACAGCTCACCTTTATGAAGCACGAAAAGGTACCCAATGGCAGTGTCCGTCCTTGTTCAAAATCGGATTGGACTCATAAACGTAAAAGGTTACAGAACTATTTGGCTATTTTTCTCACGTCTCAACAGTTCTATATTATGTGCACGTGTGACCTCCTTAAATAATCATAAAGGACGAAACCTGGAACCCATCTGAAGAGTAGCAAATAATCATACACAAACGTGAATGAATTGCTTAAGCTCCGGAAGCAATTCAATGTACTTCTTCATCATTATTTGAACGCAAAGCCCTTGAAAAACGTAATTATGGAATGTTCCAAATATCCTCCCGATATACCATATACTCTACCCAGAGATCGTCCCTGCAGCAGCAAAAGTGTCATCTAGGGACAGACTCTCTGCCCTGGAGTGTCATTTCGAGTTCAATAAACGCTCCAATGTGGGGCCAAAGCGCAGCAATGTTCATCTTCTGAACTCGCATTTAAGAGCTTACACAAAGTCAACCAAAAAGGGTTTGCTCTGCCTCCAGCCCTTCAGGGTGCAGGCGGCAGCAGAAATTTTACATTGCAATATTTTGGGGGGACATTACTTTGCTTGCATAAAGTCTGTTTTGCCTCGTTTATTCAGGTATTGTTGCGGTGCCCTGAAATTGATATTACTTTATAGCAATATGCATACTTCGCCTGTCCCACTTTTCTTCCAGTAATGCACCCGCACTTAGGGATACTTCTGTAGGGTTCGTTGGGCTCCAAACGGTGTAAGTTGATAAGGCATGATGGCTTGCAATTCTTCTTTTGTGCCTGAATATTCAAACGAATAAAAGCACTTTTCCTAATGCCGAAGAAGGTAAGGAGCATTGGGGATACAAATACAGATATCCAGACATATTTGGTGATATCGATAGGCACTATATAGTACAACATCTACTCTACACGTTGACACCCCGCTGAGTGCTGCTTTCAATATGCAGTACAATTGAATAATATGCAAATAATTTATATACATAGACTGTATTTTTAGTGAAAAATTAATTTTAAGATTTGAAAGACGGATTTAAGGAGAATAATATGAAGTAGTAAACTAATTCCCATCAATCTTTCCCTGTATTTTTCTTATAAATGACTTGGCAGACTAAATATAATCCAGTTCATGTACATGTATATATACTTAGTTTCGAACTCCTAAAAGTGTCAATCAAACTGAATTTTTTTATTTCTATATGCTTATAAGATCCTAAAAAGCAGCCGGTAACAAATGTATTGAATGCGATTTATTATAACTAAAGAAACCTTTTCGTGAATATGAGAGCAACAAAATAGTCATGATCTCAATAATTTTTGCTATAAGGCAAAAGATTATATCTAATATATGGTACATAAGAGAATATATTTATTTTTATAGTTCTCATCCGTAAGATATATGAATATGTATTTATATTTCTAACAGAATGTATTTAAAAATTTATTTCATTATAGGTTTGTTAAAACAATATAGTATATTAACCTATCAAATAAAGATGCAGAGTTGGGGGAAAATAAAGTATATGTATATCTATTTAAAACTTTCTTTATATCGTGAAAATGTTATTTGAAAAGATATTCACTCATTTGAAGAGGCTCGGGTTCTGGAATCTTTAGGTTTGGCTCTACCATTTTTAAATTCATACCTTTAATATTGCCAAAAGGTCACCACATCCCGTAATCGAGTAAATAAACGTCGAATCTTGACATACGTTCGTTTAGAAAAACCGTAGGGAAACCATCAAAATAATTACAAAATAATAATAAACTGAGCCCCACCACAATGGGACAATCATTCCCCATTGTTAACCGAAATACTCATCCTAGAGGAGAGCGTGAAATAACATCGAGTCCCTGGGGATAGGAGATCGTTGACGTTCCGACACGACTACTTCCTTGAGAACAAACACACTAAAGTAAGCTATCCCATTCAGCCACTTAATCCCCGCAGAAGACGATTTCCATCGAAGTGCAATCCTCCTGATTATGTGAAGCTATTCCAGACATCCTTTATGTTGCGATAGAGCAGGTCCATTAGGCTCTTCCCCAGCAATGGCCAGCATATGTCTGTACAGCATCTTTAAAATTTTTCATCAGGTGTTTTCCTCGCCCGGAAGGACGGATACAGGACTCCGAAGATTCTTAAGGGATAGAAGCTGCTCCTGCCGTTGTTTGTGTCAATTCGAACAGCATGCCATTAAATTGCCTAACAAGTGTACTGTGCTGAACAGCATCTCTCGGAGGTATGTAAGAGGATAAGGAGTCTAATAAGCGTTTTTGACGACTATTATTGTTCAATTCGGAGAAGCATTTTTGTCATGTTTCGTGTTGTTAACTTTGAACAATTGAAGGAGCCAAATTATATTTGTTGTACTTTTTAAGCTTAAATAAGCCTAAACCTGTTTTGAAAAGGTCTCAATAAAGTCTTAAATAATTTTCCTATTTCATTGTTTATTTCAATCGGGCAAAGACGTCAATTTTCTTCTGGAGGAAAATAGGATTGTATATGAACTAATCACAAAGAATTATAAATATTGCTTTGTCACAATGATGAAACCTATAAAATCAATCTGTTTTCGTATTTTCATGTTTATTTAAATAATACTTAAGCAAATCCAATTTTCGTCTAGTGAAAAATAAGATTGCATAGCAATTAACCCAAACTCTCAATTTATAGCTCATTAAATTGATGCTTATAAGTTTTTCGAAAACTGCCCGATATAGTGTACATTTTATACACATCATACTAATAACATTATCTTAGATGTTGCGTAGAATCATTTTAATAAATTATTTTCGAGATGATATATATTCTACCTGCGAGTTTAATAATTTTCTAATTTTTTAAATTAGGCATTATTCGATAGTTGTTTTAATACAGTTCTTCAACTTTCCTAATGCTTATCAAAAACTCATGTATTTCATGATAATGAAGTGTTTCCACATGGAAATTTATTCAGGAATTTTTAAATATTATTATTCAAACAATGCTCTTATTCAAGCAACGAGAAACTTCACTTGGGATCCCGAAAGTAAACATTAAAACCGAAAATTTTTCAAGAAAAGAATCCAAATCAAAGACTCGTGACAATTGAATTCCGAGTTTATTTCAATTTAAAAAAAAAATAATTTGCATTCAAAGATTATATTGGAGTCGAAATTATGACACGAATAAAATAAAACCTCTATCCTATCGCAACGAAATTGTAAGATCAAATTAAGTTTTAGGATGTAAATTATTAGTAGGAAACGGGAATCCAAAGTTATTCATAGTTTTTAGGGCTGCTGAATTTTCTAAATAAGTTCTATCTTTATTTAAGATTAAATTTATTATGGGATCAGTCCGCGACACCCACCACACGGTCATTTAAGGTATGCAAATATAGATAATTGTAGCTAAAAATAAAACGTAAATAACCCGGATTATGGAGCTGAAATGAAGGGCTTTCCTCCGAGTCAACTTAAATTAGTAGCTAGGTGCTTTATCTGATAGAAATTCACCCTTTTTTCTCGTTTTTACTTCGTCCAGGGAGAAGTCTCTTTAAGACCTCCCGGGGAAGACTACCGAGCCCATGCTTGAGATTGGGACTGCAGAGCTCTCCATGCAGCTAATATACCTCCACTGAAAACTTGAAACAGAAATGGAAATTGTGTAGAAACATTGATTTAAACAAGTGGAGTAAACAAGGCGGGGCTTTGTCTGCTCTGATTGCATTAGATGCTAAAAGCGAGTCAAAGTGATTGCCGGGTTTGATCCCTTAGACTGGGTAAACAACGAGTGGTCCTAGTTCCCAGAGCAGAGGAGTAGAAGGCTTTGAGAGTTCAGTAATTATTAAAACCAGCCTCGTCGTTCGTATGAAGGGTCCCTTGTGCTCTTATGGACCCTTTGAGGAGCCACCACGTTTATCTCCTGAGGACATCCGCGACCGCGTAAAAGCGTGCGCCAGTCGCCCTCCCGCTCAGTTGTTGCGTTAGTAAATGAATAGGATGCTTAAAAGAACCCCACCCGGTCCAGCGATCTGTATTTATGTAGATATGCACCTGCTGCGATGAGCCCTACTGGATTTTTGGGGCAAAGTCGGGCTCCGATAAGCGCCATTGTTTACGCTTTAAATACCCCCAGTTGGCCAGGTATACGGCCGGCAATGGGGCGATTTAATTACTGTTCATAAAATTCGAACACGCGTAAATTCTAGGAAATTATTTTAATTAATTTCGCCGCATATCGCTTCAGTTAACGTTACACAACACTGCTTTTGACAATTTACGCAAAAATAAAAGTCGACTGGAGAAGCCCAATTCGATTTGGGTGGCTTGGGATGGGGCGAGCGAGTGGGCGGGTTCGCACGAGTGACCCACCTGCAGCACAAGCCCCAATGGAATTTAACGATTTCTCTTAAAATTCATGAAAAGTACTTGAAAGAAACACCGCCGCTGTCCAAGGGGCCGCTGAGGCGTCTCCCCCTAGGTCTCAGCGCCAGCAGAGGTAAACATAAGCAGCTTACGCTAAGATCTCTAATTAAAATAAAAAGAATCTGCTTTTTCACCTTATCTGTAGGCAACTAATTAAAGCTTTGAGAGTTGAACAGCGCCAGTTTCCGCCTTGGCCGGCTCCTTCTTCTTCGAACAGGACGTGGTTCGCGAATTTAGTGAAGTGGCCGAACTTCTAAAACAAGAAAGAAAAAATTGCTAGCCGAATCCCACCCAAAGCAAAAGGTCGTCTGTGTCCTATTTAATGAGAAAACGAAAGAGCGGAAAAATTCGCGATTGCATTTTAAAAATGCGATTCCGGGGAAGAAAATTAGGCGAAATTCTACAAAGCAGGCCACTGGTTCAGTTTGTGCACCGTTGCGGTAACAAGAGAAAGACTAGTGCACTTTTGGGCCCGGTGGGTGTTGCCCTTTTTCCGGCGGTTATACTTAAACTTTTCAGCTTCCCAAAGGAATCCTTTTCGCGATTTACTTTTAGAGAATTGGAATAATTTAAGAGATTAATCCCCAGACGACAGCCGTACGTTCTGCAGCGCAGGTTGCGGCTGTGCTCTACTACCACAAACTTAGAGAAACTACATTCAGTAAGCCAACGTTAAAAATTAAAAAATAATTAAGAGATCCGAAAGCTCCTCTACACTATTAAGTACCGAAATATAAAAATAAGTGGAAACAGATTTCAATATACGGGATGCCTGCAAAAACAATATTTTAATTTTCCTTACTACTTTTGCAAAAATAAATACCATTTTGCTTTATTTATCTCTACCAAATCCATTTTCTAATTTGCCTTACTATTGAAATTTACTTTATAGCTATTTTCATTTCGTCTAACACAAATTTATTATTCCTCGAAATCATTCAGAAAAATATTGTTTGTTTACTTCAAGCACAGATGCCCTTAAGTCCTTTTTGGGCGCATCCAAAAGTTTTCGCTGATTGTTGAATGTTTAAATTAAAATCAGTTCAGTCGTTTGTACATCAAAGATTTCACATCAAAAATGGTTTTATTCTATACGAGTAAAAAAAGCTGAAAGTTTGCGTATATGTTTCTAAAAGAGTTTTATAATTCCTCACTTTTTAAATTTTCAAAGGTTTCATTTTTATAATTAGTGCCTTGAGATTCTTGGATTGTGATTCATGATTTCGAATTTATTTGCTACGCATGAACCAGTAAAGGATGAGATTAAGGAATAAATAAAGATACTAGAAAAACAGGGAACATGAGGTAAAGCCTACTCTGCACGAAATCAAACCTTTATTTTACATTTAAAATGCTTTTCATACCTTAAACTCATTTAACTTAAAGCCGGGCCAGTGGTAGAAGTCATCATTCTACCTCGTTTTCCGGGCTTTTATCTTGTTCCTCTTTTTCAACTGTGCTAGCTTCTTCCTCATGCTCCACGTTGTTTTTGTTAACTGAGGCGAGTCCTTTAAAAATCTTTAAATTTGAAATACTCAAAACATCTTACCATTCTCCTTGATCTCATCCTGCTTCATTTTCTCCTCGTTCTCCTCGTGCTCCCCATTCTCCTCCTCTAAATGACCGTAAATACTGTCGTGATCTTCGTCATCCTCCTCCTCATTCTCATTCCTTCGATCATGCTTAGTTGGCTCAACTTTGGTGTCCTTCCGCAGGACTTGATCTTCGCGAATTTTAAACCTGTTTTCGATGGTCATAATTTCTTCGTTGACTTCTGCTCGCTTCTTTTCAATTTCCTGCTCTAAAACCGCACGGCAATTTGCCAACTTCCTCTCAGAGGCCTCGTTCATGACCTTCGGCCGGAAGTAAATGTGCGGCTTGGTCTTCGTTTTGATAAAATTGAACAAGTCCCTCTTGGACTTTTCCCAAACCTCAAACTCTCTGAGGCGAGTCATTTTTAATTCTAATTTACGAATCTCGAGCTGCTGCCTTTTTCTGTCGCTGAACAAATTCTGTCTTTCCTTTTTGAGGTTCTCCCGTTCCTGGATTTGCTGCTCCTCCAGCTTTTTTTCGATCTTAGCTTTTTTTTCCTCCTTCTGCTTAAGCCGCGATTCCTCCTGGCAGAATTTTTGCAATGTGCCTAACAAGCAACCAAACATCCTGCGATTCCGAGCGCGAGATTCTTCATCAGCACCTTGAGCAGCTACAATCTCTTGCCGAGTAGGGAGTTCTCTGATAACTCTCGAGTGGATTTTTGGCTTTACATCCTCGTCGCGCACGGGCGGCCCCGAAAGTCGGCTAAAAACCGACTTTGTTTCCTGGGGCCGGCGCTTTGCAGCGATTGGACTTAAGTCCCTCTCCCTATTTCGTTGTCGTTCTGGTTCCCTTCGGGAGTCATTGAAGCTCCTCTTTCTGTCTCCTCTGAAGAAGTTTTACTTTAAATTTGCTTTGGAAAAACTTAATCATATAAACATTAAACTAACCTCAAATTGGGATCCTGCGGATCTCGGCCAATTATTCTCCGAATATTATCATTGAGGCCTTTTAAATTACTCCTCGCCTCTTCCAACTCTTGCTGAAGGGCATCAAACGATTTCAATACATCTGTCCCCATTACCAAACCCCGAAAATTTCAAAATCCACCAAATTTATAAACCAAAAAATTGACTGACAAATATTTACGTCCAAATTGATAATGTTTGACAAATGACTGGAATGGTGAAACATTTTTCGAGACTCGATTGAAATTCATAAGTTAAAATTAAATTCGAATTTCGAATTCATAATTGCTGAATATTGAGCTAACATTTTTTCTCATTTTTACTGCTCTGCAATAGAAGAAAAGCTGTCAACATATAAAATTTAATAATTAAATTTACAACTTTTAAAAATCACATATGTTAGCTACCATGCAATAAAGAAAGAAGAAGACCCGGAACTGTCAACTGCCGAGAAACCTTTTTGACGGCGCAAGGTGCGTTTTCGGTGGTGGTTTCGTCATTCCTTTTTAGCAAGTGTATTTCGCGATAAATGTGATAAATGGCAAGCGAGGAGGTGATTGTTGAAGGCGTCGATGCTCTTGCACTAGCTGAAAATGGGGAGCAGGACGATTTCGTTGATCCCTGGACCGTTTCCAGCAAGTCTGATGCCGGGATTGACTACGACAAACTTATTAGTAAAAACGGATTTTTGAGTTTCTTTACACCCCAGATTAATAACTTACCGTTGTAGAACGCTTTGGGTCATCTAAAATAGACGATGAACTCTTGGCACGATTCGAGAAAATTACGGGCAAACCTCCGCACCATTTGCTCAGACGTGGCATTTTCTTCTCGCATCGCGACATGCACACGATCCTGACGTTGAAGGAGCAGGGGAAGCCGTTTTACTTGTACACGGGAAGAGGGCCTTCTTCGGATTCACTGCATTTAGGGCATCTGATCCCCTTCATTATCACAAAGTGGGTTTGACCCTCACCGATTCTCCGTGGTACCCTCAGCTTTAAACTTATTTTAGGTGGCTCCAAGAAGTCTTCGATGTCCCACTGGTCATCCAGCTAACTGACGACGAAAAGGTGCTTTGGAAGGACCTCAAAATCGAGGACGCAATGAAACTGGCTAGGGAAAACGCAAAGGACATTCTTGCAATGGGTTTTGACATGAAGAAAACTTTTATATTTTCCAATCTGCAATACATGGGGTACGTATGCGCCTCCTGAATTATTTGGTTTTACTTTCTTTTAATCAACTTTAAAATTAGGCAATGCCCACAAATGTACCAAAACATCATCCGTATTCAAAAGTGCGTCACTTTCAATCAGGTAAAAGGGATTTTCGGCTTCGGCGATTCGGACGTAATTGGAAAAATTGGATTTCCAGCAGCGCAAGCAGCACCTGCATTATCCACCACGTTTCCAGCTATTTTCGGCAACAAGAAGGTTCCTGTCTTAATTCCATGTGCAATTGACCAAGATCCTTACTTCCGGATGACGAGAGACGTTGCACCTCGCCTTGGCTTCTCAAAGCCAGCACTAATCCACGCCACATTCTTCCCGGCGCTCCAAGGGGCTAAGACGAAAATGTCGTCAAGCGAACAGAACTCAGCAATCTTCCTAACGGATACTCCTAAGCAAATCAAAAATAAGGTGAGTGGGTTGCTTAAACGATTTTCGTGCAGTAATTGAGAAATACTTTACCTTTATCTAGATAAATAAATACGCATTTTCTGGAGGCAGAGCCACCGTAGAAGAGCACCGCACCCTTGGCGGTATTCCAGATGTGGATGTTTCCTACCAACTACTAAAATTCTTCTTGGAGGATGATGCGCGCTTAGCTGAAATTCGAACTGCCTACAGCAAGGGTGAGATGCTGACTGGGGAAATCAAGAAACTAGCTATTGAGGTATTCAGCTATGAAAATGTTTCGTTAACACATTTTATAAAAATAAATTCTTTCAGGTGATTTCGCCTATCGTTTCGGACCATCAGCAGCAACGGAAACTCATCACGGAGGAAGTTCTGGATAAATTTATGACGCCCAGAAAATTAGAATTTGCTTCTTAGACACAACAATGAGCTATCGTAATTGTGATAAAAATACTTTCGCTAGCTATTTGTTAATTTATTTTCCACATACACTTTGCACCGATACGTCTCATGTATTTATTGCAATTAAAGCGAATTCGAAAACGGAATTTATTTCATTTTCTACACCCTTTATAATGGTGCGGAACTTTCAGCGCTCAAGTCCAACTAGCGGCCTACGAACAAAGAAGTTAGGTATTTTAAAACGGACTAATTCAAATTTGAGCTGGAGCGTTAATTTTCTAATAGTGTGAAAGAAAAATGAGAGCTGCATACATTTGTAAATATAATTTTGTATTTAAAATAGTTCCCACATTTCTTAACCAATTTTAGTCAAACTTCTTTGCTTAAATATTTACTGGGGCAATATTGAGGTCGTAATCCAAAATTTGGGAAAATGTTTACGGTTTTATAGCCCTCGTTCGCCTCAAGCGATTCAATGTAAAATTTTTAGCGGCGATTGTCTAAAAAGATGGGAAGTTGATCTTATGTCCGGCCCCAAATTTTCGATTTCAAACAAGTTTTACATGTATGATTTCCATTCTTAAATTCGAAGAAATCCATCAACCTTAAATAGCTATTTTTTACATTATATCCATAAATAACTTTCCGATGGTTCAATCGCCTTTACTAGGAATCAAAGCTGTAGCGATAAATACAAAATCCAATGATTGACAAATTGCACTTGCATTGTTGTAAATTGAAACTTTATACCAAAACCAGCAAACAATTTCATTAAAATTATCTCACCATATGTCCATATGGCAAATGTTGATTCATATTTACACTCCGCAAGAATGTTTTCCATTATTAGTTAGGATTCAAGAAAATAAAAAATCTTTCGATTAACCTGTAAGCATTAACTTTATGACGAATATATGTAACAATGGCACGATAAAAGAGGAATTTATGGCAAATAGTAGTTGACTGAAGGCTGCGGCATCATCCCCATGGACCAATTATTGTGAGGCGGGGGCTCAATGTAGCTGGTTTGAGCAATGCTGGGACAAAAGGCGGGAATCTGCTGAGGATATTCCAAGGTTGCCTGCAAGTGTCGAATGTAGCTAATCGCTATTCTGTCGAATTTATAAAAAAAAGTTGTGAATTAATGGAAAAACGAATTGATTTTCGAAAATAAACTGTACCTCAAGCACTCAATTTTGGAATATTTCTTCCCGGAAGGTTTTGAAATCGGCAATTTTGAGCGAAGCATATCAAACGCTTTGTTCATGTCCCTCATTCGGGTCCTCTCCCGATCGCAAGCTGACTTTTTGTAATCTGAGAATACTCCTTCGTATTTAGTCATAACGTGTTAATATTAGGAAAAAAGTTTAAAATTTAGCTATTGTTAAAATTTGGTTTTTCACTCAAATTAGTGTGAAAAGATAATATCAAAATAAGGTATTGTTTTTTTCCGATAACGTTTCAACCACCCAAGATCGTCAGAATATAAAATCACCTGAATCACCTCTTTCCATTTGCATGGCTCGCTCCTTCCAGGACAAATTGGGCATCCTCACGATGTGGTGTTCCTTCACATCCTGGTAAATGGGGTTGTAGACTGGCGGGGTGATTTCCGATTGGGGCCAATGGATGATCGGGCGACCGAGGCTGAAGGAAGGGGGAGCCTGGCTTGTCCCTATTTCCAAAATGATCTTCCTCTCGGAATTCGGATCCTCGCCATACGGCTTCAGGTCCTCACTACTAACTACACTCAGATGCGGGTTCATCATTTTACCCGCCGGACGTGATCGCTCCTAAGAACTCCGACGAACCTCCTTAAGCAAACTGTTTCACTTGAGGGTAACGACGTACCCTCCTCGACCCAAAAGTGTATGTGGCAAGTTTGGAGCTTAAAATGAGATTAAGCACCTGGAGAAAAGCCGATCGAGACAAAGACGAACGGCTGCCGAGTTACCTGGGCGATTCATCAGCTCTAGAGAACTGAATCTACCCAGTATCACCCCCACCGCCTCCTAGTATGTGTTAAAATTTTATGGAAGCGGCGCAAAAAACAATAATTAAATCGAACGCAATCAATTGCAAACACAAGTGTTAAAACAGACGTTACGGCCTCCATCTCGCTCCGCCGGCAGTCGTTTTTATTTTCACGGAAATACTCGCCGTTGGGAGTTACTGCCGCTGATCGACACCCGCCCTACCCGCCGTAATATCGCTCGTTTAGAAAGAAATCGTAAAAGGAGGGCAAGAAATTCTTATTTAGTAAACATCCATTGTGATATACGGCCGCGTGTTTACAGATATTTGTCACCTGTACCGCGCTGCGGTCACCTTTGTGCCGCCGCGGTCGCAGCCTCCTTAATCATCGTCGCCGGCAGTTGCACGTGCTGCCGCGAGGATGATTAGCCGCCGCGACGCGAGGGCCGGCACGAGCCATCCGCAAACAGGGAGCTCGGGCGGGAAGGGATCAGGATCAAATTTCAATTATGACTACTTCCCGACTACCTGAGCTCTTTGGATGCAGATCGCCAACGACGGCTTCTGGAGCCGCGATCGTTTTCTAGGGGATGGCTGATTTATTGACCTACTACTTATTACCTCTGTGAGAACCTTTATTATTTTTGCTCCCTTTAGTATTCCTATTTATGGGAAGTCAATATTTATTATTGCTCAGTGTTCTCACCTCTATTGTTTATATGCAGGGTGTCCTAAATACCGACACTCACCTTGTCTTTAGTAATTAATATCATCGTTGTTGATACGCAAATTATTTTTTTTTTTGAAATTCATGAAGATTTGTAGCTTTAGTTGATATTTCAATTTGGATATCTCATCGATAAATTTTTTTCGTTTTTTTAAAACATGCTTGAAGATTCTTGTTAACATAGATGGACGAATTTTCCATATCGGATTAGTCTCAAAAGCGGGTGCGTCTTTTGAGTAGTTGGTTTAAAAAAGCATGTTAATCAAGGTAAAGTAATTGCTTAAAAGGTTGTAAGGATTTTCTTGTAACAAAAATGCCTCTAATCCAAAAGTACCTAAATTTTGTAATTTTATGGAATGACTTCATAGAATTCTGCACATAAAATATTCGTGTATAATCATAGTTTTAGAAAATCGGTTTTTTGAAATTTTCACTATGTATAAGGATGGCATGTTTTACCACCGCCCGTTAAGCTTCCATATCAATATTGAAATAAATAATTCATACCTTAAATTTTTAAATCGTATAAGTGAAAACTCAGACCTAATAACTATGTAATAAAATATTCGAATATCTCCAAAAGTATGCTTCGTTTTATATAATCATTAAATGACATAAATATATTTTTAAAAAACAGCTAAGGTAAAGTTAAAACTTATTTTAATTTATCTTAGGATTTCTATGTGAAAAAACCAGATAACTGCCTTATCAATACTGTATCAATAAATAACAAACCACCCAAAACAAATTGATTATAATAATTATGGACCTACCAGGGTATTTTTCCACCTCAGAGCTACAATTAGATATATAAAATAGTCCCTAAATGAAATGCTTTAGTTAATAATTTTTTAGATCACGTATCAATTCAATTTATGGGAAGAGGTATATGTATATAAAGTGTAATTAAAATCTTATCAATATATAAGTGTAATTTTGTGATAAAAACTATTATTTTAATATTATTAATACTTTTAGTCAGAATTGCGTGAAATTTGGGATAATATTCTATATAGAAAAACTCGAATTGTCACAAATTTAAAGCTACTTTTCTGAAAATTGAGGAAACAGCTCAAAATTGTCAACAATTGTCTTAATTTTGAGTCAAATGAAAGTTTTCATGAAATTTATTTAAATTCTAGCAACGATTACTAATATTTAACTTGTTTTCCGTTATTAGTAGATCATTTCCGGAAATTAAATTGACCTGAATGCCTGCATTCGCCCATAACTGGTCGAAAATGCGTTAAGGGCTGGCAGCTCCGTTCCGGACTCGCGCCACTGAACCAAATCTGGCCCCGGGCTCTCCTTTGTTTGTCAGTGGCCTGACAGCGAGGGAGAGCTTGCTTCGTTTCAGTTTCAGCAGCAGATTTTGTGGTCCGCGAGCACGGTCGAGCAGCTGCACCGCGAGTTGTGCGCGATGTGAAAAGTTCTGGGAGCGGAAGTCGCTTGTGCAAATTGCGAACAGGAAGGTCCTTTGCGGCCCACACGCGGGGGCGGAGGCGCAGAAGGCCCAGCACGGACAGACGCCGAGGAGGCGCTTCCCCTGTTCATTCACGGGTTCTCGGTTCTCGCGCCGCGGGCGAGCTGTCAGCCGCGCCGTCCAGATTCAGAAGTTGAGCTTCGAGCTGAGTGTGTGTGCTGTGGGAGGCCGCAGCTCGGGCGTTTCTTCTTCGAGTGGCTGGATTTTGTCGCGGCCCAAGAGACAGTTGAACGATTTTAATTGCTAGCAAAATTGCGGGAATTGTTGAAATTTGGGTGATTCGGATTCGGGGAAGGCGGGTTATGTAATTTTGCGCGGCCCCGATATCGGGCCCGGGATTGTTATGAGCGGGTACTCCGCACTTGTGAAAGTAGGCGGTGGCGCCGAACTCAGAAATCAGTGCGCTCCCGGAAAATGAATGGGCTCATTTTCGGGCGAATTTAATTCGAGTGAATCACAGAAAACAGTGCATCTCGTGAATGGTGTGCAATTCCAAGCAGTGTCCGAGTGGATGGATTTAAGCGCGAGATATTTCTCGCAAATATTTAATGATAAAATGACGGAAAAATCAACGAAGGTGGAAAAAATGTCCAACATGAGTGGGAAACCGGTGCCTATGAAGCTGTTCGCCGCCTGGGAGGTTGACCGGACTCCGCCAAATTGCATACCAAGGTAAAGTTCAATGCGTGGCAGTGGGCCTCTCTGCTAATTTTAGACACCGCGATTCGGGCGAAAATAAATAAATAAGAAAAACGATGAATTACATTTTTCGGTTTCGAACCAGCCAAAAAATATATTCTTCGTCTGAGTGCCCGCCCTGCATCTGCGCTCAACTCAGCCATTGCCAAGAGCCGAGCCGTGCCCGTGCCCTCCTCGCGGGACTCTTCCTCGACAAAGAAACTGGCCATTCCTGTGGGTTTCGGGACTCTTGCAGTCTTACCAGCCGTCACCAAGGCTGTGCGCAGTTCCTCCACCTACGGTGGCAATTCTACCGAGGACTCAGGAGGACATGAATTACCAAACCTTTTTTTTAATTCCACCCATGAACACCTTTCTTTTGCGTGGTAGATAAGGTTTTCAAATTCATGTTTTGAGTCATCTCCCCAACTCTTATCGCACTCACTTTCCGCAACTTTTTATCGCGCAGACGGTTCGAAGTAAAATGAATCCAACAGGAAGACTCTAATCAGCGCACCTGATGATAACCGCCAATAACTCGGCTGTCAAGTCTCGCCAGTTTGATAGGTGCCTGTTCCAAGAAAATTCTTGTTTGCAACGGGTAGAACTGGTGGGAAAATGCGCCTCCAAAAAATATCCATTAAAAACAATGCGTCTGACCCGTGAGACTTTCTGGGACAATCAGGGAAGCCGCTCAAATGCCGCCCATTGTCAGCGCTCGTGGGAAATCTGCATAGAATCCAAAATTGGCCGGGTAATTTCTGGCATGAAGAGGTCACAGTTGCATAACTAATTCGTTCCCGAATAAGCAGTTTTTTATTATTGTTATTATGAATGCGGACTGCTGGCACTTTAAAGCCTCTGGTATTAACAAAATGCCCGAGTATAGTATCTTTCGTGGTGATGTTGATTCAATTAAGTATGAAGCAAATCACATAACAATTGTCTTAAGATAGAGATAGGAACTTTTAGTAAATTAACTCTTTGTTGTCCAAAATTGTTTAATATATTTTCGAGATATAAACTTCGAAGTAATAGTATTGTGTCTTTTGTTTAAAAAAATCTATTCTCCAAAATCCTTTCTTAATATTAGTAACAACGGTCGTATTATTTTTAAATGAAAAATTAGTCTTCGTCTTTATTTGAAGAGATAGGTATTTTTTATGTGCTCCAGTTCTAACCAACCTAGTACCAACTTTTGTATAAGAAGTTATTTAAAAGTTGGTTAGATAAGTATCTAAAAGTTGGTTCTAGGTCGGTCCGTTTAAATATATAAGTTTTTACAAAGAAATACAGATAACTGCTCACAATAGTGAGAAAAACGAGGTAAGACTATGTAGTTAATGAACTTATTAGAAATTATGAAAATACCAAGAAATAAAATTAAAATCTGTATCTATAAAATCTTTCTTCTTCAAGTGTAAGTTCTTAGAAAATTTAGCATGCCAATGATTTTATAATTTGGTCAGCAAGGATTTAAATTACTTCACTCACAAAAATATAAGCTTAAAGTTTACAGAAAAATTACTACGAATGTCTTTGGACTAATAGATTTTTGGGGATTAATTTAACAAGCTTATGCCGTAAAGACCCGGGAGGGTGCCAATTCAATAAGACTAAAATAAATAATTATCAATATATATGTATAACAAAATAACATAACTATATAAATATTTTACACTTAGATATCACAACCATTTTGGGTAAAATTTAAGAAACTAAAAAGAGAATCGCATTCAATTCAGTGATGTAATGCATTGTAGGGAAAAACACTGAGTCGAACTCGTCCTTAATACATTTTTTATGGATTAATAAAATGTGGGCCTTAGCTATATTATGCTATAGTTAATGAAAATTAAGTTAATACGAGTAAATTAAATATGAATGGCCTTTTCCTCTCCTGCTCGGGGTGACTCTTATACCAATTTGATAAGTACTTGGACAAGTTCGACCCCTTAAGCGCTAAGAAGCTCCACTCGTTAATCCCCGAATAAATATGTAAATCCGGAGCTGTGCCGCGTACGGCTTACGCACATTTCAGTCCTTAAAGAGCGGGTTAAGTAGTGCTTCCTGGCGCTGCAAAAACGGTGTCACAATAACGACCGCAACGGCAGCAGCGATGCCTGGGTCAGTTGATCGTTTTCGGCCAATCAGAAGATTTAGGACAACTTACAGCACAACAAATAATTTTTCGCGAAAGGAAACTGCATAATGACTACTGGCTTTGTCCGCATAGAGGCTGCTTAGATGTGGCGGTGATCATCGGGTCAGCAATTGCTAAATTGCCACTTCACCGCTTAATATGCGCGAGCGGATCCCGCGGTCGCCCGCGAATTGGCGGACTCGATCTAAAGTGCACCGTCTTTTCTTATAATCTCAAAACAAATCCGCCGCCCCGTGCCGAAATGGGGACACGTAGAGTCAGCTTTTCTACCCCAACGACCTTCTACCTCTCTACCGAAATTGGAACAGCTTTTTCTGGGAACTAATTTTAAATAGCCGCAATGCAATTGTCGCTTTATTTTTAAAATATCGCAGGACCTCAGAAGCTGGCGAGTGCTAAAAATATCACCCACCACATGAGCGTTACACACTATTTTATTTTTTACTTTGAATTTTCGCTTTCAGCGGCGTTTCATGATTTTGTTTCGGATATAATTTGTTTACTAACAATTTTGGCTCTCGTCCTCATGTGTGACATTTTCATATATTATAATTTCGCTGGTTGATTCTAGTGCGGGCTAGAAACAATGAATTTAACCCAGGCGAAGGAGGAAAATGCACGCAGGAGGCTATTTTTACCAATTGGCGTGAAATGCGTGTTTATTTCTTACAGTGCTACATAATAACGGCCCGTGCGCGGGGTTTATCGTGTCACGATCGGAAACTGAAATAATTTGCCTCGTTTGGGATTTATTGATTGTAGGTGATGAATTGCCGATGCGAGTGGGCCGGGCCCGCGTAATGGAGGCCCCAGCTGGTTTCCTTAGAGCAATCAACAAATTGCGCACATGTTCTATGGGGAGGAATTGAAACATTTTCATCCGGGAAATCCCCTTATTATTCCAATCAATCTGAGACGGCGTAGGCGTCCGGGAATCAAATTGGTTTCCTAGACCGCAATACTCTGTCCCACGAATTCTCGTTGGTGGTGAGGTAGCTCCGCTTTTATCATTTTTGGGTAAATTTGCAAAAAGTCTTTACGAAAATAACAACCCCTCTTTCAATTTTAAGTCCTCTTTTCATTTTTGCTTTTAAAGATTTATTTCAAAGTGCCTTGCTTGTCAGCTCAACTGGAAATCGACACTTAATATGCTGCCTTAATCTTAATCCGTCTTAATGATTCCAAAAATAAAATATCGGCTTGATAGATTGAAATAATTGTGTTTTTTTACCCCGCTGAAAGAAGAATGTCATATTTCATATTTTTCAAAGATATATAAATAATAAAATATTAATATGTAAATTACGTATAATATGTATGTATATATGTAAAGGATATAACAAGAAGATGATGAGGTGATACAACAATATCAGTGCTATGGACCAAATTTGCACAAAAATCTTGTTCTACATCTGTATAAAATCTTAGTTGGTTTAAAAATTAAAGCCAAAGTCTTGCTAGGTTCAGAAAAAATCCTAGAATCCTCATTAGTTATATTGAGAATATGCGCCTTTTGATGCGGTTTATACGCTGGGGACATAATCGGTTATTACTTTAAAAATATAGAATGGATATCGCTCTCAATGCAGATACGAATAAAAAAGTAAAACTAAAAACACCAAAGTGCAGTCGGAAAACGATCGCAAAGGAAGAAATGGATATTTCGTATCCTTTTCACTAAATCTGCCTACATAAAACGGTTTAGTTTTATTTTTTCACACGGGTTGAGTTTAGAAAGTTTCCAGTAGTAGAAATATAAAATTTAAAGTAATATAACATTTTTAGCCAAATCGATTAACTATTGAAAAACTATTTGCATTATTATTTAAAAATGAACTTTTAAATCAAGCGTGGGTAATTTCATTAGTGTTCTCAATTTTTGCTTGTGCGGAATTAATTGCCCTTGTAAACGTCTCATTTGCAACTATATCGGAAATATTCTAAGTGCAATATCTCGAAAATTTCCGCATAATTTCCGCTTTTACTTTCTCGGAATAATAATTTCCGATGGAGATGCCGTCACAATTCAATTTTCAGTCTACTTTCCATCTTACTTTTGCTACCGGGAGTCATCACGTCATTGATCCTAGATCGAAGGGGTTCAACAGGATGGCACGGTAAGTGGATTTACCCCACTTTCTGAAGTCAATGGTTTATGCTGGCAAAGCAGAAATAATTGAAGTCTTAGAGGTCAAAATTGTTTGTGTTATTCGTGATAGTGCCCCAAAAAATAATTATTTCCTTATATTTAAAGTTTTATCGGGACTAAAATCTCTTGTTATTTTCTTAAAAAGCCATTTTCAAGAAAATATCGGGGTATTGCTAAATACATATCATCATAGTTGAATTAAAGTAAGTTGCGTTTCAAAAAAATTCGAGAAAAATACTCGAATTTTTGGGCGATAATTCATTCGGACCTGGTCAGTATCCAGCACGCGATATTAATTAACCCGCTGGAGGTCAGCACTGGCGCGGCGGGGGGCGGCATCATTTTACAAGCAAAAGTGACTCATTAAAAGCTCATCTTGGGGCTGCGATGCTTGACCACATACTTGACATGGAATAGGTACGAATTCGAAGTCCGAAACCGTAACGAAACCAATTTAGCAAATATGCGACTCCGGGGCCCCGGGCGCAGATTCATCCGCCATTGGGGCCGCGGGAAGCAGTCGACATTGAATATTTCACGAGCCAGTGGGCAGACAATTTATTAATTTGGGCAGCATAATTCCCTTCTTCTTCTTCTTTTTGCTGCGATGTGGAATCCAGGATGCTTTGGAGGCTCTGCGGAGTACGGCCGATGAGTTAGTCCAGAAAAATTTCAGGAAGATATGCGCATTAAAAAGAAGGAATATTCTAAATACTCATTTACTGAACTTTTGGCCTACATTTCTGAAGTTTTTCCTAAAATTGAGGCATTTCGCACTTTTAAGTGCTCCACCACAGGCTGCTAAGCATTTTTCTAATCGGGCCCCGTCCCCCGCTGCTTCCTGAGAGTGAGCTCTGCATCGATCTGCGGGGAAGTGCTCCACCTCGACCACAATGCCCCAGTGTTTGTGTGGGTGGCTGAATCAATGTGGCGCACCTCTGCCGTAAACTGTACCCGGGGCACTCGAACAACACGTCGGGGGGCGTAATTCTTGTCATTTGGGCTGGGGCTGACCGGCGGCTGCCCACCTAGAAACCGGTCGACTAGCAAACGCAGGACAGTAGCCACGGGAAATTAAAGACCACACCGGAAAAACATCCCCAAATCATTATTCAGGGGGGCTAATCCAATCCAACAAGTCATTCCGCCCCCGCCGGCTTGGGGTCCATCTTTAATATTTATGGCGGCGGACAGGGGTGATGAAAAACGCTTTAAACGAACTTTCCCCGAACGATTAATATTTCTTTTTCTTTTCGCTTTTCTGCGATCCGGTGAAATATGCTCCTTTGATTCTGCGATGACAATTCACGATACATTTATAAAGAAATATTTTCTGAAGTACTTTTATCGCCATTTATCCGACTTGTGGCACTTCTTTTATTAAACCTTTCATATTTCGCGTTCAGAGAATGCAAACGGCCTTATTTTTAGAATTTAAATTTCGTCTTTTATCAGCAGAAAATTAAAATTTTTCGCGAAAATATTTCTTTTAAGCGTTTTTAATATAAGCGACGGTTTTGGTTCATTGCGAACTTTTTTATGACTCATTCAGCAGAAATGTTTCGTGTAGTAGGCGAATCTGGTGAATAAGACATTTTATTTAAGGAACATGGTTTCATTTTTTGATATTATCCTCTTTGGCGGCCTGCAATTTTATTATATTAAAAGGTTAAATCTTTTCCATTCGAGACACTAATTATTTAAAATTTGTTGAAGAACAATTCCATATTGAAAAATTTTAGAATGGTTTAAAAATCGTTATAATGATTTTTTTAACTAACACTGTAATGCTTTTTGGACGATAGTCAATGCATGAGACAGAGGTCTAATTTCGTGAACTGACCCCAAATTCGTAATTTTTTGGTCTTTTGTAAATTACATTTTGCTGAGTTCTAACTGACGCGATGTACAATTAGGATTCTAGAGAGAAACAAATAGTATTCAAACTCGGACTCGTCCACCCACACCGTGAGCCAAGATCGCATGAAATTTTTATCGGAAATTGGTTTTTTCAACTTGGATGAAAGTTGCATGCAAAGTAAAAAATAAAACAGCACGACGAGTTTCACCAGGGGCGTAAGTTTATGCGATTTCTTACGTGCCGCTCCGTCCAGACGCTTGAGTCACTTTTGTCCGTCGGTGTTTTGCATTTGAAAAGGTTTTTAGCTGTTTACCTGTCTATCGCGGTAGGTGTTAATCCACTCATTAAAATGTTGTTCGCTTTCCCCGCGTTCCCGGTGGACTAAATTTGCATGGATTTTTGGGACTTTCACAGGAATTAATTGTGTAATTTTTTTTACTGAGATCGTTTGATTTATCTTCTCAAAATTCGGTAGGTCAAAGTCAAGGTTGGACTGAAAAATAGTTTAAAAGGAGGACGTCGGAATGAGGACACCTTTTACGCTAATGGAATTATTCCCTGCTTGCCCCTGCTTTTTGTTATTATACTATAAGCGATAGCAGCAGAAACGTGACTTTTATCTTAAGAGACTCGCATTTTTTTTCTTTCCTTAAAAGTTTCCTTAACTATCCAAAAATGTTACGCATTTCTAAATGAATAAGACTCGCTCCATCGCAGTCGTGAATGGTATCCTCGTCAAGCGTAGCCTCAACGTGATTAGAAATACAATTAAATTATTCATCACTGACGCTAGCGATAATTGACCGAAAATAGCATATCTAAGTAAAACTGCGTATTTTTCATGGGAAAATACAATGCTTTTCTTCAACAGTGAAAATCGTACTTTCTTTGACGGGGAAACAACTTTCTGAACTTCTTATGTTAGGGACGTAGGGTGGACAGGAGTGCCTCATTCGTAAATAGATAGTAACTGGCTAATTCATTTTTAATTGCGATGGCCGAGCCAACAAACTGTGTACCAAGAAATTTCGAACAATTACTGGTCGATAAGTTTCTTCGTTCGGGGAAGGTATCGATTTAGGGGCCATCGCGGTATTCGAGGAACGAGGTAATGCGCCTCTGCTAATTAGAGCTCAAGTACTCAAGGCGTACTCGAACGCCCGGGCAAATGTTTCACTGCCATGCATGAGTGGCCCAGAAGATTATTCTTCTTTTTTCGAACGAGCGCTACTTGAACTACTTTTGTAAAATTAGAAAAGCGGCATTCCATTGTTCTTCAGCTGTCCTTGAAATCCTTAGATCTTGAAAGAAACAACGAGACATTCAACAAGTATTGATTTTCACAACTGAGGGCCCTCCAAATATCACATTTAAGACGCCTGATGGCGTCTTGTGTGAGGGCAGAGGTGCCATAAGGAGCTAAGTGGCCTATTCGGCTATCTTCGAATCTGTGGAATCTCTAAAGTCCTTCGAGGCAGCTCCTTTAGGCGGGTAATCTTATTATATTTTGATTTCTGCCATAATGTGATTCCAACTACAGTGCGAAAGAATTCAAGAACAAAAGAAAATAAATGACGCACATCAATTCGACGACTTTGTTCAGTAAGTAGTTAGTCTGTAGTTCTAAGGTCATCTTGATTCTACGTAGTTTGTTGTCTAGAAAAGCATGACCAAAAACTCTTCGCGTAAAGTTAGTAATAAAGGATATGTAGTAAAATGAATTGTTACATCTTTGTTGAAGTAAAAATGGAAATTTTATTAATGTTATGATTAAATCTTATTTTAACGCCAACTGCTATTAATATTAGGGCTGGATCATAAACTTTGAACGCTAGTTTTGCAACTATTATCGTTTTATATTATTTATTTACATGAATAATTTCAGAATTCATAGAACCAGCTTCTACACAATTTTGATTCTCTTTTTATTTAAATAAAGACAAATTCTTATTGTTATCGCATTAAATTTTAAATTAACTACTTTTAAAAAATGCTTTTGTACTTCTTTTTATGGAAATTGCACAATCTGTAGATTTTTACAGTATGATATTATGAAAATGATTAATCCGAACGATCAACGATCTTTAAGTCTTGTTTTTTTTGTTTTTGAAAAAAACTTAAATGCATTGTAATATGCTGTAACATAAACTAATATTTTACTTTCTTTGAAACAGTAATGAGATTGACTATCATTTCATGGACTTGCGTATGTTTATAAATCCATCAATAAACTATGACAAATTTGTCAGCATGTTAAAAACTAGAAGACACGCTAATTCTTAAATAGATGGATGACTGTCTCGCCGATGCTTTTAAGTCGTGCGTGATCAGTTTGATCAGCGGATGACTAAATTAATTTGTCTCGAAGCATCGTTCAAATTATAGAACATGAAATCATGTCATTAATCGAGTCAGTTTGTTTTCAATCGATCTCCTAAAGGTGTCACTGCCAGCCCCAACGGGTCCATGCTCCCGGCTGCTGCGTCGACGGGGGATGTTAGAATTTGAGCTGACATAAAACAGACACACCCCCACCGATGCCACAGCGGCCATCAACCAAACGGGGGTGAAATTTTACTCGAACACAGACCTGAAAAGTATTCAATTCAAATGTTCGAAAATAAGTACTCTGGAGACTTGCAAATTGCGACGCATTTGCATCCACAGAAAGAAGTGGCTCCTTGGCGCCAACTAAGCTATTTATCTGGGGGATTTTCTCTGAGTCTAGCTGCAGGTGAATCACTCGCTGCTTCGTTTGCACAGGTGAAATTAAGGTAAATCTTCAATTCGATTCAAACGAAGACGAAGTTGCAAAAAGCTAAGTGACTTTCGATGCCACAAAAGAAAATAGAAATGATTGATAGATAGATGTTGCTGAGCGCTCGGAGATTTCTCCTCAACAACTTCAATGCGAGTGAAATGTGCAAAATCAGTTGAATCACAGTCATCATTTTTAAAACTCAGGAAAAGCGGCAACTGAAAGGAGTTGCGGTCGCTAATTAATTAACTTACTTCCTCTCTATCCTCTACAGCAGATATACGTTTTGTTATCGCTGCTTCCCAAGACTAATTTTGAGTGACAAAGTTTAAAAAATTTATGAAAGTGACGACGTTATCAATAATTCACTGACCTACGACGATATGCAGATGACTAGTTGTGTTTTTCTTCGTGTTTCTTCATCTAAAAATAGATTAATCGATGTTTCGAGCCGGTTTTTGGCGTGACCAGAGAGAGTCGTAGTACTTTTAAAAGTTTAAACAATTCACCGAGTGCCCCTAAATGTTAGCGGAGCTCCGCTCGTTGGGGCCGCATGGGGGAGTATTTTTTTCTAGTTAAACGAACGTGCTGCCTCTATTGTCTCGGCAATTTCCGGTTCTTAATGTTCTCCCGGTACAAAGACGGCAGCCGTCTCCGCCTTGTTACAAGATTAATTGCTTCGTCTTGGCCTGTGAGAATCGCCGACGCTCCAGACTCCGGTCTGGACCACTCTGTGGGGTCCGGCAGCTACTTTCACTACTTCCTATAATTGCGAATTGGACTGGAGTTCTTTGTGACCAGCACTTTAATCTGGTTTATCTGTGTTAATTGCCGCACTGAGCTTAATCGACTTAATGCTTAACGACATAATGATAGTGGTTTTTGCCTGCTATTTAGAAAACTGGCGAAGCACTTCCGCCTTGTGTGAAGCTTCGAAAACACTTAGGAACGCATTTCGCGGTATTCGCTTTAGCGTAAGATGGATGCAAATTAGTGTTTGCTCGTGCCTCTGTGGGTGAATACAAGTTGTTCTACTTTTGAACGCTCCGGGAGAAGAAAGTGTCATGAAACTAAAGTTGCAAACTAAAAAATTGTTCCATTTATTTTATTTATTTATTTCAAACAATGCTACACTACTTTGAATAATTAAGATTATATGATGTAAAAGCCGTTGCTTGTAAATTTTACATTTAACATTTATTTATATTACAGCCGAATGTCTCTATAACGAACTCCTCATATAAGGACATTTTTTATAGAGGTATACTTAACGACAAACATTTACGACACGGGGACTTTAAAAGTAATAACTATAAGAAAACTTTTTCAATAACAAATTATGTTGATTCGAACGTACTCCTTAAAGAGAGAAAATTATCATGTATAAAAAAACACATTTGTTCATTATTATTACGACCACGCATCAAAGTTTCGTCAAAAACATAGTGAAACAAACATATCTCTTATTGATGTTTTATATAGGTGCATAATATATAATATTAAGTGTACAAAATACTAAATATCTAAAGTAAGGTGATTCCTCTCAGGAAAACGATTGCCAAAATGTAATGTAGTCGTAGATATGAATATGTAGAAGACTTCCCTTGTTAATAAGTAATCGAATAAAAGTTAAATTGAACATCTTTACATTTTTAAAAATTCACAATTTAATGTACATAATATATGTTAGTTGTTTCTACCCGATCTGAAAGGTTTAATGTGCCCTACTCTAATAACTTCACAAGCAGCCACTAGTGAAGTGGGTAAAAAACATAAGCACTATGAAAACCACTTGACTCTCAGGGCATGTTAAGGGATAGGATAAAATAAAACGTCGTGAAGCCCTTATTTCAAAAATAGTAGCTATTCATAGCAACAGCGTGTTGGTAGAGCTACGTAACCAAGAGTAGCTATAGTCACTTTCATTAGTGGAATAGGAAATCGAGCAAAAGTGACAATAGTGGTGGCCAAGCGAAAATAGCTACTGTAAACTAGAGGTTAAGCCTCGATTTCACAATCACGAAGGTTCGTATGAAAAAGGTATACGAAAAGAGGAATTTTCTATTTTTCACTTGAATCGTGAAGGGCTCCTGCAATCCCGGCACGACCATCGCTTATTGGACACTCGCCAGGAAATGTGCAACTATCTGGCGGCAGCGCCTACATTGAATAGCATTTTCTAGGCTAAGGTCATGCAACGGGTGCCGAATTCGCTCGCAACCAGTCGCGGCGTGTAATGAAATTCCAATAGCATAGGACTGGTCATAAATTGGAAAACATAAAAATGCATGTTGCGAACCCTTCAGCGAACATTAAGAGGTCACCGGATGCCACATTAACCTGGTTCGCCCGTGGCCAACTCCGCCGGATCCGAATGCCAAAAATGTTTCCACGTAAATGCCCGGGTGCATTAGCAGGCCCCGGGGAGCTCCGCCCCTCGTTTGGGCACTTCCGATTTCGTTCATTGAACTTCCAAGAAGTTTACTCAATGAGTCCCGGATTACGTAAACAAAGTGTGAGTCAGGCGACTTCCCCGGGGCGAGTGTGCCCCCGGCGCCCCATCGCATAGTGCGCGTATGACTCGACGGCGCGCGGAGATGGTTTCGATAATTTTTTAAAAATAGCTAATTGCTTGCTACCAGCGGTTACCTGCCGCTCCGCATGTGACGAGTTACGAGGCTCATTCTATTTTATGCGAATCATAATTCAAATTGTGATAGGACCTCGCCTTGAGGACAAAAATAGCGCAGTAAAGTAGTCTCGCAATTTTTTGCGATGTTGAGACGGACGCAAGGATAAAAAATAAATCCCTTCGTTCGAAAAAGTGGTGTTGGAAAGCCCCAATCGGATGAAATCAATTCAAATACAATTTCCTTCCTGTTTCCGCTTCTCGCAGGAATATCTCATGAATTGGAGATGTCATCCATCTGGACTGAAAAGGACTCCGCTGCCAAGCCAGTCGACTCCCCCCAGGAAATAAGGGAAACTCAGTGAGGGATTTTCCTGCATGGAGCAGGCGAAGATCAGAAATTGAGTTGAAATTTTACATATCATACATATGTGTAGATCCATATGCATATATTTTTTTGTTCCTATTGTTCTAAGTGAAAACTAGAAAATTGACGTCCTCGTACCGTCACTCAGTGTTTTATTATGTTACGCTTGTTACTATGACACTTTTAGAATTTATGGTGAACAGCAAATGAATTTGAAATGCTCAAATACTCCCCGTCGTGTTCTCATGCTCTTGTCACCAAGGCCATAATATTTTGCGAATTTATCGCACAAGTTGGTTTTGGGTCATATGTTAGAAAAGGGTTGACAACCTTATTACTAGACGGTAATTTGACGATCTCTAAAAAAGGATACATATGTTGGGTGTCCCAAAAATTGGCTGACATCTTTCTATGTTTAGGCTCTCAATAGGATACATGATACAATTCTTAAATAATACTCTCGTTAATTTTTGATAAAACATTTCTATGTTTTTTTAGCATCAATTTTAAAAACATTTTAAGTTTTAAACAAAAATGTTGATAAAACAATTCCTTTGATTATGACAATAAATCTTCAGTACAATTTTCATATCTGAAATATCCATGTATATACCAAAGAGCATTTATGTTGAAAATTATGCTTTAAATATTTTTCTCAACAAAAACTACTCACCCGGAAGGGAATTAAGCTCCTTTTCCTAAATGATATTGAACTTTTATATCGAACATTTGTTGTTTTCCCATGTAAATTTTCGGAAGAGGTCGATGTGGAATCAGAAAAATTGGGGCAGCAAGCTCTTAAAAATTCTCATATTTGTAGCGAATTGAAAATGTTGTCTTGCTTTGTTCATAGAAAACGGCAAAAATGTCTTTGTCTTGTAATAACTAAAATATAAAATGTTAAATTTTTAATTAATGAACTTGGGAAAGATGGTATATAGAATGATTTTCCAACTGAAACAAGCTTTTAGTGACTATAATATTTATGAAAACAAACGATTACAAATTTGTATTAAGTACTATAAATTACATGTAAATTAAATTAGCAGGAAACGTTTAATCGGTACCAATCAAAAGTATACCAGCTTCTAGTAAGTAGACGCTAATAGCAAACATTTACTACATATATTCTACAATTTGTTCGTATTATTAACCGAGTTTGATAGTACATTTTTGAATATACTAAAGATAGCATATTTTAATTACACTAGTATTAATAAATTTAGTGATAGTAAGCTACGCACACCTCCAAAATAATCGGATTATATTTAAAAAAGCCAGTTTTAAAAAAAAACCGTTTAACGTTGCTCGTGGAACATATAAAAGGCATTAACATCGCAAAAATGAGATTATTTGAGCTTTTTCTGATTAGGGGTAACCTTTTAAATTGTTTTTATGATGGCATTTTTAATTCCAGATTATGTTCACTGACAATAACACGCCTCTCGCTCCTGACGCCGCTGCCAGCTGATCTCACGTCCCTATGTTTGGCTGTGAAAATGCAAAGCTCAAAACGAACCCTGCGTTCCCATGAAATCCCAGTCCCGCAGAATACTCTCCAGGCGAATTCGGCTCAATTGCAAAGCAATTTCCAAGGGAATCTAAATGTGAATATGGCCAGTGCACAAACGCACATCCCGGGGATGGGCGGGGGCAGTGGATGCAGCGGAGGAAGCTGTGGTCCCCTCCTGGAGACCGAATTGGATTTGCACTTCAGCCTCCAGTACCCACATTTCATCAAGCGGGATGGAAACAGGTACACTCCATAGAAGCGTACCTGAATTTCAAAAGGTGGACTATAATTTTGTCTGTGTCATCCTCCAGGTTGGTGATACTCCTGCAGCGTAGGAAGAAGTACAAATCCAGGACGATTTTGGGCTACAAGACTCTGGCTGAGGGGATGATTCGCATGGATGCTGTTCTGCAAAAATCAATGGACATGACCGTGGAGCTTCTGGCTTCGGGGAAGAACGGCAGGCCAGGGACGGCGGTGGCTGCCCTAAGGGCGGAAAGGGTCTCGTCTATTCCAGTCGATCACGACAATAAAAATAACAACAGTGTGCTCCTGGCAGGTAATTGAAATGAAAGCTCTAGATATTTTTACCCCCCAATTAGTCATGGGATAATTCAGCGGGTTATTAACTTCCTTCAAGTCAATGACTCCGCGGCTGAGGGTGGGAATTTGTAATAAAGGGTAAGAGGATAAGTAATTTGGTTTTTCGAGAATTCAAGTTTTATTGATTTGTGGCCACTTAGACTTGAGTGGGCGGAGTCAGAACTAGATGGAAAACTTTATTTCAATCAGCTTTCTATATAAACAGGAAAACCAAAATTGATTTTTGCGGTGTAACTAAATTTCAACTCTACTACTCGCTACTCGGTTTTATGTGGAAATGACTAAATATCCTTAAAAATCTTTCACCAGATCGCGTTGCAGAATATTCAGACGATGATGAGGAGGGCGAATTCAGCTCCGGGGAAGACAACGATGATGGAACTGATGTTGGACTATCTGCGTATGATACAAAACGTGAGTACGCAGCAAAGCACGATATGAGGAAATATCGCAAACTTGACCGTTCTGAAAACGACGGAGAAGTCGAAGATGCTGCGCTGGGTGCTAATCAAGTGGACAGCGATAGTGAATTTGAGATCAAGGACAAAAGTTCATCGCGTGCAAAATTCAGCAGGGTAAGTGTGTTTTCCAATAATGTAGTGCCTTTTCTAATTATTTTATTTTTTTATTTTACTATTAGAAAATCTCTTTCCAGCAACGAAATTTTAAGCAAAAAATTGTAGCGCTTCTTAAGCGCTTCAGGGTATCAGAAGAGTTAGACGGTGGTGTAGCCCGTGGTGCTGCTGCATTACGTGGTGAGCGCGAATTAGATGCATTGTTTCAAGAGCTAGAATCTCTATCATGTGGCGAAGGTGATGATTCTGGCCCAGATTTGGACAGTTTGTCAATTGGATCGACTCCAAAGCCCTCATTGAGACCCTTTTTCTCAAATTCAAGAAGCATGCTGCACGATACCATAGCGGGTGCGTAATCTCATATTTTATTAACTTCATGAATTAAAATTTAGCAGCCATTATACTCTCGTACTCGTTAAGATCTCATGCAGTCTACCTAACTAAATCTAACCGATCATGCATGCCTCTTCTCGATCGTCTCTGTAACGCTGATCCCTTTCTCTATCTTTTCATTTCCGATTTTCCGCTTAACCAATAGATTAACAGAGATCTTTTGTTATTTTTAACGAAACAAAGAAGAATTGTAACAGTCTTTCTTGCATGGCTTGATGATTTCTTTTTCAGGAAACTCTGGAAGGAGAACTTCAAACTGTGACACAGCAAACGATAAGAAAGTCACGACTGCAACCACACCAGGTCTGTTATTATTTGCGCTCTTCTTGGTTTGATACCTTCTTCCTTTGCTTCTTCTCTGCTTCGTTTTCGGCTACTTCTAGACACTTCAAGTTCACTTCCACAATTCAATTTACCTGCTTTCAATTTTTCTCACCTTTATCTAGTTGCTTTGAATTAACTTGAGTAAGTTTTTATCGATTTATTCCCTTTATTTATTTAGCCGCCACTTAAAGTGAAGGATGCACTTGCATAATGTCTGCTTTGAATGCAAAGTAGCTACGTAATGCAAACACCCTCTCAAAATCTAGTTCCAATGTGTTCTTCAAGTTTGCTTTCGACAGATGTAATACGATTTGTCTTTGAAACAGCACAGTATTAAATTTGATTTGTTTTCCTCTAGTGGCATATAAATAGTAAAACACTGGCACATATGGTCTGGAATAGTAGATAAAAATATACCATATATATTGTTGAATAATACGAAATGATAACATTAATTATTAACGATTTTGGGCTTTTAGATAGATGAAACTAAAGTGTAATGGCTCGAAATCTGTACATAATTTTAGCGAAACTGAATCTGTACTCGAAATAAAATAATTCCTCAGACTTTTCGAATGGCTTAATTTGATGATAAATAACATTGTGATAGATCTCGTCTACTATTTATTTATTCTCTTATTGTTTTTGTCAAACAAAGTAAATTATATAGAATTTGTTACTAGCAATTCCTTTCGAACTTTTCTAGGGATGCGTTCCAGTTCATGTTACAACGTGTGCATAGATATGTGGATATCAAAAACATGTTAACAAAATTGGGTTTGAAATGTAAGAAAACAAACTATTGTCTATTGATATAAGAAACTGTGAACGAAATGTTTCACATTAGCTTGAACGATAAGATTTAATATTCAATTATTTCCTTAATTCTTTATGAGATTGATTTACAATTAGAAGGCAATTTTTATACGATTGAATGTGCAATTAAAATAATGTAATTACTGAGCCAACGAAATATTTTAACTATATTTTTTCTTCAAACATTGTGCAAACTTTAAAAATCAAAGTAAATATATGTGGATAATTTCTACTTCAGTTAAGAAACTTCACCTATATACTACAAGCATGTTAAAACTTTTAAGCTATTGAGGGGTCAGAAACACTTTCTTTAAATTAAAAGCAAAAAAACAATAACTTTTAGTTGTAGGACAAGCATGATTCCAACATCCAGCACAAGCAAATCAGCGGTTCTTATTACTTTTCTTGTCTTTTAGTAGATCTCTACCAGCTGTTTGGCGTATTCGCGTTTCAAACTTTCATTCATCCTCAATTGTTGTTCGGGCGGTGCAAATAGTTTTTGTTTTAAAAAGAATTTTATAATTTTATCTAGATCGTGGCCCGGAGTGCAGGAACGACAGTTCTGGAAATGAAGGTAATGCAGTGAATACAGATCCAGAAGCACAAAACTCGGATCCGCAGAACACGGGAAGCCCACCGCGTGAAAAGGACGCAACTCCAGTTGCTGCGGTCACTTCAAGCGAAAAACGCAGTAGACTATTTAGGACATCGAGTGCAACTCCAGGCAGCAAGAAAAAGCAATCCCTGAGTCTAACTGCGGACTCAAAGTCAGTATTAGAGACGTGTCTGTCGCCAACAAATGTTGAGCCTCGAAAAAGCCTCCTTGACCAAGTCAGCCGGGTCTTTTCGATGGAAGAAGCTATTCTTCCCGATGTTGTGACAATAATAAGCCCACCCGAAGCATTGTGCAGCCCATTGGCACCGAGATTGAACACAATTTTTACTACAACATTTCGACCCGCATTTCTACCCCAAAATACCGCTGAAGTTAAGGTTGTTATGCAAGCACTGATGGCTAAAATACAGAAATAGTAATAGTTTCACTTTGTTCCCAAATGTCGATTTTATAAGATGTTATTTGTAGCTGCAACACAACTGCAAAACCACCAGCTACTGTTAAGGTTTTGCTCTTAGGGGGCGATTGGCTACAAGGAGCTGTTTTAAGGCACTACGTTGAATTGCTGGGAGTTAGACCTCCCGACTGGGTGCACCATATACGCTTCTACATTGTTCCTATTGGTAAGATTTTTAAATTTTTATTACTCGTAGAATAAAATTTCTGAATTTACTATCATTTAGGACCTAGCGCAATCGCTCGCCACCTGTGCTCAGTTGATGCCTCTTATTGCGTTATGTTTGGCACAGAAAACTGGCAGCAACTCTGCGAAAGAGCGGCAAGTCCTGATTCTGCTCTAGTCAAGGCCGATATTGTTGAATTAACGAACCGGATACAACGATATCTCCATACCGCTGGACCGTGCACTCAGATACCAATTGCGGAGGCAATGGTTAACTATAAGGATGAGGATTCTTGTCAAATTTTTGTTCCTTTCATAAGTGTAAGTATTTCCTTGTGGCCTCACCACCAATAAAAAACATAAAATAGTTAAAGAGGGAATGCTTGCTCGTCTGCATTTAGATTTGCTAAGATGCTTACTTATTTCTGTTTTAAATTAATGTTACAATCACGTAGTTTTGCTTTTTGGCTTGGATTTTGAACTAAAGTTTAGAAATAGCCTTTTTTATTAGTGTTGCTTCCTTAAGAAATAATTTATATCTTCAGGACGTTCGCATCGGGTTTCCGGATGGGCCGCAATTGTCTCTGGATTTAGAGGAGACCTCATCACTTCTTACGCAGCAATCAAGTGCAGGTGGTACAACTCTCTCAAGTTCTCCTCCTTTAAGCGGCAGGAATTCGCCTCCAGTTCCAACAACGCCAGCACAACAGGCCCAAGAGTCTGTGGAGCTCCAAATCGACTACTGGCCTATTTTCAAGCCCCAGGATATCAAGGATAAAAGCAACGCCAAAGGAGGCGATCAGGGCAAAAGCAGTATAAAGAGCACGTTCAGGAATTTACATGTGTGGCGGCTGCCTCAAAACGCTCAAGTTGGCGATGTCTCTACAGGTTTAACCGTCAGCTTTGCTACAAAGGAGAAAAAACAAAAAAGTAAAATTATTTTCAAAATTCCGATTTCTAAAGTGTAATGATCCCCTTTTCTTATAGTAATGCGATTGGGCAAGAAAAAGGAAAAGGATCGGGATCAAGAAAAAGAACAAATTGTAGAGGGAGTTGCTCGTCTGATCTGCTCGCCAAAGCAGTCTCACCCTGTACCACTGAGAGGTAATTACCCCTTATAACTTTATCCAGTAAATCTAATTATTTTTTCATTATAGTATACATCGATGGCACAGAGTGGACAGGAGTGAAATTTTTCCAGCTCTCGGCTCAGTGGCAAACGCACGTGAAGAATTTTCCAATCGCATTGGTCGGCGCCCCAATTGCTTGTTCTGATCTATCCTAGTCAGCATTAAATTGGAGCCAGACGTCTTATGCTTTTTCCTTTATTTATTGAACTGATTTTATTTCGCTACTTCGTGAAACGCATCGCATTCGCAATTATTTCGCAATCGCCACCGCGCGGCTACTTCGACGGTAGTTCCAGTAGCCAAATAGTAAACCAACGCTGCTGTAGACTTTTTAACACGTTTTTTACCACACATACTGGCGTTGTTTTAGCAGAAAAAAACAAAATAACAAAAAAATGAATTTATTGTATTCTAAACACATTTGTTTGTCTAGTCCCAATTTTTTGTAGAATACCCACAGGCCGTACTGAGCCGTTTTTACATCAGTTGTAATCGTATATAGCGACTAAGTTATGCATTACGTCTTATTTTCAAATTTGTGATATGGACTGAATCAATTATATAAAAAAGCAACTAACGAAGAGTAACGTGAGATAGTTGATCTTGTTTTGAGAAAAAAAAAATCCACTCGCAACTGTGAGCCTAAGCGGAAAACACACGTAAACACTTTTGAATATAACTTGAACTTGTGTAGCAGAAAATAACTTGAATAAATCGAAATATTTTGTATTCTAACCACATTAAATTTGTAGTACGCGTAGCTGTAGAGTAGTCAACTTTGTAGGTTTATCGATTTGAGTGATCGATTTATAGCGCTTCTGATGGTGTCTTTACTCACATTAATAATTATCTTTGAAGCTGCAGGCTATATAAAACGGCTCCCGTCGTTTGTAGTCAGCTTTTGTTTTTTAAAGCAAATAAAGAGTGTGTTCATGAATTGATTTAATTTTTATTCAAAAATTTGTTCACATTCAAACTGTGCAAAGATATTCACAAATTTTGTATACTCACATTTATTGTCCGAGTTTTCGTTGTGGTCTGTTTAAGATTTAAATAGGTATTTATTTTACAATTTTTATGCAGTTATTTCTTTTATCAAACTTTATTTTTCTAAATTCTCCAAGCTAGTGTAACTTTTAAAATGATATGGTGTTATTCTAGAATTCAGGTTTGCAGTCGACAATTAAATTAAAAATACCATTATTAAATTGTGCAAACTACTGCAAAAACGTGGTTCTTGTTCGTAGCCTAAATATCAGAAATTACATGGCCTATGTCCTTGTTTTTATAGTTCTTTACTAAGGTAAGTACTATAATTACGAAAGGTCCACATAAAACCTCAATAGAAAATAAAAATATTTTCTATTTAAAGTAATTAATTATCACCAATTATTGTAAAATCCTTATTATAACTTTGGCACACACAAATTAGTTTGCATTGTTCTTTGGATATATTTGGGGAAGAGAAATTTTAGAATTGTGAGAACGAAGAAAAACTAATAATTTAATTATTGGTAAAACAAAGTAATTAATAGTTACAAAAAGCATTTGGCATCAGCAAGAATAGTGGCGATGAAAAGTCCCATGAGAAATTGCTAAAGGACTTCTCTGAAGATACCTCATTCGAAAGATACTTAAAATAGGGTTTTCTTTAAATGTTTGAGCATTTTTTTTACTATTGCATACAGAAGAATACTCATGATGGTGTGAATCCCTAAAAACTGTAATGAAATTAGCAAAATGTGAGAATTTGTCTGATTCGCTTCTTGGTTGAGTGTTTTACTCATAATATTAAAATAGATAAATTTCGCCTAAGCCATAAACAACATGAAAAATTGGACATAAAATTAAGAATTTTAAACAGAAGCGCTATAACGATCGCCGTATTGGAAATAATAAAAGTTTGAAAGAAAAGAAATAAAATTAAAACTGAATACTCCTTAGGTGTAACAATGATATAATGTAGAGTAGAGAGATTTTGAGGACATATCCATTTTGTATCGTTTTGAAGATTTAAAATTCGTGACTGCAAGTAACACTGAACAGAGCTTTCATTCAATGGAAAAAAAACATTCTTAGCTCCTTAAGGAGTCTATCTTCTGGGCAGCAGGGCAAATGGGATAATTCGCACGAATTCACCTGCATTGCCACCTGAAATTTTTCACACATTTACTACCAACGAACAGTTGGAGGGATCAACGAGAAAAAGAAACCGAAGCCCACCTTGTACGGTTGCCCAATGCCCTTCCGCTTGGAAGCACGTTGAGACGACGTCTTAAAAGACGACCTGGAAGTAGTGCTACAGGTAAAAATATTTATGTTGTAGAAATTAAGGAAATGAGCTCACTTACGAAGTGCAAACGTTTTCCTGGCCGAATTATATTTCGGGCCGAGGGGGTGAGGAAAACATTTGTTGCGTTATTGGAAATCTAATTAAGTAATTGATAAGTTAATCCCTGTGTAAAAGTTATCGATAATTAGATGATTGTATGCCACAAGCTTGACTGTAATAAGTGTTTGCTGTGATTATAAGTACTGTTAAACGATAATAATTATACATACATGAAACATTTAAAACAAACCGTGTTTTCTTTTTAAATTTATTATATCACTGATTAGTACACATACAATTTGCAATCCTAAAATGCCTCTAAATTTAAAGTAAAATCTCAATAAAATTGACATCGTAAGCTGTTTAAAAAAATATATTTCATTCATAAATAAAAAGGAACATTTCAACTATTTAAAGCTTCTCAAATTAGCACCCTGTACAGATACAAAATTAAACTAAATCGACGGTTTCTGCTGGCAGTCCCTTAACGATGATCGCTCGATTCCGCAGGCCATGCTCTCCCCCGATACCCCCGTCTGGTAATAAAAAATCGGTATGCGGGTATCCCTTGGGCTGGGCAAATTCCAGTAGGTTCGAATTGCTCAAACTCAGGAGTTTCAGCGACCAAACTGCGATGTTTCTAGTCTTACCGTGGCGGGACAGTACATAGAACTGCGGGGAAAAATAATCAAAACACTTTTTCTTAATTACGTTTCTTTAAAATTTACCTCGTCATCGAAGTCTATTAAGTACCCGATTAAAAGAGCCCAATGTGCTTTGTGGCCTAATTTGAGGCATGGCCCATGATTAAAATCTGGATCATATCTATGTTCTTTTTATTAAGGATTTAAAACAATTCGTAGGGTTCAGAATCGTTCGTGTAATATTTAAAGACAAACAACTTTCATCAAATTTGTGCAATATCCGCAAGTGACCACTACTTGTTAAAATATTATTTAACAATTTTTAGTTTAAATCGAATACCAACGATTAATCTAGTTAAAATAAAATGCTGTTTTGTAATTGATAAATTCTACTTATAATCGAATTCAGTTTTCAATTGCATTTGACCCATATGAAATTCCGAAGCTATTTAACATCTCTAAATAATGTTGCTACAACTTGAGACTTTTTAAATTCATCGTTGAAAATTAGAAGGAAGAATAACGAAATTATTATTATTGTACTCTAAATTTAAAAGTAGAGCACCTCACAAAGGAATCCTAAAAATCGCTTTATATTTTGGCGATTCCTAGAAAATAAAATGTTTAATGTATTCGTTTACATCACTGACCAAAAGACACTATTCTTTAATTCATGTGGGGTGCTTCTGATGACATGAAATTCTAATTCTTCATATCAATTTATTCACTTACCTCGAAGTATGTTTCGGGTCGTTATCTTGTTGAGACACCGAAAGCAGTGGTAGGACATCTGCACATCGCAACATAAACGTCTGCAATCATTATATTGGGAACATACCTCATTTTGTTTATTTACTTTTACAAAATCAGGCTTCTTCCAATAACTATATAAATTCTTTAAAATGTAGACCTTTTAAGATTATTTGAATAAAATAAAGCATCGCTGAAGAAATTGTCGAAAATCAGGTCGGTTTTCACATGGGTTTTAGAGTCAAAGAAAGTTAAAATTTTGAAACAGTTTGTTTCAAATCTCATGACTAATTTTTGCACTATATTTCCAATTGAGCTAGAGCTTTGAATATTTTAGAGGTGTATAATGGTTCTAGTAGGCCAAAATTATTTCTCATCAATCTGAGGCTTTGAGGCTTTATTTTAGTTCTTTTGATATTTCTTTGTAAAAAGAGTGCGTACAAGGAACGGAAAAAAGCTAAAAACTTAGAAATAAAACTACGTGGGAAACTGCGAATGACTGATTTTGCTAGTTGAATCATCCTAAGCTTTCCTCTTCCGATTTACAAACGGAAGTACCTCTAATTAACAAAATAAACTCACTCGAAGTTTCATTCAGACCACTCTTTTTATTTTCAACCACACATTAGCGCAATAAAAAAACTCATTTGGAAATTAACCACTTAACCCACTCGCATCGGCGGCGAGACCAAAATGACCCCGTCGCCCCGCACGAAGAGCATGGGAATCGTCCGTTTCGAGGTCTTGTAGACCTCCTCGTAAGTCTCCTCGTCGATTTCGACGGTGGTCACCGTCTCCTCAGCGTCCCCGAGCACCATGTTCAAGTGCTGATCGAAAGCCTACGGAAATCGTAAATTAAGTGCCCGCACGGCCAGCGGCTGCCGATTTGATTCTCAATTCTTACATGAAGCCGGCCCCGCAGTTCGCGCTCATTTCGCATTTTAACGTAAATCTTCTCGTCCAAACTTAGGCGGATTAGGTCCAGGGGCTCCTTCACCGGGATTATTTGGATCTGCGGAAGAGTCCCTGTGAGACGTTTCGTCTTCGAAAGGGTGTTTTATATTTCTTGCTTAACCTGCTCTTCCTCGGCTGCCATTTCTGCGATTATTTACTTTTAGCGGAAAACAATGCTCCCGGGAATCCACTCGACTAAAGCAAACCTAACCTCTATTTCAGAACTGTCACTTGTCGGGCGGATTGGCATAATTGGTGCTGCCATAAATGATCATTGTTATACCATTTTAGGCTTATGTGAACAAATTTCATTACTTTGGTTTGTTTTAAGCGAAATTGGCTACTTAAAGTAGTCATTTTATTTGGTTTTCGTGAAAAGGATACGGCACAAAAATTAGCGCACCAGACCGCAAATGGTCCTTGACCTTGGCACAATTGAGACGGCCTTCATGCAGCTGGCACTCGACTGGCACATTTTTCTCCTTGGCGAAATCACAAATTAATTGGAATAAATTCTCGGCGCTGAACATCTCCCCGTTGAGGGTGAAATTGCGGCGTTTCGCCTCCTCCAGGAATTCGAGGGGCGACGGATTCCCGCCGAAGGCCATGCTGAGCGCAGTCAGCCCACAAGTGGGCCCGTCCTGCAGAATCGCCGGAATGGACTTGAAGCGGCAACACTTCGGCGGCGCGGAAGTGCACACGTTTGACAGGTAGCAGGCCTTCTGCACTTCCGGACTCTTGCTCGCCCAGAGGCACCCGTCGAAGCGCACCACTCTGGCGGCGGTCCTGTGTTCGCCCGCCGCGACGTCGGCCTGCGTCTGGGGCGCCGGCAGGGGCCCCATTGCGGGCGGCGGCGGAGCACTCGTCGACGACATCCCCCGAACTCGGAACGGCTGCAGAACCAAAACAACACCGACTGACTGCGGGGGCACGGAAACCCGACCCAGTTCCACAGGTGACAACCCACGCACTGGACGGACGGCCGACGACGCGTCGCTGCGCGACGGATGCCTGCGAGAGTGCGTTTGGGTCAGAGTCGGAATGTGCCGCCAGTGGTCGTGACGGTTGATTTCGCCTGGGTTTTGGCGGGCCGGCGCTCGGCCAATTTCGCGGGATTTTCAGCGTCAGAAGCAAAATCATTTAATTAAAATCTGTGTTTTGAAGCTCAGGAATTCTGGGAGGAAGACGGAACCGAAATGCAGCGCTCCTCCTTCGCGTGTTGTTCAAAATTCCGGCGACGATTTCCTGCTTGGCTGGGCGAGATAAATGTGCGGTGTGCGTCCACACTGCAGGAAAAAGCGAATACGGGGCTTTTTTTACAGTTACTTGGGCCATCCAAAATTAACTTTGGCTGTCAGGTTGTCTCCGTTTTTTGATTGTCCACGTGCGGGCGAACAGTCCTGTAAGTTTTGAATTATAATAATCCATTTTTGTTTTGATTTTATATAGTAACTGTTATAAAACTACGTAAGTTTTTTGCAATGTATATTAATTTTTGGCCAAATGGTGCACTTCCAAAGTGGAAAATGAAAAATTTGCCTAAAAAGTCAACAGGTAAATATTAATAATATAAGAACTATGCTATATAAAAAAACACTATACGCACTTCCATAGACAATGTATTTTTCAAGATATATTTAATATTTCAAGTAAATCGGTTGAAAATTGCCTGAGTTTTGTTTCCGGCCAACTTACAAAATGCAGTTTGAAGTTTCGAGTAGTACACAATCATGAATAATTTTGCAATACCTGTAGTTTGCGATGCCTAACTGACTGAAAAAGACGTTCGACAAGTCTAAATTACTCTACAGTAGTCCAAAAACAAATGATTTCAATAAAATCTGCCGTATACCTGCTCCAATCTCCTAACGTGCTTTTATTCCGATTGCTCACAGAAGGAGACCATGGGGCCTTGTACTAAAATTCGAAAACCGAGTACTTAGAGATTTTTCCCGACCATAATCTCTTGGAACATAATTTTTGAGGTCTTAGGGGACAATTTACAAAAAAAAAAAAAACAAAAAAAAAAAAATCGAGGGGCCCCTTACCTTGAAATAAAAAAAAATTAAGAAAAGAAAATGAAAGCGAATTTTATAGCAATTAAATATGGGCCTATAATTGAATAAAAATACAATTTACAAAGCTTTCATTTCACAGAAATATTTTAAAAAGTTTCAATTTCCTAATGTTCTAGAAGGCCCCTTAATACATATGTACATTCTAATTAATTAATTTTAATTTAGAAACAAACAAATTATTTGCCTTTTCACAAATAATTTATAGTTTAAATGACTTACATTTTCTCTTGCACCATTAAAATTAGGATACAGTGACTTCTTTTACAATAATTCAATGTAAATACATATACATACACACCTTTATTGTTGCAAATTTGTAATAAATTACTTAATAAGTAAAATATATAAGGCAAAAGCAATAAGTATAAATATGTATCCAAACTCAACTTCTTAAAATATTTTTCAATGTGAAAATTATAATAACAAAAAAGGGTTTTTTATTTATTTTCAAATTTGCTTTTACTGTCTTTCTGCTGTAGACGATAACATTATTAAATTTTCCTAATGTCGTTCGTAGTCACATTAAATAACATAAAAGGGGATATAATGCTCCATATTTAAAATATAAACTCAGGAAGCGAAATTTCTATTTCGTTAAATTGTTATAAATATTATTTCACGATAGGTAATATTTGAAATGAAGGGGATGTTAATTAGTTGATCTACCTTTTTTGGAAGAAAACATTAATTTATATGAATTACTGTAGTGCTCCTTACTGCGCCAGTGATTTTCTTTAGGATATTATTGAATCACTCAAATAAGTCAAATTCAAGAAATTTAATTCAAAAGGTCTGTGAATGTATGATGCAATGAAAACTACAAAAAGAGCTGAAATATGTAATTTATGTCTTATATAAAACTAGCTGACTCGTAACCGGTGCTGCCCGAGCCCAATAATTCATACAAGCTGAACTTTAATAAAAACATGCACATGCAATTTTTTCCCTACAACCCCACTTTCACTCCTCAAAACCTCCTCTTCAAATCGGTTGAACTATTTCAAAATTTGGTCCGAGTTTCCATCAAACTTGGTACTTGGGAGTTTTCAGTGACGCTAGCATACTTATGAACCATCATGCACAATTAAAAATTACACCAAATAATTATTTTATTCCATACTTTTTCATTAAAAAGATGTATTTGCCACATTTGCGGTGCTCGTTGTTTTTAATTATCAATTATTTGTTATACATAATTCCTTTGAAGTCTGAACTATTATTTGTCTGCATCTGCTCTAAGGATATTAATTAAATCAATCCGAATTCGCTTCAATTTTTTATTTGCATACGAAAAATAGGTGAAATTACGTCTCTTCTTAAGGGTGATTATTACAGGGTGTCTTACTCTTTCTTTCACTCGAGGTGGTCAAAGTAAAGACGAATACTTAGGGGTTCTTTGAATACTCAATTTATTAACTGAAGTAGATAAGTAGCATATTGCGATTAATTAGGTAAATTAGTGATTGCTTCATGTCGTTTAGAGTGCAGTGTAAACACTGCTTGTGTTGAATTGATCAATTTCAAAGTGATATGAAATAATAACCGATTTACTACGAGTAGAAAATTAATTACAAGTCATTAAAAGACTGTTCAGCTTTAAGCGTCCTTTCTTTCGTTTTTAACAAAACCTTTTAGGGAGATTTATGTCAACCCGAAATCTTTTCTATCTTTCAATTACTGTTGCTCTCTCTCTGAAAATATAAAAGTTTGGTATTAATTTTATTTCTATTTTCTTGGAAATTTCATTTACAAACTCATAATCCGACGTTCGCGAATATAGGGAGAGACTAGTTTTTTTGGTCACCAGTTATTATTACGTTTCAAGCAAATACTGTTTTTGCAATGGCGAATTTTAGGAACGAAGATTAATTGAAAGAGAATTTTTGTGTTCGCTGAAACCTATTGAATAGCTTCACAATCATCGATGGACGCTCTTATAAACTCGTAAATTGGGAAATCCGCTTTTCCGGCTGGCGTTGCCATAGAAAATACTCGAAATTCATATGTATTTTCGTATCATTGAAATATCCTTTTAACCATCGATTTTTTTCTTAAGCTTAAAACTAAAACGCATGAGTTCTAAGCTTAAGCGGTGCATATTTTCCATAAATCCTCAGAAGTCCCCTCCAGTCAGGAATATGTTCATCAAAATTCTCCGCGTCGACTGCAGACGAGGACCATCCGATCCGTGGTCCGGGGATGCTGCGACCCCAGCAGCATCCGATAGCATCGTGACGACCTTGGCAAACAGATGAGCGGCTAATTGTCCTCGAGTTTCGCTATCGGGCCGCTATTTACGGCCAGCACGGACCAGCTTATGATAATAACTCGGAAGAGCGGAAGCCACTCGCCGAATCAATTCCCATTAAAATGAAATCATGCATTCGCTGATACTCGGAGTGCACACCATTACATCCTAATAATATTACGATATTACATTCAAAGTAGACGTCCAAATGCCCATAAAATTTTATCTGGAGCGGGCAAAGAGGGAACTCAAGCATTACATCGTCCTTAATGGTGGCTCGCTGCATGCTGGCTTAAAGGAAGGAACTCACGTTTGTGTTTCCCCCGCCCGGTTTTCGTTTTATATGCGAAAGGACTAGGGGGATGTAGCCGGACTATTTGTTATGCGGCAAAGGGATAAAAATCCCTAGACCGGCGTTTATTTAAATTTATTCTTTAACCATCTCATTTCGGTTACGGCTGGAACTTCCTTTCGCCTGGACTCACTCCTTTTCGCTGGCCACTTCGCCGAAGTGCACAGCCGGGCTGTGGGGGGGCCTAAATCGGGACAGGGTTGGAGCTGGAGCGACCCCCAAAAGAACTACGGAAGAGGAAGCGAAAATGTCATCAGATAAGTAAATCCGGAAGCCTGGCGGATTGAATGGTGCAGCGGAGGTGCAAACAGTCCTGCAGTGGATGTGTTTCGCACCCAGATAAAAGGACATTACCTAAGCGTCCCTTCGGTTGAGGTGCCCGCTCGTCAGGTGGTTGGGCGGGCCAATTGTTAGCCACCGCTCGCATGCATAACTCGATTTGCGCGGATGATGGGGCCAAGGGTTTCTGGCAAATTCGATTTGTCGACCAATTTGACCTTGGTGTGAAGTACGAAAATAGGAGAATGAATATGCTTAGAAACATAATCGCAACTTTTTTAAGGGTATTCTTTTCAAAACGTTCATGAAATACATGATTTTTGGGATATTGTAATAATACATTCAAGGACTAAATTTAGTCATTGTCTAATTGGCTTTCCAACGACTGCATCTTAGAAAGAAGTTGTAATGTTCACTATCTAAATTGTGAATTAACTAAAACACAGTTCGATTGGATGAATAAAGAGTATGAACATACATATGTACATACATATTTTAAAAATCTCAAATTCTAATTTGCGAAAAGTGTTATAGGTTTTAAATAAAGTAATCTTGTCTCATATATTTAGTAATTACTTCATTCTGTCTTTCAATTCTTTCGACTATATAAATTGACTGTCGTACCTGTTCATAAAAAACAAAATCTTTTCACAGAACAGGCGTTGTGGCACGTATATAATATACGTTTTTATGACGCTGTTAAAAATTTACTGATATCCATGTCGGTTCTGTGAAATTTCTTCTTTCTCATAAAGAATGCCTTTCAGAGGAATTTTATAGGTGTAACCAAAAATAATTTACGAAGCCATGAATTAAAATAAAATGTCATTTGTGACGATTGTTTTGTTTCATCCCCTTTAGTTGGTTTACTTGAATGTTGTGTCAACGCACTGTACTTTTAATTTATTATCACTTCGTTTATGTTGTATAACTAATCATCTGTGACAAACTGTCTTAAGTAAAACGCGTTATCGTTTAAATAATGGATTCTTTAATAATTTCATTTTAATTTTGAACAATTTAAGTCCATTTGCTCAATATTTAAATAGAAAATCGTTTAAACATTTTCGACAACTTCCATCGTTGTGCAGATTTAATTTATAACTTTAGTATGCTCTTGAGAGAATGATAATACAGAACTTTAGGATAACGTTGAATACTAAAACATATCTTCATAACTTTCTAGCTTGTAGTTTAAATGATTAAAAATGAAAATATGAATAACACGGAAGAAATGGAACAATGTGTTTCTTTAAGGACTGAAGTTAAATCGATTTCCCCAGGGGGTCTGTCTGCTTATTTCTGTCAAGTAGTTTAGAAGTCTAAGAAAGTTCCAAGACGCTTTTCTCAACCCAGTGGTACCTCCTTTGAGAAAAATGTCTCCTGAATATAGCAAATCTTGTCGGGAAATTCATTTTTGGGCTACAAGAGGATGGAGACGTTTGGGTGGTGGCCAAAAAAACATTTGCATGGATGGACCGAACCACCCGCGCCATTCTTTCGGCTATTCGCAAATCAAATTTCGCCCATTCATTTTGGGGGCGGGGAGGGCCTCCCCATAAGTGTAGGGCGAATTCAAAGAGTGCGCTTATTTGCACAGCATGCGGCCAAGCTTTAAACTTGTCACCAACAGGCGAACTTCTCGCTTTTCCCGGCAAAGGCTGGGTTCGTAATATTAAAGAAAGTCGAGTCCAAAGTTGATATCGTGTGATGATGACGGCATGCTGGGGACCCACCTTTTAATGGCGAAAAGTGAATGTTTTGAATCAGGTTGCGGGTGGGGTAAAATCCGGATATCCAAAGAAATAATGAGGACTCCGTGAGAATTTTTGTTCTGATAGTCGTCCAAAGTATTGTGCAGCAGTCCTTAAAACGATGCAGGTATTCGAGCGCAAGTTAAACCATCCCCCAAACCCATCACAACCCCCTACCGTTCCTTTCATGACCTTTCACCTCCATTTTTCACCTTTCCTCGCGTCACCCATGCCAGCGCCCTCGTTTTCCGCCTTTCTCAAACATTTAATGTCACAATGTTTATTTTATGAAGTTGATTTTAGATTTTGCCTCGCTGATTTAATCCAGAGATACTGCAGTAATCTCGCAGGGAATGTGCCTGCGTCTTCCAATGCGGAAGAATTCCTTTTAAAACCTTTCCGAGTGGCTGTTCGATAGCGAGCAAATTGAATTTTTTCACGTGAAAAAATTCCCTCGATAAAATATAGTAAAGCAAAAAAAAAAAAAAGAAAAGCGAAATCTGTCATTTTAGGATTTATTTATGGACTTTGAAATGCGCTCGCAGGCTGGGGAAAGACGAGGACTTTTTCGCCCAACCGTAGTAAATCGGGGGAGTCCCCTTTATTATTTACCTTGCAGCACTGGCGACACCAAGGGTTTCTGGTTGAGACCCTTTTTGCTACATCTTAAGAAAGTAGAAATGTCGACGACACGAATGCAATATACAACATAAGTAAGCTTGAAAGGAGTTAGATCTTTGTTTTTTCCTCATCCGTTCAAGGATTTGTATAATTTTGTGGAAGATTGGCTTCTTCTGTATCTAGTTTTACTTCAATTCAAAATAAAAGGTTTGCGTTATACCCTGGGTTTAATGCACGTTCGATATAATTGTAAATCGAAGGACATGCAAATTTTATCAGTCTATGAGAAGAAACCCTTAAGTCTTAACTTGAAATCCAACAGCAAACAAAAAGTGGGAAAATCCTAACAAGCCAAGGGGGCTAGAAGGGCCGGTCCCTCTGTTGCCCGGTTGGAGTAGAAGGACACGAGGTGCTTTTAAGGACGCAAACAGAACTCATTGAGCTGCCCGTTTCTTACTGCACCCGTAAAGGTTTGCCCGAGTGTAAATAAATAACAAACTTCAAAGCCATTTGTGTGCCCCATCCACACCGAATGGGAAAACAAGAGTCGATGGCAACTTCCGGTCATTATGCCCCGGGCGGAAGCAGACACCTACTGTGTTTTCTTACTTAATGAGTGGAGGCACGCTCCCCACACCGGCCGGTGATTGGGGCTTCTTCTGGACGGCCAGCGAAGCACCTCTTCGACGCCGACCGACGGTCTCCACATGGCATGTGAACTTTTTTAGCTAAGTGGTATTAAGTCGAGAGCAGATATACCCCCGCACACCACAAGGATACACCTACACACTCGCACAGGGGTCCTTTGAAACATAGGGTTTTATTTGTCGACTAGAGTCGAGGGGCGAAAAACATCACCGTTCCGACGTGACACTTAACAGCCAGTATCAGTTTCAACCGATTTGATGTGTGGCCCTCGCTTTTGGGGCCATTGTTTTCCGCACGGAATCTTTCCGACGCTTAAAGGGCTTATCGGGACTTTAAAGGGGGGAGTTATTATGGGCACAATTAATGGTCGGGATTTGGCCGACTTATCAGCTCAGTTGCTCGGGTGACGGCCCCTTCTGATGCCACGCCCGGTGGCGGTTATGATCGGGACCATGCATATCATTGGGGTTTCACAGACCTCTATTTGCAATAAACAGTTTGGTTATGGAGACTGTTCCCAAGAACAAATAGATTATGTGCTCAGCATACGCGGAAGCATGCACGTTCAGCCACTCTCGCTAATTGGTCCCTTATTATACCGAAAATCATGAGAGGTAACGTAATGCGATTTATGCTCAAAATTAAGATAATCCGTTTAAGGGAACGTTAAACTTCCGTCAAAATAATGATATGTTGAATAGAGGAAAAATATAATAGCAACTAGTACCTATACTGAATGATTTTTCTTGACTATACGTATTCTGGGAGAACTATACGTTTTATGTACTTTTTAATATTATCATACACAAAGAAATATGTAGTTATTTAAATATTTTAAATATTGATTTGTCTATGGTATTATATATTCACAGGTGTGTGACCGTTTCACTTGAATCATATATAATAGACATTGCAACTATATTATTCATAATCTGTCTACAAAACATATTTACTGCCACCACAATTATGGTAACTAAGTTCTTAAAATTAAATTTTACTTCTGTTTAACTGATGCTCCCTGAAATGTTTAAAACGTTAAAAATTGTTTAATTCTATTTCAAATTTAGATGAAACTTAATGACCGACTGCGACGTCAGATTTCAACTTCTAAATAACTTTTTATAAAATTCATTAATTTCTGCCATTAATGTGGGTTATGAGATTAAAATGCACTTTATTTATTAAACCTTAAATTTGTATTATAGTTGTGATATCTTTGTTATTTTTGCATTGTCAATAATCTTGAAATGCATATTCTTAAGTTGGTATTTTTTATAGTCAAGGGAAATTCCTTTAATGAATGAATAAATGCTATTGGTAAGCTTACTTAACTCTCGTCAACAATATTTTGGAGTTGTGCGCTATAGTTATCTCAGGGATAATAGAACTATAACTATAAATTCTAATACTACACATATGTTGTAAAAATTATAGATTTGAAGATTTCTTGTATTATCCAAATCCCCAAAAAGTTTTCTTAGTCTCGGTACTCGCGCAATGATAACTTAATGTTTTATTTCAAACGAACTATTCAATTTCATTTAGAGCTGCTTTTCTAAATACATATTATACATATGTATGTATCTGAATGTAGAGCTTAAAATCGAAGGAAAGAAGAAACACTAGAAATTTATTAAAATGTTAAGCCTTTCTATTTAAGCTCAATGGCCGAGATAAAATATTTCAGTAGCCTTTGAGAGACCGTCTTTCAGCAGATTCCGGCGTTCGGTGGACTTAGAACATTTTACATTGTCTTTAAAAATGTCAGACTCCTCTATAGATACTGGGATTTATAAAATCATTTATTATATTTTTTTTATGATAATGTCAATGGAATTTATCAAGCTTCCACATTTTTCTGTAATTAGGTATATATTTTAATGATGCGTCATTACATTTTAGTCAATAATATGTACATACATATATGTATTTTCAGATCTCTGAAATTTTTTATAGAAACGCGAGTAATAAAACTCATAAACCCCTCTCTACTTGACATTCTAGGTGTCTCCCGCATAGAATCTTTTGTTAACAGATTTGCTATAGTTTAGCCTCCCTCGGTGACATGCAGAATATGATGAGAAATGCAGAGTCGTTTCTTGGAACACTTCGGGATTCTGAAAATTGTTATACAGGGGGTTTTCCAAGAAATATAATCAGAAAACTCGTAAAGGTTTTCTAGGAAAATTCGCTGAGTTGCGGCAATCTATGTAATGGTTGGTTTTGCTATAAATTTGCTAAATTTTATCAGAAACACATTCTGATACAAGGATTATGCAATATATATTTTAAGTGGGTGCTGAAAATTCATTAAAATTAAGGCAATATTGAGCAGCGATTTCATAAGCAGGAAAATTATTGTAAATATTAAAGTTGCCATGCCTATCACAGTAAGATATCCAATTTAACGTGCTTATAGAAGTCTACAAGTTTTAATTTCTTATAGTTTCTGCATTTATACTTATGGTTAATGTATGTATAGTGGGTACGTAATGCATATTTTTCACAAAGATCGAAAAGAGAATTTGTTTCTAGAAGAAGGCAGTTCGTTATAAATAATAATAAGTAATAAAATGTGAAATATGTAAATTCTTTGGATTCATGGGAAAAGACTGCAATAATTACACCATTTGAATCCCGGAGTGTTCAAAATAAAACTTTAGTTAAAAATGTTAAACTTCAAAAAGGATGTTTTGTATAGATTCGTTGATATATGCTGATTAATAATAAAAATCAGAATTAAGTATAATTAATATGAAATTTTTTTTTTATTTTGGTGCCAACATACAATTTTTTGAATTTGTAAATTTATGTACGAAAAGAGGAGCAAATACCGAATATAGGTCACCAAGTTAAACATGTGCTAGTAGCAATAGGAGTATTGCACTTTGTCTGATGCATAAAAGTCATTCACAATCAGAATCGAAAGGGGTAGATTTGCTGTTCAGTAAAATCGCCCCAAAAGCTGTGCAAAGTGAAAAACACCAATTGTTTGATAAGCAGCACTATCTTGTAAACAATAAATAAATTGCTGAAGCTAGACAAAATCCCAGTCGGAAGCAATATTTATTCTGGGGACCGCTTAAAACAGCTAAAACTGTTCCAAATGCAAATTTTTTAGGGGTTGCACAACAAATAGGAACTTTCCCACTTTCTCCCCCGCCCTGTTTCGTCACACACCGACTGACCACCCCCACATTGCGGCCGCTGCCGCTAAAGTTGCAGATCACCCACTTGAAACACGACGGACGTGAGTTTGCTCAGTTTTTAAATTAAATCAGAAAATCCCAGTTCGGTCTTATTTAAAAGTTAAATGAACCACCCCACAGTCGATGTGTGCGACAGTCGTGTCCCTTTTTAAAACTCGACCACTTTTCCGTCAATCAAAGTGTATCGGGTCGGTGATGCTGCGGCTGCAGACGAGCGGCGGCATCACTCATTTACCGGGTGACCCCTCCGGGTTAAATCGAATTTTCAGTTTCAATAAAATTTGAACAAAATGTTGAATCAGAGGTTAATTTGATTTGCAGTGATATAACACTCTTTGGGCCCCTTCTCCACCCTCTCTGCTGGAATTGGTTTTAATGGTCTGATGCAGCGGTTTGAATTTATTCTTAATCAGAGATCGCGGTTTTCGGGAACAAAATTTATTAATTGCAGTGGCCCATCCAGCGCGTGGGGCACCTTTATCATTCAAAGGGGTTGCGCCAAATGTATTAACGATTTTACAAATTGCGAAACATCCCCTCCCCTGCTGCCCCCACCAGAAAATAGAAGTGTTGAGGGCAACTAGCCACCGCAGTATATGCTGAAAGCAGCAAATATGTTCGATTAGGGTGAGAGGGATGCGAAAATGGATATATAAAAATTACATATAGTAACAAAATGGTAAAAAAAATTAGGGAACATTTTATATCCCTAAACTCCACTAGAAGTTAAAATTCGGTTGACTTTAACTTTTTGTAATGTTTACGTAGATGCAAATTTGCCGGGCGGAGCTCGGGATCATCCATCTACAGAGCAATATCTGGGAATCGAAAGAACTTTATAGAGCAGGAAAATACTTTTTAACTTTTGTTAACTGCGGTAAAATAAAAAGCTTTTATTTGTTAAGCCGAACAAACTTTGACGAGTGCTGGGAAAAAAAAACTTTTCTCATATGCTCTGATTTCCATATAGAGAGGTTTTATCTGCATTGTTTGATTTAGCGAATTTGTGTTCTTCGGGGCTAGAGGAGGCTAGCGAGCCGCAATAGTTTTCAAACAGCCGAGAAAAATTCCCCGCTTCCCTAGCACCCTGTGGGGTGCCGGAAGGTTGCCACCTCGGCCGGAACATTGGCCCCAGTAGGGTGCAAACATACACCTATACCTGTCAGCTTTATTTCGAACGGGGCCAGGGCAGTGTAACTTTTCAACCGTTCGCTTACTGCTCCCTTTTGTGTGGCTGCCCTATTCCCCCGTATTCCCATCCAACTAAAGGGCACTTCCTTAGGTTCCGTGTGGACACGGCACCAGGAGTAATTATATAGCAAAATCCTCTGCGCGGATTTCAAAAGGATTTCCTGGATGCGCTCGGATATGGAGCCAGAGACTTTCCTCCCTTATCAATACGCCCCACAATTAGGCCATTGTCATCCTGCATCGTTGCAGGCTCCATATCATTTGATCCGAACAATGGAAATTACGACAATATGAAGAATGCAATTGATGGCAGCGCCAAAGCAATGCCTCACGGTTGATATGCTCTTGATGGCGGCAATTATGCTTACTGGGAAATTCGCTTTTAAGAGGGGCTTTAGTCTCTGCCAAAATACATGACCGCAATTAAATGAGTTTAGAAATGCGCACTTCAATTTTGAAATAATTAAGTGGAACTAACAATGGCTCAAATTGTTTGTTAGGGGAAATGGTTATTCGAGGGTTGCTGGATATTCCGAAAATAAACTCCATTCTGACCTTAGCGGTGGGCGAGGCTGATTGAAAGGCGTATTTCGAGCTCAATGGAGGCACCTGCTGCTCCCAGAATTATGGAAGATGTTAAAGACATGTGACAGCACAAACACATGCCTTCGACTGCAGCTGGGATTTTTCCCTTTAACCCAGAGGATCATGCCTCAATTAGTTATTGTTGGGTCCATCTGGACTCACGTGTCGCCTTTTATTCGTTTTCAAGTCCAACAGATTTTGATTCGAGTAGATAGGTTTATCCGCCTAGTTACAGATACATTTGTGTTTTGTTATAATAACGTATAAATGCGTTCATTAATTTCTCATCAGCTATAACAAAACCTTCAGGTACAAATCGTTAATTCGTCATTGTAAGCGCAAGTGAACTGATTTGACCCGACAGTTCGAGAAATTTAAATCTTAAAGCACTAAGTGAAATCTGCTTAATATCTCAATGCATTCAATTGATGGAACAACAACGCAATTGCAAGATGTTGCCAAAATGACTCCAAGAGAGGTTACTCGAACCGAGTTATATTAAATTCCATATTAAATCATGTATTTAAAGACACAACTTTTACATGCAAGTACATTTTTTTCTCAAATTCATACTTTCATATAACAAAACAGAAAACAGAAATATATTTTCTGGAAATAAAATAAAATGTCCATGACATAAATGGGAAATTTGACATAGTGATATTGGAAATAAACTATCGCGGTACTAACGTATGTCGATTTGACCAAAAGTGGATTCATTTTAGACTTTACCTATAAGGACCTAGTTTGTAAAACCTGATCGTAATAACTATTATCTATTACGTATGAAATGCATTGTTGTTTGAAGAAATAGCAAACTCAAATATTGCGTTAATATGAAATTTTCATGAAAAATAAGAGCACTTACAAATGAGTGTACTTTTTCTTGTATCGTAGTAAATTCTTATACTCCTTACATAAGTACAATGAGCAATAACCAAATGCATGGGAATATTTTATTAGATGTAAAAGTTTACAACAAGGGTTGCCGCTGGCTTTTGAGTTTTACATCTTTGTAATACCTATCTAGACAAAAGGCAAGTTTGTTTTTCTCATAATACGTATCCTTCATTCAAACAAGGTTCAAACTCAGAATCTATCATGCTGTATTTTGTTGATAAAGTATAAATGTAATAAATAAATAATCTAACGTAACCTGGTTCCCGGTTGGTGAATAAGTGAATAATCTAAGACATTTTTAATTGTTGTATGTTCGATAAATTAATAACTTTCTAACTATTACGTACATGTTGCGGAAATAGCACAGGATTTTCGCTTATTGTTCAAGTTGTTCTAAATCGGAATGTTTCAAAGGGTTATGCAATAGCGGTAAACCATATGTTAGGCCTGAAAACCTCGTCTTGCCACTGGCTGGAACAGAACCTAATAGCATAAAAGTTTCATCGACTCCATAGTGCGCCTTTGTCACTGCTGAACACATATTTGTACTTAGCGGCGGAAACCCATCAGTGCGACAGCACATGTGTATTTTCAGCAGGCTTCTATAAATAAAGGACATAACGTCGCAAGATGTGTGTGCGTTAAAGGAGCAGGAGACGCCCTGCCGAGGCGGTAACGCCTCGGTTCGCAAAACGCTTTATGTCTAATCCCGGCGAAGGAGTGAAACGGCCCAACTCGGCACGGCATGGTAACGAATCCAGGTAATTCCATCCTTAGACGCATAGCAGTCTACACCCGAAGCGAGAACTATAGATGAATTATTCATTGGAATTGCGTGCCGCAAACGAAGTGGCAACAAATCTTTCCTCGGCGTTTTTCTAACGAAACCTTTTATAAAAACTCTTTGAAAGTTTTGTAGGGCTGAGATCAGTGAGAGGGTTGTAGTTGTAGATCCTGCCGGTATAAAGTTCTCCCAGAGGAAGAGCGAAGCACTAGTCGAATACTCGCCGAAAAATAAAAAATTGCTACAAATTGGAAACTTATTGCCGGCCAATTTTAGAGCAATTTTCAGGGTTCTTAGCTAGCTTTAATATTTAAACGAAAACTGAAAGGTAAATGTTTACATTTTCCAATAAGGTCTGATTAAATTGGCAACCAAATTTCTTGAATAATTCATGAGTCGATTCACACACTAAGTCGCAAGGAGTATTCCTGTTTTGTAACACTTAGTTTCTGTGTCACAATTCCTTGCTTATTAAATATATAAGATTAGCATTAGTGGGCGAATGAATCAAGCAGGAAGCTCCCGTCTATTTCTCATCGCCTGACCGCAATTAATCAGGGCGTTTAAAGTAGCGTTTGCACCACATTTAAGTGATATCCAGTGTCTGTGGTGGCATTCACATACACACATATAATTATTAAGTTCTTATCATTTGATTCGCAAAGGGGTTGAATTTAGAATACTCGTCGCAGACATTCATTACGTATGTGATTTTCGTAACACTTACCAAACATACAGATATACATAATGCATTTGTATCTTTACATCAACGTCTGCTGTATGTAGATTGTGGGAAGATTCAAATAAAAGTTATTGCTTCTATCATTCAGAAATAAAATGCGACATTTTTGTCGTCAATACCTAATCGTGCTTATTTTTAGTAGAGAGAGAAAAATGAAGAAATAAATAGGAAAATTCGGAGAAATTTTTTTAAATATAATTGCTATTTTAATTTCAATTCATGAGTATTGCCATGATATATAAAATAATATTTTCTTAAAATAAACTATTGCTAAAGAACTAATACTATGAGAAATTCATATATGTATATAAAGAAATCAGAATTAGTTGAAGCCAGTCTAGCCATAATTTTTTAATTCCTTAAACGATTTTTATGAAATTTTGTGCAAATTTAGAGAATTACTGCTTTAAGGTTGGGTAATATGTTATCGAGCTATAACCGAGTTTGAGTTAGGACCAAGTTAAATTATACTGTAGGGTTTTATCGAGAAGTTTATTATTGTTACGAAAATAAGTGCGTAATGTTACTTTACTTGTTATAAAGAAAACCTTTATTTGATGAAAAAATGTTAATTAAATACTACTAATAAACAAAATTTAGAAATTGGTTGGTTGGTAGCTGAAAATATTATAGGAAAAGATTAATATTTAAAATAGACAAATTTATAAATTAGATTAATTAAATGCTTTGAGAGAGCTATGTGATTAGAGTTATTTTGTGGTAACAATCATTCGACAAGAAATGCAAATATATTTTATTCGGAATATTTCAATAATAGTGAATAAAAGAACAATGAAATGTATACTTTTAAAGTAACTAAATAAAGAATTAAGGAGTATAAAATAAAAAGCTGAATGTTTTTTCTTGTTTTTGTAGAATGTTTAATTTTTTTATTTTATATCAAAACAACACAATCGTTATCTTACCTGTATTGAAAAAAACTCCGTACCTAGCTCCTTTTATGGCATAAAAAGCTCTACCATTCGCTCAATATTGCATTGCTACATCTCAACATATCAAGAAACTACCTTGTTTAGTTTCAATAGGTCAGAGGTCTTTGAGCGCATGAAGGCCATTAATTTAGTGAATTTAATAGTAAAATGTAAACCTATGTGACTTAAGAAATATTATTTACATTGAACGAATGTGACAAATTCTTTTCGCTGGCTGTTGGTTTGTTCGGTACGGCCATCGTGCACAGGGCCTTCAGTCTTAGCACGGGCTCGGGCGAGACCTTTCTAGAAGCCTAGTCTCTTAAGGGCTTTAAGGTCAACGTCTCCGTAATAGTCCTCGCTAGAAATATCGAAAAATGGTTAGGTGATGATGGTTCATTAGAACCCTACTTGACAACAGAATAGAACTACGGCATAGGATAGCGTAAGAAGTTCTATTAGGACACATCAGAAAATAACACCTAGGTAAACCTGTGAAAACTGTAGCCGTGTTAATTTGAACAGAGTTAGGACACATATGTAGTGAGTGACCGGGTGTTAGTAAACAGTGTCGACACATGTCGGGCAATGAAACAGGGTGGGTAATTTTGTAACATTTTATTTCTTCATGGCTTTGTGAAATTGTCTGTTTTACTGAGTATTCAAAGGTTGTACAATTTTGTTTTGAAAAAAAAAGATCGCTCTGCTTATTTACATCGCCTTAACAAAACTCCGTGTAACATAAATAACGAATTTCACTGACTTAAGGTCGCCGTGGTCTCTTACGTGGCGTACGCCTAGTGTAGCAGTCTCTCAGTCGCGCTATAAGTAACTCCTACCAGATCACTAATTAAATTATGGTCTAACGTTTATCCTAACAGGGTCCGTCGGAAAAATTTCGGCTGAATTTCGGTTGAGTTGGGATTTGTAAATATTTAGACTTAGAAGTTAAAGAGTACGTTTTTGTTTTGGGATTTTACGAAATACTACGAATTACGCGTCCTTGGATGGTGTTGGTCTTGGTTTCTGGTTTTTGGGGGTGGCACGGGCCTCGCCATTGTGTTGAAGGCCAGCTAGGAGCTCACTTTTACGAATGCTCTTCAGGTCCAAGTCACCGTAGTAGTCTTCGCTGTAATTGGGGATGGGATAAGGTTTGTGGTTATTGGCCAACATTAGAATCAAATCACGATATCAAGAGATCTAACTTCATCAGGGGTATGCATGTGAGTGAAAATGTTAGATACAGAAGTATTAGCTATAGTTCGGATAGAACCAGCATGCAAAGTGTGATGAAGTTAAAGACAGTAGAGAAAATATAGGGCTCCTTGTTGTTTTAACTTACCATCCGGGAACATCTTCTGGGTCTTCGCAGTTTCCAGTACCGTCAGCATCGCCAATCTTGAACACTGTTCCGATTGGACATCCGTACTCGCGGGCAACTCCTTCCAGACAGATGTAGTATTTCCTACAATCCTCTGGGTGAGCGTGTCTGGAGAATGAGCCAGCGTTTGAGATCTCTCCTGGGGCGGGGCACGCAAATCCATTGGCAACTTCTGTTAATATATTTTTGGGTTAGAAGAATGAACAAATTGTTGGTAGCTTTGAATGGTCGAACCTTCATTTCTGCATTCAGGTACTTGATCAGCCCACATGCACACACGGGCATCACGATCGTATGCAAGTCCAGGTGAGCATTGATACCTGGAGGCTTCACCGTTCCAGCAATTCCAGAAAACGTCACATTTAGCTTCATCGGGGAAGATACCGTAAAGCCGGGAGCAGTGTGGGGTAGAAATTGGTGGTTCTAAAAAGTAGTAAAGGAATAGTTTACATACTGCTTTTTAATTTGTGCGGTAAAACATTTTAGAATAGATGCAGATGTAGGTGGATTAATATATTTGACTCATTGTAATTTTATTTATGTTTTTATTAGAAACTAATCTTATGTGTTTTGAATTTGAGAAGGCAATTTTATTTTCTTGATGAAGCTAAAAAAAGATTCTCTTGGCTAGAAAAAGGTTTCGTTTTCGAGTCTGGAAACCGATACTTGACGTTAATAATATTTTATTTCACTATCTGGTATTGGTTGTAAAAGGGATTCTGCAATGCAATCAAATCTAAAACCAATTTTATTCTTAAATGTTTGGAACCTATTTTTCCAAAAATTCGTTAAAAATTCTTGAGGGTAATCGTAAAAATTGTCGACTAACGCACAACTCTTAAATAAAAGCTATTCTTAATTTTCAGTGCAAAAGTTAAGTTATTTCTTGATAAGGATATCTTCGGGTATTTGTACTTACCTAACTGTGTGCGGTCACCGCAGTCGACATTATGAAGATAATCGCAGTTTTCTGTCAGGAATTTTGAGTCTGATGCATCGAAGGCCAATCCATTTCCGCATGTTTTAAGTTCGGCAACTCCATTGTCGCACTTAAAATATTTGTCGCAGGAGATATCATGTGGATAGAATCCAAAATCGTCTGGGCACTTGAAGTTATCTTGTGCGAGAGCTGTAAAGCAAGAAAGTTAAGTATAGTGTTAAATTAGTTGATCAAACCAAAAACAGTAAAGCGGGAAATTCAAAATGGATATAGCTGGCTCGACCACACCAGGCGTGTTATGTGATTCTTGCAAAACTGGGCCATTGTAAGTCGACTTCCTCTCCCGCACAAATTAATGTAATGTCTTGAGAAAAATAAAAGTGGAAGGTACGTGTAACGCGTGTTGCATGGTAGCCGTGCCGGACCAATCTCGTCACAAGTTGTATATATGGATTTTTTGTCGTTTTTGTAAGTCATTGCAAGCGCTAAGATGTGGCGGCGTGAAAGGCCAGGTGATCTCCAGTTCACCTGTGTGCGGCGCTCATATTGCGTAACGCATTATACGGAGCTCTAGCGCTTGATCTTGAAGATGAAAACGAAAGTTGGTCTTTATCAACACTTGAGCGATAATCACCGGGCCGGACATGGTTGATCAGCAGCAGCTGAAGCCAATGGCCGCTGGTCTACCGCTCCGTGTTTCCTCAGAGGTTGACCCAATTGTTGAAATACCTGAGGAGCAGTCAACGGCGAAATGCCCACACCAGGGACCCTATCCACCTCTGGGTCCGGCCGTCTTGGGACGCGAGCGGACGAAAGGCGTTACACATTTCACTTTCAAAGAGAAGGTGTCCGACGCTGCCGCAATTCTGGTTGCTGGCTGCTGGCTGCTGTTTACGAAAAGTTCGTTGTCTTTGGCGGAAAATAAGAGTGAATTCACTCAAAATAGGGTATTTCAAAAAAAAGATATAAGATAAAAAATTAATAAAAAATAAGTGGAATAACTCGTTCCACACATCAACCACGTCTGACATCAATTATGACGGCGCGCTCTCAATTTGATAAGAGGACCAAAGACCGGGTCGGGGTGCTCCAGGTGCTCGGGCACAAGAATTCAAGGTGTTGGCAGTAATTTGGACGGGCGCTGATGCAATTTCATCTGCTCCAGCGCTCGCTCAAGGAGTTTCGAAAAGCATTATATAATCAAGCCCCAAGCAAAGTGTGGGGCCGTGTGGAGCCGTCTGGGGGGCTCCACTGCAAGGATGCATGTAATATTTGATATTATCGTGACATAAGCCTTTTTGCTCCATTTACCAACCCCCAGCGATGTCATCCGGTGTTGGTGCTCTTTCTTTTTCTGTTTGAGCAAGTGGAACACCTTGGTGTGTTTTCAGGTGAACTTGGGTTTCGCATCCGCTGCATTCGGGCAGCGCGCGGGTCTACACCTGAAATATGATATTTGATGTGATCAGGCTGCGCGAGAATGTCTCAGATATTCGGAAGCATAATTTTTTTTTCTTCAACTTTGACAGCATAGGTATGCTATGACTTATACATGACTCTTAGACGAATCCTTCAGGAGTTCATTTCACATTCACATGCCTCGAATTTTGTTTCTGGTGCATTGCCTGTTACCGGCAGTCAAGGATACGGTGGCAAGCGAATGCTCCACTCCGTGCCTGGATAATGGCATTGCGTGAGAAACAGGATGCATGCTATAAAATTGAACTGACTTGGCTTTAATGTAAAAGTTAAAGGCAGGAAAACGAGAATATTGGGTTTCTGGGAATTTATGCAAAATTCCAGGCACATATCAACCCGAAGAGGTGTTGAAATACCTGAAAGGTGCATAGATAGATAAAATCTTCAGGCGCTATGGTAAATCGATATTATGACTATTTGGGAAAAAATTTGTATTGGGCCACCTTGTAATTGCTTCTAATATTGCTGGGAAGTGAAAAAACTTAGCCGGTTGAAAGTAAAACCAATTACCTGTTGCATTGTAGCGGAAATTAAGCTAACCTACATAAATGCACACGGAAGCGCGATAATTTGCTCTTTTCTCTTACCTATTTAACATTTTTCATTTGTTTTTCTGATTTACGCTCAAGATTCCCGAACGAATATAAAGAGCTAGGATAAGTTCCCAAAAAGACTGAACTCAAAATATGATCCAAATTACCAGTTGGCTTCACAGTTTTACTATTAGACCGCTAAAAGTTCAAACTATTGAAAATTTGCTAAATACGTATTAAGATATTAACAAATTAAATGTGGGGTAGGTTATATACTAAAATCTACCATATTTATTTTACAACAATTTGAAAACAAAATGGATAAAGCTCAGTCACCGTAATAAAGTCATGTAATTTTTATTTTCGTATCAAAAATCAAAACATATACATACATAAATGTACATTTCTCGTAAAAATAAAAGCAAGTTCATATTTTGAAATATTGTTATGTTGTTGATTTAAAAAAATTCTTCACTAACAAATTAACACATTAGATAGTTAATTTTTTATAAAAGTGAAAATTATTTTAACACACCATTCTCGAATTACGATTAAGGTTTAATTTCGAAGAGGGTCATTATAGTCTCGAATTTATTTTAAGCTCGTGGGGTAAAGAAAGGAAAATTTAACTTTTGCGTCCTTTTACTTCGCTTGTATAAGGGTAGAAGGATTATTTAAACACTGGTGTCCAAACCAACAAATTTAAATGTTCAAAAATGGTCACTTTTATCCCTTTGGGCTGGTTGAATGCTTGCGGGTGAAAAAGTGAGCAAACATTAAATTTAATTAGCTTAATTTAATTCTTAAACGTGTGTTTTGCAAAAACGGTGGTTAATTGATACTCTTTTCTACTGTTGTCTCGTATTTTGATTAAGTTAATGAATTATACGAATATTGCTAGAAATGGGTGTACCTTTTGACTTTTAAATAATAGAACATCAGCTAAATAATATTTTGAAAACGTCTATTCTCATTGTCGAATTCTAACCTTGATCATGATAGCTAACCTGTAGATTTCTTATTACTTTTTCTATGCATACTTTCGTAAGACTTTGCATTTACCACGTTTAATCGATATTATCTAATCAAGGTTATAAAAAACCTATGCTCAAAAGTACACAGATTAAATTATCTCTTGAAATGCAAACATAGGTCAATACTCAGTAAAAATTTGTGCAAGTGACACGCGAATCTCTGTCAAATTAATTGAGTACCATCTAAAAACGTTCACTTTCTAAAACGAAAATAAAACATTTACCAAAAATGTGGGTTTCGTTTATGCCATTTGAATGTTTGTACTATTTATTGCAGTTTGCATATTCAATTTATAGGGAGCTCTCACTGCTTCAAACGAATGGTGGAATTAATTTTTAATTAAATTAAAGTTAAATTAAAACATAAATGCGAAAATTGCCTGAATCAGAGTCAATTTTGCTGCGCAAATGCCGTGAATAAAATATTTGCATTGCATTGCATTTAGCATACAAATTTAAAATTCATTTCTTTATTTGGAGTATATTTTAGTTTTATGTGGTCTATCAATATTTAATTAGTATGTAGGTACATAATGCTTTTAAGCATAATATATATTAACATTTATTCTAACAAATAGTATATTTTTGTTTTTGTCCGCATACAACTTTCTCAATAACTTATTATTTAGAATACTAATTAATATTAGACTATCTTCTTTAAGAAGATGGGTATAAAATTAAGATTTGATTTTACTAATATTTACTAATAAAAAACTAGTAGCTTGTGTTAAAAACTGTGGATATAAGAAGGCGGAAAAAAAGTCTAATGACATAAGCCGAAATATGAAAATTTTAGAACAATGATTAAAAATCCAATCACTTCTTGGCGCACCTCAACTGTCTAAGGTCAAAAAAGAGACATAAGCCGGTTGCAAAGGTGACACCCCAAGACTTTTAATATTGTAGTAATCAAAATAAACAAATACGACTAAGCGGATTTGATCTATGAATGTTCATTTTTATCCTATTTAAAAGTGGAAGTGCTTAAAATATACAGCGACTACAGAACTCATGTGGTATATATGGTCACCTACTTTTTACGTTTCGGAAACTGGTTCCCCAACTTTCAGTGGGAACCGGTATACTCTAGAAGTAGTTCAATATTTTCGGAAAATATGATAAAATTTAATTTAATGACCGAAAGTCGTTTTCAGGTTTTAAAAGTCCTTTTAGACACTTTCCACTGAATGAACCAAACCATACATACATATGTATGTGGAATGAATTATAATTTTATGCCGGATTACATTCGCAGATAGGAATTTTACTAAAGGTCACATATCGGCGGCGAGACGGTATGCTGCATGGTAACTGTCTAGCGATTGCGATTTCGTAATATGCAAATTGTCTGTAGCATTTCTAGTCTCACAGAAAGTGTCAGTAGGTTACCAAGTCCGTTTACATAACCTTCCGGTACCCGGACGAGAGGTACCACATTTTGACCAAAACTTGTTGGAGCTTCTTTTCATTTAGGCGTTGTTGGCGGGGATCGTCGGATGGTGATGGCGGTGGGTACCAAACTGCGATTGGTAGGGAAGCATCCGAATTCTATCTGAAGTTGGGCTTGTTATGCAATGTGAGGTTTCAAGTGAGCCCAGAGGCAAAAGATGCGGAGATTCCTGCGGCAATTTCCCATCTCCGTAAGTAAACAAGAAAATTTCTCCGTTTACATAATGATAGCGCAGCGGTGATAACAGAAGAGGAAATTCGCCAGCGGTAATGGCGTTTGCAATTAATATACGGCATATGCGAAAATACCAGCACCAACCACTGCCGCAGCGCCGGCTGGTCACTTTAGGAACTTGAATCTCTTGCAACTGCGGCGGGCGCTGGTCACCAGCATCCGCGGCAGTAGCAAATAGTCGCAAAAGTGGGCTTATTGAATAGAGTTTTTCTATCCCAAACCGACTACGACGACTACGAGGACGGGAGAGCCACACCTTACACAGTTGCACCAGTTCGATCCAGCCCAAGTGCTCCCCAGGTACTCGCGATTACTTTCACGGGGCTACGTAAGAGTGTCTGCAATATCGCGGCACCAAACCTTACGCCAACCCAGCCCCAGTGATTTTATGTTGCCTCGATCTCGCATGGAGCATTTGTCATCAGTTCGAGGTACAAAAGGTGCACTTTCACTTTTCGCTCGCCCGACCACAGAAATTCTATTGTCGAGGTGGCTCCCTCGTTCGACACGGTACACTGTCCTGACTAATTTGAACCTATGTAGGTAAGGTTTTTCCCTCACAGTACTTCGACCTGAGTATTTCTCGACCTCCAGAAGAAGGTTGGTTACAACCTCTTATTTTTTATTCCTTCTTTTAATACTATTGCACTTTCATCCCCATGCTTCACCTAAACTGAAAGGGTTTTCTCATGCAATCCGTGCCAAGCCATCGGTGACGAATTCATTTCTTTTTCGTTGCACGGAAATTTAACCTTTTTGGTTGGGTATTTGCGGCTGGAATTTGCGGACACAATTCTCGAGGACTTAATTTTGGGTTATGGAGGACGACTCTCTAATATTATGGCATTTAATATCGAGAAATATGAAGCCTTGCACAGCGAGCAACATCATGAATAATTCAATGGTTGCGATAAATAGGAACGTTGTGGCAGACACCTATGAGCGTGCTGGTGAATGCAATGATACCGCCCTGCATGAGGTATGAAATAGAGCTCTGATTTGTGCCTTTACAACTCTGCACCGGAATTCTTGGCTGAGCTCTGTTCTTTGTGGAATTGTATCCTATTTACGGGAAAATTGTTAGTCTTAATAATATTCGTACGATGTTCTGAACCCATGGCATTATTAGAACGCACAAACAATGAAAAATAACCTGATCATAACCCTTCAATAAAATAAAATATAAAAACAGGAAAATTCTCGGGGGTGTGCAGCTCCCCAAGAATATATTTACAAGGTTTCACGTTTTCATCCATTGTATTGAATTAATCATTCAGAATGTTGCTTCAGTACTTCGCCATTCTTTTTGCATCATCATTACTTAGTTCGGAAGAGTTTCGTATTTTTGAAATAAAATGCATTCCTCTCTGTGGCAGCTCGATCCAGGGGAATTATCTGTGTATTGGTGTGCGGGGGTGCAGAACTTGAATAGCTGAACTGCAACTTTTGGGCGGTGTTTACCGCAGTTTAAATCAAGCATCCAACTTTGGAAGGTTCTTGCCATTGCACACCGTGCAATTATGTAATTTGCGAGAAATACTTGCTCACAAGACAGCATGAGCGTAACCCTAATGTCACTCTTTTCCAAGTTTAATGTGGTCGGAAAAGGTGCACACGAAAAGAATTTTGTTACAACTCTAGTTTGGAAATGGCAATTAGGCTGTCGCGCAACCTAACGTGCAATTGAAGGTAAATGAAAACATTAATTGGTAAAAGGGCATTTCGTGGAAGCGTGTGTACTTTGTAATTTTCTTGTTGCTAAATAAGGTAATGCTTTTAGCGTACCTAAATATTTATTTTAGACGTAGTCGAATATTTGGTTGGATGTTATTCGCACACAAATTAATACGTCTAATATTTTCTTCAGTTTGAATGGGATATGGTATTCCTTTTAAAATTACATAAAAGTAATTTCTCTCAAAACTAACAAAAAATATTTGTTCACCCGGGAGGGTTGCATTTGCCAAGAAGGGCACTTTAGTTCAATGTCAAATTTTTATGCCTACTAGCACTAAATATTTTTACAGATATTTACACACAAAAGATATAACCAAATTTGATTTAATAAAGCATTATGGAGCAGAATCACAAAGTATTGTATATTAATGTCTTAAATAATACGCGACGAAACAAAGATTTTCTTTTCACTCAATTTCTTTAGTGTCGAGAAAACTAAAGAGCGAGTGTTTCCCCCCAAAGGATGCGATGCTTATGAAAGGGAAAAAATCGTGCGAGAAAACTTCTTGTGGTGGAAAATTCTTGATAGACAAACTAAATGCAGTTGTTGAAGGATAAGTTAAGCTCTTTAGAAAGGTGAATGGGTAAATTGTTATGAGGAATTTCATTTATTTAAGGCGCTTATGAAGTACAAAGAAAACACTTTCGGGCAAACAGGATGCATTGTGTTTCTTTTGTGGGCATAATAAGAAACACATGGCTGTGCCATTCATTCATTGCGTGCTTTTGATAATGATTTTTATTCGGATTTTCATGACTGTCCTTAACTTTGCAAATTAGCTTTATTTAGAACAGACTGTGCTTGTAAATTAGGACTATATGGTGCTAAAGATTTAACTACATATTTTGTTTGCAAGTGCAATTGGGAGACATAAAAAATATACCACAGCTTCAGTAATTAAGAAATGCTAACATTTAAAGTAGATGGTTTATAAAATTGAGATAAAGAAAATATGAAGTTTGAAAAATGTCAATAGAAAGGTTTCGGTTTGTATAAATAATATTTTGTATTGAAAAGTTTTTAGGAAAATATTCTCCGGATTTATCAAATTTTGTTTATTTCACTTGTAAGATGAATGGAGATGACACTATTTAGAGGGCTCTATTTTATATGTGAATATTGTTTTAGGCGAGTAGGTCTTTTTACAAATTACATATCCACTTTTAAATATATTTTTATAAGCAAAAGCATCGCAACCTAATTTTGTTTTTATTATCTCCTAAAATAATTTGTTCATGATTTTATTCAAAACGTGAAAAGAACCATGACCAACCGCAGCAAATTGGTTGCTTAATTTCAAATCGTGCATTTGAATCAAAAAATGTACACAAATACAAAACTTTCGAAGTATATAATTCAAATATGAACTAGAAAAGAAATTGACTTTAGCGTGTCTAATTCAAAGACTAAAACTGAACCCAAGCGCGTCAAGTTCACGGTCATTGGCAGGAAAGAAATTTCAAGATTCATTTTTCTTCACGCAAAAGTAATCCACGAGATTTCGCGTTAGTTCCATTTTACGGTTTTGCCACTTTCACTCGATAGGCAATTTTCATATAAATTATAAAATGTAATTGAAGAAAAGCCGCTGAGACTAATTTGTATTGTTGGGGTTCAGAATTTGTTGTTTCCGGTAAGTTTCTCAGTATATATTGTTTCTTGTTTTTCCTCGAGCGAAATCACATTTTAGTTACATTTTAGCTAAGAATGGGAGTTGGTTTCATGGTTGATTGCTTGCAAGTAATTCGAATCTTGTCAACTTTTAATTGTAGACCCTCATAGGAAAATGTAGAGAAAAGTATGTCGAGGAAAAATAATAGCGAAAAAAGAAATTTGCCCAAATTTATGTTGCCCGCTGCGAATTGTGGAAATATTCGAAATGATTGAGTTTCCCAACAAAAAATCGAAGGCCGCAAAAGTATCGTATAGTAGGTAGCTGAAAGAAAAGGTATAATATTCATAAATCGGTGGCAAAGATAGGACGAATGCTGGTAACGAAGGTAATAGCCCATCTCTTCTTTTTTCTAGAAAAAATTTTCAGTGAACAAATTTTCTTTTTCCATTTTCTTTTCAAACTCAAAGGCTGAAGAAGTTTTTTGTCACGCATCAGTTGATTTTCAGTGGAAGCGAGAAAATTACTTGACTTGAAGAAAAGCGAAATTCTACTCTAGGAGACGTAAAACGAAGAACAGGTGCCTCCAGACGGGTTGAAGCAATTTCGAAAATAAAAAATTAAACTTTTTGAGCCGGACGAAATATTTGCGACTCGTTTAACAAGTTTTAATGAGTTTTAATGAGCAGACTTTCACGATCCGATGCAACTTAATTGTCCAAGTAATGCGAACGCACCACGCTAATGGCAGTTAGTTTCTTGATACCCAAAGGAAAGTATAGTATGTGCGAGAGTAAATCGTCTAGAAAGAAAAAGTAACTTGTCCAGGTGATGACATTGCGATTATATCTGGAATGTCGGTCTCCGTAGGCGGAAGTAGAACTCACCCGGGGCGACATTGAACTACATCACGCCATGGTAGTGGATGCATACAAGGTATTCCCCAACTCATGTTATAATGGAGTAATTCTTGTTTGGTATGACCTTCGAGGAAGTGCCAACAAGAATGTAATGCAACATGAGCTTGAAAGCGAAAGTACAGAATGAAGTCCAATCCTTGCGGAAAAGATTGCATCGTTGTTATTACGATTTATGCAGTTCTGAGGTACAAGGATTTTATTTAAAGATGTCTAAAGCATATGGTTGCATTACAGTTATGAAAATCTTAAGTGATTCTGAACATATGTTGTAGTATGACTTCTAGGGCTATTTTATATTTTATTGGGCGACTTCAGAATTACAATACCAACAACTATAGTTTTATATTTCTGACTTGAAAGAATTGAACATTTATACTAGACATGGATTCAACCATTTGTAGCTATTTTTATTATTAGTATTTTAAAATTTCTTCATATGCAATTTTGTAATAATAGTGGGGCTGTTATTGAAAAAAAGAAATTCAGTTGTTGAAATTTGACGGATTTATCATCTAGAAGGAAGTGTAACAATTGCGTGTTAAAGGTTAATAATTGGAAAATTAAAATGAGATGATTAAATTTAAACGTCCAAACTTTTGTATCGTAATACGTAGACTTGTGGTCTAATTCATACATTTGATACATAATTTTTAAATATACATATGCGTATGTAAAATAGATAAAGGCTTATCTTTTCGCAGTATAAGAGGCGAAGAAAAGTAGAACCGAAATGAAATAGTAATGCAATTTCATATAATAGAAATTTAGCCGGAGAAACTATTTTCTCTTTTCTCTAGATCCATTAACAACTTGATTGACTTCTTGCACTATCTAAGCATCGAAAGGAAGTTAGATTGCATTGTTTGCGGATATATCGAATTTCCTCGAATATCCGATGATTGGTTTTTGCGTGCTCAAAACAGAAGCTAGCCCAGAGGAAAAAAAAATAAAGTAGAAAATTCGACGAGTTTTCCCCATCGCTACACAGGTAAAAACGGACCTCCTGGCCAGCGACAAGTCGATTAAAAAACTGTCATCATGTACATGCAAAGATAGGGAAGAACTCATCTTCATTTGTGCCAAGGATGAGGCAATTTTTACCCAATTATTTTCCCCTGCAGGACTAATCGAGTCTCGCCAGAGTCGAGGTCATAATTGGAAATAAAATTGAATTACACCAGCTCTGCCCAGAAAATGTGGGCTTTGGGGAGCTGGAATCAATTAACTCGGCGCTCTCACCGCGCTTTCTGCGATGCAACATGTTTGTTGTTTCAATGTTCTTCTTTTACTTTTATGCTGCTCCTGGAAGGATTTGCGGACACTATTTTTCTATTGATTTACCAGAGGTTGTTCTTCTTTAACTAATTTCTAAGAACCCCGCGAAGGAAGTGTCTTTTTTTGATGGTTTTACAGGGCATTTGGTAGGTAACATGCTTAGGTATGTGTTAGTAATTATTTTCCGGCATATACTATGAATTTTCCTACTCTTTTAAGTAATGTAAAATGGGCTGCTGCTGCAGTTGCTCCAAGAAAGTGGGTTTGGCTATGTGATTTAAATCCCCGGCAATGGTATCGAGGCTTAAGCTGGAGCATCGTAGGCACACCGAACCAGCTGTGGATTTAAATAGAGAAGCGGTGGTTGCATGTTGCAATATCTGAGATTTTTAGTCCGATGCTTGAGGACGCATACAAACTCAGTGTCAGGCGTTCAAAAGCCAAGGTAGAACGAAATAGAGTGAAATTCGTCCGATTTTTGCAGAGATCCGATTATATGTATATAATACATATCTGCGAAAAGATGTTTGCCTTGGAGACTGGAATTCATTTACATGAATCAATTAAAGTGTCTTGTGTGGGGAATTGAGATAGATCAGCTTGCTTTTCCCCTCTCCCGTCTGGGGGAGGTTGAGTTTTCCTCGGGGGAAAATTAATAAAAAAATAAAAAAAAACATAGCTCATTTTCACTTTAAAACTCTCGCAGAAGTTATTGACCCTCTGAAGCTCAGAGGAATCTGTGAAAGTACCAAAACGCATAATCACGTTATGACCGCTGGCTAATGGAGCGAAAAACTCAAATCAAATCGAATCAGATTTAGCAAAGAGCAGATCATTGTAGTTGTGATTTCATGCGAAAACTAGAAAAGTGTTTTTTAGTATTCATAAAAAGTGGGTTGCCCGCCCGCAAGTGCACGCAACTCGCGGTATGGAGCTCAAGGGGTGCGGTTCGACCGCAGTGCAATTTCTGTCGTCAGGCCTATTTTTGTAATTAATTGGCTGGGGGAGTCTTTTGTTCCTCCTTCTTGCTGAGAGGTTTAAATTCTGAGGTGAGAATTCCGAAAGTGCGTCAGGTTTCTTCAGGTGTGACGCCACGCATTATAGCCGACTTCACACGGCTAATGATGCCCATTATCTGCCTAGCCTTCTAGTTACTCTAAAAAATACACCTCTCCTGGACCAAATTGGATAACACATCGTTTAACTAAAGGTAAATCGCTAACACGAATTTTTTGTGTTTTGGAGACATTCGCCGAACCGTTTCGCAACGAGTTCATTGGCTGCCAGTCAACTTTTACTTTTTAATCGGCTTTGGCTTACGTCTCGATTTTCCGTGATTTACTGTAAAGATTCCGAGAACACTTATCCCACTAAGTCTTTAATTTGAGGCACATGGCCATTCCAGAATATTTGTGGCACAATAATAATAATAATAATAATCCAAAAGAATTAGGCACCACAAAATCACTTGGTTTGAACAAAAATCACTGTAAAACGCACAAGATCCAGGACCGACTCCTGGGTTAAATCCACGGGTATCCTCAGGGGTTTCGGTCGCTAGTTCCAGCTATATCCTTTTTATGTATGATCTTAATAATTTTTTTTTGCATGAACGCAATACATACCGGCTCCAAAGAAGGCGATAAAAACAAAAATACACTTCTTCATTTTGGCGGTGGTTATATTTCTTTTTTTGAGGGGTGTCAAAAAATTGCGAAAAAAATAATAGTATATCCCTCTGTGGTTCTGAGACCTCTAAAGGTGGGTGCAAATGAACGCTATTTACGAGACGCTTTTGCCACAAAAACACTCTACCGACTGTGTATGGATGGAGCGGTTACATTCTCTTTTTATACCCATGAAGTGTAAAAAAGATTTGAGCCAGGTAAGTGGGGCTGTCTGTAAAAGAAATGTGAGGAAAATCTCTTTTCTCGCTTTTTCTTGGGACACTACCACAAATCTGTTGAACTGCACCATTGGTATAAAGCGGCGTCGCCGAAGCATACCACAACCCTGCGCATGGTTCTCATAATTAATTCGCGCGAAGAATGAGTCCGTCGAAACAATACCATCCAACCGGAGGACACTCGGCGGTGGTTAAAGATGGCCCGATGAGATTTATGGGCGAGATTAGGCGACTTCCTTTTAATTGTATCCATATACGTATGTTGCCAAAAAATTCTCTGTAGATCGCTTAGATGGCGATCGGCCTCCCTGTAAACTGTATTTTGGCGGATTTTAAGCTTGAAACTTGTCTTGCGACACCTTGAAACGTGTTTTGAGTCCGCCGCACGGCACCAGAGCAAGTTTGCTCAGATCCAGCAGCCTTCGCTGTACTCGCCGTCTGCGTCTGACCGATTTTGAGTTGATCGCAGAAATTTAGAATATTTCTTAGCTCCGCAGTCAGATCATGGAGACGCATGGACGCGTACTTGTGCATGATTCAAGGTTTTGGCATGCAGGAAGGGGTCCAAATTGGGTTTGCCGCGTTCTACGAATGTGCAATCAGTCTTGGCATATTTACACACCTCAGACATGGTTCCCTATTGCCCCATTTTCCAAATACAATTTCCGTTCCAATTCGAGTCATTATATCGATAAATTAAATAGGGAATCGATGACGTTGCATCGGACATGCACATAGTATGCGCACGAAACCAGCAGAGCAACTTTCATAAGTTTTATGGCGTTCTTAAATACCATAGCATTTCCCAAGACCTTCTTAATATTATATTAACTAACTCGTTTTGGGACCCTCCGGGGCGCCTGGAAGAATGGATACGTGCTGCAATTGAATTATTCTTCAGTCAATGAAGTTTCGCCTCCTGCGTGGCACTGGATTCCGTCTGCATCTGAGGGCCCATTCCATGCGAGCTGCAACCGCATAACCTCGAGGGATCGCGGTAATTGAATTTTAAGTAGCCGCAAAAGCCGAAGACGACACAATACCTTCTTGACGGGGCGGCGGCAGTAATCATTCTTCCATGCATTTCTTCATCAATTGCCGGAAATTCGTGTATTTAAACGGCTTTTACCACTAGCAGGGGCCTTTGGGTACACGCAGTTTGGGGCGGTTTTTTTAAAAGAAAAATATGCGAATATGCACAGCTTTACAGAAATTAAATAATATAATTATTTCTAATATATGTATATCATATTATATCTACTATTTTGTGAATTAGTCTTACGTTGATGCAAATCGCTTGTTTCGCAAATTTCTGAAGGGCAAACTCGTTTATTTTGTTCTCAAAATCCAATTTGTGAAGGATATCTCCTTTTATGCACATGATTGACAATTTATTAGGTTGTTCTTCTAACATCGTCGTGGTGATTCATTTTGGGTTCCTTTTATTTACGAAACTGACTGCAATTGGTGACTTTTAGTCTAGTATATTTATAGCAATTTCTACATTGCAAAAGTACCTATCTTCTAAATTATCTGCCTTTGTTAAATTGCAAGGCTGAGATACTCAAATTCGTGAATTCATTTGCAAGGTTTGCAAGTATTGCATTAAGGATATGTCCACATTAAAGAGGATAAACTATAGTCTTTCGTTTAAGACAGGTTTATATTTGTGATTAATTTTGTTTTGGTTTATGTTTTAATCATATAGATTACAAATAGCGTTAAGTAATCAAATTTCTAAAACTAAGTAGGCACCTACACACACATATCTGTGAAGAGTTAATTGTGTTCATAAAAAATTCATGCAAAATTTCCCACGATTTAAATTTTAAGAAATCGATCGACTTAATCTTACATAAAAAATCAGCGCAACGCGAAACAATATCATTAAATTAAGCATAAGAAACTTATTTCATACGACTTGCGTATATATAATGCAATAGGAGCAATTCAGCAATTTCGCAGTTCAAATTTCCACATATAGCTACGAATTCAACAAACGGGGTCCACACCTATAAAAGATAAATAGTTTTTCTTTCTAAATTAGTCTTTACATAAAGATATTGTTTTCGCTCTGAATTTTATACAGAATATTATTTAAAGCATCCCATTATCATTACAAATGGGCACAATTAAACACCCAAATGTAGTAGCTATTGGTATTCGCAATTTTCTGGATATGCTAAAATTTCAGATATCGTGAGGCAAACCCTATGCCAATTGATCAAAATGATATCTTACATAACACCTAACGATTTTTGACTTGACGAAACTGTTAAGGAAATTTTATAGCATTTTGAAGACAAGTCGCTTTTTGGCGGTTGAACAGAAGAAGAAGTGAAGGGATTTCTGAAAAGTCCCTAGAGCTGTGAGTTCCGACAGTATCGGGTTCATGTTATCCTTCACAAAGAGAAGCATTTCATCAGTTTTCCCGTATATGATGCAGTTTCAATTAATAAAGCGAATTATTATCTGAAGGGCACCAGCAGGTTGTCGCGCTGTCCGATTGGGATTTAATTTTGTTTACTTTCCACGATGCCAAGAGAAGTGCTGTTTATCGGCGTAGTTTTTTACCCAATTTCTTGTGTTGCTTCATTTTAAGGTTATAAAACTTGTTTTTATGCAGCCTCCCAAACGGAGCACACTTTGGAGAACAGAATTTGGGCTAATTCGAGTATATTGTTGTCGATTTGTTTTGGCCTCTTGTTTTATAGGTTTGCTTTGGCCGAAAGAGATGCTTTAATTTGAATAGTGAATGGAAGCTCGGCTTTCACTTTTTTTAAAATTAGTTCCACAACCCAGGACCAACAGAATCGCAGCCACTAGTCACTGGAATAGTTTGGAAAATGGAGTGCGATAGTAGGGATAAATTTATTTATTTTTGAAATTTGTTGCTCCCAATGGAATTGTTACAGTCGTAGGCTAGCTTTGCAGCTCAGACTGACTATTGCTCCTTGAGAGTCCCCCGCGCTTTTATCTGGATAATGCATCTATGCAGTTTATCACATTAGTGGAAACATTTTCATTTATTGAGCCTGGACGAAGTTCAAATTGCGAAATTATAATAGCGGCGACTTTTTAATGGGGCTCCCATTTGCATTTTGAAGTCGTTTAAATTTTGGTATAGGTATGTCGACGAAGTTGCATAATTTGTTTCGACAGTTCGATGAACTTGTTGCCTCATGCGCGATCGTTCGGTGCAAGAAACAATTTGTGATGCTCTGCCAATAAAATCGACAGTGTATTTAGGGTGCTAGTTAGCAGATGATAACTTTGGCGAGTAGTTTAACGCTTCTCCGGGAGTCTGTACCGCGATTTCCAAAAGGTCAGAATGTCAGTAGTTGCGCGACACTAAAGAAATCGCGTCGATCATCTCAAGAGTTTGGGAAGTGAACGCAGTCGGGCTCCATATGATCATACGTGCTAAGCAGTAGTCCGGCAACCTCTCCAGCATCATCAAATTAATGACCTCATGCATTGCCGCTTAAGTATCGCCGATTTATGCGATTTGTCGCGGGAATTTTTGCCGGTTTACATGCGCCACTTATTGGTTTAGTGGCGATCAGCATAAAGAAGCTGAAGCTGAAGCTGAAGCGGCAACCAGCTAGAAAGTGAAACGAGGGATTTCTTGGCAGCTCTGCGCCGCGTCGTGCGGATGGTTACATTGTCCCCGGCCCGTCTTCTTCCTCAACGTTCACCTCGTGTCGCAGGTTTTGGCAAGCATTTCTACATGATTCGATGATATTACATAAACCATATTGCATATAGGAGCGTCTTGGCAACTTTGCAGATGGATCACCCTCTGGCTTGTTTGATTGCTGCATTAAAATCAGTATTTCCTGATTGCGATCTTAAGCTCAAGATAATAGGAATGTTTAATTTTATTGTACTCTAAATCATCAGTCAATTGTTAAAATTAATAGCATATTTATTATTTTCCCTCTGAATTATGCTTAAGCTTGAGACAGTGGCTCTGAACATAAAAAATCTTGTCATTGAAACTTAACTTTATTTCTTAAGTTAAATCGCTTTACAATTCATTTAATTCGACATTTATTTTAGTATACGTTGGTAAAATGTGGAAAGAAAGTTTATTTGAAGACGGTAAAAATAACAAGACTAACGATTTTTCGAGGTTTTCGAAGCAGGTTTTTTTTCAATTTAATAGGTATGTTAAAGTTTCGCAAGCTATTGATTATGCGTGTTAATTTTGCAAAAGATCGTTCAAATAAAAAAACAATATTTTTCCGAAATATGGAATTTTATTTATTTAATATATTCTACTTTTTCTGCATTTTTTCGACGAGTGCAATATATGTTGATATGATCGACTCGAAATTATGATTAAATTGGTTATTATAGTTCATTGCAAATTGTGAGGTTAATTTGATCTAAATTTGGAAATATTTTTAACAAAAGATTAAATAATTTTGAACGATGGCATATGCAAATTTTGCAAAAGTTGATATTGTTACCGACTTTTCAGCTGATTGCTAATTTTGATACTACAGATTATGTGTTGTTTTGGGAATAAAGGCCTCAATCATTCTGGTTTAAACTAGCTACGAAATAAGATATGTAGAATTGTTTTGGTTTGTTCAATATTTCAGTTAATTTGAACTGACATACTCGATGATCGCTCAAACCACAATGCGATTGCTATGCTTTCACTCAGCAGTTACATATTTCCATACCTCAAATGAAAAAAAATTTTTCCAAAGTGATCGCTTTAACCTTTTCTATAGTATTTCACTGATGAACCGTAAAGAGGTCACGAAAATTAGCCAAAAATTTGTTACGAAACTGTCTCCGCCTAAGTGCACACGTAAACAGTCACCCAGCCCAAAGCAACTTCGTCTTCTCACTCCGGAGGCAGATTTCATACGAGTTCGTCTTCATTGAGTCGATGAGAATCTATTAACCGATTATTCAATCGTCGTCAGTCGACGCGAAACAAGCTGTACGTCAAAGCTGAGACGGCGTCGTCAAAGTCGCAGAGGTACGCTTAACCTTTCTTACCTTCCTTACCTGCCTCACCTGTGTGGGCTAAGATATCCAATTCCATCGACTACAGGTCTGGAGGTGTATTTTTTATTTACTTTTTCCCGCCAGCTGTACTCATCTCTCTTTAGACTCGGGCTTTACAAGTCGATGCGCATTTCTTTGAGTGTGCTCACGTAAAGTGCACTACTGACTTTTTCTGAAGTGCACCCGTTTCAATTTGGGAAATTTCGAACTACTTATTAGGCTCAATGCTTCTTACTTTGAGCACTTTCTCGTGGGGGCCAAGGTGGAATTTTTGTATGTTTTAAGGTATGTGCGAGGTTAGAAATATTTGTATTGCCTAACGGATGGACAGAATTGAAAAACATTTCATTGCTTTCTTCGGAATCTCCTTTTACCCTTGGAGAGGGATAAGAAATTTAGCTGTTTGAAAAACAATGTTTTCAAGGATTATCTAGAAAGTTACAATTTTTTTATAGATATAGTACCTCTCGACATTTTTGCAAAAAATATTTTCACTTTCGGCTTCTTCAGTTATATTAAAAATAAACTTAACCCGCGAAAAAGCAAACACTTGTCTTAGAGATTGTTACCTAGTGAAAATGTAGGTAGACATACTGCTCAATTTATCATTTCGTTAAATATACATATATATATGATTTTGCTTGCATCGTTAAGGTGTCATCACATAACATAAGCATCTGCAGTTTCACAATGGATATATGCAGATGGGCGTGAAGTTTCGTGTGTGTGGTATGGTGACTGGTTGCCAGCTCACCGATGCAAATTTCGATTATTTTGGGCGCTCCTTGCATAACAAGCATTTGCCCCTATGTGCAGCAGCGGGCGTAATTTAAATGCCTCAATGGGAAATAAATTTAAAAGTGAAACAGGGTAGCAGGCAAAAAAAAATTGTGCTCGAAAAAATGCGAACTGGTTTCCGCGTATCTAGCGCTCTGGCATGAAAAATGCTCCTCTTTGTCCAAAGATTTTGGCAAAGAATGGATTGCGACAGCCATTGCTCGAATTTTGGTATGCTAGGCCACCCGCGTTTCGTTTTCAGCTAGATCGCAATCAGAAGTAAAGTCGGTTTGGGTTAATTCAGTGCGAGTACAACCCGACTGTGGATGGTGGGCTTCGCCAAATAGATGGCGTAAAATGAGGGACTTAGGACTTTTACTTTTGAAACTTTTGAAAGGGTTGGAATTCGCCATGGTTCTCAACACCCTACACGGGTACGGTCGATAGCCATGCAATGCGATTTAGATAGATAACCATCTGCAATAGACCCTGTGGTGTCCTTCATTTTTACTTTCTGAATGTGTCAAACAAGCTGACCAGTTGTTCAATACAGCATAATCCAAATCGAGGCACGATATACATGAGATACGGGCGCCTGATAGCCGTAAAAATGCAAATAAAGCTGCAAATGCTCCGATGTTTATCCTTTGTTCTGCAACAGCAACCCATTACTTAAGAGGTCAAATCTTAAAGACTGATTGATACGAGACGTTTTTATGCGCCTTGATCAGGCTTACCCCTGTCAGGTCTTGCGTGACGTACGCACTTTGTTTGCACACAGCTTTTGTTCGGATCGTTTTAATAATATGGAGAAAATACTCTAAAACACCTCATTACGTCCTATATGCTTGAACACGGGCTAATCTCCAACTGCTTGGCTTCTTTACGGGCTATTAGATATTCAAGTCTTTTTACATGCGGATAATTGCTTGTGGAGGCCGTAAAAACGAAGAAATGTTTACAACAATTTTTCCGAGCAATTTCTTCTGTGAGATTTTTTCAGCAAATAAGCAAATTCGATTTTATAAAAAATTTCATGTAACGAAAGCTTTCTCCCGATATTGTAATTTTCACACCTTGAAAAAAGGGGCATTGATATGTTTAAAAAATGCAATTATGTATAGATATTTAGCAGGGACCATAAATAACAAAATCATACACATTAAAAAATATGCAGCCTGCCTGTCTTGCATCCGTGAAAAAGTGACATGATGAAACACAAGCCATGCTACTTTACAGAAAAAATAAAACATACATAAGTCTTAAATTAATTTTTAACGATAGGTAACCAATTCCAGAGACAACAACTGATTGGATTCTGAAGTTCCAGGTTGAAATTACTAATTTTTCTGAAACATTTTGGAAATTATAATTAACATTCGATTGTGCGGAAAAATAAAAATGCAGTAATAATTAAAAAATGTATCGCCTTCAAACCACGGCTTTATTTGTTAACTATATTTATATAAATTGCATTATACATGAAAGCCCTATTAGTAACTATATATATGATTACAAAATTAATTATATATGCAGAAGAAATATATCTGATGAAGTTGAAGAACAACGTTTTATTTTAATATTTTCGGTCATTTCGCCGACCGAAAAAATAGCTGCTTTATTTTTTTTAAAAGTATGTTAGCATCAGTCAAATGTCTATAACACAACTTAACTTTTATTTTATTCAAAACCTATTGTTTAGCTATTTCTCTGCAATCTTAAACAAACAAATACATAAATACAAAATATAAATACTTATACTGTATGTATGTTAAAAAATTTAAGTCTATTGACTACAATATCTTTTGAAAAAAAATGCATTTCTATGAAAGAAAGAAGTTATAACTAAAAAGTCGTGTTTGACAAATTGCTTACAAAACTTGTTTCAGCATCAACGTCTTTTGATTGATGAAAATGCTTTTATACTAAATAAAGAAATATTTTATATGAAAAATACATATAACAAATTTTTAGAGGCAACATCCGAAAAATGTTCTTATTAATTTTATAAAATGCTGCTGACATTGAAGTAAGCAAATTCTGCATTTTGTGTAGGCTATCAACCTTAAAAATATATAATGCAGATTAAAAGAAATAACTTGAGTAAAATCGAAAAATACAAGAATGCATATTCCGGTAGCGAAATTAAATGTTCACCTACAAAAGAAGGTATTTTTTCATCTGATTAACATAAGATTATATTTAATCAACAGGTATGCATATGAATCAACCGAAAAGATTCCTACTGAACTGGGAACCCTGAGTATCCAAGGTAGTGTGCTTCCGTTTCTTTTGGAATTTTTGGTAAGTTAGTGCATTTTGTAAATAAATTTTGGATATCTAATATAAATATATCTACCAATTAATTAAGTAAACTAAAATCGAAACTAGTGCTGATTACTAAAACTACAATAAAATTTATTGCAAAAAAGGCCCTTTGGCATTTTTAAGTATCACGATGGTGTGACACTCAATCCGTAATCCGAGGTCAATCGGAACCAAATGAATTTGAATCCGCGATATTTGAATTTTTATATGTTGTTCAACCTTTTGACCTCTCCGGTAGAAGAAATATTGAATTTTCTATTTTTAACAAAAGTCTATCTATCTCTTGGCAAGGAAACAGGTCCACGCACGTAAAAGCGATCTGTTTGGAATGTTTTTCCACCTCTGACATTTTGCATTCCGCATAAATTACGACAGAATATCTTTAAAGGAAATTACTCTCGTCTCCAGCACTCGCACCAGAACAAGATTCCATTTGCGGATAATTTATAATTTTTTATATATTTTTTGTTGTTGTTTTTGCGCCAAAAGTTGCACCGCGATATTCGAAGGACAATACCAGAGAATTTCCCGTGGTTTCATGACGCACGATAAATCATTTTTCAAGCTTGGAGGAACTAAACCCCCTTGGTGCAGGAGGTTCAGATCGGATTTGGTTTTGGCGGCGACGACGATGCCCCCTGATTCATCTTCGACACAAAATTTGCGGTGAGTGGTTCTTCGAATTACATCCACCATACTGCCGTTCATAACCCGTTTTATCGAGCAACATCTCCCGGTGACACAACCCGCATTAGCAAATACAGACTTGGGTTCATGTAAATCTTTTCACGACTACAAATCGAGTTAAGCCGAAGATTATTTGCGGGGAATTTACAACTTGTAAGATGGCGATAAATGGGCTCAACTTCTGCATGTTTCGGAAGAAAGTGAATCTTAGCCGGCCACCCGGTCCTCCCCCGTGCGAATCTAAAACATCATCTGCGTTCCGGGATTCCGATTCGGCCGGATGGATTAAGGGCGGACCTGCTGTCGCCGAATCAATAAAATAGGCCCATCATCCATCCCAAAAATCGCTCATGGGCTTAGATCGTATTTGCGGCCCTTGTAACGACCTGTTGTCAGCCCTGTTAAATGCCCGGCTAATCTTGGTTTATTGTACCGGAGGCTGGGTCCAGGTCCTCGGGCTCCACCCTGGCGCCCCTTTTGGGGCCCCTGGCCCAGCCTGCAGTTGTCGAAACACAACCGCAAACGAAAGCTTGCCAAATAACGAAAGCAACAGCTATGTCAAGGCCGCTGCAGCCATCTTCGGAGGGGCCGCCGCCGCCCGCCGGGCGGTTTTGCGGGTCCCCGCAAGAAATCCAGGCAGCCCCGGGCCCCATCTCGGGCGCCTGCTAATGCATGCATAAATATGAATAAATTCGCTAATTATCTCCGCGGGGAAAGTATTTCGATTAGTGCCTAGCTTTCAGTCGGCGCGCTGCCCGCGGCGGGGACCGGGGCGTGCCGGGGCTGGGTGTGAGTGGCCCGCGCCATGCACTCGGTTAGCCAGTTTCGTAATTGAAAATTCTAATGAGCGCATTAATGATGCTGCCTATTTGCCAACCCACAGGACTGAGCTAATCCAATTATTTGGCTTTTTGTCGAACGGATGTCAGCTTTCCCGCGCTTGGGGACACAGGACCACGGCAGCTGGATCCTCCTTTTTCCGCCCTAACACAAAATAAACTTAATTTTTCATTTAACTCTCTATGCGCCCCTTTAAAATTCAAATCACATATGTGTATATTAATATCGCATTATTATTTAAAATAATATGATTTTTATTGTACAATCTCTCCGCACTAAGTAGTAACACGTACTTGATAACAATTATCAGCCCTTTGTTGAAAAATCATATGAAATGCTTTTTTTTTGTCTACCAATGTTTGTGAAGCACGAAAAACCCTTTTACATATGTATGTACGTGATTATTGATTGATTCTAATAATGAAGGATATTAGATTGCATTGAATTGCCTTTAATTAATCGTGTTGGTGTTATTTACTTGTGATTAGTGTTTGTTTTTGTGCTTTGTAATTTTTGAATATGTTATTATTATATTATACTCCTAAAATGACCCTTGTTTATAATTCACGCTTGGTATTGTAATGCAACGAAAAAAATTGTACTGCCAGTTCGATACTTGCATTTGGGTGTATTTGGTAGTGGTAGGTGTTATGTGTCAAATAAAAATCGCTTTCAATTTTTGGACTCGTCTGCCTCAGACTCAGACGATGAATTACTTTTGATTAGGGAAACCTTGTCACCTTCAATGTAAAATTTATGATAAATTCTAGCAATGCATATTAATATAGTTCAAACTCTATCAAGGAATTTCTTGTATTTGTGTTTATACAAAAAAAAATGTTTTAAACATTTTTGTGGTGCATGTTTCTGCAATCTGTGTACATATGTGTATAGCCCTAATTGCATGTATGTTTTAATCTGGAATTGGTTGGCTTGGTTGACTATCGACCATCACTTCAGTTTCAACAAGGCAGTGGCAAATTCTCAAGTAAATATCAATACAAACGAAGTCCCTATCATTGGTGTTCGAAGATAATTGAACAGATCTATTGATTACTGGATTGAACAAGGGACATGTCCTTGCGATGGGGAAGTTAAGTTTTATATCGCCTGGCGGAGGAAATCGTCCCCGGAAGAATTAACTTATCCGGCAGATCTTTGTGAATTTTTAATAATATTTGAACAGAGGCGCGTTGGTCCTTCAAAATAATAATAATAATAATAATAATAATAATAATAATAATAATAATAATAATAATAATAATAATAATAATAATAATAATAATAATAATTTTTTTCATCTATTGCAATAAAAAGTTTCTGTCTAGTGGTGCTTGCTGAGTAACAATTTTCAGTAGTTGGACGTGGCGGCATTTCGGTGGTACGAGTTTTTAAGAATGGAGGAGCCGGCGAAAAAGCGCGAACTCCACGTGCATTTTAATGTCGTTTGGCTCGTCTTGTTTACTCGAATCCGCGAACCTCTGGAAGTGGACGTTCTATTTTAGCTGTTGGTGAATGGCAGGGAGCGGACAGGGGGAAAAAATTGGGTAAAATTCAGCTAGTTTTTATTTTATCCCTATTCCCGAAATGCCCGTTGTAGTGTAAGGCACACATACCTTAATACTTGCCCGCCCGGCTGGGTCTATCCCGGCCAGGAGCATTTCCGTTTTAAATTTCTGAAAACACCACAAAACTGCAGAGCAATAATTTATAAACTTGTGCTGCTCCCGGTGCCGACTGAGCCGGGGCCGAAACTTAGTTGGGACAGATTCTGGAGAGATACATTAAATCTTTTTTGCCGCCCGGGATAAGCTCCGCTGGGTGTTTTGCTTACGCCGCCAACGTAACTGACTTCGGATTCTAACGTGGTTCGGCTGGCGCTGCGGTCCCCATAATTAAAGTAATTAGTACAATTTATCATGAATATTATGTCAAACCCGGTGTCGGTAGAGTTCCCCGGCCGAATTGGAGCAGGACCAGGATCAGGACCAGGACCAACTGAAGACGCCCTCTGGCTGCAACAGTGCAACTGCGGCTAATGTCCTCGACGAGATGATTTAATTGAAATTCTTCGCTGTACTGCTCAAGGACTGCGCTAATTTTATTCATAGAAATGCATCGCTCCGGCGCCTTCTCTATTGAAAGATGCGAAGCATCAACGACGCGTTCGCGGTGGATGGCGTTTCGAAATTTAAGCTATCGGGAATTCTTGCGAGAATCCGCGGCATTCCGAACGAAATGAAGACGAATTCCGCGAAACGGCGCATTCTTGCCCGATCACGTTGACTAGCATGAGGTGGAAACTCGCCAGGAAAAGTCAACAGAGGGCCGTTCGAGGAAAGCCGGTCGTTAGAGAGCCTGCTTAGGAAATCTCGTGACGTACAACCGCTCGAAATTCAAATTAACAGAACTGTAAAAGCGCGGTAAGCAACTTCTTAAGAACCAAAAGGTTAAGTGCTCAAGTCGTGAACAGTCAGCGCAACCGTTAGAACACTTCCTGCAGCTCTATTCAAACAATTGCCTCCCAGCCTGGGCCGGAGCTGAAACCGCGTTCTCCGCAGCGACGCTCCCCGGAATATTAATGGACGCAGCGAGTACGTGAGTCTCGTAGCAATTACAGGTGTCTTTAAATACCTGGGGAGCAGCGGTAACGGTGCTGGCGCGGTTTTAAGGGTGGATATCCCGCCGCGCCGCGTTATGTCACGGCGGCGGTACCGCCCCGAATCGGGAGTAGATTCCCGACTCCCGCCGTCGCCGCGACTACCCGACCTCATTAGGTATTCACTTGCAACGCGAGCCACATTCAGTGGGTTATGGGATGAATTTATGGCGGCTGTTGCCAAATGATTTTAACAATAATTTTTGCCCCAAATAAATAATTCGGCTCGCTGGCGCGGTGTGGACACCGTAAATTACTCCGACGATCCGAATACGCGCTTCTGGCCGACCTCCGGGGCACAAATAAAATTTGCATTTGAATATACCATATGCATTATGCCTCTATGGCCGCGAACCCGTCGACTCTATCCTATATGGAAAATTTCCCGCATTGTTGGATGTTTTCAATATTTTCTCGGTTTGATCAATTCAGGCGCAGATTTTGCATAAAACACATTCTTGTTTTACCATAAAAACTCTTCCTTCATACACTGAGATGCAAAATTTTCAAAATTTCATATTTCAGGAATTTTAGGACCTCTCCCTCTCTCCTACATATGTAACTTTGAATCGCCTTGCATGCGTAGCAAAATTTCAAAATGCACGAGAGCAGAGATCGAAAATAACATCTGTTTTAAATAAAAATAAAACTGCAAAGTTCGCGTAGTATCAAGTTCATAGAATTCATTCTATCTGCCTTTCTTAGGGGAATATAACTGAAGAAGAATTACTATGAAAAAATAATAATCCAATTATATTTTTGCAAAATAATGTACATATTTATTTTTTGCCAATTTTCATTCGTAATGTTATTATATTTCGATTAGTTATTTTGGACCTGTTGTGGGTTTATTTTGTAATAATTCGGAGCAGTTGCAGGGGTAGTTATAATAATTCCGACCCAACGTAGGCATATTTTACGGTTTTGCGGGCTTGTTGCAGGCTTTACGATCGTGCAAAAAGAGTTTATATATGTAATTTTACTCGGGTATTGTAAAACATATTTAATATATTTAATTCTGGGGTAATGTCAAATTTGAACTTTAAAAAAATGCATGTATTATTATTCCAGAAGAATAACAATTCTTATCAAAATTTCAACTTAACACATTTTTTAAATTCATACTCTCACAGCATCAAATTTCAATTTGATATCAAACAAATTGAAAATAAAATTTTCATTGATTTAATTTGTAAAATTTAAGTAAATATTTACATACTTGCTCCCATCTCGAAATCATATTTATTTGATGACCCCTAATTACCACAAATGTTTGTATGTATAATAAAATGTCTACCCGTCGAGTATATCTACTTAAAAACATATTATTATTTATCGTCCCTTTAATTGTAGCACTTCATAGATCTAGAAATATTCAAAAATTTCTACAGTCTAAGCACGTACTCGCTTTAAATTTAATTCTACTTTCATAAGTCGGTCATAAAGGGGACGGTTTTCCGAATCAACGGTATTTCCCTTATAATCATTCTTGGCAGTCTGCCGTTACTTGCTGGTTATAGTCAAGAGAACTAAAAACCCTACAAGTAACTGGAATTTCATGAATACTTTAAGTATTCCACGATTACACAGATTCATTGGGAATTTCAACGGCACGCATGTACTATAAGGAAAAATGCGGTACTTATATAAATGAAACAGTTTTGAAATAATAATAAAATCATAAGTAACTTATATAAGGTACGATTATGTTTGTACATATTATGTTCCATATTATATTTGCATTTACGCCAAAGATGACATGGGAGGGAATTAATGGAATTAAATCTTCAAATTTATGTAAAACTTACCTTGGAGCTTGACAATTCTGCAAAATATTCTAGGAGCACTTGGACTATCGTTTATGATCCTATTAAAATATTATGTATGCATAAAACATTTAAATAAGTAAAATGTATTGATTATAATATTTGGGTTGTCTGCCAATTCGTCGAATTTAATCCATTTCGCATTACTGGTGCAAAGTTTCAATATTTAGTTTATATTGATAGAAATTTTCTAAATGAATTAGCTTGTTAAACACTATTTTTGGTACAAAACTTTTAAAATTAATAAACCGTATTATTTTGAAAGATATGCCACATTAATTCTTAAATTAAGACATTTTTTTGAAAATCAAAGTACAATGTAATGTATTTGTAACTATAGTTAGGGTAGGCATGTTAATGTATAATAATATATTAAATACTGAAGTACATAGATTTGTTAGAAGGTTAATATTCAAACTTTAGGATCATTTGATTTCAAAAATATTTTTGTTGCTTTATATTAATGCAACTTGGCAATTTATTTCTTTATTTTTTCTCACATAGAAGGCGAAGATTTAAAGATCATATCTCAAGGAAATTGTTGTGAACTTCTCATAAGCAGCCAGACTTTAAGATTGGACGTGATTGATCACAAAAAGCAAGTCATTGACATGCATAATCGCTTATTGCCGCATTTTTCTGAAAATTCTACCACTGAATATAAATAAGTTCTTTTAAAAATGAATCTGTATGAAGTTGCTTATGATCAGAAGCTGAATGTGAAAAAATCGCTGCCTTCAAAGTGTTCTTACCTTTGAATTAAAAAAATACCTTGAATGAGAAAACATCAGATGAAAGACACGGCTTAAGAGGTATATAAAATACTTTGAGCTGAAATCAATTTTTTTTTGCAATTGGACAAATTATTGCAAATTTTAATGAGCTGTTTAAAATTATATCAATAAAAAAAATGTTGATTTATTTCGACCATCTTTTTCGTTTGAGTGGGAGGGGGGAGGGGAGGCGCGAAATTATGCGCCGATGTGGTTTTTGTGTTGGCATGGATATCTTTCGATAGGGAGATGAAAGCAGTCAGCTATAAGGCTGCAAGACGAGCGCAAGAAAGTAATTTTTGATCGAAAGTGAATCTTAATGAAAGCTAGAAAATGCCAGTTCCGTGTCAAATGCCGTGGCATTCATTCGCCGGGGGCCTGAAAAAAGCGTCGCCTAGGCAATGCGCTGCATAATTTGTGGCAGTCGATGTAATATGCAGATGGGCACGCCATAAAATAGTAGTGAAATTATGCAACCCCGTTTAGGTTGAATTAAATTAACTCGCGTGAGAGAGCAACTAAAAAGACCCCGTATACGCGATTTCCAGTTTCAATTGATCGACTCGCATGAAAATTGCACTGATTATGAATTTTGTTGGCCACTGTATGGCGACTCTTATCGAAAGTCACCGCGTGGCGTGGCGAAAAACGGCTCGCGGCGAATACCTGCGTTTAGTTGACCTGTTTCTCGGCTGCAAATGGACCTATCTTTTTTGCTTGGCACTAAACAATGCTTGAAACATCTATCGGGTGTAATTAAGAAACATACCTCTGCACGCGCATAACCCCCTCCCCCGTTGCCATCCAATGGCGTGCATAATGCGCCTTACTGGTATTATGCCGCGACTTCGGTCACTAAACCTGATAGCATTGAAATTCCAGGCATTCACAACCGATGTAATAACTCTGGAGCGGTCGAACCCGGCGAGGGACTTACGACTGTTCCATTGAAATTCGTCCAATCTCATAACATAAGGTCTGCCAAGGAACCCGACCATCTTCAATGCAATCTTGGCGGAATAATCTAGGAAGAACGGTTACTTGGCCGTGTCATTTGTCATTCATCTGATCATATCACGCACTAAAATCGTTAAAGATATCAGTCACCGCATTTTTCTGCAAGAACACGTTACTTCTGCATTATAACGCCGTTTCAGGCGGTAGTAGGAGTGCAGTTGTGAAGCGGTTTTCGCACTTGGCTTGTCTGCGATCGTGGAGAGATCGCTGTCAAGCACCATTATAACTGCCAAGGTTGTTCCCGTCTTAAGACAGCGGTCTTCTGATTAATAGCAAACCTTCATTATATTTAATCACCGTTACTTTACCTATTTGCGGGACTAGCTTCACTCTGTACCGCAGAATACTTACTGGGGAATGTAAAGAATTCAATGGAATCGCTTAATCCAGGTAGCCTAATTACAAATTAATATTTGGTCGTGTTTAAGGCATGCGCTAATTTTAATTGAATGGCATTTGTGCGTGATTAATCATCGTGAAAGTAAAATGTAGGTAATCTTGGAGTAAGGCTCAATCTTGAGAATTATATATTGCCAGGTAAGACAAAAATGATACAAGAACACGAAATGAAAATGTGATAGCTTTAGGCGGGAAAAGGCTCGATGAAGCAGAGGTAGCCGTCATATAGTCACAATATGCATATTATGATCGCCAGCGTAAACCTGGCCGTGAATGAAGCATTATAGGCTCTGCTGCCGAAGGCTGGTGGCTATTTCTATTTTTACCACCAGTCCGTGAATCACTCCTCATGCAATACGACTAGGCCGGTAGTTCACTGAAAAAAATTTTATCGAAGAAATTAATGCTGAACAGGCAGCAGTTCTCCTCGTGTTTGCTTTGCATAAAATAGTTGCTACATAGTTTGTCACATGCAGATTAATGTAAACACCATGAGGATTTAGTCGAAACCAATTAGGTTTTTGTAGATTTTCTACATCGTTTCGTAATTTGGTTCAAGGATGGGTATTCTTTTTGTTGAGATCGTTTATGTCATAAGGACATTGTATGATTTTTCAAACAATTTAGTTGCATAGGCGTTTAAAAATACGCACTATGTTAGTAGTTCTGACATGCAATTGCATGAGTTTGTTGCTTTATTTTATTATAGTTTGTTTTAACACTAGATTTAAGGACATTAATTGTATGATTGTAGAGATTTTCAGAGAGAGAGATTTTTAGAGATACTTCATTAACCATTAATATTAAAGACTGCCGCAAATTTTAAAACGAAATTTGAAAACCGTCAAGTTGGTGAGTTCCACAAATCAAGTGTATTCATTTTTACACATCTTTTGTCTTTACAATAAATTAACAAATTTAGTATATTGAACACTATATAGAAATTGAGATTATATATCTCGTTATATAAATTTTAAAACTGAACAATTTCGCCAGAATTTATCACTCTTGCCAAGCTGATAAATGATGGTTCAATTGAAAAATTCGAAATGACAATTTGTGACTTGACATTTGCTCTATTAGAATCACTAAGCTTCATTGGTGTCAGTCAACCACTATACCATATGTCAGGTATGTGAAGTAATACATGTCATATCTGTAACATTTTATATCCAGTAATGCCAAAGCGAAGTGAAATTGAGCATTTATGTATTTAATTGACAAAACTAATAACTTTTTGATTGATTTGTGAATCTTCATTTTATCTTAGGTCCATTAGCATAACTGGCGTCCTTAATTTGAAGAGTTATTGATGAGTTAACAAATGCGGCTAAAAGTTTCAGCTGAGTTAATGAAGAAAAAGTGCTAATAATTATTTTCTTAAGCAGTGTTGAAGGACAAAACATTAACCCGACCACTTTAATGAGTTGGACATTAATTAAATAATCCGGCACTCTCTACTGCATTCAAACTCTTAAATTTAATTCATTAAGGTCAACTTTTGTCATCAAAATAAGTCTCTTGCTGAGGAGAGCAGCCCACGGGGCTTGTTGTATATTTTGCATAATAGCTAAGTACTCATATTCAAAATTGACCCATTATGAGTAGCTGGCAAAATCTTTATACGAGTTCATAAGAGTTGAATGTGTGTTCTTGTTCGTAGGAACATTTATGAAAGACATACAAGAATTGTTGGTGGAGAGAATTATGCAAAAATAATGAAAAATTGAAGATTTGTGTTTTGCTTTCTAATAAGTACTTCATTTAGTAGATATGTTTCTGTTTATGAGAAAAGTTGTGGAGCACGATTGCTCACGATTTTTTAAGTGCCCTCTGAGGATATAAGCGCTACTTGACTGACTTTGTGTGCCTGCCTTTTTATGCGAAGTTGAGCTGAATTTATATTGTTAATATTCTTAACTGTCAAGTGTGGCAAATAATTTGTCATCGACGTGGCCCGCCCCAAGAATCTTAAAGTTCGGAGCAGCGATTAGTTAATGTCCAGGCCACATCGCGGGGCCAGTGAAAAAAGTTGGTGACTCGCTTTTTTCCAACTACATAGATACATTCACTTCTCATCGCCATTTTCAACAATTTGTGCTTTTTAAACATTCCGTGCTGCGCATTTCGGTGGCTGTTGTCTGGTAAAAGTGAAAGAAAAAGAGAGTAATGTCGCGGCATTTTCAATTAGCGCCAGTACCCTATTTCGTATTCCCGGAGCGGGCCCAGCATCGATCGCTGGGCCGGGTAATGTATTCAAATCAGAAGCGCGACGAGAGGGTACGTGTCATTATATTCGGGGGTTTTCAGATAAATATATTTTCATTGAAATGTTTCATCTAATGCGTTCATAAAATAACAAGAGAGAGAAAAACCTTAATTTACGGCTGGTTCACGCCCGCGGAATATCAAAGCCGTGTCGTGAATTGAAAGCCGACGCGCTACTTGTGGGACGCTTTGGCGTTAATAATTTTATTTTTTTTCGCTCGCGCGGGATTTAGGAGGAGGGCGCGAAATTAACGTTTATGGATTTTTGAACTTCAATGGGATTTTACGCCCGATTCACAAATCTTCGCTGTGATGATGCGATGGCGGATCATCGCGGGGGTGGGACGCTGAAATCAAAAGACGTTAGTCATTTTTCGGTGCGGGGACCGCGATCATTGCCGGGGAATTAAAACAAGTGTCGCGATGTTGTCTAACTCACATGACACCACATCTAAGGAGCATTCATCGCGGCATAATTCGCAAAATGCTCCGATGCTCCGCTTGCCTTTTAATTCAATTATTAATTCGCTGAATTATGGCGGAATTCTTTACCATGATATATTTGCGGAGCACCAAGGCGCCGGAGAAGGGCTCCTTTGGCTGGAAAACAGTAAAAACGCTATAACCAAATTTATGCAAATTCGCCAGATGAAGGGATTTTAATGAGTTTGTGAGCTTAACCTGTTACTTGGTCGCATGAATAGGGTTACCTACGTATGTCTGATTATGCGGTGAGGTGAACTGATGTGCGACTTATGTAATTTTTGAAATGTGGTTATTTGCATCTACGGGGGATAAAGGCCAAACATTAAATTTGTTTTATGCTTCCTGATATTAAATAAATCGGAAAATAATTTTATTTGATTTTATATATTGTTTTTTTTTTTACTTTAAAAAAACATGTGAAATTAAATTTCAATTTGTAAATTTTGATATCGCATATTGTAATTGGTTGACTCTGTAAAAATATGGTGGAAATTATAAATAAGTACATTAAAAACGAATTGTGATGTATCTCGCATATAAAAATGTGTAATAATTCGCCAAAAATTAAAGCATATATTTTTAAATGTCACACTGAACATCTAACTTACAATTTTAAGCTTTCATAAACAATTGTATTGTATTTGTCATTTTAAAATACATTTTAAATGCAGATTCTCTTTTAGACTATTTCGTTTTTTATAGTAAATAAAAATTATACTTGACTTGGCTTAGCTTGATCACATAGTGGATTTCGTTCGAATTGTGTTTTCTCCAAATTAAACGCACTTCTTTCTTACACACAGGAAAAATTATTTTTATGTAAAAAGACGAATATTTTGAGGTTATCACAATTTCATATTCATTTCTTTGCTGAAAATGGCTTATAAGGTGCTATGAATTTGATGATAGTGTTGATATAACGAATTTTAGCGTTTTCGTTTATTTTAATAGAACATTATGGACATACATACAAATGTATGCACATACATTTAGTACTTAGTAAACATCAAGTTCATTTGACTGCTTAAATTGAATTGATCATATTGTAGAGGAGTGTGGATCTGATGATGGTCAACACTCGGTGGATTGTGCGTATGTAGGTGAAAAATTTCGGGGATTCATTGCAATTCATTGAAGCAATTTACTGGAGAATATGAAACGCATCCGCGACTATGGCGGATCGAGTGCGGTGGCTCCTTAGTTGGACTCTGAACAGTTCTAAACAGCCCGCCACCGCCGGCCCGTTCTGCAAAATAAACTTTGAGCAAAACTGCAAGTTGATAACCGTCGGGAAGGTTATCTTGTTTCCACCTTGACGGTCGTGTCTGGAATTACCTCAGCGATTGCCTCGTCTGTGGGTTCCAGAATTGCCACCAGCGCACCCCCCCGGCTGGTGTCACACATATGCCGGGGGTTGATTGGAGCGTGAAAATCAAACGAATTTTGAGAACGTGGCTGCCTTCATGTCTCATTAGGTTCCATTAAAACTGAATTTAAGCCCCGGCACTTCACGGATCCTCAGGCCCGGCGACAACGGACACGACGGCGCTGCTCCTCTGCACTTGAGCGAGTAATTTTCTTACGATTGGATCACTTGGAGCCCCAAGAACTGTTTAAAGTGTCCGCCGAAGAAGAAGGAAAAAAGCGTCGAGTGGAGCACTCAAGAGCGTCATTAGTGCCCGGGAAGAGGGCTCTGCTCATGCCGGTTCCCGGGAATATTCCGGATTCCATGTTAATACTGGGGTTAGCCACTCCGGCAGGGTGTATCTTTTCTTTTTTTGCTCCTCATTCAATAGGCGCCCAGTGTTTGTCAACGAAATCTGCTCTCAAACACTTACTCCCCCGGCTCTATCCCAGTTGGCAGTGCTGCGGCACCCGGTGCTCCGGGGAAATCATTTTATCTTTTCCTTAATATCCTCTGACCCTCCTCATTGCGGTCCTTAAAGGACGAAAGAACTAACTTTGGACTTAAGGTGACTCTTTGCTTTTCTGTAATTGACGCTTCGTTATCTCCACGAAACCGTCCTATTTGCCTTGCAATTCTGTTGCTGGCGCTGCTGCCGCGCCTGGAATCGATTTCCGCGAAAAAAAAAAATTACTTTGAGGTGGAGCAGCTCCTTGGAAGATGAAGCTTCAAGTCTTCCAAATGGAGACTAAAAAGTGGCGTTTTTTGAGGAGGATGATAAAAAGAAAATGTAGACAGAAAATTAGTCACTGCTAGCGCTAATCGCCTCTGGGTGAAAATCTCCAAAGATCATCGTAGACACACACCAAGAAAGTTACAAGATCTTAAGAAACCGCCAGCGACTATGCAAGTTACCAAACCGCTCTGGTCTGTACAGTCTCTAGCACTAATCAGTGGGACTTATCTTGGTCGATTTCTTCTGGCAGAGTTTTCAGATAACAATCGACTCGTTTTACATTTCTAGTGGACGCATGGACGATGGTGTGAGCAAGACGTTTGTGAAATTATCTTGAAGATATGGAATTCAAAAGGAATTGTTAAAAGGACTACTTAGCTTTCGATGACCTTTTGATGCTTCTGCCGTCACCGGAGGATGAAATTAAAGCGTTCAACATAGATAACAACGAAGTATAGAATACGACATGAAAGCGGCAAGAGCCTCTTTGAAATTGTTATGAGGCAAATTGAGCATTGAAAATGAATAAAAAGCGTTTGGGGGCGAGGGCACAGAGTCATCATACATGACAGATATTTTGAGATGAATATACAAATTTACTATTGGCCGTCTTGGATCTTTTAGCCCGGCAGCTGCATACGATAGCAGTTCTTAAGTCGACAAATATGCGAGGAAATGACCCGTGATTTTCTCCAACGAGGGCCTTTTTCAAGGAAAATCGATTGTTTTGCTTGATTTGATATTGAGTTTATTCGACCTGGACTAGATTACTCACGACTGGGCTCCCATCCGTCCCTCAGGACGTAGGAGTCCTCTTCCTCGTCAAAGGCAAGTGGCACACTTGAATTCTTCAAATCGTTCGAGAACGACTACGACGACGGCGAGGACCCCCGAAGGGGTCCCTTTCCCTGGGTCCTTGTAGTCGTCGTTCTAGTGCTAAGTGCGGGCCTCTGGAATGAGTTCATAAATAACGTCGGGCAGCATAGGACGTGTGTAGGGACCGAAATAACACGTGTTAGCGAAAACCGTGTGCTGAAGTATTTACGGCTGGCAAATATTTCTGGAGAACTTGTTGCCTAATGCAACTCCAACAGGAGCCTGTCTTCCTTCGGACGGGACGCCGTTCCACGGAGTCCTTGATATTGACCCGAAGCATTAATCTTTTAACAGCATTAGGTGCTGCTCATCAACTGGGTTGTTTTCGTTGCGAACTTGATAAATTACTGCGAGAAGGAGGCACGTCGGAGGGGGCAAGTAATTTAAGATAATTACGCTGTCGGAAAAATTACGAGGAGCAAATAAATACTGTACTCAGGATTTAGGTGGGGGTAATCGGTATTAAATCCGATTTCGCTTCACTTTGATATTTTTGTTCCAATAAATTTTACCGGAATTTTATTCATCCGCAGGCGGAATTACACTTATAAATAACCTAATAGGTACCTAATGCTAATTCTAAATTGGTGAAATTTTTATGTTAAGCTTTACTTTGAGTTTAAAACTGATGCTTCGTAGTTTTAATTTATTTATTTAATTATTTATTCATTATTTCATACTCTGCATAACATTTACATACCCATTTATGTACATGCTCCCCACCAAATTATTCACTCCTGATATTAGACTAAAATCTAAAAATTGAGTTGAAATAAACTATACAATTACAATAGTAATAGACTCGTAAAAACGACGTGCTTGAAACCAAATTTTCTAACAAATAGTGTTTTCATGGTAAAGGCTAAGGTAATAAAAGCGTATTAAAAAAGTTATAAGCTCGAAAACACAAGACTTTGGGAGAAACATAACAAAAATAAACAAATCCTAACATATAAAGCATGGGTGCACGAAACACCATCTTTTTCATTTTTATGGGCTTTATTTTTTAATATTGCTTTATAGAGGGCTGCGTGATATAATGCGACTCTGATTTAGGTTTTGAATCATGGATTCCATTCCAAAACGTGGATATTTGTTGACCATGAGAAACAGATCAATATAAGGAGATGTAGCTCTGAAATCTCTAGACCCTTATATTCATAGGGTTTTGAAAAACCTTCGTCTCAATTTGTCTTTTCATGACAACAACAAAAATCGGAAATTATTTATAACTTACTTGAATTTTTGGGAATTTTTAAATAATCTTTGTTTAGCGATGTTCACAAATCAATTTCGAAAAAACCTTACCATGTTATTGGACTTATGAATATACGTACAAGTATTATATAAGTAATTGTTATTAAGCAATGTAATGCAAGAATAGAATATCTAAGAGTTTTATTCAAATTAAAACAAAAATTGCAATTTTACCACTTCCAGACATTTTCACCTTCCGGCCATTTATGCATTGTTTCCGCTAATAAAACAAGGGAAAAGCAAACGACACACATTCTGTCCGCAGATGCTTTTATCTTCCCATAAAATGAAATTGAATTTACTTACAACTAAGTGACTTTGGTTTTTCTTGCGGCTGCCAGCGAAGAAGCACTGCACCCGCCATATTTTCCGTAAACTCCCAGGACGGTAAAAGCTTTAGCGTGTCTCAAAATAGAGAAAAAAATGGAAAGAATTCGCCCGGGTAGTTCCTGGCCGCAGTCGCTGCTGCCGGGACTCTGCCTTGAGCGACAGTAATTTTATATATAAAGGACTCCCAGCGCACGAATGTGCGTTGTGCGCTGGCTTCCCGAAATGTGTCGCGCTGTAATGTTGCGGCAGGGCATAATTACCAGGGACCATGTTGCGCTGGGCGCTTCGGTGAGTTCAAGTGAGTTAACACACTCACGTGCATAATTCATAATAGTTTGGCTCTCAGTCAAAATTTTGGAAAATTGATTTTGGTGTTCGCAGTGCCGCAACCCCCTTAGGATATCCAGAGCCAATACCACCCATAACAATCAAGCGTACTATCAATACCACCCAAAATAAATGTATGCTATTTTGTAACTATTTGCTGTAAAGATTTACAATATAAATTGGATATTGCTAATTTGAAGATAATAAGATAATAAAAATAGATTAAAAAAACCTTTAATGCGCTATCGAATTTTTTATCAAAAAATGCGGCAAGATAAAGGACGGGTTTCTATAACCTTTTAAAATTTTAAAAATAAAGAATGTTCAATTTAAGATCATGATGAAAGTTTATTAACGATAATCCTGGCTGAGGTTTCGAAAAAATCTGAAAAGGTATTTGGTGCCCTATTTCTAAAAAAATTTTATATTTTTTAAAATTGTGAGAAGTTAGTTACAATAGTTAGATGCAGAAGAAACTCGATGTGTAATAATTATAATGTTTCTAAAATGTATTTAAAAAAAAAGGGTTTTTAAACAACTAACATTTCTTTTCCATAACATAAGTTGTGAAGTTTATTTTATTTAAAAATATAACAAAAATCCAGTTTTGGGGTTTTTAGCTGATTATAGGATGTAAGGATTTTATTGTTTCCGAATTTAAAATTCGTTTCTTTTAAGTTCTTGAAACAGATTAAACTTAAAATTCCACCGCGTTATTTAGTGTATTCTTAAGACTAATTAATATACATATATATTAATTCTTACGATATTTACGTAAGATTTATGTAATTGATTTACTTTACAATTTATTTGCTTTATAACTACATACAATAGCAAAATAATTTTGAAAAATGTATTCAAATTTTATTTAGAATGGTATTTTGTGTAGTTTACTAGTCTGGAAATCATTTTTCTCAAAGTTTATTAGTGAATATTTCTAAATTAAATTAAACTAATTATGTCATGACGCCAGGTTTCATTTTAATCAACAAAAACTGAATTAAATTCTTAGCCATGTCAGTACTAAACTTTGATGAATCGGATAAAGTAATTAACCGCGACTAGTCCTAATTAGGAGCTGGCAGGTAAAATGAAAGTCGCGGTGATGCTCTCTCGAAAGCAGAACGATTTCACTGCAATTTGAGGATAACATTCTTAGTTTATATTCGCTACATCGATGTTTTCAAAGTAAATGGTAAAATTTCTGATTATACTCCCCCGCGGGGCATTTGCCTTCCGGGAAATGTAGGGCCAACGTGCCGGACGCAATGGCCACTCTGAGAGAGCGCTCCAAGGCTACGTCGGCAGTGCATCCCGCGTGCCGGTCTTCCGACCTGGCTACGAGCTACAGGAGTTAATTCGCTGGAATTGGCGGGGTACAAGATTGGACGGGAATAATTATTGCTTCCACAGGGATACTCGAGAGGGGGTTTGACGAACTCTGTTGCATGTTCCTAAAAGTTCATGGCGGAAACTAAGAAGCATCTTTTACAAAGTTTCTAAACATGCCCAATATGTAGGAGACCCAATCCCAGTATAAAAGCAGTCAAACAAACTAGGAATAAGCCAACAACGGGTCCCTGGGGTGACATTTGAATATGACAAAGTGGGGTAGCTGCAAACGGATTCCTTGTTTACAAAACACTTTATGGCAGGTTTGAGCTTTGATTTCTAGGGACTTCGGGCAACTTTCCTTAGTTGGATCTGGGGCTGCATGTATGCGAACATGCTTCTCTCTTTGGGAACGTCGCTTTGTGACAAAAGCAAATTTTGCGGTCACTTGGCCCATATAATGACTTTAAAACTTTTGAGATTCATGAAAGGACCCTGGTCGTAGGGGGAAGTATCTGTCGTCCGATTACAAAACCTCAAACTAGTTTAATTTTAAACATATTGGCCATTTATATTATAGATTACTTATATTGGTATATAATGCATCTAGTTTAAGTTTTCACTGCAAGAACTTAAAGAATTTTAATTGTAAAATTGTTGCAAATAAAATTTTAAACTCATGGTCTTCACTTCTACAAGACTTTAATTTGTTCCGTATGTTACACATATGTATTAAAAGATATTTAGGAGGTTACCAATATCAATAGTTTTTGACAAGTCTAACATAAATGACATAAAGAAAAACTAAAACATGTTTATGATTTTTCGGCAAGGACCACTATTAACTTCACATTTAGTGTTGCAAATGTCAAACTTTCATTTCCAATTTTCTAAAAAGTTTAAAAGTGCGTTTGTGCAGTTTCCTTTCAAATCACTCAATAATTTACTTCAGAATTGCAATTGTGATTGAAAGTAAATCGGACCAAAATTTATCCCAGATGCTTCCGAAAAACCATTTCATCTGGAACTGAAATATACCATCAATTTGTATAGGAGAGAAAACAAACGTTTTAAATGTTTTTTTTGAGTTTCAGCTATCACAAAGGAATGATTGATCGTTCCTGCTGGGCACAGTTTTGTATACTATTTTGAAAAGAATTGCAGCTTCTGCATTACGAGAATGAAATCTGAAAACGCTGCAGATTTGTGTTTTTTCACGTTAAAGTAAAGATTAAATTCCGTTTAATTGAATAGTGTTTAATAAAGTAAATATCATTGAAAAATGTTGCCTGTGTCATTAAAATCGAATTGTATTAAATTACACTGACTGTTCAATTAAAAGGTTAATTCAGGTGAATAAAATGGAGTAGCACGGAAATGGAGTTAAAATGGAGTTTAATGACTGTTATTCTGGTGTATCATCCAATAATACATTATTTGTATATTACTTAGTAAGCTGTACATGAAGGTAAGGTGCATTGCTGCAATTAGTGACATTTTTGATATCATCGCTTTTAATACGGGTTCGTACTTAGTTCATTAACAAAAAGTATGTATCTTTCAATTTTTAATGAGTTGATATATTGTATAAATATATTACTCGTAAAATATACAAATGGCAATGCCAAAAGTTTAGGCATTTTTCGGCTTCTTAAAATTGTATTTGCAGCTATTTCAATTTGCAATACATATATATACATACATATATGTTATATAAGTTCATCTGACTTACTTACCTGCGTTTTCATAATTTAAATTTAACTGGAATGTTTTAGTTGCACGTTTTTTCATAATTCACTAAATTTGGTATTCAGTACAAATTTAGAAACAGTGTAAAGAAATTGTTTTTTTATCCTACAAAATGAAGAAAGTTGTTATTTTTTTTGATATGGCTTGATTTGGCATCATAATGTTTGAGTATTTTTATCTGGGTTTCTGGATACTTTTAGCTTTTAAATACCGCAATAACAAATAATAATTCCAGTAAAATGAATATTCTTTGTTATGTTATTCCATGGTTATATAGGTAACAATCTCAACAAATTCAATGCAACTAATATCGTCTATCGCTGTCTCTTTATTAGAAACATTTCGGTACCTACTCTGTTTTCTATAACTCCTAAATACATATTTTGTATCTTTTAACAAACAAATTTGTCCCAGGAGACAAAATATGGTGGAAAAAAATCTAAATGTAAACGAGTGCTCATGGAAAAATTAGTCAATCAGTTGAGTCCCCTAGGATGAACCTGCTGTGCAGATTTCCCATTTTCCTGGAATAGAATCATCAGCTTATATGGAGCTGTGAAGCTCTATGGGAACTGTGCTCAAATTGTAGTCAACAAACTCGCCGTCTGTTTGATGCATTGTAGTCAGCACGGTGCACTTGCACTCTGACTGCTGAGTGCCTGGTGCAATAAAAGTGAATTTGCCAGAGCCGCAAACTGCTAAGAGTGTCGAGGATGCCGGGGAAGAAGTTTTAAGACACTTATGAATATTAAGGTACGCAGCGGAGCAACCTCCATCCAGTGCCTGGGTGTGTTGTTATACATAATCATCCCGCATCGTGTCGGAATTATATGCTCATGTGCATAATAAACAGTCGCGAGGGGCTAAAAATAACATGAAATTGCATTACTACATCACTTCCAGATTGCAAACGTTTTCATTTCGAATGGTGCTCAGAGTCTGCCCACCCCCACATCGGGGGAGTGTCGGGTGTCTCTGTGCTACCGGAAAGAAGATCTGGTGACGAGGATGCTGGAATATGAATTTCTTTAAAGCAACAAAGGCGAACTTAAGCTGCAACACCGAGCCGTGCCGGGTCCGCCGAGACATCTATAATGCATCCATTCGGATGTCGCACGGTGGCATGATTTCTGCGCTGCAAAGGTGAAGTTCGTCCTGAGAAACCTTCTTCGCCATTAAAAGATTCCTTGGGGGTGGCGAGCAAACAACGACTTCGAGCAAACAATTAGTCAGACAAAAAGGAAAAACTACGGCTCTGACTCGCTTTTTCCACGGCAGTGGTGGGCTCGGCCAGAGTCGAGCAGTGAAAATGGCAGGCGTATAATACGAATCTGCATAATGAGAATTTTTATTAAACATTTTCCTTGTTGTATTTGAACTTTTTGTCGCTGGAAGTGGGGCTCCGCTTTTTATCCGCCCCACAAAGGCCGTTTACCTCGTCCTGAAAGGAGCGAAAAAATTTGCTGTTTTTTTTTAATGTCGCAATGTTTCAAGCCTTCCCGCTTTTTGTGAATGACAACAATTAAAAATTTCAATTTCTTGGAACGTCGATTGTACGTCTTGCTAACACACAATGCCGTCAAAACGCTCGCTCGAGACGAGACAATTCCCAGTTTAACAAAACAATTTTTCAATTTATTCCCCTATCGCTCAGCAGTCACCTGAGTGCCGCTTCTCTTGTAGTTTTCAGGTGAAACTGGTCCAGCACGCGTCCTAGATGAGTCGCGGGTTCTTGCAGAAACGGCGAATTCGATTTAAGCGAATCTCACCCCCACTAGGAGTTAATTGATAATTTTTAAATGAAACACGGGGTTGAGTTCCAATTAAGCTTTGAACAAGGTCCAGTTGTTGCTCAAATCGTTAATTGAAAAACGCTGAAAAAATATTTTTTTTCACAATTTATTTAACATGAAAATCCCCGCCAGCCACTGTCACAGTAGGAGGTTGTGGCTGATGGGTTAATTACACTTGTGGTTTAATGCATATGTCACTGAATTAAGGAAAATAATAATAATAAAATTGGCACATAAAAGCATCACTCACCACGCCATTGTTTTCGCAAAGTTAAAATACAGCGAGCTGCACATTTTTATGGTGGTATAGTTTAATGTTTAATGAAATAATATTTTGGCTTTTCCAATGGAAGTTCCTGAATTAATAAAGTCGTCACTTTTCCAAGCGAATATTTACCGAGGTAAATTATTCACAGTTACAAAATTAATGAAGTTATAAAAAACAGCCTAGAATGTCGGAAGGGAGCATAATGGGTGACAAGGAAAAAGTTAATATTATTAGAGAGTGGGCACTAAATTTTGTTCATTTTTAAAACGTTTAATTTTGTGTGTACAGGTTGAATAATTTTTAAAATAAATTGAACAACAAAGTAGTTTCGAAAAAAATCTCATAAGTTTGTGAGAAAAATATGCCCCTATCCACAAAAGATAAAGCACTTTGTGTTAATTTTCGAGTGACGTTATTTAGACCCGCCGGGTTACTCAAAATTGGCCGCCTCCAACGTAATCATTTATTATTGATCATATAAAAAATGAAACACAATCGTTGTTTGAAATTGAAACTACAAGTTAATTTTGCATCTGAAAGTTTATTGTTTGAATTTATTCTTTTAAATTATCATTCATAACAGAGAAAGTCATAAATGGATTTTTCTATTTTCCATTTGGAAATGTAACACCTCATTTGAACACTTCAAAGGCAATTTACTTTTAATGAATATAATTTAATTCCATAAGTAATTGTAATTGTAATTGTATAATTCAATGTTGAATTGTCCTTAAGTGGTTCCATCACACGGAGACAAAAAATCAGCTTTTCATTTTCTAAAAAATTGTACTACTTTAATAAATTTCAGTAAAGTTTTTGTTATAATAGTGTGATATGGGAAAAACAGGCGCAATATCACAATTGGTCGATAGTGCCTTGGTTTTGCAAAAACCTGGTTCATAAATGGAAGAACGTTGCAAATATTTGCGCATTGCATTAAAAGTTCTTAATGGAAATGGGGTCCTTGATTACCAGTTACCAATACGAAACGTAATTATTTGATGGTACCGATGAAAGCTGAATATTTCATTGAAAGCTTTCAAAGGCTTGGCAGAGCATGCAATTTTGAAGGTTTTACTGCTTTTCTGCAGAATCGGTTATTTACATTTAAATTACGCCATTAAATTTACCTTTTGGGTATGTGGACGGCCTGCGGCGGTCGTGCTTACCGGGGTGCCCCCCGTCCATGTATCCGGGCTGCTGCCCTTCCTGCTGTTTCGCTCGTGGAAAAGCATTTGCTTTAATTATGGCCGGGGATGCGGAACATTTCAACCATTCGCGGCGACAAACGACTTCTTCGTTATTTTGTAAAATTCCCAACATGTTTGTTGAAAATGGATAGAGGGAACAGGCGGCGAAAAACGTCACGGCATATACGACATACGTATGTATAACCAGCAGACGTTTATCGGCGAAGTCGTTCCGAGGGTGATCCAATTTGCCCCTGGGCAGCAAGTAAGGGACCAACGTAATTAATCCTTTTCGAATTAATTGCCCTTCCATATGAGAAATATTTATGAAGCAAACCAGTGGTACAAGAGATCTTAGTAGCATTGCAAACGCGAAATATCAACAGATGTAGTCGCAGGAAATGAAGAAAAAGTAAAAGGAAAAATCTTGGGGGTGAAAAACGACGCCAAATTCATAATCAGCACGTGAATTGGTGAAATTAAAGCGTGTGTTCTTTAGCTCTTTAGCGCACAACAAAAATCAAAGCTGAGCCGGGTACAAGACGTTCCTATTTATGATGGGCAAACATTTTGTTTATTCCGCGAGTGGAGTCGAGAGCTTTTCTCGAATTGTAAGGAGCCTACGACACCGCATCCAAATGTGAGCTACAGGCAAACATCGAACCGGATTTCCGATATAATCAGTGAGATGCAAACTAACAGATCGGTAGTTGGTATTGTATCATCTCCAGAGAGTGGGATTATCGCTCTAGACTGGGGAATCTGACTTCTGCGCGGGGAAACAGATTCCACAAAAGTTAAATACTATATATCTGTCCTGCAATATCATTCTCCGGTTACTGGTCCTTCAGTTCGGTTTGTTCCTTTTGGATGAGAAGTTCCAGAGAAGGGTTCTTCACGACCGCAATTCTTTAGCCCCTTGACTCAATGCAGCGCTCTTTGCGGTGTCTTTCTGTTTGTTTTCAAAAGGATGAAAGGATGGGTCCTTACCTGGACAATTATTCATGGCAGCTACCGGAGCTCAAGCCAAGGAATAACTTCCGAAATTGGAAGCAAAGAGCAAAGCGCTTTGAGCAGCGGCTACCGCTGTCTCTATATAGTATTCAAAATTAGTATTCACAGAAAGTACCTACTTCTGCAAGACTCGTAGGGTTAAATTAAATAAAACAGCTCCTCATATGGTTCCAGTTAAACGTAGTAACGTGAGGAACCACTACTTAACAACAGACGACACTTTTATATAGTGGGGTTTCAATTAAAATGAGTTTTATGCGAGGCACTCGACCTTTTATGAAATTCTTGAGCGTGAAATTCGAGTAATTTACTCACAGTCTCGAAAATTTCTAGAACGCAAGTACTCGTCTCGTTCTGCAAATTAAAAACAACCTCATCAGCTAACTCTCTTACTTAAGGTGACTTCGTGCCCTTCATGTGCAGCCCCTATGTCTTTGGCAGAAGGTGACGCAATGGCTGCTTGTTTTGGCTAGAAATTATGTCAGATAACATCCTTGCGCCCGGGTTGCTTTGTACCATGGTGCCAACTAGCAGACATAGACACCTTTGGCAAAAATTCCACACAACGCGCGGAATTTTAATGCCCCTCACTAGGCCTCAGCGAAATTAGGCCATATAATTGAAGTGCCTCCGCGACTATGTGTAAATTGTGTACGATGTGCACTGAATTGAATCATTACTGCTGTTTAAACAAGGCGGCATGAACTGAGCATCGATGTTAGCCATTGTTCAGCTTAATTTGCCAATAAATCAGATAAAATGAACCGAAGTTCCTACAGGACTCTTCGATCGAAGTACGAAGTTTAAATTTTAAGTGACATTTATCCATATTACGCAAATGGTTATATTTTTCTAAAAGGATGTATGACTTCTAGACATTCTGAATTATTAAAATTAATCTTGAACCCACCCACGTTTCATGTGGACAAAGTACTGCAACATTTATGTTAGATTCTACTTCAAGTTTTGCTTTTAGACGGACTTTCAGATGGCCACTGAAAGCATTTCTTCAGCGTATATATGTGTATATGCATAACAAACTATATATATGCATGTAATCCTGAGCAATGTAGACACATATTTCGTTATGAATTTGTGAAATCATGCATGAATTATTACATTATAAGTTTTGCACTCCTTTTTATTTTTAAGTCATTTGTGTACTTTTGAAATCGCCGTTAAAATGTAACAAATAATTTAAAAAGTTGGAAACTGAAGATATTCATTGAGTTTGTCTAAAAATTCGTACATAAATGCAAATCTGATCTTAAACTAAATTTTGCATACAATTTTTCAAGCAAATGCTTTTAAATTAGCAATATCAGTTTTTATAATTTTATAGTGGAATTCTTTGTAAAAAAGCTGTTCTTATTTGTTTGAATTAATACATTTAATACTTAAATGGGTTAAATTTCGACAAACTTTCCAGAACAAGAGCAAAGCACTTGCAAAACTTTTCCTAAAGTGAATTTAAGATTGTGGGGCAAGAGGTATTTCGTCTTTAAATCATTTTGCTTCTAAAGGAATTCTTTTTGATTATGTTTGGCCACGGACTTTATAATTTACGAAAGGAATTTCAACACAAATTTTATATATGTATTACTATTCATAGTGCTGGCAAAATGTAGGTATATATAATACATTATATAACTTTAGAATGAATACAACTTGCAGAATTTAAGTTCTGTAGCTCAATTAATAAAGTCTTAATCCTTATTACTCACTCAATCGCTAACCAAATATTAATTTTTAAGAACTAGCTAGTAGTTCTTGGCATTTAAGTTTTTTATGATAGCATGATAAAAAATTCTTAACTTGCATGTATGGATGTATTTACTTTTGGATTCCCCAAATGCATATTAAAGGATTAGAATAATATTGAGGAAGTCATTAAGTATTTCTTAATAAGTATGTTATTGCATGATGTCGGATAGGTTATTATGGTAATGTGATAATTATTCATGTTCATTCCAATGTTTTGGTAAATATCTTATCTATGAGCATATATAAATTTTATTAATTTTATTGAAAGTCTGTACTTATAGTTGGATATTTGATACAATATTCTATAAAAAGTTCTGACTACCACAGCTTTTGATAAAACATACTTGTGAGGCACACACGTAGGTGTAGACGGTAAACTCGAAAGAGAACCACCCGAGCACTTTACAGATCTCGTAGTAGAGAATAATTAAAACGCAGAGGGTGATGATAGAAAACTTTTACATCCAGCTGCGCACCTCCATTATCCTTGCAAAGTGGATTAAAGCAAAGTCCCAGTTATTGTTTCAAAATAGTCAGCCATAACATTTGACGTGCTCAAGATGAATGCACCGCAGTAGACCTGCAGCTAGGTGTAAGCATCATCGAGCCTTTCGTCCTTTCAGGGTAGTGAAAAAGAGCCTATGTCGGCACAAAGCACTAATTCCTCTTTTGAGCCAATTAGTCGTGCAGTAAGTGGGGCCTAAAGACTAGTCAAAATGAACTTGTGTTTTCTACCTTACGAGCGTAGCCAGCAATTATGCTGAACCGAGCTCACCTGTTCAGGGGAGCTTACTTTGGTGCAGGTTGATAAGTCGGGTAGAGACGAGGACAAGGACAAGGACAATGACTGTGGCTTCTGGTAGTCCGTCCCGAATTTATGAGAAGCATCTACAATTTATCTCAAAGAGAGCTATTGCATAGTACGTTGATAACTACAATGGGATTTAATAATGCACAATTTTAGGCTGGCAATTGAACCTTTGAACGGGTTGAACATCGAGATTCCTACGGCAATGTTGATCAACGTATGTTGAGTAGACAAACCTTTCTATTGAGTCCGCAATTGAGTGATTCTGGAGTTACGTTGTGCAGGATCGTCAGCGTCTGAATCGCATTTTGTTGTCAGAACATTTTTAATAGTTTCGCTCTATTTGAATTTTATAATATAGGTTCCTTCAAAATGAACTACAATTTCCCTCCATTAGACATGGAGCCTGCATGGGGCTTTGTATGAAAGTATGGCAAATCAATCGTTTTCTCCATTAAGATTTTATTCTTTGCCAAAAAGTGCCGGATAAAGTGGATTTTATGAAAAATTAACTTATGCCAAGAAAAGAGCTCGAAAAAGGTGTAGAGCTATAATAAAAGAGCTTTCATTAAAAATTCATTAACCTTGAAAATTTTATTGGTAAATTTTTGTTTCAAAAGATTTTCTATATGTATACCTATTTAAATTACGTAGTATATGGTATGTTTTCCAAAAGTAATTTTCTAAATGGAATAAAAATATTGTTAGTCAATTAAATTTCTTTTTTTGCTTAAATGTGGAATAGGCAATAGTTATTTGGAGTGCAAAGTGACGAATACATAGTAAATATTTTCTGAAATATTTAACTTTAAGATTAATTTTTAAAGATTAAATAAATTAAAGACATTTTCATCTGTTATTTTTCTTACTTTACACAAGCCCTGCAAATAAGCAAATTAGAAGATGAAATCTGTAAATAAGCTTGACTAATATATGTCATTTTCTGCGTTTTAAAAGTGATATGTTAATTATAAGCAATTTTATTTTGATGTCCAAATAAAGAATTCTACAATGAACAGTTTAATTAAAATTTGCCAGAAAATTTCGATTGTGATTTCTTCAAAAGTCCTTGAATTAATATTTAATTTCTTAAGAAATGTTAATTTTATTTGGGCTCTAATTTTGCTTAATTGGAAAAGTATTTTAAATAAATAGGAATTGATATAATACTGTACAATAGGATTATTTACGTAGGTCAATGAAAGTAGCTTAAATATTGATCTCTACTTTTTAAGCATTTAAATTAATGAATACAATAAAATTGTTCCACATACACATACATATGTATATGCAAGTATATTATATAATATCAAGCAGGTTTTTGAGGTGGTTAATCATTTTACTAAAAGCATTTTAAATAAAATGATTTTATATTAATTATTCAACTTATTTCAATACAATTTCTTAATTTAGGTATGTAGTTTGGAGCAATCGGAGATGTTATAATAAGAAGACTAAATTTAAATTAGAAAAATTAAATAATTAGAACAAAAATCATTTTTCATTCTTTCTAATTAAGTTTATTATTGTATTATATATTGTATTTATTCTATTTAAATAATCTACGTCATCTATATTAAATAATAAAATGATTTATATTAATATTACAAGCATTGCCATTTTGCTTAGTGCGAAAAAAGGGATGGATACATATGTTTGTATATACGCATTTAACTCTGAGATTTAGTTATTTATTTTATCTACAAGTTTTCTGTTTCAGACCTATTTAAGTAACAAAATAAAAGAAATGCATACATACCTCAAAACTTTCTTTGTAAGGTCAGATAGTTGCCAACTTTCTACGACTAGCTGTCTATTAGGAAAGTTGGAAACGAAAATTATTACGCTGTTAAAGTTGATCTGCCAAGAACTGAAATACAGCAAAATGCTGTAAATACTCGGGGAGGGAAAAATCTTGGAGGGGTAAAGCTAACTTCATTTGAATTTGCTTCAGTTTCTTAGGTAGGAGTTGCGTTCTAGCCTCCGCTCGTATACCTCGCAAAAAATACTTTCATAATCTAATCGAAATCCTATTTGTAGCGATTTAATTAAAAATAATTGAGCAAGACGTTCGGCACCAGGCGTGCACCTTTGGAACAGTATTTTGATTAAAAGCAACTTTTACTAATTAATTAAAAGTGACAAGAGCTCGGAAAGTTTTGGCCCGCCCGACCTTATAAAGACAGGGCGTCTCAAAAACAAGCTTCTTCTTGCGAGTACTAACTTCTTCAATGTTTGACTTGCTGCGTTTGTTTTCCCGTGTCGTGTGCTAGGCTCGGGAAAACGCCCCGCGACGACAGAAGGAGCACAGTCCGAGACGAGCCATTATCTGGCGCTTAAGTGGATTCTGCCTGATTCCATTAACATCGGTTTATTTAAAAATTAAGAGAAACTCATTAAAATTAAGGAAATTACTCGAGCTCTGTTGTCTCCTTGCAATGGAGCATTCGGCGGACTTATCTATTTGCAAACGAGACCTGGGGCCTCCCCTCGTAATTCATTTTAAGTGCACTGTCTTTTGGGACCGGAAAGGAAATTGTGTTTATTTTCTTAACCACTACCGCTGCCCGGAAAATTCCGCGACCGGAAGATGAACGCAGCCAGTGCACGTATCCTTCGGTACAAAGTGCTGCTGAGAATTTCGTGAAAATACAAAAGTGGCTGGCGGGAGGGTCTAAGATTGCAGCTGCATAAATCCAAGAAATTCTTGCAATTTTTGAGTCCTTTCCGCGGGTTTTCCGCGCTCAGGCGACAAGGGACATCCATAACAATTTTGAAATCCCATTCGAGCGGAATAATTCCCACTCGCATTCAATGGTGAAAATAATTTGTCTTGACATTTAGCGTAGTGGTAAATTCTGTTATATATTTCGCGGGGACAAGAGCGTGGCACTGGCTGGATTTGCATATAAAGAAAAGCGAAGGAGTCCCGCGGGACCCCGGGCAGCCGCCGCTGTTCGCTACATAAAAGCAAGATGAATGTTTGCTGAAAGAAAGAAAACTTACCACCGGTTAACTTCTTGCGAAATATTACTGCAAAAAGATTATGAGTAATGTGCTTATCTGTTTCTATGAATATATGTTGAGAATGCCCGGAACCGTGGGTGCGGTTTTTTGCTTGTGGCTCCCGTTTTGCGTTCTCAGCGGAATAGTCGTTTCCATTCAGAAGTAGTCCGAGAAGAGGAAAATTCTGTAGAAAGCGCCAAGTTGCGCTTCCTGTTAAAACCCGAGCACGGGAAAATCTTCCTAGAAAAATGGCTGCATCTTCTTGGCGTACCATCAAGGGGATGAAATTGTTACATCTCGGACAATGGGCGAGTCATTCGCAGCATCCCCGTAAAAATGCCTCCTATAAAACCTCATTTCAATTTAAGTTTCCTCAATAAATTTTCCTCTACCTGTGCTTGCCCAGAAGGGCGGATAACATTGCTGTTAAATTCGTGGGGCATATTAAATAATGTGAATTCGAATAATTGTGAATAAACTTGTTTAATACATATAAACCCAAAATGAAATTGTTTCATATTTAATCATAAAAATAATAAACATTAATTGATTATCCTTAAATTTCCCATCCTTTAAAAATTATTTTAATAGAAAGATTTTATTTGTTAATTTTACTTTGAAAAAATGCTGTTTCCATAAAATAAAAATTGGGCAAAATAAAAATATGCAATAAATATTGTATTAGCTTCCCAAATGGATTATGTTAAAAAACTTAACAAACATAAAAATAAGGTATTGTTTGTTACATTTTTTTATAACTCTCTTGAATTAAAACTTTCGAAAATGAAACTTTGTATATTATAATGTATCTCAGCCCTAAGTACGAAAACAATTGTGCAATATTTTTCGAAGAATTAAAACTTAAGAAGCAGTTTTTTTAAAATTATTAATTAATAGTGTTTGCACTACATGTGTGTACTCTGAATCAAATCAGTTTCACAATTAGTGTCTTAACGATTAAAATCGAAACCAAGAAAGTGCAGAAAAAAGTTCTTTATTAAAGCAAGAAAGAGAAGCATGCTAACAACGTCGCAAACTCTCCGTTTTTTCTAAGTTCTAAAAAAACATGTCAAGAAAATGAAGTGGAATCTGGAAAAGGAATTTTTGTTGAATATCTTAAAACACGGCCAAAGGAAATTTTGGTAGAATGGCATTAGGGAGGGCGGCAGGGGCGGACATATCTCTGGCAGCGGTGGGTTTTCAGTGTGGGGGTGGCTAGACGCCCCAGTCGTCGGTTGCGGCGCCCACCCCAAACGTGCGACGGTGGAAAGAAACGAAAATTTCAATGCGGAAAAGAGGATATGAGCAATTCTTGTTTTCTTTTGTGCTGCCATCCAGAAAAAGCACCAGCAGTTCCACACTGTCGCTATATGCGGGACGTGTAGATGTGGAGTCATCCCTTTTAAGGATTTTTAGACACCTCGGATGCCTTTTGTAATTTAAACGATTCGAATGGGTAAATTTTGCAGGTCGTGCTTGCTTTAACCGGAGCTGCGACGGCAACGACGTTTGGGCGAAATTTCAATCTCGCTCCTGCCGGTCGGAAAGGGACCGAATGGGACTCGATTAGTGTAACCACTGGAAAGGGCCCCTTTCCATTTCCATGCGTAATATCCAGTAATGATCCCTTTAAATGCCCTCTTCTTGGGCATGTTTTTAAAGTAAGTTCGTAAAAGCAGTCTACAAAGCAACGACAGCAGGCCTTAGTGGGCTCTTGATTCTCGAATTGTTATTTTTGATCAAACCTTCATCTTGATGGTAGGGCCTAATTCCTTCATTTGATCTCTTCAAGTCTTCATTTGTTTACTCTGGACGAAAGGACTTTGCCAGGAGTTTTACTAAGTGGCACTATGCAGTTGAACTTACACAGTTTTCGGACTAAACACGACAATAACATTCTGAATGTGGAAATTTAAATATATAATTGATTAGATAAACTAAGAAAACTACAGTATTTTGCTTTCTTGCGAAAATATATTAAAATTGTCCTTTGAGCAGCGGTTATTAATGAAATTATTTATTATGAGTCTGTTAATAAAAGCATTTATTGGTTTAGGTTAAATTGATTTAGTGATTAAAATTGTAATTTTCCCAAAATTTATTGAATCAAATCAACAATATTGATGTTATACTTTAAGAGTCTGCAATTTGAACGGTCCGAAGTGTAATGTGAAAGAGTGTTTACTAGTAACATATTATTCCAAATCAATATCTTAATTTGAGAAAAAGAAGGTTAACATTTCAGTTACAAAAAAAAAAAAAAATCATTTGACCGATTAATATATAACTTATTTGTTACAAAAAATCGTCCTAATAGTCAAATTGGTTGTGATTTACAATATTTTTTTAATTTATTTGTAAATATTTTTTCAATCAAAATAAATATCCCACGAGTGAAATTAAACGAAAAAATATCTATTTACAACGGATGACAAGATAATATTTTCGTCGGTATTAAAATTAATTAATACTCACAATTTTATATTATGGCAATATTTATTTTCGCCATTTTAATCTGCCTAAAAGAAACTTACATACATATGTGGAACAGACAATCCGTATATATGGAGTGATGGGTGTGTTGTTTTATATAATTTAGGAATCTGTAGACTTTTGCTTTGTTTTGTATGTATTTATTATCGACCTAAATTACTAAATTGATTACCAGTTTGGAAAAAACCTTAACGTGCATTACGTTCAAGTTCCCTATTGTCAGGAACTCTGGTTGCATGGAACCATGACGCTTTTTATTTCTTGAAAGTTGCAAACTCGTTTGCCTTCTTTCTACCCGAAACAAAATGGAAGAAAAGGAAGATTCAAAAAGTTTGTAAAAGTAGGTGGCTTTTCAAACGATCTGAACTTACAAATTAGCTGCTAACTCCCATGCAATGCAAGTAAATAGGGAAAATTGCGCCAACTGGGCGAAGATGTAAACGTTTTAATTAGTTAACGCAACCACCGTACCCACCACTCCTAATCGCTTAAAGGTCGGGTCATCTGCATATCAAATTAGAGCCAATTATTGAAAGCACCCGCTCCAAATGACCGACAACTGGGGTACTGTTGAAACCCTGACGGATCCGGGCCATGGCACCCGGATCCCTGCCACACAAAAGTGAACTCGAATTTAATTGCGAGCCAAAGCCATTGCATTATTTTTGTGTGGCTGAAGGAATTCTTCCCTTGGCGTCCCGGCGACGACGTCTACAGGGCGACGCCGAAGAGAAGCCAAGCAGTGGATTACCGGATTAAGAGCAAGCGGCTTCCGAGAGAGAGGGCAGAAAGGATGGACGAGATTTAGCCCGGAATTCGGAAACTCGGCCCGGCCCGAGAGTTAGTCGTCGGTCCAGTGTTTTTTAATTAAAGAAATTTTTTCGTTTGACTGTCTCAAATTAAAAAGATGCAAATTATCCTTAAAATAAGAGCTGAGATTTGTTTAATTAATTAAATGAGAAGAAAAATTCTTTTTGGGGGAAATTAGCAGCCGAACAAAGGCTACGCTCCAGCGGATCCGCGAGCTATTTACGCAAGGTAATTGCTTCAAGATGTATCTGCAATTAAAATTAATGAAAGAGGAAAATCAAATAGCCAACTTGGCTAGTGCAGCAGAAATGCATATTTGCATAGATTGTTTTACTACTCGAACAAAACAAGCCAAGATAATGTTTTTCATGTAGAAATTATTTCCGAAATTTTCCCGAAAATCCCACATTCTCCCCTCCTCTGGGCGATTATTTATGCGTTAGCAAACAGGGTGCAATTACAAAATTATTTTCCTTGTAAGATTGTTTACGGATGGGGCCAGGCCGGGAAGGGGAGAAACTAAGTCGTCAACTCACCCGTTCGACTGAGGCCGAAACGTTTTTGAACGCACGAGGTCGAGGCTCGGGATGGGAATTTACATAAACGGGAAACTTTTTAATTTATAAAGTACTTTGGGAAAAATAGAACGCATTAAAAAATATCACGGCCTGAGAAAGGCTGTAATCCTTGGATCGAGTCCTTTGTCAGGGACTCCAGCTTTAATCTCTTCTCAGTCTGTCTTTCGTGGGCGAAATGTCCATGCGTAAGTGCTGCCATATTGTGGAATACCGCGGTCGAATAACTGTACCGTCGCGGGAACTGCGCGAATTCTAAAGGGACTGGAGAATGGAGGAATTTGCTACGCCATAAGGAAAGCAATCTAACACTTTTCCCATTTATCTTTTTTTTCTCGGTACATTGCCCCCGGACTTTTTCATTTTGTGGATGTTATTTGCATATAATTAGCCTGGAAAGGATGTAAATTTAGAGCCGGGCCCACCCTGGGTGCGGCTTTTGGGTTAATAATGCAGAAGCGTTCCAGTAGTGATTTTAAAGCATAAAGTAATGACGGTTTCAAGGGTATTTGCATCCGTTCCGTCGCCCGTCCGTCCACATGGCTTCCCGGACTTTGAGATAAAGTTTAGCGAGTGGCAAGAAGGAAGAGAATAAAGCGTGGCTATTAAATTCAGCTTCATGTACCATCAAATTGCCGGATATCTTCACTTGAGAAAGAAAGAAAGATTCACTTTAAGTGCTTGAAATTATTCTAGACTCATTATTAGACGCTAGTGCCCGTCAAAAAGGGGATGAAAACCACACTGATAATTACTGCTAGAGGGCGGGGTATTTGTTTTACTCCTTTACAAGTTAATCTGCTTAAAAGCGAAAAATAACATTTTGTCGGCCAGTCGCGGGGGTACGAACCAGCACCACCTCAGTAATTTTCTTGAATTTATGCCGGTAACTAAATTCCTGCAATAAAGCTGAATTTTGCCAGCATAAATACTTGATATAGAGTCTTGAATAGAGAGCTTAATGAAAAGTGGGGCTAGTTCCAGACAGCATTGTTCGTTTAAATGGCGCGGAAGGCATTACTGTCGAGCGCTGCAGACTCCGGACCACTACCCACCGCCCAGCCCCTCTAAGACGTTATTTACAAAGGAGCAACATAAATTAATTGGCCGAGAGTTAACTCTACGCAAAATCGCTAATTTACTTGTTTCTTGCGAAACACTTCTGATGGTCTTCCGATAATTACGCCGATGGCTCCTTCGAGCACCCATCCGGCACATGATGAGACTTTTGCTGAGATTGCGATGCTCGTCTGAAAACCATTAATTGATATTTTAAGGTTTCAGCCAAGTTTTCCATTATTTCAGGTTAATTGACTCTCAAGTAAGGTACACAGAACCGACGGGTTTGCTTACTAATCGAATCGAATGTAACTTCGTTTCGGTTTAAGGTTACATCAGCGGGGTGTGGGTTTCCTAAGGGCACTTCGATTTTTGTTATTGTCACAAATTCTGCGTCCTTATTTCGAAGAAACATTACAAATAAATTTGTGAAAGGCCTCAGGACATAGCTTAGTTGTTGTAGTCAATTTGAAGAGCTCTGTTCCGAAGCTGTTAGTAATAATTAATTTGGGTTATGTAAAAGTGTTATTTTGCTCAAATTTATTTACCTGCCTAAAATTTTTGAAAATGCGTCCCTTTAACATTGGAATAAACTGTAATTTGGAGTTTTTGTCAAAAAGCAATTAAGGACAAATGTCGGGTGCTTGTAAGAATTACCACTTTTTGTGCCTATTTGAATCCTGGCTGTCTTTTGGATAGATTTACTTGGGGGATCTGGACACGATATCGAGTTCTAATGCAGGTCTTTATCGGAGATTAGTCTCAGAACTAACAAATATTCTACTTCGGAAAATCTTATAATATATATAATAATCTAAAATAAGATCTCTTATATTTTCGTTTATTCTCCTTTTAGTTTAAAATAAAATTGAATGCTGACGAATTATCTTGCGATTATGCAATTTGTGGGGCTATAATGAATTTTGCAGCAGTTAGGAGTCAGTTCGATAATTTTGCCTTCAAACATTGTACAAAAAATTCCTTTTCACAACTTTGTCTGAAATTTCCCAATTATTGTTTTAAATATATATATGTATAAATATATTCCTGTCGCTAATTTACGTAACATTTAAGCAGCTTTCAAGCATATAAAATTATGTTGAATGAATCGTAAATTATTTTACAGGGCAAGGGCGCAACAGTGTTGATACGTTTTAAAAAAATCGGTAAGTACGGAAAACATAAAATATTTACATAATCCATAGAATAATACACATTTATATGTATGTCATATGAACTTAAATAAGTAATTTTTTATGTTCGATAAATATCATAATATGAATATTTATTGTTTTAAAGTCTGAAATTGTCGCTTCAGGGAGTAAGCAGAGGCATGACAAATATTGGACGAAATCGGATTTGTAATAAAATACAATCAGTTTAATACAGTTCTTTTTTAAATTTAATTTATTCGGTAACATTCTACATTAATTTATTTACAAAGTCATTTGGTATTTATTTCCTGTAATCATTAAAAAGGTATCTTAGACTTTTACATTATTGAAACTGAAAAGAAAGTGTGTGATGTTATTTATAAAAGTATATATAGTGCTTGATATATATTGGTTTGTTCTTCAATCGGTTAATTTAACTAACGTCATTAGTAATACAGATTTAAAATGTTTTTGGGAAAATCCCTTTTCATAAAACAAGTCGAACTGAGGGAGGGCGTTGTCTTTGAGACGCTTCGAGTTCTAAATTCATGTCGTTAAAGTGTCAAAAGAGGATAAGTGCAAATATGAAAACGGTGAGAAATTGTCAGCTTCCACCAATCTACCTACAGTTAAACGGGGCTATATATTCTTCAGGTGCTCTTCACGTAAGAGTTTGTGGGTGGCGGCCCGGAGCGGGGGCGGCGTCAATCCGCCACTTTAAGAAAATCAAACATTAGCATAGCAGTGCAACTTTTTCCCTCTATTGAATTTACTGGTTCAATTCCCTTTTTGATTCATGGCCATTTGTAGATTCTCCCGATGAATATATTGCAGTACTTTGTTGAAGCAAACGCGGCAATCAATTTCACTGTCTGGTTAACATCTTCCTCGTCTAGCGATCCTTTCTTCTGTTTCACACACTTACATACGTCAACCAAAGGAGGTAATGTAGGAAGCCTCTAAACGATTTTTCCTGTCTTACACGCTCTTCCACCCTGTCGAATAAATCACTTTACTTAGAATTGACGAGAGAACGTGAAAAAATCCTCTTCGTGGACCCGGCGGAACCCCTGCAGGGGGTAGTCCTGGCGCCATCAGGGTGGCGGGGGCATATCAATATGATAAAACTTTATCTGACACTAAGGGTTTAAAGTTCTTTGATAGCGGATACAATGTAAATAAAAAATAGATGAACAGTCGTTTGCTGCGTTCAGTTTTCCCGTAGGCTTGGCTGACAGGATGATGTAAGGTGGAGTTCCGAAATATACTCCAGAGGTCCCCGCTTATTCTGTTACACATACATATGCATGTACATATGTATGCTTGGGGGCAGCAATTCTCTTTTACCAGGAGTTTTCCTTCTGGAATTCAAATAAATTTAACCCATTACCTTACAAAGCTCCTAGCTGGGGCTATATTTATTTTGTTTTGGCTCGCCCATGTTTTGCTTCAAATAAATCTTTAGAGAAGGAAATGTCTCAATAAACAGCCATGCTCATTTAAAGCAAATTTATTAATTCTACTGATATATTCAACTAATTTAGTTATACATTTCATTTACTTAAGTCTGCATTCATTTGTATAATAGGATTAACTAAATTTTGTGCTGGAAATCCATTCTTCATTCATCTTTGATATTTTTAAGTAGTCTAGCAACGGTACAATTTTATTTTAAAATACAATTTTGGGAAAAGTGCTTTAATTCTGTCTAAAACCCAGTGAAATTTTATAATCGGATTTTCCGCTATTATACATTTTTCATAAAAATTTGTAGCTAAATTATTAAACTTGGCGATTAATAATTTTATGTTGGTCAAAGTACCTGGGGAAAATGCCAGGTAAAATTAAAAATCATTTAAAGGACTTTATTTTTAGTAATATGGAATTTGTTAAGATGCGTACGTGCAAAGTGAAAATATATGTTATGGATGCATGACTATGTTATAATAAACGATGATTTATTTTTGTAAACTGGAAAAGTTGAGATTATTCCACATAAAAAGTATCTTCAATTTTATTTAACTACATAAGGAATACATACATATATGTACTCTTATGTCGAATATCTTTTTCAGTCGAGTTCACAAAATTGGAATTCAGATTAAAAAATGTATTTTGAGTCACGGCTTCGATTGGGGAAGGCGGGAGGTGCATATTTTACATAAGTTAACTAATATATGAAAAAATCGAATTAAAGAATTGTTGTTTTTTTAAATATTGATATTTAAAATTTCTAATGAGATAGCTATGTATCAATAAAAAAAGGAAAATGTCATAGTATGTGCCGAATACAGAGAGATAATCGGTAGGATAGCTTCAATTCCTTCTTAAAAGTATGTCGTGGAATAGCTCCGCAATTTCGAAATACAACAAGGAAAGCAAACCGATAAGTGCCTTCGTAAATGCACAGTGTCCTGCATGGGTTAAATAAAACAAGAAAAGCAGTCTTCTGGCAAATTACTCTAGCTGAAAGGACTGAATGTTTAGTAACTGTGCAATAGGTACATATAAATTCAAAATTCAAACTAATACCATGACCCGTGGATGTCCTTAAAGTGGGTCTGAGGCCAGGGCCGCGGCTGAGCTCCAGCAGCCAGGAGCAATTCATGATGCTGGCTATTTGCCGGAGGACAAACAAAAATTTTTTATTTGAATTTTAAAGCATTAACTCATTCTGACAGTAACTGAATTTTCGACGACTAGAGACTGCTATTGCCAACTCGATTTTCCGTCGGAGGACAGTGAATCGAACATGCAAATCAGAAACCATTTCGCTTCATAAAAGTCCACCAGGGCGTATTGCAGAACATTTAGTGGGTATGCAAATGACAGCTCTTTGTCTGTGGGTTCCTGTGCCAGGGTACCCGGGTAGAGCGTCAGAGATGTAACCAGCAAAAGGTATTTTTCGATTTGTTTCAGGCACCCACAAAGCGGCAGAAAATAAAACGACGCCAATAGAGTAAATGCCTTGTTTGCTTGGGACTTCGTACAGCTCCATTTGCGTTTTTGTTTAAATTTGTAACAGAAGTCGTAATTTGAAGATATCCGGGCGGATTAACCCGCGAAGAGGCGACCCGTTCAACCTCCACACTTTGAGCGCAGTTTGCGTAATTCCCTTCGGATTTGCGGGTGCTACGGCAGGGCTGTGGGGCGCTTTCTTTCGGGGCGAGTGATGTGCGAGAGTGTCACAATTTATATGGATCATGGATGGATGGATGCATGACACACAGTTCGGGCTTAATAAACCCTGGAAAATAACTCCCGATAAGTGAATAAGATTGTGCTCGAATGGACCCACCCCGCAATCACGGCCTTAGTGGGTTGCAGGCGTATCAGGAGAACCCTCCAAATATCCTGCGAGTCATTCCGCATTCACCCGGCTCAGCCCTTCCGCACAGATGTTCGGTCGCATCAATAACAGCGGTCTAACCCAAACGACGTAAACATGATATATGAAGACATATTACAAATGTGAGCTTAATAATATTTTATTCACCGCCCGGATGAAATATGTATTTTGCGGTGATACTGCGTGCCTGCACCAGAAAAGGATTCGGAATTCACCCGGTCCTGGGAGACCGATTTTTTACGCTCGTTCACTCCTTCGTTCAATTACCGGGCGCGCCAGTTCTAGGAGGCAGCCTACCCCCCTATCCTGCGCAAAAATTTTCGCACGGGACCCCTTTATTTACATATCATCTAAAACATATATTTCACGTGGTAACGATTTCCTCGCGCGTTAAATATTAAATTCTTATATTTCGTCCCGGAAGGACGCATATCATCACAATTTGCGAGACTGCAGCACGACTGTTTCAACACTGTATCCGCTCGGGGATTATGAAAAGAAAATATACTGCCTAAATTCAGGAAAATATCGTTAAATTGTTTGAATCAGTAATACAACTGATCATATGTAGTTATCATATTTAAAAAAGAAAAATTAGATTATGGACAACAACTGCTTTGAAAATTGCAATTTATTTTTCATTTAAAGTATACATGACAATTTGAGGGTTCCTTTATTTCTGAAGTTAAAATCATGAAAGGAATATGAAGAAACATGGGCACTTAATTTCAAGTAAATAATAATATACCAAATTACTCTTCTCTAACTTTTGAAATGACGGACTCCCATTTAAACGATTAACTTTATGTCATAATTGTTATATTTATATTTCGGGATCGGTGCGAAAAAGCCGCGAGCAGAAAGCTAGTGTTTTATAATTCGAAAATTGGAAAATTGACCTGCTTTGCGTTTTCGCAAAAATGCATTCGTATGTTCATTTTATATTAAAATCAAATAAATATTACGTGGCTTATTAACCACGTTGCTTTTGATTGTAATCGAGTACTAATTTAGTTTACATTTAATTCTTGGTAAATCCTAGTAATACTTAAATTAATAACGAGACCAGTTTATAATTTATTGTAATGGATCATGTTTTAGTTTTTTTCGTTCAATAAATATTGACAAAGTGCATCTACATATTTGATATGAGGAAAAACTGTGGATTTATGTGGAATTATTTTTCAGGACATTATCCACTGTTTATCCGGTTAATATGTGGCTATCAGTTGGCCAGGCAACTCCTAGTAAAGTAGAATATTTTGATTCCGATAAATTTGATTAATAGCATTATTTAATGTACAATTTAATTGAGCCGGATTACGCTCCAAGAGACTAGTCATTAATTTAAATGCTAAACAATTTCTATGTTATTTTAGTAGAAACTTTATCTCTAAAGTACATAGTTAATTTTTGGTTCAGCCCATGTTTAATTTAATTTTGTATTTTTTACAAAATATTACAGCATATTATGTAGTACTCAATTTTTCCATGTTCTTAAATTAAATGTATATTCTCCTACATACGATCTTTAAAGTACCTTTCCCATGTAGGAATTTTACACCTAACTTGAATGTTGAAGGCAATTAATTGAATTTGAAATTGTAGCAATATTTAGCAAATGCTTTATTAATATTACAAATGGTTATTAGGTGTTTTATTATTGTCTGCATGTGAATGTTGCAAGTGATTGATCTGCTGTACAGCAGCGAGTTCTAATATGATGTTTAGCGCTAGAATGATTCGTATTTGCATTTCGCGCCGGGCATTGTTTTATTTCAAATACAGCGCTAATATTAATGGTACTCGTTGCGCTAACCTCCGAAGTAAAATGATTTCACTTTATTCAACCACATTCCAGTGCAGTTAACGTGAAAGCAAAAACTCTTGCCGCCGCCGTGCATTTATAATACGCAGCGATGGCAATAGGATCCCGGGACTGGGACCAGGACCAGGACCAGGACTGGGGCTCTGGAGCCAGGAGCCAGGAGCCGGGAGCCGAGCCCCGGGAGCCCAGGCGAAGGCACAAAGCCCGGAAAGTTGCAAATGGCTGTGGATTACCGGATGGTTAACAGCTCGGTAAAGTGAATTGAAATAACCATGCAAATCTCTTAAGCGCTCCCCTCGATTTTAATTGAAGTGCCGGAGCATGAAGGCTCCGGCTCGGGCCACTAGATCATCGGCATTTGTTGGCGTTTACAGATTGCAGTCAATAAACTAAACGTAGATTTCGGGATCGGTGTTCGTGTGTGGGCTCCCGTACGGAACCAGCCGAAGATAAATTAAGATGGGCAAATTCGGCTTTAATTCAATTTCCCCTTCCTTGCCCAGGATCTGTGGGTCAGGAATTCAGGAGCACTGGGTCTGGATCAGCTTTGCCTAGTGCGCTTCGTGTACTTCTAATGTCAAAATGCATGAAAATATAAAAAAGTTTCAATAACAAGGACGAAACCTGCAAATTCAAATTTCACCCTACTATGCATGTTCAATTGACAGAGTTTGTATAGATCTGGAGAATGAAAAACATCTTTTCAATTTAAAGAAGGAGAAGGTTCTACATTTTACTTGTAACTTTTAAAATTATCGTTTATTTTCTTCAAAACACTAAGATTTCTTAGACTGAGGTTTTTCGAGGACCAGAATTTCCATCATTACGATACCTTATATGTAGATGCTCTTGTAGATGTTTAAAAAAAATTTGAACACCTAACGACTTTCTTTTATTGAATAAGATATATCTATATTCAAAGGGATTGAAAATTGGAATGTTAATTTTATAACAGTTTGAGTTATGCTTTTTTTATATTATTGATTTATTTATAGTTGACGATAAAGGTAATGATGAAGACATTTAAATGATTTTGAAAAAATATTCAAAGAAGAAAAGCATACAGTACATATTTAGTTAAGTAAGTCTTGTCTTAAAACTTTTAAATATTTGTTTTCAATCTAAAATAATTGAATGTATCCAAAATCTGCAGTCAAAAACGTTTAAAGGATTTAAAAAATAGAATAATACATTTTCTTAAATTAGAAGAAAATTGAGATAGAGTAGTTATTCCAAAGTAATATAATTTTATTAAATTTGATTATTTATTACAACCGTATATTTTTGGTATCCTGGGCCAAGATATAACCAAGTCGGATTTTTGCTGCGAAGCAAAATATTGTACTTCATGGAAAAAAGCTCTTATTTAAGAATACTGTGTTTGTGAATTTTAAGTATACATATATACAAAACATTGCAAAATGTAATGTTTTTCATAGAAGAGGTAATTTAAATTTTATTTCAATTAGTCAGGGAGAGTTTTGAAATTGCTATAAGCCGTTTAAAAATTATGCTTTTACCACAACCATCCAATCTTTCGACAGTGCGCTCCACTTCCAAATTATATTTTGGCTGGAAGACCATGTTCTTTGGCCAAATTTTTCGGGACGGAATTGATATCGTTACTTTCTATTTTAAGTCGAATTCTGCGGATTCCTTATGTTCGGTCCGAAAAATAATTTGCGCAGCATAAAAACCTCGTGGAGTGGAAGAGTAAATGAATGGCATTTTGGGGGTGCACTTGGGGGCTGCTCGCGAAACGCTCAAACATTCCATTCAGGTCCATTTGAAATTAAAATTTTCCCCAGAGTTTAGTGTCCATTTCGCTTGATAGCGCAACTTGTTATGAGCCAAGTTATAATCTCGCGAAGAGAAAAGTTTAAATCTGAATCGCTCTGTCAATGGACAAATAACACAACAAACTCATTGTTTACCCGCTGCCACGGATCCGCGGGATCCGCGAGATTCGTGAGATCCGCGGCTAATGTGTTTTTATCACTGTGCGCTGCTCCCCCCAGGCCAAAGCATCCCGCGGCCGTCGAGGAAAAGTGCCGGGCGTAATGGAAGGGAAACTTTTGGGAGCACTTAGCGAATGATTTTATGACTTCTGCGAGTACTCAGGCTCTTGAGGAAAAAGCTGGAAGTATCACTGAGGGGTTTTTTTCTTCGCCGGCAATTGAGTTATTAACGTTTACTCGCCCCGCAAAAACAGCTCCTATGGCTCGAATTGAGCGGGAACCGCCCGGTGACGGGATTATTGCCAACTCAAGGGAAAGTTCGTCCATCTCGCCCGGCACCGTCCTGATTAGCAAAAAGAGCAGGAGTGGCCGAGCGGCGTTAATTAAAACCTGCTATCTTTAATCTTAGATAATTCCCAGGCATTTCACGTAGGTAATTTACAACTCAACCAAATAGACGAAAAATTACACTTGACCAGCTGTGCAAAAACTTAATTCCTTTGACATTTTCACAGGACCCACCACCACATGCCCCGCTCTCCCCGGCCGGAGTCTCACAAATTGATAGAGGAAAAAGGATCCCTTCCTCTGTATAGTGCGCCTGGAAAAACATTTCATTTGCTCTTTTTACGGCTGGTTCAACCTTCAGCCAGGACGACTGGGAAATCGCTTCGACTGCGGTTTGTTTCAAATTGCTTAATGAAGTAAAAACGAGAATAAATCTCTCAAATTTCCTCAACCAAATTAATTCGTTTGACTCGATGCGAGAGGAAAGTTCATTTGTGAAGTGACGAAATGAACTACTTCCATTAGGACCACGCAGCCCTTTGATATCCAGGCTTCCTTTGATCTAGGGCGCTTTATTTTATGCGTCTTGTGAAAGTTTCGTTCAAAACTTTTTAGTTGGAAGACACAACCATAGCTAGCATATCGAATATTGCAAAAAGAAATTGAAAAAACATAAATAAAATAAGCACAACTATATTACAATTACTACCACAAAAAGGCCTGTCTTTTGCACCAATTGACCAAGAGCGAAAATTCCTACTATAAGCTTAGAAATAACAAAATATTAAATTAATTTGGGTAACACAGTAACAGGAGGCTTCTTAATATATGTTTTTGTTCATTAATTCACAAAATTTGTTCACAGCACTTATATAAAAATCAAATTTTCCTGCAAAAGCAATAATGTAAAAAATATACTATAATATTCCAACACTAAATAATTCTTAAAACTATAAAATTATCTTTTAAAGGGCCCACTTGTACATTTTATAATTCCTCTGGCATGCATTTATTTCTGAAAATCAGGTAACTTTTGGTTTTGTTCAACAAATAAGATTTCATAAGTTATTGTACACACAATGTTCGTAACATAGAAATGTTGATTGAAAAGTTTACAAGTAGTTTTAGAAATTTAAAAAAGCATCTTTATAGCATGTGAACATAATAATACATGGCTACTTTGTTACTCTACGTTTTTCGTAAGAGAAATCCAGAAAATGTTTACCGCATGTTTCTTTTCTTCATTAATCAATAAATTGAGAGTTGTTTTATTACACAAATTGATGTTATTTTCCAAAATTGTCATAAATCATTAAATAAAGAGCCTCTCTAAAAACTTTTCATAAGGTGTGTGTTTGTAAAAATTTACCACTATACCTACACCTATTTACACTTATGGAACAAGGGGAGAATTTCAAATGTTGCTAGCTTTAAAGCGATTTTCCATGTTTTTCATCACTTGCATTTTAATGTCGTTTAGCTTTAGGAAATACTTCGACAGGCTAGCACGTTCTTGCATGATAATTAATTGAAGAAAGCATCTCAGAGATATTCCAAGAATGGCATAGAAAAGTGTGAAGCTCGCGACATGCACTAATCGAAGTGATGTACGAAATTCATTGTTGCTGTTAAAAATTAAGCAGGTGAAGCAGCTTTTCGCTGTAAATAATAAATACACCTTTTGCTCAATGACTACAAAGTAAATTCAGTTGTTCGTGGAATACACAAACCGCCTGAAAAGCGATAGTAAGAGAGATCAGGAATTTGAATTTCTCGAGCATCGCAGCATCCAATGCATCCCTGCCGAGGACGCGTCCTGGAAAGGGGATATATCTTCGGAACCAGAAATAAAGTGCTTCAAATGATATGGGAGCAGTATTAAAATGGAATTGGATTGAAAGCAGTTAAGTTGCACACTGGCTGTGCCCAACGAGCGACGGGGTTTTGCATGCTGTTTCCGCAGTTTTATTGGTTAAACCTTAAACTGTTTCAAGGAGTTTTAAAATTGAGTTGAAAACAATTTAGACGTTCACAGCAACTTGACGAGCACCCATTACGACTGGGGCTGTCGGAACGAATCTGCTCTGAATTAAGGCCCTCGGGAAAAGTTGAGTCTCTCTCGTCCTACCAGAGGATTATGCAGAAATATGTATTTATGGGAGCTTAATTAAACATGGACACCTCTTACCACTCCTTGCCTTAGAGTTTCTGACAACTACTTGAAATTTATGTTTCACCTAAAAAGAAGGTTATTGCGGACATAAGTACATATCTATAAACATATCATGTTCGGTTGAGGAGAAATGGGGTTGAGTTGGAAAAAACTGTATCATCTTACGGGCGAGACGGAAGCAATGGTGGAAACACAAAATTTGTGAAATACCACATGCACTAAACAATATTGTTTATGATCTGGAGAAACATGTTGCATGCCAATTTCACAAGCAGGTGGACAAATTTAATACATATGAAAATTGAGAGAAAAAGTTCCGATTTTTGAACTAAATAAGTTGAAAAGTAAGTTCAAATTTACATTAAAATTTATAAGGAGGTTGTCCTTTCTGACAGACAGCTTCAGACGTTTTTTGTTTATAAAAATGTCTAGAAGAAAATATTTAATGCTGTTATAGAACGTTTTTGAACTTACACATGAACCTAAATATATTCTACACAATATATATTGGACGAAATAGACATTAGCTATGTATATTGCTTATGTTTAACTCTTAAATATAACTCATTTTACGCATTAATTTATTTACTATAGTATTACATTAATGTTATTTTACACAGAACCCACTCGGATGAAAAACTGCTAGATACTGTGGTATTTACCAAATCGTTGGGATATTACTATACACGCAGAATAAGGTCCTTGTAAGACAGTTTAATCTAAATTATTTATGCATAGTACATAGATATTTAATCTGAAATATAGCAAGAAAAAATGTAATTTATCCGTTGAAAAAAATAAATTTCCCTTTGCTCATTGTATATTTTGAATTTATTAGCGTTAACTCAATTACGAGAGCTGCACTTATAAAGTGAGTTGTAAAAACTTTAACTTCTACCTTCTCCAGTTCTACCTAAAAGGGTGTAGAAACCGTTTGCCTCTTTGAATTGAATCATTAAGAAATCCGTTTGCACTGCCTGGACTTGATTAAATTACATAAAAATTTACTGCAACTGTCTTCCTAATGCACAACACTACTAAAGCGCATGCATTGCAAAAACGAGAAATAAATTTCAATTTGCTGGTCCATAATTTTAAAAAACGTAATTAATGTGTCTGACACGAAGAGGAAGGAATTTTTGCAGATATACAAGAAGAATCCTTTTGTCTTCGTGGCCAGGTAATGGTAAAAATGCTGAGACTTATTAAATTATAGTCGGAAGAGGAAGTTTATTGCACTACCGGTTCCCTACTATAATTTTGCGAGTAGAGGACCGTAAAAAATGGAATGTTAATTGTGTAATAAAGCGGACGGTCACTACCCTACTAGCCCTAGGCCCGGTGGTAATTAAACAAATCATAATTGCCCGACGGTGCGGCCAAGTACTTTCATGCGAAATGCTCAAATAAATGTCAAGCTGCTGCGGGATCCGGCGGCTTAGGGACGGCGATATATCACACCTGTTGTGGGTTTAGCATCCTTTGGATCTGAAATTACGCACGGAATAATGACCACGTATATGCCGATGCGGGCCTTCAACTTACATGCAAAAGCCCCCGTGAACCCATTAAAATGTAATTGATGATTCTAAGGCTCCTCGGCACGCTCCTGTGATGCGGCCGAGTCCCGGGAATATTTTTCATGTTAACAAACAAAAACGACGAAGGGGTCCGGGAATTGAGCGAAATTTTATGAAACGGTTCCATTGTTGAAACCATTTGTTGCAAATGTTACTTCCAACAACTTGATGTTTACCGAAAAAATATCGCATGTAGCCGCATACACAGCCACGTCGCTCAATAGTTACAGCGTGCGTACATTTAGCAGCACTCGTAAATCAATTACCTTTTTGATTTATGCCTTAAATCCCGCGAGCCCAACATGCCCCTGGATCCTGGCGGGGGAGGACGAGGTAGGTACATAACAAAATGGACTTTTTTGGGCGTTTGCCTCTGTGGAACCTGGAGCCCTGGAGCTCCGCAACTTCGCGTCCTGTGAGGAACCCTCCGAAACTCTAAAGATATTTGAGCCACCGAATGTGTAGCAACTCATTTCCACCTTGTAGTGCAGCGGGCGGATGGGGATTAAGAGCTCTCCCGGGGATTGTCTACAGTCTACACGCTCCCAGAACAGGTGTTCCCAGTGCTTCATTATGAATTAATACTGATTTTTGCAGCCGGTGGCGAGTGGAGTAATGCGGCCAACCTGTTGCAGCAATTAAAACAGAGAAATCCGAAAACCTGAAGATTGTCGACGAATAAAGTAATGGCACAAGAAGGCGCCAGATTTTTTAATTTGCGAATAAAATTAAAATCACAATTGGGGAGAATATTCAGAATACGCGGTTTGTCGTTTAGTCTTTATGTGAAATCTTTTAAAGGATCTCAAATTAACTTCTATCGCTTTTAGTCTTTCGTACTTTGAAATGAAAATTTGGAATCCGTATAAAAACATTTTCTTAGGAATGACTAATGGTAACGAGTTGAAATTAATACTAAATACCAAAGTCTGCAATTAAATACTAAAGTTTTTAACCTAATACAATAGTAACAGGATAGCTTACTGACTGACAGACACAAGGGGTTCTTTCCGATTTTTGGAAATAAACCAATAATATGCATATTAAATATTTCGTTCAGAATTCAAAATTCACTATGTATCAAAAATCGTGGGTATGTGGATATTAAATTTCAAACACCACAAAGTCTCTAAGCCGTATTAAAAATATAAATTTTGTGTAAAAAAATGGTTTTTTTTTTGTAAGTAGAAAAAATAGGCTCCTTCAATCCAAGATATTAAGCGTAAACATTCATTTTTTCAGCGATTGATTAGTTATGTAACTAAAGATTTAATAATATCTAATTACATGTACATATCTTAATGGATAGATCATTAATCACTCATGATTAAAATTAGCGCATTCAGGATTAAAATGGCCGTTTAGTCAAATTAATCAAAAGTCAGAAGAGAGTGCGTTTAGTTAATGGTAAAACAACTTTTTAAAGCTAAATAGAAAGCATTGGCTATTGGCTATTGGGATTGAAAGTATCCTTTATGGAATTCCTTATCTTTAGTCTGGGCTTTAACTAAAATGTTTTGTTTCATTTTAGGTTATTTAAAAAAATATATTATACTTTCAAATAGAGCTCTTTGTATCCTTCCGTACTAGGATGAAATATTAATTAAAGTCTTGCATCATGACTAAGATTGAAACTTGATAGTCACAAGAAAGCCACTGAGTTGAAATTAATTAGGTAATCATTAGACAATTAGTATTATTATTGGTAAGTTAGAATGTATATATGTAAAAGTTGTAATGTTATTTTTCAGGGGAGCTCAAGAATTCATTGAGATACACCAAATATAAATATTAATTTATTATGGAAATATAAAAATGCTACGAAATTAGTTATCAATTCCTTTCGTGGGGCTTAATTTGAAAATCCATAAATTTTAAGGTTTGGTACCTCTGTTAGATTTCTTGTTCTGGCAGAACTCTTTATTTATTATAACTTTTATTGGTTGGATAGTATAAGTAAATTGATTTAATTGATAGTTAATATATATTTATACATACAAGAGAGAAAAAGGTGAAATTATTGAATAAAATTATCCTTACCCGCCTTTTCAAAATCTTAATTCCTCAAAGTGCATATTCTGAGGAAAGTGAAACCTTTTTTGAGCAAGATTTATGGGATTTGACTGAAGGAAATATTACGTGTATCTTGAACGGTGTATCCATTTGTTTATTAGTTTTGAGAATAACCCGGAAGTATTCCGCCCCTTTAAAAATCCTCCTGAAATCGCAGCGCTAGTCTATCCGGTTCGAACGAGAATACCTGGAAACTTTCTCCACCTCCGCTCCGGTGCAAGGTTTATTCAGACGTTGAAGGTATATTTTGTGCAATTTCTAATCTGCATTAACATTGCAGCAGCGACCCAGTGCAATCCATCGGCAGTCATCGCATGTAATGGCTCCCGATAGTTTCGCCAGTATGTCGGTCGAGGATTTGGGCGGAGAGCGGGCGGGGCCTTTGAAGTCAAATATGTTGCATGACAGAGCTTCCTTATTGAAAACATCCCTTCTTCATATAATTCAGCAGTCAACATATGTATGTGGGTACGCTTTAGCGTACGTGATCTGGGCCATAAATTTATGCGAATCCATTCGAAACTGGCAATCCAGCACAATAACACCCGATGCCAGAAGGAGTTAATACGTTGGCAAACAATAAGAATATTTAGATATGAATTTGCAGGATCTGAGCGCCCTTGTTTGCTTGCTGATTAGCTCAACACACAGAGGGCGTTCGTAGTTATGTAATCGGGAGAAGAAACTGGCGGCAAGACGCTAATAAGTTTTCTGCAACATAATCAAATCCTTCGGTTTTATGTAACGGCCGTCGGCACTGCTTAAAATAAATTGCTCAGGCCGTTTGACACGTGGGTATGAAGCACCTGGAGACTTCCTTTAAGCAACGTGCCTAGCTACATACATTGCTGAAAAGGTATCAACCAAATATTTATTAAATGAAACCTTTTAATTTAAGGTTTCATTAAAAATTTTGTTTTTCGTTCTTCCGCAATCTGGTGTGCAAAAAAATTTCACTCAAATTTTGAATGTTTTGTTAATTTAAAATATTCAACTTTTTGTAAGTTTTTAGAGATTCCTGTTTTCCCTTTTCCTTCCGACTTTCAAAGTTTGGTGGGGCTTAAAACGGATTGTGGCAATAGCTCAACGAATATTTTGACAAATTTCTCTAGATCCTGCATAGTTTCTGTAATGAAAGTGAACTGAATGCCTTCAAGAGTTTGGAAAAACTCGAAGCAAACTTTATATATCTCAAAGTTAATTTCTAAACTTTAAAAGAGAATTGTTAATTGAAATAAACGTTGAAAGAATCATCCAAAAATTCTGATGGCATCCAGGCCACAGTCGGGGAAAAATGCTTCTGGATTTGAGGCATTTGGCCAGATAATCATCACAGCGCAAATTGGATTATCGTCCACAATGTGAGTTACGCGGGGCCCAAGTGCTCGCGACTTTCACTTAATTTTAATTAGAATTATAAATCTGCCCGGGTAAACAAAAAGCCCCCGAAAATTGCAATGTGAGACATGCAGGCCGAAGTTCTGACTTAATGGGAAAAGTTGCCGAGAGTCGGCGCCGAAATTACAATCGGAAGAAATATGTTAATTAGCACAAGTGCAGGGCAAAGTTGCTAAATTCTATCAGGGCGCTGCAACAGTTCCAAACTGCTAGTCACTGCCACCCCCGCAGCCGCCCTGCACATTAGACGAGCCGCATTAACGTACAGTACCACCGAATTTAGTGTACCAACTACCATTGGTGCTACTTTATTATATATATTTTCTGTAAGTAATTTTCCATAAGTTTCTGTTTAAGTACAACTTCACACGTCTTCCGTGCTCGCAATTTACGCTGTTTTCTCTCCAGTACATCGCGTAAGTTGCCGAGTAAATATTTCGCCGCGAAAATGGAGGACTTGTGCTCGTCTACCATCCCACCCAGAATATTCTTCTCTCTTTGCCAAATTATAAAACTTTTCGGCATAAATTGTTATTTCAGCTATTACGTCTTGCGATTGTTTAAATGACGTCAGCCTCAACCCCCACCCAGCTTCATGAGTCAAATATAAGGCTTGGGATTGCTTTAGTAGGGATTGCATGCTCGTTGCTTTTTAAGACTTAAGAAAAGTAGACAAAAGTGATGACTGTTTAATTTGTCTACCACTTCACTAACATATATAGTGTGCAATGTGGAAAATGAGAACTAAAATCGAGATCTTGTTTAAAATATTGTAGAGTCTAACTTAGCAATGTAGACAGAAATCAAAATACGATACCATGAGCCAAAAAAATTTACGTTAAGTTGAGGAATTACAATTCTTTACGAATTTAAAAATGGAATTTCCAGACGGCAACATCCTCTTCTTCGCATCACTGAAGTGAGAAAAGGACTTTGTTCTCTTAAATATTAAATAAATAATTTAATGCGTTAATTTACATAAATGCTGATTGAGATAGATTTTGTTATTAAATTTCCATAAAACAGAGAACATACAATAAGGGTTTCTTTTCACTAAACTCTAAAAGTGCGCGAGTGTAGAAGTACATACTTGGTGCAATTAGAAGTGGGATCACCAAATATTTCGAAATGGTGGACGCATAATTACAGGAATCATCGAGTACCATTAAACCGAATTGGCTGTGCGGCTGATCTGTGATTACATTTTGTTGTTTATTTATTTATATTTATTTATTATGAAGCAAAAATACAACAAATTGTACCCTACTTAGAAACAAAGCGCAACCTCGGGATCGCAGCCCATATGGCGCATCAAACAACATATGTAAGTATAATTTATGACGATTTTTGCCAAATAATAATTTACATTATTTTTTAAAATTGGATTTTTAACATTTATAGGAAAGAAGAAATCTACTAAACATTTTTTTTTTAAAACAAATATTAACTACCTATATAATTAATTTAACATTTATTCCAGATGATTTATATTTTTAAATCCTATTATTATTATTATTATTCTATTTTAAGGTCTTATTTTTCCTTAGCATTAAACCGAATTGGCTGTGCGGCTAATCTGTGATCACATTTTGAATTATCTTTGTTTATAAAAATATTGTGTTACTGATCAGCGAGTATATTTTGAATTATTTCACTTCATAAAATATTCTGATAGTACCAGAAGACCCCCGCCAAGCGATCGGGTCTTCCTATTTCACTAAACTGATCGCCGCGGCCTACGTAACAGGCGCTAGGTGCAGACGAACCGGGAAAGTAGGACCTTGAACAGGATCAGCGGGATAAACAACAGCGCGAGAACGAACCCAAGTGAGACTGGGAAGCGGGAACGAGTGCACCCAGCGGGATCTCTCCTCACCCCATCCTGCGCGGGCCGCTCTCCCCAGCCGGGATCCGGCGGGGTTCAGCGCCGATCGTCCCCAGGCCCCGGGAGATTTGAATTTGCTCCCCCGGGCAGCCGTCGGGCCGAGCCTGGACCCGGGACTCCTGCCTGGCTCTGAGCGGGAGCCTCTAAATAGAGGGGCAGTCGGCTCTTGCCTTCATTCGTTTCGGGGACTCGGTCGGGGAAGGCTCGCTCGGCTGGGCTCCCCACGGGCGCCAGTCGAGCCGAGTCGAGCCGAGCCGAGCCGAGCCGAGTCGAGTCGAGCCGAGTCGAGTCGAGCCGAGCCGAGCCGAGCCTGAGCCGGTCGCTCTTCCAGCGGTGCGAGCGGCCGGTGTATAAATAGAGGCGCCCTCGGCTCGATCGCTCTTTCGTGTCAGGGACTTGATCAAGGCAGGTTGCCTCGGCGGAGCTCCGGGCCATGAAGAGTCTTTCGGAGTTGTTGTTTACTTATTTTGTGCTTTTAAATTTTACTATTCAAGTCTCTTTAGGTTTCCGAGTTTTAAATATTTTTGTTTTTTCTTGTTTTAGGTTTTTAGTACTCTAATTGCAATTTCGTGCTGCTTGTTTTTTTCAGTTATCAGTTAACATTTTTGTTTGCTATTTTTCTTAGATTTATTTTTAACATATTTTCAAATATTTTTTAATGTCTAACGGCTTCTTCATTTTTCTAGATCTTTAGCTATTATGTTTTAACTTTTGAAGTGTCTAGACCGTATTTCAAAATTCTGAACGATTTTTTCACTTGTTTGCGTGGAACGTGTCGGAACGGTTTCGGGTTTTCTTTAAGCTAAGTTTTCTTTAAATCCGCTAATAATCGGAATCGCGTTAGTTAATTCGCTATATAGTACGCGAGTGTAAAAAGTGCTTAACAGATTATGAGAAGAGGGATCAGCAAATACTTTCAACTGGTGGATGAATTCATTTCCTGGATTCAGGTAAGCTTTTCGTTTTAAGCACTACGTGTACAAAGAAGCAGAATTAACTTTTATTTTTTAAACTTTTGTACTTACCTTTTTAATTTTAACTTATTTCAGGAATCACCCAGTAGCATTAAACCGAATTGGGTGTGCTACTGAACTGTGAGTACATTTTGTATTATCCTTCTTCATCAAAACATTTTCCTGCAATTTTGTGATAACATTTTGAATTAACTTTCTTCATAAATATAATTTGGGGCTGATGTTTGAGTATATTTTAAAATATTGTTTTTGAAAAATATTTTGGGAGGGTTCCTGAAGACCCCTACCAAGCGATTGGGTCTTCATATTTTATTAAATTTGTCGTCGTGATCGTAATAATATTTTGTTTTGTAAATACTAAGTAAGCAACTCGAAGTATTGCTGAGCTTGAAGAACCCTGCAAAGCGATTGTATTTTAGTTTTTCGTTCTTTTCGTTATTTATTATATTTCAGTTTTTGAAGTTCGGAAACATATTTTCATTTCCTGAACGATTTTGTTTTTGGGTGGGTCTAGTGTGTCGGTTCGGTTTCGGCTGGTGGGTTGGTGGTGGGTTTCGGGTTTTCGAAATGTTCTGTGAATTCGCCAATAATCGGAATCGCGTTACTTAATTCGTTAAGATTAAATGTGCGCGAGTGTAAAAAGTGGTTAGTGCATCATAAGAGGACGGATCACCAAATACTGCCAGCTGGTGGATGCAGACGGATCAGCAAATACTTTCAACTGGTGGATGAATTCATTTCCTGGATTCAGGTAAGCTTTTCGTTTTAAGCACTACGTATACAAAGAAGCAGACGTAACTTTTAGTTTTTAAACTCTTGTACTTACCTTTTTAATTTTAACTTATTTCAGGAATCACCCAGTAGCATTAAACCGAATTGGGTGTGCTACTGAACTGTGAGTACATTTTGTATTATCCTTCTTGATCAAAACATTTTCCTGCAATTTTGTGAGAACATTTTGAATTAGCTTTCTTCATAAATATAATTTGGGGCTGATGTTTGAGTATATTTTAAAATATTGTTTTTGAAAAATATTTTGGGAGGGTTCCTGAAGACCCCTACCAAGAGATTGGGTCTTCATATTTTATTAAAGTTTTCGTCGCGGTTAAATGAACATAGTTTTTGTAAAACTTATTTAGCAACTCGAATTGTTGCTGGGCCCGAAGACCCCTACCAAGCGATTGGGTCTTCCTATTTCATCAAAATTGTCGTCGCGGTCATACAACGAAATTTTGTGAAAATTGAATATGTAACTCGAATTGTTGCTGGGTCCGAAGACCCCTACCAAGCGATTGGGTCTTCCTATTTTATCAAAATTGTCGTCGCGGTCATACAACGAAATTTTGTGAAAATTGAATATGTAACTCGAATTGTTGCTGGGCCCGAAGACCCCTACCAAGCGATTGGGTCTTCCTACTTTATCAAAATTGTCGTCGCGGTCATACAAAGAAATTTTTTGAAAATTGAATAAGCAACCTGAATTGTTGCTGGGCCCGAAGACCCCTACCAAGCGATTGGGTCTTCCTATTTCATCAAAATTGTCGTCGCGGTCATACAACGAAATTTTGTGAAAATTGAATATGTAACTCGAATTGTTGCTGGGTCCGAAGACCCCTACCAAGCGATTGGGTCTTCCTACTTTATCAAAATTGTCGTCGCGGTCATACAACGAAATTTTGTGAAAATTGAATATGTAACTCGAATTGTTGCTGGGTCCGAAGACCCCTACCAAGCGATTGGGTCTTCCTATTTTATCAAAATTGTCGTCGCGGTCATACAACGAAATTTTGTGAAAATTGAATATGTAACTCGAATTGTTGCTGGGCCCGAAGACCCCTACCAAGCGATTGGGTCTTCCTACTTTATCAAAATTGTCGTCGCGGTCATACAAAGAAATTTTTTGAAAATTGAATAAGCAACCTGAATTGTTGCTGGGCCCGAAGACCCCTACCAAGCGATTGGGTCTTCCTATTTCATCAAAATTGTCGTCGCGGTCATACAACGAAATTTTTTGAAAATTGAATATGTAACTCGAATTGTTGCTGGGCCCGAAGACCCCTACCAAGCGATTGGGTCTTCCTACTTTATCAAAATTGTCGTCGCGGTCATACAAAGAAATTTTTTGAAAATTGAATAAGCAACCTGAATTGTTGCTGGGCCCGAAGACCCCTACCAAGCGATTGGGTCTTCCTATTTCATCAAAATTGTCGTCGCGGTCATACAACGAAATTTTGTGAAAATTGAATATGTAACTCGAATTGTTGCTGGGTCCGAAGACCCCTACCAAGCGATTGGGTCTTCCTATTTTATAAAATGTGTCGTCGCGGTCTTACAAAGAAATTTTTTGAAAATTGAATAAGCAACCTGAATTGTTGCTGGGCCCGAAGACCCCTACCAAGCGATTGGGTCTTCCTATTTCATCAAAATTGTCGTCGCGGTCATACAACGAAATTTTGTGAAAATTGAATATGTAACTCGAATTGTTGCTGGGCCCGAAGACCCCTACCAAGCGATTGGGTCTTCCTATTTCATCAAAATTGTCGTCGCGGTCATACAACGAAATTTTTTGAAAATTGAATATGTAACTCGAATTGTTGCTGGGCACGAAGACCCCTACCAAGCGATTGGGTCTTCCTACTTTATCAAAATTGTCGTCGCGGTCATACAAAGAAATTTTTTGAAAATTGAATAAGCAACCTGAATTGTTGCTGGGCCCGAAGACCCCTACCAAGCGATTGGGTTTTCCTATTTCATCAAAATTGTCGTCGCGGTCATACAACGAAATTTTGTGAAAATTGAATATGTAACTCGAATTGTTGCTGGGCCCGAAGACCCCTACCAAGCGATTGGGTCTTCCTATTTTATAAAATGTGTCGTCGCGGTCTTACAAAGAAATTTTTTGAAAATTGAATAAGCAACCTGAATTGTTGCTGGGCCCGAAGACCCCTACCAAGCGATTGGGTCTTCCTATTTCATCAAAATTGTCGTCGCGGTCATACAACCAAATTTTGTGAAAATTGAATATGTAACTCGAATTGTTGCTGGGTCCGAAGACCCCTACCAAGCGATTGGGTCTTCCTATTTTATAAAATGTGTCGTCGCGGTCTTACAAAGAAATTTTTTGAAAATTGAATAAGCAACCTGAATTGTTGCTGGGCCCGAAGACCCCTACCAAGCGATTGGGTCTTCCTATTTCATCAAAATTGTCGTCGCGGTCATACAACGAAATTTTTTGAAAATTGAATAAGCAACTCGAATTGTTGCTGGGCCCGAAGACCCCTACCAAGCGATTGGGTCTTCCTATTTTATCAAAATTGTCGTCGTGGTCATACAACGAAATTTTGTGAAAATTGAATATGTAACTCGAATTGTTGCTGGCCCGAAGACCCCTACCAAGCGATTGGGTCTTCCTATTTTATAAAATGTGTCGTCGCGGTCTTACAAAGAAATTTTTTGAAAATTGAATAAGCAACCTGAATTGTTGCTGGGCCCGAAGACCCCTACCAAGCGATTGGGTCTTCCTATTTCATCAAAATTGTCGTCGCGGTCATACAACGAAATTTTTTGAAAATTGAATATGTAACTCGAATTGTTGCTGGGCCCGAAGACCCCTACCAAGCGATTGGGTCTTCCTACTTTATCAAAATTGTCGTCGCGGTCATACAAAGAAATTTTTTGAAAATTGAATATGTAACTCGAATTGTTGCTGGGCCCGAAGACCCCTACCAAGCGATTGGGTCTTCCTATTTTATCAAAATTGTCGTCGTGGTCATACAACGAAATTTTGTGAAAATTGAATATGTAACTCGAATTGTTGCTGGGCCCGAAGACCCCTACCAAGCGATTGGGTCTTCCTACTTTATCAAAATTGTCGTCGCGGTCATACAAAGAAATTTTTTGAAAATTGAATAAGCAACTCGAATTGTTGCTGGGCCCGAAGACACGTACCAAGCGATTGGGTCTTCCTATTTCATCAAAATTGTCGTCGCGGTCATACAACGAAATTTTTTGAAAATTGAATATGTAGCTCGAATTGATGCTGGGCCCGAAGACCCCTACCAAGCGATTGGGTCTTCCTACTTTATCAAAATTGTCGTCGCGGTCATACAAAGAAATTTTTTGAAAATTGAATAAGCAACTCGAATTGTTGCTGGGCCCTAAGACCCCTACCAAGCGATTGGGTCTTCCTATTTTATCAAAATTTTCGTCGCGGTCATGCAACGAAATTTTTTGAAAATTGAATAAGCAACTGGAATTGTTGCTGGGCCCGAAGACCCCTACCAAGCGATTGGGTCTTCCTATTTCATCAAAATTGTCGTCGTGGTCATACAACGAAATTTTTTGAAAATTGAATATGTAACTCGAATTGTTGCTGGGCCCGAAGACCCCTACCAAGCGATTGGGTCTTCCTACTTTATCAAAATTGTCGTCGCGGTCATACAAAGAAATTTTTTGAAAATTGAATAAGCAACTCGAATTGTTGCTGGGCCCGAAGACCCCTACCAAGCGATTGGGTCTTCCTATTTTATCAAAATTGTCGTCGCGGTCATACAACGAAATTTTTTGAAAATTGAATATGTAACTCGAATTGTTGCTGGGCCCGAAGACCCCTACCAAGCGATTGGGTCTTCCTACTTTATCAAAATTGTCGTCGCGGTCATACAAAGAAATTTTTTGAAAATTGAATAAGCAACTCGAATTGTTGCTGGGCCCTAAGACCCCTACCAAGCGATTGGGTCTTCCTACTTTATCAAAATTGTCGTCGCGGTCATACAAAGAAATTTTTTGAAAATTGAATAAGCAACTCGAATTGTTGCTGGGCCCTAAGACCCCTACCAAGCGATTGGGTCTTCCTATTTCATCAAAATTGTCGTCGCGGTCATACAACGAAATTTTTTGAAAATTGAATATGTAACTCGAATTGTTGCTGGGCCCGAAGACCCCTACCAAGCGATTGGGTCTTCCTACTTTATCAAAATTGTCGTCGCGGTCATACAAAGAAATTTTTTGAAAATTGAATAAGCAACTCGAATTGTTGCTGGGCCCGAAGACACGTACCAAGCGATTGGGTCTTCCTATTTCATCAAAATTGTCGTCGCGGTCATACAAAGAAATTTTTTGAAAATTGAATAAGCAACTCGAATTGTTGCTGGGCCCGAAGACACGTACCAAGCTATTGGGTCTTCATATTTTACTAAATTTTTCGTCGCGATCGTAATAATATTTTGTTTTGTAAATACTAAGTAAGCAATTCGAAGTGTTGCTGAGCTTGAAGAACCGTACAAAGCGATTGTATTTTAGTTTTTCGTTCTTTTCGTTATTTATTATATTTCAGTTTTTGAAGTTCGGAAACATATTTTCATTTCCTGAACGATTTTGTTTTTGGGTGGGTCTAGTGTGTCGGTTCGGTTTCGGCTGGTGGGTTGGTGGTGGGTTTCGGGTTTTCAAAATGTTCTGTGAATTGGCCAATAATCGGAATCGCGTTACTTAATTCGTTAAGATTAAATGTGCGCGAGTGTAAAAAGTGGTTAGTGCATCATAAGAGGACGGATCACCAAATACTGCCAGCTGGTGGATGCAGACGGATCAGCAAGTACTTTCAACTGGTGGATGAATTCATTTCCTGGATTCAGGTAAGCTTTTCGTTTTAAGCACTACGTATACAAAGAAGCAGACGTAACTTTTAGTTTTTAAACTCTTGTACTTACCTTTTTAATTTTAACTTATTTCAGGAATCACCCAGTAGCATTAAACCGAATTGGGTGTGCTACTGAACTGTGAGTACATTTTGTATTATCCTTCTTGATCAAAACATTTTCCTGCAATTTTGTGAGAACATTTTGAATTAGCTTTCTTCATAAATATAATTTGGGGCTGATGTTTGAGTATATTTTAAAATATTGTTTTTGTAAAATATTTTGGGAGGGTTCCTGAAGACCCCTACCAAGCGATTGGGTCTTCATATTTTATTAAATTTGTCGTCGTGATCGCAATAATATTTTGTTTTGTAAATACTAAGTAAGCAATTCGAAGTGTTGCTGAGCTTGAAGAACCGTACAAAGCGATTGTATTTTAGTTTTTCGTTCTTTTCGTTATTTATTATATTTCAGTTTTTGAAGTTCGGAAACATATTTTCATTTCCTGAACGATTTTGTTTTTGGGTGGGTCTAGTGTGTCGGTTCGGTTTCGGCTGGTGGGTTGGTGGTGGGTTTCGGGTTTTCAAAATGTTCTGTGAATTGGCCAATAATCGGAATCGCGTTACTTAATTCGTTAAGATTAAATGTGCGCGAGTGTAAAAAGTGGTTAGTGCATCATAAGAGGACGGATCACCAAATACTGCCAGCTGGTGGATGCAGACGGATCAGCAAATACTTTCAACTGGTGGATGCATTCATTTCCTGGATTCAGGTAAGCTTTTCGTTTTAAGCACTACGTAAACAAAGAAGCAGAATTAACTTTTATTTTTTAAACTTTTGTACTTACCTTTTTAATTTTAACTTATTTCAGGAATCACCCAGTAGCATTAAACCGAATTGGGTGTGCTACTGAACTGTGAGTACATTTTGTATTATCCTTCTTGATCAAAACATTTTCCTGCAATTTTGTGAGAACATTTTGAATTAGCTTTCTTCATAAATATAATTTGGGGCTGATGTTTGAGTATATTTTAAAATATTGTTTTTGTAAAATATTTTGGGAGGGTTCCTGAAGACCCCTACCAAGCGATTGGGTCTTCATATTTTATTAAATTTGTCGTCGTGATCGCAATAATATTTTGTTTTGTAAATACTAAGTAAGCAATTCGAAGTGTTGCTGAGCTTGAAGAACCGTACAAAGCGATTGTATTTTAGTTTTTCGTTCTTTTCGTTATTTATTATATTTCAGTTTTTGAAGTTCGGAAACATATTTTCATTTCCTGAACGATTTTGTTTTTGGGTGGGTCTAGTGTGTCGGTTCGGTTTCGGCTGGTGGGTTGGTGGTGGGTTTCGGATTTTCGAAATGTTCTGTGAATTCGCCAATAATCGGAATCGCGTTACTTAATTCGTTAAGATTAAATGTGCGCGAGTGTAAAAAGTGGTTAGTGCATCATAAGAGGACGGATCACCAAATACTGCCAGCTGGTGGATGCAGACGGATCAGCAAGTACTTTCAACTGGTGGATGAATTCATTTCCTGGATTCAGGTAAGCTTTTCGTTTTAAGCACTACGTAAACAAAGAAGCAGAATTAACTTTTATTTTTTAAACTTTTGTACTTACCTTTTTAATTTTAACTTATTTCAGGAATCACCCAGTAGCATTAAACCGAATTGGGTGTGCTACTGAACTGTGAGTACATTTTGTATTATCCTTCTTGATCAAAACATTTTCCTGCAATTTTGTGAGAACATTTTGAATTAGCTTTCTTCATAAATATAATTTGGGGCTGATATTTGAGTATATTTTAAAATATTGTTTTTGAAAAATATTTTGGGAGGGTTCCTGAAGACCCCCACCAAGAGATTGGGTCTTCATATTTTATTAAAGTTTTCGTCGCGGTTAAATGAACATAGTTTTTGTAAAACTTATTTAGCAACTCGAATTGTTGCAGGGCCCGAAGACCCCTACCAAGCGATTGGGTCTTCCTATTTTATAAAATGTGTCGTCGCGGTCTTACAAAGAAATTTTTTGAAAATTGAATAAGCAACCTGAATTGTTGCTGGGGCCGAAGACCCGTACCAAGCGTTTGGGTCTTCCTATTTTATCAAAATTGTCGTCGCGGTCATACAAAGAAATTTTTTGAAAATTGAATAAGCAACTCGAATTGTTGCTGGCCCGAAGACCCCTACCAAGCGATTGGGTCTTCCTACTTTATCAAAATTGTCGACGCGGTCATACAAAGAAATTTTTTGAAAATTGAATAAACAACTCGAATTGTTGCTGGGCTCGAAGACCCCTACCAAGCGATTGGGTCTTCCTATTTTATCAAAATTGTCGTCGCGGTCAAACAAAGAAATTTTTTGAAAATTGAATAAGCAACTCGAATTGTTGCTGGGCCCGAAGACCCCTACCAAGCGATTGGGTCTTCCTATTTTATCAAAATTTTCGTCGCGGTCATACAACCAAATTTTGTGAAAATTGAATATGTAACTCGAATTGTTGCTGGGTCCGAAGACCCCTACCAAGCGATTGGGTCTTCCTATTTTATCAAAATTTTCGTCGCGGTCATACAACGAAATTTTTTGAAAATTGAATAAGCAACTCGAATTGTTGCTGGGCCCGAAGACCCCTACCAAGCGATTGGGTCTTCCTATTTTATCAAAATTTTCGTCGCGGTCATACAACGAAATTTTTTGAAAATTGAATAAGCAACTCGAATTGTTGCTGGGTCCGAAGACCCCTACCAAGCGATTGGGTCTTCCTATTTTATCAAAATTGTCGTCGCGGTCATACAACGAAATTTTTTGAAAATTGAATAAGCAACTCGAATTGCTGCTGGGCCCGAAGACCCCTACCAAGCGATTGGGTCTTCCTATTTTATCAAAATTTTCGTCGCGGTCATACAACGAAATTTTTTGAAAATTGAATAAGCAACTCGAATTGTTGCTGGGCCCGAAGACCCCTACCAAGCGATTGGGTCTTCCTATTTTATCAAAATTTTCGTCGCGGTCATATAACGAAATTTTTTGAAAATTGAATATGTAACTCGAATTGTTGCTGGGCCCGAAGACCCCTACCAAGCGATTGGGTCTTCCTATTTCATCAAAATTGTCGTCGCGGTCATACAACCAAATTTTGTGAAAATTGAATAAGCAACTCGAATTGTTGCTGGCCCGAAGACCCCTACCAAGCGATTGGGTCTTCCTACTTTATCAAAATTGTCGACGCGGTCATACAAAGAAATTTTTTGAAAATTGAATAAACAACTCGAATTGTTGCTGGGCTCGAAGACCCCTACCAAGCGATTGGGTCTTCCTATTTTATCAAAATTGTCGTCGCGGTCATACAACGAAATTTTTTGAAAATTGAATAAACAACTCGAATTGTTGCTGGGCCCGAAGACCCCTACCAAGCGATTGGGTCTTCCTATTTTATCACAATTTTCGTCGCGGTCATACAACCAAATTTTGTGAAAATTGAATATGTAACTCGAATTGTTGCTGGGCCCGAAGACCCCTACCAAGCGATTGGGTCTTCCTATTTTATCAAAATTTTCGTCGCGGTCATACAACGAAATTTTTTGAAAATTGAATATGTAACTCGAATTGCTGCTGAGCCCGAAGACCCCTACCAAGCGATTGGGTCTTCCTACTTTATCAAAATTGTCGTCGCCGTCATACAAAGAAATTTTTTGAAAATTGAATAAACAACTCGAATTGTTGCTGGGCCCGAAGACCCCTACCAAGCGATTGGGTCTTCCTATTTCATCAAAATTGTCGTCGCGGTCATACAACGAAATTTTGTGAAAATTGAATATGTAACTCGAATTGTTGCTGGGTCCGAAGACCCCTACCAAGCGATTGGGTCTTCCTATTTTATCAAAATTTTCGTCGCGGTCATACAACGAAATTTTTTGAAAATTGAATAAGCAACTCGAATTGTTGCTGGGCCCGAAGACCCCTACCAAGCGATTGGGTCTTCCTATTTTATCAAAATTTTCGTCGCGGTCATACAACGAAATTTTTTGAAAATTGAATGTGTAACTCGAATTGTTGCTGGGCCCGAAGACCCCTACCAAGCGATTGGGTCTTCCTATTTCATCAAAATTGTCGTCGCGGTCATACAACCAAATTTTGTGAAAATTGAATATGTAACTCGAATTGCTGCTGAGCCCGAAGACCCCTACCAAGCGATTGGGTCTTCCTACTTTATCAAAATTGTCGTCGCGGTCATACAAAGAAATTTTTTGAAAATTGAATAAGCAACTCGAATTGTTGCTGGGTCCGAAGACCCCTACCAAGCGATTGGGTCTTCCTATTTTATCAAAATTGTCGTCGCGGTCATACAAAGAAATTTTTTGAAAATTGAATAAGCAACTCGAATTGTTGCTGGGCCCGAAGACCCCTACCAAGCGATTGGGTCTTCCTATTTTATCAAAATTGTCGTCGTGGTCATACAAAGAAATTTTTTGAAAATTGAATAAGCAACTCGAATTGTTGCTGGGCCCGAAGACCCCTACCAAGCGATTGGGTCTTCCTATTTCATCAAAATTGCCGTCGCGGTCATACAACCAAATTTTGTGAAAATTGAATATGTAACTCGAATTGTTGCTGTGTCCGAAGACCCCTACCAAGCGATTGGGTCTTCCTATTTTATCAAAATTTTCGTCGCGGTCATACAACGAAATTTTTTGAAAATTGAATATGTAACTCGAATTGCTGCTGAGCCCGAAGACCCCTACCAAGCGATTGGGTCTTCCTACTTTATCAAAATTGTCGTCGCGGTCATACAAAGAAATTTTTTGAAAATTGAATAAGCAACTCGAATTGTTGCTGGGCCCGAAGACCCCTACCAAGCGATTGGGTCTTCCTATTTTATCAAAATTGTCGTCGCGGTCATACAAAGAAATTTTTTGAAAATTGAATAAGCAACTCGAATTGTTGCTGGGCCCGAAGACCCCTACCAAGCGATTGGGTCTTCCTATTTTATCAAAATTGTCGTCGTGGTCATACAAAGAAATTTTTTGAAAATTGAATAAGCAACTCGAATTGTTGCTGGGCCCTAAGACCCCTACCAAGCGATTGGGTCTTCCTTCTTTATCAAAATTGTCGTCGCGGTCATACAAAGAAATTTTTTGAAAATTGAAAAAGCAACTCGAATTGTTGCTGGGCCCGAAGACCCCTACCAAGCGATTGGGTCTTCCTATTTTATCAAAATTGTCGTCGCGGTCATACAAAGAAATTTTTTGAAAATTGAATAAGCAACTCGAATTGTTGCTGGGCCCTAAGACCCCTACCAAGCGATTGCGTCTTCCTATTTTATCAAAATTGTCGTCGCGGTCATACAAAGAAATTTTTTGAAAATTGAAAAAGCAACTCGAATTGTTGCTGGGCCCGAAGACCCCTACCAAGCGATTGGGTCTTCCTATTTTATCAAAATTGTCGTCGCGGTCATACAAAGAAATTTTTTGAAAATTGAATAAACAACTCGAATTGTTGCTGGGCCCGAAGACCCCTACCAAGCGATTGGGTCTTCCTATTTCATCAAAATTGTCGTCGCGGTCGTACAACCAAATTTTGTGAAAATTGAATATGTAACTCGAATTGTTGCTGGGTCCGAAGACCCCTACCAAGCGATTGGGTCTTCCTATTTTATCAAAATTTTCGTCGCGGTCATACAACGAAATTTTTTGAAAATTGAATAAGCAACTCGAATTGTTGCTGGGCCCGAAGACCCCTACCAAGCGATTGGGTCTTCCTATTTTATCAAAATTGTCGTCGCGGTCATACAACGAAATTTTTTGAAAATTGAATGTGTAACTCGAATTGTTGCTGGGCCCGAAGACCCCTACCAAGCGATTGGGTCTTCCTATTTCATCAAAATTGTCGTCGCGGTCATACAACCAAATTTTGTGAAAATTGAATATGTAACTCGAATTGCTGCTGAGCCCGAAGACCCCTACCAAGCGATTGGGTCTTCCTACTTTATCAAAATTGTCGTCGCGGTCATACAAAGAAATTTTTTGAAAATTGAATAAGCAACTCGAATTGTTGCTGGGCCCGAAGACCCCTACCAAGCGATTGGGTCTTCCTATTTTATCAAAATTGTCGTCGCGGTCATACAAAGAAATTTTTTGAAAATTGAATAAGCAACTCGAATTGTTGCTGGGCCCGAAGACCCCTACCAAGCGATTGGGTCTTCCTATTTTATCAAAATTGTCGTCGTGGTCATACAAAGAAATTTTTTGAAAATTGAATAAGCAACTCGAATTGTTGCTGGGCCCCAAGACCCCTACCAAGCGATTGGGTCTTCCTATTTCATCAAAATTGCCGTCGCGGTCATACAACCAAATTTTGTGAAAATTGAATATGTAACTCGAATTGTTGCTGGGTCCGAAGACCCCTACCAAGCGATTGGGTCTTCCTATTTTATCAAAATTTTCGTCGCGGTCATACAAAGAAATTTTTTGAAAATTGAATAAGCAACTCGAATTGTTGCTGGGCCCGAAGACCCCTACCAAGCGATTGGGTCTTCCTATTTTATCAAAATTGTCGTCGCGGTCATACAAAGAAATTTTTTGAAAATTGAATAAGCAACTCGAATTGTTGCTGGGCCCGAAGACCCCTACCAAGCGATTGGGTCTTCCTATTTTATCAAAATTGTCGTCGCGGTCATACAAAGAAATTTTTTGAAAATTAAATAAGCAACTCGAATTGTTGCTGGGCCCGAAGACCCCTACCAAGCGATTGGGTCTTCCTATTTTATCAAAATTGTCGTCGCGGTCATACAAAGAAATTTTTTGAAAATTGAAAAAGCAACTCGAATTGTTGCTGGGCCCGAAGACCCCTACCAAGCGATTGGGTCTTCCTATTTTATCAAAATTGTCGTCGCGGTCATACGAAGAAATTTTTTGAAAATTGAATAAGCAACTCGAATTGTTGCTGGGCCCGAAGACCCCTACCAAGCGATTGGGTCTTCCTACTTTATCAAAATTGTCGTCGCGGTCATACAAAGAAATTTTTTGAAAATTGAATAAGCAACTCGAATTGTTGCTGGGCCCGAAGACCCCTACCAAGCGATTGGGTCTTCCTATTTTATCAAAATTGTCGTCGCGGTCATACGAAGAAATTTTTTGAAAATTGAATAAGCAACTCGAATTGTTGCTGGGCCCGAAGACCCCTACCAAGCGATTGGGTCTTCCTATTTTATCAAAATTGTCGTCGCGGTCATACAAAGAAATTTTTTGAAAATTGAATAAGCAACTCGAATTGTTGCTGGGCCCGAAGACCCCTACCAAGCGATTGGGTCTTCCTATTTTATCAAAATTGTCGTCGCGGTCATACAAAGAAATTTTTTGAAAATTAAATAAGCAACTCGAATTGTTGCTGGGCCCGAAGACCCCTACCAAGCGATTGGGTCTTCCTATTTTATCAAAATTGTCGTCGCGGTCATACAAAGAAATTTTTTGAAAATTGAAAAAGCAACTCGAATTGTTGCTGGGCCCGAAGACCCCTACCAAGCGATTGGGTCTTCCTATTTTATCAAAATTGTCGTCGCGGTCATACAAAGAAATTTTTTGAAAATTGAATAAGCAACTCGAATTGTTGCTGGGCCCGAAGACCCCTACCAAGCGATTGGGTCTTCCTATTTTATCAAAATTGTCGTCGTGGTCATACAAAGAAATTTTTTGAAAATTGAATAAGCAACTCGAATTGTTGCTGGCTCCGAAGACCCCTACCAAGCGATTGGGTCTTCCTATTTTATAAAATGTGTCGTCGCGGTCTTACAAAGAAATTTTTTGAAAATTGAATAAGCAACTCGAATTGTTGCTGGGCCCTAAGACCCCTACCAAGCGATTGGGTCTTCCTATTTTATCAAAATTTTCGTCGCGGAATTTTCGTCGCGGTCATACAACGAAATTTTTTGAAAATTGAATAAGCAACTCGAATTGTCGCTGGGCCCGAAGACACCTACCAGGCTATTGGGTCTTCATATTTTACTAAATTTTTCGTCGCGATCGTAATAATATTTTGTTTTGTAAATACTAAGTAAGCAATTCGAAGTGTTGCTGAGCTTGAAGAACCGTACAAAGCGATTGTATTTTAGGTTTTCGTTCTTTACATTATTTATTATATTTTAGCTTTTGAAGTTCGGAAACATATTTTCATTTCCTGAACGATTTTGTTTTTGGGTGGGTCTAGTTTGTCGGTTCGGTTTCGGCTGGTGGGTTGGTGGTGGGTTTCGGGTTTTCAAAATGTTCTGTGAATTGGCCAATAATCGGAATCGCGTTACTTAATTCGTTAAGATTAAATGTGCGCGAGTGTAAAAAGTGGTTAGTGCATCATAAGAGGACGGATCACCAAATACTGCCAGCTTGTGGATGCAGACGGATCAGCAAATACTTTCAACTGGTGGATGAATTCATTTCCTGGATTCAGGTAAGCTTTTCGTTTTAAGCACTACGTAAACAAAGAAGCAGAATTAACTTTTATTTTTTAAACTTTTGTACTTACCTTTTTAATTTTAACTTATTTCAGGAATCACCCAGTAGCATTAAACCGAATTGGGTGTGCTACTGAACTGTGAGTACATTTTGTATTATCCTTCTTGATCAAAACATTTTCCTGCAATTTTGTGAGAACATTTTGAATTAGCTTTCTTCATAAATATAATTTGGGGCTGATGTTTGAGTATATTTTAAAATATTGTTTTTGTAAAATATTTTGGGAGGGTTCCTGAAGACCCCTACCAAGCTATTGGGTCTTCATATTTTACTAAATTTTTCGTCGCGATCGTAATAATATTTTGTTTTGTAAATACTAAGTAAGCAATTCGAAGTGTTGCTGAGCTTGAAGAACCGTACAAAGCGATTGTATTTTAGTTTTTCGTTCTTTTCGTTATTTATTATATTTCAGTTTTTGAAGTTCGGAAACATATTTTCATTTCCTGAACGATTTTGTTTTTGGGTGGGTCTAGTGTGTCGGTTCGGTTTCGGCTGGTGGGTTGGTGGTGGGTTTCGGGTTTTCGAAATGTTCTGTGAATTCGCCAATAATCGGAATCGCGTTACTTAATTCGTTAAGATTAAATGTGCGCGAGTGTAAAAAGTGGTTAGTGCATCATAAGAGGACGGATCACCAAATACTGCCAGCTGGTGGATGCAGACGGATCAGCAAATACTTTTAACTGGTGGATGAATTCATTTCCTGGATTCAGGTAAGCTTTTCGTTTTAAGCACTACGTAAACAAAGAAGCAGAATTAACTTTTATTTTATAAACTTTTGTACTTACCTTTTTAATTTTAACTTATTTCAGGAATCACCCAGTAGCATTAAACCGAATTGGGTGTGCTACTGAACCGTGAGTACATTTTGTATTATCCTTCTTGATCAAAACATTTTCCTGCAATTTTGTGAGAACATTTTGAATTAGCTTTCTTCATAAATATAATTTGGGGCTGATATTTGAGTATATTTTAAAATATTGTTTTTGAAAAATATTTTGGGAGGGTTCCTGAAGACCCCCACCAAGAGATTGGGTCTTCATATTTTATTAAAGTTTTCGTCGCGGTTAAATGAACATAGTTTTTGTAAAACTTATTTAGCAACTCGAATTGTTGCAGGGCCCGAAGACCCCTACCAAGCGATTGGGTCTTCCTATTTTATAAAATGTGTCGTCGCGGTCTTACAAAGAAATTTTTTGAAAATTGAATAAGCAACCTGAATTGTTGCTGGGCCCGAAGACCCGTACCAAGCGTTTGGGTCTTCCTACTTTATCAAAATTGTCGACGCGGTCATACAAAGAAATTTTTTGAAAATTGAATAAGCAACTCGAATTGTTGCTGGGCCCGAAGACCCCTACCAAGCGATTGGGTCTTCCTATTTTATCAAAATTGTCGTCGCGGTCATACAACGAAATTTTTTGAAAATTGAACAAGCAACTCGAATTGTTGCTTTGCCCGAAGACCCCTACCAAGCGATTGGGTCTTCCTACTTTATCAAAATTGTCGTCGCGGTCATACAAAGAAATTTTTTGAAAATTGAATAAGCAACTCGAATTGTTGCTGGGCCCGAAGACCCCTGCCAAGCGATTGGGTCTTCCTATTTCATCAAAATTGTCGTCGCGGTCATACAAAGAAATTTTTTGAAAATTGAATAAGCAACTCGAATTGTTGCTGGCTCCGAAGACCCCTACCAAGCGATTGGGTCTTCCTATTTTATAAAATGTGTCGTCGCGGTCTTACAAAGAAATTTTTTGAAAATTGAATAAGCAACTCGAATTGTTGCTGGCTCCGAAGACACGTACCAAGCTATTGGGTCTTCATATTTTACTAAATTTTTCGTCGCGATCGTAATAATATTTTGTTTTGTAAATACTAAGTAAGCAATTCGAAGTGTTGCTGAGCTTGAAGAACCGTACAAAGCGATTGTATTTTAGGTTTTCGTTCTTTACATTATTTATTATATTTTAGCTTTTGAAGTTCGGAAACATATTTTCATTTCCTGAACGATTTTGTTTTTGGGTGGGTCTAGTTTGTCGGTTCGGTTTCGGCTGGTGGGTTGGTGGTGGGTTTCGGGTTTTCAAAATGTTCTGTGAATTCGCCAATAATCAGAATCGCGTTACTTAATTCGTTAAGATTAAATGTGCGCGAGTGTAAAAAGTGGTTAGTGCATCATAAGAGGACGGATCACCAAATACTGCCAGCTGGTGGATGCAGACGGATCAGCAAATACTTTCAACTGGTGGATGAATTCATTTCCTGGATTCAGGTAAGCTTTTCGTTTTAAGCACTACGGAAACAAAGAAGCAGAATTAACTTTTATTTTTTAAACTTTTGTACTTACCTTTTTAATTTTAACTTATTTCAGGAATCACCCAGTAGCATTAAACCGAATTGGGTGTGCTACTGAACTGTGAGTACATTTTGTATTATCCTTCTTGATCAAAACATTTTCCTGCAATTTTGTGAGAACATTTTGAATTAGCTTTCTTCATAAATATAATTTGGGGCTGATGTTTGAGTATATTTTAAAATATTGTTTTTGTAAAATATTTTGGGAGGGTTCCTGAAGACCCCTACCAAGAGATTGGGTCTTCATATTTTATTAAAGTTTTCGTCGCGGTTAAATGAACATAGTTTTTGTAAAACTTATTTAGCAACTCGAATTGTTGCAGGGCCCGAAGACCCCTACCAAGCGATTGGGTCTTCCTATTTTATAAAATGTGTCGTCGCGGTCTTACAAAGAAATTTTTTGAAAATTGATTAAGCAACTCGAATTGTTGCAGGGCCCGAAGACCCCTACCAAGCGATTGGGTCTTCCTATTTTATAAAATGTGTCGTCGCGGTCTTACAAAGAAATTTTTTGAAAATTGATTAAGCAACCTGAATTGTTGCTGGGCCCGAAGACCCGTACCAAGCGTTTGGGTCTTCCTATTTTATCAAAATTTTCGTCGCGGTCATACAACGAAATTTTTTGAAAATTGAATAAGCAACCCGAATTGTTGCTGGGCCCGAAGACCCCTACCAAGCGATTGGGTCTTCCTATTTTATCAAAATTGTCGTCGCGGTCATACAAAGAAATTTTTTGAAAATTGATTAAGCAACTCGAATTGTTGCTGGGCCCGAAGACCCCTACCAAGCGATTGGGTCTTCCTATTTTAGCAAAATTGTCGTCGCGGTCATACAAAGAAATTTTTTGAAAATTGATTAAGCAACTCGAATTGTTGCTGGGCCCTAAGACCCCTACCAAGCGATTGGGTTTTCCTATTTTATCAAAATTTTCGTCGCGGTCATACAACGAAATTTTGTGAAAATTGAATATGTAACTCGAATTGTTGCTGGGCCCGAAGACCCCTACCAAGCTATTGGGTCTTCCTATTTCATCAAAATTGTCGTCGCGGTTATACAACGAAATTTTTTGTAAATTGAATATGTAACTCGAATTGTTGCTGGGCCCGAAGACCCCTACCAAGCGATTGGGTCTTCCTACTTTAACAAAATTGTCGTCGCGGTCATACAAAGAAATTTTTTGAAAATTGATTAAGCAACTCGAATTGTTGCTGGGCCCGAAGACACCTACCAAGCGATTGGGTCTTCCTATTTCATCAAAATTTTCGTCACGGTCATACAAAGAAATTTTTTGAAAATTGAATAAGCAACTCGAATTGTTGCTGGGCCCGAAGATCCCTACCAAGCGATTGGGTCTTCCTATTTTATCAAAATTGTCGTCGCGGTCATACAAAGAAATTTTTTGAAAATTGATTAAGCAACTCGAATTGTTGCTGGGCCCGAAGACCCCTACCAAGCAATTGGGTCTTCCTATTTTATCAAAATCGTCGTCGCGGTCATAAAACGAAATTTTTTGAAAATTGAATAGGCAACTCGAATTGTTGCTGGGCCCGAAGACACGTACCAAGCTATTGGGTCTTCATATTTTACTAAATTTGTCGTCGCGATCGTAATAATATTTTGTTTTGTAAATACTAAGTAAGCAATTCGAAGTGTTGCTGAGCTTGAAGAACCGTACAAAGCGATTGTATTTTAGGTTTTCGTTCTTTACATTATTTATTATATTTTAGCTTTTGAAGTTCGGAAACATATTTTCATTTCCTGAACGATTTTGTTTTTGGGTGGGTCTAGTTTGTCGGTTCGGTTTCGGCTGGTGGGTTGGTGGTGGGTTTCGGGTTTTCAAAATGTTCTGTGAATTGGCCAATAATCGGAATCGCGTTACTTAATTCGTTAAGATTAAATGTGCGCGAGTGTAAAAAGTGGTTAGTGCATCATAAGAGGACGGATCACCAAATACTGCCAGCTTGTGGATGCAGACGGATCAGCAAATACTTTCAACTGGTGGATGAATTCATTTCCTGGATTCAGGTAAGCTTTTCGTTTTAAGCACTACGTAAACAAAGAAGCAGAATTAACTTTTATTTTTTAAACTTTTGTACTTACCTTTTTAATTTTAACTTATTTCAGGAATCACCCAGTAGCATTAAACCGAATTGGGTGTGCTACTGAACTGTGAGTACATTTTGTATTATCCTTCTTCATCAAAACATTTTCCTGCAATTTTGTGATAACATTTTGAATTAACTTTCTTCATAAATATAATTTGGGGCTGATGTTTGAGTATATTTTAAAATATTGTTTTTGAAAAATATTTTGGGAGGGTTCCTGAAGACCCCTACCAAGCGATTGGGTCTTCATATTTTATTAAATTTGTCGTCGTGATCGCAATAATATTTTGTTTTGTAAATACTAAGTAAGCAATTCGAAGTGTTGCTGAGCTTGAAGAACCGTACAAAGCGATTGTATTTTAGTTTTTCGTTCTTTTCGTTATTTATTATATTTCAGTTTTTGAAGTTCGGAAACATATTTTCATTTCCTGAACGATTTTGTTTTTGGGTGGGTCTAGTGTGTCGGTTCGGTTTCGGCTGGTGGGTTGGTGGTGGGTTTCGGATTTTCAAAATGTTCTGTGAATTGGCCAATAATCGGAATCGCGTTACTTAATTCGTTAAGATTAAATGTGCGCGAGTGTAAAAAGTGGTTAGTGCATCATAAGAGGACGGATCACCAAATACTGCCAGCTTGTGGATGCAGACGGATCAGCAAATACTTTCAACTGGTGGATGAATTCATTTCCTGGATTCAGGTAAGCTTTTCGTTTTAAGCACTACGTAAACAAAGAAGCAGAATTAACTTTTATTTTTTAAACTTTTGTACTTACCTTTTTAATTTTAACTTATTTCAGGAATCACCCAGTAGCATTAAACCGAATTGGGTGTGCTACTGAACTGTGAGTACATTTTGTATTATCCTTCTTGATCAAAACATTTTCCTGCAATTTTGTGAGAACATTTTGAATTAGCTTTCTTCATAAATATAATTTGGGGCTGATGTTTGAGTATATTTTAAAATATTGTTTTTGTAAAATATTTTGGGAGGGTTCCTGAAGACCCCTACCAAGCGATTGGGTCTTCATATTTTATTAAATTTGTCGTCGTGATCGCAATAATATTTTGTTTTGTAAATACTAAGTAAGCAATTCGAAGTGTTGCTGAGCTTGAAGAACCGTACAAAGCGATTGTATTTTAGTTTTTCGTTCTTTTCGTTATTTATTATATTTCAGTTTTTGAAGTTCGGAAACATATTTTCATTTCCTGAACGATTTTGTTTTTGGGTGGGTCTAGTGTGTCGGTTCGGTTTCGGCTGGTGGGTTGGTGGTGGGTTCGGGTTTTCGAAATGTTCTGTGAATTCGCCAATAATCGGAATCGCGTTACTTAATTCGTTAAGATTAAATGTGCGCGAGTGTAAAAAGTTGTTAGTGCATCATAAGAGGACTGATCACCAAATACTTTCAACTGGCGGATGAATTTATTTCCTGGATTCAGGTAAGCTTTTCGTTTTAAGCACTACTTAAACAAAGAAGCAGAATTAACTTTTAGTTTCAAAACTCTGGTACGTACCTTTTGAATTTTAACTAATTTTTTAGAATCACCCAGTAGTATAAAACCGAGTTGATTGTCCTGCTGATCTGTGAGTACATTTTGAATTATTTAACTTCATGAAATAATTTTGATAGTACTCCAAGACCTCTGTCAAGCGATTGGGTCTTCCTTACTAATTAAATTTATCGCCGCCGTCATGTAGAGAATATAAAAACCGTACAGGTTTTGTGCGTCAGGATGCTTATACATAGAATAAATCCTTAAACATGTTGTTTACTTATAACAATTCATAGGTCATATGTATTTGCCTCACTAGGTTTCTTCTTGTTTATTACAAACTCTATAAATAATATTGAAGTCGTGAAAAATTGTTAAAAGGTTCTTGTTGTACAAAAATAAACCTGTATCGAGTCACAGGGGAGATTTCGCAACAATCATTCAAACTTTGTAAAAATAATGCAGTTTGTTCCTTTACCTTAAAAGGTACGGTTGGAGGAGTTTGAGGGCAATCAAAGTGCAAACTGAGTTGTTCTCACCTTTGTGAAAAAAGCATTGTTGGTATTCACGTCCGGGCCACTCAAAGGTATTTCATTAAAAAAGCGAGTGGCTCCGCAAGGTATCCCTGCAACTGTTCCAAATCCAATTTTTTCCGACATTTTAAGCGGCTGTGTGGTCTGGGGGGAAAAGGTCCTTTAAGTACTCGGGGGCCGCCTCAAAGGAGCCGCGCAGCAGTTTGGGCCGCACTGGGAAAATATTACGGGCCTTGACATTTATCTTTTAAATGCAGCCCTTTTACGGCGAACAAAATGCTGTCAAGGAATACAGTTTACATTTTCCTATTTAGGTCTCCATTGTCCCATAAATTTTAAGTTACTGCTTGGCAAAGGCACCGCCCCGGAGTCCGGATCCGGGCCCGGCCGCCCGCCGCAGCGGAGCGCAACGAGTAAAAATTCAAAGAGTTGTTTTCAGAACAATTAATTAGTATCAAAGGAAAGATTTACAAGCCTTCAAAGAGTTGTGCTAATTAAAATCAAGTTACGTAAAAGAATAACTTTTGCGGCAAGTTCCTGACTCGAACCGATTCCGTGGCAAAGCGCTTGCCGCCTGCCTACTCGGGGAAATGTGCTCGCTTTTGTTGGCCGTAATTTTGAAAAGCATAATTTTTCTTAGTAAAATTACTTCAGCGCAAATGAACTTTCTTTGATAATATTTTTGCTCCTTATGCACATACACATGCTTACTTATTGCGAGGCACTGGCTCAAGGAGATGAAGCCAGTCAAGCGGCTCAGCTCGGGGGTAGTCCCTTAGTTTAGCAGCATGTCCTATTTCAGTCCGACTAAGAAATCTTTGTGATTGCGTAAGCTCTGCGACAAGCGCACCTACTTATAGTAGAGCGATATTTGAGATGTTTCGTGGAGAGCCGGTGAAGTTGAATTGACTTGGTTAGTAGCACAGAATTATTTTCAATTTTAATCGAAACGTAATTCGAAACCGTCGCATCCGATCGATTCTAAAGATAAATTCAAAACCTCGTAAGTAAGCAGGAAACGACCAAGTGTGATTATAATCAACACAATTGTTGTAGAAACATTCCTCGATGTAGGTACATAATACGTGTATGTATGTATATTTTTAAGTATATCAAATAATTGCAAACAAAACCTACTAATTTTCGAAAACTGTTTCTCACATATTGTCCCGTTTATACACTTCAAAAAAACCTTTTTTATATTGTGGAATATCCCATTTTTCCGAGATGTTTCAATATTAAAACACTATTGCCAGACAAGACACCCAAATATTAACTTAACACGCAAAAGAGAAAAACAATTTCGTCATCAACTTCCTTTGTTGTGGAAATTTACGTGAATTTAATGGCTGAAAAGGAGATTTGCAGTGGACAAGAACTATGTAATTAATATTTTAAATACTAGTCTGACTGATATAATCCCTTTTTTAAAAAATACAAATATTTCAGCTGGCGATTGATTTGAATTTGTTTTCTTAAACTATGAAATACCCAAAATCTTAAGAAAGTTCCGTATCTATGAAAATCTTCAAATAATCGATTTTGTATATTGAAAGTAGATTATTTTAAAAGTATTGCATGGAAAATCATAAAGACATGGGCATTTTATATACGCATATTTCAATAGATTGTGCTATCAAAAGCATGACAAATATTTCAAAATTAAACAGAATTGTTTTGTACAAATATAATGGAACCTTAGACAAAGCCAAATAAATTTGCAGATGAATTTCGAAGCGTTTTACACATTTTTCTCAATGCATCTTATGAACTCTGTAGTTATCCTAAAAGGAGCGCACGTGCGTTAAAATCATAAGTGAAATCACGGTCAGGATAAATTTTGCGTTTATCGCTATAAAGGATGATCGGTCGTGCGTGGTTAGGGATTTTATCATGGACTCTAACGTATTCACTTTGGTGTGGGTATCGGCTGCTTGGGGAAGGAGTACTAAAAAATGAGGTTGTTAAGTCCGCAAATCTCCCAAAGATATGGCATGTTTTGACTCAAGGCGAGCCACCCTCGGGGCGTTGAAAGAAGAGCTCCGGACAAAAATACTCGAAAATACATATAAATAATGATTGCCCGGAAAGGAAGCCTTTCTCGAGGGACTCATTACAATGCAGTCCAACCCTTAAGAGGTCTTCCTGTCGAACCCGTCCGCACGCAACCCGCACATGCCCGCCGCTCCCATCTACATAAATTTCGACTATACACAAACCTATGTCAACAAAACTCTAAACTAAATCTATTTGGACGGTGGAAAATCCTTATGTAATCTGCTAAATACCCTTAAGACAACATTGGGATCAAGACAAAAAGCTTCGGACGTACTTAAGTGATTTATCACCTTTTCGCATTAAATCTTGGAGCTGTATGGTATGGCCCTTTATTTCCAGCGGTGCGCTCCAGTCGGGTTGCCATCGCCAAGATATATGTGGGGGTCGCGAACTTTTCCTTTTGCGGCGACAATTTTTTTCGTTGCCTGCTGCTGCGAATTGGCAGTTGGACTGGACAATAAATGGTGGCAGATAAAAGTCGCATTTTGCAAAAGAGTTATGGCAAGAGGCTTTTCAGCTAATTTAGATAAAGCGAAGAGGTTTTAGGGAGATTATTAAATGGGACCTGAGCTACCTATCATGCCTAGACCCTCCGCTCCCATCCGGGCCTTTCGCCTCAAGGAGAGGTCCTGTAATTATGCCTTTGAGGTAATTATTCCAAATTGTGTACATGACTGTGATTGATGCTTTAAAAGGAAACTAAATTCGCTTTGAAGATTCATAGAGTAAGGCAAGTGCTAAAAAACGCATTGTTTGAGAACTTGATTTATTTGACGGTAACAGCTTTTGCTAGGGTCAAATGTAGTAATAACGTTGATACATACAGCTTCTGTCTTGAAGAGGAAGTCACAGCACAGCACGTGCTCTGCGAATGGCTATAAGCCCTATGCCGCCAACGGCGGAAACACGTCGAAGTCTTCTTAGTAGCCCCGCCAGTAGTATCAAAGGCGGATCTCCAAGTCACGAAAACCTTCTATAAAGGACTCAATCTTGGTGGGGAGTAGAAAAGGCAGGACCTTCACAAAAGATCTTGGAGGTCGCCTTGCTTTTTGGAGGCAATTTATGCCTAAAACACCCACTCTCAATAATTGTGATAATGTTGTTTAGAATTTCTAATATCTGAATAAGAACTGCATCATGATTAATTTGTTCCTGTTTATCTAAATTATAATTTCTAAAATTCGCCTGTAATAAAAAAATTGAAAGCATCACTATCGGTGTTAACGATATTTCAATTTTGGTTTTGTGCTCTTTTCTTACTCGAAATATAAAACAAAAATTTAAGCAAAAAAATACGACTTTGATTTGAGTAAAGAAAACTAAACTTTATTAATCACAATAGTGTTAATAATGTTATCTAAACATCATACATTGCTATGTATGTATATGTTTGAATTCTTTAGAGTTTCATCAACAGATTTGAGCCTCGCAACAAATAGGTCAGAACTGTAAGGGATGGTGCTAGCCTACCAAATGTCCATCAACTGGACGAAGTGCAAACTTTTTACGAGCAATCGTATAATCCGTCGAAATGGAATAAGCTCGTCAGCCTAATTGACTTCGAGGACGCGGCCTGGATTTTAATCTGGCGCGTTTTGCCGCCGCGCAGCACATCTCGGGGGAGTAGAGTTGCTTGTGGACAATTCCACGAATTGAGTGGGTACAGCCGGCCAAATCAATGATGGCATAATTAAATTCCCAACGTTCCTCTCCTAATTTGACAAAACAAAACCGTGTGACGATGACGACGACGTGGCCAAATCAGGAAGAATTCTCATGCCATCCGGGTCGCGAAGCACCAGGAGCAACAAATGGCCCGGAACCCTGAAATTGGTTAACACAGAAAATATTTAGCGTAATTGAGCGAATTAGATTGATGTCCCTTTGATTTTTCTATTTGAAATGGATTTTGGCCGGCTCCTGCTGCCGGGGGCAGATATGGGGGATGTGGGTAATCAGTAGCTTTCGGCATCACCCTCCTAACAAAAGTTATTATCCTTATGATCCCGTAGCTCTATCGATCCCCAGTTGGACTTGGACAGCTTCCCTTGATTGATTTGCTCCGGTCAAGTCTTAGCCACTGGGGTGCCGTAGCACTAGGCCTACATACTTTTGATTTATTAACGCAACTAATAACTTTTTTATCGCCGCCTGGCCGGGCGTGTTACTTCCAATAACCTGCGCCACTCCTCATCGCGTCCAAATTCTTCATGGACTCCCAGGAGCATGTAAACTTGTTCTCGAACAATAAAGCCGCGCCAGAATTGCCCGGGTTTTATGTAGCCATAACATGAACCTATGAAAATATCAGGCTCATTACGTTTTTCACGAAATTGCGCTTATTCCTAACACTTAATTAAATAACGCGGGGAATATGAAACGGCGGCCGACATTTATTAGCCCTCATAAAGCTCAGTGTTTACAATTAAATCTTCAGTTTACGGCCACTAAGACCTTTATGGCATTTAGATTCGCGCTCCAGGACGGACAGCTTGGCAAGCGGCTTTATGACATATTTCCCGTGAAAGAGGCGGGGAGCCTCGGGGACTCCTCCCAATAGTAAAAGCAAACATCAATTTGGGTCCTCGATTTAAACTTAATTCCTTCATTGCCCGTTCATGTTCTTGTTACTTAGATTAAAACCGGGTGCCAGGAAGGGTCTTCCCGGCGCAATAAGGTGAAGTTTTCAACTTCTAAGTAAGCTTTGCGTGTAGTTTCAGAGATTGCACATCCCGAACGCTCATTCGCACGCAAAGAGGGGAAAGTCAGTAGTAAAGACGGATAATAACCTGTAACCCTATTTGGAAAATGTTCGATGAAGTTAGTTCATGATGAGTTCTTGTTTTATGGGATAGAGTGAAAAACTCAAACGAAAATTTGCTATCATAGTGCTATTAAGATGATTTAATTATAAGAAAAGGTGATAAATTATGTAAAAACAAAATCAATATATACATATTTACGAAAAAAAGCACGTATTTATAAGTAATTTTCAAATTATTGTTGTACAAATTTGAAACACTTACCCTTTTATGTATTATTATATTATATTCTACGTAATGGCTACATTTCTGCCATTTGTAAAGATTTTTTTAAAAACACCTTATACAGCTATATTACATACATATGTATACTTTCGAACAAAACAAAAATACATTCGCCTAAACATTTCTTCTAATGACTGAGAAAAGAATTCGCAAAGAAAACCATTTTAACTAGGCATGACTCCTTAATTACATCTAATCTTAACGAATTTATTTTCATGCCAATTTGACATGTATGCAAGGATACTCGTCAGAGGTTCCATTACCTTTCAATAAGCATTGAGCCTTAAATCACGACTGATGGCCATATGCGGATGAAAAATCGCCTTGGATCGGCACTCAACTGTGATTGATGATATCGATACTCCAGAGCACTTGAGCAATCGACGTGTGTAGGTGATTTACATCTCCGCGATTTCTTGTTATTATTATGATTTTATATTACACTCGTCTGGAATTGCTCGCAATTTGGTAGTAACGACGGCAGTGGTACAGATATCAAATGATTTTCCTTCACTGCAGAGGATTAGCGACACTCGATCCAGCTTAAGCAATCAGACAGGATTCGAAAAAGTTCATCTTTTCTAGGCCGATCAGGAAAAAGTCAATAAAATAAAGTGCGACTGGAAAACATTGCCGTAAATCAATATATTAAGTGAACAGAAAGGAAACATTTCCGCAGCGCTGTAGAGCTCTGACCGCCGTTTCGCCGAATCCGGAAATTATTACACCAATGGAGGACCCATAATGGCCCTGGTTACGTACTGAATACAATCAGATGCTCACAATGGCACATTCTCGACAAACGAGGGCAATTTCATCCCCTACTGGCCCGTTGACCTCAGCCAAGTGCAGCCCTTTGTTTTAGCGTGCAGTCGGGCGGCTTTCATTTCACGTTCAGATTTCGAGAGAGCTGCAGCAGTCCGAGGAAGTTGACGATATTTCATGGCGAATTGAAACTAGTTCAGACGACGACGCCTGGCCAGCTGCTCGCAAATCCTTTTGGGTCCACCTCCTTTCCCCGCTCCTTTCAAGGATGGCGAAGCCGAAGGATGCGTGTCTGACCCAGCTCTCCCACATTTTGGCGATTGGACGGACTGCGAACTTTTTACGAGCTATAATATGTATAACCAACTTATGTGGAGTATGGCAGAGGCCTAATTGACTGCGAAGACGCGACAGGAAGTTTTGATCTATGTTGGTTTCAGACATTGGCATTAACTTGGTTCTTTTTTTTGTAGTTCATCTCTTTCTAGATTTTATCCTGGTAGATACCTTAGATTACTACCTTTTACCCCAAGAGGGCTGTTGTCATACAATTGATTTTTAAATTTGATTTTTTTGGAAATAGTCTTTAACTACATGAAATATGTATTAGACAAATCCGTTAAGCATAAATCTCTGAAGAACGTCCCAAAGGACACATTTATTCATTTGAATATGAATTCAATTTTTAAGAAGTTTCGCGTATAATTATCAACTATTTTGACAAATAAATTTTCCAGGGTGTTAACAAAAAGTTGATGCACTTTTTTAATACATTTATAAATTTATTAAAAGTCAAAAAATATATGCTTTACATATTTGATCAAAATCGTATATATCCCTCAGATGTTTAATTTAGTTTTGGAGAATCAATATTAATAAAGGCTGAAATCATCCACCAAAATCGTATCCTAATAAATTTTTGTTGGGCTTTGACACTTACGCAAATATTCCCAAAATTTTAACTACGAATTAGTAAAACATGTAGTGGTTTTTAAGATAGTCTTCAACTGAACAAAATTAGGAAAAATTCTAGGGATTGAAAATTACTTAAAAGTAATACTCGTTGAATCGGCTATTTGTACCGCTGATTATTTGCTTATATGTAGTTTCCATTCGAATATTTTAGTTTCCAGTAGGTTGAAATCAAACACTAAAAATTCAAACAAAAATGTTTTTTCTCGTAATTTTGAGTTTGAGAAAAACATTTTAGAAGATAAACAAAACTGGACAGTGGTGCAATGGAAGGTTTATCTAATTTGTGGTATCAGGATCATTCTTAGTAATTTTTTTAAATTAATTTGAGCCCAGCAGATCTTCAAATATAAATTGAATTAAATGCGTACGTTTGCAAAGCAATTAAACTATCTTCTGCAAAATTAAGTTAAGGTTAAGTAATGCTAAGTGTGCTTAAATAAAATATTATTCGCGACTATTACACGCATCAGTACCGGGAGTTAAATTGCTTAGGAAATCTTCAGCCGCTTATTTCCTTCTCAGTTGAATAATTAATTCCTTTTGAAGTAATGACCTGCTCCCACGGGCGTGTTTGCAAATGTCTTTAATTTTTTATGGTCTCATGAGAATGCACTGCCCATCGGCAATTACTATTTGCTTTCAATTTTGTACAATTATAGGTATTTAATTATAAATTCTCTACAACCTCTATAAAAATGCTGTTTGGTTGGTAAACCTTTTGGTATGAAACAGTCTTTCAAAATGAAACCATTTGAGAAATACTTGAAAATTGTGAGTTTAATAAGAAAGGGTGCACGATATTGCGGAGCGGATATTATGGAGGAAAATTATAAGCCAAACGGTCTCACCATGTTTTTGCTAGTGTATATTTTCCTTTGGTTTATTTGCACGATTTATACAATTTACCTGAAAATCTCAGAGTCGTGGCTAGTTCCACTTGAGGCGTTTTGTATGGGAGGTAGTGTCATTCAGGTAACTTTGTAAATCTATAATTTATAAAATTTGAATTCAGCAATTTTTCAGGGTCTAGTTAAACTATTAAGTGCAATAAAGTTTAGGCATTTATGGTGTGCGTTTATTTTTGAAACAGAATCTATTTACCGAGAATATGATACGAAAGGTCATAATTACCTACGACAATTAAACAAGATTTTGACTAAAATTAGCACAAGTTTACTATTCATAGCCGTCAGCTACGTAATTTTATTTTTTGGACTTCTATCTACTCCTTTAATCTACTATATCTATAAGGGTGAGAAAGTTTTTATAATGCATTTTCTCATACCCGGTTTGGATCCGACAAGCGATATTGGATATTTGTTAATTATCTTTGCTCAAGCTAATTGTATATGCTTTGGAACCTTTGGGAATTTCGCGGCAGACGCACTATTTGTAACAATTGCGATGCATGCTGAACTATTTAGCAAAATACTAAAGGAAAAAGTACGTGAGCTGAATGAAAACTTGGATAAGTGTAGGCGATCAGAAGAAATTTGGAATATTCTACTTAACATCGTGAAGTGGCACCAAAAGTACATCAAGTAAACACTGTATTCTAAATATGTCGCACTAACATTTATGATTAATTTCCTTAAAGGTACACCGCAAATATCGACAAAGCGTTTTTTTGGGTTATATTTGTGCAAATTGCAACCTGCGGCCTTGCAATCCTTCTAACAGCTTTCATTGTTCTCACTGGAGCATGGCCGGCTGGACCTGCTTATTTGGTCTACTCGGTAGCCATGTTGTTTACCTACTGCATTGTGGGAACTGTTTTTGATATAATTGTTAGTTTCCACGAAACTCTATTACTAGAATGATTTAGTAAACGATTTTATGCAGAATGATGAAATATTGGAGCATATCTATGAGGCGAATTGGTACAATCTACATTATGAGGATCAACAACTAATTTTAGTTATGTTACATAATGCTCAAAATGTGGATGCGTTAACTGTTGGGGGATTAATGCCACTTTCTGTAAACACTGGCTTACAGGTAAAAAGTGTTTTAATTTATTAAAAAGGAGTAATTAATACTCTCGATATTTTTAGGTAATAAAGACAGTTTATAGTTACATGATGATGCTGTTGAGTTTTTTGTAGTTTATTTATATATATATATAATATTTAAAGTAAATGTATCTATAAATTTAAATAAAAAAATTGCATTGTTATAGGAAGATATTAAGCTTAAAATCAATATACGTATGTTACATCATATATTTATCGTATTCGTGCAGTGTTTCAGCCACGGTTTGTGCCTAAAAATAAATACTTAAAATATAAACGTACAAGCAACCCTTCTTTAACTTACTTCCAACTAAGATATCGAATGGAAACTATAACAAAATAATCTGCAGGATGATTAGCCCATTCAACGAGCAGTATTTTTAAGTAATGTTCAATCCTTACAGCTTTTCCTAATTTTGTTTATTTAAGACTAATTTAAAAACCACTTCATGCTTGACTAATTCGTAGATAAAATTGTTGCAATATTCGCTTAAGTGTCAAAGCCAAACAAACATCTATTAGGATATGACTTTGGTGAATTATTTCATCCCTTGTAAATTTTGATTTACCAAAAATAAATTAAACATCTGAGTGATATTTACGATTTTAATAATATATAAATCTATTAAAAAAGTGCATCAACTTTTTATTAACACTCTGGCAAATTTATTTGTCAAAATAGTTTGTTTATTACGTTGATAATTTTACGAGAAACTGTTTAAAAATGTAAATTCATATTGAAATGGAATGTTCTTAAGAGATTTATGCCCAACGGATTTGTCTAATATTTCAAGTAGTTACAGACTATTTCCAAAAAGAATCAAATTTAAAATCAAACACCAAATATTTAAAAAAATTATTTTTTCTCGTAGTTTTGAGTTTCAGAAAAACATCTTTGAAGGTAAATTATATTGGCAAATAGTGCAATGAACGGTTTACCTAACATGCAAAATCAGGATGATTCCTAGTGAGTCATTAAATGAATTTGAGCTCAACAGATCTTCAAATATAAATTGAATTAAATGCGAAGGTCTTTAAAGCAAGTAAATTATTTTCTGCATACCGTTGTTCCAGAATGGGGTTAAGGTTAAGTAATGTTAAGTGTGCTTAAATAAAATATTATTCGCGACTATTACACGCCTCAGTACCGGGAGTTAAACTGCTTAGGAAATCCACAACCCCTTATTTCCTCCCCAGTTGAATAATTAATTCCTTTCGAAGTAGTGATCTGTTCCCACGGGCGTTTGTGCAAATGTGTTAAATTTTTTATGGTCTCATGAGAATGCACTGCCCACCGGCAATTACTATTTGCTTTCAATTTTGTGCAATTATAGGTATTTAATTATAAATTCTCTACAATCTCTATAAAAATGCTGTTTGGTTGGTAAACCTTTTGGTATGAAACAGTCTTTCAAAATGAAGCCATTGGAGAAATATGTGAAAATTGTGAATTTAATAAGAAAGGGTGCACGATATTGCGGAGCAGATGTCTTTGAGGAAAATTATAAACCAAACGGCCTCACTGTGTTTTTATTTTTATATATTTTCCTTTGGTTTATTTGCACGTTTTATACAATTTACCTGAAAATCTCAGAGTCGTGGCTAGTTGCACTTGAGGTGTTTTGTGTGGGAGGTAGTGTCATTCAGGTAACTCTGTAAAATTATAATTGATAAATTTTGAATTCAGCAATTTTTCAGGGTCTAGCTAAACTATTAAGTGCAATCAAGCTTGGGCATTTATGGTGTGGGTGTAATTTTGAAATTGAATGTATTTACCGAGAATATGAGACAAAAGGTCATAATTACCTACGACAATTAAACAAGATTTTGACTAAAATTAGCACAAGTTTACTATTCATAGCCGTCAGCTACGTAATTGTATTTATTGGACTTCTTTCTACTCCTTTAATCTACTTTACCTTTAAGGGTGAGAAAATCTTTATAATGCATTTTCTCATACCCGGTTTGGATCCGACAAGCGATATTGGATATTTATTAATTACTTTTACTCAAGTTAATTGTGTATGCTTTGGAACCTTTGGGAATTTCGCGGCAGACGCATTATTTGTGATATTTGCGATGCATGCAGAACTATTTAGCAAAATACTAAAGGAAAAAGTACGTGAGCTGAATGAAAACTTGGATAAGTGTAGGCGATCAGAAGAAATTTGGAATATTCTACTTAACATCGTGAAGTGGCACCAAAAGTACATCAAGTAAACACTAAATTCTAAATATGTCACACTAACATTTATGATTAATTTCCTTAAAGGTACACCGCAAATATCGACAAAACGTTTTTTTGGGTTATATTTGTGCAAATTGCAACCTGCGGCCTTGCAATCCTTCTAACAGCTTTCATTGTTCTCACTGGAGCATGGCCGGCTGGACCTGCTTATTTGGTCTACTCGGTAGCCATGTTGTTTACCTACTGCATTGTGGGAACTGTTTTTGATATAATTGTTAGTTTCCACGAAACTCTATTACTAGAATGATTTAGTAAACGATTTTATGCAGAATGATGAAATATTGGAGCATATCTATGAGGCGAATTGGTACAATCTACATTATGAGGATCAACAACTAATATTAGTTATGTTACATAAAGCTCAAAATGTGGATTCGTTAACTGTTGGAGGATTAATGCCACTTTCTGTAAACACTGGCTTACAGGTAAAAAGCGTTTTAATTTATTAAAAAGGAGTAATTAATACCCTCGATATTTTTAGGTAATAAAGACAGTTTATAGTTACATGATGATGCTTTTGAGTTTTTTGTAGTTTATTATGATATTTAAAGTAAATGAAAATGAAAATGTTTTATTATCAGTTGGCTATAAATTTAAATAAAAAAGTTGCATTGTTATAGGGAAATATTAAGCTTAAAATCAATATACGTATTTTACATCATATATTCATCGTGTTCGTGCACTGTTTCAGCCACAATTTGTGTCTAAAAATAAATATTTAAAATGTAAATGTACAAACAAGCTTTCTTTAAGCTATCCTTATCTTAATCTCCCCAACCAATCCTACTCTCAGTATATAAAACGCAATATATCTTTAAGACTTCAAATTGAAAGTATTGAAATTATAAATAAATATATGTTTGTAGGTTTATATGTACCTACATACATTTGTTTCAATCATTTCTGACAAATTATTATATATCCATCCAGGAAGAAAGCAAGACTATTTTGTGTATGATTTCAAGAATTAAATCGGCTGCAGTATTTGTGCACCTTTATCACCCAAATTGTGTTTTGTATCTCCATAATCGTTTCATTTGCGAAGTAGGTATTCTCATCATTCGAAATGGTTAAATCTTCTTCGTTTAGTTTTTAGTAGAGATAGTTGTGGACTCTTAATTAAAGACGTTTGATGGCATACAATTAAAAGCAATCAACAATTGACGCTGGAAGTCGTGTTCTCATGTAGTGATAAAATATTTATGATATACATACATATATAGTGCAAGTTCGGTTCGGTTGACGCGGCAAAATTTCGTGTACTATTTTAAGTTTTCTTAAGAAGAGTTATATTTGGGTATATTAAGGTCGTAGTATTTATTAATCATATAATTTTTTTTACGAATATGTGGTAGTTAAATTTATCAAAAGTAGTTATTTTATCTCTTCCCTCTAATTCATTCAGTATGCTTTAATAACGGATTTGCTTTATTTTAAGGGCCTATGCAGACAAAATTTAATATTACGTGGTCATATTTCTCAGTTGCTGTTTTACAGGTATATCTTCGTTTAAATTATATTAATATCGGGACATAATTTTCAAATTGCAATCAATTATTCTTGTACCTAACCTCAAATTGTGCGAATAGAATGTCATGTATGTTCTACTGAAGTTTATTTGGATCATTCATAGTATATCCCATATTCGTTCTCTCTCTCCTCTCCTCTGTAGTTATATTACAACATATTCTATTATAGAATTTTGGTAAGTTATTAAACTACCACAATTGCGAAGATATTCGGTATTCGTTCGATGTCAAGATAACAACAGAATCGTAGACATTTAGACAAATCACGTTAGAAGGGAGTGAACCTTGGTTAAAGGGTAGTGTGCTACTTTTCCATCACGACTCCTACCGCCTCAGTTGCTTCACAATGCAATTAACACAGTCATCCTGGTAATCTGGAGAGGGACCGAATGGGGTCTGGTAATGGAGCACCTCACTCCGCATAATTTATTCCCGTGTTCCCTTTTAGGTCATCCGAAGTCAGCGTGCCGGCAATATGTGCGCTTGACGTAAAAACCAATATTCGCAACTTCCTCCGCGGCGTATGAAAACGCGGGTTGACGGAAAAGTGTCATTACCCGGAGTCAATGCGGTGATGCTGCAAAACAGGAAGCAACCTCAATAACAGGTATGTTTTCCTGAGGCGCATCCCATTGTTCAATCCGGCTCGGTGCCTGGCATTTCTGAGTAACGATTTCACGTTTTTTTCAATTTCCTGCTATTTCCTGTGCCAGAAGATGCTATGATTGAACGTTTCTTGTATTAAACTTTATCTTGGATTTCCGCAATTTGCTTCTTTCCCGACCGCTTTTGGGGCTTCTTGATATTACCCTTCCGCACCCAAAGACAAGGGTTCCATTATAATTTCAGTGTGGAGATATTAAATTTGCTCGTGAATAGCTCTAGCGAAAACGAATTATCCAGCCAGGTGAAGGTACAATCAACTCATTTATTATTTCAGCCTTTCCGCTCCCACTTGAGGCAAAAATTCAGATTACGTGCAGACCACTTTATTAACATTATAATATTTGTTTTTCTTTCATTTTAATAATTTGAGGTAGAAAATAAAATAAGGTTTTACAAATATTGCTCCAAATAAATCGTGTGTAACCACATTTGAAATTAAGTTGAGGGATATGCAATTTCTTGTATATTTACACTTATTTCTCAGAAATATTGGCGGCAGTTGTGAAAAAATCTTTAAATTAAAAATGTTCAAGTTTCTTACGTAAATAGAAATGCAAATAATAAAACTTAACATAGTGTTGGTTTTTATATACAACGTTGTCTATAATGGAAGCACACCATAAGAACCTGAAGCTTGTGTATTTCATGCTACAATACTATTTTTTTAAATGAAAATTATTTTCTAACAGCCGTTTCAAACAATACAATTATTATTTTCTTGAAGTAAGAGAAGCAATTGTTTAAATGCATAATCAAAGAATGGAATGTCTTAAAATGGGCTAAGAATATTAAAGAGGAATGCCGGTTCCAACTTTAAAAATGTAAAGGTATTTTGATTCTGTAAAGCGAATATTACTACCTATATAAAGTTGTGAATATTTTTAAGATATTAAGGGGGTATTCTAGGCTCGAACACAAAATTTCAGGCCTATATTAGAGCAAACCAAAAACGCATACCAAACATTTTGACAATAGGTTTATTTCCCTCTTTTTTTATATAATATAAAAAAAACTATAAAGTATTTTTATTAAAATTGAATTTTAATTTAGTGAGTTATGAGGTTATGCATACATTGTAAAGTAATGGTAAGAAAAAATTGGGTTGCGGTCGACATGATAACGTGTTAAAGATGTCTTTGTAACCAGAACCAAAAAAAAAAATAAAATAATAATTTAAAGTAACAAAATGACAACTGCTTGTACAGCAATAAATCTGTTATCCTTTTTTTGTGAATTATTAGAATAAAACATACATAAGTTTATAAAATCTCGATTTGTGCAAATCTTTTAAAAGATTGGCTTTAATTTGTATATGGAAATTTATATCTGTAATCTATCTAAGAAGTTAAAGTAAAATTACAAGCGAATCGGTTAAAAATTACTTGAGTTCTACTGCTAGCTGATTTTGAACACGTGAACTTAAAATAAATGCATTCAAAGTTTGAAAATGCATAGTAAATACTTGTAATTATTAAAATGAGAGTTATTGATTTATATGATAGGAGTTTTAAAAAAGTTCTCGCTGATCATTAAATAGACCAACATTGAGATTTGACTTATTACTGAAACACGAGTGAACCGAACTTCAACTCGATCTCTTTTTCTATTCAAACAGTAGTACTACTTAATTTCCTTCAGAAACAGTTGTTTTCTGTATGAAAGAACTTTTGGGTAAAGAAAGCTTGTCAGTGATTGGGAGTTGGAGTTTTGGTTAATTGTGTTCGTGTGATATATGATATGTACATTAATATCCTTTATTTTACTTCGTTCTTTTATCCATCTATTGTTTCAGTAAAATTCTCAATATGCAGAGTCATTTTGGCCCTGAGAATATTTAACGAGATCTTACTATTCCATTAGTTTTTTGAGAATAACTCACTTAGTGATCTATCAATGCGTGCGTTCTTCTGCCTATGAAAAAGCAAATTACTGAACATTTTTGAAGTGTTGAATGTTGCTTTTAGTACTAAATAAACAGTGCAAAGGTTCCCCAGCAGGGTTAATCATGCGTCCTAGAGAGGGCGCCTGGGCGCTAAATTATCGTGAATGTACACAAAACGAACATTTTTGTCGGAAGGAAACAAAGTCGGGATAATCGAAACAAGTCCGCCCGGGGAAGTGTGTTAGCTCCGGGAGCCAAGAAACATATTGAAGGTGACCTGCTCCCCTCTCCGTCTTCATTATAATAAATTTCTTTCATGACTGCTTCTTTGCAGGGCCTCCAGAATTTCAATCTTTCTTACACCATTTCCTTCATTGAGCTCCATTCAACCGTTGTAATATTCAATTTATCCTTGCCACATTCTTTTCAGCTTTTTCAGTTCGAATCAAAGTAAATGGAACAGAAGGGGCTTCGTTGATTTCATTACTCTGCCCGCCAGTGGCTGCGGAGGAGCTGGTGGAGCCCGGGGCTTAGCATTAGGGGGCGCTCCACCTAATTTCGTACAATTTTAAGCACGTAGCCACTCGGGCTTAACTATAATACAAGACACACTATGCGGAGTGAATGCTGCTTTTATTTAAGGCGAAGTGGACAAATGGTCGGTGCTGTCCTTAAAAAATGTACGTAAAGGAGTACTTAGCCCTCGGTGGGGACAGGGGCTGTAATTAATATTAGCTGCTATCTGACACGGTGCCAAATTAAACCAGATGTGCCGAACTCTACCGGACTCCGGCACGCAAAAGCGATGTTGTTTCGAATAGACGGGGGTGGTAAAAATTTAATCCGCCCTTTCATTTGAAAAACGTTTCTGCCCACCCTTCGTTCGTTTCCCTAGTGAAGAAGATTGGGACATGCAGCGCATCGGGAACGACACCCAAGTAAGTCATTTGTGAAATTTTTATCGAGATTGGCATTCCATTCAGGAATGGAAACGTTGTCATAAATCAACTACTTGGGGCCCATAAAAATCAGTACATCCAGAATATTCGCATCTTTATTTATCACTTGTGATCTAGAAAATCTGACTCGAACGGGATGGTTCGGCGGTATCGGGACTGTTGGTTGGTTAGGCCAGGACCAGGACTCTTTTGCCTTTCCTGCCGATGTCACTACCTCGACAAATTACTGTAGGGCTAAAAGCTTTCGCCCATTCGGGGCCGCTCTTTGTTTTTGTAGGGGCATCATCCAATATTTTATTTTGATCTAAATGTCATCGAAATGGCTTTTCCCTTTCTAAAGTAGTGCCGTTGACCCTTTTAGTTCCACCAAATTTATTGGCTCCCTATGCCTGCCGCTCACCAGAAAAATTCCCTCTTCATCGTTTTCCGAAATAAACTCAATTTTATCCTTGTAAAACGCCGTCAGAACGCAAACTTGGCAATTGAGATAGGGCATATATCGGCGTTTTATTTTCTGGTTTCGTAAACATGTGCCATAAAAGAGGCAGCCCAGAACCAGCCCAGTGTACCGGTCGAGGCCCTTTCTTTACCCGTCGAGTATTAGGCGAATAACTGTGCTTGGAAAGGTAGAACATTTACCGCTCACCTATTTCGACATAGAACCTTAAATGGTTCGAGCTGTTTATGCATGGCAGGAACCCAAAATTCCAGTTTGCCTACAGCGTGGTAATTACAAAGGTGGGTTAATCGGAAAAGTTGAGGGATTTTTTTTGCAAAAGCAGGAGAGGTTTTTCAGGGCACAAAGGTACCAAAAAATGTTGCGCGAAAGATCGAAGAGAATAGTTTAGTTTTATATCTGAGCACTTCAAAATTCTTCAAAAGAATGAATACCTGATTGGGAAATATGGTATAAAGATTAAATACAATTAAAGGTAGCTTTACTTGCGAAAAAAGGAAATTATTTTCTAAGTATAATATAAAAATAATTGGTGTTTACGAAACATTTTCTTTTAAGAACTGTATACCTAATCGGAATGGATCCAACAAATTTATAGTATAATTCGCAACTCTGAACACAATGCGGTATTTGATTCGAAACAAATCATAAATTACTCAGCATAATTCGTATTTACATTAATTTACAGAAAAGTGCAATGTAATGTTACTTAGATTTATAAAAATAAAATCTATTTGTTGCTGGAATTTTAAATGTTTCACATAATGGTTTGATTAATTTTCAGTGCAGATTTTTTTTTTAGTGAACTAGAAAGAAATAGTATAGATTGACAATTTCAAATATTTAATTTTTGATAGAAATAATTTTGATAAGTTTTAACGTAAATATGACCAGAAATGCATGTATTATATTTCAAAATTTTTTGAATAATATAAAAGCTTCGCAGAATTAACTTTTTAGATTTGTGAAAATAGTTTTTGTCCTTATAAGTTGCATTACAGAAATATTGTATTATTACCATTATTTAAAAACTTTTCAACCATTGTACATTGTTATTAAATTAATTTATGAAAGCCCATTCATGCTTAGTTTATGTATGTTTCTATCTAATGAATTATATGTACATTTCTATATAAATATTAATTGATTGAAAAGTTTTCTTCTGCTTAGTTCCGACAGCTTGTTTTATTACATTTTGTAAGTCTTCTACTTTGGAATGCCGTCAACCTCTTTGGAAATAGCAGGCACAACTTGCAAGTCTCTAACTCAAAGTTTGAAAATTTCTTTGAGTTTAGAAGCACCCCTATAATGAAATCTATATTTGGGCTATCCATAAATTTATCCGGCAAACAGTTTTCTATTGAACAACTTCCGTCTAGAAATTTCTAATGAATCCTTTCTGCGGTTCGAAATTAAAGGTAAATTAACGCGTTTCATCTTTTCGGGTACCATTTTGCTTAGTGAACCCTTTTTATCTCAATTTCTTGGACCCGTCGCGAGAAGTCTTCCCTGAAATTATGTAAATAAAGGAAAGCGATGCCGCACCAAAAGCAGCAGTGCTTAACGGCGGCTTTCTGATTTCTTATTAAAAGTAAAGACCCGCAATTTGCTAAAAGGAATCCGACTGAAATTGTAAGCCTTCGCTGTCTGTTCGGAAAGAGGCTTATAATAGAATCAAGGATTCTTTTGGCAATCCTTACAAAAACAAATTTTTCTTGCACCCTTGCGACGTTCGGTTCGGTTCGGTTCGTTTCCTGTTTTGTGGGTGGGCACTTGGCCCACCTTCTCGATTGCATCGATCGATTCGATCCAATAAAATCGCAGAGGAGCTTTTATGTTAGGCAGACTTCTCCGCCCACACCGAAATTAAAACACTAAATAAACCTGGAAATGCTACCATGCTCGATTTCAACCCGAACGTGATCTTTGATGGGCCCCGTGGGTTTATAACCGATTTTCATTAAATTCCATTGGCATTTAAATGGTTTTCAACTAATTGCTTTGCTCGGCGGCCGCTTTAATAAATCCTTTGAAGACCAACTACTTGAAACGCAAATATCTGTAGGGTGCTACCAAGATTGAAAACGACACCTGACTTACGCGTTTTCGTTATTTTAATGAAAACATTTTTATTCTTGCGTACTAAAGTTAAGTCGTATATATTAGATTAGACACAAGTAAAAATATACACATAATTAAATAAAAGGTTTTTCAATACGGGCCTAACAATTTTGTATTTTAATGTATGTATGTGAATTGTTGGGATTATTCAAAAGGACTCGGTTACTCCAGACATGCATTTCCTTCATTCATTGATTAAATAATAAAAATGTTTTAGAGATGAAAACAAAAAATCCGCCCGTTGGAGAGAGATTTCCATTAAAGCCCTGCCTCTACAGGGTAATGGAAAACTTTTATCAGCGGTGCAAGGAAAAAAGCACCAAAAGGGTTCTTTACGTCGAAAAATATTCTAATGAAGAACCAAAGTGGCTCTTGGACCGGGCATAGAATGAAACCCATCAGTGCAATTTCCTCGACAAATAAAATTAATATTTTTGCAGCATTCGGGTGCACCGAAGCCCTTTCACCGGCTCTGGCGGGGGTTTCAATACCCCCAGGGAAGCACACTAATTTGGTGGTAGTTATTTTAAGTAGTACCCGAAGCCAGAAGCACTGCGTGCTCAGCAGAACCGTACTGAAGATCCAGCAGACGAATGCGGTGTTAGCAGTTCTTAACATTTCGTCCTTTCCCGGGTTTTTATGTTAGTTTTTGTATTTTCCAATTACGGATATAATTTGACACATTCCTCAAGGAAGCAGGGATATCGAGCCCGTGTAGCTGAAAGGATGTGAAACTCCAATACTGCAAGGTTAGCACAAATGTCGGCTTTTAAATTGTCTGAAAAGAAGAATTACTGGATGGGCTGCTGGTTGCGATAGCTCCCGAGCAAATTAAAAGTTCGATAGACCGAATAAGTCAATCTGAATTGAGCTCCCAAAGAGGCACTCAGCACATTTCTTTTGTGTGGACGAAACGCTGCGGACCCTTCTTGTCCGATACTCGACGCAGTTTCACAGAAAGGCGGAATTTCATGGCAATTCCCAAAGTGTTGTGTATTCACTCGGCCTTTTTGTGAATTAAAACGTGAAAAGTGTGCGGTGATTGGGGAACTTTTCAGGAATTCAGGATCTGTTCTGGTAGACGACAAATCCTGGGGGCTGCATATTTGGGGAAATTTATATATACAGCAATAATATTCTCATGGCACAATTTTTTTGTTTAAGTTAGTGAATTTGGCTGAAACATACATATACATTTAGGTAATACGTAGCACATGTCCTTTTCACACGTAATAAATACCTTTCAATTTGGACAGTAGTTAGTTAAATGGTATCTAGGGTTCAAAAGAAGACTTCATATCATTATTTTTTGAGTTCTATAAATTGACGAAAGAAATAAAAAGAACTAAAAGAAACTGGCCAAATGTGAATGGGATCCGCGCCTCTAGGATTCTGCACCTAGGCAGGAAACGTAAAAATGGTTATTTAGTTAAATTCATCGACCGCCTTAAAAACAATAACACACACTCAATAACGTTTTCCTTTTGAAATAAACTTGTAGTAAGCCTTTACAAACCATTTTTAATAGTTTTAGTGATTCAGTAATAGGGATTACTAGCACGTAATTGAGATAATTTTTGGGATCGCATAACTAAGAAATTTTGCCGATTGTTAAAAAACTTTGCTAGTTAGAGTCTTCATTTTATTTTTCCTGTAATATTTATACATACATATGTATGTACATAAACCTCTAAACAAATCAATCACTATCGGTCCTTTTTGCTATTTAAAATAAATAACAATTTAAAGTCTTTCTTTTGTGATAAAAGTTTGCAAAATTCCTTTTTGCCATTTTGGTACGGAAGTCTAAAAACTAAAATCGAAAACATTCTAACCTTCAACAGAGTGGTTTTTATAATATTATTTAACTTAAGTTTTCATTCAGATTTTCTGTTAATTAATAATTCTCATCTCTGTGATAATTTAATACAAACTAAAGTAATGAAACAAGTATGGAAATATGTATCTTTTGTCAAAACTTTGAAGGAAATAAATATGCAAGCATCACAAAAATAAACTAAAGAAAAAAACAACTATTTTGTGATGAAAATTACAAATGTCTAATAATACATTATATGTACATAACTATATCGTAAGATACATACACTTAAAATGTTTCTTATGTACGCTTTTACGAAAATAATTAAGCCAGATTAAATGAAAACTCAAGTTTCTTGCGTTTTATTTTTAATTAGAAGAACTTTTCGATTGAAATTGTACCAATTCGAAATTTAGCATTTCATAAAGGGGGAGAATCCTCAGAAGAGCTGAATTTTGCAAATCAGATACAAACTCAATTTTCATTTGCATGTGCTTGCGTTTGAGTCCTTCCTGTGTTTCAAGTGTACGAAATATGTTGCAGTCTGTTTAAAGAGGTAGTTACATATACAAATAATCCGGAAACTTACTGCTCCAAAGCGTTTGTGGCATTGATTTTATCATTAGCTAGCTGACGATAGCCAGACAATTTTCAGCCTTCACCGGAGTAATTCTCTGCCTCTATTACATAAATCAGTCTGCCCGACTGAAATATGTGCGCCGAAAGGTGTTCCAGCGTAGCAGAGATATTATTACTCTTTTCATTTTAATAATATCTCCGATTTTCCAGAGTTGTTGGCGGCCTCCTTGCGTGAGAGACGAATGTGGTTCGTGCTGGCGCCATCTTCTAAGTTTTCAGTAGATCGCCCAGCCGAAAATTTTCAGTTGCACTTGTCGGCGCCGCGGCGAAGGAGGTGGACTTCTCTATCGCGTGATAAGGATCCACTTGTTCGGAATGTTTATTGTTGACTTTCAATTTTCGAAAGCTGTCGCTGTAATAGAATTGGGACCAAGAAATCAATTTTGGTCTAAAGCGATACATTTATTTTCCATTTTGCCGCGGGGGCTTCATTTATTGAAAATAAATATTCTCTGTGATTGGAATGTTGAAGCAGTAGCGACCGTAGCACCGGTAAGTTAAAAACAGTTTTTATTATCTTAGGCTGCTGTTGGGATATCGGTTTATTAATTCTTGAGTAGATAGTTAGTTTTCATAGCTTTTACTTACAATTTATAATCTTGTAAATAAGTTCGTTTGAAACAAATATACAAAAATATAAAGTATTAACTTGATTACACATTAGCTACTGACAAAAAAGAGTAAATTTTAATTCTGAAATTTGAAATTTGTCTACCATGAAATAACAATGCCCTTAAACGTCCATCAAGCAATTTTCAGTTTATAACTTCAAGTGGGTTATGCATCATAAATTCAAAAACGTATGTTATATACATACATACATAAATGTAAATTCATAACTCTTTAAACCTTATAGGAAATCTCTTTAAATTAAATATTATTAATGGTAAAAATTCCAAAATATTCGTCCTACAATGCTTTGGAGTATAAAATTTGGAAATCTTTAAGTATACAATTGTTATGCATAAAACACAAAACCTTCTTACGATAACTTAATTGGGATGCGATGCGATGATCGTGCAAAATTCAAAAATAAAAAATGACACAGGAGTATTTTGGAATTCCTGAACGAACCAAAATGCCTTGTTACTACAAGGTTTTAAAGTATAATAGAAAATACCTCCGTTGACACAGCAGCATCTTTATCAGATACACCCCCGCAGCATAGTGGGCACGGCTCGGTCGAGTCATAAAGTGCGAACGTCATCGCGCTTTCACACATAATCGAATTGATTCTAGAGCCCACATCTGCCTATGGGGTGCCGCCTTTTATTAACATGACAGATTGCCAAGTTTATAAAGAAGTCACGATGCACAGCAGCGCCAGGATGAATAAATCACGAATAAATTTTTTCCTTGAAAAGTATCTGCTTCCGCTTCTAGTGTGCAGATAATTTCTGAAAATCATTCATCTGTAAGCTTAAGATAAAAGTGAAAAATTGCAAAATAAGTAGATGTCGCGCCCGACATTGTCTCACGTTCGATATATCAGGGGGATATCTTCGCTCCAGAAGGATCTCGGCACGCGGTTTGCGTTTTCAGGATGTTTTTTTGGAGACTTTAATTGAATTCATCAGTTACCCTGTACCAACGAGTTGGAGCCGGGATTTTTCCTGTTTCGCAAAATATTCCTCCATCCCTCCATATTCATGCCATGCCCACAGTAAGCGGTGTACCAGTGCTTTCCAAATCGCGACATAACCGTTTGTTTTCACGACGGATCTGCCGGAATTAATTTGTCGCTTGGCGGCTTATTTCGACGCGAACGGCGCAGAATACAAAACAACGTTCGGCTTCTCGACGTTCAAAGGTGAGAAGATTACCCCAAAAACCAGGGCTGACATTGCTCGCGCTTTTACGGGGTGCACCCGACATTTTTAATTAAGCGCTTTCATGGGGCGCCCGGGGAGCATTTAATCCGCGGCAGTCTCATTTCAAAGGTGATTGCAAGGGATGAAAATCGGTCTGATCTAATTACAGGGAGTCATAAATGCGCGCTCGGTTCAATTTCAAAATGAACCAAATTCATAAAGACCCAGAATCAGTAGGTGTGCCCGGTACAGGCCCACTCGAAACATTAAGTCGACGGGTCAAGCACGTGTTTTCATTTATTTAATTTCCGCCCCGAGAAGAACCGGGAGCGGCTCATTTATTGTTTCCGAAAATTCAGCAAATGTTAACGCTGCAATTTATACGTTTGTACTCGCTGTGTAAATAGGCCGCAGCTACAAGTGCCCCTGTGTCGTTCGTTATTCACGAGGCCGGGTTTCTGAACCCTTGCTTGCAATTTTACCCGGCGGATGACTTAACGCGTTGTGCGGAACATATTTCCTTGGTCGCGAGTCCCCGCAGAGGGCTCCAGAAATGAAGATATATTGGAAACAGAATGAAAAATTTCTTCGTTGCAGATGCTTTATAAAAACTTCCACTGCACATGCTATAATTTAAAAGGGTGTCGCTAAAGATGGACTCAGTTGGAATTTTATACATTTTCAGAAATTTTATTATATCAAATTGATTGTTACTTTTGTTTTCAAAGGCAAATTGTTAAAATTTATCAATTTAAAACCACGCTCCGGACATTTCAGCAACATTTAATAATCTTTTCTTTAATAAATTTTTTAATATCTTGAAATACGTGAGTACGGTTAAGTGCAGATCCAGCAGATCATCTTCGTCTCATTGCATATTATATTTAACTCTTCATTCAAATGTTGCAACTTAATTCTCAACGGCGAAAGGTGTAAACTCAGACGAGTACAAAATACCTGGAAAATTATAGAGAAAATGTGTCACTGTCCCCTATATAGGATACTAGCGGGGTTACCCGGTTTCAGCCGGTGAATAAATAATTTGCCCGCCGAATTGGGTTCGTTATTATGAATTTCCAACATTTTATAGTAAATTCGAAACTACCTCAAAATATCCACAGTACTAATTTTCATTTAAATTCGTTGAAGTTTGAAAATCATTGTAGGATATTGAATACGCCATCTTTAACTGTACATTTCGAACATGGATTCGTAATAAGGACATCCAAGAATAGCCAAAAACCAATTTTCTTGATATTTTCAATTTTTCGCTTGGGTCCGCAATTTTTTTAATTAGAAAATATCCGATTGCGGCATTCAATGCGTCATCCGATACCGATGCTGCTGCTACTACTACGACCGCCATCTTGATTTCCGATGTTATCCGATGATGTACGAAATTTTAAAGAATTGCTGAGATAAATTAAGAAAGAAATTATACCTACTATCAAAATTTGCATTCTGACAATTGTCATTTTTATTCAAGTAGTAATAAAATTATAATTGTTAATTAAAACTTTGAAATCTGAACTTTATTATCAATTATATTCTGCAATATTTTAATTCAGTTGGATAGAACTTTATAATTTCTGAATGTGTTATGTACCAGGTCCCAATCTTAGCAGAGTATTTGAAGTCAGCTTTAGACATTTCTTTCAAAGACAAAACTGAATATTTCTAAACAAAATCATCTTTACAAGTAAGCGAAGTTATTTTCCACAAAAGACCCATCTTAAGCACGTCTCTTTGTACAAAAATTTTCAAATGAAATGATATTTTTAAAAACACACAAAGTTGTTTCTTAGAATTCTGTTTATAAATTTAAGTACCTATACCTATTCAATTGAAAACATTTTATAATGATTTAGAAGAACGCGGAAATTGAAATCACAGTATATGTAATACGTAAATTATTTTCCAAGAAAAACTGCTATTAACCTATGTTGAGCAGAAGAAAGTTGAACTTATTTATCTGATTTTTCAGAAAAAAAGCTTTGGAAAATGACGCAAAAGTTTTCAAGGATGCTGATACTTGATACTGCCATAGTACATTTTTTTTAACCTGGCTAACAACAGATTGAGAATTTAAGTCTGATTAAGAATATTCTGAACTACGTACTTATATTCTTCAGGTGCCTACTTTATTAATGCCCACCATTCCTTTTAAATTGTAATAAAATAACTTTTGTTGTATTTGAATCATCTCGTAACTTGAGCAAATAAAACTAAGCTTCCTTGTTTTATGGCATTCAAATAATTTCAATTTCCTATTTGATTGTGGACCTACCGTAGAACTATAATAAAATGAGGCAACATTTTCCAATATAAAGCTTAAACTGAATAATATTGAATTAAACAAAATTTGAGAATAGTATGCTGAAGGATAATACAATAAAGTACTTACCCAATAACGATTTAGTAACAACCGACTTCAACGATCAATGATATTAGTTATACTTTAGTACGAGAATATGTAAATATTTTTCACCATGAACACCAATATCATGTTATATTATACACTATTGGTTTAGTTATGGGTTAGTTAGTTCCGCAGTAAAGTATATGAAATCTTTATATTTTTTTGAAAACTATAAAATGGAAACCAATAAGTTATGTTTGAACAAAACAAATTTTTTTTCCACAATATTTTCGATTTATTTGATTAGTATCATTTATATACATATACACTTTCAAAAATATTCAGGTTATGTTATGTTAATAACTAATTTGAAATAATTAAGGCCATATAATCAAACTAATTTAGTTGTTTAAAATTTGGAACCATAATTATATGGTGGGTAGTGATTCGATAGGTTTATTATTATTTAATGAAAATCAAATTTATATCTGCAACTCTAATATTTATGAGTTTAATGAGTACTTTGCTTCATGGAAAATTATTTTAAAATTCACTTTCGTCCATGATATTTTATTGGTTTTATAAACGTTTTAATTGGGTTATTTCTTAATACTTACTGGACAAACGTCTGTTTTATATGTATTATTATTTAATTACTCCCCAATTAAATTCCTTTTATCACGGTGGGCGTTTATAACTGAAAATTTACAAATATTGAAATATTAAATCCGAAAACAACATGTACATTATTAAGTAGCTGATTGTTGTTTCTTTATTGTTTTTGGTAGTTTTTTCTTAGAAAATAATTACTAGTGAATACTGAACAAAGTACAGCAAATTAATAGTTTCAAATAATCAGAGTTCCCTAGAGATATGAATCCACATGAAATTGTTTATCCTTATTTAAAATCCAAACCGCGGGGTTGCGAAAATAAGTCCCACTTAGAATTAATGCCACGTTCGCCATAATTTGTGGGATTCATAAGGAGAAACGAAGGGATCCTGACCCCAAAGGCCGCGTTTCAAAACAGGAAGAGCGGCGACGACAAAAGCAAAATTTCACACAATATGCTGGAACAACTGGAAATTAATCACAATATTACTGAATATGTGATATCAAGTGTCTGCAGGACGACAGGCATTAATCCCGGAGAGTCCTGGCCCGGGTGCGGGCACACACGTGCGGGCATCCTAAGTAGACTGGCGCTCCATGGAGCTGCTGATGCATTGTTGTTCCCTGATAATAGTCTTGGCACAGAGATTAAAGCACCAGTGGAGACAATGCTTAGTGATTTTATGTGAAAATAAAGAGGAATTAAATTTTCACTAGCACTACACCCATTGTTAATTTGCCCTTTCTTCCGTGGTAAACAAAGTGAACATTTTGAACCTTCGCGATGGGGCATTCAATTACTCATTCATAGCGCATCTATCGCAGCACCCTGAGTATGTAGCTATTGATAAGACTCCATCCCGCGGCACAATGACACCAAATCCTGGGAATAGTTGATGTCCTGTCCAGTGTTCACCGCACAGAATTTTCGCATTCAGGAACTACTTTCGGTACCTAATTTCTTTCATTAATATAAACTTTCCCTATAACGCCTTTCTCACTAATTTTGTCACCTGTTCAATTAATGGGTAAAGCATTACCCGGCGAATCTGGGAATGTTGCGTTATCATTACTTTTCCCGTGGGAACCGAACTTGCCTGTCGGCGCGGCTGCGGGCGAGTGTTGTGTCTTGATAGGACAGATTAAGTATGCTGACGTTTAATAGCGCACATCAGCTTCATTAATCACGTGGATTAATTATGCTGTATGAACAAAGTGACAGTTGTGATAATAAGAAACGAAGGCATGGAAAAGAAAGAATGAAAAAAAAAATCTCTCTGTTTGAGATCCTGACGATGAAGGGGACATAGGATTTTCCAGGATTATTATATATATATTTTTTCTTTTTTACCTTCAGCAATTGTAGTTTAGCACGCGAGGTTTTCTTAAGATGCTCCATTTGGGGAAAGGCGCTTTGTTAGAAGACTGAAAACATTACGAAGCGAGTCCTTACAATCTTTTCAGTCACTTTTCAATGACTCAAGATTTCCATTTTGTTCCAGTAAATAAGTATATATTATGTACATACATATGTACTGACAAAATAATTAATAAAGATTGTTCAATATTCGTAAATACAATAAATACAACCGTATCTTAGTTAATTAGCTCAGTTAAAGGTTAGAAGGCAGGAAATGGAAGGGAACAGGAAAACGTATGTCAGGAATAATTAGGGTAAGAGCTGAAGTTCGGTCAGTGGTTAGATCATAAGCAATATTTTCAGAAAGTCTCTGCTTGACCTCTTCATGCTTTAATACGAATGATATGCTTTTTTAGTATTTCAGAGACTAGTAATATTTTTAATAAAAAATCTGGCTTCTCTGAAGAAATTAAGCTTGTTTTTAATATTGCTTAATGGTCAATTGAATATTTTGTTGAACTTGTTTTAAACACTTTGATTAAACTCGGGTATTCAATAATCGATCCTCGAAAGAGATCTTGGCACATTTGATGAATTTGTTAAAACTGAAAATTGACAGAATAAAGTCCATATAATAGTATTATGAATATTATAAATCTGGGGTGAATGAATTCATGCAGCGAATTTAATAACCTAGAGTGAACTATAAAGTTTTAATATAAACTTATCAAATTCCAAATTTTATTATATTGTGCATTTCTTGGAATTAAATTTTAAATGCTAATAACATTTTCTTCGTGAATTAAAAGTAACAAAAGTTCTAAATTTAAAAAATCATTTCTATACAAGAATTTCAAATTCTGCTTTCAGTATTTTGCACTATCTATGTATAACAATAAAACCAAAATCAATAGCCTGAACATATATAATTGCATAATTTATCATATTTTATGTTCCTCTTGCGCTTGTAATTCACAAAATATTAATTTAAATATGTAGTTTAGGACCAGTTCAAAATTCAAACCACAAATATTTTAAGCTTAGGAGGTTATTTTTATCTACTATATGACGACGTCGACTGGTATGAACTAGTTTTTTGAAGTACATAGTTTTCTTGTTAAATCTGGTAAAACTCCATGCCGGGACTGTTAAAAGAAGTTTCATTATATACCGAAAATATTATTATAATGAGAAAATGATTCAAATTGTAAAAATTTTAATATCAACAAATAATTAATTGGCAAACTTCATCAAGCAGGTAAAGTTGTAAAACGTGACACAAGTAAAATTTTCTCGAAATTTTATTCTTAGTTGGTACTCGAAAACTTTTGTATACAAAACTGAAGAAACTTGTTCAACTTTTTACACGATTTCGTTACTTGAACAAACCAATTGTCCGGAAGGTCATGAGCCAGTGGGGAGTGCGGAAGCAGAAAAAAATATCACTTGCTAAATTTATCACTCTCAATTTTATGATTTTTACTTTGACTTTTAATGATTCATTAACGAAAGTTATGACGAACGAGGATTCGACGTCAGGCCCCACGTACTTCCGTCATGGAACAGTTAAATTAAATAAATAAAAGTTAATTTATAGTATACTGCCGTTTACCTGCTTCCTGTCCGTTATACGTTAAATTATTTCAAAAATGGACGACGAGCGTGCTCTTGTCGAAACTGAGTCCAATTACCGAAAAAGTTGCTCTGCGACAGGTTGTGATGGCCTGTCCTGCCAATTTAACCAAATCGGGCCAATTTTGATATTTTATGTAAGCTGGATTATGATGAGGTCACGTCCAGTCCGGGAAGTGCAAACCACAGCGGAGCGCGCTTATAGCTTTATCTTGATTTGTGTTAAATATTTATAACAGCCCATCTCCGCGGGAGTGCAATCATCTTGCATAAAAAGTTCAATCACGCACAGAAATCAATCAATAACGAGGTTATTGTAATCGATTTATCAAAGAGTCGACTCGAGCAAATAGACGAACGAAATCTGTGCGCAAAATTTATGGATGGAAAGAGGCCGTCGTCGTGGGGATCAATCGGGGGTCCGTGGCTCCCTTCCGCATCAATATTTCATTACAGCGATGAATTGAGCGGAAAAAAGAAGTTCAATTCATTCAGCGAATTCTTATGAAAATGTCCCAGAATCGCACCACATTTGCGTTACCGGACATTTTTGAGGGGCACTCCCCTAATGGGAATATTTATTTTGAATTTCTAGGCTGCAAATTAATGATAATTGATGAAACGCACTTTTGGCGGGGCAATTGCGTGGGAGCAATTAGTTGTATTCGACACACACAAATTAGGATACCTGGCTCCGTTACTACAAAGAAAAATGTTTCTTAACATCGGATATCGAGGGTTATATCGTTCATTAACAGGTGCGCCAAGGGTCTGCGAACAAGGCGATGTCAAATTGCTATTACGTCCTAGGGAATTGCTAATTGCCGCCAGAACCACCCCTGGAGTCATGGCGAACACCGCTGATAACTCCTAGTTGAAGCCCATTAGGTGGACTCCCACCCTAATGGAAACAAATGATCCAACTTGTCATTATAATGAAAAAATTCATATTTCGCGGCTTGAACAAAAGTAAATTAAAAGGAAATTACTGTCGTGATTAATTTGCTCTATGCATGACACCAAGGCGAGCATTGTTCGGTATACCGCCGTTCAGCCAAAACTTGGCCAAAAATTGGGTTTTCCCTTGGGAGCGCATGCCCGGGACTTAAACAGCGGCCACACTATCGGATCAAACCAGGTGTTGTGCACTAAAAATATATTTTCTTATATGTAAAATTGAATGTTGCACGAAAGGTAGGCAACAAAAAATGAGCTCAGGTAGGACAGAGCATTTTAAGGCAAGCGCAATATTTGTTCCCGAGACCATGCCCGAGTGGTCTTCTTCAAGTCTTTTAAAATTAATTAAAACTTTTCCTTTTACTTAATTAAGTAAAAGGGGGGAAAAATAATTTCAGATTCTTAAGCGGGCTTCCTTTCAAATGAGTGGACCACTCTACGACAACCGAGAGGGGGATAACAACTTTAATTTGTCGAAAAGACTTTGCTAAATTTCCCATTCACGAAGAATCTAAACAAACTCTGAGGGTTTGGCAAACTTTCGGCGGGAAAATGCATCTTTTTACAGTCGGCCGATGCCCTTTTGTACCTGGTGTTTGTAATGCGCTCCATTTTGATGATTGCAGAGGTCTGGAGCGCCCCTATTTCACCATCGATCACCCGGGCGTACCTTGCGAATCCAGCTCATTTTGATGGTTCGCCTGAGTGCCCAAGTCACGCCCCATAATTAATTTTTTACGTCATTTAAGGACATCAGAAGGGAAATTGAATTAAATGAGACAAAAATTAATTGAAATAGCTACTTATAATTAAAGCCGCTGATTAAACTGCGCGACCAGTGGAGCCGACTCATCCATTAATTAAACGATATCTGATCCATAAATAGTATCGGATGCGCTGCTGATCATGGCTTAATCCTCGCGAGTTATTGGCCTGCCAGGATGAACTGGAGTCGGGACTCCGGCCGAATGGATGCGCTCTGGCCAGGGCCGCTCCTCGGCCCCAGGCGTTAATGAATTTACGCGACAACCACTAGAAGCAGGACCAACATCCAGCTCTACCGAATCTCAGAATCACCTCGAGTTGTTAACTCCGACCTCATCACCATTCGCAGAAGTTGCTTTCTTTTATGGGTACTTCCATAAAAACTTGGGCCAGTGTTTATGTTGTTTTCGACATTAAATTTCGCCCGGAAAGGTTTCCTCCGTAAAACTTTTGCCTTATTTGCAATAAACTAATGCGAACGTTATAGGTTAGGTGGGAGTCGAGTTCATCGGCAGCTTCAAGCAGTAATGAAAACTCTCTGGGGACACTTGCAGGGGATAAGTTTTCTCTGAAGATGCTCTTAATGCTTAAACATAAATTTTCGTACGCATATAAACGCACGTGTAGCTGGACATTTATAACAACATTAGACACGCTGTTTACTTCCTTGCCCGCACATTAGGAACCCGACAAAATGTAGACTCGCCTTTGCCCAACACCCAAATACCTTTATACGAAATTTGTGAAAAACGAAAAACAACATTTTGCTTTGGCTTTTGCTAATCTCTACGGACAGTGCAACTGCGGGTTCAAAACTGGGCTCTTAAAAAGTTCGCTGGACTTAATTCGATAGCACTTATATATACTACATTATAATGTTGTTTTATTTATACCATCTGCGTTTTTCCACAATTAGATCCGAATCAGTTTAGTTAATGTTTCATCGAATTGAAGCTTATAAATTTTCAGTTATACAAAAATTTAAAATGAGCGATAATTGAATCAATTACGATGATTTCTGGCCATCCAAACTCCAATCTCGATTAAATCAAATTTTTGCATTAACCTTTTGAGACATAGTAGATATAAATGAATGCATATCGATTTTAGTTTTATTAAATTGTTCGATATCAGTTACAGGTGATAAACTGAATGCCAAATTTCCCGGTAAATCTGATCCATATCTGATTCTCGAAAAAGCAGTGCTTTTAAGATAAAAAGCTTCATCCCGGAAAACATATACATATAAACAAATATACTTTAACTATAGAATAGTCAGCCGTCAGCTCATTTAACTAACAACTTTTTAAAATGCAAGCCTCTATTTATCATATTAAGACAATTAAAAAGGAGACAAGGCTAAATAGGTAGATGTACATGTGTATTAAATTCGATTTAACTTAGAATTCACTTTTATAGATTCTCCGGACTTTAATGGTATTAATTTGAAGAATATCCTGAAACAATTTTCATTTTAATTTCATAAAAATAAAAACTGCAGAAGACCGTTTTAAAATAAGAAAATAACTCGTTTTGGAAATTCTAGGTGCTACATTTTGTATCCATTACTTATTTATAAATAGCATTGCACAAAGTTTTAATTGAAGTGCGAAACTTGAACTTATGGATAAATATCAAATTTTAACTTATTTATACCGAGTTACTGATTCATTGAATAAGATTATCAGTTTCAAATGAAACTGTCAGAAATCGTCTTACCGTTTACAAATTCCATAAACCCAAGTAGAGTAAATACGAACTCTTCCAAAATATTGAGGAGTTCCTGGAGGATTCCCGAACGTAATTTGAGCATATATTATCCTTCCACCTTTCGGCGCCATGACAACCGTTTTCTCGCTTTGCAGCGACACTCACAGATAATGTTCTGCCGTAATGTAACATTAGGGCTATCATCATCATCAATCAAGCCCGGCTGTCAAAATCAATTGATTTGTACAGGCGGGGCTGTCTCCATCAGGAACTCATTTTGCCATTAGTCAATCTGCGAAGTTCTTCGCTTCCCTTTCGCCCGGTTTGTTTGCGGCTCCAACTACCTCCGGGATGTGGTCAATGTTGCCACTTTCTTGCTCCCTGGAAGGGCGCAGGGCGGTTTTAGTGCTCGCCATCTAATTATTTAGACAGGGTTGCGGACCCGGCCCCATCCCGGCAGGGAGTGCAAAACTTTAAGGTTTCCTGTTTGCTCTTTCAAAAGTAATTACTGTCGAATGCGCTGGAGTCCTCCCCTTTCGGCCTGCGCTTCGTCAAGCCTTGCAAAAGGACCCTGCATTCTATAATTGGATAAGTAATCTTATAATCCCAGATCACCAAAAATCGCCGTATTTACTGTTTATCCGCTGTAATTGCCGTGTATGACTCGGCCTGCGAACGTCATGAATTTGCAATCCCTCGTGAACCAGAAATCTCATAACTTTTTCATAAAAATTACAGACGAAGCATAAATCATAAGTCCTGAATATCTGGGGCGCTTCGCATGGATTTCAAAGTTGGATAAGCCCTGGATGTATGCCAGAAAATGGTGATGTCTCCGTTCCAACTAGTTATCGCATACGATTTAAAATTAAATGAATTTATTTTCTCTGGCAGCGCAGTTTTAAATTTGTGCTCAATTTGAAAAATGGCTCTGTGACAGCTTCTGTCACTTTCACAAAAACGTTTCTGTTGCACCACCCAACTTTCAGGCAGATGGGGGCGCATGAGGGTAGATTTAAATTTGCCGCCCTATCGACTTTGCTCCGCTAGCACAAAAACTCATGCCGGCATTTCGTTTCGTGTCTCTCGTTGTGTTTTAAGGATATAATTAATCCCACGATTAATGCTTACTCTTAATCGCTAGCGAATGCACTGTCGAACATGTCTTGGAAACTCTCCAAAATGTTCCGTCCACAATTGATTTTGTAGGTTATTTAACAAAAAACTGATGATGACGATTATGTTCATATTCGCATTTCAATATAGGTTTACTTCATTTGAGCTTTAATATGGTTATAAATGCCAAAGAAATATCGATATGAAAAGTTCTCTGACTTAGTAAAAATAGAAGCTTTAAAAGTTGAAGTTACAATAAAAATTTGAAAAGTTAAAGTGTTAAGTGAAAAATTATCCAAGAACTATATTCTCGAGATTTTTTAAAGTATCTAAAATCTCGTCATAAAAATGTCTATTTTTCTGGGCCATAGCACCCATTAGTTTGATAACACTGAAAGTAGAAAACTGAATGAATTTTAATCAATAAATACGCGCATATCTAGAAAATACGTAGCCAGGGATTTACTTGTGCAATTGTATCATAATGTATAGAATGTATTTATTCTACCTTTAAATCAAAGAGTAAAGGATAGTGTATTATGTGTAAAATCCTTGCACATGAATGAAGCAATGTCACATTTTCAGAGCCTGATAAAGAAATATATTTATCAGAGAAGAGGACAAGTTGTACACTCAGAGCAGAGTTTTCTTGTCAAACTATTTGTCATGTTTTCCGAAAAGTTTATATTACGCATTTATGTTTGCAATAAATGTATGACTGTAACCACAACTAGTTCTTTTAGAATTAATTAGAATTATTGTATCCTCAAATCGGAAAGTTACTATCACATGACGGGAATTGTTTCAACTAATTTTACCCAACGAAATTGTATAAATAAAATGTTTGAACTCAAAACTATGTTTCCTGCTCTGTAATTGATAATAATTATTGCATTGAAAGTTGTTTGGAGCAGTACTTATTAAGGTAATCTGGATTTATTTTCGTGTTTGCTAAATAGGAGGTTTGGTCGGTAATGATAACTAATTTGTTTAGGATTGCCCTTTAATATCATAACAATAACTAATTTTAACTAGGAATTATAACGCAAATAAGTCTCTACATACGTATTTACCTCAAAACCAATATTATTTTTATAAAGTACATTGGGTGGTACCCGGTATCGTTTATTGCAGGCTGCCACATAATTAATTAGGAATTTATCTATCACGGGATGAGGGTCGATTCACCTGAATGAAATTCGCGTATTAATCATTTCAACAAATAAACAATTGTCCGGGCTCCGTCAATAGCTAGTCCAACTGCGGTTAGAGGGACCGTGGGGCCTAATGAAAGCATTCAATTTCGATCTCTTGTCATCTATTGTTTATCCAATAACTCTCGAAAACCGCTTAATCAAATGATGGTGGTTAATTAAGCACTATACAGTGTAATTCTGCGGTACACCATTTATGCACTAATTGCGAAAATTGGTGCTTGCAAACAGAATTAGAGGTCCGCACGCTTAGGTGGATAAAAACAACCAGTCTAACTAACGCCAATTCCCGATCTCTGGAACCGGACGCTATAAACGGTGTTAACGAGATCAAAAATTGTGCAAAAATCGGTTAAAGAGACGAGATAAACCCGGGAACACAATCTAAAAATTAATTCAGAATCATTTATCACAACTTGTTACTCGCCGGTGATTTATGTCCCTCTGCTCTTATTTAATCCTTTGCTCGGATGGTCCACTGGGAAGCTGCGCTCGGCAGCCAGTCAAGAGGGCTGAGATGTTGAGACAAGTCTTAATTGGATGTCGTATCGTATTTTTCAACCTTTGTGTAAAATGCTTTTAATTATAATGTAATGGTTCATTAATACCCGAGGCACGACCATGGTCGTAGAACACCCCCCGGGCGTCCAGCTTAATTGGGGCGCTGTTTTGTAGGCGCCAGCTCGCGATTCTTTTTAAACTATCAAAGGACTACCAATTTTTAATAACAGCTCAATGTAAATGATTCTTGTTGGAAGTTAACGATTCTATGACTTCAGATAGATGAGGTACAGTTTGCATGCATAAATATTACCTATCTTATTTTTCAATATCTGAATCTGAATCAGAATAAAAGCAAATGTTTGGATCGAATTTAATTTTATAAACTGTTACATAACATTTTAACATTTAATACCGGATCAAACCATTCTTATTTCAAATCTTGAGTTAAAATTGAATTAATTTGTTATGCAAGGTTGATATGTATTTACAATATTTAATTGCAGTGATTTAGTGATTCATTCATTCGATCTCACCATCACCTTTTTCCGCCATGTTTTTAGTTACTTTCCTTGCACGAGTGTTTTCAATGGAATTATGTTAAATATAGTTACAAGATAAAAGACGAAGAAATATCTTTGTGAATTTTAGATACATAGTTATGAAAATAAAGAACTTTATCATCTGTTCTTAATTATGTAATTTTAATGTAACTTTTATTATGCATATTACAAAGTTAGCTGTTCAGTTCTTCAAAACGAGAACAGAGGCGAGAATTTCTTTATTATTTTTCTTTATGTATTACAAAATATCTTATAAAAGGCAAGCACCAGTGATTAAAGAAAAGGACATTCAAATACTTACCTCATCTGGCAGGTGCCATAGAAGGTTAAGTTGCATAAAGTAAATTTCAGTTATACTTTTCAATTAAATTTTATGGAATAACTAGTCCCTGTGCCAGGAAGGATTTAATTGTAGTTGAAACGAGGGTCCTTTTTGCGCTACAAAGAGCACCTGGAAATGAATATGTAAATAGTCGTTTGCGAACTTTTGCGTTCTGTTCAACTAAACAGAGTAAACTTAAAAGTGAAAAGTTAAAAAATACTTAAAGGTGAAAAGGGACAAGGATGGGAGGAAAAATTAACTTCTTTTAAAATGGTGTAAACGAGTTTTTCGCTCTGCCAAGAAACTTAATTTTCTTTACGAAATATTTGATTCCTGTAATATGAGAACTTGGCAAAAGTTTTAATTTAATTCGTGTGACGCGCCTCGTTAGCCGGGCTCCGAACTACGAAGGATATGAAAGTGAAGTTGTAAGGTGATATTATTACAGGACTTGTCCAGAAGAAAGACTCAATTTTCTTTTTATTTGCTTTTTCTTCAACGTTGCGTTAAAGGATGCGAACATCGAAAAGTACAACTTCAGTTAAATTAAGTGGGATGCTGCGTCACGCCTGTTTTTAGACGGATCTGTCAGCGGGATAGCCACGAACAGCATTGTAATTTTCCCAAATTAGATGAAACCGTGTTTGCTGTATCGTTAGCAAAGCGGCAGCTAGGCCGATTCGTTTGTTTTTGCTCGCCGCAAACATCGCCCCGAGATTAACGTAAATGAAGGGAAATTTGCTGTGTGTTTGCGGACAAAACAAATCGAATGATTCTAGAACTCTCTTTCAGTGCATTTCCATTAAGGGCTCTTAAGAAAATAAAGGAACAGGAAAAAACATCAATTACTCGTGCAATAACGCAGCCGAGCGGCTGGCTCACATAGACGATGACGACGCTATGGGGCCGCCGCGATGGCCGTCCCGATACCGCGGCGGGGCTCCCCAGGGCATAAATACCTCCCACCGACTCCCAACCTGCCGTCGAATCGGGTTCTTCAGCCCGAACAACACGTTCCCTCACCGAGACTTATATTTGCAAAGTGTTTGAGGAAACAAACGAGCAGGAAAAACAAATAGTCATCAAACACTATTTGAATATGGATAAAACGGTTTGGGGCATGCATACCACGGGCCGAAGCCGGGGCCAGACCCGGGCGTATGCATGACTCAACAGATCCGGCCGCAAAAAGGTGTAGAACTGGGCGACGGGGACAGGAAATTAACGGCCATTAACTATGTCCAATCATGACAAAAAGGACCTCGCTCCAAGAAATTTATAATGAGCTGCGATGATAAATGAAGGGCCACCCTTGAAGGGACGACGCCCCGATCGACAGCTTCGAAATTGCGCTAAAATGATACTATCAGCCGGAGTGAGCGACACGGTGTAGTTCACAGGGTGCGGGCACCGTTTATCAATTTAGGTAACCGGGTCATCTCTCAAATTGGGTCATATTCAGGGAGGGCCATAAAAACAAGTACAAAAAATAACATTTATTCTGTTCATGTGGCCTTCTCTCAGGGCAATAAATTGTCGCAAATCTGGCCTCTGCCCGGCTGTGGTTTAATTACTCGCTGAGGAACTTTAGGTACCCTACCCGGCGGCAAATTTCTAGAAATCCATCAATCTGCGTAATTAGGGGCCCAGTGGTTCGTTTAATTAAATAGCGACAATTCCTTCTGTGCATAGCTCCCGGGGCTTCAGAATTCTCACATGACGAATGTTGGCTCTGTTCGAATATAATAACCGTGTTATGATCACATGACGTGCTCCACGGAACGCTCCAATGCCCCTACCACCATTTTTGGGTCCCGGTGATGCAAAGGGGAGCTCCTGTTGGATCAGCGAATCAAACAATGTATGTCTTATTGAAATAATCTCGCAGAGGTGCACCATTAGAATTTCGTTCCTCACGACAGCTAAATTAATTGCGACGGGTCCCTTCGGTGGTATATCGGGCAGGAACCCTCAAGTTTTTTTTTGTGTCCAGGGTGCAGTTGAGCTAACTCATTAATTGTAAAGAGAGGTGGTCTGCCGCAGCGGACGGGACATGTACCGCCGAGGACTTGTCTGGAGGTCCCATATATCACAGGGAGCTTGTCATGCACGAATCCCGAATTTCACCAGTGCAGCGCAAATCCCCTCACATCGCAACTACTGCTCGAGGACTTTGACAAACGACTTATGAATTATTTTAGGCTCCGAAACCCTTTTGCCTAGTCTGCCATTCAGTTGAATTTTTTTTAAGGTCTAGTGTCCCTGGGTAATTGGAGCTTGCATACAGTACCGATGATAAAATGTGAATAGGATTGTGTTAGGATCACCCACTGCACAATATAACAAAAGCTTTCCCCATTTTAAAGAAATTCTGGCGAGCCCGTCGCCGTCCAGGGATACAAAATTCGCTACAATGACAAAAAATCGCCAGAGGTAGAGTCCACTGAATCCGCGAATTAATTCGGTCTGTCAGATTTTAGCAGTAGGGTGTCGGCTTCCTAAAATTTGGCAAAAGTTATAATGGTTCGCTGCGCTTTTCACCATTTACGTGAGCCATTTGGCACTATTTGACGTCCGAATGGATTTCGTTCAGCTGGAATAACCTAACGAGTATTTTACATCAAATATTTGTGAAGAGGCTTCCCAGTGAACCAGCGCGATATGCCTTTTTATTGCTATTCTCAGCGCGAACATGGTGTAATTGTTGATTTTTGCACTTAATTGATGTCCTATCTTACATTCCAATGACTGCATTCGCGTAGTTGCCGTTGCAATGGGCAAATGTCCCTCAGTTATTGATTTTAGTATGAATTATTAATATAAATTTTTATACTTAAAAATTAAAATTATGACACATCAAAGGATAAAATAACTCTGAATAGAATGATTGCTATAAGTAACCAAGAATGATCATCACCTTCGGAGACACCTAATACGCATTTATATCGGATCACGAAATTGTAATATGTTGAATGACATTTTTAATTTTGAAGCAAAAATCTGTATTTGTAATACCTACTAGAACGTAATTTAGCAAATTTTAAGTGAAATTAGAATTAAAATACGAATTTTAAACGTAAGGAACTAAAATAGGTTAAGTACATGATGATTTTTCGTATTAGGGTCCTTTTTCTTTATCTTTATGAAAAGAATTTTCTCGTTTACAAACGACAAAATAGCCTTATTTTCAGTTCCCGTATATAAAACAGCATCGAATACTTGACAAAACATTAGACCTTGGTTTTAACTCTATGTAAATTTTGAGTAATAATTGTTGTTCTAATTTATATTGATTTAGTACGATTTTATGTTGTAAGGCCAATTTTTTCGGTAATACAGGGCCCATTCTACGTAAAAAAATGCGTTTCAATATGTAAAACATGGTTTAGCAATCTTTAAGAAGTTAGCAAAGAAGCCAAACTTGTAGATATATGCGTATTTCGAGAAATTAGCTCGCCAAATAGTTCGGATAATATCCTTGGAAAGGACATTTTCAGCAGTTGCTAATTCGCTCCAAAGTGTAACTCCTTGAGGCGATAAGCCCGCCAGATAAACACATTGAGTGCTCCCGCTTCCCGTCCGACGCCCGCTCCCGCATCTCCGAAAATATTAGTTCGTTCATTCGGAGTACGTGACCACGGCTGGGGCTCGTAATCCGAACGCGTGCCCTGTTTTTATCTCTTTACTACACATAATCCCAGTCAAGCAGCTCCTTTAAGTGACTACCGAAAAGCTGCTGTTAAAATTTACGAGCGACGAAGGTGTTGTTTTTATTGGGGGAAGATGGCCATAAACGCGATGCGGATTCTCCCGTCGGGTAGCTCGTTATAATTATCAGAAGCAATTGATTCGGATAACGAAATTAACACGTCGTCCGGACAATTAAGCGGGCGCAAACAGTTCCTGGCTTTGTTTGCTGCTGTGATTTAGTTAACCCCTCATTACCACTAATTGGGGAAGCCAGTTAATGGTGTGATTACTCCAACAAATTAGTTTGCCTAAAAAACAAAACAAATTCGAAACAGTCGGCCCACCCCTTGTCTTGGTGCTCCACGCTTTTGCGGCAATAAATAAAATATGCCCCCAGGTGACACTTTGTCAGAACTTTCCCCAGACGCCCCGCGGGAGTACCTTCACGGCTCACTGCTCCGCTGGCTGCAGACGGGGAACCACCTCCGGGCGGGATTTATCGACGGCCAACTGGGTACCTTACGTCACTGGTGGTGCAAACCTTTGGGGTGACCGGTGTCCCAAAAAACAACCCTGGAATTTATCCGACAATTGCGTCACTTGAGCCCTTCGTCAGCAGTTTAGCGAACCTCTAGTGGACCCATGCATCGGGTATTCGAATGAACTCATTCGCCCCTAAAAAATGCACTTTCTCCTTCCTGGCCGAGGAAAGTGCTCTGCGTGAACACTCATAACTTTCCACGCCAGTTTTCAACTCAATTGTTCTTTCGACAGCTGTTCTTAAGTTTCTTCAACAACTTTATTTCCACCTGACCTGTTGCATATGACCAGGTGCTCCAGACATAATGGCATTTCCAGTTTTTGCCTTTTGAGTCCCGCCGAGGAGGCATAAAAGTGGCACGGAAGCACGAATCGCTTCAGCCCAGACGTCATCATCGTAACTGCTTTGTTTCACTGTGATCCATTGACGCTCTCTGCGATGTCCTGCAGCACAGCACACCTTAAGCCATGCTCCATCCGGCGTACCTCCCACAAAACCTCGTCATTGTTCCTTAAATTGAACACATCATGTGCCTTTCACGTGGAATTAGAGCAGCTTAAAAGATGAGTTCTTTCAGGAAAAAGTTTATGTGGTAACTATTTTCTTAACTTACTTTTGCTATTTTGCAAACGTATATTGAAAACATATACAGATAATAATTCATTCCCATAGGTTCGAGAAAAATCAATTGGGAAATAAATGGATTTAATAGCAATAGTAAGACATAACATTATCTTATTAATTTTATCTATAACCACACGTGACTTTCCAAGTGTCTCATACATTCAGCACATAAAGACAATAGTATAACTCTGCCTTAAATATATTTCGAAATATTTATTATATTTCAATATCAATTTCGTTTACAGAATGACCCACAACTGTAGACCCATAAAAATATAGTTGCATGTTTTAATTGCATTCTGTATTAAGTTTAAAATTTTAAACAATATGTGAAGTTGATAGTTAACCTTTAGAAGGGCTATAACTACACAGGTAGGAAAACAGTTCATTTTATTATTATTGAGAATTATATTCTTATATAAGTTTCTTTTAGTATCGCTCAAGTATCTAACCGTATCCCAAAGAATTCCAGTGACACTTGCATACATAGTACTCTAGAGCATACCTCAGTATATTCCCAAGTACAAAAAACTTCTTATGGATATTTCCGAAACCGCCCGTGCTGTGAATAGTTTTTGACTTAGGGCGTTTTTCAAATTGAACTTTTTCTTTAAGAATGTTACGCCATTTAAAATTAATTTGTTGTTAACCATAAGTCATTAACTTTAGGCATTACCTAATATTTTCTTCGGAGATCGAAGTATTTTTTCTGGGGCACGAGTCTTTTTAAGCATCTATCGTTGCATTTTCCTGACTGATAAAACAAATTACTCTTTGGGAGACTGGGTCACACGTCTCTCGCTAGCACAATCTGGGTTACTGGAAATTTTTATCTCGCGTTAAAATAGCAAAAATAAAACGTTTATTCGTTTCCTTTTGATAAATACAATTTTTTAGAGATACAAAGCATAACTTGGTTCAAATAGATTTCAATTTTTACAAAGGTGTTTCTGCATACTTGCTCTTTGCTTTTATTCCAAACTATTTAAATGAAGTGAATGGTTTTCCAAATTTCAAAACACCCAAATATATAAAAAAACTTTCAGTGCGAAGCGATGAAATTTTACTAGAACTATACTATGAATCCCTGCATGTATGTAGGTCATGAAAGATTTAAAGGCAATACGTTTGAAACCGCTTTATTGACATCCTTGACATTATGTTGCAATTTAAAGGAGTTATAAATATCCTCATAAAAGTTGCAAACAACTACCTGCAGTACAATTCATTCGAGTAGCGTCAATGTGCCTTTCAACCTTCCAGAAACATAATATAATGAAAGAAAAATTCTAATAAAAGCCAGTCAACCGAAATCCGCCGCAGAGTCCGTGTGTTGAAATTTCAACCAGCCAATAACGTCCTTTATATCGGAATCCCTCCCCGATTGCGCCCAAATCAGCCCTCAATAAGTAATCAATTGTTGACGCGTTTTTGCAGAAATATTCCCCAAATAGTATCAATATTTTAGGAAGCGGTCGGGTGGTGGGTGGGGCAACAAGAACAATCCGAACAAACGGAACAAAGAAGCCAGAGCTTGACGTTTTTATCAATTTGGAATCAAATAAAATTTCAAACTACCTTAAAATGAATGGCACCGAATGGGTTCACGTTCTTGCCACATATCTTCCGCCCAGACTTTCGGGAAAAGCGACCAGCAAATCGCATTCCCTCTGGCGCACGTATACTATACACTCTAGCGCCAATAATTTATAGTCGTTTGCAGAGAACGACATGTTTATAGATTTGTTTTGAACATAAAGCTTGCCGGAGTGCTTTTTGCCCCAGGTATGGATTGGCATTCACTTTTTCATTTCTTAATGTACAAAAATGGATCGCTTCGCTTGCCGGAGTCAATACTGCACCCGTCCTGGTTAAAAGGATTAGGATTGGATTCCGCCAGGAGTTTCACGGATCGCTGAGCGACCGGTGTAATGCCCCATTGCTGGAGATTAATAGGGTATCAATCGTGGTAGGCTCGCTGCTTTCGCAGAAGCCACCTCGCGAAATTACGATTTCAATTGACTCCGTACAGAAAGGAATCTTCTCAAAATTGTTCTAGAAAGTTATTCGTTAAAAGGGTGATCATATTCAACGGAGGGGGCCATGTGATGGCATATCCATGTAAGTAAGCATCATATTCAGTTAGATGTACATAGGTTAAAAGTTCCCCACATTATAATAATTAAAATACTTGGCCGAAATGTATAACATAAAACCAAAATGAACTCACTCTCAAAAAGTTAAATTCGTAAAATGAGAAAACCATTTCCAAAAACCGAAGGATATTGAAGAAAATGAATTTAAAAATAAACAGTTTTTTTTCTTATTAAATTCCTATATTTATAAGATCTAAATTTTTTTTTTCGAACGGAATTAGAAATTTAACTTCAGTTTTATTTTTTCGGACAGAGTATTTCTTTAAATGTGGTTTTTAATAATTTAGTTTTTATAATCGATATTCATTAAATAGTACTTTTATGGATTACATTCAAAAATAAATTATCACATAATATAGTTGCAATGATATGTAATACATACACTTCAGAAAAAAAAAAACAAATTTGACTACATGATGTTGATTGAAAAAATACAATTCAGATCTAATAATAATTACGTACATAATATATACGGATTAGTAGTAACTTGAAAAGATATAGGTACACTAAATATTAAAATTATTTTATTATTTAAATTCTATAGATTACTTTTTTCCTATTCTTCCTTAGAAGTAAAATTATATTAGAAAATTGGTTGTACCTAATATCGAGAAATTTTGTAGATATATAATTAGATACATTTTTTAAACAAAATTTGAGAAATAATATTTATTTTCTAATTAACACGTTTTAGTATGCTAAATACTCTATTTTGAGTGTTTGTGTCGTTATAGTTATTATTTATTAACGAATATTCTACAGTGGTTAGTTCAGATTCGCTATTTCCGTAGATTGAAAGGACATCAATCGACTTGCTCCGATTATTTCAAAGAATCAATCCTTTGATATAATTTCGATTGAATTTAGCAGGGACGATTCGCTAATTTGTTTCACGAAATCGTTCGTTCATGGTGTGTCTCATAATCAACAGTTGCTGCTCGCGAACCAAGTAACATCAATGATGCTCGTGGGTAATTAGTATCTACGTGAAATAATTCCGAAATGACCAGAAACCCCGGGACGAACTCCCATTGGAGGCTCCTTTTGGGAGTTCCATTCACCAGTAAGGAGATTTATGGCTTTTATATAAAGTGCCCGGAGGCGTTGCGGCCTTGCCGGGCCACCCCCGCCCCCGGGTCAGTGCATGAAACATGAGTAACTACTATTGCCGGGGCGAGTGGCGGGGGATAAAACTTTATCGAACGGGTCTCAGCGATAAAGCCCCGATATATGTATATTAGGCACGCATATCACATAATCACGTACACCTCCGGCGGCACAGGAAACTTTTTAACAGAAATATTTGTCCTAAGGGTTCCTGGGATAAATTGATATTCGGGTGTAACCAATTTTTGCGACGTGACCTGAAATTATGGCGAAAGATCACATGGAGCCATTTATTGGCCGCATAGGTGGCCTCGTATTAGGAGCACGTTATGTGACACTTTTATGATGCCGTACTCAATTAATGGCTGGGCGGCTTTTTACCGGACGAAAAAAGCCTCGCTTAATACCAGGAAATTGCGCACGAAAAAAGGGGAAGAAAAAAATAACAATTTAAATAATGTACGGCGTGAAAACGTTTTAATTTCGTGGTGTATACATGAAAAACTTCATCCTCCTCGTTTTTTATGTTTGCAATGCAAATGAGGCCAGAAAATTTCGTTACGCGTTTTTCGAAGCGTTTGATGGTGATGCGAATGAGGGTTTTTTGCTGCCCAGAAAAACAACAATATTTCGCTGTTCTCGTTTATCAGTGGTTTCATAAGAACACTTTCGATAATCAGATTTTAACGAGCTCGCGAAAAATTGCGATTTTCGCACAGAAAAATTTTCACCGATTTACACTAGTCTTCTAATCATTCGATATGAGAGAATCTGGAAATAATTGAATTTAAAAAATCTACATATATATTTTGGCAAGCTATATCCCGAATTATCATAAAATATCGATTTCCGCAGAGAAAACAGTAATGAAATAATTTGTTGATTCCAAAGGGAAGTCAGTCATAAATTATTCATTGCTCGGCACGAACAACGACAAACGGCGAACTTTATCGCGCTTATAATCGTTTAATTTGAATATCAGAATACTCTTTGTCGGGCTATTCCATAATTAGCCGTGATCAACTTGTCATAAATCATTCGACTATTATCAGTAAATATTTACAGCCCGGAGTCCCTAATTTGCGGTTCCTGTGCTTAGAGGAAGCTGCGCTAGGACTTTCTAGACCTCTTCTTTGAACTAGTGATTTATTTTAATGTGACCATAATTTCAGTTCCACAAAGCTTAATGCACCAGTGGATTGCAATTATGTATATCCACACATTTTAATCAAGTTTTGATTTTGCTATAAAATATATAATAACAATTTAACTCAATAGTTACAGTATACTTTAGTTTTCTTCAAGAATGAATGAATATTAATTTTTTAATTCACATATTAATAGAAGGACTGACTGCTATTGACTGGTTTCTAATTTTATCATGTCACAATCAAAAAGCGTAAATTTATGACGAGGTTCCATTAGAGTTAATCACCTATTCAAATTTTAATTTTCACTTCGTTAAGGACTAAAATATACATCACACAATTGTGGAAAATAATTTTTTTGACTGGGTATAAATAATACTTAGTTCTACCTAAAAACCAAATAATTATGAAATTTTGAAGAGGTTACACAAAATTTGTAGAATGTTTTTGATAAATGTTGGCTGCTTCCGGCGTTCTCTCGGGGGGAATTTGACGAAGCAATCATTTACTTGACGTGAAAACAGAAATTTTGGGAAAATGTTGTGCGAAAACTAATTTTACGTAAAGTAGGTAATTAGGTCGTGGCATATAATCAAATGGAATATGAAATCCGCAACTCTTTGGTAGGCGAAACGTTTCGTCAGCGTTAAATATTAATAGAAATGCGTGAACTTAAATCAGAAGCCCTAATTAATATCCACTTCTGGGGGCGATATTCTCTGGCATAATACATGTAAGTTCAAAAGCTGTATACTCAGTGGAAATGCATTCGGGGCCCACCCGGAGGGCCTCGATCTTGTCATGAGCGTTATGTGCGGATGACGACTTATAAACTTCTCAGGAATTATGCTGTTGTGTTTCATATGACACATCGGATGTATTTACTGAGTAATTCTGCATATCATTCATAACTAATTTGGCTTCTAAAGACAAAAGGGCTGAAAGTTGGAGCACTATTGATTAATTTCAATTATTTGATTGGTATTTTAAACAAAAATAAATTTTAAATTGATATCGTATTTTTAAGCAAACTGCCTACTAAGGTTCTTCCTATGAGAAGTGCAGCTCTTCAGTTTTAAATAAGTGTATGTCATGAAACTATCTAATACCGATACTAAAGTTTATAGTTTAATTTGAATATTTTAACTGAATACCGAACGATATTTTCAAAATCACCCTTGAAAAACTCGTACTGTTTCTTTTAGGATACGTTCTTAATTTAACATTGAAAATGATGTTTTAAATCAGCAGTGCAAAAGTGCGATTCATCCATTTATGTTGTTTTATCTATATTTATATGATTTAAAAAGTTATTTAAATAAATGTTCGTAAATGTTTTCTAACCTCATGAAGTTCTCGGCAAAGTTCTGTTCTGACCGCACTGTATATGTATACGCAGGAGGTGTTTCATTTTATTGGAGTAGGTACTCATTCTTAATGGCTGCGGGGTAATGAAATAAAAATGTAAACAGGTTTAATAATAGCACCCGTCATAAAAACATTAATTCTCGCGTTGTTAGTGCTTGAGCACAGGTAGATTGCTTGCCTAATTGGCCCTATGAAAGGTTGTTTATAACGAATATGGCAGGAAATAACATTGTAAAACGTTTTTCGACCAAATAAATGCGAAAGCGCTTCCAATAAAATGGTTTAAAATCATAAACAGAAACTATTATTTGTGTGGACTCATTTTCGTTCAAATAAAACGTTTATTTTTACGATTTTAAGATACTCTATGGAAAAGACAAGTTTACAAGCAGATTTGATTAATACAATATACATATGTATGTACATACATATATTCACACTTGAAAAAATGTGCACTATTTTGCTGCTTTAATAACTTTTGCAAATTTGCTCCAATAATGGAATAATTCGATTATTTGTTGACACTGCATATTAAATCGACTAACTTGGGATTGATATATTGTAAAGTAGGTTGATTTGACAATTTTAATAAATTAATATCGCATTTAGTTTTCCATATGGTGACTTATATTTTGTAATAGTTATAGACAAAATGAGATGAGATTTGTTTAAAGCTTATTTTGTGAGAAATGGGTATTATTTTGCTGAAGTGAAAAGTAACACCTCAAAGGATTTACCATTAAAGAAGTGCTTTATATCCTGAACACTGGTAAATAATCTGACTAGCACCGTTGTGCTTAGAGCTTTGCGCAAAAAGGTAGTCTTCAACAGAAAACTCTGTTTTTGATGGCCTGAATCCTTTTCTATAGATACCCACGTAGCTTATCGCTCGGGTGATCTTGTATTTTTGTAGGAAAATTTCCCGAAAACTTCGACGATCCAGTCGTTGCCAGCTTGAAAACAAAACCCCTCCGGTGAAATTCTCGACGTTCATTGAGCGTATTGATGTGGACGAAAAACCCTAACTTGCGAGCTTGTTTACGTGCTTGGTCTGCAGTCAGTCCAAATAGAACGTCATAAAGTCTTGCACTTCGGATGGCCACAAAGCCCCAGCCCGGATTGCAAATGGACTAGACGACAGGCACGCAGGTGGATGAAACGTTCCACTCCCGTCAAGGATTTCCTTGGGTTGCAGGATACCCAGCCGGGGTGAACAAAAAGGGAAATCTCTGGAACCCAATTAAATGTTACAGACCGACGTAGTCGTCGTCGCTACCAAACTCCTTCTGGAGCCCCCTTTGGGCCAAATACGAGTATTACCATCGCAGAGTCAATTAATTGATATTCATAGCAAATGACGATATGCATTCGCCTTTTTGTGTAGTCCCCATTAAAATTCATATCGAACATTTAGGCTGGAACTGGCTGCGATCCGGGAGAGCATTAGGTGCCGGGCTCACTTAGAAATTCAATTTGCTGAAGGCGATAACTGAAGCTTCTGATCATTATCCAAATGAGAATGGAGCCGAGTAAGTCAAATGCATGTTTGTAGATGCATTCTTCGAAAGGTCCCTATTCACATAAGGAGGCACACTTGAAGTAAGTGGTTAGGTTTGGTTACACCTATGGCACGCATTGAACCGGTCTTCTGTACCTACCTGCAACAACATTTTCCTTGTTTATGCCGCTGCTCGAGGGTGATGCTCTTCGATTCAACGCCTGAGCAAGGTAAATATCCTTATTTCCTTCTGAATATTCCTGGAGGCCCTTGCATTCCTCTACAAATTGAAACTTTAGCTGCTCCTTACTTAGATCATAAACTTTAGACCAAACCCTGAGAGGTAATTGGTGAAATTCTCAACATCCGGGCGGCTACGTCGACGACGGAAGGTAACTGGCCCCACATTGACCACTATTCGAGTTTCTGGCAAATTTTCGAATTGAGTCCTCGTTCCTTGAAACACACGCCATTTACGGCTTCCAAATTCGTTTGTTCGAGCTGCTGAAAACAATCAAAATAATGGTTTTAATGCAACTTTAAGGAAGCTACACCATTTGGCTAAAGTGTGCCACTAAAAGATAAAGACAACCTTGGTACGGCGTTAATATTTGATTTTTCATCCTTTCAGAGCACACTTTGGTGTCTCAATCATGCCGGCACGTGAACGTGCTGCCCCAGAAAATACATATATACAATACTTTAAGAATACCACCAAATATTTCTTACTCGAATGGTATTACCTTTTGGGGAACTCCTCCCGGACTATCTTTTAGCATTTGTATTCATTTGGATTTGTACATGGAGCGTTCACACTCCACACTTTCGGCTAAAGTTCAAGCCCCACGTGTAGCTCTGGTAATTCATTTCGTTCCCTTCGGTGTCGTACATTGTAATAGCTTCAGATTATTGTAAAGAATTGAGATAAAATTACGATAAACGATTTTCGCCGAGAATAATTTTCAACTTTCCTTCACGTGAGAAGAAAAGAAGTTCTTCTTCAAATACATCGGAAGGGCCCCGTCTACCGCTCGAAGGACCGCTGAAGGCGCTATATGAGGATTTATTGCTGAGACGGAGAACTTGTAAGCCATCGAGCTCACTAGCTCCTGTTGGCATGGAAATGACTAACCATTGAACAGAGGGTATTTTATTGAGTAACGAAATAGTGAGAATCTTTCTTCAGTTGTGTTAAGTGCGAGTACAAGACACGAAAATGGTGAATAAAGAAAAGGCTCATTTCTCTTTTAGCATTATTCACCAATATACATGTATTTTAATCTAAAGAACAGGATATGAAATATACGTACCTTGACTCTATTTTAAATGTCTTATTGCATGATATGTATAATTATTTATTTTCGTTTGGAAATTACGAAAGTCAACTAGATTTAAAAATTTACATTATTTTGCTCAATATTTATTTTTCCTGCGTTTAGAAGAGACCATTATTGTTACCTTATCAAATATGAATATCTCTAAAATCACAAACTTACTCGCTGCCAGCCTAGCACAATGCTTAAATTTAATATGCCATCAATTGCCATTATATTAGCTTTCATATATTCAACTGCAGTCAACCTAACATTTTCTATTAAAAATTTAAAAATGTTAGTAAAATTTGTATTATACAAAAAGTTTAAATGAAATTGTAAAAATGAATATAATTACGATTGCCTTCAATTAATTTTTTCCTTCAAAACAGTTTATACAATTCGACAGGCAAAAGGGTTTGACGAATAGAATACGAAATCTAGTACCTTTTTTAATAAAATCTTTTCATAGACATTATTTGTTTTCCGTTCACTTCTCTTAAGACTAAAATGCTATAAGATAAAATATAAATTGAACTCTATCAACAATAAGCATTTGGGTTTTCATCAGTTGTGATAGAGTTTTATTACAATGCGTTAAGCAGGTTTTAATCTCCTAAAAGATAAGTAAACGACTTTTAATTTGAAGGTGTTCATGTAATCCTTTCAACCCACTATTTTGTGAGAGACCGTTCGACACCTCCGGTGCACCTGATATATTCACCGCAGCTCCAGGAATATCCCCGCATAAAAAAGGTTTAATTCCTTCAGGTGCACGGGATGTGGTTGGGAAGGGGGTCGAAATCGATAACGAGGAAAAACGCGGGGGCGAAACGCTGCGCCGATACGAGCGTTTCTGGTGCCGCTTCGCCGCCGAAAATGAACGTGATAGCAGCCGCCAGTTCCATTCATTATCACCACTTGTGGAATACGACACATTAATTGCTTTAATGTTCTTTAAATTGATCTTATCTCTGGTTGAGCACAGGACTACGCCGCAACAATTTTAAGAACACTCGCAGGAGCAAATGTGCCGTGCCACGAGCAGCAAAAGGAGGCTTGGCTGGAGTTAAAATGAAAAAAGGAAAATAGTAGGCGAACTAAAAAAGAACAGGCGAGGGAGGAAGCGATAAGCCTTTCCGAAGCAATTCCGAGGATAGGAAAAATTTAGCTTTGTAGTGCAATATAAATTCCTTCATGAAGCCCTGGAATTCCTTCTCTCCATCACGGTTCGACCTAATTGCGGACATGTACGTATGCTTCGAGATTTGTGCCAAGTGCTGGTTTGAACAATTTTAATTGCATGCGGGCGGATCCTGCTCAAAGGATTCCTTTTGATACTTCGCTGCGGCCTACAAACGCGCTGCAGGCGCACCGGGCTCGACCCGGTTCGACGGGATCCTTCGCGACCGGGTGTGACCGTGCAGCACACCACGCCAACCCGCTGAAGCCATTATGCGAGTCCTGATAAGACGACGAGCGTCGGGACGCAGTCATGACTGAAATTGTAATGCGACCTTCTTTAAGACGGAGGCGATGCGGCGGCGACGGGCGTCTTGATTGGGCTGAGCAGAACGAAAACAAGTTAGAGGGCACCAAGAAGTGCTACTTGACTGACTACAAGCCAACATCGATCTTCTAAGAATTTTCATTATCTAAGGATTATTACGAAGCGATACTTCAAGGACCAGTGGCCACACGCTGCGGCGGCAAAAGGGTCCCGATCCAAAAAATTTTTACAGTGATGCTTGATCGAGCAGAAATTTCATTAAATTTTTAATTTGCGTTTTAAAATTTATATGCGCAACCTGGGAGCTAACTTTGATGCGTATTCTTTAACTAATTAAAATTTCACCAGAGTACATCTGGTTCAATTAAAACAAAATTAAGAAGAAGTGGGCCGAGCTTCCAATGTTAAAAGGGTTTCCGGGACGGCACGAAACATTTCACGTTTTTTATGCCAACGATGTAGAAACTTCTTCCAACAATGTTTTAAGTGGTATTTCCCAATAAGGTGAGGCAAGAGAGAATTAAATTCATCTCGATTAAATAGTGACAGCAATTTTGCGGTTACATTACGGGGCGTGATTAAATATAAATTAATGCGTTTTTGCAAACTTGATGTTATTAATTTTGGCGAAAATCAGATCCTTGAAGCCTTACCGCATAAAACTGTGAAAAAGTTATAAAGTTATACAAAAGTTATACGTAGAAAATTTCTTTTTGACCAACTTTCATGAGGAAGAAAAAACCAATTTTGTATTACAGACTTGTGCGTAAGTTTAAAGCCACCTTGGTTTTTATCCTATCCGTTGATTTTAATTTTAAGTGTTGAAAATTCCGGGTATGTATTCAATTATGATAATTAAGGGATCCATTATACATAGGGCTCCATTTAATCACGAGAAAGCCGTAGTTTAGTTCCTTAACAAATTAAAAAGCTAAGTTCAAATTACTCAACGAAGAGGTCTGCAAAAGCTTAATACCACAGGAGTACATTTTGAGAACATTATCCATGAGTAATGGTTACTTTATTTTTTATTTAATCACTATGAAATGAGATGTGATCGTATTCCTTGAGAAATTCTTGAAACATTTAAATTTTCTTGCCGCAAATCTTGGTGCACTTCTTAGTAGTATCAGGGATAATGGGTAAAAGAAGAGTGAATAATAACATTCCGTGGTACATGAGTATTAATTCCTTTTAAATACACTAACCACATAACCCAACAACATTTTAATAGGTTCGATTTAGAAATTGTATACCAAACTTGTCACTTAATTGTGATAAGTAAATACAATGCAAATATTTGACGTATTTGACATTTATATAAACAACCTTAATGAAGTTAAATACAAAATTCAATTGAAGTAGGTTAACATTTTATTTATATTAAGTAGGATGATTTGATTAGATAATAAGATTTGCCAAGCATTAATTTTCTCTGAAAATGTCCTTTTTTATTCCGGAAACTCGGACAAATATTTGGAGATCCTTTCCAGGACTGTAATCTAAAGTCTTCAAAGTCAATTTTTTGTCATAAGCCCTAAATTCCCTTTTATTTAATATTTCCTTTTAATTATGTTAAGTGAATATAAATTAGTCCAAAACATCTTCACAATTTTTGAATTCGTCCATAATTTTATATACATGCCTTAAAAACAACCTAATTGTATCATATCTCTTAGAGCGAATCTTAACTCTATTGTTAATGGCCTGTGTTTTATATACATTTATTTTTCTCTAATTATATTATAATACTTTACTAAATATAACCGGTTTTTGAATGAATACTGTGTACGATAACCTAAATGGTTATTAGACTTTAACAAAAATAACTTAGTATTTTCATTGACTTCTTCGTTTTGACTTTTAGAATTGTTGAAATAATTAAGTTTCTCTTATTATTACATCTCCCTAATATTTCATATTTGTGGTGTTTTTAATGTTTCTAAATTTAATTTTTACTTCCAAGTCTTGCCAATGTGGTCGTGTTTTTTGATGTAAGGAATAATAACAAAACACGAAATACTATAATGGTTTAAAAATAGCTATTGTCTCTAAAAGGATTTATACAAAGCACTTATAAGTTAAAATAACATTATGTGTAAGTAATTTTTATTAGTTGGTGGGCACCGTAACAAAAATGAGATAAAATTCTTGGGGTCATTAATGGAATTACCCCGATAAACCCATTTTGTAACTCCTCATTATTCAGGCGGTAATACCATCACTGACACGGACAAGCCCACAGCATAAAATTGAAGAAGACCATCAATCTAATTTGCTAGCGGAATGAAAAAAATGGTAGCCGAAAAATGAAAGAAAAGATGGAATCCCTTAAAAAACGCCTGGGAGCAGGGCCATCAATCAAGGGGTGAACAATTTGTATATAGCTCTGGCCCCAATAAAACGATTACGTGCATGATTTACCGTGACGCCAGTCGCCAGATATTAAGGGAATGTCTGGGGGATTAACATCTTTAAAAAATATTTACACAAATATGACGGGAAATTTCTTTGTTTCATTGATTTTGCGAAAGACGACGGTGATAAATTGGATTTTGATTATTTGAAAAGCGCGGAAAATGGGCGGAGTCGCCGGCCCGGCCGGTTACTGGTAATTAATTAGACAGCTCCCCGATCACATGGAGCGTAGATTCCGTGGAGAGTACTACTAATAATTAAATTTTCCTGATCAAAAGACGACATCATATTTTTGGGTTAGGGCCATGTCAAAAACAAGGGGAAGACACACCTTTCCTCTGGAGGCTATTTCTTAATTGAATACATGTCGATGGGGATGTTTCGTTCGAGTTCCGGACTCCGGACTCTCGCATTAAATTTGCCCCGCAACAAAGCAACCCGGGTGAAATTGAAGCAAACGCACAACGGCAGCTTCAGTAGGAAGGTCTTCAACCCCCTTTCCTGGTGGGGAACCAAACAAAATACGGAATAAATTCATGCAAAGTTGTATGTTTGCTTTCGTTCGAAATCTTTTTGAAAGTTGCCGAGTGTGTCTGGAACTGATTTGCTCAACGCAAATTGTTGACACTTCAAAATTTCATTTGCCTCAGAACTTTGCAGTGGAGAGTCGAGCGAAAAGCCTCCGTAGAAGCACCTTTTCACCACTTGAGTAGGGGGTCCTGCCCTGTAGAAATTGAAATTCGGCTGCCGTTAAAAAATATTGAGGAGCGCGGGAGTGAAAAGCGAACGCGCCCCATAAAATCTAGCCACCATTCAAGTTGGAGGACTCTTTCAATGGGAAGTGTGAAGCACTCAGGAGTCCCTGAATTCTTCCTTAATTTTCGCTGGGATCGTCCCGTCTATAATGAAAGTATTAAATGGATTTTTTAGTGGCAGTCGACCGGGAAAAAGCATTGCGTTTCCAACGCTTGTGGCCACCAGGAGCGCAAATCTATTTCGATTGCAACATTTTTACGGGAAACAGATGTAATTAATGGCCTTGCCCTGCGAGGGGTTGCGGCTGCTCGGAAACCTGCCCCAAAAAAGGGACCACCCGAAATACACCGGGTCTGCAAATGGCGAGTTTCATCCATGAGAACGTATAAATCCTTTTTTTCCAGACCCGAACGGTTATTGTGTGTTTGGTAATTGCCCCAAATATCAAATTCCTCCTGAATGGACGTGCACTTAGTAACTAGAGGATCCCGACTGAATTTCCATTTAGAAAATAAAATATCAATGCGAGAAAAGCCCTTTGGAATAAAATGCAATTTGCGAGAAGTTACGGCCAAAGTGCATTACTTCAAAGAAAACGGGAGCCCTATAAAGTGACGCCCAGCCCTTTGGATCCCGACGAAACAGTCCTAGACCCTCTGAATCGAGCCACTCCAGGAGCCTCTTGGCGGCAGTGGCATGCATGTGTAAAACTGGGTGTTTTCTTTGCCAGGCGGAAAGCATAGATCTTCACAACATGAGTGGAAAATGCCCTCTATAATGCATGTTTTCGTGTTTTATGCAAATAAAGGTCATTAAATTTATGCTTCTAATTAACGCTCCCAGACGGCAGTCCTAAGACAGTGAAGGGAAGACAATTCCACTGCTAGGGACTGTTCTAGCCGGGCGGGACCCGTCAGAGGGAGAGTACCTCAAACAGAAATCTGGAATCTAGGGAATTCGGCAGGAATGAGTAGTGCCTGCAGTGCATTTTGATAGAAATGGACATATCGCATTCCTCAGTGTCACCAAGGAACCTAATGAAATTTTAATTGGGCCTCAATTCAAAGGAAATGAAATTCCTTGCGCCTGACGGTCTAAATGAATTATGAGTGTTGCGATTAGACTTCGCTAAATTTCTCCGAGCTCCTTCTTCGCATAGTTTCAAGAAGTTTTGAACAATGTGGAAGATTTTAACAAGTTCTCCGTGGCGAACAATAAGGCTCCAATTTCCACGAGAACGTACTGATCTAAAAAGATCTAGATCCTTTGCTGTATACTATTATTGTGGTAGGATCTATTTGAAAGTAAGTTAAAATGTTTGTATTTTCTATTATATAATAACATTGAAAGTAAACTAACTACTTTGTAAAACTTTCTAATTTTCGGCAGAAAGCCTAAAGTCGTATAAGAAGTTTTGTTTAATCAACTGTTATTTACAGGTTATAAGTTGAAAGTCTAACCGTAATAGGGATTTTTCCCACATCTTTAAAAAAAACATATGAAATGTTTAAAGTTTAAAGAATCAATTCAAAAATATTGTAGTACATTGATTTGTAATATTTATTTCAATAAGTATTTAATTCAGTTGTTTGAACGATTTGAATAAATAATAAATAACTATGTACAAAACTAATATAAGCAATCCACTTAATGTCCAAGATATATGAGCTGAAATGAGTTATTTCTAAAACAAAACAAAAATACATACATATAAAGATGAAAGAAAATTCTTACCTTAATAAAAATATTTCAACTTTCATCAAACATTTTTGCGTCAATATGTTTGAATTTGGTAGAAAAAAACGAATAGCACCAACAAGTCTGTCCCAAAAATTTGCAGTAATATTCCTCTTGCCTGGGAATTTGAAAAGGTCATGGTTGTACCAAAAGGAAGACAGCTTTCGTCCTTTTGTCTGGCAAAACAAAGCCCAATAAGTCGAGATAGCATCAATAATCAATTTATGTAAGTACTTAGCTGTCTTGATTACCCGAAGGTTGGAATTTATTCTTACTGACAAGGGGATGTCTTTATGGGCTGCTAGGTTTTTTGCCTTACAGGTGAATCAGATCTGCAACATGGAACCCAATTTCGAGTATAGGAGAAGGAGAAAAAATCATTTTGTGAAGAAAGTCTTACTGGCTGTGGGTGGGTGACGCCAGGAACGTATTTGTTCCCCGAATAAAACGAGAACACGCCGAAAGGACGCTGGACGCAAGGAAAAATCCTCATGGCATCATTATCGTCATTTTATTAACTCGTAAAGTAAATTTATGTCTTTCTAAGCAGCTTGTTTACATTGTCAACGATAGTAACATTTTGGGCAACTTCCTTAGCAGAATTGCCGGACTAATGCTCTTCTGGCGAATTGATGATGTTTTGCCGATGGTTCGGACTCAGGCAGTGATATTTTTTCATTTCGCTTCTGAATCCCGGATTTCCTGAAGATGCTCTGAGAAAACGGGTAACCTTTTTGGGAAGAGGGCAGTCAATTTGGAATTTGGGAAAACCAATAAACTTCCAGGTGAGCTGAATTTTAATTAGCAGTAAATAAAGACGGTTCGATAAATTGAATTTTGATTAATAATTAGTGGTTGTCACGATGGCAAATTTAAATTAAGTGCATATTACCTACTCAACAGCATTTTAATTATTTTACCTAAAAAGGTTGAATTCTGAATTTTGGTTGTATACATTTAAAATATTTAAGTTATGCTTTATTAGTTGTATACATAGAAATGAATTTAATTACTATTTTCGGTTTTTGGAATATATGTATGTATCTCTAGATTTGTATACTTACAGTACTCCGAAGGAAATACTAGTTATTTTATGCATACATAATAAAAGGAGTTTTTGAAGATGCAATGTTATATAGCTAATTTTTTCTTATGAAACTATCAATCGCGGAAAGTTATAACAATCTTAATAAAATTGCAAATTTGCAAATCAGGTATTTAATTGTTTACTTTTCATGTGCCGTTTTTGGGATTGATAACCGTAGGTGGGTTGATGTTCTTTTAAGCTCTTTGGTTAAATGAAGATTTCAAACCAAAGAAATATAACAATGTTTAAATAAAAAGCCTGGGGCATCCTTTAACTATAATACATATGTATTTATATCTTAATAATCTTAACGTTGCTTTTCATTTTTAGTTATTAAGTTTTGTATGTGACACACAGGTATATCTATGTACATACAATTTGAGATGCTGAGTTTACAATTTTATAAATTTATTTATTTATATTTATTTATGCCCTTGTGTATGTATAAGTAGGTATAAAAAAGTGAGCCAGATAGTATTATTAAACATAGTACAAAGGTATTTAAATAAGTGGGATTTTTCTATTTGTTGTATTTATCCCCCGGCGCCTCCGACAGTAGACTTCAAAAAAATATTCCAACCTTTCACCTCCGTGACATTTCTTTGCAAAGCACTTTCTAAGTGAGGATTCCAACGCTCTATATTATTTAGGCGTGAAGGATTGCACTTTACACTTACTTTGCAGTTGCTTACTTGAACCTCTCTGAAAATACCCGTTCCCCAGCTTCCCGACCGTACCGAACTAAGGTCCTGTTCCAAGGAAGCAATGCCTCAGAAAGACCTTACGGGAAATCTTGGAATTGTAAGGCAAATATTTTATTTTCCGAGCCCCGTGACTTTGTTGTTCCACTCGCCAAGAAACCTTTATGAAAGCTCTTTCTTTATTTTGGTGCTAACCAGGCATGAACTGGAAGACTGAAGGTTTTCGCAAGGATTGTTTTGTTTGCACCACGCCCCAGTGCTGCTGCAGCACTTTTAGCACGGATAGAAAAATGTAATCATCTGCATAACTCATAAGCGAGGAGGTGTACATTTGACGCAGGTGTCTCGGCGCTTCACTCATTAAGTGTAAAGCAGGTGAGGCGCCGCCCACATGCACGTCTTTTTCGGCGTCTCAGTTGCCTTCTTTTAACTCATAAAAATTTTCAAGGAGCTCAAGGGTCTTTCACGCTGTTGTTTGTCACGGTATAGTTACTGCTTTCTGGTAAGGAGGCCCTTGTGTTTCACGGTCGTAAATTACTGGAAATTTTGTGATCGTGAGCCACACTACATTTATTACAGCTCGTCACCTAGAAGACAGTATCCCTCCCGGTTCGTTACATATTTATTGACTCTGCGATACCGCATCGTTCCAGGCCACTGTCTTCTATAGCTACGTGCTGCCCTTCTTTAACGTCTTTATCTTTCTATTAAGATATAATAAATTTGGGTGGCCATTGCAAATATTTCGCTTAAGACATGGAGCAGCCTATCAAACCCGTTAGACACACCCTTATCACCAGAGCGCTAAAATTTTTACTGCCTCCCAGTTCATCTAGAGGAAATATCTCTGAACTTCCAGAGGGAGTAATAAGGGATGTGAACGTCTCTGTTCCCTCATATCGGGACGAGTTCTAACTGGAGGGAACTTGGTCCGCATATTCCCCTGATGTTTCACGGATGTTTATGTAAGAGAGTGGACGGCACGATATAAATATTTATTTCACTTTGATAAACAGCATATCTCCCTCGGGGTGCTAAAAACAATAGAAATTGATTAATCTTGAAAAGAGCGCGGTCACTCTATATTTTAAAGTCTCTTACATTTTTAAATCAAACTTGATTAAAGCATTCGTTTTAATAGAACGGACACATAAACAAAATTCGACCGGGAAAACTCTGCTATAGTATGTGCACGTTCAATGTTTTATAAGAAGAAGAAGAATACAGTCGATTATATTTCAACATTAAAACCAAACATTAGGTTTTTTTTTTGTATGGTAATGGTTAAATCGGTGGTCTATACTATAGCAACTTTCAATCTAAATTTCATTCTATATAGTATTGTAGAATAATATTTTATTCTAAGTATTTATTTTTATAAATTTTTGTCGAAATAGAACTATTATTTATCTTTAACTACTGCAGGAAAGTGCAATGTGTCTTTGTGCAATTTGTGAACGCTTAAGATAATTAAAAATACCTCGCTCAAAAGGACACCCGATTTGAGCTGCATGCGGTTACCCACCTGGGTGTAGCAGGAGCTCCGTTCCGGGTTGAAAGGTTATGAAGCAAAATAAAACTTAGAAGAGATGGAAGTGGAAATGCCACATGCATGTGGTAGCCGTAATCCTTCTAACTGTTGCTGCTGAAAGTGCTTTTCAACAGAAAGAATACGAAGAAAAGCTCAGTCATTAAAATCCTCTTTTGAGGAGGAGTTGAGCTCCTTCATCCGGAGGAAGCACAAATGGAAAGTGCCTTAAAACGCACTTCATGCAGCGGTCTCTGCGGGGGTGGCGGCGGCGACGGCAGGACGATTGTGGCGGTGAGTGTTTCGCTCGAGATCGCAGTAAAGCCCTTAAAAATCCCCTTGACCGGCATCTCTGACTTCCACTGGAAGGCGCTTTAATTTGCTTCATTACCGAAGATAACAAAATGACTCTACTTAAAACAATTAAGAACTGAAGTGGCCATATATCTCGGGAGCATATTGAGAGGCCATGCGCCGGACGGGTCCCGGACTCCGGAGACAAATGGCAAATTATTCGGGACGAAGCGTAGTTATTTTTTTTCGGGCTTCGAGGCAGCAAACAACTTTCCAATTAAGATAAAAATAAGCAAAAAGCACGGCGGCCGCCCTAAGTCTGACAATAAATTAAGGAGCCCGTGCGGGGAGCCTGGCGACCGCCTGCTCCTTCCGCAGACATCCCCGCCATGCACGTGGTGACCACGGGCGGCTTAATGGCCTCCGTTCGACGGGAGCTCAGTGTCCAGCTCCCGGGTCCCGGCTCCCGGCTACCGGATCCCGACTCCTGGCTACCAGCTCCCGGCTCCCGGTGAAAAATAAACCCGGCGCCCGGCAGTGGGTCCCTGCAACATTTTTTCGCATCACCAACCCCGAGCCGAGCGTATTTTGCTGACATCAATGAAAATTTTTAAAGCTGGCACCGTCGTTATTGGCTTTTACATATGTCCCGGCGCCCGTGTGTGCGGGCCCATAAAAATATCACGAGGAATTACAGTCGCTGTTCCTGCGGCTGCACAGCTTTTTCAATTTCGCCCTACAAATGAACTTTATTGATTTTGCTTTGTCGCTGTAATGCCGCTGAGCAGAATTCGTAATAATGACTTAATATTTGCCCTCCAGTGTGAATTAAAGCGACACTTTCTGGGACCATTTAGAGGGAGCATAAATATTTCCCGACCCTGGTAATGGCGCTACTGTGGAACCGTAATTACCAGATAATTATTGCCCGAAAAATAAATGTAATAATAAACATATGCCAAATACGTATGTGAAACTTTTCAAATATATGACTTCTATATAAAAAGATGTAAAGACAATTAACTATACTGGTAATTTCGTTTCTTGCTTTAACTCAAGAACTTTCTTTAAAAATTTACCACCATTTGTATATGTTAAACAAAACACGTAAGTAAACGAACGATTTCTGTTCTCATTTTATATGTATCACATTCTATAGTACTTTATACTAGTTTCAATATACATTTTTCATCATACTACAACAACAGGAAGTTTACGAAACTCAGACCCGAAACTGAACCTACATATGTACTTAGAAATTGCATATGTACATTAAATTTATAACTTTGCTCAATTAAGCAGTATTGCGTCTCGACGATTTCGTATTATGTAAGAGCAAAACTGCTTATAACGAATTATAAATAATAACAAAGTTATTTAAGGGTTACACATCTTACTTTTAAATGAAAAAAAATCAAAACAAATTTAGCAGAATAAAAACAATTTTAATTTTCAGTGTTTTAGATAGTGTAACATATCAGCAGTATACGGTCAAAATTTCAAATCAAATTTCCGAAGAATTTTCCCCATAAAAGCTAACTTTACCTTTCCCCTAGTTTTATGCGCTGTTAACGAAATTGATATTTTTGAAATTGTGCCACAAAAACCTTGGAACTACTAAACCGATCAGCTTTAAGGTTTTTTAAATTCATCTAAGGATATTATCAAGCGCATGTAATGAGAACATTTTTATTATTTTTCCAATCAAAAAACTAAACATTTTCACAAATCATTACTTATAGAACACTTTTAAAATACAGTATGATAAATATTATTTTGATATCCAACTTATTTTGCCAGCTGTTCTTTGCTAATACTATATTTGGGACCATGTGCTTTTTTTGTAATGGATGTTATTCATTTTTAAGTAGATAAACAAAATGGAGGTAGTTTTTCGAAAAAACAAAAGAGAAAATAAAAGTCAAATAAGAAGTACTGCAACAGTTCCCCAAAGCAAAAGAAGTCTTAATGGGCATAATGAAGGACCCCATAAGAAGGGTTGGTTACCATTCAATGCGCTGCAACCGAAGAATAAACTGAAATCCCTTTTGCAGCATCATAGACGCGCATCCCAAACTTGATTTGACCCTCGCAGTCACCGGAGCGGGTCAAATTGCTCCATGGCCGCATTTAATCGGTTCAAACGGCAATTGTAACGCCGAATAAGCTCGACAACCTGGAAGAAGTGTAGCCAGCTACAAAACTATTCTGCGCCCTTAATCGCTTGATTTCGCGCTTCAGTGGCCCTAATAGGCCATTCGGTCCCAAAATTTAGACGGTCCGTGTGGTTCTCGCAGCGCCTGGCTTAATTGAACTCATAACGATGAAAGTCCAAGGGCAGCTTAGGCGATCCAGACGGGCACCACCCGTTCGCAATCGTATGCAGACTGACGATGAGTTAGCAGCCCTTATCGTACGAGAAGACGTTTTGCAGCTAATCCCCCCGAAACTCTGCAAATGTTCGTATACCTGGGAATTTCTCCGAACAGTGGAGCTGTCCTATAGCCCAAAAGAACGAGTTGGGAGTCCTGAATTTGACATCCTGTCGTGTAGAACTTTTCCGGGTAAACTTCTCTATGTGTCCCGAGCAGAGGTCAAACATGATAAGTCTCATCCTAGTTTGGCATTGCCGAACCCTCAGCAGGTTGCACTGGCGTTTACCCGATTAGCGCAATGTACATTCACCTGCAGACAATCTATAAATTTATTTTATCGCGTTATCCCTTGCGAAAATCAAAAATCAAAATGAGATAAGACAGCGAGATCCTGGGGATTTATGGGATTTAAAACTAATTTAGGGTAACTCGTAGGGATGGCGAGCAGCTTGCCGGAGCAGAGCAATGGGAAAAGTTGAACCCGCAACCGTTGCCGAGAAATGTGGGATTCTCCAACAGGAGACTCCACCGAAATGCAAAGGAAATCTAAAAAGGCATAACCAGCTTAGCGTAATCCCGGTTAAAAGAGACCTATCCGATGTTACGTCAGCTTTCGCCGTATTACTTAAATGTTTACATAATTGGGAGACAGAAGTTCCCCTCGTTTGGCTTTCCAAATAATTCTGAATGGTGGTTGCGTCTCTGCCAAATCCCGAATTGAGTAAATCGAACACACTTTCGCCGAAGCGGTTAGGTGTCGCCGCTGGATTATCCTTTGATTTGCTACTTCTAGCGTTGTACAATTAGTCACCCCGACATAACGTGTCTTACACATATTACCTTTGAGACTAGCAGTCCGGCTTAAACATATATTTTCAGGTCTTCTTTAGGGTAATTTCTTAATGTAAAACTTTGTAGAAGTGTTCATTTGAATTCAAAACTGACAAACGTATTGGTCCCTTGCACTACCGAAAATAATTCACTTTGAAATTTCAGATATTTTCATTTTACCGCCACGACATTTTGCATTTCCACAAAAGTTGTGGTGCAAGTTATGTACCTTTATAAATACTTTAAATTAAGGACATTTCATTTTAAAAACTTCTTCAAGAAGTTTGAAAATTCTTGAATTAAAAGTAACTATTTTACCGCTTTACTTCTATCGAAGTAAACTAAATTTTTTTATTTTCATCTCTTTTGTAGAATTTTCTTATACAAATATTTTTCAATCGTTTTTCATAATTTGCAAAAAAGAAATTGTGGCACCATGGAGTAATAGCGATGTCACTTTTCGAAATTTTAAAGTAATTACCTCAGGAAAAATATATAAGGGACCCCCATATATGTTTTTATGGATTTCCTCAACTTTTGACCCTAAATTCCTAGAAAGTTGCATCAAAATCCTTGGGACGACCTCAAACTTAATGCCCACACATTATTAAAATATTGTTAAACAGATTCCTAAGCAATCTTAGAATTAATTTGTTTTGGAAGAATTAACTACATAATCTTCATTTTTATGTTGTGAAAAACCGAAGTTATAGAAAATATCGTAGCAAACCGAATTTTATTAATAACTCTAACCATCTGTGGAACATGAAAATGTCGGCATCTAATTCCATGTTACAAACATTACTTTCTGTTCCCGTAGCTGCTAATAATTTTAGGTTAAACAGAAAAACAATAATGGAAATTGTAAAATGTGTACGCATAATGGCTACAAGAAAAGTTTTATCTTTAACTTAATAAAAGTCAAATATGTAGAAGAATCCATAAGACTAAGCATCTCTGCTCATGAACTGCGTGATACTGCAATAATTATAGAAATATGTTTTAAGGAGGAAAACGATATGTGTAGATTAAGGGTGTACCAAATTTACAGCCAGAAAAGCTAGTTTGACCACGATCTTCTACAAAAGTTTCGGAAAAAATCTAAATATATACATATATGTATGTAGGTACATGCTTATTCTTTTCGAATTTCTGTAGGTTTGTTTCATGAAATATTATCTTTAATAGAGGTACAGAATTCCAAACATTATACATTATGTTACCGTGCATACCAGTACTTCCACATTGGGATGAAAATAACGTCCGTTCTTTAGGTGAATTATTTGCAATGTAAATAAATTATAATGTAAACATTTACCATTTAAAGCAGAAGCACATAAAGTGAACCACTATATTAATAAAAATAAAAATAACAAATTATGAACACGAAATGTTTGCTCTTACATTAAATTGTTAACATTCCAACAAAAGCAATCCAAAAATTCTATACATTTCTCCTTCAACACATCGAATATTCGCGGTATTTTGGCAATTCAAATAAATTTCATATTTTTTTACCGTGAAGCACTTTTAGCTCTACAATTGCTGGCAAACCGATGCATTTTTATTGGATTTTTGAGGTGCAATGTTCCACTGAGCGCTACATATTTGCTATAATACATGAAAAAGAGTCGTCTGTCACTACTTTAAGTTTTGAAGATTTAATAAATTGAAATTATTGTAACTACTTACATACTTCAATAATAATCCTGGAACAGAGGAAAACTCGCCTTTGTATCTCAAAAACTAAATTATATTGCAAACAAAATTTAGCAAAGTAAGGTCGGAAAACATGAATTTAATGATTGTTCAGTGTGTCGCTTGAGTCATCAAAACAATCTTCTGTCGCAAATTGGTTCTGACAGCAATTTGCAAATTTCTCGTCTAGATACCAATGTTGTCAAACTATTTAAGAAAATTACGCGCAAACTAATTTTCCAGGTGAGTTTATTAAATCTTGAAATGCAGCTTGAAAGTTCTGAAGCAAATTGTTCAACTGCCGGGGGTGGCACCACCACCGGGGGTGTTTCGGGGGGAGCGTTTCACAGGGTGGCGCACCACAGTCGCGGGCTGCAGTGTGCGCCCCGCCGCCACCGTAACAATGGGGCTGGCGATAGCTACTACAGTGATACACATTTTAGCACCAGAGGTGTGAATCAATCTTCATATAGGGCAATTAATTATTCCTATCGTAACATGCTCATGATGATGTCACTGATTTATGACGGCACACAGAGCAGAAGAACAGATTTCAGTTAATCATAAATTATGCTCCATGAGATATAATGAGAGTAAACTTAATTACGAAGTAGGCAACGCACTCGGTACAATAACCTATGGTAGGTGCTCGACCGATGAGAAATTTATTTATTAGCAGGTCGGGCTGGGATCCAGTGCCAGCCAGGGTGATTTGTGTGTCAATAATGATTTAACTATAGTGGGGCAGGTCAGTAGTGAGCCAACAAAGATATTCTGGGATGCTTCTAAAGTGTTCAAGGATTTTCCCGGAACTCTAAGTGCGTACTTTGTCTTAGGCTCTGACAGGATACCTTCCCGATCTCCTCCTGCTCGTACCATCACTTACCAAAAGCAACCGATATCCTTCTGCAGCTAAATGTCCCAGGTGATCACAGCGGGACCTGCACACCTACAGAACATATTCAAATACAATGCATGGCCGATGCCAAGTGACAGTAAATTGCATCAGTTCCGCCTTAAAAAAACAGCAAAAACTTCTCGCGTGCAATATTAAGGATGCAAAACTCGACGGACTGCCGCTGAGTTGCCGGAAAGACGGAAAATATTTTTCATCCATCAAAGTTGTTCGAGGACCCTAATGCGAAGATATAAAGTTGTCTGTCGTCGTATTTATAATAAAATATGTTGTAAGTCTGGTACCCGGGACTGACGATGCTCCGCATCCATATTTCACGATGGTGACATATTTCCTCTGGATTTACATTTTTGTCACAATACCGTGCGCTGAACGTGTGGCAGGCACTTCTTCCGGAAGATCCTCGGGGCCAGGAGATCCGAACAAATGGTCTCTTCGGTAAGTAAGTCACCTGGGAGGAAATTATTGAAAATATGATGGATTAGATGTTCCTTCATCAACCCTGATCTATCTTACCCCTCAACCCCTGAAGCCGCTTAAACAGGAAAAGCTTTAATCTTGATGAACCTGACAATGCAGCACTATTACCATATCTCCTTTGATAGTGCCCGAGACTTTAGACAACTTTAACTTAATATTGGCTTTTCTCATTGAATGTTGCCAGTATTAAAACAAGTAATTATAAAGTTTTGCTTGGCTATACAAATTACTTCCAGTAATTATTATTATGTTTAACATCATAGTACTCGTATTTTATCATTTGTAGCCAGCTACGAAACTTTTCATAACAATGTTTTAACATGATTTGGATCGTTTATATATTGCCTGTGAGTCTAATCCAGGAAATAAAGACTAAAAGCACTGTCTTCGAAAAAGTATTGGTTTGAAGCTTGTGGTGGACTTCATGTTTCAATGGCTAAAAAAGGTGAAGTATAGTTTATTAAAAGTTATGAATTTTTCAAGGAAAATACTTGTAATAATGAGAACAAATTTTAGTTTATAAAACTTAACACAAAAAAGGCTACCTAACGATGCGTTTTAGATCAAAAGAGAGGTTACCACTGAAATCCATCTTATTCTGGTCTTTTCTTCAAAATCAGTCTTTCTTATTTGGACTATAATTAAATTGATCGAAAAAGCTTTTAAATATATCGCGAAATAAACTGAAGATTAATTATGTAGGTAAATATTAGAGTTATACATATGTTCATATATTTAAATTATCAATAACAATTATAATAAACCATTAACATGTTTCAATGAGTACTAACCCACTTTTTACCCTTTTCCCGACATCTTAAGTGGAAATGAGCTTCCTCCTTATGAAAGCCGATTTAAATTATATACGAGTTCGCTTCATAAGAAGCGTGTTGCTTTTTAGCTACAAAGTTTTGGTGGATTTGATAAAATATCGCTAAATTCTGGGAGCAATTTCTATAAATATTAAAAGTGGGGTTTCACGTCCTTGCTTTTATCTCTATACGTATACAAACTATGTGGGATCTTTGAGCTTATTACCAACATTTGTAGACTTTTATTTTGATCTCCCACATAGTAAGCTTATTTTGGTCTTATGCATGTACATATATAAGTGTTGACTAAATAAATAAAAAAATAACTAAATAAAGGAAGTTTCTACAAAATCCGTTCAGAATTGTTCAAAGTTGTCCATTTCTTATATACATCTAACTGCCTTTGAGCACTAAAAATATTTACTCATGTTGCTGATGTTTAAGTTTTAATTGAAGCAAATACATTTGCAATTGTGTTCCCCCTGAAGTCCCAATTATTTGAAGCGCAAAGCAAATAGGTGCCTTTTTAATCAGAATTTTATTATTTAATCCTGCGTTTTTACTAATATTCTAATTACAATATAGCCCCAACATTTGACTAGTAATAATTAATGAATAACACTATCATTTGAACTATTCTTGCAATTCCATGGAAAATATCAAATTGCGTTAATGACTAGTAGATAGCATAATTTAATGGCAAAATGGGTGAATAGCAAAGATTTCAAATATCCTGCTGTCCTCAGTCATCACATCGATATTATATATGTCTAAAAGGCAAAAATAAATTAGGCCGTGGGAGTGAAAGCCACATCGCTACGCCCCCGCAGGGCAGGTAATTGCGTGAAAATGTGAAGGTGCGCCACCAGATCCATACCAAATTCACCTGGCAGGTGCACAGATTCATTAGAGAAATCAAAACCAGATGAAAGCTTTTACAATTAGTTTTCGGATTGAATACCTTGCGAAGCACCGGAGTTTGATCAATCACATCGATACAATCTAGTCAATTTAAAATAGTTCTACAGGAGTTCGTGTTCCTCAACCAGTCCTTTTTTGGTTTAGTGGGAAATACCTGAACCAATTAACTTCTAACTTCTTGTGGGGAATGTTCCTCTGCAGTGCTCCTGCAAATTTTACATAATGGCAAAGGAGGACAATTTAAAAATCATTTCTATACCCAACATCCTCTGCGTTTGATGGGAATTGGCATCGTTTGAAATCGGCTCAAGGCATTAGAGCTGCAGAACGGGTGAAAGTTGTGGAAAGATCCTTTCCTCTTTATCCTTTTCCCCTCCGCTCGAGAGGCCCTCAAAGACACTTGGAATTTGAATAAGGAATTAACTCTTCTGGTTGCTCCTATATGAAAGTGCAATCTTAATCTTTGAGCAATCTCAAAGCCTTTCGGCAGCTTTGCTCGATTCGCAGGAAGTGGTAATTAGTAAAGAAATTACCGGCAGAGGGAGTTATTAGCACCCTGAGTTTGAGCCGCAAAAAGTGGTATAGGAAGAAAAAAGCCCGGGAGGGATGTGAACCGCAGTAAGAAGCAAGATTGGGCTAATCTTCTTTGGTGTCAACCTCGCGCAAGGATGAAGATAACGAATTTAGAGCTACGCCAGTACATGACAGCAAAATGAAGAGGGGTCGAGGTGCAGAGAGGGAAAAAGAGCAATTATGGACCAGCAACGACCAGTACAAATCTTCCAGTCAGCGAAGGATCATTTATCACACACATGCATTGAAATGTGGCACAGCCACTATCACTGTCAGTCCAATTCAAAGTGGGAAAAAGTGTCTTGCCAAGGACCAGTCCGCTCCAAAGACCGAGAAAAATACCCTACGTCCGTTTGTATGTGGTTATGTAATTGTTCGCTCTTAATTTACTTCTTTGTTCGTTCATAAGAAATAAATTGAATTTGGTAAAAACAGCGGCCAACATATCGATTGCCACTTTTTGCCCCCTGAGCAGGGTTTGTTTCCTTCGGAAATATCCTCTCAGTAAATACCCACCCGTTTGCGTTTGATTTATATATGACCTCAGACAGTTTTGACCACTGGGATGAGTCTGTAAACTTTTTCAGTTAATTTTTAAGGAACTCTCCTCCACGCAGTCTGCTTCTTTCGCAGAAGAATAAAATAAAGAAAAAAATATAATAACTCGCCAAATCGCCGTTTGCAGACTGACTTAAACATATAATTGCGCGGGGCAAGTCCGGCGGCGATGGTGGGTTCCATGCCCAGCTCCTGAGAAAACGAACATATTTCACTGGAGAAAATGAAGTATCTGGCCGAAGAGAATGAAAGCGAGTAAAAATGGGTTTATTTTTCATTTTTATAAATGTTACCTTAAATCATGTTAAGATAGCCGGGGGATTTCGTACAAACACTACGTATTCTTGTCTTGTACGTCCATTTTCCCTCTATAGTGCTACTTCTTTCGGGAAAATACTTGAACAATTTCTTTCTCAGATTGATTCAAAGTTTTAATGGACGGAGAGACTACGATTATAGCTTGAGATTATGGGAACTAGATCCTGGCAATTAAACACCCAATTCCCGCCATCTGGGATTTGATGTTAACTGAACTGAAACTAGAGCATGCTATTCAAACCTTGAGAGCTGTGTAAGAAATTAATCTTTGTAATTAAGTTGAAGTAAATTTTGATAATTCACTCTTTTTTATAGAAATTGAATTCTTCATTGGATTGTTTCAAAAACAAATTTGTAATACTTTAAAATTTTAGAAATTATAGAACTTCAAATTAAATGCATTTAAATAATATGATAGCACACATACAAACATATATGTCAAAAAATGTTAAAACATTCATTTTAAAGTCCTGACTGCATATCAATCAATTACCTAGGTCATAAAAAACTATAACAAATCCTGAACATAAAGTTTTAATTTTAACCTTTAATAGATTTTCAATTAGGATAACTGCTACTTTTCGTGTAAGACGAGTCCTCTAAAATAAAACAAAATAAGAGTTTGATTAAGAAATTTTAAACACTGTAAACACTGTATTCACATTGTTTACAAATTTAATTACTTTGTGCTGTTTAATAAATTAATGCATTCATAAGGAAAATGTATAAAGGGTTTAACTTTTGAAAGATAGAGCACTGGATTTTTGAAAGCATTTGCCCACTAAAACATGTACTCCTTAAAACTTATTTAAATAGAACATTACAATGCAATGTCATTCGATCAAACAATTTCAAAATTTTAATCTAAAGAGCTTTTGGTATGTTATAAATTGTATATAAGTATATTTTACGGTAATTACAGTGAAAGATTTGAAAGTTTGAAATATTTCCTTTTTTCCCTTAATGTGTTACTTAAAATTAAAATTGAATTGAATCAATTAAATAAATGAAATGAACTGAATTGAAAAAAGGAGAAGTCTTAAATTACTAATAATTAAAAACAGAATGGGAACATTTGAAAACATCTTCAAAGATCAGGTAAACCTAATGGGTAACGAATTATATATGTATACCATATACATATGATGTTAATATATAAGGCACTTATCGGAAGTACGTTTAACTGTTTACTTCTGGATAAGTGCTAAAATATTGAAAAGGTTTTATGGGATTGAAATTGTACTCGAAGCAAGCAAGTCGATTCTGAAGTTTTACTAAATATCGATTTCCCTTGCATTTATTCAATAGGTACTGATTTAAAAAAATCCTGAAAAAAGGAAAACGCAACCATTTTTCTATTTTTTCTCTTGGCTGTGAAAAAGGTGTAAATCTTCGGGAGGACCATCTGGTTCATGCTGTGTGTGAAAGCGGTTGCACTAATGTGTGGAATATTTTTTGTATGTAAAGCCCCACATCGTCGGTATGATTTGAGTGCTTCAAGAATTTATTGTTTTTTCAAATTATTTGTTGGCAAAAAAGTTCATCAACAATTCCAGATATTGACTGGTGTTTATTTAGATGTTGATCATCGCACATATGGAAGCAGGCGTCCCGTATAAGGAGGGTGTCGAACGACGTCCCTTTGGAGTTTAATTGGGGCCAAGCCTTGGGGACGTGCTCGTCAGCAGCTGCAAAATGGGGCACACGTAAGCCAGCCCGAAACTAATTTCACGGAGAACCCGTCCGAAGTTTCTTCTCGGGATGCAACAATCGAAAAGCCGGCCAGAGCGGGGTAAATTCCACTGGAAAACACTTAAATTTTACGACTTTAGAACTTAAGTTAAGTGTCGCGCAAAGTTGAGCAATGAAAGCCGAAAGAAAGGACAAACGTAGCGGCGATGGTCCTGCAGTGACGGCGCGGCTGGCGGGGTACGCGCGGATTGCGCATGCAGCAGTTCTTCTAGGGTGAAAAATAAAAATATAATATATAAAGTGAAATTCGACCTACAGACTGCGTTCCCCGCCAAAGGGTGGTTGTGGATCCTGTTTCGGAATTCTATTTTCGAAGGGAGACCACGGTGGGCTCCTCCTGAATTTCCTCAGCTCTCACTGGGCATGTCCTTTGCGGAGCTGCTCCGGTGGAGCCCATGTGTTTTTCCGTGATTGTTCTCACCTCCCCAGCCTCGGTGATTTCGTCCTTCGAACATTTTCGGGCAAGAGAGGCACCTTCAACATTCAGTTCCGCATTCGAGGTTGAACGAAATTGTTGGGCAGCGCGATTATGCTGCAGCTTCTAAATCAGTTCGCACACGCTATTTTATCATACAATGAAAATTCATGAAACGTAAACATTTGTGCCACGGACACCAGGAGCCCGAGCTGGCAAATTAATGTGGCCATTGGTGTGGGCCCCGGCATTTGTCTCGTAAGCGCGGTGGAACACTCCAAGAAGGTTTAGCGTTCGAAAAATAAAATAAAATATTATAAAAGTAAATTAAATAAATTGCAGTGAGACCTTTGTAGAATGTGACATATGAAAATGAGCATTTGCGAGGCATGCCACGAAGTGATGTGAACTTGTGAATGAGTGCGTATACATCTACAACGCCACTGAGACGTGAGTTCACAATGTTTTTTTTATGTGTGTACATAATATAAATAAATACGATAAGTAATTGGATTTGCATCCTATATATGGAATACAACAGTCCTACAGAAAGTAGCTCATCTTCCGGATATTTAAAGTCACCACTAACAGAGTAGGTTTTTCATATTCCGTTTATAACTAGCTTTAGTCATTTTAAAATTATGCTGCGGTAGACACGTCCCCATTCCTCCAGACACGCTACGCACGGTTTTGTTATGCATGCATGCCAACGACCTTCCTTACGACACACATAGGACTAAACGTACATCTTCCGCGAATTCTGTCTGCTCAAGTAAAATAGATGAATAATTTCCGGACGCTGAATCAGTTCAAGGAACGGGACGGGAAACATTTTCTGGATTGGAGGACCCTTCCGGCTTTGTACCTTCAACCCCGTCAGAGAGGCATCGGTGCTGAAAAAGCACAATAATGATTAAATAATTAAAAAAGTTTAGAAATTGAATAGCAAAGAGTCCTGCGATCAAAACTCTCTTCATATAATTTAAAATTAAAGTGAGCGAGCACACTGCAAGCGAGCTGCAGACTCCCTAGTCTAGTCTGGTGAACTTGGGCATCCTTAAAAGGATTCCGGGTGGTATCAGGGTACCCTTTTTACCAGGAGTACCCCCAGTCGCCCGCTCTACAAGCCCCATTCAAGTCGACTGGCTTCGCCTGATACAGGCGACTTATTGGGGCGCCTCTATACACAAAAGCGAGTCTTTTGAAAAGTTTCCCCGAAACTTTGGTGAAACTCTATTAGCAAAACCTGTTCTACTGAAATTAAAATTAATGGAGTTTCAGTGTTTTTAATTGAAATTTGATTACGCCGGATTTCGTTGCCGCACTGATCGATCACTTAACTGCGATGTACAATATACATACATATGTTGATATTGTTAAGTTCCTCGGGGGTGGTTTCTCTTCTAATGTTTCGTTAATTATGGGCTAATTGGCTCCCACCGACTAGTTTTTGATGGGTGTGCATGTGGACATCACCCGCACTATTAACCCGACTTCACATGGGGATTCGACGCCAACGCCGCGACGACGGTGACCGATCGCGAACCGATAACCACACCGTGACTTTAGCATTTTCATCTTTTGATCGAATTTGGGCACTTTGTCGAAACTTTCGTAATATTCGCTCCGTTTCGGTAAATGACCCAAAAGTAATAAATCCGCACCCAACAGGATGGAGATAAATTTCCTATCCCCTTCCTGGAAGAATGGAAAACTTTGACTCGGATTGTGCAGAGAGTGAGGGAAAACTAGGACAAATTTATGCCTTATGAGGCTCCTTGAACCGGTTCTTCTGGACATACAAGGTCATGGAACCTTTTATCTTTGTCGGGCCGGTCGCAATTTTCCTAGATTTCTCGACTGTAAAGTTATGATATTTTTATTAATTTAATAATTCCTTCCTTGAGCTGACAGCTTTTTGTCTATTTCTTCCGCCCCCTCCGAAGTTCTTGTCGCTTTCTGCGTAAAACTTTTACTTCAAAATTGCACAAGTAGGGCAACTCTGGTATTTTCGACGAGCATGCTGTTGAGAATATATTTACAGGAACTTCAAGTAATAATAGGAAGTGCCTCAACTCCTATAGTTGCGAAGTTTGCCCGTGCTGCTTTTTGTGAGATTAAGGTCATTAGACTATTATCAGCGGATTTCTTCCTCTTCTACTTCCTCGGATACATGAACAAGAATGCACGTCGGCCACAAGTGTTCTGCTCATTGAAGAAAGTTTCGTATGCATAATATTCGCGAAAGTACACACAGTAGTTACCTGCCTACATGAATGAAAAATAAATAAATTTTTTTAGAAGCATATATGCTCTCTTCTTTTCAGTGCATGAATTTGTCGCAGATGCAACGTTGACACCATGTCCTCTTACTTAATTTCAATTGATTTTGAAAAATTCATAATAAATTGTCCATGCTTATTTGAACTTTTGATTTAGTTTACTCATAATTACTTTATAGCAAAGAGCATTTCAATGTAGGTACACGAGTTATGCGTCCATAAATTTTATATTTTAATGCAAACGTTTTGAAATTTCGATGATATTTTTAGTAAACACCTACATACATTAATTGGAATTAAAATTAAGCTGGGCAATATTGAATTTTTTATTTCATTTCATTTTCATTCTATTTAACAGTCAATTACAGATAAAAAAATGAATTCTCCATCATCGATCAAATAAATATTTTCCAATACCAATTTTGAATTTATTGTTTTTACCAGTTACGTACTTATGCCTATTAGGTGTATCATTCTCTCTTCAATAATCAGCTTAAAAACAATCCAGAAGTCAATTCAAAGGTATTAAATGTAGGGAATAAGTTAGGTAAAATAATTATTTTGAAAACTTAAAAATAAAAGATTTATAACGATTTACTTTAATTTTAAACCTATCTACACTTAATATTTTCTATGCAACTTAATTGATTATTAACTTTTTTGTTTAACGCAATTACTCATGTTAGTTTTTGCTTAAGAATTAAAATAAAAGGAAAGTTTGCCAAGTATTTTTAATTATAAATATATTGTTAATTTTGAAAGTATAAAAAACTATTTCAGTAAGGATTTGAGGTATAACATTTCTGCGTTGTAATTTAGTATTATCTAATACTTTTGAATTTTTCAGTTTTGGTTTTTCATTTTATAGTTATTTTATCATAATAATATTATGGAAGTGTTTGCTGAGAAACTATTCCTAAATAATATGCAATATGGTACTTTTAGTACCCACTACGGATTTCTGTTTAGAGTTTCTATAAACAATCTGCCTTTTTTATATTTTATAGATTTTTAACTACAAGGATTTTAATATTACTACAACATTTGCTGCAAAATAACTTTGAACACTTATACTGCACATATATTTTAGCCGAATTTCGAAAAAAAGCCTATAAAAGTTCAACGATGCCAAACAAAATAAAGGAAAAAAATACAAAAATTTATATAATATCTCAATTCCCACTCAAAAGCAATTTAAATCAAATTTCTAAACTGATTTTTCACTTAAATGGATAGTGGATATGGAATTTCCATTGTAATTGCTTAATCGGTTCGTAATGCCTCCGGCACTTTGAATATATCGAATTCAATTGTTCCATTTACCTTAGCTCTTCATCCTTTTCAAACCCTTCTCATTCAATATATTTTATATTGTCATATTTCATGTGATGTCGGTAAAGTCTGCGCTTTTAAAATATGAAAGGGTATAACCCTAAAGCTGCGAAGATTTTATCCGTTTCAATTACTTTAATTGACAGTTTGGAGGTTTTTACTTACTTTCTGATGAAGTTTAGTAAAGAAATATAACACAGTTAAACGCTGTTTAAAGTCAATGAAGTTAACGCAAATCTTGGCTCGCTCATCAAGCTAAGCAATCTTAACTTTTATACATATTACCTATAGCTATATAAGCTCCACAGCATAGACATGAATTCGAACAGAGCTCGATATTTCGTCAGGAATTGTCACGGGATTAATTGCTTTACATACTATTATAGTTTGATATAATTTCATATAGTGGTCATTTCCATTTTTACTCAAGAAGTAACAATTACTTTTGTTTTCCAAACCGAAATGATTAAAATGATATACCATACCACTAGAATTAGCACACGGCGTCTTAATATAGTATATAATTCTCACTCTACCAGAGAGATTTAATTAAAGCGGTGAAGATTTTCTGAACCATAAGGAATATCACGCAATTTTGTTAAGGTGAATAAAAGTTATTCTCGAATTAGTGTTTATTAACACACCATCAAAAATGTATGTACATATTTATTTAAACTGCAGTTAACGTACATTTGTATGTTCTGTTTTCGTGCTTCTATAAATCGGATCAGATCAAACGCATTTTCCTTGACCAATTTATTATGTCAATGCATGCACCGTGAAAAAGACCAGAAGTGGTTGCACAATTTCTGTCGTCTCAGTCTAAGCTCCTTAGAGCTCAAACTAATCCCTTTTCTGGTCTTAGCGAGAGTGCCCTGGATTTATGGGACGTAGTAGTGTACCACTTCGTCATTCATTTCTCAATAGCATGAAATTGTAAGGAGTTCATTAATAACGACGCGATAACTAATTACCTTGAGCACTGACCCTCCGACACCTCTGAAAGTAAACATTTTTCTGCGCCAGGGTCCGACCCGATTGAACAAGGACGTGTGCCGGGGGAGAGATTGATTGCATGGCAAAATATCCGTTCGAAGGAATTTAAAAAGGCAACCAAAAGTCGGCCAGGAAAATTCCTCAGAATGCAACTCCTCGGGCCAATCAACTTAAGAGTTTGTGCCACCCCTGCTCACGTCGGGCTCTGCATGTTCAGCATAGAGTCCCAAAGTTTGAAAACTATGCGATGGTAGGCGATAGTAGGTCGACCCGTTCCACCCCGTCCAAGGGACAGCTCCGGCGGGTCCATCAATAGGAGCCCAGCTTTGCATGAATACCCCGCCCGAGCCGAAGCTATCTGCATATTAAAATTTTTTTTTATTTAAAATTTCTTCGTAATTGCATTAAAGTTTAATTTCATATTACCGGATGAAAGGAAAGTTGTCTTCATGAAAGAAACTCTTATCCGAAAAGTATTTTATATGGCAGGGGACAAACCCGGCCGCACACACAAACACACGTCGAATTCATGCATTCGCTCAGCGGATAATCTAGAAGTTTTGCGAAACTTTTCGTTATTTTACAGGAAAGTTAGCTTAAGAAAATTTTACTAAAAATAATTCCTTCGGAGGACGGCATGTCGTCCTGTAGCGGCGAATAGCGCTATAGCGCATCATAAACTTCTATCCTGTGCTGGGGACCGGGAACGGTCCTACACCGCTCGACTCAATTCGTCCCGTGAACTTCCCCGGCCACGAGGAGGGTAGAAAATTCTCTTGTAGGACCTAGGCTGATATTTCGTCCTTAATCCGTATATCCGTTTTACTACAGCGCTCAGAATCAACTTCAAATACAACGCCGCGCGGAAAATGGAAAGATTACGCTCTGAGATAAAGTGCTGCTCCTGAAAATTACAGGACACTACTTTTTTGCTAAATGGTCTGCACGTTTAATTACATTTTTAATTTGTAAGTAAGGACTTTCTGCAGTTTTAACAGCAGTTGTTGGTAGTTGTGCAACTGCTCCTCGAGTCGGACACTCCTAGGTGAACATGAGCACGTCCATTTTTGCTGTGTAATCTCTTAAGCGGCTGTGCAGGGGACATGTGGGGCAGAAATGAGCCTGCGACGCGGTACAATTTTCCGCCGGCTAGAACTGTCGACAGGACTGAATAAATCAAAAAAACTTTTTTAGTTGTTTGTGCTTTCACCTCATGGGCGGGTCGTGATGATTGCAAACACCACAGGAAATTTGGTCTTCCTTTTTGTTGCGATTGCCTTTATTATCCTTAGGGAACTTCCAGTTTACCTGATGGGTTCATTTTCATTCTATTCTCTAGCACTCAGCCACACATGCAGCTCTGCAGTTAGATCTGGAGCTTTAAATTAGCTCACATTACAGCTTTTGAGTTACTTTTTGAAATGCACCAAGGATGCTTTAGTCAGTAGTAACACAGGAAATAAAATGAACGCAGATGACATGTCTACATACTTATATTTACATTTACATACACGTATGTATTTGTAATAGAGGACATCTTTCACTTAGTAAGGTCTAGTCATGGTTATTGTGAAAATAATTACAAATACATATGTATGTTTGCAATCATTAAGATTATAGTTACTATAAATATGTATGCATATAAATATATAGCTATTAATGTTTTATGCACAACAGATTTGTCAAAACCAAATGTAAAATGGTGAATTTTACAGAAAAGACTTCATACACAAATTTTGTGTTTCAAGATAGAAAATGACCATGAAAGTAAAAAGCAAAAGTAACTTTCTATACTCTAAACCCGGTAGTATGGTATTTTTCTTATTTAACAATAAATGCCACAATCTACAATTAAGTACTAGGTCGACTATTTGTGCTTAGGATTTTTTTATCTCTAAAATTAATATCGTTTCCCTGGAATTAGTTTTTTAAGATGATATGCTTTTCGGTGGATTACCGGAAATAAACCAAAAATCAATACATAAATACTAAAATCCCAACAAAATAATATTCTTTTCAAAATAGATATTCTCTGTATACATTTTTATTAGCGTTGATAATACCACAAACATCAAGTGATAATTTCGGAATAAAACCATCAACACGTGTCTACGTTAAATTTATAACACGGTACAATAAAAATCCATTGAAGAAGACATTTATTGTTGTCCTATCGTTCTTTTAATTCATTTCAAAAACTTGGTGAGACTTTTGATAAAGTCATGCATGGTCTGGATTACGAAAGACAGGGAATGATATTTTCAGGTGATTTACGTGGGCTTGACAAAGTTGGGCATAAAGACAAAAGTTATCCTGTTCCCAAGAGAAACTCGTCGGAGAGAGTCGATGGCATGTTTAAATTAGAATGAACATTTGTGAAGTTCAGTCAATGAAACTTTAGAACTCTTGGAGATGTCTTGATTCAGATAAATGTGCAAATTGTGTTGTAGACTTAAATAAATGAATAACATAATATTCAAGGTTTGATGGAGATTCAGTTCGGTAATGCTTTATGCACGTGAAATTTTCAATTCAATTAAATTTAGAGCCATGTTAACATATTCTAACCATAGCATTCAGAAAAATCTGCGTCAGCAAGGAGTTAAAATATACTAAATTATGAAATTTTCCCTCTTCACCTTTTTTACGATATATTATTGTATACCATATACGTATATGTATGTAGGATTTAAACGTTTTTCTAAATGAAGTTCACTTTTATGACCTTTTCATCCTCTTTGTATGTATAGGCTGTACCGAATCAAATAGGGCAATTTAGATTGATATGCCGTCATTAGTTTTTATGCTGGCGAATAATCCATTTTTAGTTGAATATATTTCCATTCGGTTTTGCTGTGAAAAGTTAAACTTGGAGCTAAGTGAAATTTTTAATGAAGAAAAATAGCCTTTGACTCCCATGTTATATGCGTATTGCGATACACATGTTTTATTGGCACATCTAATGCATGTACATATTGATTAGAAGTAGTAGTTAATATGTCAAATTGCTCCATTGTTCGAAAGGATCATCAATATATGTATATGTTAGAAATTCGAACAACTGGTTTACAATTTTAAATCCCTATTAAATTTGTGGTATTATTCTTGATGTATGAAGAAAGGCAAAGCAAGACATAACAAGGTAAATAGAAATTTTATAAAATTTCTAACACATATACATATAAGTAATGAGTGAAATTATCATTCAAAGATTAATTATCATTACCGCATAAGTCTTTTGGTGTGCTTGTACATTTCATAGTATTTGTTCAAGTTGTCACAAAAGAAATTTTTCATGTATACTCAGTGTTCCAAATTAATTATTAGTTTTTAACTGGCTGTTTAGTACTTTGAAATGTTAGTCAATTTATGCTGTACATTTTAGTCCACATCCCTCCTTGCAAACATTATTATTGATTCAGAGCTGAAAGTCTGGTAAACGCTCCATTCCAAAAAGTCTAAAGCGCCATATGGCCTATGCAGCCGAGTGCGCTACCAAATTATGCACTTAGGTTAAGCCCTAAATGTATAATAGTTTAAATAAATAAATAAATAACAAAAAGTCTAAGCGCACAAATTGGACCCGATAAATAAATGTGTCGCAGTGAAGGAAAATTTTGCGGTGCGTGTCGAACCGCTCCTGCTAAATAAATAGGGTGCAAAATAGAGGTGAAACTGGAAAGAAGAGCATCACTTTAGAAATTCAATTAGCGAAATTATTTCGGTCGTTGTAAATCCACATTTATCCAGTACACGTTTATTGGATACTCCATCAAAACTGAAGTTAAGTGAGCACGTTTTCGGGAATTTGAACAGATTCAGCCGTGTGTCATCATCGCGTTGACGGAGAGCTGCACAAAATCTTGCTGTTCTGCAGCCAGGTAGTTACTAAAGTGATTACTCTATAATTACTTGCCCGCCGGGCATAAAACACCTCAGCAGCCCGGTTGCCGTTTCGATGCGAGTTCACCACGCTGGACATGCAAATATGTGCCGGAACCGCGGTCAAACATATCCGCTGACAGACATCTAATTTTGGAGCTCCAGGCAAGCTTGGATTTGGTTTGATTGACTTGAAAAGGAGCCGCAAGGATATGTGAACCATGCGGACAGAGCCTAAATTATGGAGGCACCAGCACTTCGAAAACAGGATCCGGTGCGCTTTACAAACAAAACATTTTGTTTTTCTGCGATTGTATCCCCGGCCGTAGCTTAATGAGTGGACCAGCGACTTTATTATTCCTAGTAATTCCCATTGGGAAATTAAACGCTGGCAAAGTTTGGAGATATTCTGGAATCATGTCGAAGTAAGTGCCTCTTGCAGGACAACACCTGCCTGGGAGACATTCCGAGATGAAATAGTTTATGGTTTGGAACAATCGATACTCCCCTGGAGATTTATTTCGAGAAACGCATAAACAAGCATCTCAAATTGAAGCAATTAACAAAATCAATCTTTTGGAATGATTAGAACTTTTGTTCAAGCGAGAAACAAAACTCTGTTTAGTTTAAATTTAATATAAAGTTTTCTAAAACCAATTACTTTTTGCATGTTCGTTTGCATCGTATTCATATGTATGTAGTATACAAATGTTTGCTATACTATACCTTGTTTATTTGTCAAATACTATAAATGTTATATGGCTATGGTTATAATGTACATTTGTAAGACATTAATTTTTTAAATTAAAAAAGGGCATACTATCAAATATTGTAGATAAATCAGACTCCAATTGGCTGATCAATTATGATCATGTATTCATTGAATAGCTTTCTTAAATATTTGATTAACAACAGTACATATAAGTATGGTTTTATAAATTTAAACATTTCACAAAAATTTTAAATTCTAGTCTAAAAATGAAGCTCATAATATTAATATATGCATATGTAGATATATGTATGAGAACCCGACTGCCGTTGGATAAAACAAAATGAATATTAAGTAAAAATATCTTACATCTTAGCTGAATTTTCTTTTATATGTATTATAATAAAATAAAGCCGCTTCAAAATATAAATTTATCTTATTTTATATATGTATGTATCTGTATAAGCAACCACCAGCATAATTTTGTGTATAATTTATTGTTTTTTTTAACTTGAAGTATAGTATTTATGCATATCTGGGTTTGGATAACCGCCTAAATGCATTTTATGATATTTTGCCCTGCAGGGCTTTAAACCTGTTATAAGTTTATTAGAATTTAGGAATTATTCAGTAACCAATTTAATTTCTCTTAAAATTTCACTACATTAAAGTCTACAGCATTCGTTTTATGCATCACTCGAGAATTCTCATAATATTGTTTTATTTTGTTTGCTTAAAAAGTGCTTTAATTTCACTTAGAATTGCATATTATGCCATAACATTTTTGAAAGTCGCATTATTTCCTAAAAGTCGTTGTTTTGTTAATTCTGTGCGTAATTATTCATATCCTTTTTAAAAGGAAGTTTTATTGTGCTATATGTGTTAAATATGAAGACAATTTCCGCGTATTATTCAATAGCTACAACACATATACATATGCATATAAGAATGAATAATTTTTGATTTAAAATGTGTTTACTATTTCAAACTCTAATATTTTTCATTAATTTTGTATCTTTGCAGTTGTTATCATACTGCAGAAATTTTGTGGAGTCTCCGAGGAGAAATCGATCGCTGCGGCTGAGGCCGGTACCTAAATATAATGAAAAATTTAATCATAGCGCTCAGCGAGAGTAGTGTGACATGAATTTTTAACTGCTGCAGTTAGTGTAGAAATAGCCAGTTAGCAGTCAAAAGTGGTTACTTATTGCGTGTGTTTTGGTGTATTCGAAGTATGAATCAACGACCCTCTCGAGTTTTCCGTTTCATTGTCACATCCTGTGCTCTGCTATCATTTGTGTTCGCTTTGACTTCAGGCCAGATCGATTGGGACGATGACGATGATCCAGGTAAGCCGACATCCGCATATACATATCCAATCTAACCCTCCACCTAAAGCCATGGCCCCACTTGGCCCGACAAATGGCTCCACGAGCCATGTTGTGCCCATTTTGGGGGGAAAATTAAAGTAAATCAGCGCACCACGTGCCCCCGATGGGAATCTGAGCTCGCAGAGCCTTTGGGAAAATCGGGATTGGCTTGAGCCGCACTCTCGGGCATGTGTGCGCAATAAATAAGAACTGCGAGGCGTTTTATCTTAATTCAAGTGGCACTGCATGCCGGCACGCCCGTAGTGCAATTATGACAATTGCGAGCTGCAGGTACCCACTCAAAACGAAGTTTAAACAGCATTTGACTCCGTTTCGAAGTTTTATTCAGCACTAATAATTTTACGGGAACAAGTCGACTCGACTCGGGACATAATAAACACATCCTTTTAAGTTTACACTTCAATTTGCGCTTCCCATCAACGGGTGTTTCTTATACCCTTCCTTGTGAACGGGTTAACAATGGAAACAATGCTCAGAATGGGGCTTTATTCCCATATTCCCAACATCTACCCGGGACTAGCCGCTCAGTCCCGGCTCGAAGCCTGCTACTTCTTTGCCGGTGACTGTGCACCGAGCTTTACTTTCTTTTTTGAATTCAGAATTTTTAAATATTTGTCACCTCTGTTCAAACACACACTGGCATTTTTTCGGTGTGTTTTGTCGCATATTCCCGCTTTCTGCAGTGCATCCAGGCGCTTATCCCATGCGAAATGCAAACTAAACCTCTTTTCTCTGAGTCAAGCTCTTCCATTTTCTTTCAAAAGCACTATTTGCTTACTTGGAGGATGTTTTCAGACTTATGTACGCCGGAGCTGGAGCGAGTGCAAACTGTTTACATTTAAACATCGTGAAATTTCTTTAAGAGGGTATTCAAACGAAATGCGCCATACATTATGACTTGGCATTACACCGACCCCGGAGCCCCAGGGCCCCAGAGCACCACCTCTGTTGGCGCTTTGTTGTTCTAGGTGAACTTGTTTGTTCGGCAAAATTTTCGGTGAGCTGCACCCGATTGCTTTGAAATATGTTTGAGCATAATTTCGAGCATTGCGTGCTGTGGTGCAGCAGTGCGAAGTATGATTTTTTGGCAATATTATGTATAAAACTGCAGCTATTCGTTCTCCTGGCGTGTGTACGGTCTAGGGCTAAGTAAGAAGTTCGCACACGGTGTCATTTGTCCGCACCCACCCCATAAATAGTCGGCCCTTTCCTGCTGAGTTGTCCACTTGGCAGCCCTATCAGGAGGAAATCGAATGGGGAGAAATCACGGAGTCAAAGCGATAAATTAACCCCGAATGGGACCCCTCGCAGAGGGATCTGGTCTGTGACATTTGTGCGGGATGGAGTGAGATACTTTGCAAGGAACACGCCGGATAATTCCAAATGTTTTGGATTGGCTACAGACGTTAGTAAACATCGACGTTTTAGTCGCGACTAACAGCTCTGTAATTCTATTTGTAGTGCCCAATAAATTGCAACCTTAGAAATTAGAACCCTTTTTGCCGTAGTGAAATATTATGAATCGCTGGTATTGTTTTTCGTGTATTAGGTATCGTATATCTGACGCATGATAAACCTACTTCAATATTCGGAATGTTTGGGATCATGATTATCTTTTTTGTAGTTTTAATTCAACTAGGATTTAATTTAAAACCGCGTCTGTTCTAATGCATATACATAAATGTCTAAAAGTGCAAATTCTTTTTGGAATAAATTCAGAATATATATTTTATAGATAAAAAGCCCTTAGACAGAGACGTAGACAATATTGAATTGCCGGAGAAATCATCCCAGTTATCTACATATTAAAATTTATAAATTCTTTTCTATTCAACAAAATATATTGCACAATTTCTTCCATTTTTAATAACTCGAAAAGTGGCAGAATCAAATCCCTTTATGAGAAATATTTAGTTACTTTGACTATTTTAAACAATTCCTAAAATGTAAGATTTGAGTAATTTTTGATGAATGCTTATTTTATTAATTTTTATTTACGACATATATTTTTTACATACAGACGACATTATTGCATTTCATTTATTCTATTTTTATGTTATAAACTTGAATAGTTTCCGATCCCCTTTTTATCTTACTATCTTAAATTATACGAATCGATTCTTAAATTATTTCGAAAGTGAAATTAAATAAGGTACAAAATTTAAGGTATATGTATATAGATCTTTACACACTTTATGTGATGGATATTGCGATGCAACAAAAGTTAACAAATAGGTCCTACATTTTAATTTATGTTCAGCATAACCTAAAATAAATAGTATGTATTTCGTAACTCTTTTTCGTGCAGTTATGAATAATTTTATGAATGTCGCTTCGCCCCAAGAGTCCTAACTTAAAAACTGCAGTGGCATACGTTTCGTATAAATCGATAGAATTTGTATTTATTAGCTCCACAAATCGATTGACGGATAAAACTAAGTATAAAAATTTGCGCAAAGTTCCGTGTTGCCAGTAAAACAATCGGAAGTTATAACGCGCCTAAGGTAGTAAATCTATCGCCGATTGTGAATCGCAAGGTGCATGTCGATAAAGATTTTGATTGGAATCATGTTTCGCAAAGGCGATGCGGGACAGGGGGTCGTATTCTGATTATGAAGCAATACGAATCAGTTCGAAAAGACAGTAACAAGGCGGTGGGAGCAATTTAACAGGGGAATCGCGAGTTTAGCGTGTCTATAAAAAGCCGCGAAGTAAATCACTTCTAGTTTTTACAAGCCAGCGAATGATTTCCAGGACATGTATGAATAAAAATGTCGTAAAGCCGTACAGGGTTTATTGAGGGAGCACGCTGTTCACCGACTATTCGGAGCCGCAGCGCGTCGGGCTCCGTCGAGGCTCTCAAATTGATAAAAAGCTGATAGGGTCTGATTCGGTTTCGTGTGGTGCGGTGCGTACTGCGCCGAATTTTTTATTTTATTTTTATTTTCATTTATCCGTATGTGGATGGGAGCTCCTTCCCGTGGGAGAATGGATCCCCATATGTAGGTGTATATACGTCATCGGCTCCCAAATCTGGCTCCCGGATGGAAATACCATTTCCCAAGCTTTTACTGCTTGTTCCTGGGATGCCGATGGATTCGGAGATGACAACGAACGACATGTAGCGGCGGGGATTTTCCCGAAGCCTTCAACGATCCAAAATATCTCCGCAGATTTAAAAACAATGTTCCGAGTATAAATCAATTTCTGCCTTCATTTTTCTATTTCCCGTTTATGGAATTGCTCGGTAAATGGCGGGCGGATTTGGCCCCACGCAGCATCGCCGAGCAAGAGCAGCACCTACGCCACAGCATCCGATCGCAAGCATGTAACTTGGAAGCACTTTGCATAAATGCGAGCCATGGGAATACTTGTAATTCACCCCCTGATGGGATCTGACGCATGAATATGTTCGCAACATGGAATTCTTCGCTTTTCATATTTTGCCATTTCTCATTTCTTTATGATGTGGAAAAAATGAATTCAGCTGCTCTGGTGGAACGCCCGTGACAAGTGCCAGCGTGAAATTATCATACTATATTTATTCAGAAGTGAATGTTGGCGAAGTTGACATGGGTATAGAATAGAGGGTGTGTGAGCCGGCTCGCCCGACCCGTAATTATTCGGGACATGGGGCCAGAAATTGTCCCAAGGACCGCCGGCATCCAGACAACGTGAGCGGCTGATGTTTCAGCAAATATTTGCACACAGCACGGATTCAGATCCAGCGGGGGCCAGACATGCTCCGCTCGAGAAAGCAACATGTCAACCTGCGGAGGCACCCTTCGGCAGGAGGCCCGCAATCTGGCAGCAATGTTGCGTGCTCGAAGTAGGTCACGCAGAAAGTTTACATTTCTAATTACCTCCATGTAGGACAAATGGGTGGGAGCCCGCCATCCCGGACGGGACCCGGCACCCTGCACCCAGTGGCGATCAAACTTCTACCCCTAGATGCAGGCCCCCCACCGCCCTGCTCACTTGCCCGACGAACATAGCCAGGCATTTATCCCATTTGCAAACATATTTCGCAATAATTCCACTTCGTAATTTGAGATGGAAACGAATAATTTAAATTAATAAACCACGCGACGCACTGCGCTGCATTGCACTTTTATTAAGTTTCACCTCATACCCGGCAGCACGCGCACCAAATTATGCCACTAATTTACGTCACTGCTATTAATTTGTTGTTAAAACGCACCCGTTTTTCAGGAGACATATGTCTGCCACTCCCGGGTTGTTCCCACCCTACATTTTGTTAAATATCAAAATGCCGGGAGTGCAGCCGAAAAGCAAAAATTTGTTTAATTTACCTAAATATGAGTCCCGGAAGCAGGCACGCGTGTGCGACTAATAATTGGTGACACTTTATCGGGTTATCATGACCCCGAGTTTAACGCGGAACATATTATTAAACCTCCAGTATGGCTCTGGCCTAACCAATTAAAAAAATTATATTAATTACTGCTCGATTACGACACAGTAGAATATTTTCATATTTTCCACAATTTTTGATTATCGATGCACCAGTATAGAAAAATAACAGAATTCGTTCAAGGATTCTTCAACGCAATTCGCAGTTGAATGGTATTTTGCAGAGTGCCTGGGGTCCTTGAACTAAAAAATTCAATCTGGCCTCAATTCAAGTGGCAGCCTCTCTCTCTTACAAAGAACAAAATTGAGTTTTTATATACATTTTTTTAATGTAAATACTTTCATCATATCACTGTCAATTTGAAAAAATGTAAAAAATTTAAATGAGTGTAATATTTTCCTCTATGGTACACTTCTCCTTTTGAACTTTGAATTTCCACAGAGAAAAATTATAAAATAATTAAATTTTCGACATTTTTTAAGTTGAAGTACGATCCAATACAAAAATCATATAGGAACATATACAACTTAAGCGTTATATAGGATTTTAAAATCAAACACTTATTATAATTATGTATACGAGTACACATACATGGAATAGTTTGAAATATACAAATTATAGTTTTCTACATTCCTATTTAGTATTTTCAAACTAGTTTACGAAATTGTACCCTTGTTACAGTCACACTTAGTACAGTGTAAAGTAATATGTACTAATACCATATGCATAAGCTTTTCGTAAAATCGCTGAATAAGCTGCGACAGATTTGTTGCTTTGAAGTTTTGTCATGAGTTATAAAACAACTGATGTAAAATACTTTATATTTCAAAATTTCATTTTTAAGCGAAATTTGGAATGCTTACTATATTTTTCTGTAAAGTAAAAACAAATTCTAAGACTCTCTTTGAGCTAAAATTGCAGACATATTGGGAAGATATGGAGCAAAGTGATTTTTCGTTTTGATATGATTGCTATTTTGAATAGACTGACGGTCTAATGCGATCACTAGCGATAGTATAATCGAATACTGTGGGATTGAAGTTTGCAAACTCAATTTTATGGTTTGATCAGTTTACGAGGAATGACTAGTAACTCTTTGAAATGGAACCAATCTGTTTGATGGAATATAAAGGGTTGCCTGTCCAGGAAACGTCGCCCTTCCGTCAGCTACGCTAAAAGCAAAAGCGAATAGCATTCCCTGAGGGCTGGGATTAACTAAAAATTAAAGAGGGGAGGGGACGAAGCCAACGGGAATGCTGTTATTAGTAAAAAAGAGCCCTATCAAAAGAAGCGAGATGCACGAAATAATAAAAAGTAAAAAAATCCCTCTCGTTGCAATTGTAGCTGGTTGAGCTTTTCGTGAGTTGCCGGAGGCAACAAATTTGCCATTTTTGGAGCCGTGCTCTGCTCAGTGGAGCTCAAGGTGAAAATATGCGATTTAAATGTGTTTTTTCGTCACTAGGGGTCGCTAAACAAATCCAGAGTGCATCCGGTGCCTGGAAGCGACGCCGCTGTCCGTCGTCTCAGGCGTCGTTTGAAACGCGACGCCGGAAGGAGGCGAAACTCCCATGAATCCAGGGCAACAAAGAACGACAATTTGTTTTATATATGGGCCCTATATTGCCCTTAATAGTCCCCTGACAATATTAAAACAACTCAGTGACGTCGTGCCCGGGTGCGGGGGTGCGCCCCAAGTGGAGCGGCTGAGTGGGCTTTTATGTCTGCGCTTAAAGGAACAAATTAAATCACATGACGAAGCGATTTGTGATGTTTTCCGGCTGGTTGAGTACTTGTAAACTTTATGCGAGCGTGTCGCCGATCTTGTATTTTGTGTCCTTCGAGGGTTTGGTGGGCCGGGTGCCGTGCCATGTCTTATCGGGGGCGCCGGGTGAGTGGACCAATTAAATAGTGGAACTAAGGGAGATAAAACCGAAGTCCTTTTATATCTAATTCACCTGGTGTCCACCGTGCCCGGCCCAGTTTCCAGGTGAAAGAAGCATTTTGATAGTAGCTAGCGAAATGACATCATGCATGGATAATGCGACGCCGTTCGAATCGACCTGGAGAGCCGGGCATGAAGTCGTTCCCGACGTCCTGGTCCTCGTCCTGGTCCTGGTCCTGGTGTGCCCGGTGCTTGTGGCGCAACCGGCACTCCAGAGTAACACGACAAAGCTCATTGTAACCGCAGAAACCCTCCGCTGTGGACGTGGCCTGAGTGAAGACGAAACCACATGGGAAATTTGCGATTATTATTGATTAGGTACTTGGATCCAGTCGGCTGCCGATGGCGGCAATGGAGCACAACTCGGAAAGCAAATTATTCCTTCAGCGCCGGTGGCTGAGTGGCTCCGATTGACACGGATCAAATAATGTGTGACTTTCATATTTATTGATGCTGGGGCTTTGCCGGACTGGCTGGAGCTCGACGTACTAGCCAAAATTAGATCTTGTTTCATCTATCACACCTTTGTTTAATTAGAAGTCCTGACGGAGATGACGGAATTTCGTTCCTGAATTCGAAATTTCTTCCTTTTTTTGAAGATCTTGAATTTTAGGCTCAGATTGACATCGATTTAAAACTTTTTAATTTCGAGTATGTCGCCAGAAGCCTGCGCTCATTCACCTACGTTTACTACGTTTAAATGAAGTGCGGCAGGCAGCGATTTAAGTAATTAAAAAGTTTTCACAAAATTGAACGATTCTAATAAGCAGAGCAGCTCCTTCTTTCGTAACATTTTTCTAGCCTCCGGGAGACTTCCAAGAAAACGGAACAAACTTCGATGAACCTTACCGTGTTTTTAACTCACATTTTCAGTATTTTTTACTGGAAAGTTTGAGATCCATTTTTTTTTTTGTTGGAGTAGAAAAAATCTGAACTTTATTCCGCCGGAGGAAAGGTAAACAATAATTCGTTTATCTTTTTTTTCCTCTCCTGCCCTGTATAGTGGGCTGCGCCATTTCAAGAGGAATAGGTCTTCAATTGAGTGAACTTTTTAAAAAGCAAGCTCGGTAGCTGAATTTTAAGAATCAGCTCGAAGATTGGGTGCTGTGTTTCAAGTAATATTGCAGCAAAGTTCCTCCGTACCGGAAGCATCTTGCTCGCTGGAAGGGTTTTGCCCCACTCCAGGACATTGCAAAATAGTGCAATATATAAATATTCATACGGCAGCCACACAGTGGAGCACGAATATGCTCGGCATTGCTTACAAATAATCTTCATCCGCGACCTATATAGGGCCCACGGGGCGCTGGGGCGGGGTATAGAAGATGACTGGTAATTTGTATGATAATTTTCAGCAGTTTCACGGCTGAAAATGAGCCACCCACCGGTTTCATATTCTTTAGTTGGATCAGCCAGTTTATGCTTAGTATCCAAGCCGAGGCATGCCCGACTTCTCGGAAAAAATAATCTCTCCGCTGCGAACACGAAGCAGAAACCCATTTGCTTCGATATTTCGTGTTCGTACCTCATAAAACACGAATTTCCCTTATACAAAGCCAGAGTTCTTCATACCCATATATCTACGGTTGGTGTCAGGTGTGTGGTTGCTAGGTTAGGGGTGTATGCAAACCGTATGTGTGTTGCTCATATTTATAACGCTTCACTAAAATTTTTTATCCCAACCGCTACTATTTCTTCCTTTTTCTGTTTTTTAAGGCCAGTTCTCCTAGCGGGCGTTTTAATAATTGAAATGAAATTCATGAAATGTGAAACGGACGTACGAATGGAAACGCTTTTGAATAATTCCCGGTAATAAGCCCGCCCAGCATAAAAATTTAATTTAAATAAAATTCTTTTGAGTGCAACCAAATGTCTGGAAATGCAAGTTCTTGTTGTCTGCTGCAGTTTGTTTCATCCTTTACAAAATAATTTGAATATATTTGACTATACTCGAAGGTTTGTGCTTTTTAAGCGAAAATGCATGTGGTCCGCGTGTTAGTCCGTAGCGTGCGCTCAGGCCACATTTGGGGCAAGGTGATGGGGTACCTCGCTTGGAAATTCCTTCTGAATCAGTTGTGGAGCCCATTTCCAGGTGCCCAGGCGCTAACTCTATGAGGCAAAGGTTCCCTGTTTAAAGGGTTCGTAAGACGCGAGGCTCCTCACCTCGTTTAAGTTGCTAGAATAAACTCAAACATGTGGTCATAATATGTGTAAAAAAACACAATGAGTAGGAATTTTTACTTTCTTTTGTAATTAAGACATTGTTGTGCTTGTTCATGGTTCAATAAATGAGTACATGGCAATGTTCAGAAAAGAAAATCCAGCTCTAACCAGCATAAGTGTCTCTTATGAAATAAAATTAAAATATTCTTAGCGCATGCAAACAATGTCTGACTAAAAATGCATGCGACCTTAAGATATAATAACTGGAAGAAATTAATTAATATATAGGATATTACCGCCTTATTGTACTCCCTATATATTATCGTGAAATAGTTTTTGTATTTCTGTATCAAGCGATCGCAGATATTTATAAGTAATTGGTTAATTTAATGATTAAAATATAAACATAATTCAGTACAAAATGTTATTCAACTTCATCTGCTAATATATGTGGGTCAATCCTTGCAACAGAATTTTGATCCAGTCTTCGTAATTGGAAAATTAAGATTAAATATGGTACAATTATGTAAACCCGATAATGGTGCAATACATGCATATAGTATATGTATTTTATATCGCTCTAATACCCCAAGATGACGCTCAGCTTTTTTTCACAACCCCCTTGACATGGATATGAAATAAAAGGGTTTTAACACACGAAGCCGAATTGCTTTTATTTTAAACCCCTTTTATATGGGTACCAAATAAAGCTTGTTTTCAAAATTTTTTTTTTAAGTTAAGAACTTACTTTATATTTTTGAAAAGTAGTATAGCTAAATCTTTAAATAGTTAGGTATCGGTATAAAGATATGAAATGATGATTTTATTAATTTTGTAGTTCATGAATTTTAGTTTAGGCGAAAAATAAGACAGATTTATAACTTTTTTTCTATGTATTTGAAAGAGCAAGTGGAAAACCAACAAATAATATATTAAATCAATAAACAAGAAACGAAACTGAAGAATGTAGATTAAAACTAGGCGGAAAATATATATAACCTTATGAAATTTTGTTTATATGTGTAGGAAAAAATGTGGAAATAAAAGAAAGCCATTTTGAAAGTTTAATCAATTTAGTCAGCTGTTAATCGTTTACTATCCTAAACATGATGACTTATCTTTTAAAATAATGGGGAACTTCTTTAGGCTACTTTTATACCTACGCAACTTGCTCTTCTCCTAACATCCATGGTTCGGGTAGACGAATTTAGTGTGGAAATGTGCACAAAGTAAAATTGTTCATTCGATTATAGTAGCCTTAGCCTCCTACTTGGGTCCTTTATGCAGTACGTTATGAAATGACAACTAGGAAAGGCCTGCGGTGGTCGGCAGTTCTGGGGATCTCTCGGTGTACATTAACTTAATCAAACACTTCTTTCGCTGTAATAGGACGTTGGTATTCAGTGGCAAGGAACCTTTTGAACCTGTTTAATCAGCAAACACAAACAAAAAGCGAAGGGAGCTGTGCGGTTGGGCTGGATGAGGATAAACAAACACAGCCACGCAAGTAGTGGTAGCAACTCGGAGGAGAAGTAGAGATTTTAGGGTACCTACTGCAAATAGTTTTATTCATCATTTCTTTATATCTGGGAGAGGGTGGAATGGTCGGCCATTAATCTATTTCAAAATAGTTACAGTGGCCGGACTGGGTCCTTACCATCGGCACATTCATATTCAAGACATTAAGTCGGGCATTATGCCTGGTTGGCAAATGATAAAGCCCAGGGCTGTTAATTCCATTGGTTCATTAAAGAAGTTTGTACTTTGATGAGCGTTACCTGAGGCTTGAATAAGCTCCGAGTAATCACCTATCTGGATTAATGGGAGCCTATTTGTCTAACTGATGGTCCGAAAATGTATATAAGCTCTGTGGTTCACCAAAGGAAGGTGGATCTTGTACAATTTACAGAAAATATATTCCTCGCAACTTAGTGAACTCTTACTGGCGCATACTCGAAATATGCTACATTTATAATTCGAACTGCCAAAGCACTCATATAAAGTGACTTCTAATGGATTAAAGGGTTTCTCTGGTCGAGCAGAGTTGCGACAACAACTTCTACTAAGCTTCCGTTTCCAGGGCACAAAATAACGAAAATCTACATTTCGTACGGGAGCCAAATAAAATGGCCGAAAAGTAAAGAACTCTGCTTGCCGGAACCTAATTAAAACTCTTCTGGGTCAGTTGCTGGCGACTGCTTCTGAGCCGTATCTGTTTTGAAGGTAAAGGTTACAATATCTCATTACCTGGTAATCCTCTTCCGGTCGCCATGACTCCTTCTTAGTCAAAGGAAAGAAGACCGGAGAAATCGTTGTAAGAAAAATAGAATTTTAATTAGTTACGTGCCTTCTAATTTAAATTTAATAGGTTATCCGATTTGGAGTTATTGCACCTCAAAAACTTGCTGATTTCCAATAAGTGATGGGAAAATTTTCCAATTAAGTTCGATTCGAAGAGCTTCCTAAGGTTCTGAAACAGGACTCCTCTCCTGCAGGAGATTAGAGTGTAACGTTTTGCGGCTTCACTTCGATAACAATCTTGCACGAATAAAAGATTTAGTCTGAACTTTCAGGATTGTTTTGAGTGAAAAGCAGTACCTTCCAAATTGTGCAACGAAGTTCACTAGAATTCAGGCAGGTGGTTTCTATTCATTAACTCTACCAATTTTCAAATTTAGGGCATTCGAGCTCTCTAGACCAAAAGTGTATTTTCGTAGTACAACAATAGAGGGAAGAAGTTACAACAGCGGCATTTCTAAGGGCTCTTAGTTGCCAGATATTTGAAGAGGCTCCTTCAAAAAGAGCTGAGCAGTCTGCCCGACTAGATGAAAAACAAGGTCCTTGAAAGGAAAGGGTTCCAAAAAGATTTATTTATTTATTAGAATAATTGCTTTTTTTCATATAATAAAAAAATAGTAGGCTTTAACATTAGCATCATAAACATACGCATCAATACTTTGAGATTCTTAATTAGCTATTGGGTTTCTGAGAGAAAATAAAAACTAAACTAAACTTAATACAGGTTGAAGAGCAATTTGAATTAATTTTCACAACAAATTAAGTAATGAAACGCAGCTCAAAATTGCAGAACGTTGAACATTAATTATTGGCTACATTTTAAGGTTCAACCGTTTTTTATATGCAGCTTCTTGAAGATCAATTTAATTCAAGGATATAACACACTATGATCGTGGTAAACTCAAAAGAAATTTCAACTCAATTGAAACGTGATTCAATTATGTATTGTAAATGAAATCAAAAAATATACAAACACCATATTTCACAGGTTGTGTCAGTCTATCCTTTTCCACATATGATCTGGAAAAATCATATTAAACACCTTTATTGGATTGAGTCGCGACGGGGACTATATTTAATAAATTCTACTACGGCATGTGCTACATATTTACATACACTAACTTAGGAACGTCAAAAGTTATTCAAATTTACTTCGCTGCGGGTGCCTTCATGTCACCAAAATTACAGTGACGGGAAAGCTAACATCGCCCATACGTAAGCCAGACTGAATTACATTATACTAAGGAACTGCGAGGGATTGGATCCCTCCATTAAGGAGCATCCCTTTGGTGAAAAAGTATTTTTCGTAAGCAAAACGTGATTCTATTAAACACACCCTGGCATCCGTCCTTTAACTTTGATCAAAAATTATATCCGTCTTCTCAGCGCTGGGCAAACAACGAAGCGCAAACAGTCCAACTGCAGCGCCGCCATAGACCTTCTTATGTTATAAATTTCACTATTATATTATTTTGCCATTGGTATGTAACACGTGAGATAATTTTGAGAGGAAGAGACAGCAGCTTCGTCGGATTACGCTGTCCCGTCCCAGACGCAGGAAGGATCTGAGTTGTTCAGTTTTTGGGTCGCTCTGTCCCTCAACTTAAATCGTTCTGCTTAAAATGTGTCCTTAGACGTCATTTGCCGGCAGCGACTCTTGTTCACTGATGCTTCCTTAGAATCTGGATATGTCGCAGTAAGACGTTAACCAGCAGCGAGTTAGATCCGGAGCAATCCAGGACTTTCATTTTCTTATCCCGTAATGACTCATTGCATGCCTGGTGGCTAAGCAATTGGAGCAGCCCCTGGATGTGGATGCATTTTCCAACAGCAACCAGGATACTTTGTATGCATCCGACCGAACAAAACGAAGCGAAGCGTTTTCAATTTTTGTTCTCCTCGACTGCACTGTGTTGCACAACTACTGTAATGGTGGCAGGAGTTTCGAGGCTGCATACTAATTAAATTCACTAAATAAACCCCTGCAAGTTTCGAGATGCTGCACAAGTGCATATCCCAGGAACATCCTCCGAGCAGAGAGTATGCAGCGCCCTGGGAACCCCAGAACCCCTTCGACCTGCGGGAACGCCGCCGGACATTGGACCTGGCTCTATTAACACTTGAGGTGAAATACTCCCAAGTAATAATTGTCAACCCGGAGCCATTTCGAAATTGATATCGAACATAAATAAAGCAATAAAATCTCGGGCAAATAGACAGTAAGTCACTTGGTGGATATTTCTGAAATTCATTAGATGCACTGCCGAAGTTGTAACGGGTGCGGACCCGGCCGGCGCTCTGGCAATTACAAGTAAATTTATATGAGTGTTAAATTTAATGTATTATCATTAGAGCCCTAATGTACAGTGTCGCATCCATATTCGTGTATAGGTTGGCCGTCGCATGCAACCGGCATGGCCCTACATGTGTGCGACGAACCAACTTTCGAACTGGCCGGGAAGGGCACCCTGCGTCGCCTACTTTACCGACATGACCCTTGTAGGACGTGACTTGTGTTGTTTAGTTAATCTGCTATGAATACTCGCATTTGGCTGATAGGACAAGTTGCTGCTACGACAAATTCCTATGGGTTTGATCACCGAAGAGGAAGAAAAACTTTTCCAGGCTGGTTGGCGGGCTGAACGTGTCTTCCTTCAACAGGAGATAACTTCTTAATGCGAAAAGTAGTTCTATTATCCGTGATGACCACCTTTAATAGCTGTCCCAGACATGGTTCGTAGTTTGTTAAGATTAATGGCGTGATTAGGATTATATACGCTAATGATGATATTACTTCCACCAAGAGCGTCCGTGCGTCTTTGTCGTCGGGGGATCCCACCGATGTGTTCGTCGCAGGGACATCCTTTCGTCTTTATCGGAGCCATTCTGAAGTTGCGGCCGCATAGACTTTGGACGGCAGTATTCGGACCCAACAAGATTTCGCCAGCTGTGGGTTAATAAGACGAAAATGCGAAAATCGATAAATCTTTAAGTAACCCCCTATCGGTCCCCCAGTTTATGTCGCTCACAACTCGTAGGTGACCTTATCTCTGAATGTCCCTGCCAAACGAACGTGTTGAGAAAAAAAGTCCACACATCTGTGACTGGCAGGCCATGCCCTTTCGATTTTTCGACTCAAATTATTTCGCTGACGACGAGTTAAGACATTTCTCTTTAACATAATTAAGATGTTTCCCGACAGCTTTAACCACGTACATACAATACATACTACATGAATATAATCCGTATATAAAATACCAGAAGTAATAATGTATGTAATACATAAGTATGTAATACTTATAAGACCTTGATTTTTCAAAGCTAACTCGAAATAGTAATTGACGAAAAACAGAGAAAATATACCTAGAGGTTACATCTTTCGAATATACTTAAAATTTACAAAAATTTGATTTAATTGATATCATCAGTTATTCGATTTATTTTGCTTTTTGTTTTTAAACCAGGCTTGAGTATGTTCTTCGCTTGAACCTCTAAGTCTTAAATTTAGAAGTGCATTCAGTTCCCAAACTCACCTTCCAACTTTTGATTGATTTCGATTTCTTATTGTATCCAAGGTATAAATTAAAAATAATAACAAGTTGGTGAAGATAACCAAATTCGAAAAGAAATTAAATTCCGGCTTAGTAGTTTAGTTCAAAGCCGCACCTCCTGTCCAATAATAAAGTAAGTAGTAAGTAACTTGAAAAAAGCTCACTTTTCTTATATTATATAATATTAGTAATTACTTAAGAGTTCTGGTAAAAAATCAATCTAAACCTTTTACTACATTTTGTTTAGAAGCGTTGTGTACAACGCCATGACAAAAAACTATGAAGGATTTAAACAGTAGGAGCTCGACTACATTTTTAAATGAAATGTGTGCTGTTTTCAAGTATTATTTATTTTGGCTCTTTCACATAATACAAAGAACTTAAATTTTTCAAATTAAATTTTTTGTACGAATCTTTTAATGAAGTTGTATCATGTTTCACTCGAATTGTGTTATCAGACCCTTCTATGTATTAGTAACTCAGGCTAAGAACTGCGTTCCGTAAAATATGACACAGCATATAGATATGTTTAAACATTTGTACAGACGCGGAAAATCAATGTCTGGTTAATATTATATAATACATATTCTAGAGTGATATTTTGGGAATTTTGAAATAAAACTCTTTAAAAGGCATTATACCATTCCAATTAAGAGGATTCAGTGGAAAGTAGAGCATTTAGTTGTATTGTTTTATTCATCTTCCAGGCTTTTTGTCCGAATCGCGGCTTTGTATATGTTCTAGAAATATGGAAAACTGTCTGTATTCAAAAAAATTCCAGGAATATACCTTGGGTAAAAAAATACCATATATTTATCTACTCATTAAAAGCTGTACTTATGATATCGTATAGTTAAGCTTCTTTGTTTCTAGAGATATATGTGCACATAATATTTAATATTTTCCTCAAAATTTGATTGATCATTCTCAAAGGACTGCCTCGTCTTCCATTAACTAACGCTCGCAACATGGCATGGGTAAAAATAAATTGAATTTTGTTTTGTTCCAGACAAAATGTTAAGTTTTATTTTTATACGTTATTACGTCCACGTAAATTTCGGATTTATGCAAATTAAGCATCCATCAGGGGAGACAAGGATATGTAGCGGACATTGACCGCTTCTCGCTGTGAAATCCCTGAAAAATCCTTTTGTGGACGTGGCATTTTATGGGAGCATTTATGGTGCCTTCGGTGGTGTTGTGCATGGCCGCTCAAAATATATCGCCCCACGCGTGCATAATGTTAAGCCGAAACTTAATGATTTCGAAAATGGAGCATCGCGAGATGAGTAATCTCCCCAGCCCCCGGAGCATGGACCACGGCGCCCAGGACTCGAAGGCTCGCCAAGTCCCCACATCCCGTGGAGGCTCGCTGCGGGAACGAATTAAGACGTGATAACAATATATTTTAAATTGCTGGGGATTTGTTTCCGAAAGAATGTTATTTTTCAAGAGGAAACATCTGCAGTCCTTATTATGGGCGCTCTGACCTACAAACTTGGACGAAGGAGAGCGAGATAATTTTTTTTTGCGGTTTATTCGAGGAGGAACAGTAGCACCACGTCCTCGGGGAGGAATAAAATTGTTCCCAACCGTCTGAAATGACAATAATCCCTAATTAAGTTCTTCCTGCGCTTTACGTTTTCTAATTAAAACCACATTCTCCTTTATTTGCGCCGCTGAATCGCTTTGTCGGAATAATCTGCGCTTGGGGACGAGATCTTGTTGATTTAGCAAGTGCTCATAATTAAAAACCAGCAGCATTTTAAATGAATTTCCTTTAGACTTGTGCAAAAATAACAACTTCGGAGGCGGACTCCCATACATCCAGCAGAGGCCGAGATTTTCTTAAATTGGAGCACCTCGGGCTACGTTCCCTCGAACTGATACTGTTGCTTAATTACAGGCATTTCCGCTTAAAAAAAAAAGTAGATAAACCCCTCCGGAAGTTCCGGAAGCGTCGTATTGCTTTCCAATTTTTTTTCTGATATTACGTAAATTACTTGATTAACTGAACCCGAAGGCGGAGGCTTGGTGACAACATTTTAAAGTGCTCAACCCGGGGAGCGCGCGAAATCTGTGTCAAGGGGTGCCGGATGGAAAAAACGCGAATCGAGTCAAATGCCAGGGATGTTTCACCTATCGCCTCTAATAGCACTTCGACTGAAAGTTGTCATACACATCGCTGGGCTCCTCCGCACAAAGCGTCCTTGTTTCTGAGCGGAGCACTGTCAGGTGCTCGCTGCCGTGAACTCCACTAACGAATTAAAATCACACTTCAGTTGAATTTACCTGTGCGAGATATTTGCCGCCAGCCAGAACCAAGAATATCTGGGATAAGTGAAAATTCAGGAGACTCACGAGCAGATATACGAGACTCCGGGACGTCCTGGTCCTCAGCCTCACACATACTCAAACCATCCATGAAACCGGGGCCTTTCCACCGTCGAGTTAACTCGGGAGGAAACGCCTTCATGAATCATTTAAAAAGGATTTTTCAGGTTGTCAGCGGCAGAAGCTTTGATATTGTGATGATGGATTGTTCCCAGCTTCTTGGGCTCTCTGTTCCCGAACTTATGCCTTTAATGTGCGGCGACGGATCCTTGCGGCATGGAGTCGATTCTCGAAATTCGTGTTTATCTTATTTATTGTGCCCGAATTACAGAAAAACAGGCAACCCCTGCAGTGGACTTATTTCCATTCCTTGGATTGGATGCCACTTTAATCTTTCATTCTGGCTCCTTTTGTGGCATCTCCCAGTGTAGCGATCTGCGGCGAATTCGATTTTACTCCGGAAAGATTATCCTGCGTTCGAATTTCAACGGTGGTTATGCAGAGACAACTTTGTATTATAAACAGAATTTTGTTTACACTCTCAATTTCACAAAGTTCTAGTGAATTCGAATTGATTTTAACTGGAGTATTGAATGCATGTATTATATTATACATTGCGACATCGCTCTGCTGCTATATGTACATCAGACTCTCAAAACATCGTTTTTTCCATGTATGCATCGGTAGTACAATATTTTCAGGCCATTTCGACTAGTTCGAACTTTTGATGAATATTTTGAATTTCTGCGGTCAATTAGATACATAAATTTCATTAATTAAATATAACTAATAATTTAGTACATGGAATCGTGAAAATATTTGAAGCGATGCCAATTAAATTATAATTGCTTAAATTTGCATCTGTAACTTTATTAAATGGTAACATATGAATTTATCTTTTTGCCACGATTGTTGGAAGGTTCAAATTGGAGCGACATACATAAAAATATGTACTATAATGCATGTCGCATCCATCAAAAATTAAGCAAACGAACAAAACTTATTATTTAATACTAATGCTCCTAATTTATCGATGATCTTAAAATACAATTGACAAATTGAAAATTAAAAATATTATTTACATTTTTATAGTATTTTTCATAATTTTGCTTTTTGAAAAATTAATTTTGTTTTGAGAAAAATTTCGTAAAGTTGGATTAAATAGCTGTCGAGTGAGATTTACTGTCAATATTTGAAGACATCTAACAAATAATAAAAATATCTCGATTTCGTTGAGAATTGAAGCAAATAAAAATTATTTTGGACACTTTTAAGTTGTGATTTGAAATAAATGTCCACAATCAAAAATACCAAATGACGATCCCGTGATTAATTTCTTTAAGTGGGAAATCCTTAATTTGGAAACCACAATCATGATTTTAACTAAAACAGACGAATATAGGTGTATCTGAAACCTTAGATGTGATGTGATTATAGATCCTAGTTATTCTTAAATCTGAGTTTTCCAACAAAATGTGAAAAATAGGTGAAATGAAATGTTCCTATCAACTTGGGAAGCGCAATAAATATGCGCTAGAAGTATCTTTAAATTAAACTGCGCCGCATAATTCAACTGTGAAGTACCATTATAGACCCTAAATCATGCTCATGAGACTCCGGGCTGCATTGCACCAGAGCAGAAGCCGTACGTTACTTCTAGCTATCACAAATTTGCTCTCCAAACTCCTCCAGGTAGACAGATACGGCCTTCGGTTACAAGAACGGATTTGTAAGAAGTTCCAAGAGCCCCATCAACGGACAGAAATTATGCTTGCCAGCTAATGCCCGTATATTATTAGAACATAATGTTACGTGTTCACATAAACTACCGTTTAGGGTATACCCGGACGATACAGCCATACATTATTTACAAGTATTTTAGAGAAGATTATGGGCATAAACGATACGCTTCGCCCTATGTAGCACATGGCACAGGATATTGGCTGTTTTCTGTGCCCTGTGTTTGTGCACGGCACATGTTTCTTTCACCTGCCCCATATTTCGCTGTAATCTGTATTTAGTGCACATATCTCTAGCGAGCTGCTTCCTCCTTTTCCAAGGGTTTTTTAGGACAAAAACACACTCGAGCGACGCCAGATTTTGTTCTTGTCACCTTTCTACCACCCACCTATTAAACGCTGTTTTGACGGGAAGAAGATAAAAAAACAAAACACTTTGAGTAATAAATTTAACCATTAAAAGGGACTTAGTTATAATTGTATTCCTTTAGGAACTTGTGCGTTAATCGCAAGATTATTTCCTGAAAAAAAAACACTTGCTATATTTGTAGATTTCTGTGATTAAGTATCAATGAAAATTCAAATCTCCAATTATTTTAAGCTAAGACAAAACCAAAAATCTTGTTTCAGTTATCTCATCAAGGATCACGGTTTCGATCCTTGAAAGAGCACTTTATGACTTTGTTTATATTTCTTATAATAATATTTCTAAAATTCAACGGCTTGCTAGCAACTTTATATCCAAAAAATCGTTTACTACTTAGCGATAAATACATATACATTGCACAATTACCGACAACTGGAAGAGTCCAGACTAAGCTCAAGCATATACAGCGTTAGTTCTATAAATATATATAATATTTTAAATGCATTGAATATAAAATAATATATTAAAATTATTCCCAATTTCATGCCACTAAAACGTTGAATTTATTTTTTAATTTTCAAACTAACTCGTCACAATGTAATTTGGGAAATTCGATTTGAGCTGGATTACAAATAAATCCTGATAGTCGCAAATGGCTTTAAGTAATCAATATAATACATGGGCGATAACATCAGTGTGCTAAATTTCTGTACATACAAACTTGTTGAATAAGCAGATAGTAACATATAAAATGAAATTACGACAGAAATAAAAGTTACATTACATTTGTATGAGAGGAGTTTGCAAAATAGACCGTAATACTTTTCTAAATGACCAATTGGGCTGACTTATGATAATAGCGTTTTTTCGAAGATTAGAGCTATCAGGTAAATCTCTGGTTGACTCTAATTTCGTCAATGAATTTGTCCCAAAGTTCGACGATCGACTATGGAACTATACATATGTATGTGTAGGAACCATTAGGTCTTTTTGGGTCAAGACAGCAATAAAAGTAATAACCGGACTGGCCCTTTGGCCCCAATGACTATTTTCAATAAAACAACACCGACCCATGGAAAGCCACTGGCACTGCCCCATTTCTTTAATCCTACTACAGGTGTATAACCGACAGGGATTGTCTTACAGTCGTGTGCTAAAGTAGTAATTAGCATAACTTCCGAAACTGGCGTACTCCTAGTCTGGCGGGCAGGTATCAATTGAAAGCGTAACTTGACAATTATCGCTAGAATGTATTAATTCCGAGGAAAAGTTACCTGCACGCAACGCAGCTTTGCCGGATTTTGTTCGAGCTAGGGATAATCACGGTTGTCAGCGCCTTCAACTTTTGATTTACGACGGAAGAACAGCCCGTCACTGCACCCCGGTTAATTCATTCGTGAGAAGTTTATGTGCCCGCGAGCGGTTATGCTAAGCGGCTTAAGGGGGCATTATCCTTTTTCCGGACCAGAAAATCGATTTTTTCGTTTGTTTTTTAGCTATTCTTAATCTATAATGTCTCTGTTAGAATAAGTCCTTGAAGTAATTTTAGAAAAATTCGATAAATTCACTCCAAATTATGAACAGAAACCACCAAAAGTACATCGTTAAAAATTTTTGAAATACAAAAGTTCTTCAAATTCAATTACGCAAGTTTCCTACATACATATACATATATATGTATGTTTCCGGAAAAGTTTAATCAAAAATTTCAACTGTTTCACTCCTGCTTGGCGAAGAAATGGACGGGGAGTTGGATCTGTGGTACCTACTTATTTTGTTTGGTGTATAAGTAATAAAATATGCCTCAAATGAAGAGCAAATGAATAATTTGCAATAAGCTTCAATATCATTTCTATATAAATACTATGTGATTTTCGTAACTAACTTGAATTCAATTCGGTTATAAATTGTTTGCTTGGTTTTCAGAATACTCGTATAACAAATGAATTATAAGGTTAAAACTCCAAATTTCAAACCGACATTTTTCCAAAGGTAATTTGTTTGCAGATTTTGTAAATAAGTAAGTAACTACGTGAACATAGGGGAAGGTGGCTCAATGTGGGCATAATTTATAAAACAAAAATTTTAAAATTTGACATAGTAGGATATGCTAGTTTGAAGGCTAGGAAATTCATCAGGTGTGAAAATGGATCCACCTTTTGATATTATTATTTGTTTAATGAATACAAATATTCTTAAATCATAGATGTTAACCTTAAAGTTTAACCGATAGGGTACGCTGCATACTTTTCATGGTGTCTGTGCTTTTAATGTTGCTCTACAAAGCAGTTAAAGTAAGACCAATGTTTAAAAGGAAATTACTGAAATCGGTGGATTGAACTCGTGCATGATAAAGCAGATATTTGTTGAAAATTGCTCAATAACAAACTCGGCGGAGGAGGCCTCTGTTCTTTCTTGCCAGTTTAATTCGCAGTAAAATTAAACTGGAGGCTCGTTCGAAAGGTACATCCGGGACGTGGGAGGACCCACCCCGTCGGCGGTTCGAAGGAATGACTGCGGGGAAATTCACTGATATCCACCGGAATCTGTGCATATGTCTCAAATGACAATTTCAAGAAAATGTTGTAAAACGGCGCAATATGCTTTATGGCTGTATGGGGAGAATCACAACTGAATATGCTAGTCAGCCAGTGTGATGAGGCAGGCAAGTGTACTTAAGTAGGATTCCAGCTGCTCGATTTAATCATAAGTTAAAGCAATTTTACCAATTTTCCGCCGCCGTACGGAGGAGCGTCTTTTCACGGGGCCCCCGCAGCCTCCGTCAGCCAGGGAAGCCGCTCTGGGCTCGTAAACGTTAATTGCGATAAGAGTGAGGATCCTCGTAAATTTCCATCCCGGCGAAAGGTGGCGTAATTTTGAGGCGTTCAGGGGCTGTTTGCGAAAGGAGCCGCTCCCGTCGCTCCCGCCGATCCCGGACAGGTGTGCACACACGAGATAAAAACGTATCGGGATACTTTTCCATACGGCGGCACGTAGCCTCCAGAGCCACCGCAGAAAGCGGCCAGATGTACGCCTCTTAGCGGAATGAGATAAAGGCGTTTGACACGGAACGCCCGAAAATTTATCGACCTGAAATAAATATTGGCGAACGCGCGCCGGCCCACCGCGCGGAGAGGTCAAAGGGATCCCCCAGGTGAGATGGGGCGAAAAATATTTTATTACAAAAACCAGTTATACCGCGAAATTGTTGCTATGATGTGGGTTCAAAACATACATTTGCGGCGGGGGAGGTGGGGCTGGGACAGGTGTGCTTCCCAACACCTTAGCGATGATTTTGCAGGATCTTCGCGAGAATAGTCAGAAAATGGTGAAAAAATTGAAAATTTATTGCGCCGCGCCGTACATATTTTGCCGAATGGGAAAATACATTTGAACGGAAAAGTTATCGACGTGGAAACCCACCACTTGCCCCCTTGTAGTGTTCCACCAGCTTATTACTCCATGGTAGTTATTTTGGAAATAACGCTGGAGCATCCTTTCTCGGGATGAGGTGAAGGACGGAACGATTGCCGGAAATCTAGAGAAGTAGGTACAGCGAGAACATTTTGAAACTTTTCACAAAATATTTCAGTTATTTCGTTTCTCAAATAGTTCATGAGCTTGTCTTAAGCCACAATCTCCGATATGCTTGACAAACAGACTCAAAAATTTGATTGTCTTGCCATGCAAGAGTATTTCCTATTAATCCTATATTGGTTAAACGATATTGAAATAAAAGGACGATAAAAATCATCAACGAATTAACATTTAACAATGTTATATAAATTCTTAACGACGATTTGTTCTTTTGAAAACTCGTTGTACATTTACGCGACAGGTAATAGTAATTAAGTTAAGAAAAGACACTTTACGCCAAATTTTATTTTTTAAATGTTTTGAGAAAACATATACGTAATATCGTTTCTAAACTCACGGAAAAATAATTCCTTAACCATGATTCTTTGATATTGTAACTAAAGTGATATTAGGAAAAGAAGGGTATCTACATTTTACAAATTTTTATGAGACCGTAAAGCTTGCAATTTTTAGCAAGACAAGCTTTGCAAGTAAAATTCGAAATCTTTCCATTCAGCTTCTTAGATATAATTTAAGGAAATCGAAGTCATTCTTAAAGTAAATAAACATTATTCGAAGCGACCCAGGCAGGAAATCAGGTTTATCGCCAATATTTTTATCTCTGCGATTCGTTGCTTTTTAGCGATTTATAAGGTGCTCCATCAAGAGTATATCTCTACGTCAATGGACGCGCGTATGACAAATATCCCAAAAGCCACAAACTTACTTGCTAGGGTTGGAATCTTCCAACATGAGTCCGAACCCTTTCGTCATTGTGACTATTTTTAATATCCGGTTGATATGCCCGCGTGAGCGCAGTCGGTCGAGAAACCCTTTCTTCTTCTTAAAAAAAATATATATTTACCCAGGTGATGGATTTCTTCCGTCTCGGTGAAATAAGCTTAATACTGAGAAGGTTTTTCCCCCGGCTACCGGCGTAAAAATTGCCGTCGCCTGTGACAAGCGAAGCTGACGCTGTAAGGAACCTAGAACCCAATAGCACGTCGCCTTCCAGGAGCGCTCAAATCTCTATAAAGGTTAAAGCCAAAACCTAATGCCGCTTTTTGTGCGATTTTGGAATTATCTCCGTGTTCGCCAGTGCCGTGGACTCGAGCATAGGGCGACACTGGATGCCATTGAAGGTCCTTCGAGTTCACGCTCTGGTTCGGAATGTCGCTCTGTGTCACAGTGGGTGTGTGCCCTCATGATATAATCACATAATTTATCCGTAGACACGGTTTTTCTGCTATCACATACTCGAACAGGTTGAGTACGGTAACATTTTACGGTTTGACAGAGCGGCGGGACGTCACCGCCGGAGCACCGGTGGGTGGCATTAAGGTGCTCGCAATATTTTACTGAAATAAATTATGTTACGGCACGATACCAGTCGAAAATAGGCTTTACGATTCACTGCCCTGCAACCAGGCTTTTAGCAATAAACTTCAAAGTAAAACTAGTTTTCATTTTACGGCTTTTCACCAAAATGTTTTATATAACTTTCATTGACTTACATACAGTATGTAGATTTAATGAGCAATTTTACTATATTCTATTATAAATTTGTAAATTAAGATATATTAAACATGCATTAAATACAAAATAAAAACATTTAAAATATCCTTACATTTGAAATATTTTTTTAAATCCATGTGCAGTTTCACTTCAGGTGTCGTATTTGGTATTTTGACTGGATTCACCATGTATATACATAAAACCTTATTTAACCCTAACAATGTTATTAAATTAACCAAGTAAATATAAATTGGAGCATATAGGCTTACTTATGTTCATTTTATATTTATCTAAAGAACTTCACCTTCACGACAGCACACATGTCGTCAAGTAATTTTTAGATGACAATCGACTGAAATTTGAGCAATAACTTTGGTAAAATCAATTTGTCCATATCGATAGAAATCAACATCAATGGTATCTGAAATACGACTTCAATTCTAAAACTATGAATTCAATTTCCATGATAAACTTATTAAAATTCGGCAATACAAAAATTAACTGAGATTAAAACTCCCTCAAATGCATTATATAATTTTAGTAAATTTGTGAAGGAATTTTAGTTTAAAAGAACCCTTATAAGCCCTTTTCTACATACATATTTCATTTCACTCAAAATATTTAAATGTTTCAACCTTTGTTAATTGTGAAGTTTTCGCTTTAATTGAATTTGCTATTTTTACTATCTTCTTAGGTTGATTGTTACTGTATGCTACCACAATAAACTTGATTATATGTAAAATTACGTTTAAATTTAAAAATTGATTATCAACAACAGCTGTTCATAAATATACCTAACTTTCTTGTATTAATCATGATTTATTAGACCATGAATAGTTAATAAACTTCAAATAAAGCTTGTGTAAAAATGTCATGAATCAAAGCACGACTGCAGAAAAATCGGAGTACTAGTGAACATTTTCAAACCAATTATCGCTTGCAGTCGGGAGCGCAAAAATATATGAATTTCATTAGTTTCACTGGGAAGATATTCCCCCTTGAGGGAATCAGTTTCACGCGGTGGCGGGCTTTCCAGGAGCAACATCAGGGCAGGGCATATTTCATTGGTATTGCTAATATCTTCAGAAAGGAAACATTTATGTGCGGTAAATGACCTATTTCTCTTCGCGGAGCAATTTAATGAAGTAAGCCGGGGTTGGGGAGGGGCAGAGTGCATTTGCTTCACGTTGGTAGCTCCAGAGTCGATCCGAAGAGGAACAACCCCCCGAACCACCCAAGCGGGCGGCGGGGGTTTACGTAAATCAAAACGTTCCCGACCGCGGTTCCGCTCTATCTTTCATCTTGGCAATTTTTGACTCTGCCTGTTTGCATTTACAAGGGTTGAAAAGTTTCTGAAACAATTCAGCAAATATGAAGTCCTCACCGAGGCGAAATTCGTAAAAAAACAGGGAAAAGGAAAGTAAAACGATCCAAGGAAACGAGGTCGCATGTCCTCGAAAGTTTCTCGTTCATTCCGGGGGAATTTCAACAACTTGTCGTGGACTCTTTGCATTTTCCTAACACTTCTACATATAATACCTCATGCATAACGAGCCGAGTTCTCAAGTTAATTTTCTTTAGATGATCTACTTAGATAGCGACGTTGGAGTGCACCACCGCAGACACTCCTGGGCCTAGTCAGAACCTGCGACACGCCCAGGCGCGGCGCAGATTCGAGGGTTGTCCTCTGGTAAATGAAAACCCATTTTTTTCCGATTTACAGATTTATCTGGATATGCGCGAATTAAAAATCTCGCGGAGCTGCGTCCTCTGTGAATCATTTCGCGGAAAAGTGGTTTCATTGCGGAAATTGGCAAATTTAGCTTGAAGTAGGGTCGAGGATTGAGGGAGGAATTTAAGAGCATTTTAAAATGTTTGCATAGATTCTGTTCTATTTTATTTTATTTTTTAAATTCTGATATTAGAATTATTCAAGTCTGTGAGGTAGAGCGTAAATTTATCAAAATCTCTAGAACTACGAGAAAACCAACCAACCTTAACTCTCAGATACACAAGCTTACCTTCCACCCGACGCGAGCGGTAATCGGTATTTTACTGGGAATTAAAACTTCATGCCTGGATTAATAATGAAGCTTAAGTTTTTAACTATAGAATCGGGGCGATGTGTGCATCAGGTTTTACTCACCATAGTACATGCAGCTTACACACATTTTTGGTTGGGGGAAGTCATTCGCTTCACATTCTACCATTCGAAGTTTTCGCGAGTGTTTTTATTCAGGAAGGCTTATTGTTAGTATTTAGTGCTGTTTTAAGGGAACTTTTTATTTTTGAATATCCCTTCTTTCTAAAATCATTATGCTTCAATTATTCCATTTACGATTGAATGCGAAGTTAAAAATATCCAGTTTTTTTAATTTTACTACTGTTGCAGCCAAACATACTGTCGCCTTTTTAGATAAATTCCGGTTTAACATTCAAGATCCAAGAGTATTTTAGTTCATAACTGTTTTTACAATTTTAGCTGGTTTATGAAAGAATCAGGAATAATACTTAATTTGTTTGTACTGAATCTTGCCCAGCGATTTCTTAATAAAAAATGCTTTTTTTAATTCTACCTAAGTAGTAGAGAATTATGCAAGTTTTTAAACTTTATGACTACGTTGCATCATAATTTTGTACCTCAAAAAATCTTTTAAAAATAGGAAAATAATAGAAAAATCATCTCCACTTTTGAATCCTACAAGTTAATTACTATGTAATTTTTCAAATTAGAATTTACATGCATAAATGTTCAAGTTGAACAAAATTGTGAAACAATGTAAATATACAGGGCTAGGTCATTCAGTTTAATTTATTTATTTTTTAATCCTACTTACTAACTATGCCATGTAATTTTTATTTGATGTCCTCGCTCATCAAACACTTCCACTTGTTTTTTTCAGTGTCAACAGTGTCGGTGGAGGCGGTTCTGGGCAGGACTGCGAATCTTCCGTGCGACATTGAGCCAGAAGCGAAGGATGACAGAGTCTACATGGTCCTTTGGTTCAGAGAAAGTGCTGGAAAACCCCTATATAGGTAAGCAATACCGAGTATCTCTGAAATATTTACTCAAATTTCCCGAGCTCTTACGCTGCGCCGGAGACACTGGTCGGTGCTATCATTAATTCAAGCAAATCCCCTTATTAAAGTCGGCAAACACGGGTATGCGGCCCAGCAGGGTTTTAACATTCCGCCGTAATCCGTTTACAATTTTACTCATGAGAGTACCAAATAATAATAATTTTCGGAAGATTAATATGATTTATATGGAACGCTTAACCGAAAGGATACACAGAACGACACTTTTGAAATTAGCCATATTTTAAACTAATCTACTGCCTTGAAAGGCCCTCGACGGGTCGGTGGTCACCGCCGCTAATTGCCCCGCCCTCGCAATGAGATGTAGATGAATTTCATATTTAAAAGCAAATTTTATGAATTATTCACGATTTAAATCTCTGGCCATTAAGAAGTTCAAAACTGGTTTATGCGCCTATTTATTCGACGCTCTGGAAACTGGCACACGGCCCTCTGGCTAGGAGCAAACGAGTGGCGCCCCATGGGCGTTGGTATTCTGTTCATGTAATAATTTAGCATTTTCATGAACATAAGTACTTTATTTTGTGCATTCAACTGTATTTCAGTCCTTCCCAATAAATTCAGAGCAACTTGAATTTGTTATTATTTTTTATTGTTTACAAAATTTGCCCTATTCAGCGTTAAATGAAGTTATTAATAAATTCAACAATTTTGCTTTATTGCATTTAATGTTTTATAATTTCCATGAATTATTTGTTTGTAGGATAAAATTTGTTTTGTTGTTTGCAAATTCGTACATTCGTACTAAGAATGTGAAATACACAGGAACAATAAAATTAAAATTAAACTATTGAAATTATTCTTTCCTCATTAGCCGGTAACCATTACAAAATATACCATGGAAATATTTAATTTCAAAAGAGGTTTCGAAACCAAATTCAATGAATGGAAAGGTTTTCATTTATTTAACAGAAAGTTCAGCAAATTTCTATTACATAGTTCGTTTTTTGAAAACAAGGGCGTGCCCAGAAAATGCAAAATTATTTTACAGGGTTGGTAATAGTTGATTAATTATTATTATTATTATTATTATTATTAATTAAACTTCATAATCGTAAATAGTTGAGCCATTTAATTTATATTATGTTTTATGTTAAATATAGATATCTGCATATATCATACTTCCCATTTTTGCTCCTGTGATGAGCGTATCAAATTATAAATATTACCAAATTTACAAGAGTTAATTAAGGAATAATGTATCAGATAATACAAGAGAAAATAAAAATATTTTAATGATCTTAAGACATTACGAAGAAGAAATTAAGAAAATTAAATACTTTAGAAAGACAATTTATGAAATTCGGATTTTTTGCCTACACGTTTACAAACATAAGGCAATTTTTCTTTGTGATTAAATTTTCTGAAAACAAGCTACTTTCCTATAAAACGAAAAATATGTCCGGCATCTTCTAAGTCGTTCAGAACATATAGTTTTAGTAAATAATATTCAGTATCAGTTTCTCCTTTCTACCATGTCACTGCATTTTAATTGCATAGTAGTGTCGAGTATAAATATTATATTCAAAATAAAATTGATTCTTCTGTGGAGAGATTATGAAATTATCCAAATACAAATCAAACATTCCAAGCAGTGCAATAGCATATAACGCCACAAAATAAACATAAATCTTAAAAATTACGCAATTACCGCAAATTTGATATCGTGCCCTTTCCTAATTAAAGCTAATTTGTTCCAAAAATCCTTCATAATATTCGGAGTACTCTGGCACCTCATGATTTTTAATTGCTTCACAATTCGGCGTAATTTCAAGTTTTCACGAATTTATTGCATGACCATCTTAAAGAGGCCATCACCTCGAATCGTCGACTAAAAGTTCATTATCGCCAGCAGCACCTGCTCAAATGAAGAAAAGCAAACCGTCGTGAGTCAAAATCGTTCCATAAAATAACAATTTGGATAACACTTAAGGGGGCAAACACTGGCAGCGGGCAAGGAAAAGGCGGTTTTCACATGAAAAGCAGAAGGGCACATTAACCGATTTCGCGGCCCTAAATATCCTTGCGGCACCGCCAGATCCCGCCACTCCCATAAAGTTCAATTACATCGGGCGGCGAAGGCATGCAAAGGTAAACAGCGGCGAATTCGCAGCGCTATCGCCGCGATGGCATAACTGCCAATTTACAATCTTTTTATGAATAAAACAGCTACAGCATTTAGCACTTTAGACTGGAAGATAAACACATATAGCGAAAAAAGCGTTATCCCTGTAATCACATCCACCGCGGGAGGAACTTCTGAGGTGCTTTGTTCATTCCTTTCCGACTGTAGTTGGCAAGCGGAAATTTATAGGGTTCCTGGGCTGAGTGTCTTAGAAGCATGAACTACCTCCCGGGGAGCTAGTCGGGATAGGAGCGCGTTATGGCATTGGTTTTTCCGCGGGGGGGTGGGCGGTGCGGCAGGTACCACTCCGAAAGATGTTTACCCAACTGTGTCCTTTTGGGCCGCGGTGATGCTATGACACAATTCCGGAGGTGATAACAAACAGGCAAACGTGCCGCGGTTTTTCAATGGGGTACTTAACAGGCGAAATATTAATTTTTGCCATTTTTCCTCGGGCAAAGATAAGAATTATTAATGAGCAAATAATGGAAGTAATCTCCAGCAGGAGAGCATAATTTTTAATGCCCTAAACATCGCCGTGCTTTGGTGAATAAATTGTCTTTATACTGCTGCCGGCAATTTTCCTAATTTCTACCCACACCGACGAGCCGACTATACTCCGGCGAGGTGCTCGCAACTTTTAAAGGACTTCCGGCGATTCCGGGGATCGAAGCTGGGCAATTTGTTTGGGGACAAACAAATGTTTGGTGGTTTTTGTTTATTGTTGTGTTTTCAGAATTCTGGATGTCAGGACCATCGCACTAGCATTGGCTTCTGATTCTTCTCAGACAAAAAAAGGCTAGCGTCTATCTCCCGAGTTATATGCGACTTCTTCGATTTAAAATAAAAAAAAATGATAACAATAAATAAGGAAAAGGAAAACTGTTTGTACAGTGATCGTGTACTTGAGTGGCAGTGGACTTTTGCCTCAGGGACTCAAAGCGGAAGATTTCTAACTCATTCTCTTAAGATCCTTCAGAAGCAAGAGGAATTGTGAAATAAGACAAAATTTGTTGACAGAACAAAAATAACGTTTTTACCATTCCATTAAACATAAACATTTGAATTTATGTGAGTTGTTGTTATTGCCACCTACGCAGACTGCCAGAAATTTAACTATTGTATACAATTCAGAATGATGCAATCAACATAGTACGTGTTTCAAGTCTTACAACTTTCAGAAACCTGTTTAATCCAATTTTAAATAAATGCCATTTAAACTTGAAATACCTACCCACTACTATACCGTTGTAGAAATATCACAGCAAATACTTAAGCGTAATTGAAGGGTAGATACAATCGAAACGGATCCTATTTCTTTGCTGCAAAAACAAACTATAGACAACATCTCAGAACAAATTCTTTCCACAAAAATTTAATAAGTAATAAATAGGTAACTATCTATTCAATCTTTTGATTTAATTTCAATCTTACAGACTAAAAACAATCAACATTAAATCATAACGTTAAATTCATTTATCATTTTCAAGAAGTAATATTTTAATTTGGAAAATATTATAACATATTTTCTACTCTACATTTTTAATAAATAATGTAGAACTTATTTCACGATGAAAATTTAGTTTGAGAATTCCACTATTAGACGTTTGGATTCCTATACATAAAAATTATAAAATATCGCAATTTATAATACAAGAAACCGATTCAACGACCATGTTTTTCGAAAACCAAATGACAGTAGGAAATTATATTTATAAAAAATTGCCTATAAAAAAATATTTTAAATTTCGGGAAAGGAGTAAATAAATGTCTCTTTTCCGATATTACTTAAATTTTCTGGGAATATTCTTGGGGCGTGGTTTGCCAAATATTTTAATTTTAAAAAGTGTGAGTGAACATTGAGGTAACAATGTAATTAAACTTATTTGTATCCTATTATCTGTAAATAATCCGGCATGTGCAAGGGGTCAACACATTAATAAATCTTGCTTTGGGGATAGACACTACTAAATAGGTGAGCAAACGAGATATTAATCAGAAATTGAATTACATTGTAATTTTAATTTTAATTGTAGACCATAACATATTCAAAGAAATGTTCGGTTATAAAATATAAAATAGACATTTGTATTTGACCAGTATTCTTAAAAGGTATTTGTTTGAATGGAACCTGTTTGTTGTCTATAGGTTTTACTTTATATTCATAAGTAATAGTCTAAACGATTCAATGTAGAGAAAATTGTTCTACTTAATTCGATCCGGATCAGATTATAAAAGAAATGCATAGTGATTATGCCAACAGTCACATAATTAGGTATCATATCAGACGTTATATCTCGGAAATGGTAGCGACCTGAATTTAATAACAGATTTGCAACAAATCACTAAATGTCCTTGCTCCTGATAATATTCAATTTGAGACGGAGAATTTCGCCAGGCTGTAATGACATGCCCTACAGCTCACTCCAGGGGTGTAGGCACTTGACGGCGGTATCAGCACGCGTGAGGGTTTCATAAATAATATGCTAGGGTTGAGTAGCGTGACCCGCCGCAGTAAGGGCTCGCGAACTTGTTTTATTTTCCGCAATTTCAGATTTCCCTTTCAATATGAGCCGTAGAAATGTTTTCATCGAGCTGATCCCATTTCGTGTGTTAATTATTATTTTTTCGCTTTCGGTAGTAAATAACTTTTATTACAGCTTCTAGCAATTTACATTTTTCGTTATAGTTCCCAGCAATTACTCAGACCACATCGCCCTCAAAAGGACGAGAAAAATGTTGTGTGCCTCAAAAAATCACCGAAATAATATTGCGCGCTGTGATCTGCCCCTTAAGGCAGTCCGCCCTTGTAATAAAATGTAAACTACTTGGAAATTTTCGCTGAACAGCAAATATTTACCGAAGCGCTCCAAGTTACTTAAATTGGCATTTGAGGCACGTCGCCAATTTTGTGCAGAAAAACAAACCAAGTCGAATCCCCTCCCGTTCCCTGGACCTGGGACCGGGAGTTTGCAACCCTCCTGAGTTCCGGCTGACTAACAAATGGCCGCCATAATCGCAAATGTTTATTTGCGCGAAATGTGCTTGAGATTAACCGGATTTGAATTAGTATCCGAAAGTTCTTAAGTAATTACTGCCGATTCAGCACCATATTACATTCCAATATATTATCGGAGCGGTGAAATTACAAAAGAACCAACTGCTCCAGGAAAGTTCCCTGAGGATTTATGGCGGATTAGGTTCATAATCGCTGATTTATTGGTTAATAGCGGGGAATTCATTTCTTTTCCAAGATTTTTCTCGTTTCCTTTATTGTCCGGGCATGAAGCCTCCCATCGACGTTAAATTTCCTCTGGTCGAGACAATTAAAAGTTGACTTAATCGGCGCGTGTCTGGGAGCTTGTGGCCTGTGGCTTTTCGTTTTTCTTTCTAATGGAATTTGAAATGCTTCACTGGGACGCGGAAACGGATTTGTAGAATACACATCCTAAGATATAATCGAATTACCTAAATTATAAATATCTTTGTATTTCTGGAGAATTATTTTAATTGTAATCACATAAGTTACTTCATTCACATAATTCGTACAATCCACAGAATTTGCTAAATTTTCATTTGCTTACCTTACAAATGAAATGAACCAAACTTGAATGAATGAAATTTCTAATGTTTACTAAGTTCTACTATTATTGGTCACTTACTATAATTATATTATTAAGTCAATTTATGTTCAATAATTTCAATTCGTTATTAAAGTTCTATATCTGTCAGAAAGTCAGAGCGATGATTAATCATACCGACTTGTAACTTCAAGTCATAGTAGACACCCCTAACCAATTTGAACTAATATAAACTCCATTGAAAAAATCATCGACAATAAGTTATTCGTCAGTTGTCAGTTTTCCGCTGACTTTAACATCCAATAAAGGCTAACAGTCCAAAGTGAACATCACTTTATACTTTGTGATGTTTTAAAAGGACAGCACATTGAAAAAAAGGTCTCTTTGCACTAAAATAACCAAGTTATTTTAGTTTTTAATTTAAAAATATATGGTTCAACCCTTTTTAAAATAAAAGTTAGTAGTTTGATATTCATCCTCGAAAAATATGCATCTATTAGTATTTGGAATTACGTCTACTTTTTTCAATTATATAATATATATGGTATTTATTTAAAAAATGTAAGTATGTGATTGTAGACATCGATAAAAAATCAAATTTTTCTTAGGGTATCAGCCAACTCCTTTTTGGTATCAAAATTACACGAACAATTAGCGAACGTTAGGATTATGCTGAATGGTTTAGAGTGAATTAATGACAGGATAACCATAAATAGCCTTTTCCAAAATTTAATCTCAGTTAAATTGTAGACAAAAATGGCAATGGAGCGCCGAGTCCCCTACAATGTCAGTTGGGGGTTGAAATTATTTCAAAATTTGTATGCAAAGTAATATTTATATAGATAGGTATGTATGTGCATGTGACGACCCGTTAAGAAAAATCGGCTCTCGTTACATTTCAAATTATCTCCTGAACTTAATCCGGTAGTTAGACAAATTTGAGAAGGACGCAGGGACAAAATTATTTAGGATCTCTGTGATTATTTAAGTGAACTTGGCTATTAGTAAAAGATTTTGCTGGATTAAATGAACCTGAAGCACCACCACAGTGCGGGCCCACCTGTTCAGGTGAGTGTTCCTGTTCCGCAATGCTTCGACCCTAATTTCCCGAGAGAGCCTATTTGCAGTCATATTTCCCTAGAATGTCCCGACAAGTAACCCCGGCCGTACACAGGGAGTAGCTCAAGGAAGGTTTTAGCTTAATAGCTTTTTAATACCCCACCGCCTGAGTGGATCAGTGCAGATTGCTTTCTTCTTAGTCCCGTGGAATTTCTCAATTACCAATAAGAATGAAAAGGTATGAAAAGCCAATTCCGGTAAATAACAGCCACCGGACCTTTTCCTCCCATAAGACTATTAGCTGCGAACAGTGAATGCTCCCATCCGGTGCTATCCCGAAAATTCTTTCGCCTCGGCCACCCCTGTCGGCTCGCAAAATATGGTTGACCTGACCCAAATTGAATGGCCTCCATATTGCTTCAATTTTCCACTTTCCCTGTTAAAATTTTATAGGAAGCTCTGGCGCAGCTTAAGTGGAAATATTTTTTGACAACGGGAGAGGTGAACGTGGGGACCCGTCCCAGGAGTCGGGATACGCACTGAGGCGATGTCGGACGGGGGATCCTTTGTTAACACTCCCTGGCTTTCTGTCATTTCATTTCGTTCCATTTGTTTAAGTTATGTTTTCGGCTCCAGGAGTATTTTCGGGGAACGTAGAGTAGACGCGTCCCGAAATGGCTCGAAATTGCGAGGACCCCTCTCGTGGGAAGAATATTTGGTTTTTCCTACCGGAGGAAGGTAATCATTCGAGCGACTCGAACGAACTTTAAATGGGACCAGCTCCCTAGCCCAAATTGATATCAATTTTCTCTTTAAACGAAATAACGATTGTTTAAGGATTGCTGCAAAGGTTACGTCCTTGCTCACAACACAAATCCCTTTTATCCTGTAGGATTTTCCCTTTTTTCCCGGAATTGATGTTTTTCGACAAAACAAAAGCTGTACAGTGGAATTTTTGTCAATCTGGAGGCCCAGGTCCTGCGTACGCCCCCTTACGCCTCCGGCTTTACAACCCCAACGTGACTAAAGAATTTTGCAACTATTTCCCATTTCGTGTCCTTCCGGCAGCAGGATATTCTGTAGAGTGTGTCGACAACGATTTCTTGCAGTCTTAAGACTCTGCAGGGCCTCGCACAGCTGCAGCCCCATTTTTGAACCTAGCTCATATTTAAAGTAGGCCTGGTAGCGGGTAGCTGTTACTAACCGAGTGAAGGTTGGCATCTTCCGATCTCTCTAATATCTAGAGAGCAATTTCTTCCGAACAATTAGCGCATGTTGGAACACTTTATTTGAGCCAATATGTTTTCGCACCGGTTCACAAAATCGGAGCCCTGAACCTCTGGAATAGTTGACGAGGACTCCTGTGGGTGCTAAAATGAAACGCGATAAATAACTGAATGTGTTCGAGGAAGACATTAAGGGAAAATAACTTTAAATTCGAGAACCTCCATTCCTCTCGAAAGTTCTTGATTTTACCAGAGTCATTCACTTAGCAAATCAGTTAACCTGACAAACTTGGTACCCTGGCTAATGACGGGGAAAGGACCATCGGAAAACTTTACCAAGTAACAATTCAGAAGGCTTCCAGGGAGAAATCGTCGGCGAATTCAGACGTAATTTACCCGTCGATAGAGTTTAATAAGTTTGGGCACTGAAACGAGCCGGCATCGATCGCCAAACCATTCATATAGTTTATACTGGGGCTTTCGAGAATTTGTTGCGAAAGTTTCGACTGCTGCAGACGAAATGTTTGATTTCCCGGGGTAGATTCGGCCATTCAAAAAGGGCATCGGTTTCAATTTAGTGTCTTAATGCCAATTTCGCGGGCACGAGGGATATTTGCTAGTGGCCCCGGATCGCTATGATGGGTAATTTAAATCGATAGAGTCAGATGCAGTGGTAGTCATAACTCTTTCCAAGTGCGGTTCTTGGAATTGTTTCATTGAAATAAAATAAAACTTTGTTGCACTTCCATAGAAGAGAAGACATAGTGGACGTTGACAAATAATAGTTCGAGTATAAACTAACTTTTTCTCCCCCTTATGTAAGGATAATAAAATTCCGACTTTTATCACAGTAAGGGAATCTAATAAATAATCATTAACCTATTTTGCGCTTGTGACAATTTTCAGCAAACTAAAAGGACGATTTTAAGAAAAGAAACTATACTCCTAAAATTAGATAATGTTCTAAATTGCACACATATCTACGTACATATGTATGAACATATATTTATAACAAGAAATGATTCAACTTTAAGTTTCATCCACATATTCTCCCGATTTTATTTTTTAATTTGAATAATCAATCATATTATGGTGCTGGTGGTCGATTCCACCTGAAATTTTAAAATAAGAACTTAATAGAAAATACTGATAAATTTCTAACAAAAATGCCATGGTATATTACTCCTTCAGAGCTGATTTTCCTTATGTTTATTACAATAATTAGCACTTGAAGAAGATTATAATCGAATATACCGAATTTCATTATTATTATTTGGATCCCAAATAGTACCAAAATTGTTAATATATTACATAAAGTTAATATATATGAGTCTTAAAAACATTATAAGTACGTATATATTTATACCCTTAACATAATTTTTTTAAATAAAATACGGTTCCGAAGCTACAATTTATATCTTTGAAAAATGTTAAGTCTATTAGTTTTATCTATAGATTTTTTGATAGACAAAAATATGAATTTATTTAACAATAGTAAACACATAAATATAACTAAAACAAAAATGCAAAAGCTATGATTGCTATGGATCGACTTACCAATCAATTTTAATACCAAGAATCACTTCTTGAGCATAAAATATTTGTTGTGTGCTCAGCAATTTTTCAAAATATCATCTTCTGGTTTGGTACATCATCAATTATGCCACCAAGACAGCAAGAAAGTGCTAATGCCAACCACTAATAGTTTACAGGAAAATCTTGAGTTTTGAGTCGGGGAAGGTGGCCCATAGCTCACCTTGTGCAGTCGGCATTGAGTTCAGGGCTTAGGGCTCCTGAATCGGAGCCCGGACGAAGAATGGAGTGTGATTTATTAGCCATCTGAATTATATAACTAAGGTGGAGCAGGGGAGGCGAACCCGGAGCTGTTCGAGACCTGCTCCATTCATTTGATTTCCCTTGGAGTTGCATTTCTTGTCTAGAGCGAATTGCTGCAGGGCATTTAGTTATCGTGCGAACGATTGATATTCCGCTCCTAGGAGCCTTTCATAAAATTAAGAGGAATTTTCAAGTTAAATACGGCCAATTGTACCTGGTATTGAAAATATGTCCTGGCAATTGATCTACAAATCAGGGACATTTGCACGCCTCCGGCAACATGGCCATTATGCAAATTGTCCCTGCCAAAAATTATTCAAGAATTCTGTGGCGGGTGTTCGCTTAATGCATGTTCAACTTGCGATAAGACTTTTGGCAAAAGTCCCCAGGCCTTGTAGCCGAGCCGGCCTCCGCGGATTGATGAACGAACTCATTTTTAGAGTAAAAGTCGCAGGATAACGAAACATACAATTTCGACTATTTCGAGCTTTTAGTGTAATTTTCTAGGTGTCGGCTGGCAGGATGCATTAAGAGTAATGCACTGTTGATACGCACGTACTATGGAGGTGGGAGACTTCCGGAATTGTTATACAACATCAAAGATTAAAATCTCCCGGGAAATAGTTCGAAAGTTCATTACTTAGTGCACGGACTCGCGCATCAACAGTTTCGGTGCGCGGTGAAAGAATTTCTGCACAAAACTCAAAGTTTCAAAAGAAAGCTGGGAAAGGATAAAAAAGCAATCATGACTGGCATGTCGTTTACTTTGTCGAATATAACTCGCAAGTTTGGCACAAAATAAATCCTCACGCAAGATATTATCGGGAATAACGATAGCACTTCCTGCAAAACCAGAGACAATACCAAGATGAAGTTTTCGCGGAGGACGTGATTTCAAACCATTTCGGAGCGTCGCCATCTAAGAGTTTTCGGTTTGTGACAATACAAGAGCAGGCGCAAAAACCCAACAGAAATCTGCTGGGGTGCCGCAGATTTAATCTTTCCGGGGAGGAAACCACCAAAAGTCCTCCGATGCAACCAAAATAAGTTTTTCTCCTCCCTGGACCCGTAAGACAAGCGGCGAACTTAGCAGATACCACAGGGATGCTCTGACTACGTGGTTTATCACAGAAAAACTTTTGCCCCCGTAAAACACTAAAAGAACTGCATTGGAGTTTTTAAATTAAGCACCCCGCGTCGCTGGGTGGTTTACAGCCGCGATTGTACGTGTGGCCAGCTCGCCGCAGCAGCTGGGTTTCCTAAGTAAATAGTCCAGATTTACTTCAAAGTGTGCGAGGTTCATAAAACTTTTAACAAAAGGACGCCTTTTTTTTTACTAATTTACAAAGGAAAAGTACGGCGGGGAATATTCAAAAGCAACTCAACGTCCACCCAGCCATCGTTCTTACTTCTTGTCTAATACTGGTTAATTTTTGACTACTTGAGTATACCTCTTTTCGAGCAGCACGTAAATATTTTTTGCTTTGTAGGAAAAAGTGTGAAGACTCTATCTCACCATATTTAAACTTTCACAAACTTTGCTACACGAATTCAAAAAACCTCGCGATATTTAAGTAAAAATTACTTTTGAAATACATCCAATAGTACTGGTTATTAGTTAATCAAATTTTGTTTATGTCATTCGTATTTTTATATTGACCTCCAGGCATTTTTATATGTATTTACTTAAGCATGTATGTACACACATATGTATGTAGTATGAGAGTGACTGCATACTTCCACTAGCTACTTTAATGTATTAATTTCAGATACAAAATCGATTTTCAAAAAGTTGTAAAGGTTTCGTAAACAAATTGTTATTCACTTTTTGACCTCACACAATTTTATTTTAAAAAGAAGTTATGTAAATGCAATTAACATTATGTTTTAAACAGATATTTATTTTTACAAAGTGGGCATAGTTTTTTATTTCTTGGCAGATTAATTAAAAACATTTGTCATTAAATATGCCATCGAACAAATTCTTATTCGCATATAAATATCAAAGATATAACATAATTATGATTCGCAAACAAAAAACAAAGATATATTAGTACATAAAAACTTTTCTGAAATTCCTTTAAAAAAGTTTATAAATCGTGGGCGTTGTTTGCATGTAAATTGCTAATACAGAAGATGGTTAAAATTTGTTAAAATTATAATACGTCTATCTATCTATATGTACATATACACATTTTATGCTAATTCTGAAATAATCTGGTTATGCATTTTCCTTTCAGTTTTGACGTCAGAGGACGAGCTTTTGAGAAGGCACTTTACTGGTCGGACACAAACTCCTTCGGTCCACGAGCATATTTTGTCACAAACGCCCATCCTGCCACATTGACAGTGGATAATATTCAGCTGGATGACGAAGGGGTGAGTAAGTTAACATTACGACAATGGAAAAATCTCAATAACTACTTTTTATAGGTTTACAGATGTCGTGTAGATTTCCAGAATTCACCAACCAGAAACCATAGGATTAATTTAACGGTTATTGGTAAGTAGAAAAATTGTTTAATCTCAAAAGCTAACCTAAGAGTGGATAAGGTCGTAAATACGTTTGAGTGGTGCTTAGAGAGGCCGTCGTCTAATCTTATGTTAATTAAATTCTAAAGAGCACACGGCTGGTTACAGGAATTATTATGAAAACATCAAGTTATGTCAACAAATCTAAGAAACCACAAGGGTTCCCATTTCCTGCAGCCACAAGTTAAGCCATGTAAGGAACTCATTTCCGTCACACTTTCATTTGCATAATCGATGACTTAGTAAGCAGATTTTTCCTTGGGAATTTATTATTACAGAAAATCCTTAGAATAATGCTGATAATAACAAAAAATTACGAGCATCAATAAGAGCAAGTATATTGGATCCCGCTGGAACGGATCTGCTCGAAGGAAGGGATTTAGGGTTACTCGAGAAGCATTTTAAATATTTAACCGGGGCCGGTGTTGTTTGAGATGATTTCCAGGGTCTGATTAAGTTCTGGATTCACTGCGGTTAAATTTTCAATATTAGCGCATTTGCTGAGTTAGCTTATTCTTGATATTGTATGAATCCCTGGCTGGTAATTATTCGTCCTTTTACAAGAACCTCCTCGATAGAAACAAGATAACTAACCACAGGAAGGAGTGTAATCTTCTTCAGAATAATTTTTAACAATGTTGTTGTGGTTTACGAGCATTTAAACTCGTATTTATACTTTTTGGTGCTTAATTGAAGCAAAAATTTAGCAGACAAAAATAGGTATAACTTTTTCGCAAAAAGCGGAGGTAAAAAATTGCGCTAAACCAAATGAGTGGAGTCTTCCTCTGCTCCCCAAACATTAATACATCACACACAAGGTGATGTTATGGTTATTACTTCCCCGATGGGCACCGGGGCCCGGACTCGGGATGCTCACCAGCAACACACAAAAAGTTTCATCCTGCGCCACTGCTTCTCATCATCACACACATACCACCCCACATATGTATATGAACTGCCAGTGGGAACTTTCCCGCGTTCAATTGTGGAAATTTTGAAATTAAAAAGAAAAGTCTGCTACCTCAAAGATGCGAAGTTTGTTTGGTTGTTTTTTTTACAGGGAAAAACGACTGGAAATGAAGGGATGAAACTGGAAAAATTATTGCTGGAAATTTTTTTGATAACATTTCGTAATATCTCATGATGGCTTCGTCTCTTCCCTGAACCAATTGACTTTGAAGGGGGTTGTCGCAAGTGTCGTTATTAATTACGGGAGTACTCCCGGGAAGAATTAAAGTTTTCCATGGCACTGAGGAGGACGTTGCTCGTGAGTTAAAATAATGATCGGTGGGAACACGACTCTACTGACTGTGCAAATTTAATTCGTACTTTTCTGAGCAGCGACAACTTGTTCGTGGTTCATGTTCAGTCCTTAGATGGTATATATAGTATGTATGTACATTGTTGGGTTTTTCTTCTTTTAAATGAAGAAAAACGAAAATGTATGTAATAATTTCCCGGTTAATGAAACTTGTGACTTCAAAAACTGAATACACAACATAGATACATTTGGCGTTGTGAACTTATTGCTATTTATATAAAAAACTTTAAAAAGTTATGATCATAAAAACAAGTCCTCAGAAGATATATTAGCAATTTCATAGACGAATGTTCAGAATTGAAATTCTGAGTATGTTAAATTTGATTCTAGAGTCGTCTTCCATTTAATTTAGAATGGTTAAAATAAAAGTGAATACAACCCGATTTTGTTACAGTATATTAAAAAAGAGTTACTTAAATAGCAGAATGCTACGTTAGTTTTCTTATTCAAACCTTTTCAATTTTTTTTCTTAATCCCTTTATCGTTAGTTTTCATTATTTTGTGTACTTGTGTTAGCCATATAATTTCTTTAATATGTAGTTTGATTGTAGGTTACGAATTTTACAATATGCATATCTTTAAAACTTTAAGTAATAGGGATCAATCTAATAAAAAGTATATCTACACTTTATTTATGATAATAATAATAAATAAATTACAGTCAAATTTATAATAGTAAAAGCGCGGATTTAAAAAAAAAATTAACACTTGCAAAAATATACATACTTAGGTATTCTTGAAATTTTTACCTATAACTTTAATAAAATTTAAAGTGAAAATATTTCTGAAAACACAAAATCTAAATAATTTACAACAAAATGCAAAATGAAAATCTCTCCGTCATCAAAATACGGAGGTGCGTAATTAATAAAATGTTTTCCTAGAATTTAAGTAATTTCGCATTAAACTGAAAGTAGGGGATCGATAGGAAAGTTTATTGTATGGAGTTATTTTCAAAATTATGCGACACGAATACCAACACACTAACAAAAGCAACCTTTTCATATTCTTTTATGCCACTGAAGGTTTTTGAGCAAAGTGTTTTTGGAATCTTTTCAGTTCCTCCCCATCAAATTTTAGTATATGATGCATCTGGTCGTGACGTCGCCGGCACTGTTGGTCCTCTGCTGGAAGGTGATAATGTGGTTCTTACATGCGAGGTCCGAGGAGGTGAGTACAAGTGTTGCCCATAAAGAAGTTGCGGCCAGTGGCCACAAGACGCTAACGAGCGCAAATAAATGGCACTGCTTGAACCATTACGGGGCAGAAGGCAGCCAGGGTGCAATTATGTTAATTGGATTCGTTATTATTCAATACATCGGGAAATGGCCTAGATTAGCCAATCCTTCTGGCGAGCACAGGGCTCTTGGCCACTAACACGAAATGCAGTCCTTTTAGGGACCACCGCTCATTTGCCAGAGTGATGTTGCTATTGCGTTCGTTCGCAGAAAGGATATTCGTTGTAACGACTGAGCCGCAAGAAATTTTATCCGGGATAATAATGCTACACTTCCAAAGACGTCCACTTTACAGGAAAAGTTTTCCCTTAACTTTAAATAAACAATTACCAGAGAAAAAATTTAAGGCGTTTAGTGCGCTTACCTTGGAGCTGCTGGCGAACGGAGGGTTTTTCTGGAGAAAGTCACATAAAAGGTTTTCAATATAAATAACGCCATGCCCTCGCCTTGTAGTTGGCCCGTAATAGGTTTTTCCCCCGCCATTTATTAAATATGCCGAAAACAATGGCTTGGATTTATGGGGACATTAATTAAATTGATGCCTCAAGAAATAAAAGAAAAAAAGGGTTCTCGCCGGGAACATTTTCTGGGCATTCAGGGATTTAAGAAGGTAAGACCGTGTTCGGAGATTGTTGTGTTTAATGCTAGACAATGCCTGTTTTTTATTGTGCGGGGACGGACTAAATTCATTAGCTCGGGTTTAAGATTTAATCCGGTGAATAAGGCTAGGCCGGGATGCTCCCTAGGGCTTATGCGGCCTTTGATATTGTTCATCTTGCCCGCGGCTTTGTGTATTTTTGATAACAGCCTCTCTCTCCTCTTCTTAATTTCGGTATTCACCTAAAGCTTGAAGCAACTTTGTCAACAAATGAATTTTATTATTTTATACTCGCGTTCGGGGGACTTTATCGCCGTTCGACGACCGGCAACCCCTCTCTGTTTTTAAAATTTTCTAAGGGTCTCTTTAAAGGACGAACGTACTGCCGAAAGTTCAGAAGGTCGTTCATTTGAGCGACCATATTTTCTCAGGCTGGTTCTGTTGAGCTCTTCTGGGTAAAAATTCTGTAGACCTCTAACCTTATTTTTACTCAAATTTTCAATCTAATAATCCTATTAAAAAAAATGACAAAGTTGGATAAAAATTGTCCCTGGAGACAGTCCAGTCGACCACTTCGACCAACCGAGGTTACAAAAATAAATTGTTTCCGCATAAAATGACTTAGTGCCGAATAAAATGCATTGAAGGTACTTCGTGCTCCAAAGATTGGAAAACAGTGACCATGGTAATATTCCCTCGAGAAATTAGAGTTGTCAACATTACTCAACTTTTGTTGAAAAACTTTATCTTTTGCTGATATAAATCATTTAATTACTTTGAAGTTACAAATCTGCTCTTGCGAAATTTCTTTTAAAATGTTTACCCTGAAGAGATTTCTGTCGCCTCTGGCGGGTGAATGGAGGGTGACAGATTTCATTCGCTTGTGCGGAGACTCTTTAGTGTTTTTAAGCAAGTCTGGAAAGTTTCGGTCCAGCGCAGGGAAATCTTTATGAAACACATAGATGCGGACTAAAATCCAGGTGACCAACACACAACAACATAATTTAAGGAAAGAAATTTGCTTTTTACGTCCTAATTATTTTATGACGCCTTCAGGACGTCAAAAGTGTAACCATTCAAAAGAAAAAAATAATTCTCGTTTTAATAATTCTACAGCGCTGAGAATTCGTTTCAACATGGCTTGTTATATTTCGACTTATTTTATTTTGCCTAGAAAGATAACAATATAGTTGAAATCGAAACTTTTTACTTCTCTCATCGAGCGTACTATATTTGGAAGTTCATTCTGTTGAATCACCCCAGCCCTTAGTCTTACGATGCTCTATTGTGTTGATATGAGTTTGTTTTGAAACTTATATCGACTTATTTGCAAATATCTTAATTTTATTGATTTAAGTTACTGAAACAAAATTAAGTATTCGTATACCTATTACACACTTTAAAATTACATTGATCGTATTCCACCTAAAGAGAACCAAAATTGAGTGGTCTGTAACTAAATACTAAAGTAATTAGGTATCGTATTTACATATATGTTCCACTCAGGACATACCTTTTCTTTTTACGCAAGAAAAAACTAATGTAGTAATGATTAGTTAAACCAGCACAAGGCTCAGTACAGGGCTCAGAAAATGGTTATTTTTATTAATTCTAACTACATATGTTTACCTCGGCACATAATTTACTCCTAAACATGCAACAACTAAGTTAAATAAAACAAAGGTTAAAATTGGTTAACTGCTGATTGTATGCATTACGTACTCAAGAAATTAAAAACAATCAACTAATTAATAGTTGCAATGCCGAACAGGTGATTTCTTTATTGATTTTAGCTCAGCGAATGTTGCAATATGTGGAAAGATATAATTATTTTAATATGATGGGCGATGCTGTTTGGATAACAAAATAATTTGCGTAAATTGATGCAAGTCACATCATCGTCATTAAAAGAATTATGGGCTGGGTATGTAATAATGAATTTTATTTTATCAGGACAAAATTTCACGTATTGTTTTAAGCAGAAGCGGATATATTAATTTCGCTAATTACTGAACAAGTTTTGATACTGTTTTCACCGATTTGTTATAAGTGTTATAAGTGGTTTTGCGATATGCATATATATATTATTAAAAAAATGACACATAAAATTAAAATTAAAATTTTTCGGAGATACTCAACATTGCCTTGCTTAAAATCTACTTTATTTAAGGAGCATCGACTATCAAATTAGGATTAAAAATATGAATATTAAATTTTTAGAATTACGAGCGCTATGTATTTTGAGTAGTCAGAATTACTCAGACTAGTTTGATTTACGAAAATATTCATATTAAAAAGTAACACGAGTTTATTTCTTCGAGGAATACGCATGAGTGGTATGTGAATGAATTTATGCTGCTTTGAGAGGCATGTTGATCCTAAATTTGCGTTTTATTAAGTCGTAAATTTGTTGCATTAACATAGTAATTTCTTCTTATTTATGTAGAACAACATAATTATTTGCCCAATCTGCAAATTGGTAATTAATCTTATCATTTTGCATTGTGATTCATGACAGGTTCCCTAAATGCCTTCCAAATAGGTTGTCGGAAATTCAGTGAAGATACCCTCCATTGGAAATGATAGATGTTGGCGGAAGGTTTGATGGAGAACTATTTTCAATTAATTGCAAAGCAAGTCTCCATAGCCAAAATCGTACTAGAAAACTCTTTGGTTTTCTTTTCAGTCTGATATTTCAGTCTGATCTAGTTTCAAACAGCTGAGCAATCAAAATCCTTGCCCACGCTGTTATCTGGCAAGAAATAGAATTGAAATTGTGATTTTATCCCAATGGCAAAGAACCTCAGCTACCACAAGGAAGGCTAAAATAAGAGTAAGGAAGAGTGTGGAGCCCAGCATAGAGTAGCAAAAAAACCGGAACTGGCTGCAACACAAAATTGTCCACATCATGTGGCGAGTGACCCACATCACCTGGAAATTCACCTGAAACCCGGAGCTTACCGGAAGAGGCTTGTGCTCAGTTTTAACCTTTTGTTCGAATATTGTTTTACAGTCGAGTTGACTTTTAATTACAAGTCAGTGCAGACCGAGACTTGTACTTTTTGCACCCCATTCGAACGATGCTCGAGTAAAGTTTTGCGTTTCTTTGAGGAACCGGAAACGGAGGAGGTAAATTGGGAATTGAATCTATTGTTTCCCGAGTACCTTGCTAAAATATTCGTCTGCACATCGACGGATGCTGGGCCAGATGTGTTTTGTTGGCGAAATGAATTCGCTGGCTGATTTGGACCTTTCGGCTAATTCTTTACCAGGGGCGGACGAGCGGTGAGAGACGTGTTTGATTGGAGCACTGTCCTGCAAGGTAAAGTCCTTTTCCTGAGCATAAACAATTTCCACCGAAAGTTTTTAGCCCGTTTGTTGATTTGTTTCTCTTTGCCGAGGTGCACAAGTTACGGAATAACTTTTTGACGCTATGTTTGAAAAAGAAGCACCAGTTTTCTTCTTTGCAGCGGTCTAAGTTGCTTTAATTAAGTTAGAATCTGGTCAAATTTACTTCTATGAAAGGTTTTCGAAATTCATGATAGTTCTGTGTACTTTTCAAATATAAAGTTTCAGAGTACACCTTTTAGTCAGTAGTTACTACACATATCTGAAAATTGAAACTCCTTTACTAATTTAATAATATAATTTTATACTGTTTATAAAGCATGTAAATAGAGGTTTCAAAATAACAATTCTGCTTAACATACATAGTTTAATCTGCTTCCATTGAGATTAAAAACTCAAGAGTTAAAATAAGTAGTAATTTATCAATATTTATATTTTTAGTCTTCATTTAAGGAAGGTATACATATAAGCAAATTATTTTTCCGAAAAAATTGATTTTTTTCTTCTTAAATAGCTATAGACACGGTGATTGGAAAAAATGTCAGATGCACAGATAACATATTATTATTTACAGTTAAAAAAGTAAAGTACACGTGGCTTTCAAGGAAAATAACAAATCCTTTAATATATATTCTAATATTCTATTTATGAAACAAAGGGACAAGGTGACTAAACCAAGAAGTAGTGCTGTAAAATAATTTTGTTATTATTTTCATGTATTAGCTTTGTAACTCACCTTTGGATCTGCTTTTTTCCAGCACTGATGAAACCACCAGGCTTTTTGACACAAATTATCACCAACTGGGTGAATGCAATTTATTCCCATATTCAGAACAATATCTTTCAGATTTTCTGGAACTATGTCATACAGCTTTTCCAAATGAACATCGCCATTGTCATCGACCACGTCAATCTCGTGAAAAATGCAGTTCATATAGCACTTCAGATTTTCGTCTTCGTGAATTTCCCCATCGCTGAATTCCTTGATTGCCTCTGTTCACAAAAAGATACAATTTCGCACGCAAATGTCCAGTTTACCTTAAAAGGAATGTTATACCTTCGGTAACTCCAGTCTTTTCAACACAGACATCGTGGACAGGCTTCAGCTGCTCCAGGAGTTCTGGTGGTGGATACTACGGACTTTATTCTATGAAAGAGGGTTGGTTCAGAAACAATATAGTACGTACCTCCGAGTCCCTTCTAGGCTCGATTTTTTGAGCTATGGAAATGCTGACTGTCATAAGCAGTACTAACACTTTCATCTTGATCATGTCGATGCCTTGTTTGAACGAAACTCCCGCACCAGTTCTCAACTAGAAATGTAGATAGAGTCATTTAATCCAAGATTTTATACCATTACACTTAGGGAGTGCCAGGGGAAGCGAGTGGTGCTTATCTCGCAGAAGCCTATTGTTATTTTACTCTTAATTGACGTCTAATTCAAACCTAATTGCCGTGTCGTTGTTTTTGCAAATCACTGTATAACCAGAGTGGTTGGAATTTTGCAATTAATCGTTTTTAAATTGCTCGCAGTTGGATAAAAAATGAAATAATTGAAATAAAGCGGTCTCTCCTTCTTCCTTAGTCCAGGGAAAATTAAATGAATTAAATTTACTGCATGCACAAAATTCACGTTTATTACTTAAGGGATAAGTAACTGACATTTATAAAGTAAGTTCAAGTGCCTCCATTTCATTGCAATTTGCTTTCAAATTACAATGCATTCATGCAAAAATATAAGTACAAAACCAATTTTCTTCACGATTTGCACCTATTTGTATCTAAAGTATACCATATTTATGGGCGAACTAATATGATTGATAAGTAATAAAACAATTTTTTGACTGACTTAAATTTAAAAATTATATGACTGCTTTCTGCTATATATCTAATCTACAAATTTCTGACGCTACTTGTTTCGATGATTTAAATAAAATAATTTACCTGCATTACTGAAATAATCCTTTTGTGAAATAATAGAGTCAGTTTTTTTAAGAAAGAGGAAGCTGGAAAAATTTCGAAAAGTACAGTATACTTTCCAAAATTCAAATATTTCTCATTTCTTGATTAATATTTGAATGATTGCGAAAATATTTTAATTTAATAACTTTAATTAGATTAATAGAAAAAGAAGTTTTTTATAATGATTACTTTTGTAATAAAGTTATTGCTTAATATAAATTATTTTATCATAATATTGAAGATGTTGGGTGCAATAAACAGTAACTGTAAAATGTTGAATTTAACGTTCCTTACATTCTCGTTAAATTCCTTTTAATTGGGTCCTTTTTGAAAATCAGCCATAATTTCTGAAAGTCACTTTACGAAGTCGTCAGTGAACCGGGCGATATGATCGTAATTTGCTTAAAATGTTGCACTTTGCATCTCAAAAGCAACAAAATCGACCCAAGAACGCGAACAGCAGTAAATGACTTTAAACGCTGTGGAATCGCGAGATAAATGGGCTAGGGCTGCTTGAGTATGTATAAAATTTCTACCTTTGATTTAATGTTTCCCACTTTGATTGCCGGGGACCTTTTTCATAAAAATTTCCACCTTCAGCCGCTGTACATTGGCCGGCGTATTACGAACGATACTTCCGGCAAATCCAGGAGCCAGGGAGGGCAGGTAATTTATGTGCCTTTTTAAGTGCAACCCCTGGGGCTGGGCGTAGCGGCGCTCTGGAAGCAGCCAATTCATATAACATTTAAGAGCAGGATCATCGCGAGTTTCCTCGTCGTTGAACTCTTTAATTGCTTCTGTGAGCGATAAAATTTTAATTTATTATTCCGCTGTGGGCTCGTGTCGCGACACAAGGCACAGCCGGAGCTCGTAAACATATGCACGTATAGAAAGGATTCACGTGAGGGAACTTTCTTAATTTCTGGAGAATCCTGGTTGCGGGTATCGCTGAATTACGGGAGGAGTGCTTTGGAACATTTAAAATTTAATTAACAAGTTTAATGCCTTTGAGTAACTTTTTACTTGTTCCGTGCGCCGCTTTCTTTGGAACTTGCGGGTTCCTTCGTGAAGCACCCGCCCGGCTCGAACCCTATGAATTATTCATGGGGGTTCGGTTCGAGTGTCGGTGGGTACCCGCAAAAATTCGCGTCACAGTATGTACAGGCCCAATAAATTTATATAATGCCGTCGAAGTGCCTAAAACAGAGTAATACATAAAGGGCGCCAGCTGGCGACCCGGTGCATTTCAATTACACAAAGCAAATTTAATTTTGGACTCAAGAGGGTTCTCAAATACCCGTAATAGGGCAATTTCGTATGCAAATATTTAAGAAAGCTCCCAATCCTGGTCCCGAAATTCGATAATTCATTTAAGACTCTATCGGTGGCTGCGCTCAAAAAATGTATGAGAGCTGAACGGGAAAAATTGGGTCATCATTGGAATCGATGGCACAATTTGGGGACAAAAACGATTTCCGTCAATTAAACACACAGAAAGTCGCTGGCGTATAATCGGACACCATCGAAGTAATAAATCATTAAGGGTTTGGATTTCTCGGAGCCAGGGGTGGACGGGTGCAACTCACTTCTCGGTGCTTGCGAATGACAGTAAAAAGTCGAATGTCCCATTTATATAACTCCGAGGGGGCATCAATTACATCGACCCGGAAGCAAACATACATCCGCGGAAATTGTGTCTCTTCTATCTCTCTGTAGACACTAAATAATTTAAATGAACGGGCTTCAACGAGCATCCCCACTGCAGAAAAATTTGAAAAGGATCAAAATACCTTTCTATAGAAGAACTTCCCTCTTGTAGTATTTTTTCAACACATATACAATTTGTAAACCAAAATGTTTCGTCGAATTTTATTTAATTTAACGACTGCTACATTAAAGACATTTTTCAATTATTGGTGTCAGCTTTTGATAATAAGCTATTCGTTTTTTATTTTGAATTGTATTGAAAGAAAAAATGAAACGAAAAAAACTAAAGTGTATTCGTTTTTTAACTGGTGTAACACAAACCATATTGGAACCCATTTTTAAATCTGCTAGAATTAAATCGCAAAGAGCTTACAATCGGTATGTTTTTTTTGGATAAAAATTCTTTAACAAAACTCCTAATATACTCACACATTAATACTAGTTATTTTTGATTTCATTTGATTTTTCGCACAAACAATTTCAAAAAACAATTTGTCACAGTTTCATTTTTTAAGGTTTTCCCGAAACGTACTTTTGACATATACCGGATGTAACTTTGTAATTTACAACTTAATAAATACCCATGCGATGATAAAGTCACGAAATTTCAAAATAATTATTTTATCCACAGGTTTAATTTTTTAAGTGATTAAATTATCAAAACCCTAAAAACAACTGAAAGTGGCAGAAAAAGTGGATATGAGAATTAAAAACGACATATGTATGGTGTATATAATATGGTCAAAACAGTTAATTTTTAATTGAAAATATGAGGAAAAGCTCTACATTGTTTTAATTAAACTTGAACCCGTATTTTACTACTCCTTTAATAATTAAAGTACAGACATTTTGGTGTGAGTTTTATAAAAACGAATATGGAAATTTATGGGTTGGTGAATATATGGTAGGGTAATAAATAGATAAGTTTTATTTGTTATATCTGCTGGAAGCTTTACATGTATTACACATACATACTAAAAGCTTTGAATTGATTTAATCGATTAAATAGTTTTGTTCAGAAATTTCAAAAATACTACTTAAATCTTAAACCATATTGAAATAGATATTGTGTGCCATTTTGAATATACATTTTCTACACATCTAGCAGCCCATTTTCAAACCAATAAAACTAAATTTTTGAATGCTCATCATGATTAGGTGCAGAGTTTATTTCATATCTACAGAATTTAGGTTTTTCGGATACAGGTTATAGACCCACTCAGATCAGGAAGTAGTGCTAGAAGTAGGTCAGTTTTGATTGGTGATTGGGAAATATTTATTTTAAACTTCACCTTTGGATCGGACTGTTTCCAGCACCTGTTCAGCCAAAAGGCCCTTTCGCATTTCGTTTCTCCCTTTGGATAAAGACATCTTTTGCCCATGTGTAGGGCGATGTCGTGCATGGAATCTGGAAGGGAATCGTGGAGGAGCTCCAAGTGGACCTCGCCGTCTTCGTGCAGGACACCACCCTCCTCGAAAACGCAGTACATATAGCATTTGAGGGCTTCGTCCTCGTGGACCTCACCATCGCTAAATTCCTTGATTGCCTCTGAAAGGAAAAAAGGAATCGGATAAAGGGCGACTAGCACTCCCTCCTCCCAGCAAAAACAACCAAACCAAAACCCGGTCGCTGGCAAGTCCTGGCTCTGGTTCCGGTTGTAGGGCTTTAGTTGGTTGGGTGCAGGGCGCAATTTACCTTCAGTTACTCCGGTTTTTTTCACACACGACTCGTGAATGGGCCTGAGGGCCTGGACCAGCTCGGGCGGCGGATACTGAAAAACATTCGATATAGAACAACTGATGATATAAATGCTCGATTTGGCTTTGCAGCCGGTCGACGACTGGCCGGGAATGGACCCTTCTTTATGGACCACGGTCATTTTGGCTCAATCAATACCTCTGCATCTCTCCGGGGCTCGACTTTCTGGCACAGAGCGACGGTGGTGTACAATGCACCAAAAAGTAGAAAAAACTTCATTGTCAAAAATATTGACCGCACACAGGAAGGTCCGGAAAGGAAATATCTTCTCGAATCGACGTGTCGGCCAGCTCTATGGACACAAGACTTGCAAGCGCCGCAATTCATTTAAATTCGAACATCCCCACCATTGGGGCTGGAATCGGACCTCTGACCACCCCCAACTCGTGTAATTACAAAACTGGGAGGTGTTCGGCCACCAAAATGCAATTAGCTATCGACTGACACTCTGTCAATCAACTTGACGAATCAACAATATAATTTTTGTGGCGTTTGCAGGACAGACTCGTTGTTGTCAGGTTATTACACGCTATTACAATATCAAACAATTTAGCCGCTTATCAAAATGAGACTTCAAGTTACGGTCGGCGGCAGCCCCGCCCCGGCCAGTAATTTATACGTGCCGGGCGAAGCAGAAGTTATGCAGAAAATTTTGCCCGTCGCCGTCGTTCGGGCTAGGAGGACATCGAGCTCCGGGGAACAATTACTTTTGGAAATTTTCAGAAATCTCTGCAAAGGAAGATAGTCGGCCCAAAGACATCTCTGAGACCGCGCATGCGTTTTCTGTTATTCAAATTGTTAGTTTTTCACAATTGGTTAAAATTTTATTCAATATTGCAAAAAGGGTTTCATTCATTCAAAAATGGAAATGTTAACACAAAATAAATTTAACTTTTAAATCAACTTCGACCTACTAATCGTCATATACATACAAACATAGATCCGATGATATATTATACAACAATTTATATATGGACCGAATAACCAAATATCGCTGTTTTTACTATCTTTATGAATATCATATAATGAAACCTATGTAAATAACGTCATTGTTCTGGAAAAAAAATTGTTTTTATTTTTTTAATTAAATACATAGCTATAATTGTCCCATTTTGGCCTATTAAGGCAACAAAGAACAAGAATTTTGCTTATTGGTGTAGGAAGATGATAGCCCTTTTAGCTCATGAGAGGAACCATCCAATTTCAAAATTAAAAATTGATTTAGGAAACCGAGCAATAAGAATCATATACGACTCTAAATCTGTAATAGATACATAATATTTCTAAATGGTTATTAATTAAACTGGGTTTATTATAAATATTTACAACATTTATTTCTTTGTTGTTGATTGAATTGCCCATCGACATAGAGGGGACATACACTTTTTATAATAATTTTGTTACCTGTCGAATTTCTTAAATGATTTCGATGTTAGATCAAGACCTGGAACATTTTATAGGTATTATTGCAAAGGAAGTTAATTTTATTTTCCTAATTGCGGTCATATTATTCGTATTTTTGAAATAATTTCGGTCAAGCAGTGAATTAATGGAATTAGCATATTTCAAAATATAAGCTTTACTTGTTATATTAAAAATACAAAGAGATACATTTTGCATATATATGTATGTATGTATTGTTATCGAAACTATATGAGGTATGTTATATAAAAAGCTTCCTCAAGAAGTAAGAAGAACCTATGTATACTTAAGAATTTTAAAAAGTTTTATTAAAGACGGACGGATATTAAAGTGAATTAAATTTTAAAAAAAATATGATTTTATCTGAATTTTCACCCAAGACAACGAATGTTTTTGTAATTAATTTTTGAAAATCAGGACATTCATTGACAGATACGAGAAAAATTCATGCATTCCGTAAATATTAATAAAGCTCTACATAGGTTTTGAGAACCTATAGAGGAAATAAAGGAATGTTCTCCATAATATTCTTATATGATTCGTCCTACTTAGAAGGAGTGTGCATTTCAAGAATTTAATAGGACGAAGAATGTTGAGTTATACGAAATATTCCACCAGAGCGGATACGATAAAAATGCCACACAAAATAGACAAAAGCCAGAAGTCAATAAACAAGGGCACTTTCCACCTACTCCTGCGGGAAGCGTTCCGGGAGAGTCCCGTCCGGGCAACGAATAAAATGCAAAATCATTCCCCCTGCTCCGGCTGCTGTTGTTATTCATCCCAATTTTATTGCCCGGCCAAATCTTCTAAACTGCACAAGGACCGGGTTTTATTAGTGGCTTAAAGGCCTCCTTCCTTCGGGAGCTGTAGCTGAGTCTGGCGCTTTGTTTTATTGACGTTGGCTTTCAATAAAATGAAAATTAAATTAGCGTTCCAGGGCAACCCGGCAGCCCCCTCCATGACACGCTTAATTACCGGACTAGGAGAGCCTGCCGTCTCCGCTGGCGGCCTAATAAACACGTGAACTTAATTATTTCTGGGTGATTGACATGTGAGCCAAAAATGCGGACCCGCCCCGGGTACTACTAATAAAAGAATTTGCCGGACACGGAAGAATTACGCAGGAATTTAATTAAGATGAAGGAATGTAATTAAGGACCGCACCGCGGCTGACGAGGCCGAGACGTGATAGAGATTAATTGATGAAGCTGCTGATAAAAAGTGACCTCAGCACGCGCCATCTTCGTGAGTGGGTTAGGAGTGCTGTGGCCTAGTCTCGGATGATGCCGAGTCGGGGGTTTGCTGTGCCCCCGGTTTACCCACGGTATGTGTGACGGAATTGTTAGACAAGGAACTTCCTCTTAAATATGTAGCAACAATTAAGATTCCCGACTCGACGCCAAGAAATTTACTGGGAATCTTGTAACGACAGAACTTTGCCAAATTTAATTTCTGAACTTATTCCCAGCAGCGGAGATATTGATTAAGTAGGAGCTGAGACATCAGGCATCAAATCAAATTTCAATTAAAGAGAGTGTTGGAAATGTACAAAATTTCATATAATATCTTTAAAATTAATATATAAGTTCTTTAGAGCGACACTCTTGCATTTTTATCGACTTTTTCCCTTGCCAAAGTATTCAATGTTAAAGCTCCTTTCCAGGAACATGATCGTTCCTTTTTGTATAGGGTAATTTTTGCGGAAGTTATCTTTCCTGAGGAAAAAAAATTAGGCCATCTCTTTGTGATGGCATTGACGGAATAATGCGCTGACGATAAATTGGACTCCTTTCAGTCTGCCATGGCAAGGAAACAATGATTGTCAACTCAGATCTGCAGCATCATCCCTCAAGCTACGATACTGCGAAGCATTACGCTCTTTAAAAAAAGAAGTAGAGAAAAATGTTTTAGCTGCCTTTACATTTTTGTTACTGCAGTTAACCACTGTATCCGTGACGCCACCCCTAGTTCGGCTAATGTGGGGTCGAAATCCGAGATTACTGAGGCGGAGAGAAAATTGTCCGCATTATTTGAGGTACTCCCTGTCAGGAGCAATAAGTGAAGTCATTCACTCCGCCGGGGATGAGTCAATAAAGAGCCTTTCATATTAAGATAAGAAATATTGAAGAAAAATGAACGAACGGCAGGCTCAGTGGTAATCCTTTTATCTTTGGCTTTGATGGACCGCGAAGCGGACCCCTTTGTGTTCTACTGGAGTTGGTTGATGCTTCAAATTAACATTTAAAGCGTTTGGAACTGCGTTTGAGCCTGGTGTAGCAATGGCTATTTGAAAAAGCATGCTTCAATTATAATGTATGTATGTATATATTTTCCTTTTATAATTCTGCACTTAAGTAATAAATAAACAAAACTGTTCTTATAAATTTACTCATTAATTTTAGTCCGAGTTTGATCTCAAACAGAAATTTCAAGAACAAAATCGAAGCAAATATAAATGTTTGTCGGACTTGAAAGTTTACCAAAATCTAAAATGGGATTATATTAATATACCTGCAATAAATCAGTCATTTATGACTTTTGTTTCGAAATTAAGGCACTCGAGAACTCGCGTTTCAACTTTGATGAATGGATAAAAAGAACTAAAATTTGTAGAAAAGACTCGGCAAACTCTTGGTAATTAAATCCGCTCCCCTGTAAATACCTGCACCTCTGGGGCAATTGGTCCGGGCGAGCCTGTGGAGGGAATTTCACCCCTAACATCTTTTGATTATTGCCATGAAATTAAATTCATCCGAGCACTCCCCGGAGCCAACTTACCTAAGTTGTTATCTCAAAGAAGAAATATCCTTTCATAAATCCTTCCTTCAGTCGCACGAGCTCCAGTTACCAGGAGTAAGATGTGTAATTAACCCATTCAATTGGTAAATATTTACCGCACAAGAACCATAAAAATAATTTTAATTACATCTGCAGACCTTGAGGGATCTCGAGCTTGATATTCGCCACAGGAGCGCTCTTCGCCTGTAATTGCTTTCTCTGGATTGTTCTCGGGCGAAGGAGAGGCTCGTCGGTGTAAAGCAAGGACTCTTGAGCGTTATTTGTTAACTGGTTACCTGGGCGCCGAGCGAATTTAATTAAAGATGAATTGGGTTACTCTCACTTCTTTATAAAATGTCGCTTCTTGGACGCGCCCGCAAAATAACACAGTTAAGATTTCGTCGGAAAGTGTAAAATTAAATCATAACTGGCGAATTGTTCCTTTGCACATTTATCTCGCTGCGCTGCGTGGGTGGTGCGATAGAGCGGCGGGAGATGACAAAAGTCCTTTCGTTATTCCGAAAAGGAGCTAATTAGGAAAAACGACTGCCAACTTACGTTTGTAGCTTCTTCTTCTTTGCCTCCACAGCTGAAATCGAGCAGCGAATGGCAGATTCGGTTCAGGTACACGTGGGCAAAGCCGCATAACCCACAAGCGTAAATTTAATGAAATTTCAGTGCTCTGAGTTGCTAGTCGATATTAATTAATTAAACCACATTCGCAATATTTCAATAATTTATGCTGACCTCGATATGTCAGCAATTTCATTTCATATTACGCCAGGACACCATAAACAATAAATATTGCAATTAATAAAATTGTCCAAACACTAACCTCAAGTTCACGTTTTATCTACTAGAAGCTTTAAACGCGTGTTTCTCGAAACTAATTTTCATGCCGTGTCTACGCGATAACTTAGTCAATTTTCAATATGTATTGTAAATTCTTTTGTTTTTTTTGAATCTTGATAATTAATTTCTCTATAGTCTAATGAGAAGTTTTTTGAATTATTTGGTTGGACAATTTTTATAAATTATTAAAAACTAATTTTTTGTTTTTAAGTTGCATACTAAAGTTTTAAATACTGTAATTTCTTAATTATTGAAAAAAATAAATTCCTTCCTTCATACTATACATACTACATTACTTAACAAGATTCTTTTTTATTTTTTCACATTGGATAATTTTTGGCGAAAATATAATGTCAACAAGGAGGCGCCACCGTGGCTTTTATCCGTAGTCCTCCATTAGTATCCTTAAAAAATAATAATAATGTAAATATTTTCTTTTTTCTTGTATGTGTTGAACATTTGTTGAAGAATGGGAACTTAACTTATTATTTTTTTTATTACATATAACCTATAATAATCTCTCTAAAAATAAAACAAATTAATTATTTATTCCTGATTTTCATTGATTGACAATGAATTTCAAAACAGATCATATCAATGATGCATAAAAACAGATTTAATTGTTACAAGGGCTTCGAAAAATATTTAATCAATTAAATATTAATACATGAAAATTATTCTATCATACAATAACATTTTAATCGATTGGCAACTGTTATCAATTTGAAATGATAACTTTTTAAGCTTTAACCTATATAACAACTGAGCGTTAATAGAACATAAAATTGCGCTGTTATCCAGAATACGATGAGTGATTGTATAATTTTTGACTAAGAATTTGTTTTATAGCATCGATACCAGCAAATTACTATAAAATATATTTATTCGCATGAACATATCATAAATTGTTAAAAGGAACTGGTTTTTTTCAAATATAGAATTATCTATCTGTTTCGGGATTATACAGCAGTTTTGGGGGAGGCACAATCTAACTATTCGCATGGGGAGGTTCGCTTTTGCTGTCAAGAAGAGTTCGCGACTCCGGCTGCATTATTCAGATTTGCTTAATACCTGAAATTATCTGCGGCTGAACATGCACTTGTTTAAAGTTGCCAGACTCATAATCTCCCATAAATTTGGCGGGCTTTCACATGCATTTAAATTCATCCACTGGTGCGAACCTCTATGTACATGTGGCGTCCACCTTAATCGCAAACAAATAAATTTCTCGCCCTTTAAACAAAAGCTCCTTTGCCGTTCAATAAATTAAATTTACGGCTTAATCTGCCCATACTTTAAAAGTTGCCTGTTCGAAGAGGAAAGAATAATTACGAAGTCCTCCTACTGGTGCAATTTATAACATATGATACCTGCGATTAGAGACGAGTGGGCATCTGGGGGTGTAAAATATATGAGGGCACCGGGCTTTAATTAAATTAAAATTCTGATTATGATCCAATTAAGACACACACGTGTGCTCACCAATGACGCACGTGACGAATTTATACCTTGTTTTTCGCTGGTAATTACCTGGCAGGTTTAACTAAGCTCTGCCATCCATACAGCGCCAACTGAGGGTGATTCCATTTTTCTCGTGTCGAAGCAGCCGATTCAGTATCGATCCGCAGCCTCCGACGAGTGGCACGTATAAATCTCGCAAGGACATTTCTGTTGTGATTTTTCACGGGTTCCACACCGCTCACTCGTGCATCGAATGGGATCGTACCGACGCCGCTAAAAATTTATTCGTCGACGGCGTTTGAAATTTATTTAATATATAAATCAGACCTGGTGCGATATGCTATCTCTTAAGCTGAAAATATATGAAAAATTGCGAATATAAAAGCAGCTAGTGAATATCAATTATAATCACAGGAAATGATGAAGTTACACTTAATGTCTCACAGCTTCGGAGTATGATATATAAATTTAAAATTGGACACATTTTCAAAACACAATATCAATGAAACAAGCGCTAGTGTAGTTTTTATTTCAATTACTTATTATTTATAAAATATTATCCTTTAAGTTAATCAAAGTGATCGAAAGAAAGCAAAAACATGATTTCAAATTAAATTATATTATAATAAAATATTTATACTAATATTTAGCCCACTTCATCAATAATCTGATTACAATCATGCTACAAATGCCACAAGAAAAAAACAATCAACCACGCAACGAAACTGATTTTTCAACTCATCCTTCAAATAATTAAAAACAACATTTTTATAAATACGGACTTATGTACATACATACATTTGTAAATATATCACAAAGCTTAAAATCTAAAAAAATTTGTGTTGTTTTAAAAACGTTTCTAAGTCCCTCAATAAGTTAGTGAAAAGTATTTCGCGCTTATACTGAGCGAAATTGATTATAATTGGTAGAAAAGGAGAAACTACATACATATGTCGACACCAATGCTTGTAGTTTTTGTATATTTTAAAATTCTAAGTAGCGTTTTTCTTCAAATGAATGGACGTGACTGCATTTGCTTGTTTGTTTTATCAATTCGCATCACACCCATACTATAAAAAAGTTATTCGGTATTTATGCAAAATATAAATCATATCCGCTGCTATCTACTTAGCTGACAATGCATAAAAAATTGCAAACATAAAAACATCTATCGGGTGCCAATTATAAACATAGAAAAAGGATGAAGGCATATCGAATGTCTCGAATTTGGGAACGATACAAATTTGGGACCAAAGCCTGTACCCAAGAGGGAAAAAAATTTTTTTTGCAGACACAAATCAAATACAAAGACCCTCATCCTCGCAAAGCGATGAGCACACATCCTAGGAAGGCAAACAGGGATGCTATACGGGCTTAAACTTCAGACGTTTGATAATTTATGATATCTCACTTCCAAATCTCTTATATGCAGCCAGGGTATCGTCGCTACTTTATGTCTGACCCGACACACGACGAGATTTTAGGAACACCCTATGCAGGTACAACCAGCTATGAGTGTAAGCAAACTTTTGAAGCTGCTTAGAAGTGAGCCAAAAGCTTTAACAAATCGTAATTGCAGCCCTTCAAATGCATCCCCCATCTTAAGGAAGCCTGCATATGATGACCTGCACATGCACAGAAGCCTCCATGCAACAAAGTCCTTTATTTTCACCTGCACAATAGACGCCCGTCCGCCATTGCCGGCCGTCGCGGCGTCTCGCAAAGCAACCCAAGGCCCAACACACACGCCAGATTTGCTTTGGATTTAGTTTGTCCCACATTCCTCAGTGGGAGCAAACATTATGCCTCTTGGTGGTGCTTGATGGTTTTGTTTCGTCCAACCCTTTTCTTTTACCCTTTTTCCGTGGATAAAGAAATCTACAGTCAAAGACTAGATCGACGGCAAACGACCTTAACTCAACTAAAACTTTACACATGGTTGCTCATTGCAAGTAACTCACTGTGGTCGTGCTCTGACCCTGCAAAACTGGCGCGACGCCCTATCTGGGGGATGAAATTACACCCCCTTCTTTCTCCGTTCTTAGCATGCAGAACGGGGTTCTTTGAAATAAAATTTTCATAAGCAACTCTTTTGAGGCGGTCACATTTTCCGTCCTCAGAGGCAGCCACCGTTTAATAAGCCCCCTTTAGCAAAATCGTCATTAAAAGCATGAACCCAGAGAACCCCAGAAACGCACTTATCGTCACTGTGCGATACGATGACTGAATGCGATACGCTGCAATTACCACAAACTATTATTTGGTTAATTGCGTTTCGCTCCGATGCAAAATCGTTTAAAAGTCGTCTTCATGACCAAGAAAATTTTTAATTAACACTTCATCAGATGAGTTTCAGAAGATTTGACACAGCTCTCCACGCCCCGATCCTTAAAGAATTTCTGCGTACACAGAATACGGGCAGTTGTCTGTTGAGGTTTACTTCAGGAAAAGCCTTCTATCAACCAATTTTATCAATTTATTTAAATTAGTTACATAACGTTTAGTAAGGGTTCTTATCCACACCTTCACACAGAACCTTTTCATGTTCAAAGTGAAAATGGACTCTAAAAGTTAAAACCATATGTATGGTAAATGATACAAACTATGTCGGCACTAGCAAAACAGGGTACACCGCTTTTCGGTAAAACAATAGCAAATTAGTTTTTAGTTAAACAACATAAGTTCATCTAACAAATTGGTTAGTGCTAACTAACAAGCAGATGGTTTTTCCTCTCTTGCACAGTTGAAATTATACCTTTGTTGGCTTACGATTAATTTTGAGAAGCGCTTCTAGTTTCTCTACGAAAATTTCGTTATCACAAATTCACAACGATCTAAATTGTAAATGTCCCTATTAATGATGATACTAGTAGTTGTGTTTTTGCATATTCCGATATAACTTCTAAACCTTTAAAACGATTTCAATACACATTTGCACATAAAAGATTTTTGGAATTTTGAGGTTAACTTAATTAGGCTTGAATCAGACTTGAGCTATAAACAAAGCACTCAAAATTAAATGAAAAAAATAATTTTCTTACTTGCAGAATTAAGCAACCACAACAAAAGTGAGTTATATTAAAAAATTTTTTATTGTAATACTCTTTTACATATGTATGTGACCTTTCTTATGAATAGTTTGAAAATATCACTTATTTTCGAGTCCTGATTAGAACAAATGAAATTACACATTGTATTTTATATTATAAAGGTTTTTCTGAGAAACATAGATAACTTATAGATACATTTTTTATAATGTGTATATTGTATGCTATAATAATGCACAATAGTTATATAATAAAAAATCGTTACCTAGAAGGGAAGTTGCTAGTTCCCATATAAAATACTGTGACCTAAAGAAATTAGAAATGGCTATTCTAGGTACATATTAAGATAAGCAGTACATTCCACAAATGCATTAAAACACGTTACGAATTCAGTTGCACTGCTCATTGAAAGTATTGGAAGGAAACTTTCCGCTCTATAGATTGGAAAGGAGCAGTGCCATCCAGCCAAGGACATTTCACCTTAGCTGTCTTTATCACCATATCTCCAATATTGCCTAAATAAAAATGTATTTTCCTCTGCTTCCTTGGGGTATTTCTAGGTCGACCAGAGCCCACAGTGACTTGGTTTAATGGAACAGAGCCATTACAGGTTGGTAATGGAGTTTCAATGGGAAGGCATGTAACAGTCAATCGTCTTGAAGTATCCCACATAACCAGAGAAGCATTGAACAGCACGTACAGATGTCAGGCATCGAATAACAAATTAGTGCCACCGGCGGAGAAAAGCGTACGAATCGAGATGCTGTGTAAGTATGGAAAATTATGTGAATCCAAAGAATCCTCTTTGAAGTGGAAATGGGGGAAATTTGAACGACTGTTGGAAAATAATAACATTACACAACATAACAGGGGCAAGGGAAAGCAATAACGTGTATTTCAAAAGAATCCGGGAGAAAAAAGGATCCGCATCAAGGATTTCGTTTATTTTTCTTTGATTTTGCGGCATCTAAAACAAAAGAAAAATGTAATCGATTTTAAACTTTTTATTGATAGGTATTTTTTGGTTTTTGTTTTTAAACACATAATACCAAACACAGTATAACATGAGTAATTTTTAGTTAAGTTGAAATACCTCTATTATTAGGTTTCATAAAGGTATATTAGTTATATTAAAGCAAAGTAGGTAATTATTGTACTTTTTGACTTATTAGAATGTATCTATTACACCCTTACTTTTCAAAATATCATTTATCCTCATAGCCACATATTTTTAAATACTAATTTGTGAAAATCACACAACTATAGAACTTTAAACGAAACAGCTGTGTATGTAAAATTTAATTTAATTTAATTTAAACTGCATTTTTCACAATACGACATTTTCCCCCTCTTTGTATTCGTAATCATAACTCTAGCTAATTGTTTGATTTGCGATTTAAAAAAACCAAAATGTTCCTAATTTTAGTAGCTATCATTGCACTACTTTTATTTAGAGTATAAAACATTATTGTTATTGTTTTATTTTTATTTATTCAAAAGTTCCATTATCATTATAAAAATAATATCTTTTTATTAAGTCACAAATAATTAATGTAATATACATATAAAAATCAAATTTGGAAAACATGTTTTAAAACAAATATAATGATGTTACAATTCCGATATAAGGTTCTTGCCTCTGTTTTCATAATTTTATAGCGACTTCTCGCCGTATTAAGTTATTATTAGTGTAGCCATTGCGACATATCAATTTTTATTCTTATTTCAAACATATACATATATTCTAAACAAGCAATATTCCATAAAACATTCATTTTGTTCTTAAATAGAAATAAAATATACAAATAAGAGTATAGAACAATGGAATTGTGACCGAGATTTTGTTTGTAGTGAGGCCAACTAACGTTAACATCACTGAGAAGCTGAAAGTCTTCATATCGGAGACGGAGTACAAGGTCTCGTGTTTTGTGAAAGGATCAGTGCCGGATACGGATATACGGTGGACGCAGAACAACAGACCCTTTAAAAGAGGCTCGGTAAGTAGCATTCCCTAAATACTTGAAAAGTTCAATTACTCGCAAATCCTGGACTTGGCTCCAGTGGCCGTGGAGTTTTGTGTAGTTTTGCTGCTCCTAGCAAACCCCTCGTGGCTGAGCGCTGTTCTTAAGCGACAATCATTTGTCCATCTTGAAGATATTTGTGCTTAAGAAGGAAAACTCCTTGGAGTGGTTTATGCTAACTTCACTTCTCGGAAAAAGTTGAAATCACTGGAACTTTGTTGAGAAAGGTTTCCAATCAGTTCGGACATCACCGAAGAGTGCTCTTTGCTGCAAAACATTCCAATTTGAAGACGTTGTGATTCCTCCTTGCAGATAAATCTATCATCGAATGGCAGCGCCATAACATCGGTATTGACGTTTCAACCCCTTCCCGAGGATGATGGGACTATTCTGAAATGCGAGGGCGCTAATCCCCGTCTTCCAAACTCGGCGCTGGAAGATTCGGTGCTGCTTAACGTCATGTGTAAGTAATTTGTTGCTTTTGCTCGGCCGGGGTTCGCGAAAAATTCCCAAAAGTTGTATAAATCTCCTGCAAGGATCAAATACCTTATAAATTTTATCGTGCACAAACACAGACGCCGCGGCATTAAAGATTCAATTCGGGTGGTGAGGGGTGGGCCCAGGTGGGTGGAACACACCCACGCTTGTAGCAGCAGCAGCACGCAATGTGTTCGAGCCCCCAGCCCACCTTGGGTGAGGACCTCACGCGTCCTAGCCGGCGAAATAAGCAGCTAAGTATGATATATTAGCATAAGTATGAGTTGTGGTCTTAAGTCAGAAATATTAATGTCGCCCTTTATCACTTGCACAACAATTTCCTTAGATGGCCGACACTTTATTTTATTTTTCATTTAAAACAACCACTGAGAGACGTAACCGGGCGAAATGGCTGACTGCGGGCTATGCCACTCCTGTTAAACGGCTGACGAGTGCTGGGTCCGTCCTGGCCACACTACCCCACGGGAACCTGGGGGTTGGCTGGGAACCTCCTAGTAAGGTCTTCTTAACTGAATTGAGGGGAAACTTTCTATTTTTTTTTTTTTGAAAAAAATGCTCCCACGAAATCTTCTTTGCAGCACACATTCTGAATTTATGTCATTTCTTAAATGATGAATTGGGTTAAATTCATTACTGGGCGGAGGCGCTTGAGATTACCTCCGTGTCGCGCGGAATTTCCCAAGCGGGTATGAGGCGTAATTTGCCTGAAGTAAGGACCAAGCTGCCATCGGTGTTAATGAAGAGTAATGTTATAATAAATGCATAAAACCGTAGATTCCTCAAAAAATATTAATATGTTGTCAATGAGGATTCAAAAGGATTAGCACGACAGCAAAGGGGCTGCAACGGCTATGGAAAATGTTTCAGAATATGATACCATTTTGTACGGGAAAATTCACAGTTTTTGTATTCTGATGTGTTTTTTTAAACATATACATATGTATATATTGTATTACAATATTTTTGGAAGTTTTAAAATAACAGTCAATATGAAAATTCATACGTTTTACAAACATCTAACAAACAACTGCTTTGCTTTATCTAATAAATAATATAAAACATCATATAACTCAAAAATGTCGACTCATAATGGTAAAATCAATCATTTCTCTTATTACATTACATTGGAGTAATCATATAATTTTTTAATAATTTGTATTGTTTCTAAATTAATTTGAAGCCTGAAAGCGTCTTTGTATTTATCAAGTGAATGAGGAAATAAAGGTTTGTTGTTAAAAAGTTATTTGAAAAGTCGGCACGGAATATGTGGAACAGAAAGTAAATATTTATTTGTAATTATTACCTTATGAAAATATACATAAACAATTGCAATTTAATTATTAAAGATAGAATAAAATCGGCAAAATGTAAATATATAGAACTCCTAAAAATATAATTTTTTTATTATTAATTCGCTCGATCTCAAATAAATCGGCAATTAGATACGCAATTTTTGTAAACTAAAATAAAAAGTCATAGGCTAATAATATGATTAATCAGATAGTGCAAGCTAAGCTTTAATGGGTGTACAATCTATACTTAAATAAGTAAGAAAGCATTCTAGTACGGATAATAAGAAAAGACCCGTCTTAAAATATTCATGCATTTATTACATATTCATATACATATTTTAACGCCTATGGGGTACACTGTATTAATGAATAAAGGACACCCGGAGATGTTCAGTCCAAGCTGACTTTCTCCGAATATATTGGCATATTAATTAACCAATTTCAATTTTGTTACCGTCTTCTTGCTTTTGTTCTTAATATGACTCCCGAGAAAGAAGAAACGAGAGAAGAAATGCCAAGCAATCATATAAATATAAAAATATCAGCTTTACAGCTCTAATTTAACATAATCAAGTTTACAACCAGATCCGTTCTAATTCCTTATAAGGTAGGAACAGCGTCTTCAATTGCTTAAGAAGAAAAATTTAAGAATTTTATCAAAGTGCTACTGCCTTCCCGTCAGCGTAATTTGGGGGACAGAAAACACTCGTCGTACAAAATAAGCTAAGTGAATTGGTGTCTATGTTTTTCCGCGTCGGTAATTACGACTTCAAAACATCACCCGCAACTACCTCGCAGTTAAAATAAATTTAGGATACAGCGCGAACAGTCAGCCTTCCAGGACCCCTGAAAGAAAAGGTTCTTCTAACGCAGTAATTTATTTTGCAGACCCACCGCAAGTGACTTTATCATTAGGCTCCACACTGAAGCCTGACGACATCAAGGAGGGCGATGACGTCTACTTTGAATGCCACATAAAAGCTAACCCCAAGGAGCATCGCATCACATGGTCCCACGACGTAAGTAAATTTCAATTATTTAACCATTTAGCCACCACGCCACGGCCCGCGCTCGCGGCTCCATGGCGCAGCATCCACTGGCCGGGATACATTATTCATCGTTTAAAGTGGAACTCCCATTAGGTTCTTAAAAGTCCTAAATTGCGCGGCCTTCTGAAACGCACACCATTCTCTGTTAATTTCGAGGGATCAGCGCTTTATTACTGAGTGGGTGGCGTGGCCAGCAGACCTTCTTTAAAATGTCGGCGCTTCAAGTGAAACCCTGGGACGCCGGTATTAAGAAAAATTAAATAAAAATTTCGCAAATTTGCAGCTCATTACATAAAATTTCACCCTCTGCTGGCCAGGATCAGCCGGTCGACTAATCAATGAAAATTATTTTATGTTGAAACTGTGCCTAGGCACGTGCCCAAACGTCAAATTTATTGAGTTGCGGTTACAGGCCTCATTTACATAAATGCGTCGTCACAAAATACGATGTCATTCGGCTAATGTAACTACTGTGTACCTACCTTTGGACGTGTAGGATGTTCCATATTAATGGGGTGACATAGACAATCAAACATAAAGCACCCCATATTTTTCAGAATATCATGTAGCAGATTGCATATATGCTATCCTTAAAAATAACCACAATCTAATCTGGTTTAAGTAGAAATAGAATTGATTTTCTGCAGCCAACTATTATATGAAATTTTAGGCAGTTTATCGAAATTTTGATCACTTTTATTAGGTACTTATTATGAAAAAAAAATAAATATGGGGAATAAAGCGGGGTAAATTGCGAACATGAAAAATTGATTTTTTCATTTTTGATTGATCTCAAAATAAAGCATCAAATATTTACTTCAATGTGGTTGTATATACATTTAAATTTTTGTACTTGAAGTATAAGTGTTACAAATATTAAGGAAATTTCTAATTACAAAATTGGGTATAAGTGTACAAATTTTCACGAATGTCGTTTAAGTGGCTTTTAAAGTTTCAATTTGCAATACGAACCAAGAATACCAATTTACTCCTAACTGGTCCTCCTTGAAAAGATATTTCATGATTTTTTAAAATTAGTTTTTTTATTATACCGATTTTTAGTATATCGATAAAGTATATATTATAGTTCAGGCACACCATAGAATATGTACCTAATTTAATCAGTAGTTCAAAGGGAATGAAGATTAACAGTTGAAGAGGTTGTTAGAGTAAGAAACATGTTTCTTGTTTGATATCTTTTCTTAAACGAACCATGATCAGAAAGATGAAAAAACCTTTTGACTTTGAGGCAAAATTTGATAAAATTTCGGTGACTAACTGACTTGCGGAGAGTTTAAAACAAATTGGTTTTTGCAAAATGACTGTAATTCAATCAATCAAAAAGTAACAAAGTTTTGTTAAATTAATGAAATCAGCCTCCGCGCATTGGAGCGAAAATGTCGCAGAACGCGACACGGACGCAGGATCGGTGCTAAGTGCACCCGCCGGCCCAGTGGTGGGTGACGCGCACGTGCCTAACTCGCATGAAAGGGTTGTTCTCAGGAGTGGCCCACTCGCGGGGGAGGCCGAGCGCTGCAAAGCCAAGTTAATAATTAAAATTCAAAGCATGCACCCGCCCGCGGCCATGGCACAAGGATCTGCAGAGACATAAAGAGAAACGATGTAATTACAGCGGGGCGAGTCTAATTCAGAGCAAGGACAAGTTTTCCTGTTTTTAAAAGCATTTTGCTGTTATTACCAGCCCTGATAAAACGCATTAATGAACTTTGCAAAGTTTTAATTTTTTATGAAGTGAGAATTGGGCGCTTATTCAATCAGCACTTGCTGCGCCACGCCGTATCTCATCGCGCTGTTTTTCGCTAGCACAGAAAAAGTACGGCTCGCGGAAGGAAGGATTCACTCGAATAAAAAATAAGTAAATAAATAAATGAATTAAATCTGGGCTTGCATCATTACTGCAGCTACTGTCGCGCTGTAGACCAATTTGAATAAGTGTCGTCGAGTCTCACCTCTTGGGGGTGTCATTAAAACCATACATGGCGCGGAGGGCCGCCCCCCATGGGCTTGTACACCTCAAAAGAGTTTTACAAGTCCCGCGTCGAGGGCATAATGCCCAAATTAAAGCAGCCAAACTCCCGTAATCAAGTCGAAAGTGCCCACAATACGTAAAAGGGAGAAATTTGAGTTTTATGTTACCCTTAACGATAGAGGCCATCGAGGGTGGGTAAGGTGGGCTTGATTCGCGAAATGTGTAGGTGGCCCGCCGGGTTCCGCCGCTGAACGCAATTAACATGTAGCCAAATCGCAGATATGAACATAATAAAACCGTCACTTAGCCAACGACGCTTTACATTACTTTGTAGCCGCCCCCCTTTGGCCACAAGTAGGTTACTCGCTTTAACCCTTAACTGGTGTCGTCGCTGTAGACTTGCCTTTTCCCTTTATTTGATATGGGTCCGATTTTTTACTATGCCCGTGCTGAGGCTGAGGCTGTGGCCACATCGCGTCAGGCGTTGCTTTATCGTAGCTCTAAGTATGCCCTAGCTATCTTTTGCTTTTTACTGATTGTTCCGCTTTATTCTTCCCCAGGGTATGCCAGTAACTCAGAACGTTTCATGGGGTGTTATCATCTCAACAAGATCCCTGGTGCTCCAAAGAGTTGCTCGTTTGCATGCCGGACTCTATGCATGTTCAGCGGCCAACGATAGAGGAGAAACACAAAGTGCCTTAGTTAACCTACGAATACGATGTAAGTAGAACTCGAATTCCACAGATACTCCGAACTGCTTTGAGTACGCCAAACTTAGTTAGAAAACTACCATCGTTCCACATCCACTTTTACTGACATAATAATTATTTGGAATCTAGGAAGCAGGGTACGTCAATTTTTAAGGTGGCTAGATAAGAAAAACGGGCTTAAATTCCATGCAACAATTTTAAACTATAAAAAACTCAACAAAGTATCTTGTAAAATAATTTTTTTTGCAAGGGTTTTTTGATTATATCTTGAGATATACTTGTTAGAAATCTTTTATCCTGAGTATGCGAAAAAAAATGAGTAGACATACATATTTACTTAATGATCAACTCAAAGTCGGTGACAAATTTGGAAACTATTATAGAATTTAAAAAATTTGACTGTATTCCAAGAACTATGAAATTTTTATTCAGGGTAAATTTATATTATTGTCACTGTCATAAGGTCATTTTCCAGCCAGTGTACAAAATTAAATTTACCTTAGTGAATAGTAAACAAATACAAGTTGTTTAAAGGGCTTTATGACTGTTTGACAATGACGACTTCATTTTTCAATGTTTAAAATATTTGATCGTTAAAATTTAAAAATTCTAGCGTACACAAATGAACTTTTACATAAAATTACATAATGGAATTTTAATAATTTGTGTGTATTTGTTTTGCCTAGCATTTTAAGGAATTATTAAATATTTTTCAACTATGCTGGATGCTTTACAATTCACATATGTGTGATATTTAGCCGGTTTTTTAAATAGACCACTGAAATCAGAATACACTTTTTGAAAGCTCTATCTACATAACTATTTTTGAAAATTCCATTTTCATTAATAACAAACCTCAAGGGGATGCGTGTGGAATCGTCCGTACGATCCACAAAAGAAAGTCACTGGACCTTATACATATCTTAAATATAAAACTATGTTCAGAATACGTCTTTGGATAATTTCCAATTCCCCGAAAATGCCAGCGTACTGTCGCACGGTTCGGTATAGCTGCATTAAATTCAAATTAAGCCACCATGCCCGCAGAATAGAGTTCCTTTTCGGGAATGTAGGGACACAAGGATAGGCCAAAGTGCACGTCCCCTGGATCTATTTGCTCCCCTTCATTTACGAGCTCTCCTTCAGTAACCTTATACATATTTTTGTAAGCTTATTTTCCACCCATGTACACACAAAAAAAAATTATCGAATAACATTTAACATAATTTATGCATCCGTTTCGCCCCCGGGACATCCGATCGGTTAACGAAATCATGCGAAATCTCGTTTGCCTTACACGATTCCGGTGCAAAATCATTTCTACTGCCAATGCATAAATTCAAATAAAGCTTTGAGCGTATATCCTGAATTATTCTTAAATTTTCCTCAATTTTCCAGAATTTCCATACAAATGTGTCTGGATGGGCGCCTCCCCGATAAGTGTGAATCCATTCCCGATATTGCACTGGATAGTCTTCGGGTTAAAAATGTAAATTGGCCCAAAATGGGCCCTCCAAATGCAATAAATGCTTAAGTGCAGAGTATCTGTTCTCGAGATGAAATTGTTTTGCCATACACGGCCGGTAACACGCCGGTATTTCATATTACATAGTGTTCGTGTATTTTGCGAGTCCTGCGGGGCTTTTATGCAGCAATGAAGAGCACTCTGGCTGTGCTGCAATATTTCAATTATTTCGAGTGCGAGTCAAGTGAAAAACTCCCTCGAAAACTTATTTAATGGACGCCTAAACGACGCGGTGCACGCCGTCGGCGAGTGAGTGCGAACCCATCAGCAAAGAGGTACATTCGACAGAGGAGCAACGAAAAATTCCAATTTTGTCCCCATAAATCGAATTGCATTTATAGCAGCATCCAATAAAGAATCTTTCCAGCACTTCCTTCGGAGGAAAGGGATGAAACTGAACGAATTGATACATTTTGAGTATTTTCAGTGCCGGACGACAGTAAAGCGAATCTTGTCAGCTTCTACCATTTTTTTTTAGATACTTTTGCATTGAAAATGTAGTTGAAGAGAAGGAGAATGCATTTAAGAAATTGAATCACTGCGTGTCCCTGTGCAGTTCATACATTTTATACATTAAATTTCAAAGTATTCGACTGTTAAATGTCTTTGGGGGCATTTTAATATGTTTCAGAAGCTTTCAATTAATATTACTTCAGTGATGCATTTAGTTGTCGCGCAACGATGTTAAATCATTTATGCTGATGGCAGTCTTCAATATTCTCAGGGTTAAGAATGGAATATTTATTACAATCCACGTATTACGAAAATTGGATAGGTCTTTTAAGAAATAATAGATAATTTGGTCAAAATTCTAATATTTATTTGAGAGGAAGTTATATCCCATCCATTAATCGTTATTAAAGTTATGCATTAATCTCTTGACTATAAAAGAGTTAGGACGGTGATTGCCATTTTACAAAGAAAATAAGTGACTCATTCAAAATTCAACTTTTTATTCACGATGCTTATTTTTAAACATACCTTAACAATATGCCAACTTTTTAAATTATATTATTATTTTTCCTCCTTCAAAAAAGCTCAAAAACTACATATGAAAGCAATGATTGTTGAACTCACTTTTCTTTTTACTAAACACTCTAATATTAAGCGAGATACACGTGATTAACAAACAGATAGAAATTAGGTTAATGTTATGAAATAAGGCACTCTTTTATTAAATTATAAATGTGTCCTGATAGTGTTTTCTGGTTTTTAGCACTTCTTTTTTAAAATGTTATCACACTATTGTTAAATGCTCAACCTCAAAATTTGTGTTTTATATTTAAAATCATAAGAAAAAATATGAAATTTCCGCAGCGTTAAGATGATTAGCTATTTTGATATTTTCGTTTTTCACTTTATCGAAACAAGCATCTAAAACTAATATTGTTGACACTATTATTATATTTCAATAGAACCTTGTAACTAAGTACAAGCTTTCTCAACATTTATTTTACCACTATAGTAAACTCGGAAGCATATTGTTTGTGAGTATTTATATCATTAAGATGTTTGTAGGTTTTGGAGATTTTTCAATAACACGCTGCTGTTATGATATCAAATTGTAAGTGATACTATTCGTGTCGATGCCTTGTAGGTACAAAATTGCACAAAGGCATTATCAAGGAGAAATGTCGAAATTCGATAGTCGACTACTTCAGGCAACGCCCTGAGCGATTCTAATACCTTTGTTTTGATACTTTACCTGATTTCGGGGGAGGCACAGTACCAATTAATTCATCGTCAAATAGAAAGTTCATCTTTGAATCAATTAAGAGAAAACGCCCGTAAACATTTATAACCAGGCGGAGGTAGAGAATGCAAACCATTTAGTACATTTGGCAAATTTCATTATTTATCAACGAAGAAATTAATTGAACCATATGTTACGGCTCCTCTTTGCGGTTTGGACCTTTTTGCGAAAATTTTCTGCTACGTAAGACAAACTTTAGGAACGAACTTTATCTTGTGGATTTGTACAGTTGTACATAAGGCGGCAGGTAACTCAATGAGCGCACCTTAAGCTCAGCGCAATTCTGGTGATGGGGTTTCCTGGGGGTGAGGTGAGCGCGGTGTCCGGATGCGGGTGGGGCTAAATTTGATTTTAACTCGTTTTTAATTACCTCACCCACCTCACCTTTTGAAATTCTAAGGGGTAGGCAGCCATTTCCCTGAGATGAGCTATAATTGCTTAAGCCTCAAAACAACTTCTCGGTTCGACTTTAGGTTTGGTTCTCAGCTTTTAGCCGGTATCTCCAAAATATCTCCATTAGAAGCCCTAAAACCGCAGTTTTCGAGCTTTAATTAATTTTTAAAACAACCAGCCCAACCCTTACATCCCTCCTGCCGTTGAACTTCCAATCGCCTTTAAGTTTCCAGGTGCCGGCCTGGCCCTCAGGAAGACTTGCAAGTCGTGCGACCTAAATCTGGTCAGGGAAGCTGCAAAACTAAAAATTTAATTCCCTTGCCATATTTAGGGGCACTTCGGACTTAATGGAATTAAAATGTTCTACTTTCCAGTGAGATGAAATATTTTTTTGCCGCATGACACCGCTAAGATAGAGAAAATTATTAGTGGGCGGTGTGGGGCGTCGTCACAGATATTCGTCACTGTGATAGAGCTTCTTTCGCGTGTACTTTCGAAATTATGCTTGGTTTTAACGAGATTAAAATTAATTCTACGCTGGAAACTCCTATCCGGATGAGTTTCTGTCCATTTTAGTTTACGAAACTGTCGCGAAGAGATCAGTTGGCCATTATTTCATAAGTCACGAAAAATCGTCGAGTGTCTTTGACGTGGTTAATGGGATTGAGTCGAAAATAGTAGTGCAAATAAAACTGAAAGTTTCCAAGATTAGTCGCTAATTTAATAAATCATTGACCTTCCGCCCAGCTCTTATTCTGGATTGACCCATTGCTAGGCTCCGATTCTGCCCGCCTCCAGATAGAACCACATCCGTTTTTCCTTCGAAAATTCCAATTTATCGTTCTGGATGTCCTACAAAAACAGAATCAACTCCGACAAAGTTTACAATGGAAAGTGGCAATTGGAAAAATTGAATTGCTGCTGCCTCGGCAGAGAGCTCCGTTTTTCTATCGTTTCACTAGAAAAGCTACCATTAAAAAAACCGGCATGACGTTAAGTCGGTGCACACATATTGAGACAAAATCGTTTTATTATTAACAAAAGGTAAACCAAAGAAAAAAAATAGGTCATTTATAAATTCGACCACGCAAATATGCACAGCGTCCGATTCCAAAATTAAGAGAATTTAAGTTTCTAGTATTGGTGTTATTGTCCTACAGCGGAGTAGACGTGAAATCTCGGTTGCAAATACTAGAGATTACAAAATTATGAAACACAAATAATTGCGGCAGCTTATAAAATGTGGGATTGTATAAATACTGACAAACAAAACAGCTAGAAAACAATTAACAGAGTAGTCAATAGTAATAAATTAAGCTTATAACATACTTAATTTGATGCTTTTGTGTTGACTCCGCACTTGTTTTTTATTTAAAAGAATATTCCTTACGTAATTTTAAGAATAAATTTGTGTTCACAAAATGTTTTCTTCTACATCTCAAGAGAGAGGCTGAATTTATTCTTATTCAAGAAAGAACCTTACTGTGAGACTAACTAATTAACTGAACTTAAAAACTTTCAACTAGGTTTTAAGAATTTTCGTTTTATTTAGATACTTTTGGTAGTGGCGATATAACTATGACATTAATACTTTTGCTTAATTTTCTACAACTGATAAGCTTCGTGCCACACCTCTCATACTGTCTTCAAAAAAAAAGATTCAGTAATTGAACAAGCAAAATCTAAAATTAACATAAGTACCCAATGTTCTGTTCTTATTGAAAAAATTAGTCTATGCAATAAATTGAACACTCATCAAAAAAACCTGGAAATAATAACATTTTCAATATGTAAGCAAAAGAACATCTTTAAAAGCAAGTAGAAAAAATTACACCCAGTAAAATTTTCATTTCAGCGAAAAAAACTTTTAATCCAATTTTGTCGGCTTAATCCATATTACATCCTTGACAAATTAGGTACAACCCGGAGCACAAAGCTTTGGAGGTGGTTGTCATATTCAAAGCGACGAAAAATTGGTAATAAATTAATTTAAATTAGTAATATTGGAGTCAATTTGAAAGTAATCGGTTTTTTGAAGTTGCAACCTTATGACAAACGAGAATTTTTGAAATTACTGATAATTAAGCATTAAATGTTTGTATTTCTTTTCTAAAAAATCGAAATATAATGCGAAAATTATACAAGCAGGATTAAGGAATTATTCGAACCCAGAGTTTTTGAAATGGTACTTAGTTGCCTGAACAATTTGTGAAAGAATTTGTAGGAACTACTAATTAAAAAACATAAAATAACAAAATATGTACTAAACTGCGAGAATATAATCAATTAAATACTAAGTTTTAATACAACAGAAAACAAATTTAATGAGAATTAAAATTTTAACTCGCGCTTCCATATCTGATTCTGGATAAAAGTGAAATATTTTCCTAATGAATATTTTAAAATTGCCTTAAGTTTTAATCAAAAGTATTATGCCCAGTCTTTCGAAGTTGGGAATTGAAACATTTCAAAATTCAAATTATTTTAACCTCTCGATTCCAATATAATTCAAATTGCACAATTCTGTACGTGAAGAATGGCGATCTCTTCTCTACATAGGGTGAAAGTCGGTTATGTCATCCTAATTAGAATGAACTTGTATGTTTTGTCGCACAATTCAAAACATCCCTCTTTTTCGGTAGATCATCAATCAAAGGGTGCGAAAGCAGTGAAAGGGGCGATAAGCCGAGATTTGTTTTTCCCTTCCCATAAATGTGAAAGAAGGCGTTTGCTGCGGATTCCTCTGATTGATAATTTCCCTGCGAAAGGGTCCTCCCCTAATCTCAAAACTATAAAAGTGAAAAATTGCCCCGAATAATACGTCGGTCCTCGAACTGAGCGACTGAGGGACTGTTTTATGAATCTCTGGACACAAGGCCGACGCCCGTATAAAGTACCTTTGATAAACAACTTCTGCATAGCGTTCGGAGCCCCCAAAGCCACAGGTGCGAATGCCTGGCTCAAATGTATCGCAATATTCCCGAAGTGTTGTTAAACTGCCTGTGAAATATGCACGAGGAAACTTAGGAAAAGTTTCCGGAACATTTGGGAAATATATGCATTCGCCCCTTGATTAAGTAAATGGGGCGGAGACCCGAGAGCCCTTTTTGAGGAATAAAGGCACCCAGCCCCCAGAGAATGAAAAATCAAACGTGAAAACCTGAAAGTGCTCAGAAGCCGAACTTTCGAAAACCACTTGCCTTGTGGAAAGGAGTGTTTGATCTGCGGAGAAATAGCTGCCTGCAACTAACGAGCAGCGATCCCCGGTTCCTCCGAAGGTAAAATACGGCCCGGGCCCTACTGACGAAGATTTAACTAAAATTTATTTGGCTTATAAATCAAGGAGCAATTAAAGCATATTTACATCTTAGCGTTAATTATGTAGGTGCGTTTTCCACCCCACCACCCACCCGCCTTGGAACACCTGACAAAGCCAAAATTGCCGAAAACGACTGCCGGAATCCCAAGAGGCACGTATCAATGCCCAGGAAACAGTGCAATTAATCAAAGCATGCTGCCAAAAGGGTTCCAGGAATTACCTAATCCACTTTTATCGAGCGGCCTGGTGGGGGTGGGTAAACATATAAATCGGGATCGCTGCACATATGCAATATGGAACTCTGTGTATTACGTATTAACGTATTGATAGCTGTCAGATTTAGTAAGAGTTATTAACGTTTATCAATTTAAGCTGAAATTGTTTGCATTTAATTAATATTATGAGATGGGTCCCAAGGCAAACAGTTCCTCCTCCGCTGCGGCGGGGGCGGCGCGCGTAACGGAGCGCTGGATCCGCTCCCGAAAAGAGCAGAATTTTGCAACTAATTAGAATTCGGTCGGCTTGCTCATTTGATTAACTCACTCACTTAATTTTGGCCTGTTGTTTGGACGCAAATAAGACGCACAAAATGTAGACATAAAAGCTGCAGGCGGCGATAGCTGGATTAATACTAATTATGTTTTCGTAATGCCATTACATATTCCTAATGGACTGCACAAACAATTAATCGATATTAACAGATTTTTTTTCTGAAACATTAGCAAACATTTCCGATGTGATTAACTTAATTTGCCATTTATGTACATATAGAGGATGCCCAGGCTGTTATCGGTTCTTATTAATTTTGGGAAATGACGAAGTATTCAATTATTTTGTTTTTTTTGTTTTTTTAATAATGTTTTCAACCCTTAAATAACTTGCACATCTAAAATATAAATTAAACCCGACTGTTTAATTAAATTTCAATACTATTTGATTATTGATTACTACGTCTTTATTATTATTCCAAAAAATGACTTCATTTAGTCAAGGGTAAATTGCTATTTCCTTACGGAATTAAACATCGAAAAAATCCAATAATCAACAAGAAAATAAATTGATATACTTTGGTTAAAGTCAATTTTATGGGGTTCAAAAGGGATGATATTTATGGGAATGACGTTTATCTAAGATCAAGATAGTTGCAAAGAAATGATGGAATTTATGATGGTACAAATGTGTGTCCCCAAACAGGTCAAGAAAAAAAATATGTTGGTTGTGATTGTTACGAGTTCAGAGATTAAGGAAACCACATACAAAAATTGCATTCATACACAATTTTAAAAATTTGTAAATATATTTATATTATCATTTATATAACTAGATAATTATTTCATCATCATAAAATTTAATAAATTTGAAAACATATCAAAGCAAGCAGGTATCGGTCAAGATGAACAGAATTAAATATGTGTAAAATATAACGAAGAACTCATTTTGCAGTAGTGTTTGAATTAGTTTAAATTGCGATTTAAGCAACACAGAGTATAATCCACGTACTTGAATAAACATAAACTAAAAGTCTTTTAACAAAATTACAAATCAATCAATATCCTAAAAACAGTATATTAAGCTCATATTGTTTTAGCATATTACCATTGCATACAATACCACGTATTTAATTAATTTCCGGTATCTGTATGCAGAAAAAAGATGTTGAATCGAATGGAGATTTCATTGTAGGATAGTCTCGCAATTACAGCATTAGTTTGGATTAATAAAATTGAGGATGATGATGGTAATATAAAATAGTTACTTGAACTATTAAAGAATTTGATACAACGAACAAATCAGCCAAAATTTTATTTTATTATTATTTAAAGTAATGGTTCTATAAAGGGGCGTGTTTTATATGTAGGAAGATTGTTTTCGGAAAAGTAATATATAAACAATTAAAATAGCTACAAATATTTTGTTCATTTAAATTAATCAAAGGACAGATTTTTGCTATAAGAGGCAATCTTTTACTAAATTTGTTACATCTTGCAGTTATATATTATATGTACTTAGTTGAGGTACTTGAGAATTACGACATTTTAGTAAAATATATTACTTAGCGTTATATGTAGTATTATTATGTTACTAAAATAATTTTATATAACCGTTTTTTTAGTTATGTTTGTAAAGGAAGTATTCAGTAAATTTGCAATTCTCAAATTGGCTTATACTCTAAAAAAGTGAAAAAGTTCATACTATGCCTAGATATTTTAGTTCGAACTTTTTTCATTCCCAGATTGAGAAGTGTCAATCAAACTCAAAAGTGAAGCTCTTTATAGATACGTGGACTTTATGAAATAAATACTAAACTGAGACGAAAAATTTGCTTATGGATCCTTTACAGATGCCCCGGTGTGCACCAGCAGCACAGTGACCGTTGTGGGAGCCTCCTTGGAAGAATCTGTACCAATACCATGCCGTGTAAATTCTGATCCTGCGGAAATTGAATTTGAATGGACGTTTTCCAGCAGCGGGGAGCACTTTGAAGTCCCATCCGGACACTATGCAACAGTCCAGGAGGCGACTGGCGGCACACATCGCACGATAATTGAATCAAACGAGACCCGCATCGAGACGTACGGTATGTAGATTTGAAGGCGGTACGGACTTTGGACAGGTGTCCGGATGCCTCCAGTGTGTCCTGTGCCGTGTCCTTGTTTAAACTTGGACTGACGTCAGATTAATTTAATTTGCTCTAACGCAGTCGAGACGGTGAGTGAGCTGATCTACACCCCGAAGAGCGAGCGGGACTACGGGACGCTGGCGTGCTGGGGTAAGAACGCAATCGGGAAGCAGATGGAACCGTGCGTCTTCCAGGTAGTTCCGGCAGGTATTTCGGGCTAAATTAGTTCGTCGGCAGGGATCTAATTTCTTATTTACAGCGAAGCCCGCCTCGCTCCGGAACTGTACGCTGCGGCCGTACGCAGTGGCCGCCTCCATCCCCCAGAACTCCTCGAATCAGTCAACAATAAGCCCTCATCACACTGCCGTGTCCTACGGACGGGAGGCGAATAATTTTCGCATTGAATTTTTACGTGATGTATCAAGGAGCTCGAGGAAAAGGTCAGCCTCGCACAACTCATCGTCGAGGACCGTCGCAGCGAGGACAAAACGTGACACGTTCCCGGAACTGGGTCAGGTTTCAGTTCCTAATTTAACGTCGAACGGCGCCAAGACGTATGGACCCCATAATCTCTGCCAGAGGCTGGGAGGACGAGAAAAAGCAACCTTGCTAACAGGCCGGCCAGAATCGAATTTATCATACACGATACGGAAAAGTGACACGATTCGAATGTCAAAGAGACAGGCGAGTAGTTTCGGCGCTTTGAGCACCAAACTAGATAAATTACAAGCGGGCGGCACGGGTAATGACGATGATAAATTAGATAAGACCCGGGCGGCCGTTCAATCCGGCAAAAACTACAAGATGGCCGCTGCAAATGGGTCCGATGATGTTTTGCCAAACTATGCATATCTAAAAGTGGATGCATCTGTAACTGGCAACCATTTGGAAAATTACGACAATATCGTTTATTCGGCCATCGAGCTCGAGTGTGTCGCTGGCTACGACGGTGGCTTGCCACAGTATTTTGTGCTCGAAGCATACGACTCAAGGACAAAAAGGCTCAGACTGAACATGACCAGTACACACCCTGAGCTACCCCTCTTCCGAATCGACTTATCAGGTAAATTAATTCGCCCATATCACATTCTGTTTGCATTTGCAAATATGGCAACAGCCGGGACGGGGACGTGCTCGCCCTTAATTATTTATCTCCTGATTATTTACATAGGTCTTCTCGGTCGTCGTGGGCACAGATTACTGCAAGGATACCGTCCACAGATTTCTCCCTGCACATTAATTATAGGAGCTAGTGAATGTGGCTGTACACAAAAACTCCTTGGGTTTTATCCAACTTTATGTTTCATTCCTCATACTCTCTTGAAAATTTTCGCAAAATATGTAGTGCACATTTGCCGACATCAGTATTTGAATAAAATTTTAAAACAATTTTTTTTACTCACATTAAGTATTGGCTCTGTGCCAGAAAACTTTTAACGAGACTCAATAAAGTTTTGCTTACTTAATTTTAAAATATAAAAGCTCATTCGTGCTCAAATTACAAACCCTTCGAGACGAGTTATATGTAAAGTAATTTAATTTTTGAGTAAATTAGGGAGTTTAAACTCTAGCTAGCTTTATTTTCGAAACGCGAAAACGGTATGGAGTTATGGTTTATTTCAAAATGTTCCCTACTCCTTCAAGGAGCGAATCAAGAAATGTTTTCGTCTAAGAAATTAAAAACCAAAAAAGTATCTAGTTCTATTGAATTTATTTTATTGAAAAAATTTCGTACCTTACTTTTTTTTTGTATTTTAATTTTTACTGGCAACATTTCAAAGAGAAAGCTAATAAAAGATGACTTCCATTACAATTTTAGCCTTTGTTTTTTAATAAATATATGAGAAAGAAATAAACTTGTGTATTTGCATAAGTTTACTGAAAGAAATCAAAACTTGACTAATTCTCGAAAATGTTTAATTAAATTTCGGCGAAAATACATTGGCAAGCCTTATTGATTGTTTAAATACCAAACTAAATTGGTAACTAAAAAGTTGTTCAATATTTAATCTTCTCAATTCAACATCCCTTTTCTCCTCATGATGCTAACAATTTTAATCTCTTTAAGCAATTTTAATTCGGCTTTTCTTATAAATTCACTTAAATACCTTACTATAAAGTGTTCCTAGTACCAGTCTTGTTATTTTAGTTTCAAAAAAGTTTTATTACTTCAGGCTATCTGCACTTTTACCTTTTCTGAATTTTCTGAAGAATTATGAATGTTTTACCTATTGTTGTGCAGATTAAGTTGAAAATTATATCTGTTATGCTTAAAAGTTTCGTATGATGTTAACAGCTGTTTTTCTGTGATATTTCGTAATAGTCTTTTTTACCTGTGTTATGCTACTCGACGGTACATCTGCTTTTTTTTCTATTTACTTGGAATTTTAACACTGTAAAAATGTCTCAGCAACGTAAAATATAACGAAAGTAAAAACCGATGAAGGATTTGTATAGCCTTTAAAAGATTTCAAAAATAAGAAAATAACTACGTAAAGAAGATGACGGGAAATAGACGCTCCTAACAGAGCTTTAGTCCGATTAAAGAGGGTATTTTTTGATTGAATCGCCCTTTATCGTTTTTCTAACCGTTTCATAAAAATAAACATCTTTCTCCTGCGCCCTTCCGGAATCCGTTGTAATTCAATTTCATCTCGATAATCACCCCAAGCAAAGAGCTTTTTTTCCTACCCCAAAAAAGTTTCTACTTAGTTCCTTTCAATTACCTTGTTTTCTGTTCAAAGCGGATGAGGAAGCGAATAACGCCTTTGTTGAAGAAAATAAAAGTTCCGGGAGCAGGAGGAGATAAGTAGTTAAGGTGTTGGTGCACGGTCATTAAGCGTCATTACTGCCAAAATAAACTTGTCGAAAGTGAAAAAGCGTAAATTCCTCAATGCGATTACTTTTCCCCTACAGAACTATCCCCGTCGGACCCCTACTCGGATGGGAACCCAACCCTGCACCTGGTGGTCTACAGCGTGAATCAAAAGGGCAGATCGGAGCCATTTATCCTCGAGGACATCGCCATTAATGAAGCGGAAAAACGAGCAGGTAAGAGCAACAATATCACATTTTTTGGGCTGCCAAGCAGATTTTAATCCGCGCTTTATGTGCTCCACCTTGAGGGATTCGCCGGCTCCGGCAGCCGAGCGAGCGCGCTATCGCATTAAAATCGAACGCCGTCGCGGCGCCGTTTTCCAAATTGAATTATACGGAGCCCGGCGAGCACAGCATCCGACGTGAGTGGAGCAAAACAATTTCCCTCAGTTGCTCATGTGGGAGCACTCTTCCCGATACTCGGAATGAATATTTTTATACTTTTATTAAATTGGATCGGGTTGCGGCGAGGGGTGGGGTCGCTGCCGGGAGCGCCGGTATTTATAGCGCTCCTCTTATGGCGTACCTGTGGCGGTGGGGCGCATTTCAAACAAAGCCAAACGATTCAAATTGGAAATTGCTCAAGATATTCTGAGGGGGTGGCCCGAGACGGTGGAGCCCGTTTCCACCCCTGCCGCTCATCTTAAATCAAATTGAAGTTCGTGACGAGTTGGATGCAGAAGCCCCCGCGATCTGAGCGTCAATGCCGCACTTGGCGCTGCTCTTCTTTGTTTCAGCCGCAAAAATGAATGGCGTCTGCCAACAAAGTTGCACTTCTTGCGGATGTGTTTCGGGCGTCTCAGGAAATTGATGAGTTGAACAAGTGATTATCCCTTGGAGCGATGCGGGCGTTCCAGGAACCCAATCCTGGATCATGACACTTTACGACGAGTATTTGTTGGTTATGGAAATATGAACGCGCGACAATGTTGCAAAAATTTCGAAAATCGGAACCGAACTTGTAGACGTTGAAAGGGAATACGCCTAGAAATAAACTTGAGCAAATCTTCACAATCAGAAGTCGTTTCATGAGCGACATCCATAAATTCATACCGCTCCATAAATTGAATTTGCACGACTTGATGATTTTACTAATGGAATAATGCGTTTTCTATTATATTTCAAACGCTTTCATGCTATAAGAAATATCCGTTTGCACAAAAATATTTATGCAGTATAATCCACATATAACAACCCTCAACAAGCCAACTACACTTAGTCGTACTAACGAGACGGCGCACAAAACAAACAAACACCGACGAATGAAGTTAATCTTGTTTTCATGCACATACTTATATTAATATTACTGCAGTTATGAAATAAATTTCTATTTAAATAAAACAAATTCATATTAATATAAACAAAAAATAACTTTAATGGAAATTAAACATAGCACACTACATTGTACCCATGTAAATTCATATGATTATAATATATTTAAATGCAGTTGGCCACTAAAACCGGAGTCGTACTAAACAGATATATGAAAGTTAACTTAAGTTTGTATTTCCGTCACTAACAACGGCTAGACTTTTGACACACAGCTGGTATATAGTAGATACCATGGTATTCTCTATACTATGCTGAGTGACACACAGCTATTTAGTATTAACTAACATTAGCCTTGCGTGAATGACAAATAAATTTTAAGAACTGCTTGAAATCGGCGCTGTAGTCACTAATATGCTTGTATGCCATGAAAAAAACCCTAGTATCGATAGTACGTTTATACCAGCTTGCTCGCCCTATACTAGATGTGTGTCGCAGGAATCAGGCGACAAACGAAGTCGCTATGTCCGAATTCTACAGTATTTTAATTTACAAAATTAATAAACAGACTTTTTTAACTAAATATACATAAATTATATTATTTCCCGCAAGCTCGGATAATTTTACAATGTACTTAGATAGTCAGTCTTCCAGGAATAATTTCAAATAATATGGATGTTTTGATTGAAATATCACAGTAGCTTTGCTAAACTCTTAAGCTCGGCCGCATAAGGCCATTGCTCGTTTGTTCGTAATAGACTTACCTTGCTCCATTATGTCCGCCTTCTAGCTCTCTGCCTACCTTGAATTATAGATTTGAATAGTGCTACAGGAATTGTATTCAGTGTCTTTGCCATTAATTACGTAATTATGCATGATGTTGAAATTTAATCGATTTTAAAGCCCTTAACATATTTATACGTAGCTAAAACACGTTAAGTTTTAAGTAGACACATTCGAAGGGATCAAACTCATGCAACGTATAAATTAGATAGAAAGATTTACATATTAAGCAAGATTGCATTTGTTCAATTTCCTTTTTTTATGTTTTCCTCCGGGAGTTTTAAGAACCATTGTAATAGGTCAATTTTGCAAGTATTATAACAACAAATATTTACGTAACACGATGACCTTAACTCTGTAGACAAAATCAAACAAGACATCCCCTTTCTGAAAATTCGATTAACAGACTTGAAGAACTTAAAACAATCTGGACACATTTTTCCTGTTTTCTTGAAAGCAGAATTTGAAGATGAGTTACAAATAGAATTTTTCTAAACCAGTAATTTTATTTCCTGCGAGAACATTCTCGATGAATTCAAAGGGTTGGCGGGAAAGTGAAAATCAGAAAGGACGAAAAAACTAAAGAAGAATTGTTATAATGTACATATGTTAAACCATATAATCGGTTATATTTTATGGTTTTAATTTTTTTAAATTACTCCAAATGAGTACGTATTTTTCTAAAAGTTGTTCATTATATATTTTTGTAATATTTTATAATGTAGGCATTGCGTGTAATGTGTCGATAGTGTAAATAAAAAAAAATGCGATATACATACATATATGTACCACAAAGTCTTAATGGACTGTGAACGCTGTGCGAATGTTAGAGAATATTTCAATAAAGAATGAATGCCCTGACGAAAATCGTGCGTATCACTTTTGAGGCAACCTATCCACGTGAGGGCGACTAACTCCTTCATGACTGTTGTAACGAGCTTTTCGCGAGCGATCCGTAATTTATGTGAAGTTAGATGTTTTGCCAGAGTAGCATAAACAGCCACTGTGAACGTCCTAGCACATGTCTCCTCGCTGAAAAGATCAATAAACAAATCTCTGTTCGCATGAATTTATGAGTGCAAATGGATCCTTGCAGTTCGCCGGCGATGCTTCTGATAAAACAGTCGTGGGCGGGCAAACATAGCCGTTGTATCCTGGCGGATAGATTTCGCAAAGTCCCACCGAGTTTTATTGGCACCCTCGGGAGCCGGAGCGCGTCCGCGGCAAGTTTCGAAGCGTCGTAGCCGTAGTTCAAAAGGAAAATAGAACTGTCTATTTGCGACTACTTTGATGCTTATCAGGGAATTTTCCCGGCGTCCTCAGTGCTGCAGAGAACATAAATCCAGGAAGACGGAGGGACTCGGAGGAGCGCAATACCATCAAATATGCCAAAGACAATGTTTGATATTGTCGCCCGGGGTGGGGTGGTAATACCAAGACGGCGGCGGCGTAAACAAACACAGTGAAAACTAATGCCCCCCATGTATTGACCCACAACCAAAATAACTTAAAAAGTCGGTAGACGTCTTAGCCTAAGTCAAGTCCTGTCTCCTGTTCTTCCAGCCGCACTAACACTCGCCCGCATGCACATCCTGGCAAGTGAGCACAGGCAAACACCGAGAAATCCTGTCGAATAATCTCCCAAAGGGCGTTATTTCATGGGGATATGCGTTATCGCATTTAGGGGTACGCCATCCGTTCCGTCCTGGAATAAGGAATAACCGAGAAAGCGTTTGATACTTTTCAGAGTTTAAGAAGCGAACAATGCCGGCTTGGTCATGGGAGCAGGATATCCTCGCGTTGTTGTTGCCGCCATGCCACGCTCGGGTGGAGCGCCCCAAATGGGGCAATGTGGAAAGAATGAAGCACCACACAAAGCGCTTTCTGTTTTTGATACCTGCTCAGGATTAAATGTAAACAAGATAGCACGAGCTCTCCGCTTTTAAACTTTGATAGGAAAGACATCCAAGATCCAACTGCGATTCATTGTTGATTAAAATCTCAAACTCTTAGATCAACTCAAACTTATTTATGTAGTTAGTTATCATATTATTCAAGTTAAGAAAACAAAACAGAAAAAAAAAAACGATCAATCTGGTAAAACTAATAAAAAATGGAGCTTTAAAAGGTGTCTATCCTACTATCATTTTACAATGCGTATTGTTATAATACCAAGATAGAAAAATAAGGACATAACCATTTTTATCTATATAATTTTTGATTTAAGCAATAGGTGCACTGTACTACAATTATAATGTCTAATAATGTTTGAAAAGTTATAATTATATTGACATACAATAATAAATATCCTAGTTGGGGTCAGTTTATGCAACTCCACGTCAAAATTACTATTTGTAAATGGTTTCTGAGTGGCTTAAATCAAAAGGATGGCTTTTCTTCTTTTCGTACCGGCACTATGGTATTTGTAACTTTGTAGTTCTAAAATGCTCTGTTACTGAGGTCCTGGTATTCCTAATATATTGCCTTTTGACATTCCTGGCTATTTCTGTCAACAGGTAAATCCTTATACTTATTATAACGATGTTCCTAATATTAACGGTTTTATTGAAGGATTTGCCGCGTATTTTACAGTGCAGCTTATTTTGCTTTGACGAACCCGCACTAATGGCACTAATGATGTGCCATTTTATTACAAAATATGCCTTTTCATAAACGAAACTATTTAATTGTGCTAAAAAGGATGAGTAATTGCCCTAGTATTTCCGTAGAAATTCAAAGATATATCCTGGGGACGAAACCAGCATCTACCTTTGCCGTAATTTTAAAGCTTCTCAGACCTGTCTTCCCCAATCTCGTAGCCCCAGTCAAGGCTTGTTGCTTCGGACTATGATTAACTTAGGAGAGGGAATAGAGTCTTTATTCCCAGTTTGTGAGTGGGATGGGCTCCGAGAGGAAATACAAATAATAAGTGCATATTAATAATTCAGGGATTATCGCATATCAGCACTCGCCACAACGAGTTCTAGACAGGGGCCAGGACTGTTTTCGAGATAAATTTGCATGCCATTTGTCCGGGCGGGATGGTGCCACGGCCCGGAAATATGCCGGCTAAGTAATTCTAGTCGAAAGTTGTTAAACATTCTGATTATTTCTAGAGCGACCCGAGTCCCACAAAAGGATAATAATTTATGTTTACATTCACGCACTTCCCTTGTTTACAGAGCGATTCCCCTTGATTGGTCTTCCTTTAAGTACGCGGGGGCGGCGACGCTCCCCGGGGGTGTGGACCGGTCCACATTCCGTTTCGGCGAGATCCTGCATCCTGATAATCTTAATGCTGATAGTCTTCTCCCGATATGCCGCTCACCCCCGCTTCCGCTGTCTCCGGGCAGAAAAATATACGCGATCCAAATAAATTCGCAAAGGAACGAGTCCTGGCGCTGTTGATTTTATGGCCCTTGGCTGAATAACTTAAGACGCGAGATAGCGGCGCCCTGTCGATGTGTGAGTTTTATCTAAACTTCTGTAAATTATTCTCCGGTTGGTGGTTTGCATAATGCGGGTATCTGCCGCTCAAAAGTCGAAATCTCTGAACTTCGTTTATGTGCGTTCTGGAGAGGCTTAAATTGTATCATTTGGTTGCCGACTTCGGCATCAGGAAAGAATGAATGGCCGCATTAGGGGAATAAAAATTGCGCACTTAACATTCATCAAGTGCCGCAGCGGCGAACGGGCGGAATATGTTCGCATAATTTACATGCCCAGGCGGCACTATCCGGCCGCACCCCGCCGAGGCTCCGGTGCACCAAGCGGCTCCTTCCCTCCTTTTATCAGATTAACTCTTCTTCGCCTGGATGTGCTCTTTGGGACCATGTGCGATATTTATCTTTTAATAACTTCCCGAATCCCGGCATTTGCATCTACAGAAAGAAATCCCTCACCTGTAAAGACCCTTCAGCTCTGCTTGTGGGAGGAGTGCGGACTCAGCATGTGCAGAAAAACCGCAGTTCCTTTGAGACCACAGCCGACGTACTCAAATAAAAAGGAGTATTGAAGAAGTAGTTTCTGCCTCCACTTTCATTTGAATCCGAAAGCAGCAAGGACTCCTGGAGTGGGCTTGGAGCGATGCTTTACATCCAGAAGCACATCCTCGGCAAAATAATCCCATTCAGTGGCTTTCATTAGGCACGCTTTCTAATGCGTTTCGGGTCGGCCCTTAAATTCATAGGCATTTACTTTCCGGCTAATAAAATAGACCCTGACGATGTTCCTGGGGAGTCCATCTGTCGCCTCCGGTTCAGGTTAATTTCTATGCCAGGATTCCTTCGTTCGGGGGTGTCGCGTCCCTGCTTCGATTTTCCTGGACGCCTACAGAGCTCCCTTTTTCTTAAAAAGTTATCGAGATCTAATAAATTTTTTTCAGCCGCCAAAATAACTTTAGAAGGACAAGGCTATTGCGGCCAAACAAAGGAAGGGAAATTGGATTTGCTTCGTGTGAGAGTTTTTCCTGTAGCGGAAATTTGCCTTGTTATTTTTTATTGAAGGAAGCATATCCACTTGTGGGCTGAATGAAACAAAGCAAGGGTAAAACAGAATCGACAAATTTTTATGGTTAAATCGATATTGGTTGAATCGTCCTTTTTAAGGTGCTTTTTATAATACTCCTAAAATTTAGAATTAAGATACGTTTCGGAAACGACAGTCGTTTTGGTAGTGTTATTGGTCAATGTTAGCGCTAGCTTCTTTTAAATGGATAATTCTTTTACTTGTAAAACCTTTATTAACATTTTTTTTAAAACTTGTATTGTTGTTGAAAAATCAATATTAAAAATGATTTATATACTTACACTATAATGTATAGAACGTAATCCAAAATTGATCATTCAATCAAGCTTATTAATATTATTTGCGTGTTATATATAACATTGGTTTTTTTTGTGTAAAAAGGTGATTTTTCAATTGACTGACTTCATTTTTCAAATATTAAAACGACTTGACTGTAAGGAAAAATATAAAAAAATATATATATGCACATACATACATACATACAATGTAGCTGTGCGTCTAAGTTTTGTTCTGGTTTCAGGTATGTAAAAACTAATAGCGCATAAGATCGTTTCCATTTTTCCTAAATTTATTTTAGGATGAAAAGGTAAAGTTAACACATACTAAACAAGACTGTGAATAAATTTAATTTCTAAGGATTACGTGAATCAGGAATATGAATGAAACTGCTTTCCGTAAATCTGCTCAAACACTTTTAGATAACTTTTGTTTCGTGGTCTGCTCTTTGTTTTATTTTGTATGTTTTTTCTCTGAAAAAAGCCCAGTATAAATAAAACAAATACTTTCCAATTTATCGGTAATTTTAAGGTTGAACAAGAAAAAGTCGCATATCCTTTTTACCTGTGAACTCTTTCAGTGTTTGTTTTTTAAGAACTCATTTTTATTTAAACTCGCAGCTTTAAATGCGCTGAGGGCGTTAGTGCAATTTCATTCTTCCCTCACTTTTCAATTACGTCGATTCAATTTAACAATTTTACAAAAACCTGAAAAATCTTGTTTCAAAGGCATCTGTATGCAGCATTTCTGAAAGCATTTTAGCGTTCCGCGATGGATGAATATTTCGCTGTTTCCTCCTAATAAAATATTCATCTCACTTCGAACAACGACGAAACCTTCAATGATTTTAGGTATCCCTCACCGCAACTCTGCTAAGTAGAAGGTCTTGGTCCCTTGGAAAATTTCCTGGGCCTCTTCGAGGAGGAGCCTTCTTATAAAACAATCAGTTTCTTGCTGAATATTTTACTAAACAGGAAATCTCAATCTCTTCCCAGACGGTGCAGTGGGGCTCTCGATACTTCCGCTGGCCGCCCTTCTGACGGGCACCCTTCTCACTATCGGAATAGGAATCCTCCTGGTTGTAGTCATTGCTGTGCGAAAGCGTCGGGACCAAGCTAGCAGGAGCTTGTGCGACGACAAGGACAAGCACCTGGGTAAGGAAGACCCTTTGAATCCTGCTCAAGTCCCATGATTTACCTTATTTCTAGGAATGGATGTTACCTTGACAGCGCCGCTAGAGACTGCTCCAGGCCATCAGAGGCTCGTAGTGGCGTACACCTTAAAGCAGGGGGTGGAAAAGCAACCGGATATCCTAAATGCTCAGAAAGGTAATATTAGCTCCTTAGCTTGGTAATTACTTAGATTATTTTATTTCCCTAGATCAAGACAATTCCCTGTGCCTCAAGCAGAAGAGGAACTCATCATCTCCAATGGGAAACCGACCAAACGCTCTTTTCATAGCAAAGCCAAACTTTACATCGCCCACATTTGTAAGCAGACCCCGAACCCTTTAAAAATTTCATGAAATCTTAACCCGAATCAATTCCACAGGAGCCGTCTTCTATGTGTTTTGACGATGGGGACCAGAAGACAACACCGTCACAAAACAGCCTCAGGCAAAGTTCTGAAGACAGCAGGAAGGGCTACAGCCAGCAGCAGCCCGTCTACGAAGCGCTACCACCCAAGGGCTACCACGACCGCGTACCTGCTTCGAACGCACTAAACGCTCCCGTTCACCTAGCGGTTACGCGTCCCGAGGTCAACCGGTACGACACCGGGGTCATCAACTACTGCAACGCGAACTCGGACCTCCAGAACAACATCAACCTAGGGGTGGGCCACAAGTCCGAGCTGTCGATAGCGGACTACCTGGCGACCAGCATTGACTTCAGCCTGGGCAACGCCAGCCAGGTGACCCTGCCGCGGATGGGCAACCCGACGGTCACTAGCAAGTCGGGCAGCTCCTCCCGGAACCACATCATCACGGACACCCTTCCCGGTCCCGAGAGCTGCGTTTAACTGACTCACTATCAAAATATTAAAGACTGGTCCATTCGTATTGTAAGTAACGTAAATTTTAATTAATGTGTAGGTTATGCGACCTGTGTTAGCTACATCCCGATCCTTCCCTCCCCGTGCCGCCTGGAGACTTGGAGGCTCGGCACCTGAGGTGCACTTTGTCTGTTCCCACTTCGACCACTCCTGGGATTATTAATTCGACCAGAAGACGCTTTTGTCCATTAGACCTAATTTTAAGACGATCGTAAAGTGGTAGACCAAAAACCGCCAGTTTGTAAGTTCTGAAATTTTTAATTGAATTATGGTTTAAATCATAACTGAGTGTGATATCTTAATTACAAAAAAATCGGCAATCAAATTGGGCGCGATTTTAAAGATACTAGAGAAGTGATACAAGATTAGCTGGGTATTCACCATACTTTCGCCATATCAAAAATCGATTGGTATTTTCTGCAATCTCAAATTTAAACAATAACTATTGCTTTCATTTCGTATTTTATTCAAAAATATAGTCCTTTACAAATATAATATGCATTACAAATAATAATAATTTTATCTTTAATGCACTGCTAGCTGACCCTAAATTGAGACCCTTGAAAATGTCCTTGTTGCTGGTGTCCGTTACAACTTAAGATTGGCAAATTTGAAAACAAAAATCCAATGAATTATTAATCAGTGAAATTGCGTATTTAATCCGGAATAAAGTTAATCTTTAACTCTTGAGAAGGAATTAATAGAAAATAATAATTTTGTAAGGCTGTCAGGTAAAATAAACAACAACCAAAAAAAGTTTATAACGTTCTGATATATGAGGATCAGCGTGTTTTAAGTTTAAAGTAAATAGGTCTCTTATTTTATTTTCCGATCATTTGCCTCTGTAAAATTAATAATACTCGAATTTTCCTCTTAACTCTTACATAAATAATGCGGTGAAGGCACAGTTGAGTTTGAGTCCTCTCAAGACTTTAAGCTGTGCAATATCTGAGAATGACACTTTCCTGGCGTAATTTGCAGGCGCCTTCATCATCATCCTTTCATTAAAAAAAACACCTCAAGTAATTCTAAAATAAACAAATTAAAAGCAAATGACTTATACCTCTTACACACTACCACACTGATTTATGCAAATTAACTTATACATAGACAGAACTTCGGAAAATTCCCGTAAAATTCAATTTTACTCTACAGGTAATTTTTACTGTTTTAATCAAACTTTAAAAAGTTCCCATCGATCCGTCAGCCACTCAAAATTATACACGCGTCGAAAGTCGCTAGAAACAGTTTTTCGTGTATATTTTCGTAACCGTCCCTTTTATGCACAAAATGTTGGTCACTCATTTTTTAGCTTGAAAACTTGTTTTAATGAAACCAACCGTTTTGAGGGTAATTTAATCGACATAACCAACATTTTCTCTGTGAAAGTGACGGTTACGAAAATATTCAAGAAAAACTATTTTTTGAGTCCTTTGACCTCCCGTAACATTTTCAACGACACACACCTAAAAGGAGCCGTCAACCAAAACTCAACTTTCCAGGGATTTTTCCGAAGTTGAGTCGTTATTTTTTTCTAATATGTATTTCAGAACCATTTTTCCATGTTGCATATATCTTATATTTTACATATTTGAAATTCCTCTTGAATCCTTTCGACGTTGCACTTTTCATTTGTCCTTTATCAGATATTTAATTTATAAAATCAGCACTTATTCACCATAGTTTAGCAACTAGTGAATGAACAGGAATGGGCTAAATGAAATAAAATATTTCATATATTGCAGTAACGCAGTTTTCCAACTGGTTTTTAATTTTGCCGTCTGTTGGTATAGCGCTGAAAATAATTAGACAAAACTATGAATTAATTCTAACTACAGATTAGCTGAATGATGGTTAATTTAATAGACAGTTAAATAACGTATGAAACATTTGTTTTCATAGAGCAGGCTCTTACTTACTTACTTACAGTCGAAAACATAGTGTACATCATCTCTAAGAAACATGTGCTAGAAATATGCCGCATTTATTTATAATTAATTTTACTATGTATGCCATGGTAAATGATTAGGAAAACTAATTGCGGAATTTAGGGCAAAATGATAATAAATAGTTATTTGTCATTTTTCTGTAGTCCCAAAATTCCAAATTTATTCTATTTGACATCATTAAGTTCTAATGTTATAGTTTTATTTATTTATTTTATGTTGAAGATATATTTTTGTTGTCAAACTGTTTGCTAATCTAAAGACAATGAATAATATTACGAAAAAACAAGTAATTATTTAATTAATTTATACTTTATTAAAAACGAAATGACCCTTTATAGGACCCACGGAATTAAGAAATAACTGAAACAATATAATTGTTGAGAATCATAGTGACGTAAGGCAACAATTATTAGAAATTAAATAATACTAAAGTCATATCACTAAGCCACCACCGTGTTAGATATCATATTCATATGAAAAGTTGACTTATGCGATATGATTCTCAATGGCTCAACTGGAAAATTATTATAACTTATGAGGTGATGAAGGTTAGAAATTTTACGAAACCCTCTCCCCGGTCCTCCAGTTGTACTTACCTAGCTAACGAAGTTTGAAGTTTTAATATGTAAATGAAATTACACTGCAAATATTTTACGCTAGCCGAAATACGGATTGTATACACATAACATACATATCTCATAATTTAATTTAAGTATTTTAATCTTAATATGACAAGGTGTCTTTTAGATTTTATGGCATAATTCAATTAAATTATGGACAATTAAACTGGGGTACCCTATTTATTTGGTCTCTCCCTTACCCGGACCACTGCGGGTCGTGTAGGACTTTATAAATACATATCTGGGCGCTTTTAAAGCAATATCATTTTTTTCTGTGGCACCGTAGGGAAGGACAAAGTGCAATTCAGATAAATCCGTAGAGAGATGTCCTCGTGTTTTATACGATGATTTATAATTTCGACGAACTGAATGTACTTAGGGTTAATATAAAAATAGCTAATGACCTAGCTTGTAAAATAGCTCCTGTATGTATCCTATGTAAATACCGTAAATACCGATGTTAGAATAGTGTTGGCCTATGTAATGATACGCTAAGGGATTTGTGTAAATACTGTTAAGTGTAAGTTGTTTGCTAATTGTATGTGTAGTGGATCTAACAAGGACACACCAAGATCGTTGTTTTCGTTGTATTATGCGCCTGTTGGTTTTATTTGACTCTTGTGGGAAAACTGAGCAAAACAAAAAAAAATACATTACTTCCGGTCGCCTAGTCGTCTCAACGGCCTTTACATATCTCAATTGAACCTTACTTGGACTATTACGCGAAGATGCTCGCGAGCACCTAGAGGACACAATGCATATCCCCCAGGAAGAAAAATATGTGTTCAATTATTTTTTGTTATTTAGATAATCAGTTCAAGGCTGAGTTTGTGTCAGCAGCTAAAAAATTTAGGACAAGGTACTATTTGTAACTTTACAGAATTGGAGGAGAACGCAAAACCTATTTATGTAAAAAAAAATGCTTCTGATTCCTTGTGATAACGAAAATAAATAAACTGTGTTTTATCAAATGTTGGTTTTATTTAAAGGTTTTGTTGCAACAAATTTTTAAATAATCTCAGTTTGAATAAAAAAGACGAGTTTTATTTTTAAATACGTCGATTGAAATTTATAATATTATATTTCTAGGTTTTATTGATTTAGTTTTTCATTTAGATACAATCGACTACAAGAATTTGTTATTTTCCTAATATCTAACTAATATATAAAAGGCGTTATTTTCTTATTACATAATGCGAATAATTTTCTTAATTTTTCTTTTATTTTCTTAATAAGACTGCATATAGTGCTACAGAATCATAAATCAATTTTTGTGTATCGGACCAGAAAATCGAGGGGACTTTATAACACAATTAAGGCAATTAACTGAGTTTATAGAAAAAATAAATCAAGGTATCATTTCCGACAAATATTTATTTCTGGCAACTTACATATTTCACTGTTACTGGCGATATAATTTTATTGTTTCCTCCTTTGAATTCGCTAGATTATTTTTTCTGTTGTTCTAAAGGATCAGGTCATCGGGAGCTGAAACTTAACCCTGGAATTGTTCAAAGAAGCAAAAGTGTGTGTAGCTAAAGTATGCCATATATGTATGTACAAGAAAACCACAAACATGTTTTAATATTATGGTATTATTAAAATTGCAGAAATGTTCAATTTGTAAGAGACCAGTTTAATATAATCGTTTTTTAATTTTTATGCTAAAGCTTAGCCTACACCGATTAAGTTTCTCCATCCGCAATGAAAGTAAGTGAAAGTATTTAGAATTAACTTCAATTAAAATTATACGGAATTTATTAAAATGAATGAAACGCTTAAAATAACTATTTAACCATTAGTAGTTTCATAAATTAGCATCATCAATTTGACCGCTTTCTAAGACAAAAAGGTGAGTTTTAATTTAATCTTGGAGCAAATGATTGCTTATGTATAAAGGTTGGCAAATAGTCCCGCAACGGTTTCTGGGCTCCTGTTCCAAATTTTAGAAAATAAGAGCCGGGGTTTCAGCTCAAAAAATCGAATTCAGTAACAGGAGCCCAGAAGCGATAGCAAGGGTGAAATGGTTCGTGTCTCCACTACATAAAGCTTAATGTCTTAGAGAAGAAATTTCAGATGGCTCTTGCCTCGAATATAGCTTCCCCAAATTAACCCTTGACAGGCATCTTTTAGTACAAAATCACTTTCTCATTCCGAAACTATGGAAAAATGAGAATTGGCTGAAAAATTGGAAATTTATTTCTAAAACAGCAATTTTGCGTTTTAGACAGCAGCATCCAATCGGTATATTTTAATAATATCAATAGAAAAACACTCCATCAATTTCTTTCAATTTACCTCATTTATTTCACAAATTTTTGACAAATAATTTACATTAAACCTATTTCAACTTATCGCTGCTTAAATGTAATCGGCTCATTTTTCTGGATGCTCCTGTTGTTTTTAATTTCTTCTTAACTTAAAAAAGAATTGCAAAAAAGGCGACGCTTTCACGAAATATTCACCCCTGTTTTTTCCATTGACATATTTCCTTCGACCGAATTTTCTTCAGTTAATCTTTGCTGCAATTTTTTTCTTGGTGATGGTGCAGCATGTAGGTGTGGGTTTAATTTTAGCTCCGATATATTCTGTAGATGAAAAATAAAAAAAATAAAATTATCCAATCATCGGGAATTTTAAATGATTTTTTAATTTCTACCTTGATTCGTAATTTTCACAATTTGTTTCAATCCTGGAAAAAACGTCATGAAACGAGGAAAGCAGGACGAGGTACAAATCCAGGTAGAAGAACTCTAATCCGGTAACTCCCTATAATAAAAAAAAATTTTAAAATTAGAATACGTTCTATTCATACTAAATAAAGTATAAGATTTTAAAAAAGCTGATTTTTTTTCGCTCAAACATTTTCTGGTGTAGACTTATCTCTGAAAAAAAAATAGTTGTGTAGGTCAGAAAAAGACGATAAATGATGTAATGTTGGTTGTATTGTTCACAATATTTAAGTTAACAATTTTTAGTATTTTAAAGGATTCATTTTACATAGTTTTTGAATATTATTCTATGTTTTAATATCATATTCGAAGATATAGCAATTCTCGGAGTGTTATTCAAAACTGTTATTAACATTCCTTCAATTAATAAATCCATTTTAGCAACTTAGAGTCTTGAAAACTAAGTTTGATTTTTTGTAGATAATCTTCTCTTAATAGTAAAAATTTTCGATTCATATAATAAATTCACGTTAATTTAAAAATTTAATAAATGGATTGTTTCCTATCAAGGATGAACTCAGTTTCCTCTTTTTATGGTTTTACGGGAAAATCGCTCACAAATCTGTAGCAACGGACTCGGTCCTAGGAGAATAGCCACTTCCAAAAATTATCAGCACCAAATTTTACTACTGTTAGATACTAGTAAGATAAAATATGAATTTTTACTGAAAATTGTATAATGTGACTTAAGCATTTTTAGAGTGTACTAAAGGAGCTTAAGGTTAGTGTAGATTTACCCCTAAAGAGCTAAAGTTTACAAACTTTTCCTAATTCGGATAAAAATTTGTTTTCAGATATCAGAACCAAAATAGGAAAAATTGCAATTCAGAGCTTTAAGTTTCATTGAAACTTTCGAAGCATTTCCTTCGCCAAGTTTTGAACCTTCAAGAAGTTCAATTTTGCGGAGCTTGAAATGTTGAGCTTTATAGTCCTTTTCGTTTTTCTTATTGTTGACTTAAACTTCAAATTTTACTATTTATAGCATTTAAAATTTGACTATCATTGCAGAAATTTAAAAAAAAATTATTGAAAAGTACAAGGTTGAAGTTGTGAAATTAGTCCCTAAATTTCTTACACTTTCATTTTATACTCAGTCCTTATTTCATAAATTTTTGGAACCTGTACATAAAACTATTATATGTTACAGTTTTGATTGTTTTCAGTACATGGTACAAAATCGGTTGTCGAATTTCTTAATAGTATGTCATCGCAATTGAATAAGAAGGCAATGGAGCTTGTGTCAAGTATTGATCCAATTAGTGTTCATAATTGGTCATTAGGCGCCGGGGTGGCGAGATTTTTCGCGCTTGATTGCACCCAGCTACTGAAGGCGGTTCATTTAGGAAATTAACATGCCTAGGACAAATTGCAACCCTTTCGCCTCCTAATCCACATCAATTGATACCTTAATTAATCTACGAATAATGCACAGTAATGAATAGGCATTCGCCACTAACTGGCCCGGATCGGGGTGCCGTGGCTGGACGACGGTAAGCCAGAATCAGTCAGGCTTCTACCGGCTTAAATTGCGGCCGGTTGATATCCCATTTGCTGCTCCGCTGAGCTTTTAAAATTTGGCAATTACTAATTGCCCGGTTAACATGGCGTCTTAGGACCATGGTCCCAAAAATCTTTATTTGCTGCCGCACTGCTCCAAGGACCAGAAGAGATGAAATTAAGGGATTTAATCTCCCCAAAGGGATGTTTCCATTATAATTACGATCAGTCTCCAAGGTAATATTTACCTAAGGTAAAATTAACATTTCACGCAGGTGAGAGAAAAGTTTGATTGCATCGCGGAATTAGGTGTCCTTTCCTGTGGTCGCTGCTAAGGCGATTTTCTTGAAAACTGGTAAATTATAGCCTTGTAACTTTCTCGCCTATTGCCTCTTAATTTTTAATTTAGTCTGGTCGAGTTGATTTACAGCCTTCTTCCTGCAGGCCTCGGCCATTGTTTTGCCACTTCGGAGTGGGAAAATTCTGAAATTTTATTTCGTTGACAGAGACTGTCACCATCTAATTGCTTATTACGAAAACTTTTCAAGATGCCACTTCTGAGTTTTCCTGAAATTGCCGCCTCCACGGCCGCCTCTCAACGCGTTCGGATTCAAGATGCAAATATTTGTTTCGGCATTGGCAGAAAGCCGTAACCTCAAATTATCCTTTCGCGAACATTTTTTTCGCAAACGACAGCCCAGGAGTCCCCGAGGGTGATAAGATAAAACCATCTGCGGAAGCGGAGCGCCATGAGAATATCCCGTGATAGCTGCGGGTTCTTCCTACAAAATTCGTCATGTCACCCCTTATGTACTCTGTGGGAATTCACGCAAAGCAGAACAGCAGTAAGTTTTCAGCCCGTGATAAATCGTTTGGACCCATGTTAGAAGCTGCCCCAGCCGCCTTCCCCTAAATCAACTCGAATCAGATCAAAGACCTATTCGGCGATATTATTACGTGGGTTTAGTCTGCATCGATTTTTGAGCGGCATGATTTCTTAAATCAATTATGAATTACCTGAAGCATATCAAAATTTGCTCATTTGAATTCTTGCAGATATTCAAAATTTTGATCAAAAAGAAAAAACTCTCTGCTTCCATGAATAAATATTTATTATATCAATCTAAAAGTTGAAAAAATATCAAAAGTTGACTTAAGCGACTAAAATACTTCTTATCCTTTCGTTCTCATTGTAAAGTTTGTTTCATGTTTAGCTCAGGTTTTGGTTGACATGGTTTAGCATATTTTTTATCTGTTGGGAATACCATTAGGTCTATCAGCTAAATTCTACAGATATTATGAAGAACCACTTTTAGTATAGAAAGCTAGTCAAATGTAAGCTAATAATTGAGATACAGGCCGATAAAAATATTTCCAGCATACCTTAATAGTGTGAATAAATTCGAACATTTCAGCTCAATATGCTTGTACTTTGTGGAAAAGTGGCATTTAGATATTTAGAAAAGCAAAATTACGATTTATAACTTCTATCCAGGAATTTAAAATATGCAGTTTACTTTTGATATACATTTTTAAGGTTTATTTGCTACTTGCAATAATTTCATCACAAATTTATAAGCAATTAAATCTTTATCAGTAAGATAATTTAATATCAGCATCACGCCATCACCATTTTCATACTTATTTGACGAGTTTAGAAAATGTTTAGCCGGAGTTTAGTAATTTATAAATGATGTGGCCCTTTTACAGTTTTATACCTACACATAAAAATAATACAAGAAATTAATTAATAGTCTTGATAAATTAATACCTAAAACTCAAGAAAATGGTAATTTTCTATAGTGTGCAATTTTTTCTGTAGAGTGCAATTCTTGTTTAAAAAATTTCAATTTTCACCTCTAGAAATGTGTATAAATATCTAATTTTTGATTTGCGCAGTGTGCAAACATCCATGCTTTAACTTTTAAGAGCACTACGTGAAAAATATTTCTGTTTTTCGGTATAAAGTTAAGGTTTCAGTTTATCCTATTACTTTCTCTATAGGGAGTATTATTCTAAAATATATGTTGAATGCAATTTTCTCACAAACCTAGGTATGTAGGAAAATTGATTTCTTGGAACAACCATAAAAATTGTGGAAAGAAGACAGTTTTGAATATAAACGTCTAGACTCGAGCATTCTGTATTTTTGTACATCATAGCCGTCTAATTAAGAGGTATTTTTGAAAACGAAACATCTCAGACGAAATAAATACTAATTTGTTTTTGCACTTAATTGCAGAAATCTTAAGACTTGGAAAAATAAAGCGAAACCTTCTTTTTCATTGAAAGTTGCTCTTTCATCAAAAAGCCCTCGTAAAAAGGAAGTTAGCGCTTGCGATCGCATGGGGCACTTGAATAGTTATAAATGGCTTTGAGGAACAGGTATAAGGTTTTGTTAAATCAGCAGTATTTTTCTGTTATTCAGAAAATTTGTAAATTTTTCACTTTATTTAACATCGGCTCTTCGCTAACGAAGGATCCGCATAAAAATGCAAATTACTCAATCAGAACTAAAGCAGAGGAATACAAGCAACAAATCGATATCTCCCAGATTTTAAATCAGACGATTTACGTGTCCCAATATCCGATTTATGGGTTTCCGCCAAAAATGGATCAAATGGAATATTTCTGGTCCAATTCAATCAGCCGAGGACAAATCTAAAACACGTTTTGTCATTGCGTGCTACATGGGAGGAAGTACTTGAATGGCGCCCCAACATGCTCGGAATATCAAACACAAGATGTATGCAAATCGCAAGATTTTTCTCCGCCCGGCACTCGAACTTATGCTGGGAGATTTAATATTGCGACGATTCCCCGCAGGAATGTTCGGCACGGCCTCTTTCGCACAAGAAATGATTTCCTGATTATGGGATGGATATGAATAAGAATCGAAGAACTGGCGGGGGATGTTTTCTTTCCTGTTTGATTTTCTGCTGATGGCGATAGACAAAGTATCACTTACGGAGGCGTGTTCGCATTTGCACCCTTCTCCTCTGCGCCCACAGCAAGGATGTATCGTGCATGTTATGTAACAAGAAGGTGTCCCTTCGCAGCGAGGACCTTCCGCCCAAAAGTCACTCTGCTAAACTTCATAGCACTAAGGGTATTATCGACAGCAACAGGCATCCTCGCCACTGGGAAAGGATTCAAATTCTGACACAACCACAAAAATTTCAAAATATCTCGGAATGAGTTCATACCAATGAATTCTGGATAATGCTAGCCATTTTCGTGTTTCCTCATCCCGAGTTAAAAAGGTTTTCTCTGACATTGTAGCATAGCTGTACGAACTGTCTTCAATTTTACTAACAAGTTCATCCATCCCCACATTGGCCATTCTATAATGTTTGTATGTACTTGCTTACAAAACATGTCCTCGTAACATTATTGACTAAATTGATTTCTTAAATCATTGTTGTTCCTTTGCTGACAGAAAAATTTTCATCATATCTACCATAGGAAATTTAATTTTATTGAAATTCTTTTATGTGTAACTACATATGAAGACTGTGGCTTGGGTATCATGAGATTCTCAGTTCTTGGCATAGTGATAGCCATTTACTCACTCTCAACTAATATTTCCTTGTCTTACTTTTTATAACATTATTTCAATAACTTTAAAAATTTATTCGGGTAGGTACGATTCTAACGATATACAAAAACAGCTAAAGCTGAAATGTTCATACACTTCCTGAATACGTCATTCAGATACCTATACTTAAAATTAAAATAATTCAACTTATAATAAAAAAAATAATTAATTATTTGATGTACCATTTTTCCAACCGTTTTAAAAGTTTTGAAAAAAAAAAAAAAGGACCTTAAGAATTTCAAATCTGGCTCATTATACGCAATTTGGTTACTAAAATGTTTAACTTTAAATAAAATTGTTCATGTTTTGTTTTTTGTTTTAGCTAAAGTAAAATATAAGGGTATTCATTCTTCGGTAGGGCAATCTTACGCAATTCTGTTCCTTCTTAGACCGTTTCTAACTCTCCTGATGTAGGTCAACATTATAAAATATGCAATAACATTAACGAAGCCACAATAATAAGAAACAGTTAAAAATTATAAATTAGAATCTAATAATTCTATAAAACTTAGAGTAGTACCTAGTTTAAGAATTTACATAGGTTGAATTAAACTACAGAGAAAGAAATCTAAAATTAGAGAATAGATATAATTAAAAATTATTCAAATTAAAAAACAATTGAGTTAAATATTTTGAAGTAGTTTAAATCTAGGACATACATATGATAATTAGTTCAGTATGCGCCATATGGACCCAGCACCCAAGTGGACCTACTCAGAATAGGGTGGAATTGTATTGCTAGTACTACAAAATTGTTATTTGACTAAAAATACATTGAAGAGTGAATAAATACGCCAATAGTCTGTTCCTGGTCTATGAAGGGAAACTTTGCTTTCATTCAAACTAAATACATAAATTGGAATACTTTTCAAGCTACGGCACCCTAACAACAATAATAATAATCAAGAAATGAAAAACAGAGTAAAATTAAAACGACATACGAGCAATTGACTTAGACATCTAGTAAATTATGCAGACAATGTAATGCTGCTTGCTGGGCAAACTTGTTTGTTTTACTGAAGCAGGTACAAGTAGTTTACTTAATGTAACAAATTGTAATGTTTATCATAAAATATTTGCTCTGCGAATGACAGAAATCATAACTTATGTACAAAAGCTTGGCATAAATTCTAGGGGAATATTTGAGTTCACCAACATTTTAAGCATAAGTTTACCACAAATGCATCTATATGTGGCCAATTCAGTCGAAAGTCATGTTTTTAATGGGAAAATATTAAAAGCATTTTAAAGTACTTCCGACATATTTAAGTTCCCCCTTAGTAGCTTTTATGAAACAGTTATTTACATCCACAAAATTTAAGAATAACGCGGCCCATAAGCTACAAGGGCCATCCTCCCGAAAGTTGGTCCTGAGTCAGCAGTAACCTTAAACTAGAGGACCATAAATTTCGAGCTGAAAGTTAAATTTATAAAAAGCTCATGTTATGAGCGCTGTTTGGGGCTGGGGGTGGAGCATATCGCGCTGCTTATGAAGCATTTCCTTAAATATTTGGAGATTCATCCGTAAGGACATATGCGCGCGGAACTCGGAGACGAGGTCGCCTATGTGTGCAAAAAGAGGTTGAGACAGCAAATTAGAAAAGTTTTTCTATCCTTATGATCTCTGATGCGAAAATCATTCTCGTCGCTCAGAAGTTTTACTTGCAAGGGACTTCTTACTGTGGGAGATTAGCAGCCCATTCAAGTTAAAATTGTTGCAAAGATTGGCTTCCAAACGTACGGGCAAACCTTAAATTAGGCACTCACGAAGGGCTCTTAGGATTCGCAAATTTAAAACCTTAGACACCCTATTAACTCTTAGAAGTTTTTCTATTCACCTGCCCCGATTAGCTCCCTCCATTAATGTGTATCCAATTTCTTGCTTGCAACAAGTGAACGTCGCCCCCGACATCGTTGGGCCCTTTATTCGGGCACAATCATCATACAAATGAGTAATCCTTTTAAAATCCATTTCAAGATTTGCTTCACGCAACAAATTTCTTGCCGGCACACACAAGGAATCCGCCCCCGGGCTTCTTAACTACCCAACATCGAAGTGGTCCAATAAAAGAGGGCGAAAGAAATATTGCATCTTTTTTCTCGAAGTAACTATAACTCCTTTGGGGAAAATTCGTGTCGAAGGAATTTTGCGTAGACCCTAAATCTGGGGTAAGCACATTTACCGAAGGCCATTAATCAAATGAAATTGAATATATTCGAGACGTAACATCTTTCCGATGGCCTCCGGACACATGCTCCCCATCACGGCTCTAAATCAATCCGATTGGCCCGGCTTGATTGTAAGCAGAGTGCGTGCTTCGCACCTATTGATCTTCACTGCCCCGCACTCGGCGAGATTCGTCTTCAAGACGGAGTCGGAAAATTAGTCTGCCTAGCAAGAACAATTTCATGCCAACAGCAAACTCCTCAAGCATCCCATACAATGCATCCTATAAAATATTAATAAGAACCAGGTTAATTACAATATTTTAATCTACATATTTTACTGAAAATTTTCGTTTTCGTTGGAGGGTATATAATATAGATAATAACTAGTAAAAGTTCGGGAGAGTACACGAAAATATTGGACAGACGAAACTGTTCAATTTAAGTTTGAAATCATATCGACTTTAAAAGTAGAACAAGCAAAATAATTTCTTGATTGACCATGTTCTCTTCAGAGCCTACTTATTGTTGATGAGGTATATTTACATATGTATCTTATACATAATTTTATTCTATATAAAATCGTTTAGAAATGTTTCTCGAAACCTCAACAGTTTTTAATGTATGCGAGAGTAAATTGTAAATGTACTACAAAATGGTCAATCGGACCTCAAAACGGAAAACCGCTCACCATTTCAAAAAACCATTGCTGCAGTTCTATACATCACTGTCTACATATAATTAACAATAGGGCATGTCTTTAGCTTTTCAATTTTACACCTGTGCAGCTACTGCGATTTTTGATTGCAATTTACTCGTACGTCTGTATCGTTAAAACTCATATCCTATTAAGTAATCAACTGATTGTCGTTTAACCAACTGTTCGGTATTTTACAAGGGTATAGTAGTTACGGGGTGCTCACTCTTCAATATAAACTAAAAAATTTCCTATTTGCCTAAAAATACATTACAGCATGAGTAGCTGAAATTATAAAAAGTGGAAATGTATACATATGTAACTACACGTGTTATTGTAATTCAAAGATTTGTTTTGTTCTAAACTTTTCATTTATAACCGTGCACCAATATCTAATAAAATAAAGACAACTCTTGTTATGTCGTAGAAAAATTGGTTTATTGTCATAAAAAAATATTTAATTAAATAAAATAACAAGTAAATTCATATGGGTATTTTGTAAAATTTGCAATAATTTTTCTCCAGTGTATCGTTTTTGAAAATAATGAATTTTACAAGAACTTAATAAGCAAACAGGGAAATGTCTAGCCAAGCAGAAATGATAACTGGAATTTTTTAGTAGAAACTATTCAGTTACAGTACATTTATATTAGATCCACATAACTTAAATTATTTTAGCAAAAGGGTTAAGTAATAACCGTGAACTACGATTTCAACTCATAATTATTCGGATTAGTGCGATTTAATTCTGAGCAGGGAGCATACATCATGCTAAATAATAAATATTTTTTAAGAATTCAATTTTGGGTACGTCTGCCCATTAATATTAAACATATACATATGAATTTCTAATTCAAGCATTTATAATAGCAGTCCTATTATGTAAATATATGATATTGTAAATAGTGAATTCCAAATAAAAATAGAATTGAACATTTTGCCACTCCCCCAATTCCAGAGATGCAAAATTAAGATGCAGAAAGAAGGTCTCTAAGTCGGTGTAATAATACTTCTGTGCAAAGAGTAAACTTTTCGAAATATGTGCCTCATTCGCAAAATCCCTTTCGTTCCTCATCCACCGAACACTGCATTCCCGCAAAGGAGTGTAACTTCTCGCAAGGAGTTGAAAGATGCTGTTAATTTGAATCGAATAGGTAATTGCCTGGCACTCCTTTGTTTTAATTAAACCTCAAAGATTTCAACCTGACAATGATCCTGGTGTTAGGACTCCGCTGCTGCACCCGTGCCGATGCTTTGCTTTAGTTACAGGTCCTTGAGGAGGGATAATATGATGCACTGTTCGAGGAAGCATGATACTCCTTTGAATAATTGTCACGATAAAAGTAGCTCGTCAGCTATACTCCCGAGAGTGTTATATTAAACGTAAATTTACATATTAACCCTTGTTCCTCATTATGCAGACAGACAGACACGTGTGCGCCTATGTTTATTCGTACGAATTTCTGCTCCTCGGCTTGGCTCCGAATTCGAGATTTCCTTCGTTGTGCATCATGAAAAGTTTCAAATTCCCAACTCCAGCCATCACCTACACTTAAGCTACAATCAGAAACGAAAATTCCTCAGTACTGGAGCGCTCCTTGCCTCACCACCCCTCACCACCCCCGCCCTCGTTTGCTTAAGATCGCACCGAAGGGCAAACGTAAAGTTTTATGTTAATTATGAACATTCTTACACGCCATTTGTGTATCTTTCCCTCGTCTCTTCATTTCCTGGCGAGCATATGTGTGCCGGTGTTTGTTTTCGCCTTATTATATGGGAAACTTTATTGAAAGTAATTGTTAAGGCAAATGAGCACCACCCCTTAAAGGATATTACTCGCGCGGGACGGATATAACCCCGGTGTTGACAGCGCGGCTCTGCCACCTTGAAAGGAGCGCACGTACATCTTTCACTAAAGGAAATATTTGCTACGGATCCTCTTTGAGCTAACGTCCTTCAGCGCCTCAAAACATTTCTTGTGCAAACGCGATTTTCAAAGGATGACGGACAGATGAGAAATTTTTTGAGAAAGGTTCTATTTTTCAGCTTCCTTTCGGCAGTCGTAGCACTTATTCTTCTTATTTTTACGATAAAATTAAGTTCCTGTGAATAATTGTGACACTTTTGCCTCAAATTTGTTTTTTCGATTTATGTAAGTGCGATAATAATAAAATCATGAAAGTAAATAATTAGGTACATTTTTCGGTATATTGATTTTTCAATAACAGGAACATATAAGGTATAGGTTATAAGGTTTTAGTTACAAAGTTGAAAATGTGTGATAAGTGCATCAATTTGCCATGATTTTTTGTCCATACAAACTTCAAATCTTGAACAAAAAAAATGTTAGTATTAAACTGTTTACACAAAATGGTTATAAATCCAAACAATTCAATTTTAAATTTACGCAATAAAAGTTATTTAATATGAGTAACTGCTCATCAATTTTAATTCAATTTAAATATCCTAACTAATTAGATTGTACAAAACACACAGTTTTTAAATGAAATCATTTATTTCTCAGTAACTAGCTAAAAGGCAAATTCATATTGAATTGGGAACTCACTAACCTTTTTTGATTATTGAGGCAGTGATTATATTAACTATAAGGAATTACAATTATGGGTGTTCAAACACGAAGAGATTATGTGAGAATCAGAGTATGGACGGAATGGTTAAGCATGTTTAAATCTTGTCGAACAAGTCGAAATGGGCTTTTAATCCTCGCCTCTAGCCAGTTCCAGAAGCAGTTTCATTCATGCTATAGTCACTTAATTTATCCAGTAATTAATAATTCACTGTACTTTGTCATTTAAGCTCCTTTGAAACATTTTCCATTGAACACAATATTGTAATTAGATAAAACAAACATTATTCCATTTTGTTTAGAATTTTCATTTTCAAAAGTTTTAAGTACATTCGCATTAAATTAGAGTAAATAGTGATTTAATTCGGAGAAGAAGTGTTGTACCACTATAATTTTAATGAAATCTGGCCACGGTACTTGCGGGCAGTTAGTTTCATTTATACTTTTGAAATGTAAATGAATACCTCCCGTAAACTAACTCTTCATGAAACCTGTCGGCCTACTCCTATTAGTGCATGACTGGAGGACGCCTGGAGAGCATTGAATATTCAATCATCAGGATTTCACGAATATTCTCTAACATGCCGCAACTCATCAATTATTTGCTTGGGATGTTGAGAGCACGTCCAGATTGTCATCTACTGACAAATATCACAGTATACGAGTGAGTGACGTTGAATTTCTGGAACGGACAACTGCAAATTCAATACACCTCGCGCATTCCGTCCTCTCACTTAAATTCTAGGCTTAGGGCAGTTCCTCCGAATGAAATTAATACTCATAATTAAAAAATGTATATATACATACTTATATAACACGTATGGTATAATTTCAATGCGATCAAAAATTAAGATATGTGACTAAGTCGGACTTAAGCGCTTTCGAAGCAATTGGTGGGTAGAAGGTGCGAAAAACCAAGTTGTGTTCGGACATCATCCCTGTGCTCCTGCTTTTGGCAGGACCTTATTCAATCGTTCGTAATGACTGACGAGAAAGGCACAAAGCCCTGATTGCTTTCGAGGACGCACTTGCAAAGCATGCTATAAACAAGGTGGCTCCTGGGGCCCCAGGCAGCAACTTAACCGACCGGCTCATGCTTTAATGAAAAAGCATCACAAATGCGGCTATGCTGGGAGTGAATTATGCAAGGCATTGAAGCAGTTGCATGGCATTTTCCACAAAGGCGATTTCCCAAATGAGCCGACACAAAACCCAGTTCGTCGGAAATTCTATGAATGAGGTGTGATTGGGTTCAAAAGCGTCTACGGGCAAGACCACATAATCATTTCCAGGAGAGCATCTGTTTCCTGTGTATGCGTAGGACCAACATCGACGCTCCCGCAATGTACAAAATTTGGTGGCTACTAATGCGGTTTGATGTACAAACCAACACCTATGTGGAGGTTTTCGTCCTTCCCATTCAGTACTCTGTTGCAGTGCTTATTAGGCCGTTTTGTGGCGATCAATTTGTGCATGGCACAACCCCAATTCCTAGTTGTTCTAAATCAAAGTTCGCTAGTTTAAGGCCCGTGGGGAAGTTCCTTTATTAAGAGTCGAGCTCCTAGGCCCTCAGGCGCACAAACAGTGTTTCATTGCGTACAGCGAAACCTATTGTGGGGACATGCAGCGCTCACAAAAGAAGCCTCTACAAAAGTAGCTTCTCCGAAAATGCTCCTGCTCAAAGGGATGCAACACCTACCAGCCATACTCGTTACGACGGTTTTCCTTTCAAAGTAGATGTCCGACTGTTTGTTTCGATCTTATTACCCAAAATCAGCGGGATGTAGACTGATTTGGAAAATCTAGCACTGGAATAGCTTTATTCATTCATTTGTTCTTTAAAAGCAGTGATATGAAATAAAAGATATGTACAACTTTTAAATATTTCTTTTCAAAGTTTCGTCTAGATACTAAACTATATCCGTAGTTCTTTTAAAAACCTCAAAAAGCTTGAATTGAGTTGTTATGTGTAATTAAACTATTTATGTATAAAGAATGAATTTAAATCCTTCAATTAGGATAGCACCTTTTTAATTTTCACTACACATTTTCAACAAAGGTAGAAATAAAAATATAGGTAAATTTGAATAATAGTTATCGATTAGATGGGTTACAATCCTAACTCTTAGTAATTTGATATTTATTCTATTCTTCGACAAAAAAAAAGACAATTTTCAATACTAAAATTGCTTATATAAGTAACAAGTGGGTATTTTATTTGTATCTTGAAAACACACCCATTATTATTAGTTACAAATAATCCCATAAAAGTAATATGCTTTCAAATCAGGCAACTACAAAAATCAGACCATACATTCGTGGAGAGGCCATCTAGGCTGCAGCCCAAAACATTTTAGAAATTTTAATTTTTAAGTACAAACACAAATATTTGATTTGTGGAGCGGGTCATTTTGTAATTATAAAATACGTCAACTCAGATTATAAGAACTTTTAGTTGAGTTGTGACAGATTAGGAAAATACATACTTGATTTGAATTACGTACATATAAGTAAACTTTATTTCACTTTTATAATTAGAAATATACATATGTCTTAAAAAACAATAGACGATAAATCTTTTTAACATAGCCTTAAATAAACAATTTATATTATTTAGCGTATAAGACTTAAGAGGCTCATTACTATTAGCAAAAGGGCTAATTTAAACATTAGGGTAACTTCGTTTTTTATACTATTGTTAATAAGTCGCGCTTAATACTTTCATGATTTTCAATTCAATTCATTATTTTCTAAATTCTGTATAATAAAAATTTGTCGACAATTTAATGATAAATTTTATATGTTTCCTTTCAGGTTTTAGTTTAATTACTCTAAAATGCCACTTTGTATAGTTAATTTAAAATAAAACAAAAAACTTAAACCTAACTAAAGCTAAATTTATATATGTATGTACGTTTTTTTTCTCAGGTATACCGGGATATGGGTTAAAATTTCTTTCGCATATCTAATAGATTAAATTTTCTATAAATGTATGAAATGTGGCTCAAACCTCTGTCAACTTCTACGAAGCTTACTATGAACTAATTATTTTAGGATCAAAACGGAAATGCAAAATAGGCTTCTAAAGTTCAAAGCCTAAGAACACGAAAATAGATATTATTGCTACTAAGAATGGGTTACGTTAAATCTAAGTAGCTTTTGCGTAGCAATGCGTCCTTGTAAACTAGGTAACTGACTATAAGTATCTTATGGAATCAACGTAAGACTCTATGCATCTTCGCGAAACTTCGCTAACTTTAAACAATAATTGCTTGCATTGCAGTGGCTGGGGATGTTTCTTGTGCAGATCTTTCTCAAGTATGTCGCCGCCGCCGTTCGACGGGTTCGCAGCGAAACTATTCTGATTTAAAGTTATGCAACCGTCCTGCAAATGGAGAGAATGTGCAACCGCCAAGAAAAGACAATTCCGACAAATTAATATTTCCTTTGCATAGAAGGCAGAAGATGGAAATCAACAATTAATTTTATCAAGAAATTGTTAAAGAGGAAGTTAGACATCGTGGTTGTGGGGCTGCTGCCTATTGAAATTCTATTTGGATGAATCAACGGGGACACACAATTGAAGCCGCGGCTGTGTGTTCGCACTTCTTGTAGGCATGCGGGAGCCAAGCAATAATCCCCTTAAGTAACATATTCACTCAAATTCCGCCATTCATCGCCCCGGCCCGTAATTTAATTAAATTCTCTTACAGAGCCAGCACACACCCGTCCCCAGATGAGAGTTCTTAACGTCTCGGACTTGCCAGTTAATTGTGTTTAAGCGTAAATTGAATCAACCAGGATAGAGGTTATGTATTCACGAACAGATTTGCCCTGCCATTGGCTCGTCCGTTTGGCTCGTCAAAAACATCAAATTACGCTATTAGGTCCATGGATGAGCCTGGAGCGAGCTAGATTTTTCTTGAAGGGTGCTCCCGGGTGCCGGGCCGGGTGACAAGAAGTGTCCGCGTAAGTGCCGTTAGTTTGCGGCCCCTAGAGTCAAGTGGCCGCAAAAAGACGAGGACCAGTGGCCACCATATGGACGCGACCCACCACCGGCCGCGCGGCCTCCTCACATACATAATGCACCAATATGCGACAGTTTAAGACGTTTTTTCTGCCGCCAATTGACGACTATTCATCCGCGCAGATGAGGGACGAGGGTCCGCTCGCAGCGGCCGGGCTGCGGCCCGCGATCGCCACTGCCCTGCTGGCCGAAACCCACACACCCGCACTGAGTGGCAATTTAGCTGAATTAGAACAACAATATGATGTGCCACAAAATGAAGTAATAATTCTCTAAGTCACTTAAATTCGTCAGATTATATACTTGTATAAATGTACACATAAATTTCGATTGAAGATGATATCAAACGGCCAGTCACAAAAAGTGTTCGGATCCGTTCAGTGCGCTGCGGACAGTAGCAAAATTAAGATCACTCCCCAGCCGAGGGCACGACCTCAGATAGTGTAATCGAACTTTTCTCGGACAGTGCTAAACTGGAGATGGACCCCTGTCTTGCGAATGGTTTCATTCGGAATCGAGTTTTGAGATTGCCACCGTGGAATCCAGAAAAAGTGCGAAGAAAGTGTCCTGCTGGCTTACCCCCGGCGTCGGCGTCGGAGGCGGCGTCGGCGTCGGCGTCGGTCGGTGATCTAGCGATCTAACGTGCGACGGAGGTTTCGAAGAACCACCCTGTGAGTTTGTATAAAATGCCTTTTTTTATTTTGAAATCGAGCCGATCGCCTTTTGTGCCCGCAACCTCTGGAGAACGAGTGATTGCGACCTTGGCACCCTCCGAATTGAAAAAGTGATTGCGTTTGGCCTGCAAGTAATATCAGTTAGGGTACTAGTTAAGTTCCTTCAGTTTTCAAGAACATTCGAAAAACCTTTAAAAGGACAAAAATAATAAATAAAATCCGCAGATAAGACGTGGTTCCGTTTTACTCTTATCAATCTGATGAATTTTTTCATGATCCATTAAAATATTATTTTATTCTATAAAACAAAAATTAAACAAATTTGATAACAATTGAGCGATATTCTGAATTCTAGAATATTTTATTTCAATGTGTAAACGTGTAATAAATTTAGTTTTTCTCTATGAAATTATATTATACAAAATTATCTGACCGATCAGTAAAATGATTAATCCATTACTCGCACTCTTAGCGAATTTAAATATGTGTAAGAATCCGAAAATTATGGGAAAATATGTCTTTAATCATTGAAATGACTTTAACGATAATTTTATTTGTAAATTATTTTTTGTACCAAAATTAAAACAAAAATCAATTAACCTCAGTTTGGATGTGTGTAGTATTAAAATAAATGATAAGCACACATTTAAAAAAAATAATCAAGACAATTTTTTCGTTCATTTATATTTAATTATTTCGTTGATTTCATAATACAGTAAATGGTATATGTAACTATTTAAAAAAAACTAAAAATAGTAATCAACTTTTTAAATTCCGTATACCTCCATTTAGTGCATTAATTCATCTGTGAAATATATTTAACATCTCAAACTGAAATTAAGCATTTGGACTACAATAAAATAAAATTTATAATTTGTAATTTGTCTGAACCTAATATCCAGGACTTGTCTAAGCACGTCAAAAAAACTAAATATAGGCTTAGATTGCTCACCCGTCACTAGAAAGACCCGAATTCACATCTTAATTAGGAGTAAGAAACCATTAGAGAACAAGAAAATATCAGAGAATTTTTAAACTTCTTCAACAAAATCATTTGTTTCTATTTTGGCGTTATTTGAATGTAAAACCTTAATAATAATATGGCTATTCACTTTTTGGTGTATTTGAGCTTGTGTTATGCCAAATACTTATAAAGTTTTATTTAAATACAAGATCCAACAAACAAAATGCATGTGACAAATATTCGATGTCCAAGTTTGCAATATGGAAAATATCTAGCTTTTCAATTTACACTCTTATAAAATTCTGTTTTTCCACAATTTATGTTTTAAATTATGTTTTGTCAGTTAAAGTGTGCTTTATTTTAATGAAAGATAATCCCAATAGTTAGTGGATGACTGTATAAACTTATAAATTTAGCCTTTTTACTTTGCTTTGGTATTTCCATAACGTTTTTATTCAACCAATGTTATTCAAACTCAAAATCCGTCAAGCAATCAATTAATTACTTTGTCATTTAATCAACTAATCGAAATTGTGCAAGGATATAGTAATGTTTTTTTATAGGGTGCTCACTCTTCATTGTAAGCAAATATTACAAGTTTGGTATTTACGTTTTAAAATGAATAACTCAAACATTTTGATAGTTAATAAATGAAAGGATATAAATTGTTTTTGAATTTTTTCACAAGGCTGTCCATAATACTAATGGGTGTTATGTAGCACTATAACTAATTAAAAAGTATTATTCAAATGGAAAAGGTAGTAATTAGCAGTATCATTAATGAAGAAGGCATGCTCGAAAACTTTATTCGGTACATGGGTGTGTGAAATAGAGATCTAATTTTATAACTTTTAATTAATTAATCTGCCAGAGGAAAATGTGTTTGCTTTTTCAAAATTTGTTGCTCTTTACTCTCGGACTACACGCAAAAAAGGGTTTGCGATTGCCAAACTGACGGACTATTTTTCAGATTATGCCTCAAAGGTTTTAATGCCAATCCACTAAACTGCATAGGTGAAAATAGTCCACCCCGCTGCGCCCCGGACTGTTCATAGAGAGTCGAACTGTGCGAGTATCTCTATCAAATTGATTTGACCCCAAGACCGTTGAAAATTATGACCCTCAAGCGACTGCAACAAGCTGATGAGCTGAACCGTTGAATCAGGGTCGAATTGATGATATCAAGTCAGTAAGTGAATTTGTTTAGGGCGAAAAATTGAATCATTTCTGCGGGCAACGCAAGGTGGCGGACGAAGGTGGTGGTGGTGGTGCATTCCTAAGTGTATCAGAAGATGTGCACACATGCAAAGAACATGTTGCACATATGGGGAGTTTCCCATTTGTCCACGCAGCAGTGACAATTACCATATCTAGATCTAAAGTCGCCCGCACAACCGTGACGCGGTCTCGTATGCAAATAAGAATATTAACTTGACCATTATATTTAGTGGAGGGGGTCAAAAATTGTCCAAGACAGTGTCCGGGGAGGGGGCGGCGCGGTGGCAAGGAGCGAGGTCGGTCGAGTGGACAGTCCGAGATCGCGATAATTTTAACAAAAAGCTAAAAAGGAAGCTGAGTAACAAACATTTTCCGCTGCCATTCATCTCCTCTTGACACGACGTGAAAACGACTCGCAAATAGCCACCAGTGGCCGCGCGGCGGCCCGCAGTGACCATTATGCAGCTACTTGACCACTTGGCATGCCCAGAATAAGTGTAAGTCACAAACAAGTTAATTGCAAATGTAAATTAGTTAATAGATGTCTAATTTATTAAATTTAAATTGGCTTAATTGACCCCTATTGTGGCGCATTGGCCGGGGCATTCGTCAATCGCTGGAATGTGACTGTAATTGGGGGCAACGGTGAGGTGGTGGTGGGTTTCGCCCCTCGCCCCAGGGTGAAGTGGGGTTCGCGAATTTCCCTCACCTCTTCAAAAAGCGTGGTAAATCCTTGTTTTTTCACTAACTTGTTGAATTTTCCCTGGCAATTGGGTCAAAAACATTCCGCTAGATTCGCCCAGGAAATGGACAAGTTGTAACAACTTTTCGTTTTTGTTACGGCCGCGGCTTAAGCCCTGCAGGTCTAACGCAAGGCTCTTCGCCGCTCCTCCTGGAAATATTTCGGTGAGTCCTGTTGAGCAAATTTTCACGAAGGGCTCACCGCATTCCAGTTGCCACAAGCCAATCTTTACCCTTCGTAATGATAACGATAGAGATTTCAGTTGCTTAATCTCTTAAAAGTTTTTATAAGTAAGTTAGCAATGTCTGCTTGCTCTGCTGAAAATTCAAACCATCTCAGTAGATACTAATCTAAAATACATTTCTCGAGAGGGTTTGAGTGTGGGTTGTTTAAATATTCAAAATGTTCCTCATTTATATTTTGTGTAATTGTTAGTGCAATTCAATCGTACTTGCCCAGTTTCATTATGATGTTTTCAAACACTTAATTGAATGGCTGCTAATACTTGCTTTGCTTATATAAATGTTATAACTTTTGAATCGGTTTCCATACTAGTTAGAATATCAGTTTTGGCACGACTAGTAATTTTGTAATGTCAATAAAGTTTTAAGAAAATTAAAAAGTTATTTTTAAGTATGAAAAATCCTAAATTTTGCTTAAGTTTCAATGATTTAACAAATGCAAAAACTAACAAAAAAACATTTGTTTATTCTCTTTCTAAAACATTTTGAAGTGAGTTATTATTCCTCTCTGTTTTATATAAGTTATAAAAACTTCAGTGGGAGAGTGGATTTGATTAATTTTTTTATTATTTGTTTGTCAAAACTGCATCAATTAATGTACCTAGTTTTACTCTGTAGAGCGGACGAAATAATAACAAAAAGCATTTAAAAATAAAACTGATTCGTATAGGCCAATGTAGTACTCAACATTTGTTGTCTGATTTTAAGTTAACTTTTCTTGTAAATAGGTAATTATGATCAGAAATTTATGGCAAATTGTCATTGTTAGATAGCTACTTCTTTTGGCCATTGAGATCCGAAATGGATAAAATTCAAATATTTTAAAAAGACAGAAAAATTTAAATTTGAATGTTATAGAAAATGTAAACAGGCATTTTTGAACCGATAAACGGTACTCAATGGTAACTAAATTATGCAACAATCTTCATTTTCAAATGAGTAAAAGCTTATATATACACTAAGTACCTCCGAATGCCTTTTTTGAACTTCAGGATAGAAGAAAAACGCGTTAAGCAATTTTGAAAGCACATTCATCATAGCTGTGCTATTTAATTAATTACTTTTGGAAGACGCCCCTAAATTGGAGTGACTGTGATATTGTTTTTATTTCAGGTGCAGCCACAAAACGCCAGGAGCAGCGGAGGTCGCAAGACTGATAGCGTTTGTGATAAGCGATGGAAAGATGGTGGATACGGTCCTGGATATGGGAGCGAAAGGAAAAAACGTAACTCTACAAAAATTCCCCATTATCTGAACAAATACTTTGAAACAAGCATACAGGCGTAGAAAGTGCTTAAATCAATGCTCCTTCTGGGTCAAGTGAACGGACCAAAGTGTTTTTCATCGCTCGGAGTGTTCATTAACGCAGTAATTATGATGTGATGAAAAGTTGACTCGATATCCTAAAGGAAAACAAAAAAAAAACTAAGAAAAAAGTTTTCCACACAGCCCTTAGAGCTTTGCTCCGAAGGATAATAAATTAGCTAGGCAATTTGCATAACGTAAATCCAGCCGGATTAAAAGAATTCTTTTCTAAGTACTAGTGCCGCAGGAGATACTCAAACCCCTGCTGCCCAAGTGCTTATCAAAGAGTTTTATAAAGACAACGAACCGAGGCCACCGCGACTATTTTTGTGAAAAAAGTGGGGAAAAAATTGAAAGAATGAAATTTTTTTAGTAAGGTCGCCTTCGAAAGCGCCATAAATTAGCGTCGAGCTAAGGGCACGAAAAAATTAAATTGTGCTCTCCTCGTGGGTTGGGGCGAATGCCCGCCAAAGTGCTGGTAATTGAGCCGGTCTTTTAAATTTGGCTATTTCACGCCTTATTTTCATTTTCCGTTTTACCTCAATGATTACCATATTTTATTGTAATATTTTCTATACATTTTGTTGTTATATTTGCTAAGTTGTACTTAATTTTCCGAATTTTTCAGGCATTTTTCGCGTATTGGATTCAATAGACAGCCACTTGATAAATTGGAATCGAACTTGGGCCAAAATATTTTTACTTTAACTTTTCTTTATTAAGTTTTATAATTTCAGTGAGTACGAGTCAAAAGACAAAATACCATCAATATCAAACCTTTTATATTTCTGCCTTGACCATGATTCCACCAAAATCAACAGAAGATGAAAGAATTTATTTCTCTGAAAATACCTCATTGTATGTAGCTATTCACTCATTCATACCAATTTTTCCTTTTTTATTATTTAGCTATTTATTTTTTTAAGAAAAATCAACATTATCATCATTATGCAGACTGTGTAAATATAATTAGAAAATATAATATGGTCCATTTACCTGTTTCACAAATATGTCTGTACCCACATGACATAAAATTTAAATATTGTAATTACATGTACATACATATAACAAATTTAACTTTAAGACTACTTTCTTTAATAAATAGTTTGTAATAAAAACAAAATAGCACTGGATCGAATGAGATATTGTTGGAACCGGGTCATATATAGATAGATTTTAAGCAAATATCTTTTTGAGTTTTTCATACCTGCATTTGCACATATGTTGTATATCATTCAAAATGTAAAGTATAATCCTCTGTACATTTCTTTCAAGTTTATCATCCAATAATTGCAAAACGATTTTATAAATATCATGCGCTTAAAGTTACAAATAAAACGAAATCATAATACTTCTTAACTTTTAAAAGATCAGGAAATATGTATACATCAATATATTATTTATACAATCCTTTTTTATTTATGAAAATCTGTATAAATGAAGCATCATTAATTGTTATTTAGTGCTTGTGTTTCAAACTCTATATCTACTACATATGCTACGTAATCTTTAAGTAAATGTGTTAGAAGATATGACATGAAGATATAAGAAAAGCAAATTTTAATAATTGTTCGGATTTGCAACCGGAAGAAGCATAAGACCACATACATTATTTACTTTCGTTGCGAAAAATATTTATACAAAAGTTTTTTGAAAAGCTACCTAATTGGTATTAATTTCTAAATTTATGTTTAATGTTCCAAATTTATTCCGTAATTAAAATTATTTAATCATTCTGCAGATTGGCACCATTGGTATTTTTCTGAATCACCAAAATTAACCATTTCTATTTTGTCTGTTATGACAAATTATTCTATTTTGCTTATAGGAGTAAATTTCAAATTTGGAAAATGTATAACCCTTGGTCGTTTTATCACAGTCAAAATCGCTATCTCCATACTTTTTGCATTATGAGGCTCACATGACTTTGTAAACTTTAGTTATTTCAACTTTTAAAATTATTTGCGCTCGTACACCGACTTCAGTAAGTTTAATTTAAGTTAAAAGTTAGTTTCATTATAAATAGGAGGGGTTTCTAGGAACTGTGCCTTTTCGAAAAAGCTTTTAAGCAACCTTCTCCTTTCTCGATATTTCCGAACCAGCTTTCGAGGAGAAAGTTCCGCTTGTTCACTCGGCGGTTTGTAAATACCAAACATGCTGTTCCGAGTTTAGTACGGTGGAAATGGACCGAGTGGGAGGAGTCCTTGCGCCGCCGTATTTTCAGATAATGAGCGTGAGAATCCTGAAAATGTGTGGGAGTAGCTCATCGTGTGAAAATCTTTTTCACAGTGCCAAATTTACTCCCTCTGTGAGGGAAGAGGCTGGGCAGCGCTTCGAAGGCTATTACTCAAAGTTTCTAAGGGTCTTAGATAACTACCTAGAAATAAAAGTGATTACTGCGCTATTCCACCAAAATAAGAGCACTTCGCCTTCCATTTATGACATTTACCCAAATTGCCGTAGAAATATGAATAATGATCGCTTGAGCGAGTAAAAAGCGAACTAGGGGCCCGTAATAACCTCATTTAGCAGCCTCTACATTAGCTCAACCTTACGCCTCCGAGAGACTTGGTAATGGCTTATTGACGTGGCTGGAAAAAGGGTAATGCCTTCGGAAACCCTCTGGAAAATTTGGGCATGAATGCGAAAACCGAAAACGCCAATAAAACAGAAATGGAGTTTTTCTATTGATTCCTGATAGGATCCAGTTTGGACAGGTCGTGCGTGCACGGAACGAGTTAGGCCCTGCTACTTTTATCCCTGCACAAGGAATTCAGGTCTACAAATGTTTTTTCCAATGTTTTGTAGATCGCACCAAATGAAAAATTAGAAATTAATTACTAACACAATATTTATTCGACAGCAAGAGTGTAAACGGCTTTCCATTAATAATAAACGACTTTGGGTATATTGATTAGGCTTTTTCGAATTTTAAGAAAAAGGTAAAAAACAATTAATATATTAGGTAATGAATTATAAAGGCGAATTACGAAAAATTTTTAATTGCAATTTTTTTTATGTATATACATATATGGAACAGGGAATAACCAATCGGTTATAGATTTCAAGCATTTTGTGGAACGCTTTTGTGCGAAAAATATAGCAACAGTAATGAAAAGTTATTTTTCTGCTTCACAATTTCGACATTATCTTAAATATTTATTAAGTACTCTTAACAAACTTTCTAAAACGAATAATCTATCATATATATTTAGATAAACAGAAATATCAGATAGAATTTAAAGGACGTTCTAGGAGCAAAAATAATATTTCAAGCCATTTATGTTTTGTAATAGGCTAGTAAAATTTTATTCAACGGTTTTCAGTTATGTCCAGTTTCTGCGATAAATAAAGATTAGAAGAAATAAATAGGTATATTAAATTGTACAAAATTGTGCCTACATTTCTTGGAAAATAGTTGTTTCCGTTTTTATTAACTATTGCACCTTATATACATACATACATATATTCGATAAATTCAATATATAGCTCAACTTCAATATGATATTGCTCGTTAAAATACTAAATAAACTTTTTGGTAGTCATATCAGTCAAATTTTATTCAATAATATATGTATGTACTGTTATAGCCAATTGAACGTAAATATATACATATTTTAAACAGTATTCTCCTTTTCCTTTATACAAAACTTGACTAAATAAATCCTTTAAGTGAAATAAATAATTGTAAAAGTTAGATTACTTGAATTTCAGAAACATTCGATATTTTATACTAAAATTTAATCAAAATGACAAAGAATTGGTCAATCTCGCAGCTATGAAATTTACATTACTGGACTGCATAATTAATTTTATTGAATGTGCGTTATATTGTAACTTTTTTCATTTCAATTTTAGCAATCAGTATGTCATTGTGCACAGTATTACTGTGAAAAAACCTATTATTTATGTACCTATATAATGAATTGATGAGACAAAATAGAACCAATTTATTTGTCAATAAACTTAATTACATTTATCAATTCTCTTTGAATCGGAATTGTAATTGATTTTACTGGAAGACATGTTGCATGTCCATGGGATGCTACACCTATAAAATTGCAAATCATATTTATTTTCATTTCCACTGATATGTTCTGAAAGGAAACTTTTAAAATCAAATCGAAATTGAAACTTCACATGCAAATATTGGTAGGAAAAAGTAAAATTTCAAAAAGCGAATTGTCGTAATGCTCAATTTGCACGACAAAACACAATTGCAGAAGTGCAGTGGAAGTGCCATTGGGGATTTTCTGAATGCCTGCACATGGCAGACTATTGCACGACATACTTTTGAATCCGTTCTTTGAATTATTTCGAGCTGTCGGCGAAGGGATTTATGCTCAGAGCCCTTGCGTGAGGCAATAATTGATTAATTGAAACTCGGCCGCAGAGTCACTTCGTCTAAAGTACTCCTCCCGGGGGAAGATATAGCCGCAGGGAAGACTACTTCCGCCGGGAAGAAAGCGAATTTTAATTTAGGAGTAATAAAAGAATAAGGAACGCCATGTTAACAGTAATAGTGGAGATAAGAAAGCACTAAATTCGGTCACGCAACGCTTGTTAACATAATCGTCGGGAGCTAGGCAAACACCAATTTGTCATTGGCTACAGAAAGGCGGTCACCTGGAATTGCTTTAAATGAAAGCTTCTTCCGAATGCAACACTCAAATGCAAATGAGAATTTATGCAGAGTGGGCGGGGGGCGGCCCCGCCACAGTCGACCAATTGGGTCCGTGTGTTGCAATAATTAATCACGGCGAATTTGCTCCTTCTCTCCTTTGCGGAGCAGACAAATGGAACACCTTAACAATTACACCTGCTCGGTAGAAAAATTAATTTCCTTCAAAAAGTAGGACATCGGGACGGGACGCCGCAACGCCACTCGAAATTATGAAGAGTAATAATTGCCACATTGAAATAGACTATCACTCGGCCGGAGATTGCCTTCCAATTTCGCAGAAAGGATTCGACGGCACTTCCGCACTCGACCTGTCTGAACTGCATAGGAAATTACAGCGAAATTATAATGAAAGTAGAATTAATGACGAAAACTATTTGAAAATTTTAATTGAAGCTGCGAAATCATAAATCGTCGCTGATGGGGCACTCGGGGTACTCCCAGCGCCCACTCAAGTGGAAATTGACGCCATTTTAGTCCTCTCGCTGAGATAACGAAACGGTGGGTACTTTCGAGTCCTGTCATGAATTATTATCGCGAAAACAAGGTTGCAGTAGGAATTTACGACCAGGAAATGGCACCGCATGATTGCATTCCTCCGAGATGAGGGAGGAGCGCGCGAGGCGCCCTTTTCCGCTGAATATTCATGACGGCCCTAGAAGCGAGAACAATTTGCTTCTTCAAAATGAATTCCTTAAATAGGTTCCACGGAATTCGATAAAGAGGCAATTGCATTCTCTTGCTATTTAAATAGGTAATAATCCATTTCAAAAACGGAAGTATTTATCTAAACAAAAAACAGCTTATTTTAATAATTTTATTTCAAAGAATTACATATCTATAAGTACATAATATGTAATTTATGTAATTTCAAAAACATTATTACTAAACTACCTAATGTTTGCAGAAACCAAAATAGTTGTATACCTATTATATGACAGACAATCAAAAATGGTAATTTGTGCAACAGTTCAACCACATATTCTGAAATAAACCTACACATATGTAGGTACCTATATACAAATATAACAAAAAATGCTGGATTAGCAAATAAAATAACACTGCGCAATAAGTGCTAACATGAAAAATGGAATTTAAAGAAAATATATATGCTAAAAAGAACGTTGCATTTGACAAATTCGGCTGAAATAAAGAATGAGACTTACTTCTTCTAACTGCTTCTTTTCGTCTATCCGAAACAAAAAGAAATTTTGCTTCGACTTGAAATTTGTTACAAACAAAGATTCGAATTTTTCTAACAATAGCACAAAATTGCAATGACTGCAAGTCAAAAATTAACCTGAGAAATGTTCAAGTTCAGGGTTTGAAGTTTTGCATTACTAATATCAAATTAGAAATCCTTAGGTATTCTGCGGAAATATTAATAAATCTCAATTCAATATTAATACCTTGAGTGGAAATGGCAGCCCACCCCAGTCAAGATTTTATGTAGGTACTAAATTCGAAATTGACGTATGTATATTAATGTTTTAAAGCCATATGAATTTATTTAAGCTTGTAAAAACAAAAATATTTAAGTCTTATTTTATGATCATTCCAGGCATAGAATTGCAGTAACTGCTGCACGCATATTATTCTGCGAGATTTAATTATGAGACAAGGGGTTAATTTTCCTATTGTTCTAAAGATATGGAAAGAATTGTGAAAGTTTTAGTCATAACGATTGTACCCGATAAGCGGAATTTATATTTGAGGCATTGGCAGCGTTCCAGTATTCAAGATGATCACTAAACATCCAAACAAAATGCAACCAAAATACGTATAATAAAAGAAAAGATAAATTTTACATATGTTTTAAACGTAAAAACAAAATTTTTGTAGTTGAAAAAAATATATAAAGATTTATTACCTTTTTAGGCATACAAAATTATATTAAGACATATACTGGCAGATCAAAATAAAAACTGAACATACATTCTCAATACATAACTTAAAAAGTGACTAAATTTCTATCCAGTGCACATGAATGGAGAAATCTCCGAATGTTCATAGTGAGATTTGAACAATTTTGTATTATTGCAACGTGTCGAATGAAATGTGAATGAAAAAGAGAATATTTAAAACTCAAAGGTAAGTTTTAAATTCTGAGGATTTAATTTCATTAATTTTAAACTAGCTCTTAATTTTTTGAGTAAAAAGATCGAAGTGCTATCGCACATGCGATAAAAAAAATCTCTTCTGATCTCACTTCAAACATTCGGATATGCGCTTGACATAAAAAGTGGCCATTTTTATATGTTGCATAAGCGTTTAGAATTTACATTGAACATTTACCAATACAACTACAAACCGCTGAGCTGATTGAAGGAATCCTTGCTTGATATTGTATTTACTTACTTATGTAAATTAGGCAGAGAAGTTGAGAATTCAATAATTTTAAAGCCTGTGCCTTGCATTTCAGTTTTATAAGAATTGTGAGTTTTTTTGATTGCGACTCTGCTTTTTCGAATATAAAATTTTATCTTGCAAAAATCTGTACTGTAGCGATGGAAGCTTGGGTTTTTGCATTATTGAAGAAATTTTAAATACGACTTTTTCAAGACAAACAATTGATGAACAATTATTTATTTTCCGGCAAATATTTTAAACCGATTAATTGAAGCATGTGCTTTGCGATTTGTTGCGATTTCGGAGCAGTTAAACTCCGAATAATAAAAGAAATCGACTTTATCCTGCCCGTCTGTACATCTATTAGTCTGTATACAGGAGTACATATTTATTTATTGTAAACTTTGAGCTAAAACTAATACACCCTACCATATAGGGTTGAATGATACATATTAACTGAATACCCAATAGCAAAATCCTTAGTTTTATTTCAGATAAAATTCAAAAATAAAGTGGAAACGTCTAGTTTTTAATCCGTAATGGTTCAAAACGTTCTCGAGTCCATACAAGTTGAAATGGTTTATTTACCCAACTCTCGTACAAAGCGCCCTACTGTATTTACCCGTGTACGTATTAATACTTATGCATAATAATGTATGCTCTAAGTAAGGAGCTTTTCTCAAAATTTCCAATTCCTAATTCCCTAAATTTTAACACATTCTGGTCTTACGCACTCTGCATTTAATTTACCTAGAATTTTACTTTCTTCCCGTAAAATGAAAGCAGATTATTTCGCACAGCACAAAACTAGCTACTTTGCTTAAAAGCTTTTCGGCTACAAAATTGCAATTTCGCCGGTAATTCGCCTCGTTTCGGCGGAAGGGGATGCTCCCGGCCACAACTTCTCTGTGCACATTGTGCGATAGTAATTTTTACATTAATTAAACTCGATTTTCGTCTTTGTACACGACAAGAGCAAACTTTCAAAAACCACTAGGTACAACCACTTAACCAGACTGGGCTTATATCCTAAGCACCCAGGGAGCAAGTGTTAGCAGCACACAGACGCACCCCCGAGTACAGGTGTAAATGAAATCCATTTCGGGGGGATAATTCAACCCCATAAACATGTTAAACAAACAATTTATTTGCAAATTTCACGTACGGGTGGTGAAAGGTATCAACGTTCTTAATAAACAGCCAAAATGTAATCATGTGCGAAAATATGGCAGCGAAATTTTATAATTTCCCCTAAGCTCGGCACTTGATTACACCATTTAATCGTTTACACGACGACTACATTTGGCGACTGGGAGATTTCTGTGTGGGTGCTGCATAGGCATCCTTGCTGTATGCAAATGACTCATTTATCTGCAAACAGATTAAGCAGTAAAAACACGACGACGACGGCTGAATTTGCATGTAACAGCCTCGGTTCGCACCGACCGAGGTGTGCTCAGGTAGCCGGGCACGTCGCCCGCAGCAAATCCGCGGGTGAGCTTATTGCAATAATAAATTTAATAAAGAGTGGTTTATATTAATGCCAACATAATCATTCGTATTACCGGAAATACCAATTAAAGAACCTCAGTCTGTCCGCCGCATCCCCTATTGTCCACTTATAGTGTTTGGTCGCAACTATCATGATTAAAGTGGATTATATCAATCTGCACGCTGAAACAAATCAATTTGGATGCAGATTGGTCGATACATGCTCCGACGGCGAGTTGCTGCTTTATTAAGCAGCTCTGAATTGCCATTTCGGCTCATGAATTATTAATACGCGCCATTTAGGTGCCGCCAAGTCAGCATATGCCGGTCAATCCCACCCCACGCCCACAATATGGAAGCCAAATCGCAATCCACCAAGAATATATTTCCATTCCCATTTAAGAGCATTAAACTAAAATAGGATATATATATTCTGCTTAGTTTAATTAAAGCAAACGATGGCATTACTTATCTAGCGTTTAAAATTCATTTAGCAACATTAAAAATAAAAAAGTCATAGTTTAAAAAACCTTACACTACCAATTATTTAACAATAATTAACGAGGTTAGGAAGGAATTGGCAGTCATTTTTATTTTTTTATTGCGTGCGAAACACAATCTTCAGAGTAACAAGTTAGTAACAAAATAGTTTGAAAAAAAAGTAGAGTAGAAAAACCAACAATTATAAAATACACATTTATAAAATTCACTTGAAATTTACTTTTTCCAAAATGTAAAATATGAGATTTCTGAGCAGAACCAATAAAATTGTTTAGAAACTCAAAGTGTAAAGTGCCAGAGAAACCCTTATCATGGGTTAATTAAACCTCTATGAATCCCGACACATCTCTTTAAGACTATATTTTAAAATAGCATCTTATCGAAAGTTATCTTATTCTATTGAAAAAAAAATGTTGCACAGTATAGATTCTTTTTACCTGTGAGGGGGGGAAAACAAAATCGCTTTTCGAAAATTCTTAAAAATCAAAATTGTACAAAAAAGGAATATTTTGAATTAGAACAAATAATTTCGATATTGTCTATATGTTAATTATTTACATTTCACAAGTTTTTCAAATAATGAATTAAGTCGAAAAATGATATTTTGTTTTAAACCTCCTCTAATTAATTGTCGGGCCAGAAAACGACACAACAGATTTAACATCAATATTTCAAAGCAAAATAAGTAAACTCTACTATTCCCTAAGCCTTAACAATTGATATTGCAGTTTGCCATTCTTAACTCTCATGTTGAGGGGAGCATCCTCCAAATGTAAGCAAAGTCTGTGATGATAACTCAAACTCTAATATAGTACATTGCTATTTAATATGTTTCGAAGAAAAACTAAATCAAAAGGAAACCGCTGTTTTTAACCGGATGAGATAATTCTATTTCATATATACCTCTTATATTTTCGTGTATTTAGTTGAATATATTTATAAAGAAGAGATAAATTTCATCAAAAAATGTGACCCTTATCCATTTGGTCTCTGCTCTTAAAATATATAGTATATCTCCAAAAATAAACAAAAAATTCCTTAGCTTATAATTTTTCTCGAGTGGAACTACTGCTAATCAACTTAACTAGAGATACCAACACTTATGCGGTGCCCGCAAAGCTGGTAAGCTTAAAAAACCTCTTCAGAACGCACACTGCGCTAATCTGGTTGAGAAGCGACCAATAAATGTAAGTAAAGCCGATTTAACCAGGCAAGAGCAGGGTGCAGGGTTCGCTCCTGCTGGGACTTTCTGAACAAATGCGCTTTCGATCCGAGATGAAATGCATACGCTTCATTTAATCAAAGAAAGTATAACCATAAAGAACTTGCAAGCCGCACAAGAAATTTTGTACGAAAATTTTCGACTGGGGTCGCTATATAAGAACCCCAGAGATACAACTCAGCATTCAGCATATCGTGAGCCGACCCCATAGAACCCCAGTCGTGTGTTGCGAGCTGCTTTTCAGCCGTTCTAGTCCTTGACTCTCTCTAAGTTCTCCCGAATTAGTTCACACCCTTGGCTCACTGAACACTTTTAGGACCGTGGACGGTATGTGTGCGGCAAGGGGCTCAGCACAGCAAAGCAATCGGCTCGTCGTTGTCGCTGCGCGAGCGCTCACCATCGTCGCTTTGGCCTGCGTTCTGCGGCTGCGGCTCTTTTGAATGAGCGGATTTTTTTTTAGCTAGCGCAATTTTATGCTTTTGATTTTGTCTAGCTACCACTGTCGCTATACCTTAATAAAATTTTGTATTTATGTATGTACATTGTACATTATAGACGTATAATTTTAGTATAGTATAGTATATATAATAATAAATATAATTTAATTTTTAATTTTATTTTTATACCTGAATATTTTGATTTTTTTATTGGATTTCTCTTTTGTTTTTGCTTTTTTCTTGTTTTTTCTTGATCGTTAGTTATGGATTCAAGAAAATCTGGATTAAAATGTAGTTTAGTAATCGATCTAATTGTGAACATGATGATGATCTTATGCTTACAATAGAGCTTTCGAGTCACAATACCTCTTTAAATAATGATCAAAGTAGTTCCTTAAATTATTCGAACTCCAATATCAACGAAATAAATATTGCAGACATTCCAGAAGACACATTCGATGAGATTAATATCCATATAGATCTCTCATCAATGCGATATTTTATAGGATATGTTATATTTAAAATGTTTCCTAAAATAAAGTGTGATGTCTGTGAAGATATAATGAGAAAATCTGATGAAGTTCTGACATGTCCATCAGAGCTATTTATGTTTTATAAAAATTATAATTCAGCTTCATCAGATTTTGGTAGTTTGTATGCACCTTCGGAAGAGTTTTTTAACATGTGTAGGAAGCATATTTTAATTTTTGAGGATATTTTTAAAAATCATCGTGAAATGAAATTAATCAAGAAATATATACTGGAGAAATGTGAAGCCGTTACGCCGGAATGGTTTGATGAAAACAATACATGTTACGATCACAGAATCAAAATATTAGATTATATCATATTGATATTATTAAGGAAAAATTGTAAATGGAGCGTGCAAAAAAGAGACAAGAAAGAATCAGAAAAACTTAACATTATAAATCCCTAAAACTCGTACATATAAGTTTTATAAAAGAAATAATTTCTCATAAAACTATTCCTGTAACGGCTTCTTTCAAAATATATTAAAAAATCATAATGTGGAAAAATAATGCCCACAAACTCTCTTTAACAAATGGAGGAAATTGGTGATGAGGATATCTACCTGTAAATTTCGATTATTGACAACCTTACGTGTTTGCAATATTTTTGTACCAGTTTATATCTGTGAAATGGAATTGTCAATGCTTATAAAGAAATAAATAAATATTTTAATAATTGATATTGTAGTAATAAGTTTTTTGGTGAAGCTGAAATTAATAAATAAATAAATATATGCCTAAATAAAATACCTGAAACATATGTATGTATGTTATGATATGTAACATTGCAAACATTGTAATAATATCCTAATTTAAAAGCTTAATCAATTCATTAATTCAAGATAAAATTCGCGCATAAGGAGCAGCTCGTCACGGAAAAATATTTTATAAAAATAAATTCAGGTTCTAGGAATTCTTGAGGCACAGGGACAACTCAAGTAGTTCAGCTCCTCTCAATGAGCAAAGGCTCAGCTGGGCTGCGCAAATTTTACCCGTCTCATGCACCCGCTCAAACAACGGAGAGAATATTCTCAGCAATCTCACTATCGCAGTCCGCAGAATCTACAGGATTCAGCTGAACACAAGATTTCCCCTGTACAAACCCCCTTGCGCCGACCGCACAAGGCCCTTTGAAGCAAGAATTTCGTAAAGCGTAGACTTGTACTGGATGCAAGTTCTTTATGGTTATACTTTCTTTGATTTAATACATTCAAACGAACGATTTTTTTGGCGGAATGTAAGCGGCATTGCCATGGTGCAGCACAAAATGTTGGCTTATCAGTAGGGTGGAAGCACAGCTGCTGAAGAGCTCACTTGTCGAAAAAATTTGCATTCAAATCGAGGACTGCCGACGAAAATAGGGCGCTCGAGTATAGAAGGGCAGGTGTACACACATACATATGAGGTATGTGTATCCAGCCCTTGAATATGGTATGCGGGGGCGAATTGATTTTCCCCGTGTCTACGTGCGGCCCAAACTCAAAAAGACCGTGGAATTTTCAAATCATGGCAAATGAATGGCAGTCCATTTGTAGGACGCGCGCCGAACAAAAATGACCATCTAAACCAAAGGAAAGGTTCAAAGTTAACAAAAATGTTCCACAAATCTTCGCCTTCAGCGCAGTGCCGAACTTATCCTGGTAACTGCAGAATGGGAAGTTAAATAGTAGTGCAATTGTCGCCGCCGCCCCCGACCCGCCCACCGCATTAATTTCATGAAGAGGGCATTTAACCAGAAATTTTATTCAGTGATAACTAGAACTTTCTGAAGAATTTGCCGGTTGACTGGATCTCAAGAGAAACTTCGATTTGATCAAAAAATCTCAGCCGGTGAATCAAACGTGAACTAAGGAAAACTTGGGGACTGCTTTTTGCAGTTTTTCAATAATACTATACGAAAAGTTTGCCGCTTGTCTTGGCGAAACTCCCGCACTTTAAGGTCGAGTTTCCGGGACAAGGCACTAAATAAGTTTCTAGCGCTGAGCTGAACCTCCCCCGCATGTGGGAAAATAATGGAACCGGGATAGGTGTACCTTTTAATGGATTCTCACCACTTTGCCCAGAAGTTGCCGACCTGCTTGCCCTTACAACTTTGCTCGCATAAACAATTGATGGTGATAAATACCGAATGAGCTTCGCCGGGAGCGTTCACCCTCGAATAGGCCTTTCTCGAAAGATTTACGACGAGTTATTGAAGTTAGTTACTTGTCCAGCATCTTCAGAACTGCTGTTGTTTTCAATAAACGATCAGCAATATCATGAATGTACCGTTTGTTTCTAAAATCAATAAATTTTACTTTTAAATTTCACTTATGCATTTTCAAATTTTGATGTTCCTGTTATGGAAAAAAATAAGGACAAAATTCCATCTCGTCACAATTTTCGAATAGTCTGATTTTCACGATCTAAAGTTTGTTTAGAAAATGATTTTGAAGGCGATATATTCCTAGCTAAAATTAACTAAATATCCAGAAGCAGCTTTATTATGTTTGTAATGTATCAGTTAAAATTAAGAAAACTAATTAAGATAAATATCTCTATAAAATCATTGTATGAATTGTAAAAAGCTACCAAATTTCATACCGTTAGAAAATAAATAACAAGAGTTTTTGTGTATATATATTAATCAGTGGCTATTTTGCTCATAAAGTAAATAATTCTTATCGGATTTAAGAAAGTTGAAACTAACATAAACCAAACATCAGTTAAATTTTTCATACCGAAAGTGTCGCAAATACTTTTGGCTTCGCGTTAATGTATCTATGTTTATATTCCAGTGAAAGCTGTTGTAATATTTAATTCAAAAATATTTTTTTGAATATTTAAAAAAAACAAATACAAACCATATACATAATTGCTTTTATAACGATTTTTTTTACTGAAGTAGATCAGTTTTTGAAGAATTTTCTAAATTTTGTTGCGAAAAGACCTGATGTGATAGAAAGAAGTGGTGACATTTTTGTTTTAAAACAAATTTCTTACCTGAGACCTTTGGGAAAGTTTCCAGTGCTTGCAAATGTAATAATTCCTATCAACATTACAGAAAACAAATTATGATTTCTGCGCCCATTTCCGAGATATTAATTTTACAACACAACTTACGTTTCGGCAAAATTAATTTAGGAAAGTTATCACATAATTGAGGATTGAGCATATTCAGTATTTATTGTATCTAAAGTTTCAAACGGAAATGGCATCCTCTTCAATCAGGAAATGAATTAAAATCACTCAGTGCATCATGAATTCGTATCACTTTTAGAACCGAAAACCGGTGAAAACTAGTCGTTTCATAACAACTTCCTCACATGGGTTCAGTAACCATCGCGGGGTTCCGCGGATCTATTCTGACACTCTAATAACCGGAAAAGCGCGAATGTTTGCTTCGCCTGCGAAACAAAGACTGTTGCAAAATCGATTTTAACGTTAGTGGAGAAAAAATTCAAAATTCATTTTTAAAGCAGCAAATCCAGGGGCAGGACTCGAGAGCCTTTATTTTGGTAGCGCTCCTGAATGAACAGCAGGGATTCCCTGCTTCGCACAATGGAGGCACCGTCGAAGGATATCGATTATTACGGAATTTGGGCATTGTTATATTATCATAATGCTCACACGGCACGGCCCGAGGCTAGTTAGGTGCATGAGGGAATTATTTAGCATACCGCGCATTACCATAGAAGATTAGAACAGGAATAAAATATAATATCGCATAATTTGGCCGACGGCACTGCGCCATAGATGTTGTGGAAATTGTTTTCCGCGAGGCAGACAGTGGCGCATCTCTAATATTAAATAATTATTTCGCTGAAAGGTTTGGACTTTCCTTCAAAATGATAATTGCTCACTGCAGCGACACATTCATGCAATTTGCACATATTGCAATTGTAATGACGCAACACAAAGGTCGCAAAGAGGTTGCACCCCAAAAGATTAGGAATGTAATTTATCTAGAGATTTTGTAATACTACGATTCGTTGTTGACATGGGTTTAATGATAGCAAAAACCTTTCTTTACAACTAATTTATTTTCGTTATTCTAAATGTTAATTAGCTTCATCACAATTTGCAAGGAGATACTTGTATTGGTTTAGCGTGGGAATAATACAAGTTTCAACATTAATGACAAGCTTGAAATCATTGATGGGTAAAAGATTCAAAAGTCTAGGAGCCTAACAATTAAAAAATTTGCATTGGAGAATATCAATATAAAGTCACAATACCCTGCAAAATTTGTCGAATCTATGCCCAGAAGGGTTGAAGCTGCTATAAAGGCCAAAGGAGTAAGTACTAAGTACTATTAATTCTTAATTTAAGAATATTTTAAGTTATTTTTTGAATTCGAAATGTCTTTTTTGTATTTGTAAATGAAAATTACCTAATAATTAAAAAATAAATAAATACTAAAATTATAACTCTTTAACTAAAAAAATTCTATGCCATTGTGTGACTATTAAAGACTATCTACATATTAATTTTAATAAAAGTTCGCCTGATCAAGAATTATATTTTTGTGACGTGAGAATTGAAGTCCACCTTAAGATGGAAAAAAATTCACTACGAAAATGGGACAAACAAGTATTTGAACATCTGAATTAGTCAATTCGCATTGAGCCAGTTAATCTTGAGACTCGAGAGCATGTTTGACACCGTTGATTATACTTTTGTTTAACAAATTTTGTTTTATATAACGCATAATATAAAATACATATTACTGTGTGTTCGGTGGAAAACACACAAAATGTTTTGTGCGATTCAGTGTATTGTAAAATTGATGAAAATAGAGTAACAAATACACTGTGATTTAATCTCAAACTGTGGTAACTTGACTATGAAATTATACTATTTACCTATATATAAGTTTATTGTTCTACAAACTGCCAGACCTGAAAATTTGGTGCATGAGAAAAAAACCTCCGCTGTCTTTTTTCAATCTAATCTCAAAAAATATTATTTCTCTTTTTCAAAACAAATCTGTAAAAAAATAAGCCATATATCCCCCTGAAGTACTCCTATAAGGTGAGGAAAAATATGAACTAGGATGTGCGGCGCACATCCTTAAAGCGTCAGTATTTTGAAGTAATTTATGCTCGAAATCCCGAAATCCATTTCACCCCGGGATGTCCTGGAGCTTCAATTTACACACAGCACTGGAGCGCTACTCCTTCACTTATGGCTGACAATATTTGCTCCTCGGCGTGCAATACCCGATTTCGGTGAAATTTATATTTTTAAATAAAAGACCGGTTGACAGCATTAGAGTGCTCTCTAATTGTGTTTCTTAATGAGATTTGAAGGCGCCCAAATCACGCCCCTTCGTGATTTGGAAGAAAGCGGAATGATTGCTTCCACAGGTATCACCAGGTGAGTGGTAGTGTTCGCAATCTGAGATTGCACGTCAGATGGATGTAGCCTAGTTCCAAATTAATAAGAAAATAAATTAAATCAAGAACCATTGCAAAGTCCTCAAAGAAATCGTTTGCTTTCTAAAATTTTGTAATTTCGAATAGAATAGACATTTGTTTGAAGGTAACAAATACAAGATGTCTAAATATGTGCGATTTACCTGAGTGGCATTTAATTAATCCTAAGCTTTGCTCAGTTCTGGTTTCAAAGCAATTTGACAGGATAAAAACTTTATTCTGATACCTGAATCAAATGTGAGTCCCAAAGCTCCTCATTTGCCCCGACGCGCTCTGAAGATATCCGAGCTCCTTAATTAGCAATTCAATTTTCAGGAACAGGGATGAGCTGTGTTGAAGAAAGGACCGTGATTTCCTTAATTCGTCAAACCTCGTGAGAGGACGTCATGCTCAACCGAATATTTGAAAATTCAGATAGTATCTGGGAAATTCTTATGCCCATCTAGATCACCAGGAGCATCAGGAAGAGAACCCAGGAAATAGCCAAGTGCATGCTTGTTTTGTAAAGGCGATAATTGGCCGCCTTGAGCAGCAAAAAGGGATCGTCGCAAATAACAACAGGAAGGCATATGGGACTGATATGCTGATGCGGTTAGGTAATATTTGAGTTTTCAACTGAATTGATTATTAGGATCGAGTCATCTGTGATGTTAACAGCTTTAATTAATCCATTGGCTCGTAGCAGCCACCGACGATCCGATTGTGCAGATGCGACACCCAAGTAAACAGGTCCACGTATCCCTCCCAGCATCCAACAAGTTCTAATACTCCAGGATTAATCCCAGTAGCTCCAGCATTCTGTAATTACTCATCTGCAATATTACGAGGATTTGTGGCCAGAGGGAGGAGAAAAGCTCTCTCGAACCGTCCGAAGGACAGGACCACAACGATGCCTTGTTATAACTCACGTGCAAATTAGGTAGGCGTTCCATGCCCATTCCCATGAATGATTGCTCGTTTTCAGGGCTGCCCGGCAGTATAAAATATAAGCCCGGCTGCAATGTTTTCCAAGGAAACATCCTCCGGCTTATCAGGAGAGCCTATTGACATCCTTAAATTGAATTAATAACCCTGCGCAGCAGGACGAAGCATTACCACCATTATAAAGCCACTAAAGTGCTCCGGAATCCGGATTCCTATCTAAACCCACTAGGCATATTAATTGATGAATAATAGGAAAAAAGGCAAAGTCAGGAAAGTCATCACTATTAGTCCGAGAAGTAGGGCTATTGATCACTCAAAATTACCTTAACGTGATTGTACAAAGGTGATATCTTCAACTTCTATTCATGCAATATTTTATTCCATCATTTTCTATTTTCGGATCTTTTAAAATGTGTTCTAAAACTTTCATATTCCGAACTATTGAGTATAAAAATTAAGAACAACTATTGCATGATATGAATTTATCTGCATTCTGGACTTGGGAGTTTAAATAAAATTATGAAACTATTGTTTTATTAAATCATCAATAAATGGTAACAAGAAATAATGAGTAACAAACACTCAAAAATCAAAAATTAAAAAAATACGAACCTATTTTTTATACTGGCCAAAAATGTAGCTTCTCCAAATGTGCATTAATTTACATGGGATTTAAAAAAAAATCGTCTCCAAAATGTTCTTTTTTCACATTAAAATAATTACTGAAATAAAGTATAATCATTTTATTTCACCAGCTACTGTACCAAATTATACGACCACGATTTTTATAATATATATTACCAATTTGGAACTTTTGAACATAATTGTTCTTGCATAACCCTTGAAAAATATCAATTTCGTTCTATACCTGTTAAATTTGTCTGTTTCTGGGATACGCGAGGAAACAATTTAGGAAATTCATTATTAAGCGCTCGGTTAAACCTGCACTAGCTTGAAAGGAACCAGATTCCCTTTGAATGTTTTCGTTGAGGTAATTCAATCATCTCGGTGCTCGTTATAAATTCGTCTACGGGCAAAATTAGCCTGTATGTGCGCATCAAACTCAATTTGCGATAGAATAAATTGTTTAAGCTTTACGTCAACGGAAACATTTTATTATTAAGTTATAAAAGAATACTTTATTTTGTATAACCGAATACAGCCCTGATTATGAATCTTATTTGTTTGGGGCACATATGTAACCGGGACGCTGTGGATTGGGAAGTTAAATTTGGAACAAATGGAGCACTGAATGACGAACGAACGAATAAATTCGCGATTTTTGCACTTTTCATTGTTTTATTGACGGGTTCCAAATTGATGACACATGAATATGACAAAATAATGCAGGCGGACAGGCAGGCTGTCCGTCCGCAATGAAGTTGGACAGACTGACTGTCCCAGCGTCATTAACGTACTTCGCCAAAGGGAAGTTGTCAAAAGCAAAAAACAAAAAATATATATATCGGATGGTAACATTTGGTGCTACATGAAAGACGAATCTCCGAATTTCTCAAATAAATTGAAAATTTTAACGCCATTCGGGATATTTCGAGTTGTAACCGCGCTACTACAACGTTAATGGGTATTGTAAAATTGCTTTATAATACTTTATAAATACATTGATACGATAAAAGGGTTGAAATTCAATTAAATGCTGAGAGCTTTTTCTATAATAAGAGCCATACATATAACAAAATTGTTTCAATTTCGTTAGGACGGGTCAAAGTCACATCCGTTTTTTATGTTAACATCTTTTTAATTATTACAACAATGCTTCAAATATTTCCTATTGTAATAAATATAATATATAAATATTAATATTGAAAAAGAAAAATTGAAATTAACTATAAATTTTCCAGTTATTAAAACCCAGACTTTGTTTAACACAAAATTTATACTGTGTGATTCATTATCAACTCGAATGTGAGTTTGTCGAACTTATCAACAAGAATTTACCATATTTTAAAAAGTACTTAAAACTTCTGTATTGTATGCAAAAATGAAATTATTATTTAAGTAAAGATTTAGTAATATGTATAATGAGTAATATATACATTAATTAAACATATTTGCAAGTGATCAAATTTTGTTATATTATTATTACCATCACGGGAAATATAAACCTTAAAGTCTTGATAGATCATTACCTTGCATTGTTAATGTTTTTCAACTTAGGGTTTGCGCATTAAATCTGTTAAAATGAACTTTCATAAATTTACTGAGATGTAGTATAGTAGTTAGTAACTTCCGGAATTTAGAATAAACCAAAATAAAACAAAAATGTACGGGTAGGTGAATTAACTTTTGATATATATGTACGACTAAGATCTTCTGGATGTACTCGTACACCTAGGCCAAGTTTGATCGTTGAAGAATGATCAAGGACTGATATTTAGCCCAAAAAATTTTCATTTCAAGGGAACGCAGATCCTACCACCTCTATTTATGATGTTATCTGAGATGTCAGCCCTATCTATAAAATACATATTTTTACGAAGCCCATGTAGCATATTTCGCAATTCCATCTACAGACATTGCAATGAAATTAATATTAAAATATATAAGAAGGACCAATTCGAAAGGATTTGATTGCTGCATTCGGGGTTTTTGAGATCGTAAAACAGGAACTGGGAACTGAACCGGGAATGAGTAGCAGAGGTGCTAGAAATTGTTGCAATTTTCGCGAGAGACGCCCATGTTTGGCCCCAAAACTCTGTGCCGTGCGACACATGCACATGGTACAAACTGGAGCCGGAGCCGGGGCCCGGGTAGCCAAGAGGTAGATTTGAGTATTTATATGGAAGGAAATCAACAGGAAAGCAAAACAAGGGTTAAGGCAACAACCAAAAATTACGATTGTAATAAATTTGCGTTTATATCTACTTGAGATCCAGTGATATCGATGGCACATAGTTATTTGCTCGCTGATGTGTGCCCGGGACCCTCCCGAGTTGCGGGAGTGCGAGGGCGCACAAACGAATTTTGTAGTTTAGCAATTTTAGAACTCATCTGTATTCCATCGCTGGAGCTGACTACCTATTCGGAATCACTAAAAAATAAAAATAAATTGGATCGTAACTCGGGGAGCGCCGGGTAAATATAAGAATGGGATGCAGTGGGAGGATACGTGGCGCAGGAACTCTTGACTGTGGTCCTTTTTTGTGTTATTTGCTCTATTGAGATACCACACTGAATTTGACTTTCGTGATGTATATTTGCTCCACGAAAATTGAAAAGGAGGAGCTCCGGCTTTTTCCTCGTGTCGCTCCGGCTTGTTTGCATAACTGCTCGCCTAAGTTCTGAAGGATATGAACTATTATGCTCCGAACGACTACCACTGCAGCCGGTGCTACGGGCTCCATTGTGAGTACACAAAACTTTTTTTTCTTCCCCAAGTACCTATTCCCGGTTATAGTCGTGACCCCTCTCGTAAGGAAGATTTCCTCGAAGAGCTTAAGAGGACACGATTTTGTCGCTTCAATTGTTTCAGGTTCTTAATTGTTCCAGGAATAGGGACTCCCTTTAAAACTAGAATCGGCTCCTTGCTCGCCTCCCTGTTTATTGAAGTCCTGTTCGCGCTGTTGAGCGCAGATCTAACTATTTTGACGGGAATTTCGCTGTAAACGCAAAATTGAACTCGCTGATAACATTCTTTTTCGGCGAAACGCCCAGGGTAAATTTACTGGAACGTGTAGGAAAATATTGGCACGAGTCTGCCGGGCTCTTCGCCACCCGTTTTTCAGCTACACCGTCCCAGAGAAATTCGCTGGCTGTTGTTTTTCGAATTTATTACCCGGTTCCATCCTGCTGGAGAGCGGAAGTAAATCAACATAAACAGCGCTGATCCAAGTGCTAATACTCCCCAATTTTCGAGGATAAGCTCGCTCCTGCTGAAGTAGTACTTGGATCCATGGATATTCATTATCGTTTTATAGTCCTCTCAATACTTCACCGGGGCAAGAGTTGGACGGGAGCTTAAAAAATAAACGATAATATAGGGGGCTACTTTAAGTGCCCTCCCAAGCCTTATGTCCTTTTAAGTGGACACAGAAACGTAAAGCTCGTTTACGCCAAGGACGGTGAATGGAGCTGCAAATTTAAATGAAATTGATTTCGGCGGGATTTTACAGCGTTGCAATCGGATTCGTGCTACGTGCGGAGCAATGATTCTTATTTATGGCTTTCGTTAAGACCTCCTTTCGTTAGGTTTCGGATTCTGCTATTTGTTTATTTCTATCGCATATGCGTTCAGCGAGTTTTATAATCTTACTCTAGCTAAAAATATCCTCTAGAAACTGAGTATAAAATCACACTGAACTTAATAGCATTTTTACAATTTTTGCAGTTTTTATGGAAAAATTTATCACGATCATAAAAGTACACATTTTTGGTGTAATTTATCAAAATAGTGACAAATTATGTTATTTTTAAACTTTTTAAGCACTAATCAATCAATTTTTAAAATTGTTTTAATCTTACACTACATTGATGTTTGGGACCTAATCTAAAATTACAGCAACCTAATGTAAATCTATCGTTCTCTTATTTAAACTGTAAGTTTCAAGGAAATAATTTCGGGAACATACGTGCATATGTACGTATATATGTACATATTTCTTGCTGTGTAGATGTGCTAGCGAATATATTTTGTTTGTAGTAAATTGCTCATCATTGTTGACACAAAAGCCTATATTTTACTTTAGAAATGTATTTTCAGTACGTATTTGTTATATTTTATTCTAGATATTATATTATAGAAAATTAGGGAACCTCCAATACAGTACATGTACAGTACATGTACAATAATAATATAATCATGTACAATATGAGCTATAGTATTTTACGTTGAGCAGAAGTACAGCAGAAGTACAGCTTATCATTAAAATTATTTACGGTACTAGTGGGCGTCCAATTTATATTGGACTTAATTAATACAGTGTTTTCTACCATTTCCAGTTTTTTATTTTTATTTTTTTTTGTGATGAAGTAAATTATTCGAAATTGTTAGTTATTATTTATTAGGCTTTTTTATAATGACTGTAATTGTTTACGTATACATTTGGAAATAACAGGCTTTACGTCTACGAGAACATACGAGTAATAGCTGATTTTTGGTTTACACTCATACCTGGATTATAATTAGTAAACATTTCAAATGCCGTGTAAATAATTAGTGTATTTTGTGGTTTTACTTTTGCGTCCGCATAAAGGACAAAGGTAAAGCCGTAACGCACACTGTTAACAATGGAAAAGCCCCAGCTTTCAAGTAATTTTCTGACCAACAGGAATTTACTATAACAAAAAAAAAGAAAAAAAATCGCCCAAATCCTGTGGCATTTAGGTATAACTTATTAATCTTCGACAAAAAAAAATTCTTTGAATTGCCCGGGCCTTTTAAAAAAGCCGCTCAAAATGACTCGGTTTTGGGCAGTGTCATCAAAGCCATAAATACGGGGGGATCGAAAATGTGACATTTTTCCTGGTTTTATGCGTCTATACGTTGTCAATTGTAGCCATTTGGCTCCGAAACTCCACCGATGTCTGTAAAACAAGTCGTTTGAATAAATTTTTTAGGCGATAAACGCTCGGAAATTGCCCTTCGATGATTTTTATTTCCAGGATTTATTTAGCGGTTGGATGAACGGCCTCGGTGTGGGTCGTGCTCATGTTGTCAACGGATTCAGCCCTACTCAGAAATTGAAACAAATTATTTGCAGCACCTACTGCGCTCTAAGACGACGCGACCTACACGTTGGGCGTTAATAATTTATGTATGGGCAATATCAAAAGCACAATGCGAGGGTTTGGCTATTTCCGAAATTGGATTTCATCTTAGCGGCAATTTCGTCTCAATCACCGTCTGCTGGGCTGTCTCAAAATCTCTTAATCCAACAACATTAAATCGAGACCAATTGAGGCCCGCGGAAGGGTTGAGCGTGCTAATTTCTAAGCACACACTCCACCAGGAAAATATTTTTGCTTCAGCACCAGGAACTTGCCTAGTCAAAGTTAATTAAAAGCAAGTCGAGGGCTCAATCCAAGGAACTGCTTATTAGGGGACTCCCCAGGGACCCGATCGGCCCTTGAAATGGGGTCGCCGGGCGCACTGGTGCCACCTACAATTATTGAATGGAAATTCAAAATGAGAACCACTTCTGCAGTAATGAACCCGTCATAAATGTCTCCTCCAATTCAGCGGGAACATGCAAACACATAGTTAGGTGTTAGGTGCCATTACACGGCTAGGACCCGTGCATGAATCCGAATCCGGGAACAAGTGTCGGCGAACGGACGGGTACGACGCGACGTCCCGGCGGCGGGCGCGCCAACCCGCTGGCTGACTCTGGCGTGAATAGCTCGCGGAACTATTGCTTGCAGGGAGCGAGGCCACTTTTCCCGGGAACGTTGTTTGGAACCAGGAATAAAACCATAATTTGTAATTTGCAGACTCGGACCGGTGCACGCGACTTCATCATGAAGGGTAATGAAGTTATTATGAGTGAAAAGTTTAAAATCGACTTAAAGCGGTTGTCAAAAATTTCAAATTGCCTATAGGGTGCCGCCGCGTCGGCCGGAAATAACCTCCAGGAGTTTAGGTTGTAGATCAGCGTAACTGACATGAGTATGTACCGCCAATAAACGCTGACGAGTGAAATCAACTTACCCTACTAGCCTCTCCTGGTGCTTACCAACATTTAAATGATCCTAACCATTCAGTGAATTATATAGGTAATATGTAAAAGCAGACATTATAATAATATAAAATTCGGATTTATAACAAATGACTTTGTAACACATTGTATTCGTTACATACCTATGCATGTAGTTTTAAACGCCCTTTTACTGTATTACTAAACATAAATTTCTAACATCAGTCGATTTCCATTTCTATCCAATTTAAAACAGCCATTTTTACGATGGGCTGTAGATTGGTTTGCCCCCTTAAATTCTTTACATAAAAACTTTTATCCGTAGTTTTAGTTAAATCCACACCTATGGCTGCTAAAGGTGTCTTTAAACAAATATCGTAAATTTTCGGTAGTGTGTTTTTATTTGACAGTAAACATTTCACTCGTGTGAGTTTAGTCATATGAGTATTATGTAGTAGCTATCATATCGTAAACGTTTGCCTATCATGACATACAATTATTGTAAACTAGTCGATAATTTTTCAATTTTATATATATTCTATTTGACACAATCTTTCAATTGATTATTTTTACAAATAAATAATAATACAAAATATAAGTAATTTTGCAAATGTTATTTTATCATTTTACTATCTTATATAAAATAGGTTAAAAATAGATATGGTTAAATTACTCTGCACATTTGGCATTTGATTATTTTATGATAGATTTTGTCATGTGAGCTTTAATCTAGCAAAAAGCTTATCTTATGTGATCTCTATTGTAAAAATTTTTTAAAAAAATAAATGAATTTCAATCAAAATAATAAAATTACCTACCTACCCTAAATAATCGTTCAAGTTTAATTATGTGAACATATCTTTTTGTTATTCTGTTTTCAAATAATGTAGCTATTCTTTTACAGAAACCGCCCTTTAACATATGTACGATTGGTACTGATTAAATTCCACACATATGCAGGTGTCGTTCAAAAATTCCAAAAAACAATCAAAACGCCATTGCATTTACGAGAAGAACCCTCCTCATGCGAAACGAAGACAAATATTTGACGTACGCCGCAGTCTGAGCCGTCTCTTATTAAAATGTAGGCCGTAACAAGGGTGGTAACAGTGAATTCCGCCATTTATGCACAGTGCTTGTCCTGAAATTGAATTGACAACTCTTTGTCCCTCTTCACTTTCTCGTACGGTGGTAATGTAAAGCAGATTCTTTTGGGGCTTCCCCAGTCGCACGGGTGTAGGAACGTGCACTTGACGGGCCTTCTACGATATTTTTTACGTGCACTTGAGCACAATGATTCATAAACGCGTGCTGAACACAAAATTTCATCCGGAAACTTTCGTTCGGATTGAATTTGCATGTGTATCGCGGATATTTTGCAGGGGATCGTAGAAGGGATTATTAGGGCCTATATGTGAAGGCGGAAGTGAGTGGTTGAGGCAAGCGTTTAGGTGCTAGCTGGATGAAAGTTGAGCAGCACCCAGTTCCAGAGTGGGACTGGCTTTCCCCTGAAGGATAAGCAGAAGCTAAATGTAAACTTCGCAGGGTCCTTTTACTCCTGCGGTGTAATCTCAAGGAGAAATTTATTAAATTCATAAATCGTTAACTGTGAGTACGATCCATAGACCAAGGACGGTCTTATTAAAATTCGCCAACCAAACAAGGAGCTGTGATACATCATGCATCGGAGTATCCTTGCTTGGCTACGAGTTAAACCGAGCGCTCCTTTGTTCGGGAATTTATTAAAAATTTCTAAGTTGCACGGGCATTTTGATAGCGGGACCCGCTCCGAATACAAAGATAATTTAATAACTCAAAGAGGGTGGTTTACTGCATCGTTACGTCGGGATACAAATTCATTTGAATTTTTACTGATTTAAAATTTAAAATAGGGAGACTGTAGAAAATCGTACGGGACTACCTCCCCTTACTTGTTTATGCAAAAGACGTAAATGCGCAGCAGCCCTCCTTTGTGCTACATTTGTGTATAACTAAGTCATTTCGATTGCTGCATTTAACAGCATTTTCTATTTCATTACATATTGCATAATATTTGGTTTCACCTCAGGCACTGCTTACAACAGAAATGAATGTAATACATATATATGTATAACTTCTTCTACAATGGACCATAGTTGTCTAATTTGACCAATTGCAGTACAGACGTATTTGCCAGAGATAAATAAATTTACAATACCACATGATTGTAAGTGAAGTGAAGCACAAGCAACTATTTAATTATTATAGGAAACTTCGTAATCAGAGACTGAAATTTGTTGCACAATAACACAGTAAGCTCATACGAAATATTATCCTGTAATTCCAGGGAGACAACCCTATTTCATTATGTAATCATTTCCCTTCGAATATTAATATGTACATAATGGTGTTTATTTTCACGTACTGATAATCTTAAAAGGCTTGAGTTGAAGTAGCAATTAATATAATTCCATTTAAATTATGAATTATACCTAATATCATAATAATTATTTACTTTTATTTTCGATAACAAATTGAGAATTCTCCAAATGAGTGCTCGTCAAATCTTTCAAGGTGAAGAAGTAAAATATGAAACTTTCTTTCAAAGAATAAAATTGATGATTCCAGTTGAATTAGACTCAAGCATAGAATATGTTTCTTCTATGTCTTCTTTATACTTGTCTAATTAATTAAATCGATGGTGGTCCGAAGAATTTATTTCAGGGTTTCAATACATAAAGGTGATAAATTTCACTGTTTTGGAGAAATTCGATTATATTCTTTAACATTTTACTAAATATAATTTAATTATTTTTCATAAACGTAAAACAAATAATATTAAATTTATTTTGGGGTATGCGAATAAAGGGATTGCTTTAACTTGTGAGGTATTAAGTAATTCTCAGCTTTTTTACGTGTTTAGTTTAGGATGAAATTGCTAATAGCCTTAGTCTGTAATTAATATGAGAATGTCTTCTTAACTTCTACAGATAAATACTTATTCCTCCTGCACATCGCAGATAACTCAATAATCTCAATAACACGTTTTAGCTTTCCTATTTCCGCAATAAGTCCGGAAACTCGTAAAAAATATCAAGTCAGGAAATATGATATTATACATAACAACGATAGGCATGAATCATCGCTTGATAAGCTCTGTTCGAAATGATCAAGAAGCTTTTCTCACGTCGGAATAGCATTCATTTTGTTGGAAACGAGATGTCCGTTGACTCCCAGGAATGATAACATAAATTGAGAAGAGTATGCTCCCAAAGACGCTGTAATAAAATAGTACACCATGCAGGAATCCCTCATTTCATGCAATATAAAATTATGCAGTTTCCATGAGCGGAAGCGCCACTAAAAACCAGCATATTCCACCGCATGCAATTTATTACTTCTGGAATTTCTCGTAAACCCGACGTACTTTTTACAATAAACTTATATAAATAATACCTGCATATTAAAGAATACTATAGCGTCGAGGGGGGCTGGTGGCTAGCGCGGGTCCCGTGCAAATAACGGTCTGGAATAATAGCGTTTTTATATACTCGACCATTTTACGAAAGGCATTATCCTTGTTACTTAAGATCTATTTCCATTCAGCATCATAAAAAAGAGCCATGTCCCTGGAAATTGTGCCACAGTGCCACTTAAACAGGGAGGAAAAAGTCATAAATTAGAATATAACAAGAAAATGATAGAACAGCACCATCCTTATCCGGAACTGGATCCATTGTGTTACTTGATGCCCATCATTTATATCCGTTTTGTCTATTCCGACGAGGTCAAGTAATTTTCCCATAAAATTTATGAACCGAAATAATGGTGACTGATGACAGGTCTCATGCTCTGTGGCGGCCTCGTGCTCCGCCGCCCCTAAACCCTCCCAGGGGGTGGTATCGGTTGATCTTATATATCGCGTCGAGATGAAAGCGGCCAGCATCACCAGCGATAAGAAATAATTAAGGAGACTTTGTGAAGAAACCGGGACAGCACCATATTTCACCTGTTGGGTTAAACTTTCGAATTACATCGCATTATGACATCCTTGCGGTTGACTCATTTATCTTGGCCGCTTGGTCCTTTGTTAAATCAAGGTGAGAATAATCTACGGCTGCGATAGCTGGAGACAGCTCCCCGCCAGATCGCACCGAGGACTTCCTTGAGTCAACGGGCGGTGATATGGTCCCACAGGGTACGTGGTGCGGTAACTTAAAACTTTACACCCTGTGCATATGGGGCGGGGCGGGCGCACAAGTGGCGACGCCGGCATTGTTGATTATTCCGCTTGATTTATGTTACTTCGCTGAAGTATCTCGAACTTTTCTCTTTATCTGCGAGCAATTTATTGTTGGATTTCCACAATTCAGATAGTATTCGTATCAAAATGAGCATTTGAATTTATGCGCTCTGGCCCAGCCGAGCTGGCGCGGGCAGACCTACGGAAAATTGCTGACGAGTTCGTAAGTCCCACTGAATAAAATATCTCATTCTGCCCGCAGATAGACGATGCTTAAGGTGACCAACGTTCCTAACTTAACTAATATATGTATGCGCGCATACATGTAATATGCGACTAAAGTAAGTTATAGGTAGTCACTATAGGTATTACAAAGGAACAACGATATCGCAAAACCGTTCATAAAATAGCATATGAATATTATAAACTTAGTATCACACTTGCGAAAATAAAATATATAACTCACCATTTTCCTTCTCCAAAATTTTAACAGTCACTCAAATTTGTTGTTAGCGGACTATTGGAACGACGACTTGTTCAATACTCCAAAGTTTACGGTCTTCATATTTTACCTAAAAATTAAGAAAATACGATATGCTTAGTTGCGATCAAATATGTAAGAATAATAATATAACACTAAATTTGTAAGGATACACTGATTTATATTTTTGGAAAAGAAGAGTGCATGTATGTCATAATAACGACGCGTCTTCAATATTTAATTCTTTGAATTATTTTGATAAACCTTGATTGATTCAATTCACATTTCAAAATTTTGCACCACCTGAAATTTATTAAAAATACTAAAATTTTAGGCATTTCGCTACTCCGCTCTTAGGCTATAAAAACTCAAAATTCAATTTTCAGTAGTATAAAAAATGAAATTAAATGTTGCTTAAAACTATAAACATAAATATATAGAATATTTGTGATTCCTGATAAATACAAAACGAATATTTAATTTTTTTTAAAAATACATATTTAATAAACATTTGGGAAATTCAAGCAACATTTTACATATTTTGCATAGGTTTTTACGCTTCTTGGAGTCCGACAAAATAACAACTGCCCTTTGGACAAATCTAGGTTGGATCACCAAAACTGACCAAGGCTTTTGAAGAGCTCTGCCGCAAATCAGAACGTAAAATTTCCGAATAACAATTCAAAAGAAACTTTTAATCGCTCAACAACGTGGAACCGGTCCAGCGAGACTTTATAGTACTTGGAAAAGTTTAGCCATCGATTTTTCTATATAAATCCCTGCAGACCTCGTCCCGCAGCCTGAGCAGACGTGAGTTTTCCAAGAAATTGTTAAAAGAGTAACTTCTTCAACTTAAAATTCATATTATTTGAATTTGTCGGAAAATTTTTATATCTTACTACTAATGCCGAGTAGAACGGACTTGAGTAATAGTTCGCCCTGATGTTTTATTGCACGACCAAGTGCTCTTTTACTCAGCAACTTTTATAAGGTCTCTCCTGAATCGGGCGTTCTTCTAAAGTTAATGAGCCTTTAATCGAAACTTTTAAATACAGATTTATTCGTAAAATATTTTCTGCATTGCACAAAGCACCAAGCACTGTTAAGATTTGACTTACAACGAAAAGTAACAAATGTACTGATTGCTTCCATGAAAAAGGTTAATCGCAAATGCTTTTTGTTTTGTTTAGCAAAGGATAAAAATGAAAAGCTTTCGTTTTCCAACATCATAGATCCTACATTTGATATAAGTAAGTGGGGAACACATGCTGCATACTCTGGGAAAAGCATTGCTATCTTTGAATGTTTTAATAATTAAGATTTGGTATTTTAATAACGCTTAGTGCCACTTTAAAGTTTCATAACTTAACTAAAGTTTCCCCAGAAGGAATCAGCACCTATGGTATCTCACAATGGTATTGAAATGGATACAATTCTCTTGATATTCCAGATAGCAATTTGCGATACTGGGCGCAAATATAATTACATTGGAATTGTAATTTTCATTCACAACCCTAAGTACCAACCTGTTTGAAATTTAGCTGCTTGTAAGTAAGAAGTATTAAATTTGGTCGTCAAATAAATTTAAATATTCGAATATGTGAATGAAAATGAATTCGAACAAAGCATAGCTCCTAACGAACTAAAATTTATACACCACCCCAATGCAGCAGTAAAATCACAAGACAACTTGCAAATTTATTTTAGAAATATCAGATTTCCTTTACGGAAATAAGATGCAACCAATAATATGATCAATTCCATGCAATTACGCAGTGTTTATTCCTTTCGAATTTTGGGTTTGTATTTATTTATTCATGTATATTTGTACCAAAATAATATTGTATGTTTTCAGCTCAATTCGAGAACCAATTTGATTTGAATAAAATATACAATTAAAGAAACACTTTTACTACATCTATTTAAAAAATAAATATATGTTTATATTAGTATTTAGAAATTAAATTGCTCCACTGTATTAAATCCACAATTTTGAATGTTAAACCTAACTATTGTTTTACCTTAGGTAAGATAAAGTTAGTTTAAGTTATATCGAAATAAATCTGATTCAAGCCGAATAATATGTATTTATATATTCATGGTGCGTTAATAATTAGCTTTACCTGACCAGTATTTGTTTTATGAACGCAAAAAAAATTCTGTTAATATTGATTTAGAAGTAATATATTGAAACCAGCGAGACTAAATGTGATTAGAAAATTAAACTATACCACCGATTTGTCTAAACCTTTTGTTTAACTTTATAAAATCAGCAAAATAAAATTATTTCCATGATATGAATTTTAAAGTAATTTCAAAAAAGTTGTGCAGAAGTATATGTACCTGTTTATATTGGTAACTATTGCATCACTGTCACAAATTATGGTTTTAATTTTAAACAAAAAAAATTTCCTTAATTGCACGAGGAAAACTTTAAAATGTTTTAAAAATGCGGTGATCTTCATTGGTTCAAAGCAGAAGTTTTATAAACGGTCCAAGTACGATAATGACTAAATAAATAAAATACAGATCTTCGACATAAGCTGAATATGGACCCTCAAACATGAATACGAAAGCACAGACTGAATTGAATGTTAAAGCGCATTTCGGTAGTAATAGGTATTTTACTTGACAGACAGCTATTGTTAATCGAAAGCCAAATTTGCGTTAGTGTGCGAATAAAATTCTTACATACTATATCTTAATTGCAGTGGCCAGAAGCATACTTCCGCGTTCTCATCTTCCTGAATATGATCCTTCGAGCGTGGGAAATGATACAAGCCCACCTGCCCAATTCCGCCCACCTCTTCTGTGTAAATACACCGATCCAGCTCTAATCTGCCAAAATCATTTCATTTTGTGTCTGATGATGGCCTTTGCTGTCATAATTTCCATAGCTGCTGAAAGTAAGAAGTTTCATGTAACACGAAGTACGCCAGGCCACCCGCACAAGGCAGAGGCAGCCGGGACTCGTTTATTAGCATGTTTCCCAACGCTCCGGTGTGATAAATATAGGGTTGAGCTCCCTGGAAGTTTGAGCTTCCTTCTCCCACTTTATGCTGGCACCTAGTCATCTCTGCACCGGAAATGAGAATTAAGTGTGGCTGAATGCCAGCGTACATATGTATGTAGGTATGCAAAATAATTCGCAGCCCATAAATTTAAGCTGGTGGTGCTGCGTGCGACGACACGTGCAGAGCTTTCATTTATGCTGGGTATTGCGATTACGCCCCAATTAAAAATAAAAGAGAGCCGGTTATTTTGTTTAGTAATTTTGTGGTCTATGGCCCTCTTAAGTGAACAACAATTTAGAGAAAATTCCTAGGATGCACGTGCACGTTTGTATTTACCTAATGAGAGCATAATTGCAGCATAAGCTTGAACCTGAAGCAGTGCACCAGGTTATGTCCACTTACGAACACCTGTCCATGCTAATGATCATAATTCATATGCTAATGGTATGCAAACATATTTGTAAAACTAATTAAGCAATTAAAGTGTAATTTCCTCGGAGCAAGGCCACTCGCCGAACCCTAAACAAGTTATCCTTTTCGCCAGGCACGTAGTCAATCAAACTTGAGTACATCAGATATTCTCAGCTGAACGTGAGCAATCGTGATTCTATGGTTACCGCAAACCTTGTGCAAATATCTTTTGTTTGACTTAGTCCTGGGAACAAACACTGTCTCAGGACTTATCACCGACTCGACCGCGTCATGCACGTTCTTCCCAGCGCAGCTCCTTCTTTGAATTTTTTAAGAACTGGCAAGTTATTAAAGCGGCTCTCATTAAAATTCTCCATTTATCAACATCGTTGGCAAAGCGATTAAAATAGCAGATTAGGGGCGCCGAGACGCCCGCCGCCGGTTGATTGACGCAAGCATTCGCCGGCCATTCGGACTTGCAGCCGAAAATAAGCCCAGTTGTGTACAGTATTTTTTGGAAAAAGGACACTTCGAAGCTCTGGAGTTTTACGAATTCGAACCCCTCGAGGGCTGCTTGAGTTCGTCACCTTAAAGCACCCATTTCACCCGTCGCTGAAATGTAACCTAATTTTTTATTACTCAAAAACGATATCCTTTAATACGGAGGGTATTTATACGCGCAAAAGGAAATGGCCGGCTCCCAAACTTCTTATTGGTACATCCACTCTGTCCAGCGCAGTGGCTGTAAAACCGAAAATTTTCGGTAGTCCCGTTCCTGATTTATATCACAGAGTGATCCTGAAATGGGCATTTGACAAGACCGCTATTAAGTTAATCTCCTCGGTAAATCCAAACTTTTTAAGGCAGATAATTTAAGCAGGGTAAAGGACTTCATTACTCGCACTCTTCGAAATTTTCGGAGTAAATAGATTTGTGATTGATTGATTAAACAAAATCGGTGATTTATGTCGAGCTGTCGGATTTATTAATTTTAAATTTGTTTAGTCATCCGCGAAGTCTTTGTTAAATCTGATTACAGCAAAAATAGATGTTTGCTAATTAGTTATAAAACCATGGTGAGTAAGCTCTTATGTTTTTGCATCTAATTATTTAATATTAGTTAAAATTTAGATAATACAAAAACTGTGGTTGAAACTATGTATGTACATATAATATAATATGTATTTAAAATGTAAATATATGTAAAGATAATTTAATTTTACATCCCCATACGAAAAGAGCACATATGTATGTATGCGTAAAACTGGTTTGACTCTCTGAAAAACTTTTTCAGCTGCATACTGCAGAATACTAACAGTGCAAAAATGCATTTCTAACAAATAATCTGAAAAGTTATTGCTCTGTTAGCGTAGCCATTTGTCGGAGTAATATATCAAATTTCTCTTATTCCTTGTAATCTTTGCAATAGCTCTCACAACCTTTTGTCATAAATACATAATTATTACTGTTTTGCAATTCTCAATAAGTTTTGAATCATGTGAACGGTTTTGCACTTTATTTGCAGTATAGAGAAAAAAAAACCTAGTTAATATTTAATCCCTAAACCTTTATATTTTAAAGAAAATAACATTGATAATGCGGTAAAATTGAAATATAATACAATACAACATAAAATATATACATATAATCATCATTTACCTGAGAAAATTCTCACCTTACGTACAACTTTGTTCCAGGGCTCCCCTATGTACATATAATAGATTACGGATTTTGCATCCATTATTCGTAAATCCAACTTAATGGTTCATTAAAGCTCAATGTACTATGCCAGGTGACGTCTTAAGAAAACCTATACATTTTCAATAGGGATAACGTCAATCTTTGTTTCGGATCCCTCTCTCTCTGAAATATAACTTCTCCTTTCAATAGCTTATTTATCCCAATTGCAAGCGCTAAATTTGTTGGCAAAATTTGCAAAGTATTGTCCATTTTTAATGTTTCTTCAATTCAGAAAATGGGGCCAACGCCAATTCTTCTTATCCATTGGACTCATCCGATGAAGGGGGATTATTTTCTAACTTTGCACAGAATCCTTGCATTAACGCTATTGAAAATTTATAGGTTTACATAAAACGTCAACTGCCCCAGCACACTGATTGCAATCTATTATAAATAATCTGTACGACAGTATGCCAAATAGAATAAGTGAACTGAAAAGGAAATGAAGGTCTAAGGATTAAATATTAATAATACAATTTTGTTTCTGCAAGTGCAGTGTAAAATTGTCCACTTTAACCACGTATACAAAACTTATTGGGAATTGCAAAATAGTATAATAATAATATGTATTTATGACAAAAGGTTGAGAGTGCAATTGCATATATTACAAAGAACAAGAAAAATGTTATGTTATATTACTGCGACAAATTTTTATGCTAACAGAGCCCAAAGAACCAAAATACGAAAACAAGTCAACAGTTTTGTTCGCCACTGCATATATTATTAGGGCAGTTTAGTACCCGGCGATAAAATCAGGAGCAGCAATGCATATTTTGCTACAAATAATATTAATAATAATGAAAAATAATTAAAATGTTGTTTTTATCTGAAAATATTTTGGCATGGGAATTTCTTGCGTATTGCATAATATTGCTCAGAGTTACTAATATTTAGTAAGATTTTTTTTGAGTTCTCTTCGGAGTTTTCGATCGTATTCTTTAGGTCATGGTCTTTGTCTGTATGGCATGTTGCCCCATCTTACATAAAATTGTATTCATAAATATTAAATACGAATAAGTTATTTGAAAATAAATTCACGATCGATTGGAGCATCAAATCACTTTTGATTAATAGCCTTCCTAATTTTGTGTCTGGGTTCTATGAGGATTTATGTTATGATAATATTTTCAGTAGGTAGGCAATAGAAGTGAAAAACATCTAAAAGAGTTCTGTGCTTTACGGTTCTATAAAAAGTACTATATACATATGTAGGTGCAATAGCTGAAGATAGTTTCGACGATAGAAGGGCATCGCACGATTATTCACAAGCCACATTTATTCAGCCTCTGGGAACAGGCGCATTCAACGCAGATTTCGGAGGAAATTGCCCGTAGCATTTTCTTTCCCATTTAGCATTCTCGGGGAATGTTCGTTGGTATCGTCGCAAGTCGGTCCATTGCGCCCGGACAGGTCATCTTCCTTCATAATGCACATTCTCATCTGCTTATCCCGGCTCGCCAGACACCGAATCCCATTTCCAGACGAATGTATGCTCCCGGAATTAACTCGGGCCTATGGCGCCGCTTTGCCGTTCTGCTGTTTGGCCGTTTCTCATTCGTTCCATCCCTGGCCCCGTCTGGGTCAAACCATCAAATTAAGTTAGAACTGAAATGTGCTTAAGTTTCTATACACGTATTGCACGACTGCCCTATTCAACTCCTTCTGCTTCCGGTTGGCCCCGGTTCCGGGCCCCCCCTGGCTGTGTGATCCAGCGGAGCCCCAGCCCAGACTCTGTCGCAACGGTGAGCCCTTATTTTCAACGATGTTTATTTTCTTCACAAAAGATTTCCCTCAGTTTCTGCCCTCCCTTGATGAGGAAGCAGGAAATTCTGGGAGTAAAAAAAAAAATAAAAACTGAATAAATATTTCATCAGGGCCGTCACAAGTTAAGTCTTTAATTTTGGAAATTTCCCATAAAGGAATTTGTAGGAGATTACTTCTAGATTTGCCCACTTGCCTCCGCCCACTCGGTGTGGGTGGAGCGCAGTTATTGCAGGATTTCGTGGCTTTTCCGAAACAGGCTAAGTTGCTTTTATGATGCTCTACATTATCTCTTAATCTCCGCCTGAATTCGCTAGGTGGAACGTCAGATCGCGGTCGGGAATTGGAATATAACTTATATCGACCAGATTCCTTCCAGTCAATTTTGGTAAAATTAATCCTCCAGACACCACAGACCGTATACGTTACGGGTTACATTCAGATAACCTTAAGCGTGGTATCGTGCTCGTGACAGAATTTCTAATTTCCTCCGAGAGTCACTCAGCTGATGTAAAATATTTTATGAATTCTAAAACAATACAAAACAACCCGATTAGGATGATGGAGCGGCGACTCAAACCAGTAGCAAACCCGGCCCAGGCATTAAAATATTACGGCCTCTAAAAAAATATTTTCCGAGTAATTTGGATTAAGGAAATATGCTCGAAGTGCTCCTTCGGCTCGGCCTTTCTTAGCACTCCATTTTGCCTAATTCATCGGCATGGCGCGTAGCATTAAAAAGACGAGGCCTATTATGTTTAACAACAAAAGACGAAGTAGGCGATCCTGTGCTGGCATCCTCCGAGCCCGACGAAAGGGTTACCCTCGCTCTTATCTCGGGAGCGAAATAAATTATTCACGATAAGGAGCTCCGCCGGCGTTCCCCAACTGGTTAAATATGCCGTTTCTCGCTTTCCAGGTGTCCTTAGATGTTATCACGGTAAGTTAATGTACGGTGAATAATTGTTGAAGACTTCAATTGTTATTAAGGAACCAGCGCTTTAGGCCAGGTTATTAATTTCCCGTCGAGGACTCGAGTAGCCTTTGTTTATGGCTCAACATACGGCGTTAGATCAGATCTGCTCTATTTAATCAGATTCCAAAAATTGGTTTTGTGTTTAATTGAAATGGAATCCGATCTCAACTGGAACACAGGAGCAAGTATGTTTGGTTAGGTTACATACAGTCGCATACCACACCTCAAATTCTTCTCATCACATCCTGGTACCTTTTGTTTAAAGATAAACTCCTTCGTATCTTTCCTTTCGAGCAATTTAATTTATCGTTCTTAGACGGTATTTCTGAATAACAGCTTATCGCAGATAAATGTCCATTCCTTAAATTTACTAGCCCAAACGAAAAACGTGTCTGAGGCAAAGGGAATTCTATTAAAGATAAAGAAGAAAATTTTCCGAATTAGGAACTCCTTCTACTATTTTCATATGTTTGAGAACTTCCTTTGCTATTTGAACTCATTCAGTGTTGATATTATATGATGTTTATAAATAGAATGATCCCAAAAGAAAATAATACGAGTGAAATAATAAGCAAATGTTTTGGAAAACCTATAATACTTCCATCGAAATTTTGGGTGTATAAATAATAGCTCACTTATTTTTAATGCAAACACTTTCATACAGCTGTGAATATTTTGTAAAGCTCAAATATCTAGCTTAAATTATTTAACAGATTTAGACTAAAAGCGAGATACAAGTTTGAACTATTCTTTAAAAAATTGATTACTTGCCATTCGGAAAATGTTCTGGATCATACTTTGTAAAATGAGTAAAAATACGCAAAAGTATGAACCGGGATTCGTGTGGCATTCTTTTGCATCTTTTATTCAAGTACAAGCTTAACCATTATTTTGATAGCTGCCAAAAACAATGCTTCGTTTGCAAAGCCCTTCAAGAGTTTTATGATTAAATAAGGTAGAATTTAGATAACAGGGGAAAGTCCCAAGGTGGTTCATTGATTTTGATTTAGAGGTGATGCAGAAACCTTGTTGATGATGTGAATAACTTGTTCTGAAAGTTTTAAATTGATAATATTTAGGGGCTATAGGTACGATAATATAGGTTACTGGCACCATTCACTTCTTCATAGGTCCCAAATCAAAACCAATAAAACATAAGATAAGTGTAAGATTAATTATTTCAAAAAAATTCGTGTTCTTAATATTTAAAGATCATTAAAAGCTAAAGACTAGCGTAAGGAAAAACTCAGATTAAAATAGCCGAAAATAAGCTTCTTATACGAGTTTGTAATTTATAGTAATGCACAAAAATGTATTCCGGACTATTTTCCATTTTGTTCTTTTGCACTACTTACCTTACATTTGGCTTTTTCCTATGTATGCACATTCATAAAGCCGTAACCAGAAAGAACATCACAAACTTAAATTCGTCGCAACTTTTTTGAATATTATCCTGTAGAAGTACTTCAAAGCCCGCGAGAATTTAAATAAAAAATAATTTAATAAATTACGTGATAAGCTTAGTTGACTACTTTGTGAATTTGAAACTAAGTTTTCTCTAGCCGATTCTTTGCGAACACCATACTTTGACAGCCGTAATGTGTTTGCTTTTACATGTGTCTTACATAGGTCAACAAATTTCTTGGAAGTAGACAAAATCTCCGTGAAATTCTCATTCCTTCCAAGCAGGAAATAGTTCTCTTATTACAACCTTGTAAATATATTAGCGCACAACAGGTCAATTTCGGATTACTATAAGTCTTCCAAACAAATGGACCTTATTTTACGATTACGAAATTAACCGCGAACAATCGTCTAGGTAAAGTGGGTGCATGTCATAAAGGTATATTATATCCACCTGCGACTAGTCCGAACAATTGAGCAAACTCATTCTTATTTTAAAATCAGAAGTTAATAGCCACCTCAGTGCTGGCCGGAACCTATGCAATGGCCAATAATTTAAATCCCCCAGCTGCCCTGTGTGACTACAAGGTGTAACAATCCCATGGTTTCGCTTAGATTGCATTAGTCCAAGTTTGACTACAGAATCTGGTTACCAACTGCATTTGCAATGCATGTTGTACTATTTTTGTCTCCATATCTAAAGCGGTCAGCAATTTCTCGGAAACAAAATATCATTTAGCTTGTTCTGCCCTGGTTCGTGGAGCGTTTTCTGCCACATGCATTCTGGCCGCACACACAGCAACAATTTTGTGGTCCAGTAATAAATGATGACAACGGGGTAAGACTTGAATTAACCAAGTAACATATGGGCTTTGTCAGGACCAACGACATGTTGCTGAAATTGCTGATGCGGTCGGATACATAGGCAGGCGAGGACATAATGGCATAAAGTAATTATCCGAGTGCATTATACAGGATGATAAGTTAAATAGGAGTTACACGTCAACCACCCAGTTCTATGTCTCAAGTTTTACACATATCGACGGTCCCGGCTCCAAGAAGACCGGCTCGATTATGCCTACATGTGCTGACGACAGCCCCTAAGCCGGGGGCGAAAATTGATTGCGCCCTCAAACTTGCATTGATCGCTCTTGTCACCAATCATGCAGCCCGGCATAGCTGAAAAGTCCCCTTAAGTGAAATTGAGAGAACTAGTCGATATCAATAAAAAGTTATTTCATTTCGATTTTCAATCGCTACCACCAATGTCATCAAGCCAATGAAATGAAAAAGTCGCCTTTCTCACTCCCTCCCAAGAAAAAGGCATATTTATCCAACATATTTGCTGTGAAGCTTCGCTGCAGCCATCTCGTAATACCAATCAAAATAATATTTAAACATTTTCGTTGCGGAAAGGAACGTACACTTATTCCGCCCCTGCAGTTAGCCACAGAAAAGGATTCCTTACCCTTGTTGAGTTGTGGAGTAACACTTCATCGCCCAGGTTACGAACTTGTACAGAGATTAAGTTTGCTCCAGACGCATTCGACGGGAATAGATTTGATTTTTCAGGGCGAAAAAACCACAATTTGTTCAACTTCAGAGCAGACAAATAAAATACCCCAAACTCAACTGTCCGACCACGATTTTACCCATTTACCCACTCTGCTAGAAACAATTAGTAAATACAACACAGGAATAAGCCCTGTAGACACACTGCAATACAGATCTGCTTGGTTTGGCACCTTTGTACTTTTGAGAACAAAAAATTGAATTGCTTGCCATTGAAGCAGGTTCATTTCCCCAAATGTAAGTTGCAGTCCTGAAATAAAATATTCAAAGAAAACACAGTCCTCCACCTCCGCATATTCAGAAACGCAAAGGACGGGAATTGCATTGAGAAAACTACGAAATTTTTATAATAAAATTTTCCAAAAAAGATAAGAGAGATTGAAAAGAATTTCCGGGCAAAACGGTGCCAAGATCCAAGGTAGTAGGTATCACGACAAACCCTTTCCAGTTCCACAAAGTTCACCTGAGACTCGAACGTGAGTAAAATATCCGAAAGGATTTATTTCCCATGGTAGTCGTATTCCTCTCATCAGACCAAGAGGGTGATTCTCAACAGAAGGTAAAAAACATAATCCGGATCTTTCAAAAAGCATGCATACAAAATCGAAATGTAAAATACTGTATCATATCTAAAAAGGCTTGTCAGATGATAATTTATTGTAAATAAAATAGTAAAGCATACATAGAATATATAGAATAAAGGAGCAACTGAATTAACTGGCAGACGCAAACGTAAGATACATATTTCAATACTATTTATTATTAAGAACTTTTTATAATGCTTGTATGCACTTCAATAGATTTTGATTAAAATTGTCTCCAAATGCTTGCGGTCGCTGGTTCCAAGGAATTCTTTTTATTTGGCTATTTGCATTCGTACTCATACATATGTGTATATGTTCATACATATCCGTGGTCACGGAATTCCTAAGTGGCTTTCCGATTCACTCAGTGAAATTAATTAAATTTTTTACCTTTTTAAATGAGATTCCTTACTAGATAGTGGTTCCTTAAAATGCAGAGTCTCTTTTCTGCATTATTGACAGAGCAACTTGGGCTATATTAGGTTCGCCTTTGAAATGGTTCCGGACCATTTTGCATTCAGTTCTTATTGAATATACTTTTTAGGTTCAATTTAAATGGTTTCTTATGGTTATAGAAACTTAATTAAGAACTTCAACAATTCAAGTGTTTCAGGCGTAATTAAAACTTTTCGTTGGCTTGCGTATTAATTAAAGAAAGGAGCTAATAGGAGATGCGTTGTTGAACTCAAAATTGCCAAAGTTAGCGATAATGTGAAGAAATTATTAAGGTGCTCTAAAAGTACTGAAACACTTCATGCCTATGCTATAAAATATGTAACTAAGGTACTCATTATGGATTCCAACAATTTCAGATATTACGGACCACCGCTATGAATAAGACATGATGTTTGTTTAAATTCAAAAACTCAAGAAAAGGGCGTTTTATATAAGTTGGATTTTGGAGCTTTTACGTTTTGGCGATCTTGACAGTTTATACAAAAACTAAAACAGGAATAAAAATAATTTTGCTAATTTCTAAAAAACTGTATCTTTTTAGGTATATTGTATATCTATAATAAAAGGTTACTGATGGCTACTGGACTCGATTAACACAGGATTACTATCTGACTAATTGCAAATCTCTAAGAGTTTCATTTTTGGCTGGAATAAAAAGAGCAGGAAATAAAAACAATTAGGTAGGTACGTTTATAAATACATGACATGACATGTACCTCCATCAACTAATATGGAATAGTTCAAATTTTTCATTTTGAAAACTTCAGAATGGAAAGCTTTTATACATTTTTCACTATAAATCGAAAACTATAAAGCATAAAGGGAAATTAAATATATTTTAGATTTTTCTAAGAAAGCCCTTTGACATGATAATCCTTTTTACTATTAAGCGCACTTTTATGTTTCACACTCCCATTTTTAAATTTAATCATTTGTAATAAAGAGGGTTGGTTAAGCATGATTTAAAAGTATTCCAAATGTCAAGTCGATAGTATACATAAGTAGCTGCTGAAATAAGCGGTTGTTACGATGTTCAGCAAATGTTCCTTTTTACCATTTTGGTACGGAATCCTTAAAACATTAATGAGATTTTTGCAGATTATATGACAATTTTTAACATCGCTTAACAAAGGTGTTGAATTTTTGTGCGAATTATAATTTGGCAACAGAAGCCGTTGTGTGTTCACTTTAAACTTAATTCGAAGGAATCTCGTAATATTTCCTTTTATTTGACGAAATACATTTGATAAGATATACATATATAACATATGATAGATGACGTTTTTGGTAGGCACATATACACTTAGTGAGAGGCATATTTAACACTTAACCTGTCTTTCGAAGAATATTTAAAGTATGTTGTATAGCCTGCAAATTTTTAAAAGTTATATACTTATTTCACGGTGTACTTTTCAGTACAAGACTTTAGTAATATATATATGTATAAAAATTAAAATGAGAATGTATGAAACAAAATTAATTTTTATGAAAACCTGTAAAGTATAAGCCTTTTAAAAACGAGATAGTCTTTTACAAACTATGATAAGAAACTCACAGGCAATTAATGATATAATTTTACCTAATTATTTCACTTATGTAAACTACAAACAAATATGGAACAATTTTATAAGACGTAGTGATGGTATGTCCATATCTGCGGCGACAGATATTAGATTAATTTAACCAGTAACTATATGTTTGCATTACTCTAAATAGTTATTAGTCTCGTAAAATTAATTGTTTTATTTGGACACTATGAAAGCAACGAGGCAATACGTACCTCAATTAAGTCATACATCTGCTGGGTTTGAAACGGACATGGACGCACTCAATTTCCGGAATGCAGTGCAATATTACTACTCGAATGAATGTGAACAAAGCCCCGGCGGACACTAGGGCACGCACGGCCATTGCATAATCACAATTGAAAGATTCCGCCCATTGTGAGCCTGCCTATTCTCGAAATAGGTATAAATTGGCAAGTCATCAAAATACATGCTGTTCAACAGCACTGATGATCCATAATAATTGTCGCTGGAAGACACATAATGAATGCATTTGTGGGTAATTCATCAAACAGGAGCAGTAACCCAGTTGTGGGTGGCCCAGCACTGGCGCCCTTTCAATGGATCCAGGAAGCCCGGGCCCGATAAGTTGCTCACTTGCAGACTGGCAGTTAAGTCAAACATAACTATTCATTATCCTAATCTAAATTATAGTTGTTTTGTGATAAATGCCATAATTTGCTGGAACATTTGTGCTGGCAAATAACCAAGTAATTGGCACGGATTATTAATTTCAGTTTAAAGTTTGCACCCGCCCGGCCTGCAAGCCCCTATCAAGGGCTTAATGAATCTCTGCCCGGCAGCGCCAGCGTCATACATTATCAATATGTATTTTGCGGAAGTTTTATTGAGTTTGCCAAGTTAAGTTGTTAAACTAGACAGTTGTTCCGGTGAAGTTAATTGGAGCTAACGTTCGTCCCCCCAATGGCGGCGAGCACGGGTAGATAGCCGGGGTTAAAATTGTTTAACGAAACGCCCAAACTTTGTAGGTGCGCGGCGAGCTCACTGAAAATGTTCGAAAACATTAATCACTGGGTTGTTTTCGGGTACTACTGCGGTACCCCAGATCAATAAATTACCGCGAAATTCGTGTGCAATTACGAACTACCTGACTCGCTGATGCGTGTCATCAGTCAGCGCAAATTTGATTGAAGGGTACGACATTGCATTTCATATGTTTCAGTTAGTGACGATCCATTTAATCAAATGTCATGCATCAAATAATTCATACCACTTAAATTTTGTATTCAATTAGTAGGTTGTATACTTTTACGGCAAAATTCGCAAGATATGCCCCTCGGCTGATCCAATTTTAAATTGCTAAATACACAATTGCTATGATGCTTTACTTTTCAACTTGACTTTGCTTTTTAGGAGAACAATGTCCTCGTTTTCATAAACATATAAGTATACTAGTTGTCACAATCAGTATTACTCTAGAATGCATGAAAGTTTTTCATTATTTTAAAAGCATGCTCCTAAAGACCTTTGTCTGTAAATGTAAAGGGTTTCTTTTTACGAAGTAGATAAATATGTATGTCTCTAAGTTACAGAGGATAGAAATGATGCAATATGAAATATGTTTGGCTTGTTATTTTAATTAATTCTTCCAGTTATTTCAATGATTAACTTCCTATTTCAACATACGAAAGGGTTAAAATTGTTTCACGTCGCCAATTTTCTTTTTTACAAGTAGCATTATTCACAGTGTCATAGGCAAACTAGCGCCCAGCTCTGTTTTCGACGGACACTTAAATCAGTATAAACATTAAACAAAGCTGTTTCTTGCTAGTTGAAAAGTTTATTAAAAATCGTTTAACAAGCGCAAAACTTCCGCAAGAAGTTGTCAAAGCATGAGGGATTTCTTTTGAACGGGAGTCGGAAATGACTGACTGCTGAAGGAAGATGCACGCTTTGAGCTCTGTTAAAAACACAAAAGGGCTTCATCTTTTGAACTTCTATAATCTTCCCTCATTTAATTTTTCGAGGTACCTAAACGAGAAATTTTAGTGTGCATAATGTAGAGCTTAAGCAGAAGTGAAGTTCTGAGGGTGACCGCTTCATTTATTTTCGAGATTGCTTTTCACAGCAGCTTCCCTTGAAAATGATTGCTAAAAGGCTTGCAAATATCGTTTTTCTAAAGTAATTAACACAAAATATCTATGTAGCAGCTTATAAAAACTACTAATGCAACCAACTCCGTTGTACGAAGAAAGCACAAGTTCTGTATATTGTCTGTATTTACATAATTCTGATATTTATTTAATTGTGTACAAATAGATCATTTCATATATTGCAAAATTTCTGCATTTATTTAAATTCAGACTGCTCGAGGGATGTTTGACACCCATATTTGAGTGTAGCCAAAATTATCGAGCATATAGTAATAATAAAGTCAGATATGGAAATGTCAAATCATAATAACGATTTTATGGTATATAAGATCTTAAATCTAATAAAATTGTAGTACCCAATTTAATCAATTAATTAAAAGAAATAAACCTTATTTGAAATCGCAAGAAGAAAAATTAGTTTTAGCAAGGTGATTTTTGTAATAGCCTTTTAATGCTCACTTATTATAAAACCTCAGAACAATACAAAAGGTCTTTCATAATGTTCATTAAAAAAGTTCCTAGTATATTCATATCCTACTTTAAGTTGACAACAATAACGCGCTTGTGTGAACATTATGCAAATTAAAAATCTTTTTAACTTTAGGGAAAACACAAGGACGTTGTTGCCATTTACGAGGTGCATTATTTTTAAACAACATTCTCTCCGTCTCCGGCTGGAGCGACGACTGCTTAGTATGGACCGGATATTAATTGTTAAAAAGTTTAAAGTTCGTATACTAAGTAACTTTAAAATCCGAAAAATTCCACGCGGAAAACTTTCAAAGTTAAGAAAATTTTTATAAAAACTTCTTCACCGAGGGGAATTTTCTCTGCATAATTCTTAACTTTTTAATGGATTGCATTTACACTAAAGCCCATCATTCAAATGGAACGATTTTAGTAGTCCCATTTTTGTGAATTCTAATATCTTTTGCGATAGCAGTTATAGTTATTTCGGTGTTTTCGCAACAATTTCGTAAAGCGGAAGTATGTTTTCGGACCACTTAACACCGAAGATGATTCTCGCCAGACGACGAACGTTTATTGCGCGCGGTTGAATCAAGTGAAGTCATAACTCAGCCATTACTTCCTTTTATTATTTCGGGTAATATATGGAAACAGGTTTCCGCGAATAGGGGAAACACAATAACTCCTACACGTCTTCGAGAAACACCGCTTGTAAAAATATTTTTTATGCGGCAGACGAGCATATTTTATGTTGTGCAATTGCGCTGCATGTTTGAATTTGCACATTGAAGGAACTATGATGGTTAACAAGACTATAAGAACTAATATTATCTGGGGAAGTTGGGACATTTCTAAGATCATGATAATCCCTGGGATTAGTCTGGAATTGGAGGGTCTCTCGTAAAGGCCTAATTGCGACATTCGGATGCAATCGAGCAATAAACGAGACTAATTAAGCGCTAATTTCATCTTCGCTCAGCTGTGAACTGCGGCGACCCACCCGCCCTTATCCCCTGCATATGGGGCGCCTTGAAGCGGGGGTGGGTCTCGAACGCGTGCAGCGAAAGTAAGGGGAGCCGACGACACGAGTAAATCAATCGGGCCTATTAACATATAAAGTGGTTTTTGTTGTGCCCCCGAAGTTTTATTACTTTCAACATGTAAATTCGACACTTGAGCGTGTGAAAGAAAAGCCATCAAGCCATCAAGCTGAGAAGTTTCCTCCCCGAAATTAAATTTTCCCATCCACGTGAATTTCTCGGCGAGTGAAAACATCTCATCTGAATATTTTTTTCTCGGGAGTGGAGCCAACAAACTTTATTCGAACTTTAAAAGAACAAAGTATGTTCAAACAATGTAGCGCCTCCCGCACCTCGCTAGCCGCATAATGTACGATTATATAACACTGACAGCTCCGGGATTTTGCAAAGTTATTAAAAAAAGGAAAGGAGAAGCGAAGAAACTCACCTCTAAAAACTGGCGGATCAGGGAAAGTTTGCCGGCTTTGAAATTGTTCGCACTTTTTCTCCTTAAATGAAACTGAGTTAACACCAAACACACGGAGAATATTAAAACATCCTGCGTCGAGGCTCCCATTTTCATAGTCCGAGATTTGTGGACTCTGTCTTCTTTTCAGCTTTTTTAATTTCGCTGCGATTTTCACTCGAGCCTTTGATGTTGGTGAAGTCCCTCCGAGCTGTTTCTCAAATGTTCCCAGGTGCGCAAGTATGTGTGCTTTGGCTCACGGGGCTTCAGCGGTCGACGATCCCGGGCGCGGAGGACGAAAAACCCTTGTCAAAGTTATCGCTGAAAATACACCAAAGTTTGCACAAACAAAATTTGACCACTTTTGTAGTATACGTTGCAAAACACACTAAAGCCTTAAGCCGGCCACGCACAGGACGATTTTTAGCGCACACGCACGCGTAAAAACAAAAGATTAGAGCCATCCCAAATATTTCTTGCCTCAAATTTGTCCACAGTTTTAGTCTGTTTGTCACCTGTCAAAATGAATAGCTTCCACATGAGTTTTGGAGTCGCGATTAAAATTAAATGTACATTCTGGAGAGAAAATCGACCGGTTATTATTATTATAAACAGAGTTATTCACAAAGATAGATGAATACGCCAAAAATCGTCGCAGTGTGTGGTTTTAGACCCAAATTTGTATCACGAACTTTCCAATTGCCTTACTGAAGTTTATACTACATCTACAATTTAATGAGATACTAATTCAGCTCTACCATGATCTTCGCCGTAATCAAATCCAAAGAAATTTACAAAAGTTATTTTTTCTGGGTCAAAATTCCTTAATAAATTTCTAAAATTTAATCTTTTTAATTACCTTTGGTGTCAATTAATGCTCTTCAAATCTTTAGAAATATTTAGCCACGTCCGTTTAATTTTTCGGCGGTAAAAATAACGAAAAGTAAAAAAAAAGCACATATAAAACGAAGATTTTTATTGAATAAATTCTTCAACATCATGATACATACATATATCCATTTAAGTACATTTCATTGTTTTTAAATTTCATCGAAGACATATATATGATATTTTCAGAAAAGTGAGTTTAAACACACGTTTCCATTTCATAACTGATAAATTAAGTTAACTTTCGAGATATGTGTTTACCAAAAATTCATTGCAAAAATAAAATTTAATTATACTATAACAAAAATGTTATAAATTGTCTCAAAAATGTCCTAAATTCTCTCAAAATAATTGCAATAAACTAATCATTTACACTCACATTCGTTTTATAAGATTTCTTTTTTTTGCTTTTCTATGAAAATTCGGTTTATGGAATTTCAAGTCTTTGAATACTTCACAAAAAATGCTAAAGTTTAGTGGTATCTTAAAAGTTAATAGAAAAGAAAACACGTAGAAAAATTACATGCTTTTAAAATCGACTTTGTCGCCAAATAAACAATCTAAAATTGAGAAGACGGGTTCGGCCCGCGTGAAAGTTATGTGACACCTATTGTTTTTTTTGATTTATTTTTTTGGTTTTTTTTGCACATTTATATGTAAGTATGTAGGTATTATCATATTATAAATAAAGTATTTCATTCTCAAATAGGACATCCTGAGCACGGGAGGCGAACGCTTCAAGCAAGCTGTAAAGTCACCCCGTCGTGTGGAACTTATAATCCAGTCAGGTAAGCCAAAAAAAGGGGTCAATCTCAGAATGAGAGGTAATAAGCTGAAAATATGTTTGGGCTTTTGTTTTGGCATTCTAAATGATGTGGCAAAAGTTTCATATAATCTCGTGTCCGCGTCTTGCGATATTCAAGGTCAAAGATAACAAAAATCAGTTTTTTCACAAATATCTCGCTTTCTATGCATTCCATGGTATTTGTATCCGTTATAAAAGTTGTAAAGCATAACATTTTCTACAAATTTTGTTCGAAAAAATTTTTTATACGATTAATCGTTTTCGAGAAAACCGCGAAAACATACCCCGAATTCCAGTCAATAGTAAGAGTCAATAGTGCGAGATATTTGTGAAAAACTGGCTTTTGTTACCTCTGACCTTCAATATCTCAAGACGCGTACACGAGATTATAAGGGACTTTTGACACATCATTTAGAATGCACACATAGAGGTCTAAACAAATTTTCAGCTTATTACCTCTCATTCCTAGGGGAAACCCTAATGTGACTGGGCTATTAAAAAAAGCGAACACCAAGGCTCCGCAGTCCTTATGAGCTACGCGATTTTATTTTCTCTATGTAGAACGACGAGTAATTGTATTATATTTATAACTTCAGCGTTGTTCTACATAGAGCACACAAAATTGCGCAGCTCATAAGGACAAAGGAGGCTTGGTCCTCGATTTATTTAAGTTGAAAGCGACAGGGTAATTTTACAGATCGCCTGCTTTAAGAAACAATCTCAGGATGAAAAAGCGCTCGACTCCTGTGTTCACCTTGACCTATCAACAATAGAAATGAAATACTTTATTTATATATGGTGTTATACAATAGTTTCTATGGCTCCTTTAAATCTATTGAGATATGTACAACATTTAAGTAAATCTTTCACATTCACATACATATATGTAATACGCGTTACGCGATCTACGCAGTCCTTTTTTAGGGTATTTCTATAGAATTAGCCTAGGCTAAAGTGAGTTATATACAGCTTTCCTGTATTCTATTCGAAGTTGTAACAACCTCAGGTCGAAACCGATACTCACTAAGAGATGACGTTACTGTCGACTGGTTATTGGAACTATGCAAATTAACTTCCATTGGCTGTGGTAATACCTGGTGCATCTGGCTCATCGGAGCGCATGTCGTTACTCCCTTGTTTCCCTTAGTAAGGGTAGTGTAGCTCTGAAAATAGACAATAAAAATAAAAGTGTAAAAAGGTATTATACTATCATGTTCTAATCATTACAAAAATTAAGGTGTTATTTCTTAAAATGCTACATTGCTAATACTGCTTAATATAGGAAATTAAATCGATCTCTTAAGAAGAAAATCCTTCGATCTGCACAAATTGCATTTTATTTTTAAAGTAGGATATAAACAAGGAATTGTAAACAGCATGCAATAAAAAATAGTATTTTAAAATTATGGGCTGGTAATTTAAGTACTTCTAATTAAGATTAGCATTTTAAAAGAGTACAAGTAAATTCATATTTGGGAGGAATTTAAAACAGGGATCCAAAACCCATGTTTGATACAAAAATTTTCAATATATTCTATTAGTTACATATGAAAATCCAAGTTCTCGTTATGAATTTACAAAACGTATTATGGAAGTAACAATTCATTGCGTATATATACCAATATGTGGATATACAATAATAGATATAGTTGCACAAACCCCTTATTCGATACACAATAACTTTTTTTTAAATTGAGAGGATAAATATATGTGACTTGTGTAGAATTGTTATTCGACAACCAATATTAAAACATGTTCAGTTGAAAACTGAATAATAATTGTTAACGAGTAAGAGTTCCAATCGATTGACTCGGACAGTGATTCAACCTCAATGACAGGCAGAAGGATGAAACTAGCGGGCACCTCTACAACCGACTTTGGTAGCTTTGGTGGAAGATTTAATGCTCAAAACATTGCTCAAAAGTAAATCTTTTGTGAAAAGACAACGAGCCAAGCACAAAAGGAATCCATTCGAAACGAAGGAAAGAAGCTGCCTTTTCCAAACCCCTCAACAACACTCTAGCTGAAGTGGAGGACGAGGCGAGTAAAATAAAGGGCGAATATCTCTAATTCTTGCTATCAGCGCTCCACAGTTCTTTGAGTTTCATGTACTCGGTCGGTACTTAGGGCATCACAAAATAATGGAAGCAGAACAGACACATTAGAATAGTGTGGTGAAAAAAAAACTGTCCGTAGGTTCAGCTGGAGAACCTTCCCCGATACCCCCTGGTACCATTATTACTGGTGTCTAATGGTGACTTCTTCTGCTTGCCGTTTCTTATATCTTCGAGTCCTCTATCTTGCTGAGACCATTTTCAGCTTGAGATACTCGTTCGCCTTTTTGCAGCTTCCTGTGGCAATTTTTATACTCAAGGAATCCTTTAAAGGCTCGTTCGCCTTCATGAAGCTCAAGAAATGTGCATCACGTCAAAGGGATTTACGCCATCTCCCTTTGGAGTGAGTGGCATGGCAAAGTAGAGGGGATCAATATTATCCCAAAGTGCAATATGACCGGGTCACGGCACAAATCGATCCATAAAAGGATAAGATTTATCCCGCTTCGACTCCGTGTGGTGACCCTTAATCAACCCCTCCTTCCCCCAATAAAAAAGGGGCTAATCTCCCAACCCCGACCTCGGCCAGCCCGATGAACTCGCCTATTTAAAGGCATCATGCTCCGTAAAAACTGCCGATCAACATGTTATTAGCTCCTTATATCGCCGTGTATTCATGGTGCCAGCAGCGAAATAAAAAGGGCTCGCGCGCCATGAGCATAAACATAAACGGCGGGTAATGGCTCCGAATTGCCATGAATATGAATGCCAAAACACTTTATGACGAACTTAACGTGCATAATGCCATAACTTTATGGGACAATTTGAATAAAAATATAAAAGGTTTCCGCGCCACAGCAGAGACACCAACAAGCGGTGTACATGGCGCACACAAAGTTGCGGCTCCTCGCAGGACTAACACCAAGGCTCGAGTGCCAGAAAGATAATAAAAGTGAAAAGTTCGCTTGTCTCCGGCGAGTTAGCATTTTGTCGTTGTTTATTGGATCGATTCTGGCAGAAGTGCTGCAGCGAGTCGCAGCCCCCTTACAGGACCTCCTCCTCCTTGAAAAGGGCTATCGCATAAATGCTTATCGGCAGCATGTGCCCGACGGCGGCTCGTGCCATCAACAATTTTTTATTCGGAAGGACATTTCCAGGCGAACGAGCATGCCTCGCTTATTAATCATGTGCTTTGTGGTCGGAATTAGGCTTGCGGGCAAGACGGCTATTTACCGTCCTTACCGCCCGCCACCCTCAACCACCAGGAGCCCTCGAGGTGAGGAAGGTTTGTCCTGGAAAACGGGGACACACATCAAATAGCTTTCAATTACCTGGGCGATTCACTTCGTGGATAATATTCGAATTACCCACCGATTACTTGTTAATAGCTAAGTAAGCGGAAGGAGGTATCTTCACTCATAATCTCTAATCATAGGTATCAAGGATACACGACCACGCATTATGCATCCAAGTATTCTAAAGTGGAGGTAGCACCCGAACACTATATTTGAGATAAAAGAGCCCACTAAATCTAAATAGATGATATGAATAAATATGCCAAGCAAATATTACAAACTAAACTTTAATTTATTCCCTAAACGGAAGATATGAAATTGTTCGAACACACCAATTTTTATAAAACAAAAATAATTTCCTTTAAAACTTTTAATTCACTTTTTAAAAGCAAAAGTTTTGATGACTTTCTACCTTACATGTGTATGTGGCTTGAATTTAACGATTTGTAGTTGGGAGAATTTCATGCTTTTAACCACATAAAACAAATATTTGCAAAGGAAGAAAAGTCTTCCTCATTTTATATTATAAATGAACTAAGCTGACACATTCGTATTTTCGTAGAAGTAATAGTGTGAGAAGAATACTGAACTATGTATTTTATATCTTAATTTGCTTTCTTCTATATTTTCTAATGTTGGTACGTAAGCAAGAAAATATAATATAAAGAAAGAAAATATACTAGTTATTAATAGAGGTTTCTTAAATCTCCTTATTTGCTATGTATGTAAAAAAATACTATGAAAATTCTCTTCGAAATCCTTTAAAATTCCAAATGATGACGGTAGATTAAAAATGTTTAGCCTCATATTACCCTTAGTACTAATTTTCATTTCCTATTTAATAATTTGTATTTTGCATTCAACTAATTTTTACATAAGGAAACTCCGAACTGAACCATAACAACTAACATATTCAATGAAGCTGACTAAGGCATCCATGTCCTTCAAAACATAAATGTTGAAATTAAAATCTACTTACAATTTGTTTACTGGGTTTGAAGGTGTAATGGACCGCCTCATTGCCACTACTGCCTAATGACGCGAACTTCGGTACTCCATCGCAGGTCCTAATTTCGTCTCCGTATATTTCACGCTGAATCAGACGAGCCGAGGGATTCTGGAAAATTGGTACGATGTGATGCGTCCTAACTGGACGTTTATCTGAAACGAATAAGAGAGAATAGATTTTCATTCTCAGGCAATTTAATAGGCTTTAAATAAGGGTTGATGGGAAAACGAGAAAAGTGGAAGCCCGCCCGCAGCCAACACCACGCCAACTTGTTCATTCGTTTGTTCGTTTTGAGGCGGAAGTCTTATCAAATTCAAAAGTCAGAAAGTTTTATCAAAAGCGATGAGATTGCCATGCATGCGGGGCACATCCCTGGAATGTTGTTCTTTTTCCGACCCCCCGCCGCCGTGCACACCCCCGATTTACTCACGGAAATAAGTTTAAAAGCTTTTATGCAAATCATATGTAAAGTGCATTTGTGATGATTTTTTGCGCTGCGGGTGTATGCAAATTGAGATTTGAGGACGACACTGGGTAATGTTCACCCCTCTGCCAACCGTAAAATGAAGAACGAAAATATTTCACCGCGGAAGATGCTGCCGGCGAAAAATGGATCTTCAAGTGATTGATGAATATTCCTTTGAAACCTCAAAGTAGCGCTCAGCAAAATTTTAATTCCAGATCAGCATTGAGCTTTATCAGGCGGGGCCCCGATGGCAGTGGATTTGCTCCTTTCGATTGGTAACACACACGCCAAGAACAAATCGGGGTCGACACTGGAAAATACACCCGCTCTCAGGACCTGCAGCGACTTAAAAATTTCAATTAGATTTAAATAAATTCACCGCCCCGATTCCGGGGATGTTGGAAAGTGTTGCAGCTGCTCCCGAGCAAATGGACCACCAAGCTCATCAACTGAAATCCTTGCACGGAGCTCGTTTTTGCCCTGTGTTTAGTTTTTCCTCAATTCAGGACTAATCCTGGCGCTCCGGTTGCTAGTCAGCCTCTGCCTCAGTGCATGCAATGCAAATTACAATATATCACCCAAATAAGAGTATTATTTGTCGTAAACAAGGAAGAAGGTAGAAAGGACTCGAACTTCGTGGAACTTTTCCAATTAAACTTAAGGGAATTCGGCAGAGATTACCACTTGAAGCCATTCGTCAATCAGCTCCAATATAAAATGGTCTGTGGCGTTCCAATTAATGATACAACTTCAGCAGAGTGATGCCAACATTGATTTAACACTCTCGCATTGTTCAATGAATGGCCGACTATATCCAATTTAGTTTGGAGAGATAGCCGCAATTTAATCAGAATCAGCTTACTGTACACAACAAGGTTGTTCTGTACACCTCAAACATTTCATGCCGAGTGTAAATTAATAGTTGTTACACAGGAAAAGACTTTGTGCACGTAGGCGGAGGTCCTGTAAGGCAGCATCCTCCCCGCTCAAATATAGGGCCAACCGACACTGCTGATGTAGGGCTATACTTTCTGCAAATAGGACATGGCTCAACATGCGTTCGTAATTTACAATTAACTCCTTTAGCCCTCGTGCTGCGTCGGCTGCTCGCTTTGTGCGTCCTCGGTCAGGCTCGAAAGGACGACAAAGGTGACGGAAAATGCAGATTGCGGCTTGGGGCTGCTTGGGCGGATGCGGGGAATTGGAGCCTCATTTAACCGATGCCAACGTGAAAATGCCTTCATGTCAGCGTTTCCCGGGAAAACCGAGCTGCAGCGGCAATCCGCATTATCACTGCTCTAGAGGAGTTACGGCCAAACGTTTTGGCAAATAATTAAAACTAAAAATCCTTCAGAGTCAGGCTCTGTCGTCATCTAAGTTTCACCGAATCCGCAGCGCCTAACTACTCCAATGTACACAGAGATTTACGACCATAGACATTTTTTTAAAGTTTTACCATAATTATCTCTGGTTTGCTGACTCAGCATCGAGGAATAGTCTCATTAATGCGTATGGTAAATTCATTTTTGTACTATGTATCCTTAGCATGACTTGACGTAATATCTAAAATTGCAAACGCATTGTATTCCCTTCCTATTATTGTCACAAGTTTTCTAATTAAGGATTAATTAGATAAAATAATGAAAGTCTTATCGAATGGGTAACAAGAATAAGTCAAACATCTGCAATGCCACAGAAGTTTTTTTAAAGCAATTATTACATAATTTATTCAGAAAAGTGAAAAAATAATAGTGAAAAGCTCTAAGATATCAAATAATGTTCCGATGAAATTATTTATATTATTTTGGTTTTCAATTCAAAATGAATATTAATATAATCATTTTTATACATAGAGGCTATAAACTCTAAGTAAAAATCTCAATGTGGCAATTATTATAACATAGAAAAACTTTAAAATATAAAATTTGAGAAACCACCATCTACCACCTACGCGTCTAGATTAATTTCTGGCCTCCTAAATTCCTATTCTGAAAAATTCACCACAATCGTTAGAAAAAAAACGCTATTACATTAAATTATCTGAGATTTGTCTGCTTATATACAATACATATCGAATTTCAATTCAGTTTTGATGTGTTTGAAGCTATCAGAAGAAGAATATCTCCAAGCAAAATCGACAATCTGCAGCAGGCGTTTTCCGGTGATCTGATATAGCACTTCGATGATTTTCAGTGGCCCGAAAGATCACTCGATAAGCAAATCTCTGTAGCTATTCAGATTTATATTAAACAGCAGTTAGAAGTATCTCATTTACTTTGGTAAGAAAATTACATAAATCGCGAATGGAATGTTATTGGTATTTTTCTATAAATACATTCCTTAAATCGAGGATGCTGTTTGGTTACATTTTTACTCAAAGAATCCCGCAAAAGCTGACGAAATAAGTAGGGCGGCATATACACAACATTTTTGGAGTAAGAGGCCTAATAAATATTAATAAAATGAGAGTTATGAAAGGAGATCGACTTGTGCAAACACGAAAAACGACGTTCTTGTAATTGAACCGAGCAAGCCGAGAACTTGGTCCCAAATCCATTTTCTTTAATTAAGATAAATTTGACCATTTCGATGTGGAGAGCACACAAACAATCTCCCAATAAATCCAATCCATTGCCTGGAAATGTTGATATCTGTCCCCTAAAATGCCGAAGCTTCTGGGGGTAGTTGACCGGTGACGCGTATAAATATAGGTGCCAAAATATATCTCACTTATGTAGGGCGCGGGCGTGTATTTGTTCTGGTTGGGAATAAATGGCAACGTGCTATATAGGCTACACAGCACCAGGAATACATACCATATTGATTTGGAATAACATCTGGATCTGTGTCATCACCTTCAGGCGGGTCAGCCGTAATTTGTGGACTCTGGCGATGGGTATCAGTTCCACCTAATGGCGTTGTAGATGTCCCACTTGAGTTTCGGGTATGTTGCTGTGTTGGCTCCAATGCCTCTAATTGACAATCGGATGGCATTATTGGCAGCTGTGTATGCTTCGTCGATTTCAAACTTGCTTCAGAATTGCTATTATTGAAATAAAATAAAGGCAAATTGATAAAAAGGTCAACTAATCAATGGCTCCAATGGGCGCCAGTTGATTAACTCATACTTGTTGGAGTAACGCCGGTACATCACAGCCAAAACTATACAGAAAACTGCAAATACAATGGCAGCACAGAGCAATAGCCCAGCCACGAAGGGTGACAAGGACACAGTCAAGTCGTTGGTTTGACCTATAACGAGGTTTTATTTAAAGTTAATATTATGTACTCAAAATGATCTTCTACATATATGCAGAAAATTCATTATAGATAAAAATAAAATAGTTTTAGGATTATTACAACAAGGGTTTTCCAATGTTTCATGAAATATTAGCACTAGTATTTAATTTAATAAATATAAATGTTTTCGTGCTATCAGAATGTAACAAAAATTACTTTTAGGTGAAAATAAATGTACTTAAGTTTAGTAAGAGTTGATAATTACACGAATCACTTTTGAAAGTATAATATTTCGATATTTGTCTTGAATTGATTCAAAATAATGCCCTATATTTCGAATATTATATTGCTTACAAATTAGTCGTTATTGATCGCATTTTAGACATTTTTATAATTAATACCAATAAAATTTTAATTTTCAATTTTTACGAAACTACAAACTAATAACAAAGAATAAACATTTTGTAATGAAAGAAATGTAATGCCGTTTTTGAAATTCGGATTTAGGTTTAAGCGTTATAACAATGACATTATTCAACATTATAATTCAATTTTCATTCAAGATTTTAAGGTATGTATTAGTATCGAAAGGACAATTTCATGGTAACTGCATAACCGATCAAAGCTTCAGGTCCGGAGCAATCAAATTTAGACGGATGTATAGATAAATCCATTAGGCGCACTAACATAGCGGCGCGTATGGCGTCCTCACAAACTACATCACATAACCGCTAAAACCGCGTAAGTTCGTGTCATTGAAATTGTTCAACATCCAGCACAGGTAGATATGGCCAGGAGCACAGACAGGTCCTGGCGATAAATTTATCCAAGAGAATAATATACGCTGGCAACTAAAAAGGGGACTATAATTAAATTTCGATTTATACACGAGACATGCAGGATGCAAAAGTACAAAGCGCGACGAAATTAAATTCTTTGCATGAGAGATTGCTTAGAAATTGTGATTCTGGCATGGGTGGAGTTTAAAAGGTTTAAGGTTTGCGGTCCCCTTCAGGACTGTAGATGAGACTGGGCTTGTCAATCGCGGTATAAATTTCGCGAAGACTCCCCTGCTAAGTGGGCAAATCGTTTTGGGAAAAACAAGTCATCAGGCGCCGAGTTGCGGATGAATATTGCATATAAAGGCTCTTAATGGAAAAGTAAAACAAGGAGTCCACATAGCGGGAGCGATGAAGGATAACCCATAACTTTAATGCGGACTGAATTGGTATTGCATGAATTAAACATGAGCCGTGCCTTCGACATGGCCTTGTGTAAATCGAAGTAGAACTTCTTTGGATTTTCCACAGCCCCTGTTTGCATAGCAGCCTGAGAGCGGCAGGAGGGCTGCAGGAGCTCTTTTTCTGGCCAAATCCTGGAAAGAAAACAGCAGATAAGGGAATATGCTAATGGGGGACAAAAAGGGCCGATAAAGGCAGCAATTGGCACATAAAATCCTTCGATAAAGTACATGATGTCGTGAATAATTTTCAGGTTGCTTTCTCAGATGGCTGTGTAGGACTTCCTCCTCACAAAAACTGTTTTATCAGGAACAACTTAAGCTGCTGGAAGAAACCTCTGCGTTTACATTTCGGATTCGCCCAGCCAGACCGACCGACAGGGAGTCGAATTCAGGAAACTTTGGCGGTACCATGAATATCGATTTTTCTAACTTTACTCAGCATGCAACTTGGCCACCACTTACCTGTAAACTTTGCTACACCTTTGACTGTTATGTCATCAATTATTGTCGGTTCCGAACGCCCCTTGGCGTTAATAGCAAAAAGTACAATCCGATAGGTACTGCCTGGGTCCAAATTGTCTATGTAGAAACTTACTGGGGGTCGCTGCAAAATCCAGAAAATATGTTTTAGTGTTAGACGTCCAATGCATAAAACTAACCCCAACTCTACTGCTCCCCATCCATCTGCACAGTCACAAAACTTGCGGAACTTGCAGCGTTTATAAGTAACCAACTCAGCTTGACCAATGCCAAGGAAATTTCCGGAAAGTTTCTTGCCCCGAATCCTAAGTTATACCATTGCCTTAAATTTGCTGGCACCTTACCTGCTGGTCTCAGTAAATTATGCCCTCAATAAAGTTTTTGGCAGATAAACAAAACTTCAAATATTAATATTCACCCAGCTGGCAAAGTTATGCTTTTACACATGTTCTGCTCGATGCACACCACACTACTCCTAATTGGGGCACCATCGACAAATTGATTCTGGGCCATTGGACGGCAAAAAGGTGTATATGCAAAACCATAGTGTAGTTTCCCACGAAGCGGGAGGTTTTCGAATGGCATATATCAAAAGGGTGTGCTCAGTGCACTCTTTATTTACCCTCAACTGTTTGATATGATTTCTATTTGAACTAAACCAAACTTAAGGACTTTTTCTGGAATTCGGATGTGGTGAATACATTTTTATGTTGCCAAAAAAAGGCAATACCTTCGAACTCCTGCAGCACTAACACTAATACGAAAGCCGACAAGTACTTTTTCCTTCTTCTTCTACTGATACAATTGATTTATATGGATTCGTAATTGAGTTTTTCTGCAATCGACAAATTTTGAAATTCCCCAACATAAGATTCTAGCAAACTGGGAGTTACCTTAATTGAACAGTAATTAATTAAAACACGCGGAATTCTCACAAATTCCTTGTAATTTTAGCAAACATTTTAAGTGCCCTTCAGGAATTTTTTTTACAGACCACAAAATCAAATAGCTCACCTCCCAAATTTTTGCTGCGATTAATCTTAAAATAATTAAGTAGAAAAACTTTTGAAAAATATGATTATGAATTCTGCTTTATTTTTCAATTAACTTTAAAATTATACATTTTCTGTAGTGTTTTTGTTTTACGATTTATTTTCCATTACGATTTTCCTCTGATGGTTTCCGGCTTGTTTATAAATGAAATATTCCCTTGATATTCAATATTTGAGCACATTTTATTTAATAAAATGAGAGTGTTCTTATTTCGATAATAAATATTTATGAGTAATGACAATGAATTTAAATTAAGTTAATTTTTATCTGAGACTGGGAAATATTTTGTGATAATGTTCAATAAAACGTCGACGGTAAATTGAGTCAACTGTTATAATTGTATTTAATCGGTTTCGTCCTTAATTTTCAAAAAAAAAAAAAAAAATGACAATTAAAACGAACAAATATCAAATATGTTATTGTTCTTTGATTATAATAATTTCAGCAGACCAAGAATTTCGTATCTATATATTTCAGCATACTACTAGACAAACGTATGGGATTCATTCTAAATGAAATCGTTATTCATTTACTTATTAAATAATACTAGCAGGAAATCTAATTCCAGTTATAAAGTACGAATATCACAACGCACTATGGGTTATCCTTAAGAAAACACAGGTCTCATTTTTAATGAGAAAGGCCTTCATAGTATTTCCTCCTTTTTAATTAAATGTAATTCAAGCGTCAAGAAAATTCAAAAGTTGAATAATTCCCTCTCTCTGTTCGCGAAATGAGTTTTCACGACCACAAATCCAATTTGCACGGTAAGCCGAGAATAATACAAATCCGACCGCACCATAATATTTTTGGTCCCACTCTTCTAAAGCTGTAGTTTTACATAGGTGTGAGTTAATTAAGATTCAACATTATGTTTTTTCCCAACATTAGGTCGTGGTTGCATGCCACGGCCATACGAGGCAGCTATTCATCTATTGTTAAAAAGCAGGTTCACTTGTGCGCTCGTGTAGAGCATTTCCCAGCCGTTGAGTGAATTAGCTATTCCTTTTTTTTAAATAAAAGGATTAATTGAAAAGGAGGCGTATTCAAAATGGAAAACTTTTTCATTAGTCGCAGTTGGGGTCTAATTTTGTTCGAGGATCGTGTAAAACTTACCGTTAAATTTAGATTCTTTACGAAACGAAGTAAAGGCATCTCTACTAGCTCTAGAAGAAATCCTTGTGGGAGTCCACCATCAAAACCTTCAATGCATTCGACATGAATGGAATCTGCCGACTGGTTGAACACCGTGCAATTTTGCAAAGGAAATGGACGACCTGTAAAAGAAAATAGTCATGTCTTAATTACTTTAAACTCGTTAGTACAAAAATCGTAAACATAAAAATTTCAGACTAGTACAAGTCTGCAATATACGAAAATCAGCGCATCGATTTTATAAACTTAAAAGTATTACCAATAGTATGAATATGTAAGTTGAAAGCAATTTGAGAATATTTTACTGATTTATAAGTGTGTGTTATTCCGCAAATGTCACTAAATTTTGAAATGAATAAAAAAACTATTATGACCTTAACATGTACATATATGCATGTAATATGCTATATAGGAAAGTATTCAGCCTTCTCATATACCTCAATATAATTTTTAAGATTTTCAAATTTAAATCATTCAAGTTGAAATGCTAAATGGAATTATGAAAAGAACATAAAATCGGTCATTTTTGTGCATGATAAAAAGCAAGAATTTCTTGGGCACTTTTGAATAAGATTAAAATTGTAAACGGGAAAAATTGATATTGAACTACATTGTTACGAACTTTTTATATACTAAGTGACATTTGCAAACAAATTTTTCTGGGAATAGATTCTATGTATGTACACATAAAAATTTTAAATCGTATTTTCCAAGCACAAGTATAAACCCAATATTTACCTGCAGCAACAATTTGAAAGACGCAAGGACTTCTCTGAACTCCAATAGCATTTCGAGCCCAGCATGATACAGTTCCATAATCCAGATCCGATGTCGGAGTGTAATTCAAACGTGATAGTCCCGTCTACGGAGATAAGATGATAAATTTTTAAGTAAGTATATTTGGTGACTATGCAATCGCAGGCAAGCGACAAGGTGTCCTTCGAATCATATAACAACTTTTGCGTTCATTATGACTTACTTCGCTGGTATGGAGCTTAGCAGGCAATTCTGTTTGTTCACCAGAAGAATTAAAGGTCCAATGAAAAGAGTCTGCCGGTGGTGATGAATCTACTTCACATTTAAGGGTGAGTGTTTCGTGCTTCAGTGCTCCCAGCAACTCCTCGTGATCTGACGAGCAAATTGGAACGTCTATAAAAAACAAGAAAATTAATGTAATCCACGAGCATCGAATATCTCGCGAGCGGACCAACATAATTTATATGTTAAAGAAATTGTTACGGGAATCAACGAAACATGAAATTAATCTCTGTCGGCAGAGGAATGCCGTACGCTGAATTAAAGGACACCTGAATGCAAATAAATTTTTTTCCCTACGGCGCCCTTAGCTTCATGGATAAGAAGTTGAAAATTTAATTGAGGACAGAGAAGACGTTTACCTGTGAGGTAGAGGTCCTTTTCCCATGAAACTGGAGAGCGAAGGGGGCCCTACAGGAGCGACGGGCAAGCTTTGGCTAGGTAATTAAAAATACCACCGGTTGGATAGATGTCCTCAAGTGGGAGCACTTTGCTAAAAATAGTCAAATTAAAGGCCCTTTTATATTGAGACATGCCCCAACGTTGTTTCCCCAAAAAAATGGAGATCACAAAACATTTCACTCCCCAGTAGGCCAGAGGAGTGCCTGCGCAATTTATAGGTATCTGGTTACATTTTCAACTTGCTTTGAAAGCGGCGAAATTCTGTGGAATTCAACTGAAGTAAAATTTAATTTCAAGTACTTTGGTGATCCAGTACCAGAGTACCATCGCGAACTCTGATTCCTTTTGACATGGGATCAAACTAAGTTTAGTTTAGAGATTAAAAGACGTAATCGAGTTCAGAACTGCGCTTACATTATTTGCAGATTTAATTAAAATTTCAATTCAATTTTCTCAGAAGATCAGTGCGCCGTCAATAATTTGAAAATTGGCAAAGATACTATCACACGCAAGGGGACGATGGCACTCTATCTAAGGCACTGGCTGCTGGTCCAGGGAACTATCCTGGACTTCGACAGAGTGCGGAAGGAAAACGACTGATAAGGAGTAGGGAAGGGAGTTGAAATAAGCCCCGGTGGTTGCCGGCCAACAGAGCGCAACGAGGCATTACCAACTAAACAACAATACCCAAAGAAATCTAGGTTTTCCGGGAGGTTAAGTTACTTACATCGAATTTTCAGGTTTATGGAATTGCTAGTCCCTTTTCCTTCGGCGTTTGTCGCTCGGCAATTGTAATTACCTGCTGATGCTCGTGACACGCTCTGCAGTACAAGAGAATGATCCGAAAGGACTATACCGAGAGTGACGTTGTGATGCAACTCTATTCCCTGCAAAAGAAAAACGTATAAAAACCTCCAAGTAAACGAATATTTATATCAGCATAAATCTTCAAAAAGGAGATTCCATCCGTTACCTTTTTTCCAGAAGAGTAAACGTGTCGCATTAGAAAACGTGCAATAGTTGCAAATATTTTACATTCTAGCCGGAAAACGTTGTGTTCGATTTTTCGCAAGCGCGAGAGTCAATCAGTATTATTGCAAATTTGGTGCTTGGCACCCACTCATACATATATTACAAAGGATTGCTTTAAAATAGTAATTTCTTATGAAACTAATCACCTGAGGTTTCGTTCACCCTGCATTTTAATCTTTTCCTCGTATCCTTTTTATACATTCATATAACTACCGTAATTTTTGAAAATCGAATGAGTATTTAAGTCGTTTATAACGCAAGTAGGAAATAATATTTATAATTTAATAACGAAGATATTGGGTTCAGCATAGTGATTTAGTTAAATTCAGTATCAAAACGCCACTTTTTCAGATTATCTTTAAAAAGAAGCATAAAAACAGCGATATCCAATCAAAAATAAATAATAAATAAATGAATGCCTTTGAGGTGTTACACTCATGAAATATTTGATCTAAAAAAATTATTAATAAAGGTTTCTTTTAACTACATACACACAACAAAAAACTAGAAGGAAATATTCATTTCATTTATTTATATTGAAAGAAAAATTACCTTATCTTTGACATTCGCGATTTTGAGCGTGGTCCCTCATGAAATAAATGGTGTGTTACTCAATGAAAATATGATACAAATGTATCTAGTTTTAAATATTTCATTTGTCCTTTAAATCAATTGTATATAAATTATTTGGTATTTTCCATGACAATTTCTTTAATCCTTTAGTAATAAAGAAATTTTGTTCCAATTTCAACGGGCGAAATTTGTCGTCACATAGTAAAAAAATGTTTGCAATAATTATAAAAAATTATAAAAAAAGAGACTTAAAATTTAAAATTAATTTGAAGTGTCCGATCACCGAATTCTTTTAGTCTGTTAAAAAAAAGTGGTATTTTAAAATAATTTCCTTGTTAATCTAAAAATAAATCTCCACTCAAAATCCATTTGAATGACTGACAATACTTTTGGATTTTCACCAAACTTAAGACAAGCAAAATTGTAAAACAGAAATTCAGAAAGCATTTTCATTGCCCAGAAACATGTACGTATATACTTTAGATAAATAGATTTCTTATGCATCACATCACCAAACTCATATGAGTTCCACAAAGTATGTACAACTACTGCTCCGTCGCATCATTTGCGGGTCTTGCATAAATCGCAGTAATTGGTAACGAGATCGACCGCAACTACGAGAGGGCAATTCTAATATCAGAAACTGCACCATCGCGCATCACGCCTGAATAAAGTTTGAAAAGTTCAATAATCAAAAGCGCTGAATATCCGCCCTTCTGCCTCTGGAAGAAGCCCTTCCGCCCTGGAAGAAGTGTTTCCGAACACATGCCGTCAGAGAGATGCACCAAACATAAGATGCTGCAGAAGAAAACTTAAAGTTTCCTGGTGGCTGGGTTTCACTCTGCTATTATTAAAAGTCTAATAAATGTCAGATTTATACAGCCGCCAGGCTTAAATTGCATTTTAATCTGTGTCGGGGCGGTGAGATATATTTTGCAGATTTAAAGATTTAATAAAATGTCTCATCTCGCAAATCCTTTGAAAAGCTTAATTCAAGATCTTGGACTTTTTTAATGATTTTCACCCGATTATTTCAACCGAAAGGGCAAATACCCAAAATCGGTGTTAAATCGAACCGCGAGTGAAGGGAATTTTATTTTTCGCTATAATTGAGTAAAAATTGCCTGATTCACATAAAATTGCGTCAATCAAGTGCAGCAATTTGTATGCATATAATTAAATAAGTATGTAGTTAATATACCAAGTTTTATAAATCAGTATATTATGTACTACTATATAAGTAATACTACAAAGTAATATGATTATCGTATTATCGCCTCGCCGAAACCGACAAATAATTCTTATATTATATTTATAAAGTTGTTTTTTAATTAAAATAATATGTATAAACATGTTTTTGAAATTCAACCGTAGGTAGTTGTTAAGCTTTTATAGGCAAAAATGTTTTCGTGGGGTTTACTTGAAATGTAGTTTATAAATACCCTACATTGCAATAATAATTATTATTAAGCCCTATTTCACCATTTTCCGTAATTCGGCACCTATACATAGGAGTCTATAAATTCATTTTTTCTCAAATAGAAAATATCTTTAGTACTTATACGTGATTATTTGGATAACTTCATAATATACTTTGTATGCAGGTATCAAATTTGACGAATTTTTAAAAATGTTATTTACTCTTCTGTGTAGAGCTAGGAAAAAAGGAAAATTTACACCCCCAAATTTGTATTATTTGTTTGCTATCCCCATCTGTTTTACCCTGTATTAAATTTCATAGTGTTCAAAATACTTTTTCTAGTTGTATAGAACGTGCGGAACGTCTTCAACATAGTTACGTCGCCTGTCGGGTGCAAACTTGAATTATCGTCAGTCCTCCTTTTCTATACTCACATTATGGTACCATGACATTTTATAGGGGCGTGGATTTGACTTGATTTCACACTCAAAGTAAACATCGTCTCCTTCCTTAATGTCATCCGGGTTTAATGATGAGCCCATCGTCATTACGGCAACCGGCGGGACTGGAAAGAAGAACACACAAATGCTAAATACGGTCCGGGAATCCTTGATCTTAAAAATAAATGAATGTATGATGTAGGGAAGCGCTAACGCTCCAGCAGTTCTATCCCGTGTTTTGTTTACTTTTCCATAGCCCCGCTCGAGCATCTTCAGTAACCGGAGTGTATGTGAAGGGGGGTGCAACGAGTAAGATGGCAAGTCTCACAAACATTTAGAACAAAATTTTGCTTCGCATTATAAAAGAACGAGTGATTACAGCGGCAATTCATATATGTTTTTTAAGAAAGCCTGATAAAGGCTCTAATTGAAGTCTTACGTTCCTTAATTTACAAAATCTAAGGATTGCGGAATAATCTCCTAACGCCAAGACTTTCAAAAATGTTTTTGAGATAAAACTTCAAAGCAAAGAAAATTTGCTCTTTCAACTGAATTAAATTTATTTGTGATAAGTTATTATTTCTAAAAATAAGAATTTGAAATCTCGTTCGCATTGCTTGCTATATTGCATCTAAATGAATATTTAGTTACCAACTCTGCTTTCATCCCACATAATAATAAAGGATATTAAATGGATAGTATCTACCGCCAACACGCACTTTGGAAGTTGCTTTATGATTATTCGTGAAATGAAATCTCCCAGGCCTTTGTAAATACCAAGCATTGGCGAACACTGGGCATTTGCAAAGCAAATAGGAAAGACAGTTTTCATAATTTGGATTTTTGTAATTATAGCATTATCTCAGGTTGCCCTGGCAGCCTATTGGTTCTATGTATTTATATCGGAACTGCTAAGGTTTAGAAGCTCTTACATTTTTTGTATTTTATAAATAGGCCAAGCACTTAGATCTGGATTGCATAGGACTTAAAAGACTCTCTTTAGAGGGTAACAGAGCACAATAAGTTTTGTAGAAAGGTGGGAACTTTTCGCAATCTGAAAATGTATGTATCTTAAACAATTTTACAATAAAATTTATACTTGCCTTTTTATGGAAGCTCTTATCTTTGATCATTGATAGTTTTATATTACTTACACATTGGCTTTACCAAAGTAATATATATTTTAAACGTCCTTGACGTATTTAATAAAATATAATCTACTATAATAAAAATTATGTGAAACTTGGAGTTAAAAAATGAAGTTTTTATCTACCTCATTTAATTAATTATTGCTCTATTTTTCTTACTTTACGTTTAACTTTTTTTTCATTCATTCATTTTTTTAATTAGTTATTTCAAAGTTACAATTCTATTACAGCGTAAGAAAGCAAAGTTAAATTCAGTGCAAGAATTGTAAATTCATTCAGCTGTATAATTATCTAGGTGTGACATTAGACAAAGAAGGAAAACTAAGTAATATTACAATTTGGGGAAAAGTCATTATAAAACCCAGTGAAAACGTTTAACTTTTAAATTTCACCCATTCGTTGAAGTAATGTTTTTTAAAGAAAATGTATTGCAATGTTTGCTTGCAATAAAAAACTGTTTTAAAAAACAAAGTTTTCAACCTTTGCATCGATCTGTTAGTCGGAGATTGTATTATTATTATTATTATTTTTATAAATATTTGCGGTATTAATCGTTGTGATCTAGAAAGATCTCTGGAGTAACGATTAAGAGTTTACGGATAAATAAAACGCCAGAAAATGTTAAAAGAATGGTTTATCTACGCTTCTGATTGTATTTGTGTTTACAATTTCATATAAATATACCTACAATGATGCCACTAGGATGCTTTTATTTAATAAAAAACAGTTCGTCAAATGTATAAGTATAAGAAAAGAGCGTTCTGCGATATAAGCCGAATACTCGGGAATCACCTTTTCTGATATCGAATTCAAAGAACACTAATTGGCAGTCATTTTAACAGAAGTCAATGGGTGTAGGGTTTTGTTATCTCATAACGCCACAACGAGCCTGGTTTCGATTGGGATATATTACACATTTGATTGGAGCCCCCCCCGTCATTAATCAGAGTGATCCGCTTAGAGGCTCCGCATATCTTCCATGCCACCAAGCATCTGAAGAAACTCCTCTTCTGTTCGTTCTTCAGTGCCGAACTATTGCTGCTGTGAAATTTGTCGAACACAATTTAATTCTGGAAAGAGAAATAGACGGGAGCAAACAGAAAATAGCGTCATTATCGTGCATTTGGGTGAATCTTAAGACCCCAAAATAAGACGCTGAACGGTATTACTCGTTGTTTCCGCTGAGGAAAAATATCGGGGATCACACCAGAATTGATGTATTGAGAAAACACGAGCACGGGGTGTCATTTGGTGCACATTCCTTGAGACGGTTACAACTCCTGAAGGAGCAGTTTCCACCAGCAATTGCACCCGAGTGGATATAAGTGAAATTTGTGTACACCCGAGCTAGTGGCACGTAAACGATTCCATAACCCCTAGCAAACTTTATAGATACGAATGGCGCGATGTATGTATGCATTTGGCCAGACGCCATTAGTAATCTATTTCAAATCCAGCCAAGGGAACACACGAGATAAGGCCTATAAATATTTAAGGCCTGAGTTTTGTGCTTCCCGCTGCTGGCCCCCAACTACATCCCGCCCATTTGAATACTGGGGAGGAGTAGTCGTGCTTTGAAACATCCGAACTCTTTAATTCGGAGCTGCATGAAATTTAAATTAAAAAAGTGAATAAAGGTACTTAGAGCACTGAAGATTGTAATAATTTTATATTTTTTATATATGTATTATAACATCATTAATATTGCGGCACTCCAAGACTACTTTTCTATACAATGCCTTATGATATTTAATTAAAATGTTCAAGTTAGTTTTCCAAGTTTTTAGGTAGCCTTGATTTACCGGCAAGAAACTTATGATAACATTGACGATCCAAATATTGGATCCTGATTTTTTAGTTTTTAACCGGTAACGGATTTGACATCGTTGATGCCTTAATCGAGTATTAATAAAAAGTATAAAAATCGCAACATTTTAATCGCATAAACAAAAACAAAATTTATTGTTTGCTATTTTTGCACAAAACTTGAAAAATGCCTTTTTCTTTCGTATAGACTTGCCCTTTTTATACAATTCTACTATTGTATCTACGTCAGTTATTCGGAAATAAAAAATTATTTATTTCTTTTAAGAGTAACAAAATGGAATCATTAACAATAATAATGATTAGTTGAAAAAGAAACGAGATTTTTATTTCAAAGTAATCGGATATGGTTTCAGCGGCGGGTACCCTGACTCCGCAATTTTATCGAGGCGTACTCTTTAGTTATTAACAGTCTGAGTTTGCACTTTCAGCGAAGATATAATTACGAAGGTGTACTATATTTTACCTTTTTGCAATGGAGCAAGCACCATTTCACTTACTTAATCCACTGACACTTTTCATTTTCTTTAAGATTTCAATGACTTTTCGAGCTTAATCGAATGGCAGGAGTTCCGATAATGGATTGAACCAAATGAACCACCTACAAATTTTATGTTCACAATAAAGCAAAGCATTAGGAAATAATTTTTTCCCAGTAAAAAATAACTTTTAGTGGCTCTTAAAATGCCGTGAAGGCGGAAAACCGGAGCCCATACGACAGACGAGGGCTGACGAAGGCGATTTTATTGCAAAAATACTTCAATGAGCTTCGGGGAGAATTTTATGGGCTTGCAAACCCCCAAAATAAATTTATTTAAACTGAATTGCTGCTATTTGGGCCGGTTAACTGTGGGAGGGTTGGGACCATCCTATTCAGGAAGAGCTCCTCAAATTCCCGAGTTTAGGGGAGAGCCACTTTCAGATTAATGCTTTGTGAGAGTAATGGAATTAATCCGCGTTAATATCGGGCATCAACCGGAGAATTGCTTTATTGACGCTTCTCTCGTCGACGCAGGTAACATTCTGTCGCCGGTTTACCACTTAATAGTAAAAAATTAATGACCTTCCAGCGGCAGGCTCACTGCTTATGGCATAATTAGCCGCAGGCCTTCGGTATTTTATTGGACGCTGTAAACCCACCATTACTCCGTTTTTAGCGTTTTACTGAATGCCATACTTACAGTGCACGATCAAGTGCCATTTGTCCTCTATAGCGCTGTCAGGAATAAACTGGTTATGTGCCCTGCATGTCAGGTATTTTCCGTTATCATCCATCGATGGGGTGTACGTTAATATGCTAAGTGACTGATTGTCAGCTTCCGAAAACTGAAATGAAAATAAACACGAATCATACATATGCAACTTACGTTACGAAAAAAAGAAAGGAACATTTTAAAAAGTATGCATGAGCAGGCTGTATTTTTAAATTATCGCTGGCAACATTGTTCACAATGTAGAATTCTAACGATTTTCGAAACTCTTCAGTTTATAAGTTAAGAAAACTAACGTCATGCTAAAAAGACTGTTTGCAAACTTTCTTTTGAATTTAAATAAGCTAAGCCAGCGTCTCAAAAATTATTCTTGAATTGCAAAATGATAGCACTTTTGCAACTCAAAAGTTGTTTATAATACCTTGCTGTGGTTCACAATATAAAGGAAAGCCTTGTTTGGGACTACATTACACCTATTTATATACATGCATATATATATATATGCATTCATATGCATATGTATGTATAAGACATATTTAACTAATTGGAAGTAGTAGACTTCAATGCTTGTTATAAGTAATAACTTTTAAAAATTCTCTGACTTCCACTCCTTTTAAGTATGTATAATGAGATAACCCAATAGAAGATTATATTTGCTAATGTTCTATCTCGACTATACTATCCAAATTGATGACGAAATAAAGATGAAAATAATTACATTTCTTTGAAAATGTAGAAGAACATTGGAATATATGTATTATACATTGAAGTCATCAGAGGTAATTTCTCCCATATCTATGTTTATTGCATATATTTAAAATTAAATAAAAACAAATTTTTCATTTACATAAAAAAAATCTTTAAAGACAGTCAAAAGTATATATTTCTGCTATATCACTTTTAGAAATGTGTTTTGGAAGTAACTTAAGGATGATTTCAACAATATAACGTACCTTTTACTACAACCTCTCTATTGCAGGTTATCTACACCAAACTTTTATAAATGTTATAAGTTCTGGATATTGCTGTTTCTCACTTACATCTCATTATACAAGCTATTTCATATACATACTACATATACCTATCCAAAAAGTTGGTAAAGTATTGAAATTCTGAACCGAATTTATTCTGTACCTTCATCAAGTAGAAGGTTTTTATCATCATGTCCACAATTCGAGAAGTACTGGCCACGGAATTACCCTCTCTATTCATCCGTAAGATAGAACGGAATAGAGAATTACCTTGACAAACATACTTACGATTTTCGCCAGCTTTTTAATCTGTTTGTTTCCCTTCCACCACGTAATCATAGCTGCAGGCTTGGATCCAGAACTTTTGCATTCTATGTCGTAGGTCCGCTCCGCAGATACATGTTTCTCCTTGGTCAGTATATTGACAGCAACAGGTTTTACTGAAGGGAGTGCAACATAAATTCAAAATGGTCCGTGACTGGAATAGGGAAGACGACAGAAAAGTACTTACAGTTCATGTCCAGGACGATCATTTTGTTATTGGGCGGTGTCAAATTCGTATTACTGGCGACACAAACAAAACGGGCGTTCAGATGCTGCCGGCCAATGTTCGGGAATGTCAAGTGGTTAACTGTGGTTCCGTCAGGCATGTACTCAAACGAGTCATCAATCACGTTATTGTCCAAGTACCACGTTACGTTTGGCCTCGGGCGACCTGCAAAAAGCGCGAAAAATGGCTATTTTAAAATTGCTGGACAGGAGCCCCGGCTGGCGTAGAAGATGAAAGACCGCCACAGATACTCAACAGTTTTCTGGCCAAAGTGAAATATTCGTGGAAACCCCCAGTCTGCGGGTATCCGGAGATAGAAAATAGTTTACTCAGCTGCATTTTTGGCATTCTCGATATTTTCTGAACTACAACTAACACCCCGCTAATGTTTGTTGACCACAATTTAAAATTCCATAAATTTTGCCACTTGTACAAATTTTTGAAATGCCGTGCTTTGCTATTTCAGGCTAATTTTTTAGATATGTGTGAAAAATTAGCATGCGTCCGTCAAGTCTGAAATGCATGACATAAAAAGTTATAAACCCATCCGGGTATTTGTGCAACCTGTGGTACTCTCCGGTATGAGGTATTTTCCCGATTCCGAAAATCCTGGGAAAAAATTGGGAGTTCCCACTAGGATACCGGTCCGCGGCGATCAGGACCAAGCAGAAGGCGGCATGACATTATTAATGCAACCAATTTGCCAAATTACGAACACTTTCACAGGGGAGTGAGTGCATTAGTTCACAAAATGCCTTTTCCGCCACATCACTCATCCCGATCCAGGGGGGCGGAGGACCCGCCTGCCGAGCCCCAGCAAAGTGGGTCATGTACTCGCGATTGTGAGACTTCTCTTCACTCAACGTCAAGGGTGGCGAATTCCCTGGAGTGCACATATGAGACGCCTTCAGCCCCCTGAATTAATTTTCCAAACGACTTGTCATCGTTACTCCCCGCACCCGGGAAAGGGCTTCGCCCTGGCGGTGTACACCTTCCTGTTTATGCTCCACCTCATCCCCTATTTTGTAGTGCTCATTACATTTGCTGCTACAAAGAAGCCAAAGATTGCTGCGGCTTCATTGGTGCGTGCGGGAACAGCGGGGACCCAACACATATGCACTTTTACCATGGTATATGCGGAAAAATGTGCTCCGTCCGCGCGTTCATTGTAGAAAATGTTGGATATTTTCAGGGATGTTTTCCTCCTAACTGACTTATTAGAAGGCATAACAACGTTGCTGTCCTTGCTGCGTTACCAACATAATAATTCGGCGAGATAAACAGCCAATTTTTCACTTGCCTGGCTTTTTAGTTGGAGTTGATTTATTTACCTTTCATGGGGAAGTTTCTGCACAATTTTTGATGCTGAAAAATTCAGAGCCATAGGAAGGGCTTCGCATGTTGGGTCCTTACCCTTGTTTTTTTTTCTCTAAATTGTATATATAAAAAGCAGACAGTGAACGGCAGAATTGCCTGACGAGGAAAAAAGGGAGCACTGGTTTTTAGATCTTTATTTTGGTTTCCTCAATCAGAAGAATTAATTGGGTGGCAGCATAGAGATCATATAAGGAAGCATTTCACTCGGTTGAATTCGGCCATTATTCATGGGGCCGCTTCTCGAATTTTCAACTTTACCCCCTTTATTTTGAAAGAAGGTACAAATCACCCTGTACATAGTTTTAAAATTTTCTCATATTATACCGCAAAAGAAAAAAAGGTATGTTAAGACAGTAGAAATATATATACATAAGTACTTTATCTAAGCATTGAAACTTTTTTTAAAGAGACAAAGAGAGAAATTATATTTTATAGGCAAGTGCAGGTTAAATTCATCTTCAATTATCTAAAACATAATCGATATATTACACATACGAGTATATTTGATATGTATGGTCTATTATGAAAATAATTTTAGAGGAACCGAAAAAATTAAAATTCGGAAATTATATGTGCTTTCCTTCAGTGAATTGTAAAATATCTAAGGTAAAGAAAAAAGTACATATTGTTACGTGCTTAATATCCTTGAGTGTAATGTTTAAATTATAAAAATATTGATGATTGCAAACAACTGCAAAGGGTTCATAATAACAATTTCTAAAATTACCCTCAAATAAAAAATTTCGAATACAAGCAAGTATCTAAACCTTTAAATTAAAAACAAAATTGGTTCTTTTTAGCGACTTAGAAAATTCTATGGTTCATCCGGAAACAAAACAATTTGTTTTTTAGTAGGACAAATTTGTTTTTAATGAACCCAGCCTTAAAATTATTTATGATATTTTGCCTATTGTGGGTCCTGCAATTAGTACTCGAGTATCCCGAAATTTTTATTATAATCAATTGAAATCACGATCGGCTTAAAGTCCACCATAATTATTTGACGCGCTAGAATTTTAATTTCGACATGCAATTTTGCGAAGTTTTACAGTTCGTATGTCAAAATATGTATATATTTTTTATTCTGATTATACAAATATTTTCGTTATTAAAAAATATTGCATGCTTTTGTCCCTCAACTTGCAGTTTTAATTATTTTAGTCTAATTCCGTATTTTAGCCTTTACGTTTACTTTGACCCGAAGGAGCACAACTGGGCAGTGGACGAGAAAAAAGCTGAGTTAAATTATTTTCTCTTATAAAATTTTGCTTTTGAAGTCTTCCTATTTGTCGTATGAAAAGAGTTAAATTCTTTACAAATACTTTTAATTCAGCTTAGTAAAAAGATCTTTAGACCTTGTACTGGTTTAAATGAAAAATTCTAGGACATAACCTCAATTCCTTTTAATCAAATTCCGTGCTCCGCAGTTAATTTCTGAGTAAAATGTAGAAATATTATTTTAAAGGAAAACAGCCTTACCGCCTTTCACCTCGCATGCGAAGGCGACATCGGTTCCTTCGTTGTAAGCCTCGCTGGATTGGGTGCGTTCCTGGTGTTTACTATCATAAATTACAGGTCTCTCCGGAGGTACTGAAAGAAAAGTGAAAAATTCTTAAGTGCCCTCAGCCAACGAGAAATTTCTCTAATTTGGCGAGACCGCGGGGAGGGTGGCCTCTGCCGAAGTCGAGTGAAGCAATTGAAATGTTGTTCCACAATGGAATTAGTTTGCTCCCATTTGGCCCTATTAAAGCACGGCTGTCATTTTAGGGCTCCTAATTATTCGATAGAACTCCCCGTCGTGCTTTAAAACAAGCAGTTTACTTCCGCCCCCGCCGCACCCCCAGCCAAATTCTCTAACCGCACTAATGACTCAAAGCAGATGACGGCGGAGCGCGCTTGGGGCCCTCGGGGAGAAAAAATCCACCCCCACCCCCCGGCAGGCACAAAGGGCCGGGTATAATTGCTGCGCCGTTCTGTAATTTCAAGTACATGTCATGAATTTCAATTAAATATTCGTAATAGAATTTCGCAGGCAGATAAATGTAAATAACTTTCATCTCGAATGGGTTCGCCCGTGGTGAGAAATAATGACGAAGGCACTGATAACGCGGGGTGGGGGCGGGGGAGGGGGCGCGGTGCGACACGTACACAGATTTCAAGGTAAGATAAAAACACAAAAAGGACAAGTTCGTGAAAGAAAATTTTTACAATTCAATTCTTTTTCTTTTGGGGAGAACATGACAAATGGCGGCGAAAGTATGCAAATGAAGGCGGAAAATATTGAACGAAATGGCGCAATTCACCGAGTCGAAATTAAGTGGGAATCCTTGAAATACTCCTGGGAAACTCTTTCATTTTTTTGTTTGTTTGGGGGCTCTTCACCATATTTTCGAATTTATGGGACTTATCACGTTTTAGGGGCGACACAATTTAGGAATTCATTAGACACTCTAATATCCCAGGATACACCAGAGAACCATGGGCATCCTAAAATAAAATGCGTTTTTAAGAAAGCAAAAAGGGTGAACATTTTCATATTATCAAAGTTTCCCTCATTGCACACAAAATTTAGAACTCAATTTAGTAAATAAATATTTATGTATAGGAGAAAAATCAGAAGAACAAAAAAAATTTCTAATGACATTTAACAAATAGTTTTCGAACTCGACTGATCGTTCCAAACCGTTGAATATGTATCATACGATATAATGCAAACTACTTTTTTTCAATTATATGTATTCGTGCTTGATATTGCGAACATTCTGAGAAATTATTTTATTTCAATAAGTAAATATAATGCATATAACTACTACTGAGACCGAGAAGTTTCATTTAATTAAGGAAAATAAAACAATTCTCCACACCAATTTTCAACGACACCGTTTGATCTCTCCTGAAATAATTTTGCTCTAAAGAACGTGATTAAATTATTTTATATCATGTTTTAAAACCATTCTAAAATTTTACTCTATTCTATTATAATATACTGAATTCGCGGGTAACCCATTTAATTACACTAAAAGGTGAGAAATAGTGAGTATAGCTTAATCAATTCTTGGCAATTATTTGAATTTTTTAAAGCATTATTAAATTTAGCCGCCATCTTTACAAAGTTGTCTTTAATCCAATATTAAATTTACATGTCAAATTGAAAGTATTTTTAAAATAAAACTTTTTTCGATGCGTTTGTAAATTCGTAGTTGTTTCCAATTTTATATTTTTATGTATCTATGTATTTTATTTTTCTTCGAAAGCTTTTTATATGAGTAGAACTTTTAAAATGGTTGACAAAAAACAAACATTGATATTGTTAACAAAACTGAACTCATTTTCATAAGAATAATCCCTTGATGTTTCCCAGAAATGTAAAAGTGATAATTGTCATTCATTAATTACAGAGAAGAAAACACATTATATTACAATTAATTAATAATTTCACAGGAATATTCACATTACCACAACAGCATCGTTTTATTAGCGGGTTTGTCAGAAGTAACAATTCGCTAAATCATTTTTGCGGTTCACTGACTGTTATTACTATAATTGAAATGTGCAATTAAAAACTGACGTCCTGGAATATGAGCTAATTTTGCTCCGAGCTTTCATCCTGATGGAATTTGTGAGTTGTAGCACGACGCCTAAAAGATCTTAAATCCAAACATTATGCTAACGAATTTATAGCTGCATATTAAAAATTAACTCTTAGCTATTGCTATTACGTACATTTTGCGCTTTAAATCGAATTATAGCTAATTGGAAAAATTAAAAGGTTTTGCTAAGCTACTTACGTATAGGTACAATTAGTAAACAGATAAATCCTTTAGTCCTTTAGTTTAAACAACAACAATATTATTATAAGGCGTAAATAGTAGAATTTAAAACGAAACATTGAATCGATCAAAATTTCGAAACCGAATTATTTTATGACTGGATTTTCACTTTACTATTTCGTTTATCAAATACGGCTAATAAAAGGTGGTGCATGGGTACTTACCGATAACAGTTAGGTTAATTTTCAAATTTCGGGTGGGTGAATTCCGGAAGTCGACCCGACATCTGTAGGTCCCCTCGTCGAGTAGCTTAACATTGTCGATTTTAAGCTGGGCGGGATGAACTGTAGTGGTGAAATATGCACGTATCCCGAATGCATTCGGGGACGACCATAACTTAGCCTGGGCGTACTGACGCCCTCTCACGTCGAAGCTGTAAAGGAAGACAAAACATAAAGCCACAGTTGAACTATTTCGCCCTCATGCTTTTATTGGGGCTCCCTGGCCGGGAACTTTGCACATCACGACTTTTGTACCACTCCGGCAGTTTATTAATTTTATGGGTTCCTTCCACCAGCAGCAGGCCTGGCATCACCGGCTAGAGGTGAGCTCTTGCCAGACCTATAAAATTGACAGGGTGGCTATGAGAGAAAGAGGATTGAGCATAATGGCGGGCTGGCACAGGCATCAGTCCATTTTATGATGGTTCTTCGATGTTTCGATGGAAGGAATTAAATCATAAATGCCCTCGACTAGTCGGCTTTATGGTCCATTTAGTTTTTTATAAAGGGACTTTAGGCAAGCTACTGTTGATTTGGCGACTTTCGATCGAACGATTGGATTTCCAGACCAATTTGCATTTCACGGATGACGAGCTCCAGATTGGCGACATCACTGTCACTTTCAATTTATTGATTAGCTAAGTTTATTGCTTAGTCAGTATAATTCTTCTTAAGTAAGGTCTTAAAACTTCGGTTAATTAAAAAAAAGCCAGAAGTGATAAAGAGCAATAACTCAAATCGATTAATGTAGGTATTCGAAATCAACTTAAATTAGAAAAGTTTAAGTTTGAGATTTTTTGTGAACTAAGAACTAACTTGGATTCTACGTTTTGTTATTACTACGACGACATAATATAATATACATATTTAGATAACAAAGATGCAAAATTTGCCAGTTTAAATTGTCGTATATTTACAGGGTAAGGAAAATATATTAAAGTCTAATAAATACAAATGGATAACTGGAAACAATTAAATTCAAGTTTTTTTATAGAAAACGTAGTGCTTGAAAATACCTTCGTTTTAAAATATGTCACATTCCGACATATTTATATATAATATTATGTATGTGAAAACTTTACTTGAACTTTTACTTAAGTGATTTACTGGTACTAGCTTTTAACTTTTTAGTTTGTAGTCTACAAATTTCAGTAATATATCTAGAGAATCAAATTTTTGAACCCTTAAAGTTTCTGTTATCCCATCAAATTTTTTGCGAAAAACAATTTTCGTTTTTGTGATATTTAAATTTCATTTTTTATTTTTATGTTTGTCTTTAAATAAGATAAGTACAGAACTATACTCATATTTTAAAGACATTTATTTGGGTTTCTGGTAAGATTGCTTAATGAGTGGTTGTGAACTCATAAAAAAAAATTCTTATAATTCATACATTTTGTAAACATTTCAATGAAACAGGGTAAGTCAATATTCCTGATATGATATTTTTAGCTGTAATGTGATTCCTTTATACCAAAAATGCTTATTGTCGTATTTCTTGGGTTTCATTAGAAATAATCATTTTCTAAAAAAAGACGAATATATGTACATATGTAGTATATCAAATATTTATATCGAATCGAACAGCCACCATTCCTTAAGAACAAGATAGAAGTAGAATCTATGTTTAGAAGTCGTGTATAACTCATGTGTTTAACTTGTACAATACAACTTATTAAGACTTGAGAAAAACAAACCTCATGTTCTGTGAAATGCCCATTTACCTAAATGTGTTGCTTCTGGTCCCATCTTCCTAAACAGATTACACAATTTCCTCGGTCAAAGCGTTCAGTGCAGCTTTCGTTACTAAACTATGTGCCAATTGCCTGCATGCCAAAAAATATTGCGAGCCATTCAGCTCCTTAAGTAATATTCCCTTGTAGCATCCTTCCACCAGAAGAGTTTTTGCCGACGTCCGGAAGGAAGTTGATAGCTTGAAATTCCGCTCACCATCCTCTGGACACATGTAGAGCAAAAGGGGTGCTAAATGCTGAAACTTCAGCAATTCTCCTTCCTTCTTAAGATAATTTGTTTGGACACACATGCACTTGCTAACAAGAAATAGGGCCACTCTTGCTCTGGGGCTCCCAAGGACACCCAAAAGCCGACAGTCTCAGGACTGTGCGCAGACAAAAAGTCATTACTAGTGCGCCAGCTGGAGATGTGGGCGCTGGTACAAAAATATGTGGAAATTTATCGTCTTGGTGGTATCTTCCGATGATTTTTTAATATGCGATGCAAGTGAGATTATGATATATTTATAGCGGAGACATGCCGGCAGGAACAGTTTTGTCTCACACGAAATCGATCTTCTTGTGAAATATTTCAGGGCCTCCATGTGCACTGGATATGCTCCTGGTTAAATCCTTTGTGCTGGTAGGCGACATAAATGTGATAAATTCACATGGAGATAAACCCCAAAAGATGCTGGCTTCTCTGGTATCTGTTTATTCAGTAAGTTCATAACCTGCCGAAGGTTGGCCCTTTAATAAATTCAAAAAGTGTCCGACATTCTTGAAATATTTATCAAAGTTATGTGAAAAAGTTCGCAATTGGAACATCACTCACGCAGGATGTCTCGCTCCAGATTGTGAAGACATGATCTATGCTCAACACCCACAACGCGACTACCTGCCGCATCCACATCGGCATTGTGCGCAAAGGATGCTTTATAACGCCCGCGCCTCCTTCGGCTCTGGAGTGCTCGTCATCTGTCCTGGCAAGTAAACATGTATGTGCTTTCAAAAATTCCATTAATATTTAAGCCACCTGAGCCAAATCTGGAAGCACGCGTACCGAAGGATTATTCAGGTGAAGAATAAGACGCTGCTGAAGGAAAGAATAGCCGCGGCAACAAAGCGCCGACGCCCCGGCCAGGTAATCACGACATTTGTATGCTCACCTGTAAAGAGGCTCCCCGTCGCCGTCCCGGAACCAGAGCACCATGTAAACTGCATCGTCGCGCTCCATCGGCGAGATGTCGCAGGGCAGCATCGCTTGACGAGCCAAGACGCCGTCCACCGAAATTATGGGAACTGGAAAAGGAAATAAATAAGAAAAGACGGTGAGTGCCTTGAAGGTTAATTGGTGCAGCCAGGACACGCTGGCTGTGCTGCGACTAATTTCCGAATATAGTTGGCGCAAAGATTTTCTGAGATCCGCCATGTGCCCTTTTGTAACTATAAAAATATTACAGCACTCAGAGCCGAACTGAAGCAAGCCAATTAAGGTACGAACCTTTTCTAGCGTAATTCACTTTAAATACTATCCCGCGCAGTAAATGTACAAGAGTAAACAAATTGAAGAGCAAGCAATTTCAAGTCATAAATTACAAGTTTTGCACTTGCGCTTGTCAAGAAAACTCGAATTGCTCGGAAAATTGTTTCAACTTGCTGGAATAGTTGTTTAATTGGAGAAAACTATAGCGAAAAAATGAAGACAGCTATTATTCTCCAAAAATGTGATTAGGTTCGTTTTACCTACTTTGTAAGGTTAACAAAATCAGATATTTTATATAGTATCCAAGCTACAGTACAACGAAATTGAGATCCGCTTCCTGATTTCTGAATAAAAACTAATTAATTAGTTTATATTAAATTTTTCGTTCAACTAGACAATGAGAATATTTAAAATGAGGAAAATCAATTTGTGTAGAAAAGTCGAATTACAGGCTATTTTGATATCGGACAAAAGGACGATTACACTTATACTTCTGAAGCACCATAATTGCAGCATTTTCTCAATATCATGAACACCACAAAAACAGTACTTACTTTATAACTGTGGCGCAGATATAAAGGTTCATTACCTTAAATAGAAAAATCGTAATAAATGCAACTTTGCCATTCAAACTCATATTAAATGTTGTTAAATCAATTGCCTGATTTTATTCCCGAGCTCAACCCAGGTCTGGATCAGCTCAGCGCGATTGTAATTTATTGAACGTTATACTCAACAACATGTTTATCTGAGCTCTCTAAAAACAAATTGCAATTAAGGTTAAATTAAGCCCAATTTGTTTTTGTATAGCACTCGGATAATTAATTTAACAAGTAGATCATACTTTAATTACATGTTTTTCACGAGCTAATCAACACAAACACAAAGCCCTTGCACTACCATCGAAATCAGTGAAAGCACAGAGGGACGTGCGAAAAGGGTTACACGAAAAACTACCAAAATGTGCTTAATTCAAATATGACGACATATTAAACGCATTGTTTGACATAAATTATTCAGAAATTGACAAATTATGGGTAAGCAGATTTTGCAAATTGGAACGAAAATGCAATTTGTCTTCACTGTGTGCGCAATTAAGCCTTTTTATATTTCAGAGCTAAATTATAGTAAATACACGAACAATCGGATTGCAGATGTTGAAAATTTCAAAATTGAAATTAATTGCCTGGACATGAAATATATTCTGCAGAGCCCCAACGAATTGTTCGAAATTTACAGCGAAAAGATGCCGAGGGGGAGTGGCACAGAGAGCGCGAATAAGTGGGACATGCAAGATTTGTTTTATAGTCCGGATATTGTCCTGCGCTGAATCCCACCCCACGCCTCCCGGGGGATTACTTTCAATTTGCACAAAACAATTCTTAATTGAATTAGCGCTTGTCGCTGATCCCCCCTCCTTTGCGAAACGAAAGTCGCTGGATTTTGTTGTTAATGGAGCACGATTTGGTACTAATAGCTGGATTAATTGCGCTTTTATTTTAATAACGCCTAACTGACTTTGGACTGTACTAAAAATATGAATATAAAAAAATTATAAGAAATCAAAATTCAAGTTTTTCAATTAACTATAACACAGTTATTTTATGTTTGTGTTTCGCATTTCAGAACTTCTATAGTTGAATGAAAAGGACTCTAAATGTATAGACTTAAAATTCTAGGCAAGATTTCGACATCATTCTTTAGAATTCACAGTTTTTGCAAAACATAGGGACTTATTTAAAAACATAAGTATCTATCTTCTAAATTTGAGGTAAAATTATTGATCGAAACGTGAGAGATACGCGCATTTTAGAAAAGTAAAGTTGATGAAAAATTTGTTAAAACATGTAACAATTGATTTTAAATCACGCAAAAATGTATTTCCTGAGCAACTAAAAGCATGCTTTTAAACATTTTAAGTCGATATTCAAACATCTTTTCTATATTTGTAGTCTGACTGTTATGATAAAGTCCGCGTAATTTCATATAACATTACTTTAAAATTTAAATACTTTAACATCTTCCACATTTCATCTTGTTATCCTAAAAACAAAAAGTGCAAAACCTACCTACTTATAGATTCTATTAAAGTCTTTTATTCCAGGCGATTATTTTATATCATCAAAATTAATTAGGTACATAATGCAATTGTACTGCTGTAGTAATACTGTACAAAAAGAATCTCGAAATCTTGACACCTATTGCTAGCAATTTTATTAAAAAAATTTGTGCAAATGCTCCCCTTCCTGTTGCAGATGACTTCTGGCAGGTATTAAGCACCAAAAATTTGAGTTTCCGCTCTTTAATATGAACATGCGTGGTTAAGGGTGGTGAGGTAAATTTTGGGGGGTGGAGAAGTAGAAGAAAGCTCAGTCAACACATTTTTACTTCGTCTGTCATCCTATGACAGATTACAGGGTAACAGGAATACCTTTTTCTAACAGAACACTTCCGACTAGACGATGGAATCCGGCTGGCTTATGTCATGCGTCAAAAATGAATCTGAGCCCAAGGGCTTTTTGTCGACTTTTATAAGCGTCACATAAGAAAACGCTCTTAGTATTGTACGACGACAGAGGTTTCAGAAAAAAGGAGTTTTTTATGATTTCCGTGATTCCTTTTTTTTTCTTGAAATCCCACGAAAAGCCTAGTAGTAAACAAGGGCTTCTGCAGCAGGGTACAAACAGCTATTACTCCTACTGTATAGGTGTAAAAGGGATTCAGGGTTTTTTGTACACCTTAAAGTTAGAAATCCCAATTACTGAAGCGACAAAGTGAACGGTTAATATGCGTTGTTCTATGCATTAGCGCTCATACACACTTGTACGAAAAAACTCATTAATATTTGCAGTCGTGCACATCACTTCCATGCATTTTCTGAGCAATTTCACCTATGCATTTGAAGGTGTATCCCTTCACCTTCCATGAAAATGGCGACTTGTCAATCAGTGCCACGCTCTGGAGGAACAATTCGAACAGGTTGTTCAGTTGTATGCCGATGGCGAACAAAACGGCAACTTGCGAAATGAAGAAGTTCTGTAATTAACGAAACCATTGGGGGAGTTTTTCCAGAAGCTGAATGAAGTAATTACTAATTTAATCACATCCTTGTTGTTGGCATTGCTCTGTAACTACGCCAATTATCAATTAGACCTGGTGGCTGAAAAAGTTTCCCAGCTCCAATTATGGGTAAAGTTATTGACCTCCGTGGGTTATTCGCAATCCCCAATTAGGAAACTGATAATTAGATCTAGCTCACCGCTCTTGAAGAGTTCTGCTAACTGGAGCGGCGCGACTGGCCGTAACCAGCTTCTTTCGAACTGCTGCTCCAAGAACTTTTCCTCGGCAAGTTTCATTCCCGTGAAATTGGCCAGGTAACTCGATCTACCGACCAATTTGAGGACTATTACAAACTCATCGACAATCACCCATCTAACTCCATTATCCTGTTGAAACACAGAAGAAATATCATAAATCAATTATGCGGAGAGCCACTGCAAATCAGTTGTCGAGCGGACGCGTCCCGGCTGACGTCCAGGACTCAGAACGCATCCTGGTTGGAGTCGAATCGAAGCGACATAAACTGCCTCTGGCCAAAAGGTATTCACGCTTTTGTTTTATTCAAAATCATTCGACCGTTTCCTGGACTTTTTTCAATTTTGCTCCCTCCCTTCATGTAAATTCAGCTCTTGAAGAGCACTTCCAGTATCTAGTCCTGCCAGAGAATGAATCGGACGCTGTTTTTGTAGTCAACTGGCATGATGGACTCGGAAGTGTCCTGGAGAGGAAATTACCTTTGGTTGAGCAAAAAGCTCGGAATGCGCGGGGACTCAAATGGACATGGATCTCTATTCAGACATCGATCTGTCTTTTTTAGTTTCACTATCAATTAAAGCCGAGGAATTCGCGGACATGACAGTGTATATAAAGTTGAAAAAAATAAAAAGGATTTTTTTTTTCGCTGGACCACTGCTCAGGTCGCTCCCCACCGGTCATAAGTTGACCGGACTTGGAAGCGACACATGTTGGCGCTGTCATAGAATTTGAAATATCGGCACTCCACTTTCAAATTAAAATCATAAATTTGAATGGTATGGAAGTCGTGCAGATGGCACCCTGCATCCGCTGTATGATAAACATTTTCCATTCGCCCCCCAGATGCGAAAAGAACTCACTTCGCTGTACGTACATGGGCCGGCCTAAAACGCTTGCCAGGCAACGTTTTGCATATTAGCAAAAAACACAAAAGAACTCTCTGTCACCTTATTGGATATTGGCCGCAAGAGATGTTTAACTTTAACTTTAACCTTAAATCGTCTAAAAGGATACTTTAAGACGCTGAATGAGTGCGAAGACGATTCCTTCTAAATGTCCTTGCATTAATTGTACGCCGATTCTGATGAAGGGAATATTTTCTAGCACCCGCTGAGAGCCAGTAAACATCTGCAGCACTTAGAATTTCGAGTAATAGGCTTAAAACGCTTTATAGCAAAATATACCTTTAGGATTTTTATCTTAAGAACCCTCTTTTAAATGTTTTGTCTTCGTACCTGGTTGCCATTCTAGACTCTCAAGATGTCTGATACACTTATAGTATATCAACGTTGATGGCTTTCATAAAGAAAATAAATTCCAATGAAACCACTACCAACAAATTATAGAATGAGTAGCCGATTTCATCATTTATCTCCTCAGTTAGATTAGATCGAATTAAAAGAACGACTTGAAATATTTTTTCTTTTGCAAAATAATGGGATTACGTCTTTTGAAGCAGCAATAGGAATTGGAAAAAAATAAAAACGATTTTTGTCGAATTTAGTAAGCCATCGACAAATAAGCTTAAGCTTAATATGAGTTATGATGAAATTACACGTTTAAAAAACACTACAAATACAAATTCTCAGCCGATCTCGAAATATGAATTCTAAAAAGTTATGTAAAACATAATAATTAATAATAAGTAATAATAAAATTTAGCGAAAAGTTCGCGAAAGGTTAAATTTAATCGTTCGTGGTGGAATTGATGGCAAAAACTTTTTAATTTAACACTCATATTTCTCAACATAAGCATTGCCTTATTGTAGCTAGAACAAAAATTTTGTAATAATAAATGTCAAAAGACTGGGTACAGGTAAATGTTAAAGAAAAATTATAAAATATCTTCTATTTATTGAAGAAAACTTGCTGTCCTGTAGAACAGCGGTCCTTTATATGTTCGCTCCATGATGACATTCGCACAAAGGACGAGAGCACATCTTACAGGTAGTAGAGCAACAGCAAGGACCAGGAATGCTCGACAATAAGATAGCCTTTATTGGATTTTTATGGTGATTTTATTTTCATTTAAGGAGAACCCGAAGCGATCCTGCGGCAACTTCTCCGGCATCATCCATACAAGAGACGTAGGTGAATAGATTGCTTTTGGGATAAAAGATATCATATCGTAGGGGCTAAGACTAAATTATTGTCACAATAAATTATACCCGGCCACATGTACTACGGGTGTGTGGTGTGTAGTCATTTAGTACTGTTTGCGGGGGGTTTATAGGGCCAGGATTTAGGAAGTCCCCTTTGTGTCGCAGACACTAGACTGTGTGCAATAATAACTCTGTAATCTTGGTAATGAAAGGGGCGGATTATTAATTATGGAAAATTTGTCAAATATAGCGTGTGCCGGTAAGGCAAGGCCGGCAGCGCAATAGCTAATTAGCAAGGTTGGCATGTAACAGACATTTTTTACAATTATGTAAAAGGCCCACTGTTGAATTGCGAATATTTCATCATTTAATTTTCCTGCGCATATTTCAAATGCCCATCCCTAAATTGTCTGAGGGATGGTTGGAATTTTCGTTAGCCGTGAAGACTTTTCGAAATGTGGGGAGGGAAGCCTTTCTTTGTGACATCGGCAACAACGACACGATCTGAATGTGTGCAGTTGCGAGGAAAAACAAATGCCGGAAACTTGCGAGAAAACCACATTAAAGATAAGCAGGCCCGGATTCCCGAAGAATTCCTTAAGCTGTCTGGTATCAAAAGCGCTGTAATCTGATTTCGGGTATCACTCGCTAAGGACCTTTATTTCCCTTTCGTCAACAAAAAGTGTGGAGAGTGGCAAGACTCTTTCGAGTACCCTGGGCGCCACTCCTCGGAGGAGCACGGCGAATTATAACGACATAAATCTGAGCGTATCCTGTTTTATCTAGATCCCAAAATGAACTCAATCGTAAGCCCATAAGTAGTTAGTTCCCGTACATGACTCCGTTGATATGTGCAAATTATCGCATTAACGTCTCTATTCAAGACGCTGCCGCCCTGACTTCACTTTGTCGTCTCTGGGCTCTGGAAAATCCTCTGTCTGTGTTCGTTCGTTTCGTTCGTACCCACCCCTGCCCAGCCCGGGGCGGATGGGGCTGTTGGGGCGAAAACGCAGCCAATGTGTCGTTATTCATCTTCAACAAAAAGTTATTCATGTAAAAGAGGAAATATGAAATACCAGCGGAAGCGAGCATGTAGAGTCGGAATCCGGCTAAATCTGTGGGCTCGACTGACTACCCTTTTCAATTTTTCACGTCATTTACCTTGAAGATATTCGAATTTGTTATAATTAAGTGTTCACGTACACTCCTAACCAAGTAAGTGCACCCGAAAGAGCCTTCAGGCCCCCGTGCTCAAGGTTTGAATGGTAGAGGTTTTTTAGCGCAGAGATAATATTTAGGGCTTTTGCAGCCCCACGTAGGTTCTTCCTGGGCACATCCTGGCGTCGTCTAGCCCGGCTAATACATATTCAGCGGTGGCACCCTTGAGTGAAGCTTTTACAATGCAAAGTGGAAAAATAACAATAATGTCACCATAATGATTCTTTATGGCAACCTCCCGGCAGGGCTTCTTAACTCACGTGCCACGTACTATTCTGATACTCACGTAGGTGTGCCGTTGCAGGGTAGTCATATTTTCGCTGGCATAGAGATAGTAACGAGGCCACCATTTGCTCTCCATAGAGATTGAAAGGGTTTCGGCAATGAATGAAAAAATGCCACCTATTTAGTATTCTTGCCAGATAAATGGGAAAAAAGTGGTGTTCGCTCCATGCAGATGCATGTTGGCTTCCTGCTCGAGATATTTAATCATCCTTCCGCCGTAATGACGACCTGCACCGAGTCCTCTCCTCGTTCCCGGTTTCCCAAGAATCCAGAACAGGTCCATTGTGGCGGCATTTATCTCGCACGACTTGATACCAGCTCGGGACTTTTGCCGCAGACCTCGAAGCTCGATAAAATCGGGAAATTCTGCTAATATTATGCATTCGCGATTGATTTTCCTTGGTTACATCTGGGAACGCATATACGACTCTACTGCATCGCTGCGTGGAGTTGTCGTTCCACCGGAAGCGGACAGCACTTTTTGCTGCAACTTTAATCCCGTGAATGGACTGCACTGCCTCAAAAAGGCACTCTCTGCCTGCATTCATGGAATGGCAATTATTATACATGTGTATGTATGTATGGGGCAGCTCGAACGTATTGTTCCACGTTTGCTTCATGGAAGATACCAAAAATGCAGGACCAGGGGATTGTTATCTTATAGAAAACTTATCTTCCCTTAAAAATCTGTAAAACCTGAAGCGAAACCTCTACGGGTTAGGAATAAATCTATGTTTCTACTATAGTAGTTTCCAGGTTTTCTGCATGTTGCTAAAACTAAAATTTACTTATGATCATTATTCCGGTTCAGGAGTAAAAAAAGTTTTTTTTTAGTAGAGATTAATTGCGTAGAAAAATGGTTGTTTCGTGTAAGCTTTTGGGATTTCGGAAGAAAAGATTTTATGTTCATACCGCAAAACTGTACTAATTTTATTCCTTATTTGTATTATTAACCCTAATTTTGCGCCATGAATTAAAGATAAGAGACAAGTTCTTTTTTCCAGGCTGTAATATTTACTACAATATTGAATTTTATCGCTTTCGTTTACTATATATATTTAATTGAAATTAAAAAAATTAACAGACTAAAGTTATCTAAAAAGTTAATAAACTCGCAAGTTTTCAAATAATCGTATTTTTTAACCAAGACTTTCGAATTGCGGTTTTATAGTTATTTGAATTAAATACCAATATATGTACCATATCTTTGCATAAAAAAATAATTTTTGATTGTCAAAACATCCCATATTTCAAATTTAAAGATAGGTATTCAAAACATTCATACAATAAGAACAATTCTTTGTATTTATAATTCAATTGGTCGGAACTTTGTTAATTATTTGTGAAAACATTGTTGAAATGATAGCAAAACTATGCCTAGTTAATATAATACCTTTTATTCCTTACTTTAAGATATATTTAACCTAATACATCACGTACGTCAACTTCATTGAAGCGTGATTTTAAAGGCCAAATTTAGTACAAAACAAACAAAACAAAAATGGTTTTCAACACTTTTTTTCCCTGTTTAATTTATGTATAATATTAATAAAAAATTGGTTCACTTTTTGTGAATTTTGTATTCACTAAGCTTTAGAGCCAATTTTTGAAATATTCGGAAAATGTGGATATTCAGTTCTCTCATTTAGTTGCGCCAAAAGAGGTAATCTGATTATCTACTTAATTACAAACTGCAGAGCATCCATTTCCATTTTGTTAAAATAGAATAATAAAATAAAATTTTATCTGATTATTTCGTTTTTACAAGTAACTACTCATGGTATATGTATTATAGTGACGACAATAAATGCATTGCTGTTTCAAAAACCAGGTTGGACTTTTGCAGTTTGGCTCTTTTTGTGCAACATCATCGATATTTATGTAGATATATATATAAAATAAAATTAGCATCCTTTGACAAATGTTTCACCTCCTACTGGCAATGTGATTTTGCGCTTGTAAACCTAAGTCACCTGCAATGGATTTTCGCAGAAAATCGAAACAACGCTTCCTTACTGATGATTACGAAAACTTCAAGCTCCACAAAAATACCACCTGCCTTTCATTGTGAGACCAATTGCCTTTCGGTAGCTGGAATGTTTTTCGGGATCCCATGCGTAACATCTTCCACAAGCGTGTGGAAAAATGATCCGTTCCCAGATAAATCCTGGACCTGATGATAAACTTCTGGCAAACAATGGGAAGCGGTTCATAAATAATGCAAAAACAGATCTCTTAAATGTGATGAAAGGCCCAAAGAGCCAATCGGCCGAGTGCCCGGCAATAAGTGAATTATCCCTAGGGAACAGTCGAACAGTTCGATAGAATGAAGCGAAAACTCTCAAATCTGGCTGCAGGATAATTACAGATTGCACAGACATGTAAAAATATTTGCTCAAACAAGTCTACACCACCCCCGTCCACCAAGTCCGGAGATGTAATGTATCTTCTGTGTCGGCGGTGGATTCAGGAGATGCTTCATTTACGCACCCCACAGAGGAATGTGTGTTTAGCCAGACGATTTAGGGCAACACAAATTGAAAATCCGCCAACCCACACATATTTGATTTATAGGGCGGTTGCATGCAATTTGGCAATGTTTTATGCAAATGCGGCCAATGCCTAGTTCAATTCTGCCAATCTTCCCAACCGAGCCGGAAGAGGGTGTAACCGTGAAAAGGAAAAATCTACGATAAACTCGGGATCCAATTTGGGTTGGAACGGCGTCGAGGCTCGGATTTAGGAGCCGGGGCCGCTGAGAGCTTAATCACGGCAATTTTTCTCGGGAATTAGAACTGCACGTACCCAAAACCATCGAGGCATAGTGGCCTCGGAACACACCTCTCTGTGGAAGGACTCGTCCGCAGTTTAGTCCTTTTCGGATTGAATTTGAGGATCTGAAAGCGCTTTGGGGCGCTCTTAGCGAGCCTTTGTTTGAATACTAAATGATTCTGAAATAGTTCGGCGCCAAAGTGTTTACCTCTTAAGCTCACCCTTCCCGGGAAAAGCATCGTTGGGGTGCTTAGTCACGATAAGTTACTGGGATTTCTGGCGCTCGTTGAATCCCAAATAGCCACGAAACATTAAGGGTTACCTCCGAAAAGTGCCGACTAAGAGCCCCTCTCATTAGTAAAATCTGGTACAATGCAACAAAACAATTTAATCGATTTCGAAGTCCCCTTTCCGAACTAAATGGACGCAACCTGTAACGTCCTGGGCGCTGATTGATAACATTTCCAAAGTGTTATTACATGCCAGAGAATTTTCCGAATTTCAACAGCTGAGTGGACACAATGGTAATCAGCGCTTTTGTAAAAACTCAACAGCGACTCCGAAAGTGTTAATTTCATTTCAACTATTTATTCGTGTTTCTCATAAAAGATTAAATGGGTTTTTCGAAATAAACAAGAATTAATTTCATTATCCTGTATGTGTACAATAAGGCTATACATAAATATAACATAGACCGGTTTACTTATTTTGAAGCATTTGCGAATTTTCTTATTATATGAAAAAAATATTTGAAAAAATCGAATTCAAAAATGATTAAAAGCAAATCTCTTTTGCTTACAATTTTGTGTATCAAGAAATTTGTTTGTATCCCGTTTTCAATAGACATGTATGTACGTATATTTAAAAAATACGTATAAAAGAACTTTACGGAATCTTTTGAAACTTCAAAAGTGATCGAATTTAAATGCAATTAAAATAGAGAATTAGTTTTAAGTCTCAGACCCGTAAAATTCAGTATAAAAGAAATAGGCTTACTTAAAATAAAGGAAAATGCTTGTACATTAAATATCTTAATTCAATAGCAACTATTAAACTTTTAAAATAACAAAATATCAAAAAAATTTAAGTGACGCTATGAAAAACCGAAGTCCTCTAAGTATAGAGATATCACTTTTTTTAAATTTAGGAATGTCTTTAACTCCGAGCAATTTTTTTCGGTATCACAGCCAAAAATTTTTATATTATTTGAGTCTTCTATTAAATATAAGAAAGGACATTTCCAATATGGTGTCGTTTTCCTCGCAGCAAAGAAATCATTTTCAATTTTATGTGTGTGTATATTGAGCTTGACAGGCCAATCACTTTAAAAGTTAATGTACGTAGTCTACAATTTTAAAATGTATTATATCAAGCACTACTTTTTAGTTTTGAAAGAAATGTGTATTGATGTTTCAGTAAAAATAAAATAATTCCTTTTATTTATCGCCTTAATAGAATTATATGTATATAACCAATTTATTTTAGCTTTATTATAAGAAGGAGAATTTCAGTTTGATTAGTCGGCAGATCTTACACTTTAAAGTAGTGACTATCCCGTAATAAATAAAGGCGTGGTTTGTTTGACCCGCTAAAACAACAACACCTGATAAAAAAATTTAATCAGACACGGGACGTTACAAAAGATGATTCCGCTGCTAACTGGAATAAATCTCTTTTTCACCTTCTGGGCGGATCCGTCCACTGGGATAAGTCCTCATAAATCCGCATTTGTGCGAACATATCCTTTATATCTTAATCAAGCTAATGATAACCTCTTAATGGTTGTTCGATAGCAAGCCAGTCGCATGCGACCCGGCCGTAGGTGAATTATTTAATTTGAGCATTCGATGTAAGGGAGAGGTGTTATTGTTCGGCCGGGCAGTTATCGTCCGATCATATAGAAATTGGCCCTGGGATTGTGTGGCTCAGGTTAATAAATTGATTTTTCCAACACCCCCGAGAGAACCTTGTGGGCAGCCTTATAAGAAGGATTACGGCGATACGATGAGCAAAACAATAACTCCTTCGTGATGTATCAGGGATTAATTTTATGCGTGTCAAAGGCACATTTAAGTCGGATTGGATTAGTTTTATCGTAATTTCGGATTACCAGTCCCGAAGCTCATCAGCTGTAGAAAAGAATGTGGCCGGAAACATTGGACAAATGTCTCAAGGTAAATAATTTGCAGGATTTTTGGCTATTTTCGTTGATGAAATAAGCGTCCCAAGGGACTCCGTCAAAACTCCCGACATTTTCTCGTGATACTGCAAACTATTCCGTAGATAGCTTAATAGCGCGCAAGGACACCCTCCAAGGAAGTATTTTCCTTATCGGTAGAATTAAGTTCATGGCCAATAAAGCTGATAAAACCGGAAGAATAGGTACACCAAGTGCACAAAGGTTTTTGCATTGATCGCCTCCAGGGGGGTGCTAGGGTGCGCCCAACTTTATCCTTGGGAGCTTGCGGCGAGCGTGATTTGTTTTAACGCATTTGTGAAGTTGCACCCTACAGTTTCAGAGGGAATGGGGTCTTGCCAGCGTTTAGTAAGAATAAGAAACGCATAGGTCATAGTATTCCAGAGGGCCGTTGTAGGTACCAGAAACCCTTTGTTTCTTGCTGACTTTTTCCACACCTGTGAGCACGACAGTGACTATGTACATGCTGACCATATACTCGATTTTTATCGATTTGAAGCCACATGCAAAGAACTCTGGTAACAAAAATTCAAACATGTAGGTAGACTTCCGCAAGTTCATGGCAATTACCTACTTAATCTTTTTTGCTCTCCACAGCGTGACAGCAACATTCTAAGTTTACTTGGCTTCCCTTAATACACAAACATTTAAATGTACAAGAATGCCATAGCATTAATTTCTTTAGTAAATATTTTATGGCGTTGAAATCTGCTAATCATATTTATGAGAAAAAAGAAATTACGTTTTCTCGATAGGTTGGTCATACATAACCAAATTAAAGCTCACTTGTTTTACTTTTTAATAAAATTTCTTCGTTTAACCAATAATTTGAATTAAGTATTATCATATTAGAGAAACATTTAAGTGCATCATTTTGTTACACACAAATATATACTTATTTAAAGTAGGTAACTCCTCAAATAACCTATTGATACAGCACAAAATATAGAAAAATTGACCCCATTATATTGGCAAATTATGCGTATATAAATTTACAAGGATTAGTATTAAACCTTTTGTGCTAATTAAATTAACTGTGGCAGTGAAATGTAGAGGCCATATTATAATACAAAAGAATATGATTAATTATTTAATTCTACAACAGGAGTGCAAAACTTAAAAGATTGTCTAAAATAAAAATATACTAAAAACATATTTGATGAAGATATTTCACAACATTTGATTTTAATTTTTTGGTTGATGTTGTTACTGCTTATATTATATTATCACCCAATATGTTACTTAAAATAATTCGAACCCGTAGTAAATATGCGCTTCTTTAAATCATAACCAAATTAAAGAGTACAACGAAATATTTCAAGCGAATAACAAATGCCTCAGGATTAAATTGTTTTTTTTATGTTTTGATCAAATGTTTTAATGAGACGACCCAAGCTACTTATTTTTATGAGAACAAGCCACCTTTAGCCTTGAGGCTGTAAAAAATTACAATAAAGATTCTAAAAAAATTTTCGGGAACCGTACACACTTGTCTGCCATTATTTCTTAAGTTAAGAAACTTAAAAATTACAAATGGAGGTTGGTAGCCGTTGTGCTGGAAACATTTTTCGGAACAATTTGTATTACCGCTGACGTGTTAATTACCCACATTTTAGAGTATATCTAAAATTATCTTAAATTCTTTCCGGATAAGGACCTTTCTGCTGCTGGGGTGCAGTACATTTCCAGAAGATAACACCTCTTAATAAAGAGTGCCTACAGGGCAGAGGTGAACTTTTTTCGTCCGTCGTCTGGTGGAGCTTTAATTAATTTATTTGAAGAACAAGTAAGCGCTAGCCTTTGTTGTTTTTTTTTTTTTAGGAAAAGCGAAATCCCTTTTTCCCTTCCCTAGGGATATGACCATTACTTCTGAAATGCATGGGCCCTTGTCCCGTCTGGGAACGCCGTTTTCGTCTCAATTTTCCTCGCCATTTAAGCAGTTTGAATGAACTCCTCCACCTCGATATCTGCGCACACAATTCCATTATTTAATCTAAAACATTTTACACTCTCACATGTACTATAGGTCCATATTTATACAGGAGCCTCTGTGAACAGTATGAGATAAATTTAAATGGGTATAGAACCCAATACTCTTGCTTTTTCAGTTCGTATCTTTTGCGGAACCACTTAATTGATTTTCGATATAATCGCCGTCGTAAGTTCGTTTTATGGTCGCGGATCCTTGCCGAGTGGAAGGATGGGGATCAGATATCGCCGGCACGACTTTATTAGAATGGATGGCATCTGATTACGGAAAACAAAGAGAAAATCTCTCTCCTCGCAAAGGAGAAACAAAGGACAAGACTAAGATTTTGCTTTTTGGCGAGTTTGCTGCATCTTTTGAATGGGAGAAATGGTTTTTGTAAAAACGAAGTTTCTCGCAAGCGGCAAAGTGCGACTGTCCGATTCGATTAATTTCAAACTGACAGAGCCACACGCATCCACTGGAGCAGCGGAACCTCGACTGGTACTGAAGGGCGCACCGTAGGTAGCTTTCAGACAATTAAAGTGATTAATTTAATTTTCACATAATGGAAGCCATTACAAGCCCTCGTGCAAATACATAAGCCGCAAATAGGAGGATATAGGGCCCAGAAAATAGTCCTGGAAATGGAACATGGTGGTGGCCGTGGATATTCAACAAAACAATCAAAAGTCCATTAATGTCCCCATTAAACTAATGGCTTTTGTTGAAATCCAAATCCCCATCACCTGCAAATATATCCTGAAAGGCGTAATTGGCATTGAGCGAAATCGATCGGAAAGTTCTTTTGTTGCAGAGCCAACGAACTCGTAAATCTTCATTTCCATAACTTTTGGACGGTTAAAGAAAGTTTCCCCAGCCGTTTCTGCTTTGGGCAACCGTGAGGCGCCGCTTCCGGCACCATAAATCTCTTCGATAGACTGTGAACAGAAGTGTCCGAAAGAAGTAATAGAGTAGCACTTACGGTGGCAATGAAACCTGCATAAGAGCGAAAGTGCACTAAATTTTCTGCTCAAGCATCCCTGGAACTCATCCGAGGACTCAATTTTGGATAACACTGATAAATTACGGATTTGGAGTGCAGCTTTCACTACTGCAGCTGGATGCAGGTGGTGAAAGTGTCATGGTACAAATACGAAAACTAAGTTATAGCATTAAGGACGAATACGAAGGCGACTTATGGACATCTGGTCGGATATTCACAGGAGCAAAGTTTCGCCCCTGCCTTTATCCAATCAATGGAAAACGTCTTTAATTTCCCAGACAATTTCTGCCATCAGTCTTGGGGTAGATCAAATCGAAGGGCCAGCGAGAGGCCGCAACGAGAACTCCTTCTTGACCCCATTAACTTGGCTCATACCAATGGGAGTCGGTAAAAAAAGTTAAGAAAAGAAAACTCTTCCATTTCAAGGGGTTGAAGCGAGAACTCCCAGTGTGGTGCAAAAATAACTTCTCCGACGTTCTGAATTGGTTTCTTGTCGGTCGTCCAACAAACCGCCAACTTCTCCAACTCTTCCCTAACGCCGCCGCTTTCGAAAGGCTCTAGGGCCGGGCATGTGGTGTACGAAGTACGCGCACCTTCTATACTTTCTATACCTTCTTATATATTTAGATAAAGGGATCTCTAGGTATTGACTTTGCAGTTATATAAATCCTGGCCAAAACAAAGTTGCGGCGGAATGTGTGCACCAGACGAGGACGGCATTAGTATAATCGCTGACTTCGTGAAAGGAAGTTTTCTGCGGAAAATTTCAAACAATTATAGTTTCGGGTCACGTAATATGCGCCTATACATGACCAGAGTAAGCGCTACGCCAAACCAGACTACTACTTAAGTTATGCTCGGCTTCCGTTCACCTGCGGCGGATAGAACACCTCCTGCGCTCCCGCACGTCCCGGGTCCTCCTCGAGCACTTTTCCTTCGAAGGAATGATTATTGTGTTTACTCAAAGAATTGCAGTCGCCTGGAATGCTGGTCGGGTTTTACAGGCTTGTAATTACTTCCAAAGGGTCTCCACATGGCTCCGGTTGGGGAGGTGAAAACCCGCCAAAGAAAAGGTCCTGAAGTGATACTATGAGTTGATATTGAAAAGTCGCACTACGCCGAGTGCGGGTGGTTTGGTGGTGTGCCACATAAAACTTTTTCTCGGGGAAGAAGGCACCATGAATGTATTTATAAAGCCACATTTGGACAAACTTCACTTAAAGATTGCTACAACTTCCTATTTCTGGGCTACGAGTTTTCAAATTAAAGTTCAGGTACAGTAAAACAAACACAAAAATGTGGTTGGAACACCGAAATTTTACATAGAAGAATATTTAAATATTTAAATATAGAGAAATGTGCTACTAGCAAAAACTAATCAAATATCATAAAACGCAAAACAAGCCAAAATTAGTTAATAAACTATTCAATTTGTTTCAAATATACTCTTAAATTAATGCAGTGAAAAAGGTGTTTCAAAACTCCAAAGTTTTACACTTTAAAAAATAAAAGGATGAGCAATTTTTAGTTCAGAGATAAACAAATGTTTATAGCTACATATAACCAAAACGACTAGCATTTCCTTTCTCTGGTGCTTAGTTAAGCCTTTTTCGTTAATCGGATAAATATTGATGATTAGAAAATATTACATTTTAAAATACAAATACTTCAACTGTTACAATTTAGGGAACTTTTTGATAGATACAACATTTTATAATAATGGATAATTTCATGAAGATATAATATTAAAATATATTCAAAGTTAAATTAAAGGGCAACATCGTCTTAATAATGACTGCTAGGATAATAAAATATGAATTCAATAATTAATTTGATTTACTTTCATATACGATAAAAAGTTTTAGGACCCTGTAAAAGTAAGCTTAAAATTTGATTTTTAACTAAAGGTCAGATTTGAAATATTTTTATTTGCGAGCTCAAATATTTTCGCAATAAAGTGACAAACAATAGGAGCATATGCTATTGAATTGCTCAATCAACGCTAATTAATCCACCATTCATACGACGCATAATTAAATGAGTAATGTAAAACAAGAAGCCAATTATTTTATCCCAGTACACATAAATGAAACACAATTAAAGATTTATATAACGCAGCATTTCAGCTTAAAATGTTTTAACCACGATCATCAATTGCAATTGTAATTAAATGTTGCCTATCTCAAAATAAAAACTCAAAAATTAAAATATGTTCTCCTCTCTTGTAATATAAAATAAGTAAGGAACAGCTACGGCGTGTAAAAACTCTGTATATAATCGACCGCTTTCCAGATAAACAGGACAAAAGGGTGAACCCTTATTTTAAAAGTATTAACAATGTAACCGAGGAAGAGAATTGCCAAATGAATTTCTGAATGTTAGGAGTGAGTGTATTCATACAAATCAAAAGATAGTGGTGGCGCATGAAAAGTACAAATTCGTGGATTATTTTAAATTTTAAATTCTTGTTTTGTCTCATTCTGGACCCAAAATTTCGGCTTGCACAGAGGCTTTAATAAAAATTCACGAGTTTCTAAATCAAGAGAAACAGTGATACGCAAAGGGTAGGAGCTCAGCCCTTCCATACTATGTTAAGTCTACTCAACATGTCTATATGTATGGAACCCATCAGCTGATATATCACAAAATTCCTGCACAATACCTATAGATAATATTTCCCATGCGGATGAAAATAAGTGTTAAATAAATTTGAAAAGAATAATGGTTTATATTACCTCGGAATTCAGAATATTCCTCTTATAAGATAAGAGTACATATATTTGCATAACAGCGCTTATCAAAAATTATCTTAATAATTTTCCTATTTTTGTTTCCACATTAATTATGAGTATCAATTTCGACTACTTTGCTACACCCAAATAATGCAATATTACAAAACATTTAACAATTGATTGATCAATTAACACTAAATTACAAAACATTCAAAAATATATTTATTGTTAAGCTCACAACCATCCAATTAAAAGTGACGTTGTTTTTTGCTGAATCCTGACAGAAATTGTATGGCTCGAATTTAATTTGGAGCATATTTAAACAACCCGAGGTTTTACCAATGTTTCTGATTGCTTGTTGTAACAACATATTAATAAAAGCTCAAACTTTTATGATTATGCTTGGTAAAATCTTAACGTACCAACTTTAGTCATTAAAAAAATTAATTTAAATTTTCATTCAGTCAATAATGTTTGTCTGTGAATATTAATTTTTCCAATATTTGATGAAGATTAATAAGCCATTTTAATTTTACGTAGGATATGTTCATAATATTGCCAATATGAACTAATTAAACATGATTTCGAACGCCTGGTCGAAATTACGAGATGAAAAATAAATAATTTATTTTCAGTATGAATATCTGTAGATACTATAACAAATACAAAATACACTACGACTTTCCTATGTGCAAATGCCGAATATTTACGGAACCATCAAGGCGAATGATGCAGATATGGACGTTTGAGCAATATGTGAAATGAGGTAAAAAAGTCGAACATAGCTTAGAAATTAAACTAAATAATTTTTTAATTATATATAAATAGTAGGAGTTCATGGATTTGGATTAAACTGCACAAATTTATCGGACTCTTACATTTTAACTTTAAAATTCTACAAAGTGATACATAGTTTTCTGCCGTAATTCTTCCATGCTTCTACAATTTTTTGATGAAAATTAGGAAAATAACTTAATTCTACCGGATTTCTACACGAGCAATGAAAATAGGAAAAATATTATTTTACTTTGATTGTCATTTTATAAGATGTACTAATTCAAATATTGTGGGTACATATACGCAAAAATTGTCAATAATGTCAATTTTCTATATTTCAAAGCTGAATATTTCAGAAAGTACAAGTGACCGACAAATATTTTTCCATATTTGTGATTTTTAACTCCAAAAATTTCTACAAAGTTTTATAAAATTCGTGCCGGAGCCTCAAACTCTACCTGTTTCGAGTGAAATAAGCCTGATAAGGTTAAAAAAGTTACAAAAGACAGACAAACGAACAAATATGCGAAGAAGAGCAGACAGCGGGAACAAAATAATGACAATACTCAAAACATAATTTCGAAAATACTCATCCTTGGTTTATTTCACTTCGGAAGTACGAAATCAGAGACCGCACATTGTGCGAAAAGCACAAACATTTTCAACCCACGTTCCATTCAACTTAAGTAGCATTAAGCTGGATCCTTATTATGTGCTTTCAGAAAACACAGGTTACTTGTTTGGCTCGAGCGCATGTTGGGACTGAGCATAAAGTCCGCCTTGATTGCATCTTCCACCGCAAAGACGGGCACCCCGCTCAGTTCACCTGATTGGGAGGCCCGAGTTATGCTCGTTACAATTTTTCCACGGCGCCGCGACGGCCCTTTCGGAGGCCAAGTGCAGAGCATGACTGTAATTCAGTTCCGTATTTATGAATATTGCGTTGCCAATTGGCAGGTAGCGTTTACACGGTGCGCAGAGCCGCCTCGTCACAGGGCCCCCGCCCAGGTGATGGACCAGCAGCCGGCCGGGTCTCGGGTATCCGATTACTGGAGGTTCACTTCCTCTAACCCTTTCGCCAGAAATAAATTGCTTACGGCCGTCGCTGGAGCGGGAACGTGATATGAAACCGTGTTGCTATAGATTATGACATGTTCGCTCTACGTGCAGCGTTCGACCCACCATGGTGCACTGTCGTGATAAATGGCACTTCTTTGAACGAATGATGGTTATTTTTCCTTTAAGAAGTTTTCAGGGAAAATTCATATTTCATCGTAACTGAGACACACACACGCTATATTTGTCATGTGTGTCAGAGGGGCGAAATTAATAATTGCCGGATGACAGCGGTGGAGCTGCGAATCCCATCAGTCTGAAGTGGCCCACTCTGGGGGTTTTTGGGGCGTACTTCAAATTGCTCTTCAATTAAACCGACGAAAGGTTCCACTCCACCACTGAAATAGGATCGTTGATGGAAGTGTGTTGGGAGAATATTCAATTTCAATTCATTTATTTAAGTTTAAATTCATTTGCATAAATATAGTATGTATAAGAAGATTTACGAAATATAGTTGTGGAAGTATTATACATTTCTAATTCGTCTATTGGATTATTTAAAAACCATTTGACTTTTCTCTATATCGCAGAATCATCGAAAATTTATTATATAAAATTGATAACTTTTATTGTGAACCCGGTTATAACTTTCTTAACGAAACGAATCGAATTCCTATATTTTAAGACCTTAAGTTCAGCTACCTTTGCTTTAAATTAATTAGTTCTTTCATGAATGTTTAGTAAACCTATTTTTCGAATAACTTAGTTTTCTCTGATGGTAAAATTTTGTTTTGCTCTAATTAAATAAACTTCAAAACAACGCACTTCCTTTTTTGAAATAATTACATATATTTATTACCCTTTCCCGAGGAAAGTAGAGTCGAACCCCATTTAAAAATACCGTGGTGTGAAAAGTTTTCAAAAATAATTCAAAATAAAGGTTGGTCTAATAAGGATCTAATATGACTAATTTGAAAGCCTAAATCTTGTATCTTAATTTAAAAACATGAAATAGCTACCAATTAAAAAATTAAAAAGGTTTTCGGTCACAACAAGAGAAAAATTATGAGTATTGAATTAATAATTTTGTTTAAATCGACGGGATAACTGTCATCCCATTGCACGGGGTAAAATCCAAAACCCTTTACAAATAAGTTTAAAGGTTAGCCCGATTGATTGGCATTATATCCCTAGAGATTTGTAACATGTGCTTTAAGCTGAAAAAGGATAAAAAAACCAATTTTATTGGACAAAATTCTCAAATTTAAGCATCCGAATTTTAGTCAAACCAGAACGACAAACGGGTCCGACTAAATTTGGGTAGTATTAATAATTTCCTGTTCTGTGCTCTGTTCCATTCATCAAACCTCGACATAGACATTAAAGGACATCTTTTTCTGTTCCAGTGAGCGGTTTGCCTCCTACAAAACATAGATCCTTTTCCCAGTCCCGCATTAACAGGTGTAAAATTTCCAAGCCGTTGTGCGGACTCATCACGAGTAAGAGAGGGATTATCGTATTCAAGTGGAATTTTTTAATGAGTTAGAAAATTGCTGAAGTCATGATTTCGCTATTCACTCTACCGGGAAACAAAGGCGGGGGTGCTGCACAAACAATTTATTTGCATAGGGCGGTGCCTGGTGCCCGGGGCACTTCGGGGTTGCTGGGGTATATGCTCCTTTCGGTATTCGATATTAAAGTGTCGGCATTCCGCCTGGTTGAACTTAATTTGTTCCATTTCTACGAACTGACCGTGGATACATTCGTGGCTGCATTTTAATTGAATTTCGCCAGTGTTGCTCAGCTCCGCTGCTAACTTGAGGTGATTCTGGTTAATTAAAAAACAGAAATTCACACCGACGCTGATGCCATACCAAAGTACCTTCAAAAGGTTGCAAATGTTTCGCACTAATGAAATTACACTCTGACGAGTGATTTTTTTTGTTCTGAAAAAGAATTTGAATCTAGTCTTCAAATGCACAAAAATCTACATATTACAGGTTGTTCACAACAGGTGAGAGTGGTCTAATGTAGGCAATTAGGCCACAAGAGCTAATCGATTTTGCAATATTAATGTGCAATATTTTTTCATTTTTGATTTTAGCCCAAAAAATAACATACAGTGAGTACAGCAAAACTGATACAGAATGTGTTATGATGGAATAAAATGTCCAAACCTATATTTATAATAAAAAAAAACTTATACATTTCATTTCATTTTAAGCAACTAAAATAATTTTACTAAATTTTAATTTCGATATTTTATATTTAAAAGAAATAATAGCACGTTTGCACCAAAATTGATCAATAACAATTTAGTTGTATAAAAATTATTATTAAAGCGTTTCAGCACTATACTTTTCTAAGAATAAAAGGCCTTGTCTTTACGGTGCAAAAGTGCATAATATGACTGAAGAAATATGGATTTTGAGCTTATACATATGTACATTTTGCAGAAAAATAAAAATGTTTTGTTCATTACGGTTATAAGATTAAACAATTCGGTACTTTATTTTCTAATTTCATAAGAAATATAATAAAATTTGAAAATATTCCCATTTTTTCTATTGTCAAATAGAATAACCCCCCAAATAGTTCTAAAAGTAGGTATGTATCTACCAACATTTGCACATTTTCCCCAATTCTACTTTTCCCTTTTACGTAATAAATTTCGTGCTAATCTAGAGGAATCGACTGGATCCCAGTTATTTTCTGTTATTTCGTCTATTTGTTGATCTCCCTTTTTTCTGGTTCTATTTTATGGGGCAATTGAGTCCCCGTAAAAGCTCCAAATTGGTTGTTGTATCAGCATCCTGCCGTTCAATCATTATTCGACTCTCCTGTCACGTACCACTCTCTTGTTCGTAGCCATAATTACGTGAAAATCTTCCGAAAGTAATGCCGGCACAACCAGGAGTAGTACTACTTCATGAAAAGAGCCTAGTACGGTCCGCAAAAAAAACGAAGACGCCCTAAAAGAGAGCATTTTTAATGTTGGGAAATTCGATCACTTTGATAAACTCCAATTACGGGAAAATTTCCAGTGTATAGGTTTCACTTTACTTCCACTATTTTCTAATAACAAAAACAATTAGACTCTCTACGTCGATTTAATTATAACTGTAATAAATTTGGTCACATTTCGAAGAAACAATAACTATGTAAAATCACCAACCATTTCCGTTTTAAACATAACATTTAGGGCAATAACTCATCATCCTGTATAATATATATAATTCATTTTTCATTGTAGCTATACCCATACACTGTGTAAATCCCCTAAGCAAACTTTCGGGTCGACTGGTTTAGACTTTCTAACCGTCTCATCAATCGATTTTATAATAGCTTTTACGAATGATATCCCCATCTTTTCAATTTGTCGGAGAGGAATTCTATACAAAACTCAGGATATCCGTCAGTATGCATTGTAAGTACGGGGGTAAGAAGTAAATCAAACATTATTTTCTCTTAAATAGGTTATTTTCAAAATTACTTGTCTACGTACAGAAACAGAAACAAGTTTTCGCGAAAACTTTGAGGACATTTGGAAAAATGATGGTGCGGTAAACTAGCTAAAAAAATTTTACTGAATGTATGACAAAAGTTCAGAAATTACGTTAATGAATAAACGTATATTTGGCATTTATACCATTGAATTTATAAACATAAACATAAAATCCCACAATTTGCTTCCGTACAAGTTGTAGCAAACTGCATTGCAAAACAAATCATATATATGGAAACCGAAGTAAAAACAAGTATTTTGGACTTTCCTTTGTTTAAATAAGTGCTCATAATTTAACACATAAATAACATCTATAAAATTGATGGATGAGTTGCTGCAACACCAACATTTGTTCACATAAATTCGCGCATCGAAAAACAACAAACAGAAAGAAAACCAGCGACCGTAGAGTGGCTGGTTTTAAAAAGTATCCTTAATCCTGCAGTTTGCGTCTGAAAGCAGTGCAGCAAAAAGGGAATGGAATTACATGGGGAAGACATCGTGATAACACGTTTCATGTGTTAAGTAAACATATGCAGTTTTGAAAAACGTTTAGTCTCCTTAACCAACCATTACGGGTATTTTTCCGCAGAAACCATTAAGAAGGGCCCAAAACACTCTTCCACGTATTTGTGCGCTCGTTATTATTGCATTTATTATCACATAAATTAAAAATTGTTATTTATGTGAACAGAAACGTGCTTTTTTCCCGAAAAAGCGTTTTCAGCAGAGTCATTTCCGCCGCTTAGAGACTTATACGTTGCGATGGTTTGGGGTGAACCCTTGGAGAAGGGGGGTGTTATGTGAATTTCAGAACTCCCCATAAATTCGGCCGTGTAAGAGGGCGAAATATGTCTGCGAGTGGCAACCTGAAACACGCTACGTAAAATTAAAGTCAACTTAAAGTCAAATATCCCCTCTAATCCTTCGCCCTGCCGACAATCTCCTTATCCTCATAAATAATAGATGAGAACAACTTTTATAAGTGTGTACAATCGAGGTGAGGCGAAGACTTTTGAAGAACCCACGTGAGTCGCACAAAGCGCACAACCCTGGGCCCCACCCACGCCCCGGGGTGTGTGGAGTGGCTCGTGGAGCCCCGGCAGCACATTTGCACGGAATATCCAATATCTGGGCGAATAAATCATTATTATCATATTTGTTGCAAATCGCTCTCCGAGTGTCGATACTTCTCGTGCCCGGGCGGACGTCTTAAATTTACGTCCCGTCCGAAGGGCGGGGCTCTATGTGACGTTGGATTCACATTGGGGCTCTATAGGGTGGTGATTGCGGCGCCAACCGACCCCGGGAAAGGGTTAATTTAATTTGCATTTTAAGCGATTAAATCAGGGGCTTAGACTTTTTCATTTCAAACTTTCGGACTCATTCATTACGGCCCTTCTCTAATTTTAATTTATTTGTGGGGGAGTTTTCTTTCACTTCAGGCTAAGCGCTTTGTCCCAGTCAAGAAGCAAATAGAAATCATCTTAAGTGCTAAAGTCTGACAATAGCAACTTGGGCTTACGCGACGGGCTCACGAAGGGGGGCAAGTAGCGAAGAAGGAGTGCTTTTGAGGCTATAATAATTCACATCAACTTAACCAACAAATCTTAGTGGAACTGGTAGATGCTCGAAATCGGGTTTCCCGCGCGCAGAAATATGTAAAAAGTTGAAAATTTTGCATTAATGCCAGAGTTTTAAGGGGTTTTCCAGGAATTTTATAAAATCCAAAGAAGCACAAGTCGCCCGGTAAGGTCGGTTCTATATCTGCATCGCCCGGAGATACAGGACAAATTCAGTTGCTGCTTTCCGCCCCCGCCCCGCATAAATATTGCATCAGGACAAGTAGAAATCCATAGCCAGTTTCAATTTACTGTGTAGTCACGGATTTTTCTGACTGCAGAAGCAAACAGTGTCGATTCTACTTTGTTCATTTTGTTGACAATGTCTTCTGCAACTTAAAATGCTTTTGTTACTTTGCATTGGACATTTGATAGATCTGCACATTTCCGTGCAAGCATCAATCCTGCTACGGAGGGAATTTTTTCATCTGCTTTTCGCAATTATAAATGTTTTAATAGCGTTGCACTTTTCTTGAAGTTTTTCCGAGAATTTAAACACTAATTGGAAAAAGCGGATTGTACTATATGGAACGAATTCTTCTGGATCAGCTAAAATAGCATAGGTTTTAAATATGGTATGGAACCACTACCAGTTCCAATGCATGAATTTTCAGAATTACCACATATTTTCAAGGCATTTAGCCATAATCAAAAGCGGCGGGCGCAAAGTAAAGGCCTCTATTGCAAGGAACTTTTCAAACTCGGAAATTTGTTTCCACAAGCAATTAATCTTCCCATCATCTCGCGCTGAAAGCATAATTCTGTGCAATCACTCCAGCCCCGCTCGCGTCCCGGCCCGGGTATCAATAAAGTGTAAAAAGTTTGCTGATTGTATTTGATAAGAAGGAAGCCTTCGGCTTTAGAAAATCTCCCGGCGCCCTTCCCAAACATTTGTTCAAGCGGGAGATCGCTGAAAGCAGCCCGACAAGGTCCGCCGTGTCTTATCTTCATATGCATGAATTGCATGATGTTCCGCCGGAGAAGATGGATGCTTAGATAATTGCCCCGAGACGCCTCGGAGTCTTATAACTCCCTTAAGACTTAAGAACTTACTGATCTCGCTTACAGATTGCACATTATGCTATAAGTGATGTTACGTGCTTGTGTGGCGTCTGTCATGGCTCACGAATGGTATGTAACGGTGTCGCACACCTTTAAAATATGTTGAAAAAAGGAACTGAGAATTTTGAAGCAATTTTTTCGCTTTGAGAAGAGATAACGCAACTCATTTTTATAAAGTAACACAGTAAGTAAAGATCCTAATTTTTCTGCCTCTCCTAGACCACATTTTCTAAATCTGATGATAATTTAATAAATTAGGTAATAGTCCGGATATGTTACAAAAAATTTATGTAATATAATAAACTAGAACAAACTCCCAACACCATATTAACTTCAATCTTTAAGAAATCATTGCTGAAATACCATATACTACCTATTAATACATAATGCTTGTATTAATTAAATTTCAATTTAATTTTCAATTTCATTTGAATGGATAACATATATCTTCTTCAATTTATGTAACCATGCAAAGTTTTCGTCCATATTCGGTACATGCATATGTATTTTTAACATTCTTCTCTATTATAAAAACAGTACTTATTTTATAATAGATATGAAAAATGTTTAGATGTGTGCATTCCTAGAACTTTGTTTCACTGATAGATATACACGTTACAATTTTTCCAATAGTTAAAAATATTCTCAAACAAATTGACTTATTCTCTTCTTTTGAAAGGTCTCTCATTTCATTTTTGCTAGTCATTAGCAACAAGCTGAAAGCTTACATTTAACAATTTAAAGTAATTTCGATGGAAAACATTTTTGCAGTTCCTGCAACAGGAGAGCACTTTAAAAAAAAAAAAAAAACAGCTGAATACAAGTTTTCTACAATTGCAAATCAATTTACTCCGGGATTTTTATCTAAATAGAACGTCAGGGAGTTATTGCAGAAGTCAAACTCGTCTTCAGCTTTTTTATAATATTATGAGAGGGAAGTTATACGTATTATAACATATTTGTATGATATTTGTATTACTTTAAATATGTTCGCTGCGTTTGAATGCGCCCTGACGGCAAATGGCACGAGTTTAAATTGGAATCGCCAGGACTCCGACAGCAGTGTCAAACACTCAACGAATATCAGCACCTTTCCTGAACTAGGAACTAGGAGTGAGCTGGGTAATCCCGGAACGGGCAGGCCCTTGCAATTACCTTCCAGGAAACTCATTCGGGCGGCTGCCTTGCAAGTGAACATGCTCGTCAATTTGCAGCTCACTGCATCCCTTCCTCAAACCCTTGACGTGGCAGCAAATGGGAAACCAATGAAGGCGCCCCGGCGCTCGACGCCGAGAGTGTAATTCCAATTCAGTGACGAACATGTTTGATAAAAGTGTCAAGTCTTTACCCCAATTCGATGAACTGTGTTGTTCCACCGTGTCCTGCCAATTGAACACAATCATCAAGGAAATTCAATTTTCTGGCAAACTAATCCAATATCGCTTTTCAAAAAACCCCACACTATTGCCGAAACCCGGTCGGGTGAAATTGTCGGGATGGAAGAACCTAGACCGGGATTTCCTTAAATACTACAGGAGCAACTAATCTCGTTACGGGCTGGCTGGGAACCCTGTTCTTGAAAAACATCTTTGCTCCTGACAACGATGCCCAATTTTGATAGCTGAAGCTGGGTCGCCCGGGAAAGTGTTTTGAATGTCCTTTCCTCCTGAAAGTCAAATGTAACTCGTTTACATCTATTTGAATTCTGCACCCAGGGCCGCCAACAGCCGACACTCTAGTGTGAATTTAATTTGCATTTATAAGCTAAATTTAGCCTTTGTCACCTTCAATGACAGAAGAAATATTGTTTCAGAACCCCCGCGGCTCGAAAAAATTGTTTGCCAACACCATAAACTGGCTCGCGTTTGCGATGTCAGTTTCAAGTTTTGTTTAATCTGTCCGTAGCACACCTCGGTCCATGGAGATTTTAAAATATCTGAAATTGTTTTCGAGTTGAAGACTCTTGGAAGCTTTGTCGGATCCGTCGAAGAGCTAAATTTGAGCCCCGCCAACAAAATTGATTAGAGGTCCATTCCCTTCAGTGAACCGGGAGGGCACAATTTGAAGCCTCAAATTCGAAATCACTGATCACCATCCATTAAGCATACTATTGAAGGGAATCTGCCCCGTCGGAAGAAAATAATAATTAACCCCCGAATTTACCTACCTCATTTATAAACCAAATTTCCAAAATGAATGTTTGTCTTTAATTAAGCCATTAATCATGCAGAGTGGCGTCAACTTATTGCCAACCGAAAATAATTTATCTAGTTTATTTTTCAATTACAAAAATCCCATGTGACTGATTTAATTCGGAAAGTTTGACGAGCCCGGCGGGAGGCTGATCCAGGTAAAATTGCCGGATTCATCCCCGGGCGAGGGCGGGACTGCTGGCGACACGCTTTCATTTATGATTGGCAACGAGCAAGTTCCAGATTTAATTAGCCGTCTCCAAATAGGAGGCGGGCTAGCAGCGCCAAGTTAACAACTCCGGGCTAGGGGGATAGTTAACTTTGTTCGGCGTCTGATTGAACAGAAAAATTACTTCTTTGGGGACACCGGCAGAGCGGCGAAGATAAGGTGTCACTGTAGAAAAAGTTTTGACACTCTGACACGAAAAAATCGTATAATTAAATTTATCCGACACTCTCAGGCGTTAAAAATTAAATATTTAAACAATTCTGAGAACGTCTGCTATTGTTTTTCAGCAAACTTTTTAACAATGTACGAAACTAAAGTTTCGAAAACACCATTCAACGAAGGAAGGAAGGGTTCTGTGTTATTTACCTAAAACGTTTGTACTTTTTATTGTTTACAAAGTGTAAAGTGAACACACTCGTTAAATTATATTATACAAATTTTTTTAAGAGTATCAAAAAATATTTCGTATATCATCAATAAATATTCAAAATAATCGCAAAATTGTTTAACTATAGAAATCAATTTATTTCAATACAATGACGGTTCTACTTTAATAACAAGGAAATTGAATTGTCCACTGATTGTAGATAAGACAACTACTTTCATTGTTCTTTTTTCACAAGAAATATTATTAAATCAAGCAGCGGTGATTTATTTATTTTTGAACGATGTTGCTTTTCCTTCTGTTTCTCTTCTTCAATGATCACGTCGAATTCAAGCTACTAAATTATTTGAAATTTAATTTATATTATTAGTAAACTAAAAAATATTTAAAAGAACATTTAACCCTAAATATAATTGAAGATTACTTAATGATAAAATAAATTAATTTAATGATCAAGATAAGAATAATTTCATAAGAAAGTTTGAAGTTAGAGTGCAACTCTAACTCGAACAGATAGCTGATCCAATTCTAAGAATCATTTTTCTTCCTTTGAACCAAAAAAAATAGTCAGTTGAATGAAAAAATATTAATAAATGATTTCACGAGAATTCGCAATTAAAATAATTTGACAGTATATTTCCATTAATGGAATAAAGTTTGTGAAGTGAGGAAAATCACCATATCCCAAAAATTAAAGCATTTCAATTTCATATTCGCAATTGATCTATTTAATATTATCATAAATACCATACAATGACTGGTGCAAGAAAATTTGTGCATTTAAAATATAACTATGTAATCTCATAAGCCCCATTTTTGATATTGATTACTTTTTTGTTCATACCACGAAGTGTTTCATAATTTACCAAATAACTTTCACGATTTGTATGTTGCGGTAATTACCATGGATATTTATGGGAAGCTTCTATAAACAAAAATATTTATTTTCTCAATCATTTGATTCCCTTTGAAATTAAAAATATGTGAAGCCATGAAGAGTCAAGTGTGATGGCCAATCTGAGTACCACAGCGGGATACAATTTCTTAATAAATCTCAATACAATTTTGTTTATGTGGATATAGTATAGATATGTGTACCGGTTTTACTATAGAATTTCATCAACATCCGAACTGGTTTCTCTATCTCGAAAACAGCGTATTCTTCTTCTCTTAAAAGATATACATAGATGACATGTTGCCACTTATAATGTCTGTTGGATTTTCCGCAACATTTTTTAGATGGCATTGACCTATAACTACAAACCTTCGAGTTTTTGGGCGATATTGTTATATTCAGCAATCATGAGATATCTGACATTGGCTGACTCCGCTCAATCACAGACAGTAATTCCCAACAGTTTGGGTAATCTCTTCATTTTTTTTTCTCGGATTCTTCCCACTTCCTGAACTTTCGTGCGCGAGGAAACCCTCACCTCGCGCTCACGCGGTGATGGTGTGAAGGAATCAATTACCCACTTGACAGCATAATTGGATTACAGCAGTACACCCAATTTACACATTGTAATCAAGCCGCTATTTAAAATCGAAACCCAAACACGGGGCCGCGCGACTAACCCATGTAAATTGTCGACGTGATTGATTATGTCGCACGTCGTTGTCGATGCTCGAACTTTTCCGGTGAAATCACCTGAAAAACGACTTTTCCGAGGCATCTGGCATCTTGGTGCCGGATGGAAGGTATCAAGACGTTTCGGCAAGAAGCCCCCGCCCACTCACCCTGTCAACCTCTGCCGTGACAAAGCCTCTTAGACGCTCATTGTTCGCCGGAATGCGCCGTTCGGGGCTACTTTGATTGGGCTCATTACAGATTGGGCCCACATCGGGCCAATTTATTCCTCTTCTGCGGGTTTATGGGCCGCCGATAAATTCTGCCTCAATTGGATTAGGCTCGTCCAGAGCGGCCTTTATGGCAAGTTTTGAAATGTTCGTTTATCTTGATGCAGTGACACACAGTCCTGGTTTGGAGCTTCTTAGCGCTCTGTGAGCTCGAGGGCTTTGCTTTATGGGCAGGGCAATTAATGTCCGGAACTTGAAGACATGTTAAGGCTGCTTCGGATTTCTTTAGCTGTCGTGTTCGGACTTCTACTTTTACTGACAACTGGTGATTGACTTCTGCTTGGGGACAAGTCTTTAACGAAGTTCCAGTGACTTTTTGCCCAATATTCTCTTAGTCTTTAAAGGGCGGATATAATACAATATGTACCTTCAAAACTTTGGAAAACTCTATCAATATAAATAGGTATTTTAAAAATTTACGCCCTATTCGTCTCACATCAATATAATAGAAGCCAGAATATACGAGTATATCGTGATCCTTCAATTTATTTAACACTTGCTTACATACGTACTTAATTTTTTCCTTGAGTGAATTATAATTTTTAAAGTTACAGGTTAAGATTTATACCAACATTTATTAAGGTTCATAATTGCGACATATTTAGAAATCGTTTTCAATTTATCATTGTTATTCCCATCTTAAAGGTACATTATATTAAATGAGAGAAAAATGAGTGAAATTACATATTTGAGTGATGTTTGAATGCTGGTAGGTTTAGTGTTAAGGAACAACTTCTTTCCTATATTTTGTAAATTATTTTAGAAATAAAATTTATTACAAATTTTCCAAACCATAATAAATGCTATGCGATCCATTTGCTTTTTTCTTCTTGTTTCGGTCTTAAAGAAAACAAATAGTTCTATTTTCACAGATCTCAATATAAAAAATCGTAATAATGACTTGAAAGCTAAATCTTATAAAGTTAAGTATATATTTTGCACTGCCACAAATCAAATACTTGAATTTTCATTGACTCTATAATAACCTAATTTAAATGAGATAAAAATATTTAAGTACGAGGAAAAATTAATTGTTCTATTAGTTTCACGAAGAAAATATTCCTATATATTATGATCGTCATTAGCTGAAAACAAAATATTTTTCCTACTGATCTCGTAGTGGTTTTGTGCGTTTAGCATTAAAATTAGGCACTCCTTGTACGAAACCCTAGTCAAACTTTAAGAGCCTATCAAATTGTGAATTGATTTTACTTGAGAACTTTTGCGTTATGACATCGAAAAATCCTTGTGTACGTAATTTTTTTAAAGTATGTATTATTAGTACGAAAATTTCAAGCTTTTTAAATTAATAAATATAAATAAAGTACGCAAAATGTAGAGGATTTCTCCGTCATATGAATCCCTCCTAGGCAATTTATGGAATTTCATTCGTAACCTTGCCCGGGTTCGTACATGCTCCAGGCAAATAATGAATTTTTACGGAGGCAAAACCGTAACTCAGTTTCGGTCCTAAGTCAATGTCCTGCTCTGGTTTCAAATTTAAGCCTTCCGGCGGTATCTGGGCGCACAAAACCTCAGTGGATCCTGGAATTATGTGTTCGGCAATATCGGGGAGATTCCCTGGATTTGCCCTCGACACTGGTGCAAACAAATGTAACAATTCAGGCCAAGTGTACCGCAAATTGCCGTTCCAGTCTGGTGACAATGGGTCCTCCGTCAGCTTAATTAAAGGACCTCTGCATGACGCTCCTCGCACAATTGGGGAACGACAATGACCGGCTCAAATGTCTATCGATGGGCCCATTTTGAAACCAGTCACCGGAGTCCTGTCGTAAAAAATTTATTGGGGCGTCGGCTAGTCCCTTTCATGACTCAATATTAATTTATTTGCGCGCTCATTCAAAAATCAGTACTTTCTGTGTGGAATTTTGTCCTGATTGGCGACGTTCAACTTCTATTTAGCGGCCGTAAATATTTGGCGGGCATTTATTCGACGGGTCCGCTTTCAAATCCTGGCAGCGGATCGCACTGCATTCGTATTAATCTTGAGTTATGTTCCCGAAATGCCCGACCGTTTAATAAAACGTTCGTAAATTGCCGGGAATTCTGCAGAGTCATGAACCATAAATGAATCACGGCTAATTCAATAAAAGACCCGATTCGAACACTCCGCCATAAATATGTCTGGTTTTGCGCATATTCTGCAGCATATCTGGCATTAGTGCTCCAAATCTGCAAGGTATCTGAGACATCCATCCAACTCATTAACATCTCACATGGCAGAAACTGTCGCACCATTTCCCAATCAATTCCTTTGTTGAGTCAGGAAAAAACTTCTTCAAAGACATTAATTTATTTACATAAAGGTCTCGCTCATTGGAGGAGGCTCACTTCTTTGATGAGCAATCTCATTATTCTGTTATCCCCCAATTATAAGAAGGAGCTTAACACATTCTGCGCTAAAGAAGTTATTTCGGAATTCTTTTCTGTGAAAATCCCTGCTGGGAACGCCAGCGTATGGGGAAAATGCTTAATGAGGAATCCTGCAAACGTGACATGGACGCAAATGGAGCTTACTTTTCCATGGAAATAGAATCCAATAAGGCTTACAATAACTTCACAATTTTTTCCCGAAAATACCCCGGGACGGGTAAATAGACGCACAGAAAACCCGCGCGAGGGCTCATCTGATTACGAAATTTAGCTGGCTAATTTTTCCTAATTTTTTTCTAGCATCATTGGTTGGATACCCCCCTTTCGCCCGGCTAACCGAAACAACTCCAGCAAGCAGAAGTAATTCGATTTAACCTTTGACGCTTCAGTCACCCGAACGCACCCTATTAAAAGCAAAACAAACACGGCCCAACCCTTCCGGGCCAAGTGGCGCTTCAGTAGGCTTCAGAGTTTTGACTTTTTCCCCATCACTTTTTGAGCGGCTTCAATGAGGGTGAAAATTTGTCACTTTTTGTTTGCCCTTCTGATTCCACACATTATCCGGAGGGGCGCAACTTTCTGGGACACCCTGTCAAGGTCACTTGCTAATAAAGCGGAAGTGATTCAGATGTATAGTACGTGCCAAATGAAACAGTGCTTTGAATAAAATATCTCGATAAAAGAAACAGAAATGTTTACTTAACAAATCCGAAAGCAATTTACATTTTAATAACAATTGGAAATCTTATATTAATTTATTAAGGAGGTAGAATTTTTTTATATGTATGTATTTTTTTAAAATCACCCCAAAAATATTTCTACAAAGTTTTATAAGAATCACAGCAATGTTTCAGGAGCTCAAAGTGGTTTTAATTAAGTTTTTATTGTAAAGAAAATTAACACAAAATACATTATAAATATTTCAAAAATATTTCGTTCAATAATCAACCTATGCCGAAAAAAGGCTCAAAAATTGGCTAACTTTCGGCGAATTTTGAACGTTTTTATTATAAATACAAAATTGTTTACAAATATCCTGAGAGGCATATGTGCTTTCAAATATCATTTATTGATTAGGCTGCAAATGTTTATATGAAAGCATTTTAAAATAATAATTGCTTTAGTTCGTTACATTAATTCTATACATAATAAAAAAGGATGCTGTAGTGCAAAATAGGAATAGTCATATAATTTAAATAAGTAAGTATAAAACTTGAAAACTAGTAATTCGCAGATATAGTAACTAAACTACTAAACTACTCTAGCGAATGAACCTTTTTTCAGAGATCCCGTCAAATTTCTACTGACAAGTAGTAAGTAAATTAATTACTACTATGATTTGAAGGTATAGTTTATTTAGATAATTATTTTTGGAAACTTGATTCGTCGTCTACACGAAGTCACAATAAAAGAAATAAAATAACTAAAATATTAGCAACCAAACAATCTATACCTAAGTATAGTTAAATTTTAAACCTTGTAATGCAAAGGAAAAAATCAAATTTTTCCTAGTCCAATAACTAATGAATACAACAAATATTATAACTCGAACAAAACAATTCTAAAATCTGTCTGATTCAATTTCCGTTTTTGAGTGCACTTATACTTGATGGACAAAAAGACTTACGCGGTCGGAGTGCCTTCCAGTCAAACTTGAACTCCATCATTTACGGGATTGTGGTGGTGTTATGGCAAACACAAAAGTCTAGGGTTTTGCGGTGAAAAATGGCTTTTTAATAACTTGTCTGGCATGTGACTTATCTTAATAAAAGCGCGGTTGCACGTCAAATCCACACAAAAAATTAGCCCAAGACCACCTCTTGTGCTAGAGGACAGGTGATAAATCATGCCGACATTCTCAATACCACAAACACCAGGGCTATTCGGCTGTTCCAAAAATCAATACAACAAGATTTGGATGCTGCACGGGATGAGAGGTTTGGGGTAATGTGAATTTCACTAGTTTCTGATGGCTTTATTATGTCGAAATGGGATACTGCTCATTTCGTAATCCTCTACAGCGGAAGGACAACGCATAAACCATTCGGGCCGTAGATATGGCAACTATAAAGCGTTTCAGCGCCGCCCAAATTATGATATTAATCCAAAATTTATGTTGCCCCCAGCAGAAGAACAGGGTTAATTAAGAGGCGCATGGTGGTGCGGGATTTAACAAAATATTAATTTATTCAGAAATGCGTTCCTAATTGCTGGTCGCCATCACTCATCTGATGGCTCCTTTGAAAGCGCGATCAGCAGCCCTGCGCTGGTAATTTAATTAGTTTTTATCTCCGAAAATATTTACGAAGTAACTCAATTTGTTTTATAAACTAGCATCAAATTACGAAAGCGCGAGAGGTGCGTAGGATTTCGGCTCTCCCCCCGCCGCCAGGTGGGTCCGCCTAAAAATCGATTGACCATTTAATTTACCTGAGGCCGCGGCAGGGCTCGACACAGCCGCAGCAGATATGTAAATTTGTAGGGCTCGAAACCATCGAAAGAAACTCGAACGTCGAGTAATTATCAAGTTGAACAGGTAGCCGTCGGCACTGAGGGCCTGATCGCTCCAGAGAAAGTGGCGGCATCCCTCGGGAGATGGGCAGCTCCAAGAAAAATTGATTGCAGCACTTTTCGTAATGGTTCCATTAACTTGCGGGATCCCGGCGAGTATGTAAATCCAGCATGACTAATTCACTATGCTGCGTACATAATTAAACCGACTCGATGTTATCTTATCCCGGATCCGAAGAAGGCGCTGCGAGGTCACAACTTTCAGAGTAATCTCGGTTTAATCCCGGCCGCCCGCCACCGCCAGGACGCATCGTAAAAGAAAGGACTCCGGCTGCAGTTAGCTGCACACAACTAAATTAACTTTTTCTTTTTGCAGAACTTTAATTAGTTCATCTCATCCAGCATCCGCACGGCTGGCTCCAGGAAAAAGTTATGGCTGATCCAATCAACACTGCGACTTTGTTTCCGAGGCTACTTATGCACTGTACCTTGGTCTGGCCGGCGATGCTCTCGGATAACTAACGACATAAATTGGGATGCTGATGTCGTAAATCGGACGTGGAATTTAAACCGCATATCCAGCTGATTTAATTAGCGTTTTCGACACACCGGCACACCGCCAAAATACAGTAAAAATGTAAATAAAATTCACAGGATAAAAAGTCGCTTTGTTTACGATTTCGGCGAAGTTTCGTTGATGCTGCCGGATTAAAAGCTTACCGCCGCGATTTATCGGTGTGGGTGATGATTGATAAAATCTGTCATGACGCACCACTTTGGTATCATTTTTCACCGTCAATTATTACAAGCCGTTTTCAGCTACTAAAATAACATTCCCACAGTTGATTATATTAATTATCCTGACTGATGCTAAGGTCTTAAGGTTTCTCGTTTCCTACCTTTTTTACCTTTTTTATCAGAAGAAATGTCTAACGAAGTACCAGAAATCTCCCAAGTGAAGGTATACCAGCTAAATATAGCCGAAAAACTGCTAATTTGCATATGGCCAGCAACGAACATGGAATTTTTCAGCTATAAATCACAAGCCAAAGCACGTGCAAATGTATTCGTGTTTGTTTTGCTACCAATAATGAATGGGAAACAATTCATCGACAAAACCGATAAAAAATACAACTAGTTTTAGGTCAACGTCTTGAAGAAAAACGTGAATTTCATGGTACCACTTTTTTCAATTTAAGATTTAAACTTTTGGCGCCGTTTAGTTTTTGAATATTAAAAAAATTTAATGCAGCAGACATTTGAATAGAATTTGGAATTTATATTTGGCTACAAAATTGTACTAAAACGTTTTATCTGCATTTCAAATATGAAATTCATATTCTCTTATTAGTGTTTCCAGGTCAATAAGTCAACCATAATTCAATGTGAGTATGAGGAACAAAAAACTTGAATATCAGTTAAACCAATGGCAATTGGGAATCAATTAATATGTATGTATGTAACACCATGCTTGAATGTTAATACCTATGTTTGTTCAACATGTTTTTCGGCTGTTAATTACAAATACTAGAAATTAATTAAATGCTCTCATCGGGGGTTATGTCAATTTTCAATCTGAAATGTAAACTTCACTTTTTACTGATTAAGCGCATTTTCCCTTCGATGGAAAAATAATATATTCGGGGAAAAATTTAATATCCCAATCATTTTTGTGATATGATATTATCGCATATTTGAAAATAATTTAACAATCAACTAGCTCCTGCGATCTTTTTGTTTTTCTATGATATTCTCTATCAAAAATTTAGATGATGAAGTGGTACAATAAAAACGCTTAAGAGTTTTCTATATCGCAAAATAATATGAGTATATTAAAAAACAATCGGGGAGTTTTAAAATTAATCCAAAAACATAAAACCATTTGTTCAAAAATATATTAAAATATTTGTTTTGATGTTAAATTATGAGCCGATAATAGTGGCTACATAACACTCGCAGTAGATGTTTAAAATGTTGGTAAGGTAAATATCTTTTAAATACCAAAAAAATAATAGAATAGATAATAATAAATTTTTACTTCTTCAGTTTTCAATAATCCTCCCCAAAACATTAATGAAGAAATGAGGACGAATTTTTTTATTTTTTATTTGATATCACTCTAAGACTCGATAACTTTATAAACTTTAAATTTTGTTAGAAATGAGTTGCATTGAACAAGTTGAATATATACTTAATAGAATATCTTTTATCCGTCGCATTAACAAGTCCCTAAGCTTAACTCATTGTTCTAACTTTTACTACAAAAAATATTTCCCTAATTAACTGCTTTCAAATATAAGAAGATTAAATTACTCTCCACTTTAAAAGTTATATTCGGTTCAAACTGAGTTTTAACAAGTTTGCAAATATTTATGACAACAAGGTAAAAACTGATAAAACAGGAAATCTGCTGGTGGCAGTGATTCTTTTAACTTTTAATTTTCACAGCTTTTTCAAAATGTTCTAGCACCGTCGCTCTACGTCACGGCCGTCTTTGGCCATCATGCGAAGTAAAGTATTACATAATTTTGAAAAACGTCTGAAAATATTTTAGCAAAATTTTAGAGAAGCATAGTAACGATTGGGCCACTCTGATGCGCTCGAGTTGCAAGAAATACGAGGGAAGTTTTTCATGCATATAGAGCTCGGATAAATTGCCCGAGAGAGCGTTTTCCGGAGTTTATAATAACATTTATAATGACCAGAACAGAAGTTGCTGGGTTGAGAGGAACTTTAGCTGTTCCCCCAAGGTAATTATATGCCCAAGAATCCTTCTAAAGCACTTTCCATGGCAAAGTTTTTCGAAAGGTGGTATAATTTTGGTGTATCCCTAGAACAAATACACTTCGGTTTTGTACCCATTAAAATGAGTAGAGACTGCGGCCTTTTTTCTGAGAAGTACTAAAGATAGTTACAAGGTCCTACTTCCGCAGGGGCGAAACTTTGAAATACGGTGAACTTTATCGCTTTATCCTTCAGTCTGAATGATGGCGGGTAGGAGAACACTGTTCCGAAAACGCAAAATTTCTCATGCTTTACAGGCAAACTAGTAAAGTTTCGAGAATTACATATCACGATGAAATTTCTGACAAATTTTGGGATCTGTTTCAGAGCTCGAGCATACACTTCCCTGCTGTTACGTATATTGTAGTCGTAAATATCACATTTTAATTCAGGACATTGTCAAAATCAGAAAAAGGCTTCAAAAGGCTATAAAGCGCAGAGGAGAACACTTTCCGACCCCGATTCAAGCTAATTCCAATAAAATCAAACACATAAATGCAGACAGACACCTTTGCAGGGCATGAGCCCCACAAAAACTGACAAGCGCATGGGCTACGGGGATTTATAAAACTGTGTTAAATATCTCCGTGCATTTAATCCCAGTTTTGAATCCAACCAGGAAAAATGGGAGAGGGTTTTGTGCATTGATAACGAAAGATAACGTGAAATTGCAAATTGTAAACCCTTCTGGCGCAATAAAATTTTAACGAACCTCGTTAAATCGACTTTGCCCAAACGTGAATTTATTCATCTGTACATGGATTGTAATCCCAATAAACGAGTTAATAATCCTTAAGCCCGTACTTGTGTTCGCCAATTTGGTGCCTATCGGTTGTTTATTTTATCGCACACAAGTACACTTGCTGTGGGATTTAAAAACTGAAAGGCTCTTTCAAGCGATAATAGCACGACACCTGACTAATGTCCTTAATTTCACATCTCCAGGACGGGTTCATTTTTCTGACAGAAAATTTGGGATAATGCTTTCTACCGAAGGTCTACGAGTTGTGCAGAATGAGTTTGAAAAATCTGAAAATAATAACCATTATAAGAGCAATTAATTAATTAATTCGGGTAGCCACAAATGCACTCTACATCATCCAAATATTGCATGTGTGGTTTCTGTCCTTGCGCTTTCAGTCCTGAAAAATTAAAATCAAATTAAATATTGAAAAGCTGAGGCAAGCGAACTTTAAAATGAACCAATTTACCAGCGCATACATAGTAGTAGCTGCAATCATGTTTAAGTGGTTCCGCAGTTTAATTTATAACGTACACAAGCACAAGATGCAATTTCTACAGAGCCTTCCTAATTGGATGGACGCTGGGAAAGTGCATGCCAGGGAAACGCAGTGATATTTCCAATTTATTTTCGTTAAAAGTAAACTGGTACAAAATTTGACAGTAGATATGCACCGTCCGTCCGAAAGGTTCGGCTGTAGATTCATATTTTTTCATTTAATAATTTTCGACCGCACCTTTAACCCAAGTAGATCTTTAACACAGTCCCATCGTAATAAAACGCTGTGGAGCCTCTTCAAATTACTGGGGGGCCTCTGAATGCGGTGGTCCGCAATTTCCTTTTAAACGATGATTGCCCCAAAAGAAAGTTTTTTTTATTACAAAAAGTGGGTTATAAAACGGAGCATTTGCGAAAGCTGCAAAGAAGTAAATCTCTTTTAAGAGACGTAAACTATTTTCGTGTGAACAAAGCAGACTTTTTGGAGGGAAATTGAGGAAATAAAAGTCTATGCCAAAGCCACACAGACGTCTACTAATTTACCAAAATAAAGCATTGAAATTAGCGCTTTCTTTTATAAATGGAAAAAATCTTATCCCAGCTCACATTTAACTCAATCAGATGAAATTATACGATAATGATGCAGTGGTGATTGTGCAGTTTGATGTAGAAAACACTAATTAAAACTATAATGTTTACATAATATATTCCTGCAGACAAATATAACTAATTTTTGAAATCATTTATAATAATAATAATAAGCTCTTTAGGTAAAGTTTTAAATAAGCTCTTTAGGTAAAGTTTTAAATGAAGCGCATTTCGCTGTTCGTAAATATCTATAATAATAAAGAGAACAAAGTTTTAAAAATCTAAGTTTTAACTGAAACTACAAAGATCAAGGAACTCTGAAAACAGCGTCTTTACCTCATTAAGAAAAATGCAAAAGGTAGTCAAGAGACTTTCTTTTAAAACTAACAAAAGAGGACAGTTGTAGCTTCTAGTTTCTAATACTCAAGTAGGTGTAAACAAGAAAACCAAGAATGGTATGATATAAGCGAAATTTTTGAAAATTCAAAAACAAGTCATGTTAAGCATGTGATTTACGAGATGGTATAATGTAGGTTCATTTTTCTAAGAAATAAAATAATCCGAAATTTTTGATTAAGTAGTTGTCGTACTGCCAAGTAGTTTAGTAAATTATAGAGCTAAAGTTCATGTGGTCCTAAAAGTTGCATAAGAATATTCGGTCATTAAGTAAATGCATGAGTGAAATTTTGGAAATACCTACTTATATACATACTGCACTTCCTTTTCCCACAGCACCAAGAAGTTTGCAAGTTCGAGCATTTCAACCCAACGAACATGAGAAATTCCTTTCATATATTCTCACCCATTTTTAAGCAGGGCCGCTGTTCATATTAATTTTCAAGAACAATTCAATAAACGATGAGAGCTGCTGGCTTCTAATTTTGAAGCCAATACTGCCGAAGGAGCCTCCTGAATACGAAAGAAGCTAATAGTGGTGCTTCGTTACTCGACAGGAAGCACCTCCTTGCACGGGGCGTATGCAATTTGCACAAGATGCAGGATCCGCCAAGTGAAGGTGCAGCAAAGGTCGAAGGGTAATAAGGACGAAGGTTGCATCCGGCCAGACGACGAACCTGATCAATAATGCACTTGCCTGTGATTCCGGTGGAGGCTGAATTTCTGGTAAAACGTCGTACGATTGCGAGAGCTGGGATTACCCGTGGAGGACGCGACAGCCCGAACAATGAGGCTCACTAATCCTCGGTAATTAATTTCTCAAGGAAGGCTGTTTTGTAGGCCATTGTGCGCGCAGGAACTTTCTTAATTGTTGGCTGCAAGGAGCCGCGGTTCAATTGTTCCACCAAACAATGTGCTTGAAAAATACACAAAAATTCAGGACGCAAAGTAAACAAAGTTGTTGCGGATTCCGTCTTTTGTGGAGCAGCAACTTAGCCACTCTTCTGCTTAGTAATCCGGTACGATATCCAGCTGAATTTCTTTTCTGTCTTCGTACCGCCAGACCACTAGCCCCTGTATTTGGAATTAATTAGAAAATACCAAAAGCAACGAAGTTTAATTAAAATCGCCAAAAAGGTTGTTGGTCAATTCATATTTCCTCGCTTAATTATGTTCGGAATAAACAGCGCCGCGTTAATAAATCAGAAGGCTATGAATATTTCAAAGGTTAAGTGCCGCAGCGATCCAGCAATTTTTCCCCATTTCGGTTACAACTACCCTCGAGGTCCAGATTACTTTCGTTGGCGTTGGCGCCGCTTCGTTAGGATGTCTCGGATCCTTTTCTTATATATATTTTTTTCATGGCTTCCTTTGCGGAGCACCGTAATTACTCTTCGGTGAAAAAAGGAAATTTATCAAAAGTACAGAAACATTGGACGTCACTTGAGAGAGGATTGCAATAAATCTTATTTACTTTCTTCCTAGCACAAAGAGGAGTACATTAAGATTTATTTCTTCGAGCGTCGCTATGAGTGCCTCGTGTCATAAAATTGTAGCAGGATGAAATGGGAAAAACTTTTTGTTTGATATCGCTCTAAATGAACTTTTGTACTGAATACTCTGTTGGTTGTGACTCATATTAAGAAATGGGAGTAATCTTCCAAAGATGTCCTAGATGAGCGCCATACAACGACCTGTGAAAAATTCCCTGCGCAATTATCGCTAGCCCTAATGACAAACCAAAGATGGAAATGGAACGAATACCTTTTGAAAATATAATAAACAGGAAGAAATGAATGACATGAACATAGGAATACCGTGGGGTTTGCAAATGAAAAACATCGAATTCAATCTCACGCGTAATTCTCTGATTAAACTTAAAAAGCCAGTAATTAGCTTGTATTAGCTCTTTGTTGGCAAACTGAAACATTTTTTATTCAATTCAAAATTTGACGTCAACAATATGTAGCTGAACAAATTTTAAATTGCATCTGAATTCTAAACTACGAAGTATAATAAGAATTTTAAATAAGTTCTTTTAAAAAAAAATAACACACATTTCATATTTTTCTTAAAATATGTTACCAAAATTTAAAATTTATATGTATTATTAAATATAATATTTGTTAAAAATGCTAAATCTTTACGGGACTGTAAAATACACAATTAGCAACAATTTTTTAATACTTAATAAAACCCTAAATAAGCATACTTTTTCCAAATGAATTTTGATTAGTTAATAAATTACTGCAATGGAAAAAGGAACATCTTCAATGGCAACATTTAATTTGATACAATGTAGTACAATTCTAAAGATTCTGGAGCTAATTATTTATTTGATTCATCCAGCAAAGTGCAGTTTCGTTTACTTCGTTATTTGCTGTGCCCTAGAAATCGGATAACCACTGCTTTGTGCACACAGGTAATTTATTTCTGCTAATTCTTACATTCACTGATAAGCTTCAAAGGAACTACGTTCAAGTAGAAAACTTTTTAGATAGTGCCATTGAAGGAAAAACACACTTTTTTATTTCAAACTCTTTCATTTTATTGGTAAGGTTACCAAAGTACTTACAAAGAATACAAAATGTTTATTTTGTAGACAGCTTTAAGTTATTATATGTTTCATGAAAATGGTAGGTAATGGATTATATTCTTATATGAACATATGTGTTTGATATTTACTTATATGTAGCTTGGGAGTGGTTCCAGTATATTTGTGAATTTAAGATACCTCCGTTTTAAGTATTAACTTCATTATTGTGTAAGAAAAAAATCAAAATTTTGTATGAACATTATAATACTAGTTTTGTACTGATATATTAAAGGATAAATTAAAAAGAGGCAACTTTAAATTACTCTTACAACACATTTTCACATTAATTGATAACATTAAAATTAATTGAAAGTACTGAGTATTTCCAAGGTAGGTTATTAAGTATTCCAACCCTTTCGAGTATATTCAAATCTTACATAATTCTCCAAAATTACTAAGTGGTCTTGGGAATCAATCTGAGTCACGAAATAGGTACTTTATTATTCACCTCAACAACTCGATAGGGGTCCTAAAATATCATCCTACTGGCCCTCTTTCGTTCAATATTCATGACTCCGGAAGCCGCACTGTACAAGATTATCCCGAAAGTTTTCTGTTATTACACGACGCCGTCATCATAAAACAGAGCGTTTAACTAGTTCGAATTCATCCAATTACGTTCGATTCACAGAATTTATCAGCGGTACCATGACCACCCCTTTAAATATTTACCCGCTGGCCGAGAGAGGGCTTATCCTAAATACCGGGAGTTCCCCGTATTAAGCCGGCGCGCTTTATCAAAACCCAACCCTAATTTACAAGGCCGTTGATCAGCTAATTAATCTGTGATTTATCGATGTTCAATAGAACACCACCGCCCTAGCGTCCCTGTGTCTCGCCCTCCCTGGCTTTTCTCGATGGAGTATTCAAAGCAAATGAAAAATTATTGCTGACGTAATAAAAATTTATCTTGCCTTATCAACCCCCGTAATCAGTTTGAGACGTTCAACTCTATAAACGTAGAAACTCCTCCGGATTGTGACTGCAAGGCCTTCCGAATTATATCCTTCGAAGGAGGCGTACACCAGCCAGTTCCAAGGGTAGACAAAACAGGGGCTGGGCCTGGGGGGAGGACGGAGGCAAAATGGAAAGCAGACCCTTTAGCAGGAGCAGTCCTAACGAAACCTTTGGTAATGTGTTCTTCATTCACTATGGCCCTTTCTGTCGTTCGGGACTCGGACTCTCCAGTAAATACGTCTATTTGGAAAGACAGCAACGTGACTATTCGGGATTTTGAGCCACTCTACAATTTGCTGCCTGTAGGCATCTGGGAAAAATGTTGGCAAGCATCCCCAAATACGAAAGATTCTTTCCGTGCATAATTGACAAGGAATTGGGGCAGAAAATGGTTACGTCCGAGGATGCGATTTTGTCCGCACACAGACTCTGTAATTTGGCATTGTGCTGAATTCGAAAGAGCTCCTTACAATCATCACCTCTTCCAATTAATGGATTCTACGATATACTATTTCTCATCAACGACATCAATTAATTGTTATATCATAAATAAAGAAATCCTCTTTCAGATTGATTCGAATAACATTTTATATAAGATTTAAGTTAATTACATAGTAGAAATATTACTTTATTATTATATGTATAATATATGCGGGTATATTTAATATGTTAAAAGTGATTTTTTAAGCCTCTGAAAAATTAATTTTGACCACAATATCCTTTGTTTACTAAACTGAGAAAAAATTTTGAATTTTTATTAAATGAATTAGTATACGAAATATAAGTAATTGATTTGCATTAATAGCATTGGATATTGTACTGCCTCGCTCGTATCTATGATTGTGTCAGCTGAATAGTAGATTTGTAAAGATGCTTCAAATTGTGAAACTTGTGAAAATTTTTTGTTGAATCGGGAGAACATAAATATATTATGTAGTCAATTTAATTATTCTTTCTTTTTCCCAATTTACACAAAATATTAATTAAACCTTCCTCTTCAATCACTCCGTTCATTCGTGAAAACCTCATTGAAATTCATTCGGTAATTTTTGATTTTAATGAGTTCATACAGATAGTAGAGATTAGAGAGACAGACACACAGACAGGATTACCCTGGGGACTTTGTTTTATAATATATATTGATTGTTTGGCGTAAAATTTTAGAATACATTCGCATTAACATACTTTGCGGTATGCCTTTGGCTGTTCATAAATCCAATGCTTAACATTGTTGGCCACACAACAGCGACGGAGCCACAGGGTGATTTCGATTGAATTACATGGTATTTGTCCAGAATGCAATAATTAATTTACGTTGCAGGTATTCAATAAAAACAATAATTTTCATAAAAACATATTAATAACTACGATAAATATGCATTTCGGAAATGTTTCGATTGTATATTAAAACCAGCAGAAAAATTCGGATAATTTGCGTGGTTGATGCAACAAAAGCCCTATATCTGGTTGGTGAGGCCTGCCAACAACAAATCACTTTACGCATTCCCTTAAAAAGTGATTTGCCCAACGAGGCGTGTAACGCAAAGGATTGCTGCCCTTATGGGCGCGCGCCGAACTATCGTGAGAACTTCCACTTCCTACTTATCATTTCGGCCATTCCAGCGGCAATTGCGGAAGCTTTCATTTTCTTTCATTTCCATCGGAAGTTGTTAGGGCTGATTTCCCTCGCTCGACAGATATGACAACACTTTTGCGTGCGGCGACCGTACACCGTACTTTGCTACCCGAAATTGCTACCCGGAAGCCCCCGGAATGTTCCCTGGAAGTTGCTGGGAAAAATGCTGCGGGACGGTCTTTACGAGAATGGCACAACATAAATCGGATAACAACCATTCCTGGCGCTGATAAAACACCCGCAGCCGCCACAAAGGGAGCATTTGCCCGGCTTAAAAATCTCGCACATGGCAGCATCCCCAACTTAATTTGTTTGAATGCAAAACATCAGTCGGGCGGCACTAAGGTCCAGAGGCGGTCCTTTTTAAATAACCGAAAATCCTTTCATCTCGCCCGGAGCTGGGAGCAGAGCCATCGACGAATCACCATTAATCGGACCCATTGAGTTGTTGAGCTGCTCCAGCCAATTGGATAACTTCCATTAAGGGCTTTGTGCACATATTTGTGCAGCTCTGCTCCCTGCACTTGGCATTCCGGGGCTGCTCTGGAACTTCATGAGCTCAAGGGTGCCGGGTGCCCACCCCTTGCATGCCTCTGTCCCAAAGCAAAAAGTTACGTCTTTGGGTGGCATTCCCTCCCCCAACTCACATTTCCAATTATTGAACAGTACAAATTGGAATAGCTTCGAGCAACTAAAATTTGCAAAGAAGATTGGTTCGTCTTAACCATTTCACTCAACACGATACAATGAAAGCATGCTGCTAATCCAATGAAGCCCGTATTTGAATCAGGAATGCTTTTTGCCAGTTATTTGATTTAGGACATTTTAAAATAATGTAAAAAGATTTATATTAGAGACAATTACTGCTTATTATTTTCAAATCGGCTTCAGTTCAAGGTTTAGCGGGAAATTTTGCACTGAATCCAAATTTATGAAATGTTATCCATATCAATCATTTTTCTATTTTGCGAAAATAAAATCAAATTAACTGGATTTGTACCCAATCTTTAAAATATTTACAGAATCAAAATTTAAAAAAACCAGCCGAGTGCACTGTAAAAAATGGTGCATAAAATTTGTTGAACATTTTTATCTAAAAGATAGTGAATCATTTAATGGAAATTTGTATTTTTACATTTTTCATTTAATATATAAAATATTTGTCTGAATATTCAATTTATATGTAAATTTCCATAATGATATAACTTATTTAGAATTTTTAAACAAACTTTGACAATTTTGCGTCCGAGCTATGTACAATAAATAATTTTTACATAGTGCATAATTATTATTCCCCAACTTTATTAGAATTTTGAAGAAGAAAGATGTGATCATCACTTCCGTTAAATTTTTCATAAAAGTTAATATGACTAACTTTTCCATCGTATTATGTATATTAATACCAATTTAGGTATTTTTCAACAAAAACACACAAACTTTAGGAAATTTTATCCAAGCAAAGCTGAAAGATACGAGTCCTTTCTGTACATTTCAGAATGAATGCGTAAAATTACAAATAAATTTCATATTTATTCAATATCACAAAACAGTTCTGTACCATTATTGATTGCGTCAGTAAAGACTTTACATATTGGCGTGTTTTCAGTATCCTGGAGGTTTTAGTCGAAGCAGAGAAACTTTACATATCTCTGCTTTTAATAAATAAATTTCAGTAAACAAATATTATGTTGCATGTGTATATAAATAACGTTGCTGCATTTTTTGATAACAAAAATGTATTGTTAAAAAGTTATTGCAAGTATCGATTTTTAGAAGAATGAAAATATAAGATATTTTTACGAATGAAATGTTCGAGCAAAAAAGTGTTTGCGTTTCATTCCTAGAAATGCCGTTTGGCTTTCGGTACTTCTGAAAATTAATTAATACTTGCAATAACTGTTTAATAATACATTTTTGGTACGAAAAAATACAATACCTATATACTTTATTTACATCACATAATGTTTTACATATCTTACGTAATTCGCTTCACATGTATATGTATTTTTACACACAATATCGAATTTAGTTTACGTAGTGTATGTATTTTTAAATATTCTGTGAAATGCCGCTTCATCTACGTACATACATATGTGTTTTTACATATCCTACGTATTTCGTTTCATTTGTGTATGCGGAATTTTACATATCGGTCTACATCAACATTACATATGTTATTTAAATTTACATTATTAGTGGTTTCATTCTCCATAAAAATATGTATCGTACTTAACATAGTAACAATATTCCGCTAATTAAGTAGGCATTTTGTTGCCTAGCTTAATAGCGGAATTTTCAACAAATATTTCTTACGGTGTGGAGTATTATATGTTTTCAAAGTAAGTACGAATATATTTAAGGCAGTAGAAACGAAATATGTTAAGAAGTTATTATATTTTAGGGCAATCAGAATTTTTCATATGTATTTAGAACTCAAATTATTTTGATTTAATGAATTTTACGACATACAATATAATACAATTGCAGTTTTGAATAAAATGTTAGCAAACTATACTATTAAATTCAGTTTTAAACAAATCTGAAAAAAATTTCCCTTCTATTCTAAAAAGAAAGTTTAAATGATAATCTAATAGGTACATTGTAAATTAATAATTCACTCATATCAACTATTACAAGAAAATTAAAATTCCTGATTAAATAGATACTTGTATGTAAATGCTTAATAAAGAAATAATATTCAATAATAATTATAATTTTTACTATTTTTAAATCTATTTTAGTACATATACCCATTTTTCAAACCTACATCAGTGTCACTGTTCAATTTAGCTACGGAATGCTTAATAAGCTTTTTAAATCAAAGATTCTTAACTTGTACATATGTAGGTAAGTATACCTTTATAAGTAAAGGATGAAGAATCTGTTAATTGTTTAGCTTACTAAATAAAATGCTTCAGAAGGAAGCCATACGCAAAGTGAGAGCTGCTCCTTTTCATCCGAAATATAAATCAAAGGAAGAAAATGAAAGCACCACCCTTCAGAATTACTCAAGCAATTGATCCGCCTTCATTCCACATAAAGCGAAATTAAGCGAGGGTCTCCCATTCAGAGAAAATGCCCAAGAAGTTAGGGGTGATTGCGGAGGTTCCATTTTTATAATTTTGTGTGATGTAAGATTGTTCTGCGGACAGTCGAAAAGGCTTAAATCGGCGGCCGGCATTAACTTGGTTTTAAAAAAAAACCAAAATCGGACAAAGGGAAATTCCCCATTTTCAGATGAAGACTGTATGCAAATGAACCGCCGCGAGCTTACGCCTTGAAATTCATGAAAAACATCGAAAAAACAAACTGTCCGCGGTACGCAAATTGAGGTGTAAAAAAGAGCAAGATCAAATTAAGGGCGCGGACGGTGCCGTACACATTTCAATAAGATCAATCAAGGGAAATTGAATTAAAATTTAATCACCGCCTTATTCAGGGAGGAGCACCCTTGCGCGGGTGAGTTCGGTATAATTTTCGTGGTTTTTTCTCAGCCAATTGTTCGTCCCCAGGAGAAAGGTGAAAGACGCATTCTCTTAGAGCGCGTCCTGAAGGAACACATTTCGCTGACGTCCCGTCTCCCACGTCTTAATTAAATAACAAGCTCCTCGCTGTCTGTGACGAGCGCAAATCCCCTCCGCAATACTCCCACTATATTAGAACTTTTTTGCATTTATCCCAGAGCTCGTCTTTTGTCTGCGCATCCCGTCCAAGGAGATGTTTGCGAAGAAAGGCAATTTTCTTTGACAATTTTGGGAGTTTGTGAGCGTCCTGTAATCAGGTTTTTTTCCTTTCTTTTGCGCCAAAATCTTCAGACGGGAATAGGAGTTTAATTATTTTTAGCTGGTTCTTACATAATGGCTACGAAATAGAGTCATCGTGGACTAAAGGAAATCAGGCATAATTAATTGCGTTTTTCTAGATGCGGGCGACACGCTCTGATACTAATTAGCTCTGCTCTGCTCTGTTCTGCCATTTGACCAAGTTTCACTCAACTTAATTTCGGAAAACTTGATTCAGGATTGAAATTTTTCCCTAATTCCATTCTGAAAGGATCCTGTTTTCTAATGAATATTTAAAAAGATTCCGAAAACATTTCAAATTTGACTTGAAATAAAAGACCAGGGCTTAATTTAACGTTAAACAAAGTTACTATAAGATTTTCTTACAGCCTCTTATACTATGTTCTAATCCTTAAAACACCTTGTATTTAAATCTAGTCAATCTGATTTTAAATCTTTTGGTGATAGTAAGAGTCTGCATTATTCTTACTCTTGCCTACAACTTCGTTTAGTTCTTTAATTTGCCCAATTATGCACATCAAATAAGTAACTACATATACTTATGTCACCTGGCACGAAGTTGAAAAAGATTGTTATAGACATTTTAAACTATTTCTTGAATTTAGTTAAATTCAAATATGGTAAACTATGTATTTCAACGCTTATATTTGTGCTGCAAATCTTGCTATACAAATGTGTTAAACAAACATTCCAAAAACTATCTTGGTAAAAATTAATAAATTTACAAAATATTTCAGTTTTAATCTGATTCCATTACAAATATATGTATGTACATATTTACACACAACAATTTTTGTAATAATATTTAACTAAATTATTTTAATAACAAATACCTATCGGAAAATGCCAGGAAGTTATTTCATCAATATTGAGTTTCTAGGAGATTGTCGAAACCTCATATTTCAATATTTTCTAATTAAAATGCTTGAAAGTTTGAAGTTATTTTGGTGGTAGCAATATTTGCACATCTCAACTGATATTCTAACGATATCCGCACACCTTTGCTTGACCTAGTTGTGTACCGCCGGAATTCTCGATCGCCGGTACATGTTTAAAGGGATTACATTATGTTATATACGCTGAACTGTATGCTACGAATATTTTGAGTCTAGTCTGGTACTCAACTTCATACATAACTAACCACTATAGCTCCGCCACAAGTCCTCGAAGTTAAATGACAAGGTCAAAATATTTATATTTAAATAAAATGTGTGTATTTGTGTATGTATATGACGGCAGATTTTACCTTTTAACGTCAAAAACTAAAAACTGAATATCATATTGCATTTAGGTGACATAATAGGTAGCCCGGATAAAGTCAGGAGCAGGCAAGTTACTTTTATTGTAATGTATAAAGGGTTTTGCTTACATTTCACTTTTCTCATAAAGTGTTGGGGGATTTCAGGAAATAATTAATTTACGTGTGTATCTCTGCCAGGGTTCATGACTGCCCTTACGTGCTAAATGACAAACCGCGATTTATGGGGATTACCCAATGTGAATGATTCCGTGATATAAGCTAATAAATAATTTCATCTCTGGACGTGCACTGCCCGGTCCACACGCGGCGGGGATCACAGCGCGCACGCGGTGCAAAAATGCTCGCGGGCATCCTTTCGGGACGTGCAGAAATGAGTTGTGCAGTGGCCAAGGGGTGGGAGCCGGGTCGATTGGGGTGTGGGTCTACCCTGGGTGGTTTAATTACCCCCCTAACGAGTTTTGCTGAACTTTTCATTTTTCCAGTCCATGTGGGTCGTCGCCGGCTACCTTAAAACCAAAATTCACAATTTTCTTCAACTTGACGACGCCAAATGGAAACTTCACATATCTGTCGTTTCAATTTAAACACGGAACCCATTTAATGTGACGTGTAAAGAATTTAATTCGAGGGGTAAACAAAGTGTCACGGGCGCTCGTCTAATTGCGCTGACCCGGATTAATCCCGAGCGAGGGCCGGGCCATCACCGACCTGCAAAACCCATCTCGGTAGCGAACGCGGGAGGAAAACGCGAAGAAGTAACTGGAAAACGACGGGCGTGAAATTCCTCTTAGTTCTTTACTACTCATCGCCATCGGGTTCTTCGGCGATTTTCAGTGCATGAGTGCCCTCGTCGCGCCGCCCGCCCGTCTGGCAGCGTCCCGACGCGTCCCGGTCCCGACCCCGTCTCGACCGCGTATGTGGGTGCTGCGCTGAATAGGTCGCATTGATTGGAACAAATAACCTCGTTATGAATATTCATTCTGGTATCGCTCTGCTTTGTATTCGATTTATGGCCAAGGAGGGCGGTTTTTACATTTTTCCCCCGGCCAGGACTTGATTACTGCTCGTACGGGAATTTTGCTGGAATTAATGGGCTTAAAGTACTTTAAGTCCCGATACAGTGCAGTACTGGAAAATTAATTCATTGTGCTCCTCGGGGGAGTTTCAAATAAAACTGAAAAATACATAGGTATTGATTCCGGCAATTTTTTCCTGAATGTGGATACCACGGTTGAGAGCATTTCGAATGGATGGCTCCTGTTAAAGGAAATATTTTATTCTGCCAAGACCTTGTTTTTTCCCTTAGTTCGCCGATTCCCGGTAGATAGTGCGGCAAACGTAGGAACCACAGACATCCAATTTTTCGTATTATTTTGTTATTGCGATACATCCAGCATCCAGGACCAAATCCAGTTGCGCTTATATAAACTTAAGAAAATATACGGGGTAAGCTCGTACTATGCAACATTTCTGGAGCGCATAAAGAACCTTAAACTGCAATCCTTAGAGTAGGGAAACGTGGAGTAAATGATAAATATGTATTATTTTGTTCGAGGACAAAATGTTTTGTTTCAGTACGATTCACAACCGAATTTTACCGGACCTAAATTTTACCTTACATGCACTCAAAATCCACTAGACGGATTTGGAAGAAATTTTGCTATATCTCATATGCTTGTTAGGAACTTTGCCAACATTTGCGATAGAAATCGTCATGCTAAGCCTCATGAAAGTGAAGCATTACAACATTGCGTCCTTGTACCACTTATTTTTTACATTAATCAAGAAAGTACTTCTGTTTTAGTTTTTCATTACATTTCATTCATTTAAAATATTTTATAAAGACTTTTTCATGAAAAGTCTTTTTCGAATGTTTTCTTTAAGTTGAAATAAATCTTATAAAAATGTCTTTCAGTTTAACGCTGCCTGATAACAAAATAGATTCGTTTTATACTTTTCTAGTACTAATACCCTCAAAAAGCTTCTATTTTAAAATATTCCCCGATATATTATACAATTGACTGTTTACATTTTAAACCGAAATATTTTCTTTTCAATCGTAATCTGAATTCTCTACATTTGATTTAACTTGACTTGACACTAATGGATTTATTTATGTATTTATTATTAAACTCAAGTCAGCTCATAAAACGTATGTTAATGTATGATAAAGTATGTTATATTTATAAATTATGAGCATAAAATACGTTGGTAATATTTATTTCCTAAGGGCCAATACCTCGATTTTCGAAGACTCATCAACAACATTCCACACTGGTGTCATTTTTAGACTTTCATTTCTCAATCTAACGTTTCTTATCAAAAGTTTAGCAGTAAAAAAACTTCCCGCTGAGTATATCCAATAAAAATTCAAGATTTATATAAACATTTCCCGTCAATGAAACTAAATAAATATCATTAATGATATGAAAGTTAAAATTTGTGATCAATGAAATACGGAAAGTATATGCATAACTGGAATATTAATATACGAGAAAGCAATTTATCGATTCTCGTTAAAATCAAATCAATTTATTCGGTATTTAAGTTTAGACGTTCAGGAAAGTTATCTCAAATATAATAAAGTCCATTAATCAGATATTAGTGACTTCCAAATATTAAATATTAAATTAAAAGGAAAATTCAATTTTATTACTGTTCGTCAAAAATCAATATGATTTCTAAAGTCTTACTAATGCATTTAAGGTATATAGTAAATAAATAATCTTTACTGTAATTAATATATGTATTATGTAGGATCTTATTATTATGTTCATAGCAACCGGTAAAATGATATACGTAATATAAGAAAAAGGAAGAGAAATTTAAAGAAATTAAATTCTTTAAATTATTTTGTCTTTTGAAACATTTACAATTTCGTATTTATGAACTCTAATATCCCTGATATTAAATTTTTTAATCGGTGGATTTCGCAATTTTTGTGAAAAGCTTTATTTAAAATTTATAAAATCTTGACACCCGAAAAATATTAAACGTAATTACATTCTTCATATGTACATATAATTAGATTGTGTATTTGGTGCGAACAACCTCAAAAATTGAGTGTTGTTAAAAGATTAATTTTATTTTCAAATGACAGGCAATTTGAGAAAGAAGCTCTTATTGATTTTTTTCTTGAGTGGACGCCAAATTTAAAATAAAAATTCATGAGTAAATCGCAAAAATTACATTCAACTCCTATATCTATGTCATGGGCTTCGCAAGTCTCTTGGCGAATTAACCCAAAATCTGAACATCTCCCCGCGTCCAACGCTTTGATTGTCAGCGTCTGCTAACACGGGGTGACTCTCAAACTCCCGGTCTTAATTTTGGATATTTTGGAGTTCACTTTGCAATTTGTTTTCTTTGTATGACCCAACTTAAAACGAAAAGGGATGACCATTATTTATACTCCTATTTCGGATCTGGTCCGGACCGCTTGCCCTGGGGAGAGCTCGTCCCTTTTATAACCTTTTTCGGCCAACAAATGATTCGACAGCCATGAATCGACATATGTAAAACACTTTTCCATTATGTTAAAATGGGAAATAGTATCACATCTGCTGTAAAAATCCCTTTCGCAACGTTTTGAGTGTATCCCAATGTATGTGGGATAAAAATGCCCAAGCCGCCCCTTTCAGGACCATCACACACACAAATAAGTGTAAATTTCGAATGGATCAGGGCAGACGCATAAAAAGGAAGAATATGCAGATATTAGACAAAAACATGTCTTCTGCGGTAGAAATTGCTGCAACTCTGGGGAATGCAACAAGTCTTTTGTTTTACTGGGAGAGTTGCAAGTAATTCAGCCGTACTCCCCCGAACACGTCCTACGTTGAAATGATTCGCCCGGATTTCGCTTATAATGAAGTCCTTCCGTCTGAGGGAAGTCCTTAATGCGTCTAAGAGGCGAACTTGTACGCAACCACGCTGACAAAAGTCGAAAAAAGCGAAAAAACTGCAAGCTCGGCTCATCCCTGCGTTCAGACTTGTTCTCGGTCCGGGGTCCTGGATCCCAAGTCCTATTAAAATTTAAAGGAGTGCCAAGCTCTTTTCTTTTCCTCGAAAAGCGAGTCCTTGAGCTGCCTCCATACGTGTGGTTTTTAGACTTCGCTCTCGAGTGTCCAATTCTTTTAGCGCGTCTGCTCATGTTAAATTAAATCACTTCAAGTGATCCCCATAGTCAACACGAATTTATTTGCTCCCATTTTATCCTGAAATTTGTACCTCAGTTGCCAAATTACCCACGCGCAAAATACAGGTGTCGTTTAATTGATTGATGATGAATTAAGTAGGCGATAAAGAAAATGAATTTGTGATCTAATTAATGCTCACATATGTATTTATATATATTACATTTTGGGTATTATCTCTGACGAAAATATAATGATATTTTTAACAAACATAAATAAGGTTCTATACACATAAATTTTTACGAAAAAAATATCTTTTGGTCCTAATATTGTAATGAACTTTCTTCCCTCTTTAATATTTTGAAACAAGATGAAAACGCCTTCAAGTAGAAGACAAATTTAAACTAATTTTTCATTGCTTATTAATTGCATATACCTGGAAAGCATTTTTCTTTCAAGTTATTTACATGAAATTAGCAAATAATAAATACCATATTAAATGAGAGATCTTCTTCTTAGCATTAGAGCTTTTCTTTAGAAAGCCAAAGAATTTAGGAGGTTTTCCCAGAACGTGTGATATTAAATGAATTAACTTCAAACAAATTTCAAATTGTTATTATAAATTATTAAAATAGGAACGGCATAAAGCAAGAATTTTACTACTTTAAAACATTACCTAATTGTAAAGCATCCCAAAATCAAATCAATTTCTACAAAGTTAAGAACATATTGCTAAATAAAATTATTCTTGGGTTCAGTCTGGTCCCCGGGAAAGCCCTAAGACTGTTGCATATCTCTGACTTTTTAATGTTTTTCACAAAACTAAAGTAAAGCAATTTTTCACAAAAATGTAGCAATACTTCGGAAAATTTTAAAACTCACACAATCTTTAACTCAATTCTACATTAACAAAAACTAAATTTAATATTTTAAAACATTCTTATAAAATAATAAAGCCCTAAATAATCAATTATTTAGATCCCAACAAACTAGATCGGATTTGGTAGTCTTGAACCCTTTAGTTTTGACGAAGTACCTAGTCGTTGCTTCGCACACCCCCAGCAAGGTAAAGATCTTAAGGGTTAAACTACACCTTCGAAATAACACTGGTTCACATCGTAAGTTGGGGGAGTGTGCACATATTGCTGTATTTAAATGGCACATTCTCTTTGAACCTTAATTAATACCCTTTCCCCGCCTCAGAAATTCGTTGTCATAAATTTAAGGTTTGTAATTTGTCATGGGAGGGAACCAGTAAAAATGAGCAATAACGGGATAACGGAACCATCGCTGGCAAGTGACACCCACCCAGGAGAGCTGGAAGGAATCTTTCGGAGGCTCCAGAAGAGCGAATCACCCACACCCGTCCCAATTAGTTTTTTACGAAGGCCCCGGAAACCACCCCGGCAGACTGGGCCTGGCTTTCACTCAAATTAATTTGTTGATCCTTGAAAGTACCTTAGCGACTATTTGGGGGCGGGCGGACAAGGCGAAATGAATTTGGGCAAAATTAACCATCTCGAGCCGGGTATTAGCCGATTGAGGCAGGTACGGACCAGGCTTAATTTAAATAAATGTCTCGTGCCGTGTAAAGTGATAATATCCTTATAGGTTCAGAGTGCGAGTAGGCGCAGGCGGGTAATCCTTTCTGATTAGATTTATGATCTAGGCGTAGTATCGGGTTAGTACCTTTGCAGGACATTAATTAATTTACCTGCTACCCGAACACTATGGCCCGTAACAGGGGCGTTCCTGGCCGGGCTTATTGAGGGAACAGGAATTCTCACTCGAGGAAACCCGATCCAAGAACATGTGTGCAGAAGGAGCCCACACGTTCCACCCGGCCGGCTACAGGAGACGACAGATGCAAGGGAAGTGAAAATCTTTATTCCCTAAATGCGTCCTCGCAAAGCAAACCTGGGGTTCATTTGGCTTCTACTTTGTGATACATTTCAGTTAGCGACATTCTGCAAATGCTCCAACCTTCAGTCGGCGCTGCATTTGCTGGGTACTGCTCTTACCACCCGCGCACATCTCCCCGGAGCGCGGGTACTAAGATACTTTAGAATTCCACCGAGACGTTGCAGTTGCAGTTGTACTGCAGGTACACCGCCTTGTTTACGGCACCGGGGGATGGTATCTTAACAAAGGGATGCAGGTGCCAGGGGTTGAGTAATAGAAATGAACAATTTTCCAGAGCGCACTCTTATTTGGCGAAGAGCAGCTCGGCGATGTTCGTTATTAAGTCGATTCTCACCCGCACAATTAACAGCCAGGAAAAGGCTTCCGCGGGCTTCACGCTGCGAAATAGCGAAATATTTATTTTGCTGCAAGCTGCAAAACATAAATTTCCGGGAAAAGTTATGGTTGTGGTCTCATGTTTTGCAGTAAGAGCACCATTTCGAGATCTTTCGGCTGATCACTATGTTTTCTGTTTAACCCATTTTTATAAATACAAAACACCGCCAACCATGGAATTTTTGAATCATTCACCACCGCTATGCAACCAACATAGGCTTTCATTACAGTGATTGCATTGCCCGACCCAACTTTTTGGGGAGGAAAAATATGCTCCCAAATTTCTGGTGGTAAAACAGATTTCCTCATTTCAGGAGGATTAATAGTTGAGAACAACACTTCCTCGGTGGCCGTAAATCAAAGTCCCGCCCTCGACCCTACAAAATTCGTATATAACTTCTTGTAAGCGTCATTTCGCGCAACTCCTGTTAAACCATTTTTGCTCTGGACCCACACTCGTCCACTACCGCCAAAATACAATTTGCTTCAGTGGACGGAAAATTATTTTCAAGCTGGTTGGATTCTGCTACAAATTTTCTGTATCCCCAACTGAGAATTGTTTTGTCAAATTGCGAGCACAGGTAATTCCACGAGTAGATGGCTTCTTTCTTTAAAAATTATTACCCTAAAACGTAAACGGAGAATAAAGTCAAATACTTACAATTGTAAAAAAATAGTAATTACTTCAACTCAATTTAAATTTAATTTTTGAATAACTGAGACTTTCATCACTATAATAATATTTAACAAAACAAATTAAGTTTTGAAGTATGTATATCTTAGTTACGAAAATTAATTGATTTAAAGCTGAAAATACTTATATCAAAATTGCCTGACGACTTTAAGAGATTTGCTTGGAAATGTCAAGAGCTTTTATTCGAAAAGGTTAAACTCGTTTTGTCGCAGAAATGATGATATACGCAAAAAAGCGAAAATATTAAAAAATATATAATGTAATATATAATGACTGATTTTAAAAATAATTTTATAAAAGATGAATCTTACTTAAAACTGTATAAGGCTTTTTTAAACTTAGAAAAAGCGGGGGTCGCATCACTTTTAAAAATTCCTTTATAAAAGCATAGCAGGAATTCAAGCATACTATGAATTTTCAGACAATTTGTAAAAGCTACGCTTAATTAGAAAAAAAAATTGCAAAAGGCGGTTAAGAATAGGGATCCATGCACTGATTATAGCATAACAGGAATTCTTGTGAGATACAAATTGAATTTGCCTTTGTAGTAAGTTACAGCGGGGCAAACAGCACAAAATTAACCGAATCCTTTCTGGAACCCGTAATCGAGTTAACATTTTTCAAGTTTACTACAGCGGGCTGAACGTCTGAAACTTTTTTACAAGACAATTTCTCGCGGCGGCTTTTCGAGCTACCTTGGAAAGCTGTTAGGCAAACATGGGAATACTCTTACTTTCTAGGAGTTGCCGCGGAGGATCGAGCTGATATAATTCAAATGAAAGTAGCAAGAAAGGATTAAGAATTAAACGTCGACTAAAGAAATTAGGCAAAAAGCCGGGAGCGGCCAGGAACGGCCGGGAGCGGCACTGCACCAGCCCGACCACTCTCCTCCTGCAGGATGTGCATGCCCGGCGCAGGCGAGGGCGGGCAAAAAACACACGGATCCCACCTTGATTTGGTATTCGAATAGCATGAGACCAAGCTGTTCCGGAACGAGCCAGGCAGTTGCTTGTTTCCGCATCTGTTGTCCGGAAAAACTTTGAAATATGATTAAAATACCATGGCTTATCCTCCCTCTAAATTATTCAGGAGAGGTAGCGGCTGCAGCCGGCCCTGACGTATAAAGCTAAGAATTTGGTAACGAGATTTTGACACCCGACCAGGAGCACTCCTGCAACTTCATGTAAGCGAATTCCGTTCCTCGAACGAGGACTACGCCGGAAATGTTTTTATTCATTTTGGGTAAACCAACACGAAGCGACATCAAAGCAGCTAAGAAAGGAAGCCAGGATATGTTACCCTGTCTAGGACAAATTAAGAATTCACCCGTGCTTTTACCGAATAATTGCACCAAGATGTTATCCTTTCGTAAACGATATACATTTTAAAAGAAGATTACTTCATTTCACATTCATTCATTAGTTGGATTAAATTGATATGAATAAGACTAGAGAAATTTAAGTTTAATACACTTTCGAGCAAATTTTTGAACTTTAAAAAACTACTAAATTATATCACAAAGAAATAAGTTCGAAATTTAATATGATTACTATGAATTAATTCTATAGGACGATCTTTTGAATTGATCAGTAAGTATTAATATATTGTATATAATATAAAAATAACTGGCGCCGACTTCAAACCAATTGTTATGTTCTTCTCTATTTCTTTGTATTGAAATCCCCACTGGCCAGTGCACTATGAGAAGCGATGCCCCAAGCTTTCCCATTGCTACTTAAAATCTGTTGGAATTTCGCAAATAATCGAACAATTCACATACCTGGGGAGGGATTTCCGATATGGGAGCATAGATAGCGCAATCTGTGACTATTTATTGCACCGTCCACTTGTAGTAACTTCCCTATCTGCAGTGTCAAAAATTCCCAACTATTATGATTACCCCTAGAGAAATATATTTAGATAAGCGACAGTGATCATTCAATAAATTAAAACAAATTGTAATGAGAGCAGTCTGCTGATAATAACTCTTTTATGGCTGTTAAAAGATTACGCCTTTAAATACATAATGTTTCTCTTTATTAAATTTGTTAATTTTTTAAATATAACTGGCAAAATCTGCTGTGAAATAAAAAGTAACTACCAAAAAAAATGTAGTGAAAATTTTAAATTTTGTACCTTATAGAGGAAATTTTAATAGCAGCCCAAAACAAATATAGTAGATTTAAAAAACTAAAATCCTTTATAAAAGTCAACACCTATGTATACCTACTCTAACAGAAAGGACGAGTCAAAAGTAAATCTACTGCAAATCGAATTGTTATAGATAAATCCCCAACGAAACTGCGACACCCCTAGGTGGAAGAGAAACTTTATAATCAATAGCAATTTCGATAAATAGTAAAAAAAAACTCTATTGTTAATAAAATTGAAGAGACATTAACCCCTATGACGAAATCATTATAAATTTATATGTCATAAAAAGAAGTTTTCAGAAAGTATATAAAGGTTTACTTTCAGTTTTATTCAATTTTACTAATTCATTTCATTAGTATGAGCACATTTGGTGAAGAAATTTTAAACCATTAGAAAAACCGAGCAATGCAAACTAAACGATAAAATTTAATTCTAGAATTTGTGGTAAATGTAGCACCATACAAAATATAACGAAAGCATAAAAGCATCTATATATATTGTTGTTAGGAAGTTAAACCTGAACATTTATATAGAACTATTGGCTTAACAGAAACCAGACATTTTAGCCCCAGATCAAGGCAAAGCAATTAAAACTAGAAGGCTCAGCATAATTTCCCTATCTCCATAAGAAAACGGAGCCTGCACGCAAAGCTCGGGGGGACACCTTGGGACAATTAGTGGCTAGGGGTGCGCAGGTTGTTCCCTAAATTTATTCGACGATAGCCAGCGCAGGCACCCTGCAGTCGAACGATTTGACTACTGCACCGTACTAAGGTCTCGGAGAAGCACGACCACTTTAAAGTTTCTCACCTGAAATATGCATTTATTGCTTGCGAAAGAGACCACTGAATTACAACCCCATAGGTGGCAATTTGTACTGTCTCAGACTACTGAATGTGTTTTCCAGTTTTAAAACTACCATTTCGATAGAGTTGAAGTTCTTTATAAATTGCTTCGTTCACCTCATATGACCTGAAATCTTCGACCAAGTAATCCTCAAATTACTCGATCGAAAGATATATCTATGGTTATCTTTAATATTCTGTCTTCGTCTGGATAGGGTACAACAAATATATTATGATTGACAGAATACCAGCGAATTTACAGCATAATAGTGGGTCATTACAAAAGTCAAATATTTAAGTTCACCCTTAAAATGTTGCTGGGTTTGAATACTCAGAGGAAAATAAAAGTCATACAACACCAAAGGATAAGAGGATATAAGAAACCAGATTGGAAAAACAAGAGGAAATATCTCCCTTTCAAACTTGAATTCTCTGCAGTTTTTCTTGTGCCCACTCCACTCGATAACATCCTTCCTTCCTGTTGTACTTTCCCCCGAACTCTAAAGCCAAGTTAATGTCTTTGTACGAAGTTTGAAAATAACTTCAGGCATTACGTTATAAAATGGAAAATGGCCGAAGAAACCGTCAGGGAGATTTCCTGAAAATGTGTAATGGAAATGTACAGCCAAATCCCTATATATTATATCAAGTTGCCGGCTAAAATTTGTCTTCAACTGAATTCCAGGAAAAGCTCTCCTCCTTGATATTTGACTTTTTCGGCATATGTGCTCCTTGGCAGCTTACCTGGATGCATACTGAGGAACGTCGACGCCAGTGTACGGATGTAAAACCACTTTCAGGGTAGATACTTTCAGTACATTGAATTAAAAGGGGATTATTACAAATGAAATATTTTGGAAAAATTTGAATTTTGCTTTGTCTTTCGGAGATAGAAGTTGAACAAATTTTTCTTATTCACAAGATTAACTCGTTAAGGAAACAAATGTTCTCGAAAAGGGTTAGAGCACATGTTTAGAGAAAAGTATGTACATTAAAATTACTTTTGGTGGGCGTACGAGGTTAGATCAAACATCAACGACCAAAAACTCACATTAAAGGAGTACTAATGGATGATATGTTTGCAGTTATTAAGGTCTTCTGCCCGATTGCCCGGCTGGGTTCACTTCATCCCATACTAGCTTTTCGCCAAAGCAGCACAAGTCAGAAATGTTTCCATGGAGTTAGCACAAGTATTTTACGTTTTATCGCCTTTCCATTTTCCACGAATTATTTGCTCATTATACGGCTGAATTCCATTATTACCCGACAGACTAGAATTAAGCTGGTAAAAGGCTAAGGGCTTTGAAGGCATTGTGGACAAAATATTTCCATCTCACAACCACATTAATTCGCTCAGAAAATCATTCTTAATCAATTATTCTGAATTGAACTGTTGCCGACCATTGGCCTACCTCAGTCAGTGATGACTCTTGCATTGCCCAGGTAAACCATAATTAATTCCACTTGGAAATCCGTGCACTTTGGTTTTTGCATTTAATAAAAGTTTCTCTTTAGCTTTAATTAAGATTTTGATATGCTCCAACTTCACGTGTCTCCAATACTCAGAATGTAAATAAAGAACTAACTCTTGGAATAAAATAGTATTCGCCATTAAAAGTAAACAGAAGTACAAAGCTACATCTAAATGTCCGAAATGTCGCGGATAATTAAGTGGCAAAGGTACGACGCCAGATATGGCGGTCAGGTGGGAAGAAATGGTTGAAATTTCTAAAGAATTCCATTTGCACGTTGCACAGAATGTAATTAGGTGAGGTAGGAGCAATCATAAATCTCTTTTATCTCGGAAGTGATAGCAGCAGAATTTATGGGCCAGCGGCATCGGCTGAGTACGGCGATCTCGCGGTAGGGTTTAGCACTGAATGTCGCCATCTTATAACTTTTTATGATCTACACTGCAATTTGCTGGCAGAAGTGTATCGAACCGACTCCAAATGCTTCTGCACAGGGAAATTAATAATAACGAGATAATGTTAATTTCTGAGACCAAGAAATATGGCCATTATCAAACGGTCGTTTCGTCCTTTTTATTGCCACATTCCGATGACTGTACAACGCCCGAGATTAAGTACAATATTTACGGACATTCTGAAAATATCTGAGACATGCTCCTACCAACCAAATATTTGTAATGAACTGAAATTTAAAAGGTGTATGTAAAAAACAAGTGTAAATATAAAATTATTATTATATGTATAAATCGTGAACTTTTCTCCGAACAATTACGTACAAATTTTTAAAAACACAATACCCACATATTATATACGTCTAACTACCAACGTTATTTTTATTTCATAAATTAACAAATAATGAATAATCCTAATCCTTGAAAATCAGTTAATTAAAAGAGACATACATATTACTATATAACTAAAAATATAATTAATGTATTTTACTGCATACGAAAACTGTATACTTCTAACTCGGATCATGGCCTTTTGATAGTAATACATACTAATACTAGAATAATTTAACAGATTCTATTCTAAGAAGAAGTCTTCCTAGACATTTAAAATGTTTAAATATTAATGTCAGACGATCTGGCAATTCCACAACTTAACGAATGCCTCCATGATAACGCGGCTAGGGATACAGAGAGGACTGCGAAAACCGTGACCCAACGAAAAAGACGTGCGCCACGCGAGCTCCGTAAAAACCGTGTATAGGACACTAATAAACGATTTATTTAATGTTTGAACTAACTCTTTCAATTTCCACGCCCAATTCCATCCTTGACAATATTCAGAAAGCGGGATTTCGAGAGATTGTTTAAAAGTGGTAATCTGTTGGCTTGCGTGGGAGAATTAGGATTTTTCGATTGGGCGCATGTGCCGCGAAAAAGAGCCGGAAAAGCCGTGTCGCAGCTGCAGAAGTGAAAATATGTAGTGTCAAACTATCGTAAACCGGGGAAAAAAAAAAAGAAAAACGCCGCACCGAAAACCGAAAGCGCAAAATACCGATAACCGCAAAATAAAAACGCCGTGCCGAAAGCCGAAAAGCAAAACCGAAAACGCAAAATACCGATAACCGCAAAAGAAAAACGCCGCACCGAAAACCGAAAACGCAAAATACCGATAACCGCAAAATAAAAACGCCGTGCCGATAACCTAAAAAGAAAAACCGAAAACTCAAAATATCGATTGGGAAAAAGAAACGCAGTGCCGATAACCGAAAAAGAAAAGAAAAAACGAGAAAAACCGAGAAAACGTTAATTTGTGTGCGTAAAGAAAATGGTACACGTTAAAATTGACAAATTAAGAGTGCGCGAACTAAAGGAAGAATTAAAGAAGTGTGGCATCCCTACAGTAGGGAGAAGAGACGAGTTGATTTTTAGGCTCTCCGAACATTTGGGAAGTGAGGAGATCGAAATGGAGCTGGAGGAGCTACAGGCAGCAAACATGGATGAGGTCGAATTGCTGCGGGCGGAGGTTGCGAGGTTGACTGGATTGGTCCAGGTATTAGCGGAGAAACTACAGGCACCGGTAAGCCAAAACATTGTTGATTTTATTGTACCGTCGGCTGCACAAGAACAACCTAATATCGGGGAAGGCGAGCATTCAGCGACATCTGCGGATGCGATAATTGATGTGGCAGGAGGAGGGGTTGATTCTTCGGTACCCTCTGGTGGACAGTCGCGAATGACAAGAGCGGAGGGAACGAATGCGGGGAACGCTGATCATAATTTACGAACTGTCGGTGCTGGCTGTCATTGTCCCACATCTCGCGCATCGGCAGGTGATTTTGCCTCAATGACGTCACTGCATAGGATTCGAGATATTATCGAGATTTTGCCCGAGTTTGACCCACTTAGAGAGTCTTCGTTGAATTCGATGCAGTTTGTCAATCGAATTAATCAGCTGATCGGGGCTTATAAGTGGAACGAGGGGGCGATTCTTTTTGCTGTGCAAGCAAAGCTAAAGGGTCCAGCTAAGTTGTGGATAGACAGCGTACCGATGATATTCAGCGATTGGAATATTTTCGTGGGAGAGTTTTTGCGTGCTTTTCCCTGTGTGAGCACCGATGCGGATATACACATTGAAATGATGAGCGCTACACGTCGATCGGGCGAAACGGTCGAGCAGTATTTTTATAGAATGTGTGCTGGCGGCGCTCGAGGAGGATTATCGGACGCTTCAATAATTAAATATTTTCGAAGGGGTGTTGGGCATATTGGCCTTCAGCATGCGCTTGCTGTTGGAAATTTCGTAACGACAAACGAGCTTTTAATTTCAATTAAACGATTCTTTGAGAACACCGATACAAAGAAATATGAGGAAGGATCTCAGCGTTTGAATAATTTCAGGAATAAAGCTGCTCAGCAGCCGGGAACGAGTAATTCAGTCACGTCGGGTTCAACGGTCGCAAGAGTTAAAACCGAACCCGTATGTTACAATTGTTTTGAGCCGGGACATTTGTCACTTCGGTGCCCGAAGCCACAGCGTAGAGCTCGGTGTGCGAAATGTTTGAGATCCGGTCACGAGGAAAAAGATTGCGCCTTAAATAAAAAGCCTATTGTTCCGGCGAGTGAACGAAACGTTCGACGGATTGAATCATTATCCAATCCCAGGGATATCATAACGAAAACTATTTCTGTAAATAATAATAAAACGTCTGCGTTGATTGATAGTGGGAGTGAGTGCTCACTCGTGAGGCGTTCATTTTTGTCACTTTTAAAAACACCTGAAACACCAACGGAAAAATCATTGAAGGGGTTCGGTGGATCGGTTACGTTGGCAACGACAAGAATTGGGTGCGTTTTGGAGATGGATGAGCAGAGGCTACCGGTTGAGTTATTTGTGGTCGAGGATCACCTCATACCGGAAAATGTTTTGATTGGCATCGATGTGTTGGGCGACGGGGGCGTGCGCTTGGTGATTGAGTCGGGGCAATGTCATCTTGAGGGTGTTAAAAGGGAAAACGGGAGAGTGGGCTCAAATTTGCTTCCGGAGGAGAAAAACGAATTACATGCCACTATACAGGAGTTTCCGGAATGCTTTGCTGAAAATTTAATGCAGCTGGGAAAATGTAATATCGGGCAAATGCAAATACAACTCAATTCGGGGAAACCGGTTAATCTTCCTCCCTATAGACTTCCATTCGCGAAAAGAGAGAAGGTTCGAGAAATTGTGGCGGAGTTGCAGTCGGCCGGAATTATTCGAAAGAGTCAATCGCCTTATTCTTCACCCATCGTATTGGTTGGCAAATCGAATGGAGAACATCGATTGTGCGTGGATTACCGCTCCTTAAATACGATAACCATAAAGGAGCCTTTCCCTATGCCGATTGTTGAGGATCAGTTGGCGCTGCTGGCTGGACATAACTGCTTCACAACTCTCGATTTGATGGCCGGGTATCATCAGATCCCTATCGAGGAGAACTCGCGACAGTGCACCGCATTTAGCACACATGAGGGACACTATGAATTTAATTTTATGCCGTTCGGATTGGTTAATGCGCCTGGAGTATTTCAGCGAGTCATGAATAAGTTGTCTGACAGAATGGGACCGGGAGAGATAGTGCTGTATCTGGACGATGTAATAATTCCCAGCAAGGATGTACCCGAGGGACTTCGGAAGTTGCGTCGATTTTTGGAGATTTGTCGTCAGGTCGGTTTGACTCTGAGACCATCGAAATGCATGTTTCTCGCGGAGGAGATCACATTTTTGGGACACCGAGTGAGCGCGGCGGGAGTGGTACCTGGAAATATTAAGACGGTAGCCATCCGAGATTTTCCTGTACCCACAGATGTAAATGCTGTTCGACGTTATCTGGGGCTTACTGGGTTCTTCCGGAAATTCGTACAGGATTATTCCATGATTTCGAGACCGTTAACAAGACTCCTTAGAGCGGGTGTACGGTTTGAATGGCGGAGCGAGCAGCAGCAGTCGTTCGAGAGACTCAAAGCTGTGTTGTGTGGTGCACCGGTTCTTACTCTTTGTGAGCCGTGTCGTGAACATGAGGTGCATACTGACGCAAGCTCCTCAGGTTTGGCCGGGGTACTCTTGCAGAAGGATGCAGACAACGTTTGGAAGCCGGTGGCCTACTACAGCCGTCATTGTACTGAAGTGGAACAACACTATCACAGCTATGAATTGGAGGTGTTAGCAGTGGTGGAGACCCTCGATCGATTTAGAATTTACTTGTTGGGGAAGCATTTCCGAGTCATTACTGACTGTGCCGCAATTAGTACCACAAAAGATAAAAAGCCGTTAATTCCTCGTATTGCCCGTTGGTTTCTTAGATTACAGGAATATGACTGTGAGATCGTTCATCGACCTGGATCGCGATTGCTTCATGTGGACGCCCTAAGTAGAGCGCCAGCCGAGCCCGCAAAAGTACTCGAACCGGTCGCATCTAATATTTTACGTGTCGAAATCAATAATACCGACTGGATAGTGAGTATGCAGCAACAGGATCCAAAACTGACACGAATAATGAGGACTTTGCGAGAAGAGGTAGCGGATGAACAGGCTGCGCAGTTCAGACAGGAATATTCGTTGCAAAACAATCGTCTGTTTAGAAGAGTTCAGGAGGGACGTCGATTGGTTATTCCATCTGCTGTTCGTTGGCGAATCGTCAAGTTTTGTCATGATGATGCCGGACACTTTGGATTAGAAAAAACTATTCAGCGAATCCAAAAGGATTTTTGGTTCCCTCGCATTAGGAAATATGTTAAGGACTATATAGCTTCCTGTATAAATTGCTGCTATAATAAAAAGACCGCTGGTAAGACCGAGGCAAGACTATATGGTGGTGAAATTGTGCCAATACCGTTCCGCGTGTTGCATTTGGACCACCTTGGACCTTTCCCGCGTAGTCGTCGTGGATTTTTCTATATACTTGCCATATCTGACCCTTTTAGTAAATATCTTGTAGTTAAGCCGGTACGAAATACAAAAACACAACCGGTACTTAATTCTCTGAATGAATTAACGTCATACTTTGGACTTCCTGTCAAGATTATTACAGACCGAGGAACCGCTTTCACTTCGAAAGCTTTCAGCGATTATTGCCATGCCTATGGAATACAACACGTTAAAACTGCAGTGCGTACACCACGTGCTAACGGCCAAGTGGAGAGGGCCAACCAGCTTATTCTCAACTTTTTGCGAACCACCGTGGAGGACCGTACGAAATGGGACGAGGAGTTGCAAACATTGCAATGGTCGATCAACTCACAAAGAAATGCAACTACCGGATTTACACCAAATGAGATCGTTTTTGACTTTGATTTGCGAGACCGAACCCGAAATAAATTATTACAGGCTTTACAAGATGACTCTGAAGAGAAAGAATTAACGACCGATCATGTGAGTAGGCGCGAGCAGGCGGCTAACCGAATTGTCGAAGAAAGGGAAAAATGGAAGGAGAGGTTTGACAAACGTCATAAGTCACCGCATTGCTATAAAAGGGGAGACTTGGTGGTGGTGGCTTCCGTGCCAACCGCTACAGGTGAACCACATAAACTTGAACCGCGCTATCGAGGTCCCTATATAATCACTAAGACGCTTGGAAAAGATCGTTACATCGTCGAGGATGTAGAGGCTCATCCGAGAAGACAACGCCGTTTCCGTTCGATTTTCGCTGCTGATAACATGAAGCCTTGGTGTCAATTGTGTCCGGAACTGGATGCTGAGGAAGATGACGAAACCGCCGATGAAGACCTACCGGACGAAAATGTAAACCCATTGAGGGAGGCCGGGGCGGCTCCCATATCAGGAAGGGCCGAACTGTCAGACGATCTGGCAATTCCACAACTTAACGAATGCCTCCATGATAACGCGGCTAGGGATACAGAGAGGACTGCGAAAACCGTGACCCAACGAAAAAGACGTGCGCCACGCGAGCTCCGTAAAAACCGTGTATAGGACACTAATAAACGATTTATTTAATGTTTGAACTAACTCTTTCAATTTCCACGCCCAATTCCATCCTTGACATTAATATCTATTACATATGTTATTACTTAATGTTTATTAATATAAACCAATACGACAAGGGTGCCTTAAAAACGGTCTGGCTAGCATGCTGTTTGACAATAAACAATTCGTAACACAGAAGATACCTTTTTGAAACGAAGTTAAAGGTTACATCATCTCTATTGGCAATTGTGTCGATATGATTCAAGAAATCAATAAGTTTGTGATAAAAATAACACCCAAGTGCCATTTTGCACTTTTATATTTAAAAGTTTCTTCCTACATACGTGGAGGAAATATAAATAACGAAGCATTTAGAGGCACACCTACATTATGGCAGACAATTTTTCACGTGCAAACTTACTAAGATATATCAAATGAGTATCGCTAAGCAAAGAGCAGTCAGAATTATTTTTGATTTGAAGAAATTTAGCATCATCAGGGTAAGATTTTGGATACAGACAAGAAAATGGCTATAAATGTAATAAAACAGACCCAAGTTGACTACTTCTACCCTTGCCAAGAAATAAGAGCAATTGAGCTATTGCGTTTACATTGGCAAGGGTAAGGCTAACATATTTATGGGCTTTCTCTAAAGGTTGGGAGGTCGAGGCTAAACTGCTTTGGCATAATTCGATTCAAAAAGTTTCTCAGGTAGAAAAAAAAGGTTAAGAGAGAAAATTGATTAGATTGGGCCGTTAAAGGCGTGTTAAAATCAGACAAATCAATCAATTGTACGTGAAGCATTCGCAAACAGAGTTTGCACTGCAGTAATTGAAGAGGCCCTAATCTAGTCGAGTATGACAGAATTGTCACTCGTTATGAGGGATCGGGAGATCTCCCACGACAGAAGCGTCGCTGCCAAGCAGCACACATGTCGGCCCAGAAGGAGCCGGAGAAACCGAATGAAATTCTTCCCGAGATTAGGAGGGACAAGTATTTATTCAACCTGTTTGTTTCTTGTTTGTGGCAAATTGATTGATTACATATTTATGGGACCCTTTTTTCCGGTTCGATTCACAATTTATCGCTAAGGAGCAGCCACTGTGATCCCCACCGTCCCGGACCTCATTAGTGGTGCGGGAACCCCTACATCGAAGAGGACGCAAGTTGTTCGCATTTCAGCTCTACTCCTGTTTCATCCCCGGGATGCTGCTAAAATCGCCATTGCCGGAGTACATTGGAGCAGAGGCCGGGACCAGTGCACGTTTCATTGGTAATTCCAAAAGCAGCTCAAATTAAGTTCCAACTCGATTGGATATTTTTGCGCCCGGATATCCCTCAAACGCCGGTTGCCCGGACACGTATAGATGCCTGTAATGTGACTATTCTTGTAAAGATATAAGAACAAAAAGTTGCCCCTACCACAGAGAATCGAGCACGTCACTGTATCTCATTTATACGAAGGGAAGGAAACTCGTCCTTTTTCCCGGCCAAGGTTACAATGGAGCCTCTGCAGAAAAATTGAGACGATAAGCTTTCGCAGGCTCTAATAGATTTTATTAAATAAATGTTTTTGTGCGGGAGACGTACGCCACGGTCTTCAGTATTTCATACCCATCCTGTACGGCTTTTCATATTATGTGGATATTTCAAGAGCAAACATAACTGCTTGCGTTCTGCATATATCAGGCAATCTCCTCCAGCACGAAAGTTGTGTGGAAGATTAAGTTATCCAATAAAATGTAGCGAGCATAGGTGGTTTCATGGAATTTTCTCCTTGCCGCCTTGGCATGTGCCACTCAAATGTGATTTCGAGCCAAGGATAGCCTTGGTAGAACATAGTACTTTTCTTAAAAATCTGCTGTTGGATGGCTATTGTCCTTTGCTCGCTGACATCGTTTTGGGAATCAACACAATAGATATGTTTACATTGCCTAAAACGTCATTAGATAAACTCTCGTCATTATTGTAAAAGTTGTATTTGCCATGTTGTTTTATCTTGCCATGTTGCACCCAGAATATCGGAGTTTCCACAAAGCCCAAGATAACAAACATACCAAAAACCTCACTTTGATATCTGCAGACATACCATGTAAATCATGTATGCGGTTAAAAGTTAAACTTTCAAAGGGAAAGGACACATATACCAAAAACAAAATCAATTAATCAAGCAGTCCGACCTTAAATAAGTGATAGAATAGATAGATAAATTGATGATATTAAAGGCTTTTACTACAATTGGATAAAAGGTTGTATACAGTATTTTTCATTAAACTTTACGCAGACAATTTTTCATAAATACAATAGGAACATTTCGTAATTATAATATGCTAGTTTGCATATTCAAAAAAAATGAGTTTTGGATGTATATAGATATTTGTATGTATAAGTATACGAATTTTATAATTTTTTTATGGGAAACTTATGATTATGAACTTTGTCGTAATTATATTAATTAAAGCCCCTTCCAATAATACGGGTTTTAAAAGAATTAACTATTGTTTTATTTTTCTTCTAAATATTGCTTTGCCTGCTTCTAAAGTCCTATGAATTATTTTATTAATTTCATTTGAAATTATTCAGTACTAAAAGAAAATTAACTATACTTTTTATCTAAGAAATTGAATTGAAACAAATTCTGAATTTCATGTACCTACATAGAAAGTAGTAAAGATTAAATTAATCAATAATTTACATTACTAGAAACAAAATGCCTTTGATCGCGTTTGTGGATGCATTGAAAGGACAATCGGAAAATTACGTAATTTCGATTACCAGAAATATATATGTATATACAGTATTCCTTTATGACTGATTTTCCAGATAATATAATTTCACTGGAAATACCCCCGCGGGTCCAAAGGATCCAAATTCATAGTTTCTAGCAGACAAAAGCGAACAGTATTCTTGCTATTAATATTTAGGAAAAGAAGAAGCTGACCATGGTGTGGGTGCTGTAGTACTGCGTTATTTGGGGAATCGCCTTTGCTCCCTTCGCCTTTGAGAAAAATGGTTTTACAAAACTAGTGCTTGTTCCTCGACGGAATTTTTAAGACATATTTCGAATAAAATTTTCGAGTTAAAGGCAAATAAAACAAGCCATTCCGGGCAATCCCTATACATAAAGGAGTAAAACAGGAAATGGAATTTCTTTTGGTACAAGCCAAAAATATTTCCACACAGTTTCTTTCAAGTTGCGGAGATTACAGAATGTAGATCTAGAGATTTGCTTTGTGAATAGAAACAGAAACGATTTAGTAGAGCTTGGAGCTGGGCTTCCTTTCAGGATTCTCGCTATTCAAAATATTACATAGAGAAAATCAGTTTAATTCATCAGGAAGAAGTCCCTGGCAGTCTCTGACTCGCAGGTGATTAAGTGCTCCCAAACTATGGAATAGGACCTTCACATTGTGCCGGAGCGCTATTCATACACCTCGATTAACAATATGTCAGTGGTGTACACTCCCGCTCCAGGTCCTAGTTCTTATCTAGTTATGAGAATGTAAAGTTCCTGTAAGACAATGGGGCAATACCTGAATGCAGCCGCACTAGCAAGGACCTGTGCCGACTCCTTCAACACAGGAGGGTTGCGAATTCTATACGGTCGTACGGCAGAACAGACAAATGTGAGATCCACAAAGACTCAAAACCGGACGAAGGAAGAGGCTTGGGTACCCGAGGTCGAACCCTAGTTTTGTCTTTTGCATCTGTCTGCGCTGTTTCGCTTTTTAAGTGCGACAGGACCATTATCGCTTTGAGTTATCCTTTTCATTCAAGGGCAATGCGATCAAGAAAGCCATCGTCGATAAACGGCGGGGATTACGTTTTCTAGGTTAAACTTGTGCCATATTCCCATTTACCCGATTTGTGCGTCCAGAACCGCAGACCACAATTTGATGAGTTAGGCAGGCAGTCGGGGCAAAGCGCACTCGAGAATAATCGATGAATAAATAATACCCCGTAAGGTGTGAATAATGAACCCTTTGGAGTGAACAACCCCCAGCTAAATGCACTCATAAATATGCATTGATTTTTCATTGCAATAACTCAGCAATTCCGGCTGAAGCATCGCTACCAAATACCATCTCTGCAATGCAACGGCAGGGAGGTTTCGCTGGACGATACACCGGGATTCGAACACTGTTTAATCATAATTACCTCGCAATTGAACAACCATAAGCCCCAAGATTCAATGCTGCTATTGTTTTGCCGATGTTTTACAGAAATTACGAAATTCATCGAAACTGCAGCTACAGAAATATGTCTCGAATTTATTTATTCTGTTACTCCCTCATTGTATAACCACTTGCTTCTCAGAATAGTTTTTATTATTCTAAGAAATAACTTAAAACAAATATAAAACATGTTTGTCATTGTAAAAGCATAATTGCCGCCCCAAATAAATTTAATGTTTACACCTTTCGGAGGAAAACCTCGATATGCCTCGACATAAATGAGCCATAGAGCGCAGGCACAAGATACTAATAAAAATGGATTTGTGACGTATATACCACCAATCATTTATTATTTACCGGGAATTTCTTGAGAATCATCGGCCATAAATCAGTTGATTGCACGCCTCAAATTTATGTTGTGTGTCGTGTCCCGTGCACGTTTTCGCACGCCTTCAGCCCCTACAGGTAGTAATTTGGTAAATTGGTTCATCATTAAGTATGATTACCTTTTATTGGTTAATTTGTATCTCTCCTGCTTCCCTGAATGTTCTCTCCAGGTTCAAAGGATGCTGGGATACCTTACTGCGTTCATGTTATCGCGCTCACATTCCACCAGGCTCCCCGGCTGCGGTATCAAGCATGATGTAATCGAATTTTCCACCTTTTCTCTTTCATTATTATCACATTTTATAAATCGTTTCTTGTTTGATCAGACTGAGGCGAAATCGAGGCGAAAAATTTTTATTGTTTAATACAATCCCATTGTTAAATAACAATCAACACAAAATGCTATCTCTACAGTAGCAAATGGACTAATTATTTTTGATTCAATATAATTTCAAATAGAAGTCATTAAACAGCAATTCAATTGAAAAGCACCATATAGTTCATGTTCTATACAATAGAACAGTCAAATCAATTAATTTAAAATTATTTGTTAATAAAAATCGGAAATGTTTTTAATTTCATCCTAATGATTTTGTCTACCTGAAGCTTTGTCAAGAGCACCACAAAGTGCGAAAAAAAATGTATCTCATGAAAAAATTAATACTTTCAAATGGCCTCTAATTTATATTAAAATTTGACCGTCTCTCCTGATCAAAGAGCAAAGGGAACCTTTGATACTTTACATGGGGAACCCTATTTCTCATTGCAGATTCGGATTTTCCATTGAAAATATATTTCGTGTAAATAATTTAAATTTATCTTCATGATTTTTCGATTTATGATCGGTAAAATTAATCAAAGCACCATCTGTCACGACTGAAAAACGTTGGTACAAAATTGGTTTTGTTTTTATAAAACTAAAAAAAATATTAATTTGTTGGTTACGAGAAATAGCTCTATAAAGTTAATGAAAGCGTATTCAGGCCAGTCATTCGAAAAAAGTAATATAAGATGTTTTTATATTATGTTCAAAGTATGAAATATTCTTTATGCTAAGATGATTTCTCTTTTTATAAACAAGGTATCTCTTACAATTTCGAATCCGCTTTTTTATGAATAGAAAGCAAAGTGATTAAAAGCAAATTGAAACCACGTTCTTATTTAGTGAATAAGGCACAACGTTTTTTAAATTATTAAAGTCATTACTAATTTATCAAAAACATTTCTTTGAATAACTTGTTTCGTTGATTCGTTTCCAGTTGTAGTTACCCTTAGTTGCATAACATAACATAATTTTATTTGATTTGAAACACATATCATAAGATTAGAAAACTCTCATTGGAGGAATTGATAATTCTCTTATGATAAGTATAAATGTAAAGTGTAATTGTAAGTTTAAATGAATTGAGTTAACACAATAAATTGAATAGCGCGATTAATAATCAGCTTAGAAAGAACTTTTACAAAGAGTTTTTCAAATAAATAAATAAAGTAATTTTGATTCCCCTAAGTGGTTATTACTTGTCACTTATTTCCGTAATCTCCACGAAAGTTTATTACTTTTTATTTTCAACTGCTACGTATGATTGCTTTGAAGTTATTTTCAACAATTTCCAAAAATATTCTGCTCAAGATAAAGGGCCTACGAGCACATCCCATTCATTCAATTCTAAGAATACTTTCAAATTCAATCCTTTTTAAATTTCATCCTCTTCAAAGCTTTATAGCATGATGCTATGGAAATACATACCCACCCTGTGCCGGACACTTCTGTGCACTTTTATAGCTGCGACCCGATTAAACTTTTCTTATATTTTAACACGATGGAAGCTACGAATAAAAGGCTCTCAAAATTGTCGTCATACCTTCTTTGTCGCCTCACATCTAAGAGGCAGTAGATTTCTCCTTGAAAATGTTGAAATCCATTTCTGCTTTTTTTGGAAACAAAGGGCATCTGGAAGCTCCCTTTCGCCCTGGCAAAGGAACTCCTGGACAAATCCCATTATCAAGGAATACTTTTAAGAAAATTAAGTTGGAATTAAGGCAAACGAATTTAAGCAATTAACTCAGCTGAACTATGTATTTATTTTTTTCTCATTACAATTTACATGAAGGACTCGTCCTTCCTTTTGTCCGCCTTCGTTACTTTGTGTCTAGGACCCAACCCACCCCCTCAGCCCATCGCCTTAAGTCCTTTCTGCCGCATTACCCAGCTTCAAATACATTTCGTGCAGGCTACCCACATATTCTAGGGTCATTTGGATAATGTCCTGTGTTCTTCTACTTTTTAGTAAATAGGTTGAGTATGCAAATCGCTCGGAAAAATGAAAAACTTTTCCTCGACGCTGCTTGGCAAACTAGACCGAGGAGAGCATCCTTGGCGGCGGACGGAGCGCAGGAGGGCCTGCCCCTATTTGGGCTCGCTTTATTTTCTTTCCAATTTATTCACTATGCTGAATTGGATCGTTAAACTCGGAAGACCCATCGACTTACACGACGTCTGAAGATTCGTTTTGATTAGTAAGCCCCGCCGCCCACTGCGACTCAAAGCGACTCTACAAATATTCATAATATCGTCGTAAATCCAGGAAGTCCGGGGGTGTGGTAAATACAGCGGCGGGAGATTAGGATGAATTTTAAGCAATGCCACTTTTGACATAGGGTTGAACGCAGAGTCCTCGGGCGTTTGGGCCGACATTTTTTTCATTCAGATTTGATGATTGTTGTAAATTTCACTTAAAGCACTCAGCTGACACTCAATGGCCCGCTCCAAGAAACTTTTCTTGGAAAATTGTGCTCCTCGTCATGTAAAATTGCCGGCTCCATATTTCGCTTTTGCGGTTAATGCGAGAAAGTTTCGAATGAGTTTAGATTTTTGCAAGTCTCCTCCGATTCATTTCAGCCCTCCATGCAAAGTTTTACCACTTTCTGAATTGTACCCGCAAAAATACTGCCTACGGGAATTTTGGCTGCCTTTAATTAAATTTTTCCAACTCGTTTCATACAATAACATGGTGCTGTGGTGATTGTCTTAATATTCAAATGCTCCACCACCCAAAGGACTATTAAGATAAAAAAGTATATGACGAGTAAATTAAATTTATTTTCTAATGTAACCTAGAGGGCATAAATTCAATCACTTACGAGCTTGTCTATCATGTCATGTGAAATAAAACTTGATTAATTAATTAATGTAATATTTTAATTATGGGCTCGAACTAAAACTTTAACTTTGACGGATACTAATTGCAATAAATTGATGGAAAATATTGGAAATGCAGAGCACTTCGAATTTGTCAAATTTGCTCAAATCAATAATGGAAATTGACGAGGTATCGTTGGAGTAGTTTGAGTAGTTTATAAAATTACTCACTCAGGGCAATAAATTAAACAAATTCAATGCATATTATAAGTAATGCAGAATTTTTCATGTTTATAAAATTTAAAACTGTTAGAAAAATACAGCGAATAATTGTTATACATAAAACTGTAAAAGAATTTCGCATTTTCTGCTCTTAAATTGTATACTCTGAGTAATTTTTATTGTAATTTTGATAACTATAATATATCATGTTAGCATCAAAAAACAAAAAAGCCATTTTCTACACCTAAAATATCAGTACTTTTGTAGTTGTAGGGGAGAAATTTGAGAGGCATTACATATATTAGAAGGTACTTACTTGTAAAATTTTGTTTTTCAATTTTAGTGTCACGAAGTCTGCACTTTACAATATGATTCTCTAGAAACATAAACTCTATGTTATTATTAGTGTTATTAGTAAACGTATCTCGGCGAACCCTTGATGTACAAGAAATATTCCAATATGATATATAAAAAATTCATTAAATTAAAGAAATAAATTGTACACCGTAAATCGTAAAAATTCTCGATGTGCGTTCCATACAAGGACACAGAGATATATTATTTATTGCAAATATACCTCTTTAAGTGTCATTCCCTTAAAGCAGACGAAACAGGGAAACAGAAATGCATTAACTATCTTAATTCGTCTAACTTTCGTAAGACTCATTCGACTGTTGGAATCATGTAATGCAAACTCTTCTGCCGTTCGTCTAAATTCATCCAAATTACAATGCAAATTCATTGGATAATCAGTTCACCACCATCGAGGTCGAGCCACAACGACTCAAACTGCTCAATGACGCCCGCCAAAGTTTACAGACTCTGAATCCCAGCCCAAATATTTGCCGATTGTTAAGCTCGAGAGTAATCAAATCGAAATTTCCACTCCAACATTTGGCGGCCCACATGGCAAATAAATAAATTGTCCCGACTTTAGGACGTAAAACCGCATCGAAACTCGAAAGGACACCTGCTGTGTGGCTGGGAAAAACCGAATAAACGATTTGAATATTATTAGGCGAGGAGGCGGTTTAATTAAGTTTTAGTGGGAAAACCAGAGGGGTTGTTTTTCAGATTATTCGATAAGTTCGTTTCAGCCCTTCACAGTCGTTTAGAAGGGCTGGCCCACAAAAATCGCCCCATTTGCACGTGCTGGAAATTATCCTGCATAAATTAGTGCCTAGTGGAGCGCTGACAAAAAGGACTAATTGCATGCGTATGTATAGATCTAGATCTAGATACACACAGATGGAGAAGAGGAGCGCTCGGAGTGTGATGGAACATGTGCACCAATTTAACATGTCTTGGGGCAAAACGTCTGCATCTTATCCGAAGCAGGAAAAGGGTTTAGGAAGTTCACCAGAACGTGACTCTTTTCCGGGTTGGAGTGTCAATTCAATTGCGTTACAGTCACGATCCTCGGGAGGACTACCTCAAACAGTCCTTTGACTGCAGTGTTTCGACTTCTCAGCTCCTCTGGCAAGGGGGAGGGCTCTATTACATTGTCAATAAGGAAATTTCAGTTTCATGCACCCTCTTCCCACTGTGAATCTTGATGGGAGGATATCTGAAAGGATTGGGAGTGGGTCCCGTCCACGCCCCGATGTACTTTCTCCGATTGAGATCTAATGGCGAAATTTAAACAAGCTGCACAATTTGCGAGGCTAAAAGCATGTGTAATAAATAAGAAAAATTGCATCTTTATGTGCATTGGGTACGCTTTTGTGTCACCCTGTTCGCCGCTGCTTTGAGCTAGTCCGCGTGAATAGCGAGCGCAATCACGTCCTCCGAATGTAAATCAGCCTTACAAGTATTTGCAGTTCAGCTATTTCTGGAAGCAGATGTTAATTTATGATAACAATTTTTGCAGAATGGAATGCTCAGTGCTATTAATCAGATAAGACAGTGACGTGCACAGACTGTGCCGCGCTTGCATTTTCTGATGAAGAATTTAAATAGGATTTTGTTTCTGAAAAGAGTCTTATTTGCTTTTCTCTAGCAACTAAAGGATTTAAGTTCGCAAAGAATCACCGGAGTGCAAGAGTCGAGTCGCATCGGATCGCATCGCATCGCTCCCGTTTGAGGCCGGAGCCCCGCATCCAGGCTGCACTGCCGCACTGATGCACCATGAGGGCCCGCATAGAGCTGGATGCAAACACTTCCACCCACCCACCTCGCCAGGAAAACTGCACTTAAAAAGCAATATTTTCGCAAACTTACTTTCGGCTGTTACGTGTTGTTTGAACTCGATTTCCCTATTACAAGTTCTGCACAGTGCAGAACAGTTTCTGCACAGATCTGTGTCGACATGGCGAAGTTGGGGCGGCGATAAGACCGGATCCCCGCCGGAAGGGAGACGGCAACTCCTGCTCTGTGCCACAACACGGCACGGCCTTCGTTTGCATTTGGTCCAGATAAAGCCCACCGCACCCTCCGCCCACATCGACCCAAGATATGTGGGTAGTGAAGATTAAGTTCATCCCCCACCCCGTCGGGAAGCGCCTACTTGTTTCTATGTCTGCAATTCAGCCGGCCATCCTGCAGCTAGGACCAGCACGCCCAGAGGATGAATTCGACAAATTGAACTTATTAAATGGCTCGTACTCGGCAAGTACCCGGCTTTTCATTAGCGCGGCGAACATGTGTTTTGTTATAATAAAGTTTCCCCAGACGGATTATCTGCTTATAGGGGGCTTTGCAGCGCTCTGCACTTAACCAGGATAGTTACTCTGGCGGCGCGAAGGATCCGCTAGTTAGGATGTTTGCTAGCTCGCTGTAAAATTGCCGGATTAGTCGAAAATGTGCTCGGATGCTGGCATGTGTCTCGGCCACGAACTGTGAACCGCACTTTTAATTCTTTATGGCATGCCAGAGCACTGAGCCGTGCATTTAACATGAATTTGGAAATGTTGCAGGATGCACTCTACAATAAAATTTCGCATAAATCCCTCGCAGAAAACGTTTCATCACGGAAATTTCTCACATTAAGGGCGTTCACTACATTAAGAGATTCTATGGAGTTAACATTCCAAACTCGAGCAAGACTATTCGAACTTTTTAAAAAGTCTAATTGTGTTTACTAAGACCATTTCCATTCTAGGTATATAGAACTGTTTATACAAACAGTATACATAGTTAATTAAGTATGAAAATAAAATATCATTCTTCTATAAGTATAACAAACCACCCAGCGTTCATGCGTCACAAAACACTTAAAGGCTTCGAATATTTAATTTTATTATTTTTAGTCAACTATTACCTATATGTATGAGCCTTGTATTGTTATTATAAGAAAAATGTAATATATGTACTATGCGCAGAGATATGAAACTGAACCTAGTTTTATATGTATACAGAAAATTATTGTTTCGTTTTTCACAGGAGTTACTTACTTTTAAAAATTACTAGTTTCAAAGCAAAGAATTAACATAGAAATATCCAGGTTATAAGTGGCTTTACTAATTCCTCATTTCGGAATTACTTTTTTTCCGGAAGATATTTTGACCCATGACCTTTGTGAATTCATAACTTTTGCATAACATTAATTTTCATGGTTTTAACCTTAGAAATGACAGCACTATCAACCTTTCATTCACTGTTTTATCCTCTTAGGGTGTGATTTTCTAAAAAGGCTAAAAAACATCATTCTTAATTTCGAACCAAAAGGTCAAATACTAATTTTCTTTGATTTAACTACAAAAAGAACGGAACTCGCATACAATCTTTCATCCCCTATTGTACCCCCTTCAAGAATGAATTTCCAAAAATGCTGAAATACGACTTTCTTAATTTCTAACTTAAAGGCTAAATACCAATCTTCATTAATTTATTTTATAAATGAAGAAATTTTATACAAAATTACATCCCCCTAGGAGAAAAATTTCTTAAAAACCTTTCTTAGCCAATTCTTACGCTATGAAAAAAGAAACCTTCTTCAGAAATTTCTTCTAATAAACTTGAGCATGTTTCATCGTTGATAAATCGTTCAATCAGGACATGTTATTTTATACGTATAAATATTCTTTGCCGTTTTAAATATAAAATCAGAAGAATCTCTTCCCACACTCACAGATATAATTGTGAACTATCTTGTGACTGCCCTATTAGCTTCTGTCAAGTCACCGCAGCAGAGCTTTTTACTTTTTTAATAATTTTATTTAAATACTCTTTTTACAACATTTTAAACAACACATAAGCCATTCAGTTTAAGAAACTACGTCTAATATTTTCAAATCCAAAATTATTATAAATTATAACCTAGCGTAGTATGAGTTTCTCCATGAAAATAGAAAAGTATTATTATTTATATTTGAAGAACATCGAATAATACTGGAATTATACCGAATTTTAATTAAGTGTGGCTCATAAATTCAGAAATAATTATACTACATGCAGATGCCTGACCAATTGATGTAATGTGAGAGTCTCCACCCACCAATCCTTACAGAAATAACACAGAAAATTGATTCGTCATAGTTGATTAATTAATCAAATTACTATCTTTCCAAGAGATGAATGAAGATATGGCTTTATTTGTGTACTATCAGTTAGCGTGGTGAAGAAAAGGTCAACAAGTAATGAACCTCAAAGTTTTTCTCTGTATAACACCTATTTTCCTGGGAGTGTTTAATCTGTGAATAGAGTCCGATGGCCCTTCGATTGTATCCACGCAAACATCACTTTTTTCCGCAGCGTAGTTCTGTCGAACAAAAAATTCAATTCCATCCGCAACTTCCGCCTGTACCCAGACTCCTGCTCGATAAAGTTATACAATGGGAAGCTGCTGTGCGGCTCAGGAAAAGCGCAGGAGAAAAGTTAAAGCTAACTTTTATGCATTGGGGATTTTATTAGTAAATGATCGGATTTTCCTGGTCACCTCAAAAACTTGCGAGTGAATCAATTGCGAGTCGGGATCTCAACTATAGTTAAAAAAAGTAAACTTTTACATTTCAAAGTTAGGAAGCGTTCCGTTCATCTTCTATCCACCACAAGGCCCTGAACTGGATTAAACAATTAGCACGGCGTGGAAATTCGAGCCAAATAAAAAGAAAATTCTCCGAACAAAGGGCCAACGAAGGTTTTCCCCGCCCCCGCAATTCACCAATGCAAAAGAGGGCTCCGGTTCAACACTTCAGTTGCCAAGTTCTTGGCAATCGTTCCAATCACTTGTTTGGATAAATCACGAATTTCTCGAGCTTTATATTTCTCAATGAGATAAGTTTACGCGAACTTTATCTAAGCGGATGAAATCGGAAAAGAAATTAATGGAAAAGTCCTTATCGGCGAGGTAATTAGCGGATTAAGTTAACAGGTCCTGCCCGCAAATCCCTTTAGCAAAACAGAGCTCGACCAGCTGTATCGCATCTTCACGACGCCATAACTTCTGCAGCTGCCCCAATAATCAGCGATTTACCGAGTTCGCGGCATGCTTTTACCACGAATGGATCTTGAAAACACGACTTTCAAATATCTGTGAGCATTTTAAAGTCATATCCTCTCAGAAGAAGTCTATCATACTTACGCCATCCGTAGTTTGCTAATCCCCAAAAAGGACTTTACACTTTCTACAGACAAATATTATTGGTTTGTGGACTTTCGGAACTTCATCGGAACCAATGTTAAGACTTAGGATACATTTTCAGTTTCTTTATAATTTTAAATAAAGATCATGTAAGATATTTTCGTAAAAATCGGTACATATGTATTTTCTTGAAGAAAAAACATTCAAAAAAATAAACTGAAACTGATGAAAATGGATCCTTGACAATCCATGTTTTGATGAGATGCTATTTAAAATTAAATTTATTTCTGGCACTGCTCATTTAGAGTCAGAACTATCGAATATGCCAAAAATCATTTGCCAGTCACTTATATTTCTTGAAATATTAAACTTTTAGATTCACTGATATTATAATAGTTATCATTTTCTTAAACAAATATTTAAACCGGACGTCTATACAAAAATTCTCTTCACCAATGCTTAAAATAGCACAATTTTTATTATTATCAATGGTCACAACCACTTATTTTTGTCACAAAATATAAAATCGAAATATAACACAAATACGTCGGAATGAAAAGTTGGAAATCTTTTTAATTTATTATATTCATACAAATTGCAACAAAATGTTGTGTGAAACACGATTTTGTGGCAGGAAATACAAATGACAATGTGTTTTAACATATTTGTGACTTTCGACTCCAAATAAACACTCCTACAAAGTTACATGAAAGTCAGTGAAACGACCTTAAACTCAATCTGTTTAAAACTAAATCTTAACTCATTGAATCTTTGCTAAGCAATAAATCTACTTTTTCCTTTACTTTAACCGCTTAGGAATTAGCTGAGATTTTAAATTTCATACTATATGTAAATATTTTCACAAATGTATGCTGACTATGTATTAACTTGGCCGGAAAAGAAATTGCCGCCAGTTTTAACACGGAAGGCTTATATATATCGATGATGGGTCAATTACCGGCCACAGTTGCAAGTTCTCAGAGAAAAGGATCATTTGGCTGATTGAACCGCTTAATCCATTTGGGGGTGAATTGCTTCACAATTTTAAATCAAGACGAAGTATAGTTCGATTAGAAAATTAAAAGGCGCTCGTAAAGCGCACATCCATGAAATGATTTTTGCAGCAAATATAAATTGCCAAAGTACTGCAAATATCGCCTCCTCGACGGCCAGGAGAGATGTTTAATACAAGGCCGAAACGTTTGCAATCCCTAGACTAACGTTCTGGAACTAATAGAGTTTCCGAAATTCAAGGCCCATTTGCCCAATCTTCTTTTTGTGTTCAATAGTCGTTAACCCTCTAAATACTCAATGATGTGGGGTAATGGCACCAATAAGTTCGAAACCTTTCCCTGTAATAAGCGAAAAACTTTCTCTGTTACATTTTCGTTGTTTGCGCACTTCTGGATAAAAGTAAATGAGATCCTTCTTTATGGTTGGCCATTACATCTGTGTAAACTTAAGGGACTCCTCGCTGTCACCTTAATTCAGATGACCAGCTGATGGACGGACGAAATTTAGCCACAAAAAATTGCTACGATTTCAAACGCGATGGGTTTGATTGCGACTTCCCTAAGGATACACAACATCGAAATGGAAGAGGTATTTTTCAAGAAGGCGAACAAATTGCCATAAAACATGGTTGATGTTACGAGGATCAATTTCAATACGAGTAACCGAGCCCTGGTAATGACCTTCGCCAGTGCAATTAATTTTCGAAGTAATGAGGACCGATTCTCCCCACAAGGGTCTAAATGCTTCACACATACATATTACTATGGCATTTTTTAGTAGTTATCGGAAGATTTTTGTTCTCACCAAAAGAAATTTGTTAATACAGATATAAAAATTGTATACTTGCAGAACGACCTGAAAATTTAAATTTAAATTTTGTAAACCAAAACATAATGGTTACTAACAAATATAACGTAGAAAAATAAAGATAGATGTAGCAAAAAGTACAAATATTTCCTATCCTTTGTTGTGAGACTTAACACAATTTTTTGATGATATTGAAAAAAAATGGTAGATATTATTTATTACACATAGTACATATATGGATTAAAACAGAAAAGAACTGAATGTGTATTTTTCATTTTCAGTAGGTCGCATACCGACTACTCGGAATAAACAATATTTTAACCAATTCTCACTAACAACGATAGATAATCTCAACATTTATAGTTATTTTAATTACAAGATCAAAATTAATTAATGAATTTCTAACGAAAACCAGATACTTTAAAATAAAATATGGTAACCTCCGCTGATGAAATAACTTTGCATCAATTCATTACAAATTTTCCAAATGATATAACATTTCAAAAATATTATGACTGCTAAAAGGCAGAATATTAATTACGTTTCTATTGATATTAAAATATGTTCTACATCAATAACAAATGGCAGCTTGGAATCATTTTAAAAATATCATGAACAAAAAAGGTTTTTTGCATGAAACCATAAGGTTAATTCAATTCACCGGAAAACAATTTCTAAATGACAATTTTGTATTCAAGCCAACAAATATTTTGTCGTTAAAAGTTTTAATAAGCAAAATATAATAAAGCATTTCAACTAATATTTTTTGATTTTAACAATGTCGCCCTATATAAAATTGCAATTTCTCTGTTCCAAAAACATTTGTTTTCTTTAAGCGGAGATTTTACTTTGAGAACTTTGACGACTGCTTTATTTTAAAGGTTATTTAAAATCAAAAAGTTCAAATCGAATTTATTCTGCAAAAGAGCTAAACTGAACATGAATCTTAAAAGAGAAAAAATGCCCTTCGCATTCTAAAAAATATATAACAAGCTTCACTAAAATCCATCGTCATATAAAAACTAAACAGTCATTGTTTCACATTACAACTAAAAATCAAAACCAAGCAGAATGTTATGCTAACAAATTTATTCCTGATCATCACTAACGTATAAATATTTAATCGAGAACGCTTAACTGGTTTTGTTTCAAAATATGAGTTTAAATCTTCTTTTTTAAATAGTCTCTCTCCCACGGAGATCTTTCTCTAAAAAGTAACATTCCTTCTGTTTTGTCATCTCCAAATATTTTTGTATATGTATCTTTCAAGGAGGAGTGTTTTAATTATCAATTTAAAAGGGCTTCAGAATTATACATACTTTAGTAAATACATAATATATTTTATATGTATGTACACTATTGTAGCATTGTAGGAAAATTTCCGCATTTTCCAATCACGTTGTAGTGGTAGGTACCACATTTTAGTAGGAGGTTTACCTACATATAATTTGTGATATAAATTTATAAATTCAAAATGACGGATTCATAACATTTTATTATATGTAGTGGCCTGACTCGTAGTAATCTGTTTTTTGTACAATTTTACAAATATATTTATAGTGAACCAATTTCCTTACAACTTTTTCACCAATTGTAAGGATCACAATATATTGTCAAGAACCTACGTTTAGGGTATTATCACAAACAAAAGGTTATTTGCTTGGCGATATTACAAAAAATACGCCATCGTAAGTCGACATGATTGGAATTATTTTCAACATTTCGAGAGGATTACAATAACAATATAACTAAACGTGAAGCAAATTAACGTTGAAAACCTCAATGAACAATTATTTTACAAAACCTACTTAAGAAGTAAAAGCCTACTCAACAAATAGAAGACTTTACATATTTTAGACGATCCCATTCTCTTTCTAAAGCTTATTTCAAGTGGAGAAAGGTGCACATTTTATCAGAATTTATTTTATTTTTATCTAAAATGCTTCCTATATATTTCCCATCAGAACTGCAGAGCACACCGCAGTTACACAATAGGCAATCTTTTCACATATGGAGCATTAAACTTAACTTTATTCATGAAAACTGTCAGCACGACATAATGTCCCTTCAACAAAAACATATTTGTGACGATAGAATCGCGGCTTATAAACGCCGATAAGTTACCGGAACAACGTAATGTGCATATATTATCTACTATAGGTAACGTTTGACAGAATGAATAGTGGCGTATTGAGCTGTCGTTTATTGGTGGAATAAACCCCGGTATTTAGACTTAGTGGTGCCGTTTGTTTTGGCTGCAAGTTGCGCAGAAATGCAGCCGTCGTTTGCAATATCGATATATGCACCTGAGTAGGCCAAATCCATGGCGATGATAAGAATGAATTTATTCGCAGTGCGACTGCAATTTACTAGATTTAAGCATTGTTCGTTACTCACTTGGACGGTCCAGCTCGTTAATGAGTTCCTCAGCATCCACAAATTTCCCGTTTACGCCAGCGATGTTATGTTGCGCCATCAGGGTCAAACTGGCGCAGAGCAACCAACACAGACAGTGGGACGATCTAATTTTCACTGGGGTAGGTCTCAAAGCAATCGAACTGAGACCCATATTCACACCAAATATATTCGAACTACCCGCACGTAATCGAACTCGCCTTCCAATTAATTTACTGAACCCCGACACTGGTTGTTCGAATCTTCGAAATACTCGTTCGTCTGAACTCAGTTTATCTTTCGCAAAGAAAAGGTTTATCGGAATTGCTCACTTATCCGTATAAGTATGTAATCCAGTGCACGGTGTACACCCGCATGACAGCGCTTAAAGGGCGATAACTAGTCGGTACAATGGCACAGTTACATCCGCAAATACACGTTCTTTCCACGCTGCTGCCAGAACATCCTTTATTGTTAGAGGACAAGGAAAACACGGCACTGAAGTATAAAAAGGAGGAATAAGTGAAACAATACTCCGGATGCCCTCGGGGATATTTCAAGGATATCCATTTTTAGTCTGGCGACGCCACAAGTATCGCAAGTAACTCTCACATCTCATTATTATGTTTGTCACACACTATGTCTTAAGATATTGTGGTTGCCTGAAGACGTCCTCGCTCTAAGTTCGTCAAGTACTATGTTGCCACTTATGTTGTCGCAGAGATGAACATTTCACACATTTTCGCCGACGACGACCAGGCTAAATAGAGACACACTACAAGTTTTCCGTCTTACTATTGCATGCCTCGTAATTGCCAACGTAGTTTGTTCGCTGCGACTGGGCTGCCTTAATCAGACCCGTACTTAAATTTGCTGGATAGGTCCTGGAAGGAGTACCAGCTTATCCTCAATGGATGTTTCCGAGTGCATGTCCATGCTATATGCCGACGTGGAAATTTCTATATGATGATAGATATCCTGCAAAATGAAGAAGAAAGATAAGTGTCAGTCATGTATATACACAAGATTTATATTCTGCAAAGACTACTCCAGAAAAAGAGTAAATTTTAATAACAAAAGCAGTTCCCTCATAACGAGCTCGAAGGCACGATTCCCTTCACCGAAAATGCAATTAATAAGCTCCTCCCCAGAATTTAGTGCAATAGACTTCTTTGTATGTAAAGACCTTCACCGTAGTGGTTCCTTCCGCAGGAGTCGTTACAACGTAAAATAGGTTCCCTTTCAGGAAAACTTTAAGATGTTCCACTCTTCTTCGGCCGAAAACACCCACGAAGCACTCCTAGAGAAACGTGCGAATTCATCAAATATTTGGGATTCCTCCCAATACAACGATTTCTTTCGTAACGAGCGCAGAGCAAATAAAATCTAAGGGAATTTATATGAAATAAGTTTTCAACTCGCTTATAACGAGGGCTGTCACATTCCACCCACTAACCTATTTTCGGTCTTACTGGTGGAAACTAGACAACTATTGCCCCGTCAACTTAGGCGGACGTTGAAGAAAAGGCCGATCGAAGTGGACACAAATACTTATGAATTTCGATCAAATTATGATTGATGCATTCACTCTGCATTCAAGATATTTGAAATAAAATTAAACTTTGGAATTCTCATCGTTTTTGATAGATATTTGAGTGACATTGAAAGTTTGGTAGTTAGTGAATCTGTAAAATAACATCCAGATAATATGAATTAATGGCATCCGCATACTTTCAACTGAGTTCAATTCTAAATAGTTCTCTTTCTTTATAAAATTTATGTTACATTTCGTTAACGAAATTCTTACTCATTCACTTAAATTTGGTGATTGACAAAAAGCACAAAATGTCCACAAACATATGTGCATTTCTAGTTAAAAATTATTTGCAATAATTTTTTAATTTTTAAGATTACCAAGCATGCGATAAAAGTTAGGTCCTTCTATTTCTTTATTACGTCTTAGTAATAAAATAAATTCTTAAATATAAAAAAGCAAAGCTAAATAATTAAATAAATAATTTGAAAGAACATGTGAATTTTCACTGAACACGAAGAAAATCCAATAAAGAATCGAATTTCAATGATTTAATTGTTAGCATGAAATAAGTTTACACCTTAGAAACACGTCAGGAGTAGAAAATCTATTTGACATTGCCTATATTTGATGAATTTTCGAATTTCTAACAAATAAAGTTTAATCTCGTAACAGACATTTACAGACAATAAAACCAAATATTAAAACTTATTGGATTAAAGGCAAATAGCCAAAGCTTTTATGTTATTTAGATAATTGCATTTTAGCAAGAGTTCATCAGGTATTTTCCCAAAGCTAAATATGCTAAACCGTAACAATTTATTCTCAAAAGCCTTAGTTCATATGTAGATTCTCTTAATACATAATTTATACAAGCATTAAAATTGAGGAGATGACGTATATAATCAGCAGCATTAGGAGGAATCAATGTATCACAAATAAACCCATTCTCATATCTTGTTCCTATATAGTCTTACTTATTTAAGTCCTTTCGAATGGTGAAGATAAGAAGTTGTGTATTACAGTACCTACATACTAGTTGTATTACAAAATACAAGGATTAAATATAAGGAATATTAAATGGGTACTTTTCAATTTTCCTATCTGGTTCAACTTAGGATAGCGCATTTTGAGTCGAATCGAATTTTAAAATGCCTTACGTATTTTTACTAACATTTTGAAATTTGTTAAATGTTCATAAAGTTGCCATGACAGAATCCAAACTTCAAATCTTTAATCAGATTAATTTTTGGATTAAGTTCTTAATGCAAGTGTGTATATATCCAGGCAATTTTATTTTATTTTCAGGAAAAAGACTGTAAGTTACTCTTCATAAATTTCAATTCAGTGCAAAAACTCGTGCTAAATCTAGAAGCGGAACCAATTTAAAACAAAGCACAGCTATTGTGTTTTCAAATATATGTTTTCTTAGAAATGATATATATTTTTTAAATTTTACATAAAGCCAATAAGTAGTAATAAATAGTATGATTAAATAATCAACGTAAAAAATTACTCTACAACAGCTTATGTAGAATAATTTAAATACCATAAAAATATACAAGCTTCTTTACAGTTCTAATGATAAGAATATTCAAATTATAGAGTTTGCAATAGATTACTTACAATAATTTTGCATATCAATGTCTGCTATTTATTAATTTTTTTTTTTCATACTTAAAATTCTCTTTAACTTGAATCTATGAAAGGTAAAGGTTATTAACCTAAAACAGCGAAACTACAAATTTACATTTTTAGAAATCTTAAAAAACTATTCATTATTCTTCGAAAATCGTTCCAAATTAATAAATTTTATCAATTGAAATGCTGGGCATTTCGGGAGTAGCTTTTAAAGTATGATTAATTATTTTTTATTTGAATACCACCCATCAGAAGGAGAGTGCAGTCGTGTAGTATGTATATACATATGTATGTATATATATTTGAATGTACGTATTTTCCACTTTTTTAAAATTTAAAATCGAAAATTATTCAAAACCGGTCTTCGTTGCGATCATAGCTCAAATTCGGTGAATAGTGTCTACATACTTCGGGTGAAAGGCCCAAAACTAAATACCCAGATAAATCAGCCTATCAAAGAGATCTTATCAAAAATCTTGGTCTTTCACAAAACTTCAGGAAGAGCAATATACTTTAGGAAACAAATTTTTTCATGGGTCTGGAAGCACAACTACCTGGCTAGCCGGCTGATGTATGCGCGGCCGGCGAATAAATCACCTGAAGGGGCATTAGTCAGCCCACTGAACATATGTAAAAGCCCAAATCGGCCTATTTTGGTTCCTTCCTGGATCGACCGGGAAGACTAAAAAGACTACCCAATCGCCGCCGCGGCGGCTGACATTAATCACTACTCTAAATATCAGGTAAACAGAAATTTTTGACGTCTGAAGTTGGCGATAACAACCTACTCCTACTGGGGGATTATAACTCAGGCGGATGATGTAGGTATTCGCGGCTCTGGAAATATGCAAATAGATCGAATATAAATTCAATTACAAATATGTATGCGATCAAATGGGACGGAAACGGCTATGAAAGGTGATACATTCCCTAATAAAGTAATTTTTTTTCAGACCGGGAGCACTATAAATTTCCCGCGCCAGACTCCGCACACAAAGAATAAGTTACAGAATTTACATATCTATAAATTTTCGAGCACGGAGTTTTACCCATAAAACTAGTTTGAATGCGGACGGTTATACAACGAGCTTCTGGTGCCCCAGAACCGGGACGATGGACCCGGAGGAAGGAACGGATCAGGCGGGGGCAGGTACCCGGCTCGGGAGGACTTAAGTATGAAGGAGCACTCTCGAATATGCTAAACGGAGTAGCATTCACAGTAAAATTGAATGCGGCAACTATTTCAGTTTCATGGGCCTCCCTGTGCCCAGATAGCGTCTACTGTTACGGAAGCTGTACAAATTAAATTGCTTTCGGAATAGGAGTCCTAGACTGCACGGACCGAATTTTGGGTCCTTCGGGATGGTAATGACCTGTCCTACTAAATGTGGCCGTTTAAATTACATACGAAGCCCGTTCTAGAGGTGCTCCAGAATTAACTTCAGCACTTTGTGCTAAAAGCACGGGCAAGGACCCGGCCACCTGATTGACACCACTTCGGCCTAATGAATATTTCCTGAAACCTTTTGTCCCTACGGGCATATGTGCACCTACTGCAGGCCGATAGGTTCGCGTGGAACCCCTCTAGCTCCATCGTGGATTCAAAAATGGAGACAAAGTTTGACTATTTAGGACGTCTGCACTCTTTGCCATATCTCCATTAAAGAATTCAGGACTGTCGGCTGCATTGACGTAATGAAAAGTACCAACCCAGACTACATTAAGGATATAGACCGCATAAAGGAAACTCGAGAAAAACAAAATCGTCCTCGAAACCCACTAGGTAAAATTACCCGTACGAACAGGACTGGAGAAGCTTTAAAAATAGATTTAAATCATATGAAATTAATTTTCTTCATAAGCTTAAAACAAAACATATTTCATGGCTTACCAGACATGTTTTATAACAACCAAGAAAGTTAGGAGAGATAAATGCAATACATTCACAGGAAAAATCAGACAAGCTAGTAGATATGTTTGTCTTCATAGTGAAACAAACAGCTTAAGGACTAATGTTAAATTAAAATTTTGTAAAACTCACTATAAGGAAGTAAACCATTGAAAACGTAAAACAGATAATATGTACTTAATAGTTACTAAACCATAGTTATTTGTTTAAGTTTTATTTTATTTTAAACGTTTGGTTTTTACATCAGATACCCTCTCGTAAATACCACTAACTTGGAAACCAAACAAACCGAAAAGAAAAAAAAGGAAAATAAATTCGGTTAATCCGTTTTAAAGCTATGAAACAAACAAAAGTAAAAATTAGGACCAGATGGACAAATGGATTAAATTTACAAATAAAAATAAATCAAATTAGTTAATCTTATTTGTACAGTTTATTTAATAATATTTCAAGTAAGGTATCGTAAATTTTGATTGCAAACTGGTTTCAAAATGCCAATAGTTATAATCCACTAAAACAAATGTAATAAGCAATTTTTGAATCAGGCACATTTCAATTACTATCTTCAGATTAGGATATTTAAAAAATATTACTTTAAGTAAACTAAACTGAATTGAATTTAATATTAATTCTAGAACTACGCGGAAACAAGGAATGAAACAATATTGGACGAGTCACTTCGAAAGGAAGTTCAAAGAAAAGCATTTACCAATCATAGTTAGCCTACAACCGTCGTTTACTGAAATATATCTATAATGTTTAGTAACAATATTAAAATGAAATCGTAAAAAGCTCGATATATGAAATGTTGCATTTCTTTGACAAGCATTTAATTAATTCTTTACTTTATACTTCTTTAACAACTTTTTAATTATTTAGTTTTTTTTAAGTTAAAACAATATTTAAGCGCAAAACGTTTTGCACATACATACATATATACGTATGCATAATAAATTCAGCCGCATATTTAAGTATTGCCATTTTCCACTGTGTACCTTTCAAAAATTGCATATACCATATGGCGATGGTATTAAAGGTTAATAATTTGTACATAACTGCGTGCACTTAGAATTCTAGGATTCCCAGAATTTTCATTAGGTTGAACTAAATAAATATTTATAAGAAATAGGTAAAGATGGCAAATTAATTTCAGAACTCAAGCATAGCAAAAATGTAAGCCAGGCAAGTCGGATTAAAAAATTCCTTTAACAAGCTAAATATTATTTAATGCCACAAAATAAAATCATTTCGGTGCACCGACAGTCCGAAGCTGGGGCAAACGACCCTTCTGCATAAATTCTGCAAAAAAGTAGAAACGTGCTGCACTAAATGCAGACATTTTTGCAGAATTCCTAATAATGAACAAGCGCTCCAACGATTTCTCGCAGCGGCGAGAACCACCCGCCTCGGGTAAAACCTACTCAGACTGAAATTATTGCAGCTGCGGCACATCCTTCGGGAGAAAAACGCGCTTATTAGATTTCCACTAGCAGTTAACCTTGTGGATGTCGACTCGACATCCAGGACAACCAGGACAACGAGAAGGACGCGGGCGAATTTGGCAAACATGAGCTTGCCTTTCTTGCACTAAGGTACAGGTTCGTCGCAATAAAGGCAACAAGAAAGTCACAGCTTAAGCTCGACAAAACACAAATGAACTCTTCGTGCGCTTATGAAATTCGCAAATTCCAGGGGAGTGCCGTCTGCGAACTAATTTTGCATCAATGGCGGGATTAGTCTTAAATAGGCACTACGGCTTCTGTTAGAGACCCAAAAATGTACAATTTGCTCCTTCCGCTTGAAGCAGAAATTTGTAGAGCAGACAAATATTTGGAAATTGAAGAGAATATTCAACGCTAAAATTATGAAGTTTAAGTCTACATAAATTAAAAGAAGCGTGTACTTTTCGACTCAGAAACTTAAAAGTAGGCACTATCCGAGAGGAAAATAACTGGTATTTAGGTCCAAATGGGATTTTTGTATTTAGTACAAATTTCGGTGGTTGTGCAGAAGTTCAACATTTGTGGACGAGTAGAATTTCAAAATTGAAAATTATTTTCGAGCTATAATAATAATACGCATATGCAGATAAAATATTTGACTTAATAATCAAACATTTCGATAGATCTAAATGCATCAAAAACAGCCGCAATACTCAAAGGTCTTAAAATTATACAAAATGAAATGTTCTATAAATTAATCTGTTTCAACAGTCTTGAAATCACTTGTAGTAGCTGTTAAACTTAGAGTCGATTAACAACGTTTTAATTTTCTAATAACGTTAATGATTAGCCATCATGAAACAAATCAACAAAAATCCATTTTATACAAAGTACAAACAAAAATTAAATGTTGTAAACCACTGCTATTTTTCAATTTCAAATTCTTCATATTTTAATAATGAATATTTCTCCTACACTGTTGATTATTCTGAGTAATTATAAAAAATTCTAATAATGAAATTTTTCTTGTGATTGTGTTAACCTCAACTACATAGATAGAATTATTTTACAAATTCTCATTTAATCATTTAGTGGACGTCACCAAAGGAAATACGAAAAAATTCCTTTGCTGTGCAATTTCTGAAGAATTTCTATCTCTCTCATTTTCAAAAAATTCCGCAGTTGTGGAAAGCCACGTTGGTTCAATTAAGTTGGAAAACTCGAATAGTTCCGTCAGGAGTTATGACGTTAGAATTCATTTGTTCTCAATTATGGGATAAGTCGAGCTTTTGTGCTGAACGGGAAACAGAGTGATTAACAAACTACGCGTTTGCTTTAAAATGTTGGTCGACCGCAGCAGTGCTCAAAACCGAGGTGATTAAAAGAATTAATGGAAAATTGTGTAATAATTGAAAATAAATGGTCCTCTGGAATTGCGCAAATAAAACCTTTGCGGTTGCACGTCCGTTTCGATGTGCCGAATTAATCTGGTTGTGTAGGACCACTGGATAAACAAAAGCAAATTGATTGGTCGAAGGGTGGAGGGTGTGCTATTAGCTTTTGGTCGAATTTCTTGCTTTTCAAAGTCCATCCACACCAGAGAGCGGTAGACCTGGACACAATTGAAAACGTCCGCCGGCCAAATATTTACTGCGACCCTGTGGACCCGAGCGACGACCAATATTGAAAGTTTTTTAAAAAACATACCGTCCTCGATGAAATATTCATGCTGGGGGAATGTTACTGATTATCGCATGTCGGCAAACCACTTATCATAGTTAACGATTCGGGAATTAAAGTGCTGGGCAGTAAGCAGCCGACACCTCGGTTGGCAAATAGACGGTCAGCGGCGGTTTTCGGCCGTAAAAGTTCTGTCTCGCAACACCTCGTTTCACTAAAAGCGCCATTATTTACGGTCGAAACTATTGACGATTTAATTTATTTGAAATTTATGTAAACCGCAAATGGGCCATGCCGCGAATCTCTCGGAATTAGAAAGCCATCGTGGTGTGTGCGTACGTGTGAAAAGGAAGCGCCCTGCACGGGCGGGGAGGTGGTGGGTGGTGGGTTCGTTCTCAGGTGCACCGGGATCCACGCCCAGGGCTCGGATTGCGCGACAGGGAGGAATTAATTTATAAAAAAAATACCTGCGTACAGGGGAACCAAATTAAACACCTGCGAACAGTTGGAATGTGATTTACACAACGCCGCCGGGACTCACTTAAAATTTCAGTCACACACTGAAAATGATATAATTTTTCATGACGTTTTGAATTTTGCAGGGCGAAGCGGAGAAGGTTAGGGCTAGCCCTTCGTACTTTGAGGTCGGAGCAAAAGGATTCCTTTTACGAAATTTCTAAGAGTCCCGTGCACAGCCAGAGTCGTTTCGTATTCATAAAGGACGCAAAGGGAGCATCTCACCGCCGAATGTCTCCAGTTGGCTTCAACTTTTCCGAGAAAAACCAACAAAACATGTCATGAAGAACCCACCATATGGGTTAAAGATATTCCCCCAGGCCACCGACGTACCTCTCGTCAGCCAAGCCCCCTACCACACCGCTCCCGTGCTATTAAGTAAATTAAATACAAGTCAGTAAGGCAGCAGAAGGAATATTTAATTTTGCTCATATTGAAGGACTGCAAAATCTTTAATTCGAAACATTGAAATTCATGCAGGGTTGTGCTCGCCGAATCGTGCTGCTGCCGGTTGCCTTTCGGAGAAATTAATTCAGCCATCGGGAGGTGACAAATGCAACCTTGAATTATTCACACGGTGGGAAGCCGCCTTAATTATTTACTAAACAAAAGCTGTTACTGCTGAGGCTGCTCAAGTTTTTGCCTTTAATTAAAACATTTTCGCTTAGTTGGTTTTTGTTGGGTTCATTTTCAGCAAAAATATGTCAAAGGACCTTGTGTATGTCAGGCAGCTCCTAATGGCAATCAATGTGTTTTAATTAAGACGACAAGCGCGGTCCGTGTTTAATTTTCAGCGAAACATTTTACTCGGTAATAAGGCTTTAATTGAATTTGCAGGTGAGAGAATTGGCAGTTGTGCATTGAGCCACGTGGATCAGGTCGAGATTTATGGCTGAACTGGGAGAAATGACCTAAACACTGCCAAAATAGGGTGAATGTTGTGGAAATGCTAGTGCATACGAAAATAATTTATAAAATTCTAACCTGTTTGCACATGCATAACATATATATTGTGCCTAGTCGATTTAGGAGAAATTACAAAGGGGATGTATTTATACAAGGACCTAAAATAATGTGCCTTTATGCGGAATTGGTGATCGACGGTATCGTGCATATGTATATGGTATTTACATGTTTACATGCATATAAAACTTGCTGTCGGTCGCTAATTGCTAAATGTCAATATTTTTAACAATAATGTTATTTGTAGGTTTTCAAAACACTTTATCGCCAGAAGCTACCACCTTTTCAAAATAGACTTAAATTATTAAGTACCCAGGACCTATACCTCTTAGTTCTCTAAATGTTTTTTCAATGTAATATTTTGTTTTTAAATTCATTGGTCTCTCTTTGAAATAAGTTTACCAATTAGCTTCTCCCCCAATTGGAAAATCGATGTCCCTGGTAAAATTTACGAGTATATATTTTCGGCTATTCTTGGATTGCAACAGCATATACATACTTACATATGTATAATGAGATAAGCCCTTTAAACATCCAAAAGCATAGTCTTCTGTCGTATCCTACTCCAAGGATGGCAACAGGTACAACAAATATATATTTTAAATTTTTGAATTGGCAATTGTAAAATTCGTAATTTTAAAAAGAATCAATGGCATGTGTTTATAATACATGTATAAGCATAAAAATTGTCTATATAAAACTACATAAAAATATAATCACACAAATGTTATCATCAATATAATAAAAGTGTAGTTCAATTTAAAAATTAAACTTATATTTTGCACAGATGATACCATTCGTATCCTTCATAGCGTTAAATGAAACTCAGACGGTGTGAATGTCGCCTAAATGTGGAATTAGGCCGGCTGCGCTATATATTATTCACTTTCGGTACCCTGTCATTTTGTGACATGACTTAGCATAGATTGTAATTAACAGGCGCAGTCAAAGATTTTTCCTAAACCAGTAGGTACTATTCCTCGAATTTTTATATAATCCTCCAAAACTCCAGAAATAAGGTGAAAATGAGTATGTATGAGACATATGTACATATGTCAGTAGAGAGATCCATATATTGGATTTCTTATAAACATATTTTTAAAATAACAGCACGTTAAACCGGGCTTATAACAAAAAATAATAATGAAACCCAGTTAGATACCAAAAAGTTTGCTGTAACATAAGAAAATTAAATAATTTCTTATACAACGTTAATCAGGAAAAATTCAAAAAGTAAATAAAAACTCATTAATTTTAAATGCATTTCTTAACCATATCTGCCCTTTTCATTTTCTGGCAATGTCCTTTGGCAATATTTTTAAACGTGAATTAAATGTTATATTAACACGATAAATAAGTATTTTTTGGTAAATAAAGCAAGCCCGCGGGGTTTTTAATTTAATTACTCTAAAATACTGTGACTTGCTAGGTTAAAATAGTAGATAAACTATATTAGTAATCTCGAAAGGCGGGACACGAAATATAATCATTTTTTATTCTATTAGACTAGCGATTTTTATTAACCTATTTCAGTTTTAATAATGCAGCTTTATTTTATCTATTCATCATATAAAGTAAGTTAACCAAGCTTATGCGCATTTTCCAGCAACCTATCGTATTTTCAATTAAACATAAAAGGCACAATGCAAATGTAGAATCAAATGAATATGTATTTTACGGAGTAATTTTAATTGTAAAGGACATACCAGAAACGCACACACAAAGACTTTATTTGGAAAATTTGCTTTACTGTTTCAATATTTATTTTGATATTTTTGTCAAATACAGCCGTCGGGACAAAAACATATTTTTATTATTTAATTTGAATAGAAATCCATTTATTTATTATTTAATTTCACAAAAAATAAATCCTTGTTTGTGTTAAAGAGCATTGCCCCAATTTGCAATAATCCATGGGAATTTGGAAGCTATATTAACTACATGGGACTTTCATCAGGTTATATTTACAAATTTTCAAAAAGGATCTGGAAGATTATTGTTGTTTTTTTTTCATAAAATATTATATATGAAATATGTTAAGCTTCTCCGCAATAGACGTTCTATTTACATACTTATGCACATATAGGCATCTAAGATTTTTCGGAATTTCTGTGCCAGTGCCAAAAGGTGTGAGATTTTAGAAATTGCACAATGAAACCTTCCACTTTCCCAGGATAACCAGAGGATGGATTTTCCTAAACGATCAGATAATAGAAATTATTTTGTGGGCGCTTCAATGCTGCCCAGTAATTCACGACTTGAAGTACGCGCTCCAGGGACATGCTTTTGATTTCGACATCCCCAACCGAGAGGCCTCTCGAAAGCAGGAAGTGAAATTGAATAGGAATCAAATATCGGTTGACCGAGGGCCGAGTGCACCCCGCAATTTGCTTGTCCACCAGCAAAGCCTCAAGCATCTCGCCTCGCCCATTACACGCGTTTAGCGAGCCAACCACATCAAACACCTCAGCCGCATTATGCGAAGCCCCATGATGCGTGTCTAACCAGCGAGGACACCGAGAAAGCCGCAGCGGCGTGCACGCACCGCACCGACTAAGTGCGCTAAGGGAAGCATAAACAGGAGCTATTTAAATTCATGCTGCATTTCAAGGATGTTTACATCCTGATGATTTACTGGCTGTTGCCCGTTGTTAGCTCCGGCTTCTGGCACCGCTCGTCGGGTTATTGGAGCTCAACCAGGATCTCAACGAAGGAGTTCGATGGCATGTAGCAATATTCCTACTTCCGCTGAAGTGGCAATGTTGCAAAATATGAAAAATAACAAGTTTTCCGCGTGTAGTCAGCTCCAGACAGAGCCAGGAGTGCGAGCAATTCCAGTGAGTGATTCGCGAATGATCTACTTTCGGGATACATTGTGAGGTACTCTGGAAGTGTGTCAACCGGAGTAAAAAGCGCACATCTCTGGTACCCGTTCCACATTCCCATATATACCTGGGTCCTTAGGGCGGTTCACATTTTTTTTTTTCTTGACTGAAATTAGCCTGGCCAAATTAGCTCGATTTGACTGATCTCATTCATGAGCATAAATCTTACGGGTCAGTGCGATCCTTGTCGTTTTAATTCGCTAATTTGCGAGGAAAATATGAGGGGTTCAGATGTGAAAATAAACAAGGTCGATATGGAGCTTTTGAAACTCAATAGTCTGATGCTCAAGATATCCCTCGATTTTGGAAAAAAATGCTTCCAATCAGTCACAATATATAAACATTGCGGTATTGGAAAATGTGATTTTCCCGTCGCATTTTATAGCGATGTCATAATTTAAAAATGTTTTCACGTTTATGTACCAAATATTTTTCTGAAAAAAAATTTTTCAAATAAATGATTTAAAGACAACAAATTGACTGCACGGTTTTATTGTGTGAAACAACAAATCGTCGAAATCGAGAAATTTTTCAAAAATAACATTATTTTCAACATATGTTGCCAGAATTTTTTACTATGTAAGAATAGATATCTTTAGTGTAAGGATTTTCTTCAACTTTCACAACAATTTTATATGGTAAAATATATAATATATGATGATAAAATGGCACTTTTCTAAGTTTTAACATTATCAGGAGAAAAATACACAAGAAACAAAATAAACTTTAATTGATTTAATTGATTTCTATTGTGTTAACTTCAAATCATCAATTTTTTTTCATTTTCCGATTTTCTGAACCTTTCCTGCCAATTCCAAAAGGTCTGTTTTCAAACAATAGGTATAAAAAAAGTTTAATTACATGAATTTATAATTAAGTTTCCTGTGCACATCCTTTCGAAATTTATACATATGTACGTATTATATTAAACATCACTTTTTCCAGAACCAAATTTCGTTCATATTAATGCATCTCAAAATGTCATTTTCGGAAGCTACATTATTTTCATAGCAAACGTCCCACACAAAGGCACCTGCCATGAGAGTCTACTTAAAAAACCAATCTGGAAGCAATTGATATTAATAAATGATCAGAGCACGGCGATGGGACATGTCCCGGAAAATTCCCCCAAACTAGGTCTTATGTCCCCGTGTTTGATCACGTTCCCCATAAATCACCCGCGGCTATAAATACTCCTCGGGCCATGGGAGAATGCGAAAGCACGGACACTAATGCATGTAATTTCCCTACCGGTACACACCAGCGACACATAATACATTCGACAAATAATAAAATTAATGGGCCATAAAGAATCGAATGATTAATTTGGTCCGGGAGGCGGGCTGGCTCTGGCTATCAGTGCGAAATAACTCGTCCCGGCACTGCAGTCATTTGCCTCGCGAGTCGGGCTCCTCCGGACAGGGGCCAAAAATGACAGGGTTCCATTTTTTAGGGAGTCCTGTCTTCCTGGTTTGGGGATGCCCGGGGGCTTCTCTGGACACACGCCGACCGTGCCACATAGGCTGCTCAGAAAAAAAATTTCCGCCGAATCGAACGCCAAATGTGCATGTTTAGTATGTCGACATCGACAATCGCCTAGGTAACAAACTACATAGTGTCGGGGGCGTTGTCTAAGCAGCGGTTTATCCGCGCAATGAATCGCTCGAAGGCCGCGCAAGTCTATGGGAGCCTTCGAGGTGATTAATCACTCATCTGAAACTTTTCAATTTCTTTTAAAGCCAGCCCACCGGCTGAAATGTGATAACGTGAAAAGCGTGTCTTGCCCGTGTCGCCACAAGGAAATCTAACTCTCTAAGGTGCTTTTAGCGCGCAACAACTGATTTCTAATTAGATAAAGTGGGGAATGCGAGGGTCCCAGTGCAACTACTTAGCTCCGGGTTAAACGCTTCAATTTAAAATTAAACGATTTTGGTTGTTGATAGTGTCAGTGATTAATGGCTCCTAGTATCTGGAAACCTGACAAGTTTAAATGGTATTATTTTGCTAGCTCGTCTAGGTTCCAGATTTCATACAGCTTAACCTGAAATTAAATCCAGTTATTGACTCACGAGTCCCACCTTAGTCCAAAGTCATTTCCCCCTTAGACCACGGAACAATCTCATTAATTACAAAATATGAAATTTATGAAAATCGCTCAAACTCATCGTTGGCGGTAGGCCGTCTTTCTGCCCGTGAAACGCCACTTGCCTAAATCTACGTCGGGCTATGAAAAGGAAAAATAGAGATCTTATCACTAAAGCAACTAGTCATAATTCAGATTTGGTTTCATTTTCATAAATATTCAACAGTCGCCCCACGTACGTGTTTTCGTTAATTGTTATACTTTGCTAAAAATGGACTTGACCACTTTTCGGAAAAGCATAAAACGACGGGAGCCCATTCATTTATTCATATTTCATATTTTTGTATATACGAGTAGCCAAGCCGAAGAAATTTGCTGTATCCACACCCAGTTCATATTTTTTGAACTTCTATTGTAACCAGCCGAAGGTCCTATTGTTTTGACGAGTATAGGCATGGTGAATAACGTCGAGTATAAATTGAATTCTCTTATCAAATATTGAAAAAACGAAATAACATTCTTTACTTCATGGAATACCGATTCAACTGTTCTATTTAATACACGTATATGTGAATGACTGAATGAACACATGCGGAAAAATATTTCACTGATACAATTCTCAATTTATTTCCCAAAATCCACCCACGAAGGCAAACGTGATTGGAAATAATACAAAGATATAACCGAGATATTATTTATGCCTCTCGCCTACGATTGACGACCTTCATATAACTAACTATTAAATCATTGTAAACAAAACTAGTTAACATTTGGTTTTTACGACTAATTTTATGACTTTATTTAATAAAGTTCCGGTTTCGAAAAATGTTCAAAATCAAAAGTCTATCTTATTTTATTTATTGCTTAAATTTTGATTCACACTCTCACGCCCTATTTATATTTAATGGACAAAATATTAAGCAATACTCTTATACCTTTGAAAAAAATACATACATTTTTTTGCAGCTATATACGGTATAATACTACAGTGGGAACAGAATATTTATATTTTTCATGTTCATAAAAAATACTAGAATTAGCGACGACAGAAACTGCCTAAATTCTGATTAAATCCACCTCTTATTGAAATTTAAACATATGAGAAACGAAATATTTCACGCCCGTCCACAACAAAAACTTCACAATTAAATTTCTACCATTTTCTAAATTAAAATTAAACGAAGTGAAATGCATTAACCTAAATAATTTTCGCTTGATATAAATTAAAATGTTCTAAAACGTGCAAAATTAAACGTTACACGTAGGTAATACACTTTTATACTTGTTTACAAATTAAAATATTACTTTTGTAAATATACCGTGTTGCAAAACTTGATATTTTACTACTTATGAAATTTAAGAGGACTCTCGATTGGAGCCAATAAAAAATAAAGGTTTAAAAGGTTGCGTTAGTAATTCTTTAGAGCTTTACTTAACCTTTAATTGCTTTGAGAGATAAATTAAGTTTAGGGTTCAATGCAAGTTATAATAATCTAGATTGGACTTAAACGATATAATTTTAAACAAATGTCTATTTCCAACTTACACTGTTTTCAAACAATACCTCTTTTAAATATGGTTAATGTAGCCATATTTCACATACGATATAATAAAAACTTCAATAATAAATATTAGGTAAATATGCATGTAATTACCTTATCTCTACTTTAATTATAAAATAGATGCGAGAGAATGTTATTTCATTTCAATAACTAAAATTTGATCAAATTTTCTTCTTATTTCGAATTCCCTTTTAATAGATCTAAGTGTTCTGCGTCAATTACATTAGCAAACTCCCGCGAAGAAAACGTGTGCCCTCGAAATAACCAGTGTTGGAATCTGAAAAGGAAAATTCAATCACACCCCACGTCGGATTGTTTTCAAGCTAAGCGGGGAGTCGGAGATTTTAAGGAAAAATGAAAATCTCGGAAATTGGTCCGGGCCTAATCACCAGCATCCTGCCATGGCGCAGGCAGGAGCAGACTCGTCCCGTCAGCAATGGGTTTATAGCTTTAAAATTACGTTTTTAATAGAAAGCTCCGATCGGGCGGTTAGGTCTCTATTTCGTTTGACTGCTATCGCTTTTCACTCGCATCCCGGCCAAGGAGTATGTGAGCAAACATTTGCTCTGGTTCGGTTTCGGTTCGTTTCTTTGTTTCCCTCTTATTTTTCCAGCGACTTGGCAATAAATTGACTTATCTGTATAAGCTGAGGGCAGAAAGGAATTTTCACAAATAAATTTTCTCGTATGTCGAACTCAATCCGCAGATGACGGGCAGGGAAAAACCAAATTAAGTTCTTGGGGGATGCTGGCACCGCAGCTGGCGAGCAGGCCAGGGGAGTCGACGTAGGCGTTTCCCTACATTTTCCTTAAAAAAAATTCGCTACGTGAAATTTATTGGTTTCTCTGTTTGCCTTTTGGCAATCCAGTCGGTATTGGGGGCGCACTATGCCCCATCCCAAGACATGTATTTTTTGTGATTCCGTCTCGGGTGGTTACTGCAGGGCATGCCCTTATTAGTTAATGAAATTTAAACGAACTCTACAAAAGCATAGCCCAGCCTCGGCTTCTCTGCTTATTAAAAGTAAAAAGGAAAAAATCTTCGAGTTTTCAGTTCAATTTTATGCCTCACCCCGACACTGAGAGCAATAATGCGGAAATTCGGTTCTAAAATGTGTAAAATTCATGAATATGTAAATTGTGCAAATGAGTTCTGAAAAGGGTGCCCCATCTTTTCAGCAGCATCCCTAAAGCTGTAAAAATTTGCAATTTATGGCTCTGAATGAGGATTTTCACCTGTTACTGGTGCTTGTTTAAGGATCATACTCTATATTGCGCTGTTTTCCTTTTTCCCCGGTTATTAGTTAATTGCGCTCGTCGTGGAGGTGCTGATAAGCCAAAGTTTAAGCCTGAATAAATAACGCAACCCAAAAATAGACTTTTCCAGCATAAGCTTTGAGAGACTAGGAAATACTCATGAATTTAACATGCTCATTTCGCCAAATTAAGGATGAAAGCAAATAAATAGGTTCTTTTTTCATTCTGAGCAAAACCTTAGGATATTCACATTCGATTGGAGATAAGCAATTGAATATTTATCCCGGCTGGGAAAATGCAGTCTCGAATCATATACCCAGATCAGCAGGGGTTTTATTTTCATTTTTATCCGAAAACCTGGATGGTAGTCCAGTTGAAAAATTTCACACCCCGTCTACGTAATTTATTTTTGGGGGGTATAGGGAATTTTGGGTCTCTCGACCTCTTACGTGCGGAAATAACGTGAAAATGTCCTGCCGCATCGCTTGATCGAAGCAAATTGATTCATTACGAAGCGTAAAAAATTCGATTCCTTCCTATTTTCCCTTCTTTTTTTTTTCTTTCTGAAGATTCAAGAGCTCATCGTCAGGATGGTGCGAGAAGCTCTTCCTGAAAAAGGTTCTGGTACAACGCATTTTCCAGAAAAGCCATAAGTAAATTTACCCCCGTCATAACTCAGCCGAACCCCGCGCAGCCAGGTGTGCCATCCTGCGCAAAGTTCATTATTTTGGCAATTTGGAGATGTCAATTAAACTCAAATGAAATTCTGTGCATGTAGGTGTGAGGGACCGCACCAAATACACCACGCACGCAGCAGCGAACTGGTAGATGTCTTGAATAATTTGTTTATTGTTATTATTCATAGAAGCAATGAACCGTAGATTCCCCATGCGAGTAACGAGCCTTCCAGCCAGTTTTATTGCCTGCGAGCAAATTAAATCAATAGACACAATCTGCTCGCGAGCATATATTTATAACATGGTCGCTATCTTGGCTAGAAGCAGATAATTTTCTCCCAGACTACATCAAAAATGTTGCGGTAAAACAGGAGTCATTTCCATAACCCAGCTTTGCTTTTAGCGCTCGCACACTTGTTCCAACTCTATGGAATATGGCCAAATTTATGGGCTTAAACAGTAGTTCCCCCCGCGCGGAACAGCTGAATCGCGTGACTGCCGCAATTATGCATTAAAATTTATTTATAAATAAAAATAAGCATCCAACTTTCCGCAGATAGGCTGAAATTCGAGGCATTTGCATATGGGAATTCAAACTGCAGGGGAACCCCCTTTGGGGAAGGTGTAGACGCTTTTGCAGGTCTCGATTTATTCGCTCCTACTGCAAAATACTTGTGCAGGATTTCGTGGTTGGCATGAATTTCGTTAAGCTTTTACGTAAGACCGAATCCTGGGCTTTTTCAATTACGAGTACGGGCCCGACCTCGCCGCCTGTGTCCTTTTCAGCCGCCCTGAGACGAATCCGAAATGAGAGTTTAATGCCTTTGTACTTAGAATGGTAAACGTATTTCTAGTCGGGTTAACGTCGCTTAATGGCGCCGACAACTGTCGCCGGAGTTGACCCACTTGTACTCCGCCAGCCGTCCGGCCGCCTTCCGCGATGCGATTAAAAAGATGAAAAGGATAAAAATTGAGGAAAGTTTCCCTTTATTGCACGGAGTTGATAATTGTGCACTTCTTTAAGTAGATTGTAGACTCAGAATAAAGAGGAACACGCTGAAGGGAAGAGGCTGCCACTGGCAGGGAAATTTTCATGTGTCCCAATTTTTCTGTCTTTATGCGATGTGCCCCAGCTGATTACCATAATTAGGATAACGTCGAGAGAGTCGGCATAATAATGAAGAAATCTAAGGCAACACCAAAATTGAATTCACGGACTAAAAAATTCCGAACAAAAATCTTTTTATATTTCCGGCACAAGCGAGGCTTAATTGAGTTAATTTCATCTCACGTCTCATCGCAAACGCATTTTGTTGGAAGGCAGCTGAAGTATAATCCCTTAAAGCCCTTGTAATGCTGTAAAATGAATTAAAATATTTTTGAAACAATCCAAAAGCTGAAAATACCTCTTGAGCAACCTTTGAAAACCCGAAAAATACTATTCCCTTTGAAATGCATTTATATATGTAGCAAAAACAGAAACGATCTAAGGAAGAAGGACATTTGATACACACAAAATATTTAAGGGATGATGGAGAGAGAGTATTCAAAATGTGAAAATAATTTATGAAAGAAATACACAAAGCTGTCAAAAAGAAACTAAAACTGTGCACAGATAATTTTTGCGGGCAAACACGAATTAAAAAAAAGTTTAATTTGACGTATAAAAGAACTTGGACATTTTTATGAAAGAAAACTAGGTTAATAAAAGCTTTTTCAGGAAAGACGAATAATAACTTTGAAATGAAAAAATTATTCTACGAAAATGATCCTTTTAGCTTAATGTCCAATACTTACAATTCGTATCCTTTAAATTTAATATTTTTATAGCTTTCGAAACAAAATAGATAAGTGTCTGGATTTTATTTTACCATGACCCTAAATTATCGAGCGTAGCAGTTTATCAATTGAATACTTTGTTCCAGTTGTTTGCGAGTGTCAAAATTTACTGCATAAATTGTCATATCTTTTGATTGCGTTGACTTAGAAGTTTGATTTTTCCACAACTGCAAGGGATTGCATACCAGAGTATTTGATATTAATTTTTACTTGATACCTTTACGTGCTCCCACGAAACAGGGTCTTGACAGACAGACAGGCAAAACGAAAAGGCAAAGGAAAACGAAGTCATCCTATAAGGGTTCCCTTTCACATTTTGAGGTACAGAACCATAACTAGCAAACCTTATACTCGTATAGTAATTTCCGTAGATTTACATGCAAATAGAAAATCAGATTGATGTTGTAAGGCATTAGCAATACTAAAAGAAAAATTGCTTTTCAAAAATATTATTTTATGAATAATTTTATATAAATAGAGAAAATATTAAGAACTGAGAAAGTGCCAATTAATGACTAGATTCAATTCCACATTTAAAGAGAAGTCAAACAGCACTTTTTAAAGTAAATTTATACAGCTTAAGTTGCCTTAAAGACTCTATCTCCATGCTGCCAAGCAAGGCCACTGCCACACAGCCCCACACCACCCACAGCACCTATTTGCAAAGTAAAGTTTTGTATGCCCAGAAGAATGCTGTTCACAGAATCCGATGTTGTCCTAAGCCCCGACGTCATGCCCAAGCTTTTTATTAATTAACTAATAAACAAACACTCAATAAACAAAGATTACCAGGGAATTAAGACTGCCGGGGACTTCGGAGAATTTATGCAAATCTTGACAAACGCTAGGGCCGGGTGCGGTTATCCCTGATGATACACGTTAATCTTACGGCAATGTTCGAACTCGGAGACAGCCATAAACAGGATACGGGGGATGTACTTTCCCGGGATATTCTCATATCCTGGCAAGTAATTTCTAGCTGGCAAACATTTTGTCAAACGTTCGGGAAGAAACGGGAAAATATGTTAAACCACATCGGAACGGAATTGGAGCATTAAAATTGATTTTTACGGGGCTGCATATAAAGTCAATATGTGGGGGGAAGCTTCAGAAAAGACCCATCCGGGGTGGCCAAACATTTGACTATTACGACAATAATCCAGCTCTTGGGGAGCGATCTTATATAAATGCAATGTGTTGAGAACTCGAAAGAAGATCGCCCTTTTATTAGCTCCTGTGGTCCCGGTATCGGGCCCGAATGTCTTTAATTTGCATTTAAAGTCGAAAGCAATATTGCGGGCTAACCTTTAGAAACTAAAATTCATTTGAATGTGTCCTGTATTACTGGGGTGTTCCAGCCCCAATATAGGAGGCTCCTCTCTGTATTTGCATATGTGGGTGCCAGGGAGCGCCAACTGTTTGCGAACTGTGCAAGTATTTATTTTATTTTTTCCCTTTATTCCTCTGCCCCAGTAAATGTAACCCACTTGGGCATTTAAATTATTCGCTTTTATTCAAAAGATAAATACCGTCTGAAATAAACACTAGAACACTTCAAACTAAATATCCAATCGGGCTTTCATTAATTATGAAAAACTTTAAAAAGTTTAAAACTTCGTGCCAATATTGTCCAGGGCGCACTGGGGAGACCTGAATAAATGCACGGGTCCGTGAAATACGAAAAGACAAAATCTTACTTTGTAACGAAGCGAAACAGGAGTCCTTTCCGAGGACCATTGGAGATTCAGGGGCTATGAGATGGACCAGAATAAGTAGAAACATTTTAAGAGCTCGAATAGACGACGACGCGACGGTTCGCGAATATTTCCACGGAAATTTCTCGGAACTGAATAAATTTTAAATGAATTTAACATGAAGAATGAATAATAACCCACTCCAAGGTGGGTGCATCAAGGGCAACAGCTTAAAAGAGAAAAATCCCGCGGGACTGCTCTAAGAGGAATGAATTTTTTCCTGCTCGAAGGAGTTTCAAACATCCAAGAACTCAAGTAAGCGAAATAAGGGAAGACAGGGTTGAATATTTCAGTATTACATACATGCAAGACGATGAGGCAGTAGGTTTTACACCGAAAAGTCTATTTGAAATCTGGAACCGTTTTTGAAGTACAAATTGGCAGGTAAGTGAATTCCAGCCGTTTTGGCAGAGCAAAATATAACAACTAAAGCGAAATTCACTTTTGATCTGAAAGAAAAGCTACTAACATAAATATGTATTACATACATATGTAGATATATCTATCATTTGTGGGTTATCGCAGCTGAAGAATGTTACAAAAAAAAAAATAATATTAGTACACACACATACATGCAAATGTCAAGCAAAATGACGCAGGACCTGACAACCAAATTTGCTCACGCAGTTGCAACCACATGTTTCAATTAAAAACAGAACACAGGGAATTTTAAATGAAATTTAACTTTATTCGAAATCCCTCACCGAACAAACTGCTATTCGATGAGCGGTAAATAAATACGTACTATTGATTGGAATTAACTCACTGGAGCAGAAAAACGGCAATACTATCGCGAAAGTTTGGACGGAATTTGAATATTCCAAAAATATTAACGATTCATTTATGAAAATGATTATACTAGTTTTTTATTCTACCGCACTTTGAAGCGCATGTAGGACATATTTACACTTTTTGGACGAAACAAAAGCATTCAAATTAATCATATTAAACCAATAAACAATATTTATCTCTTATAGACCTCACCTTGCCAATTCCACTGTTTGTTTAGCTTATTCCACAGCTGCACAAATCAGCGAATTTTTGCTCGTTTAATATTATCGATAAAAGATGAAATCATAAAACACGTTATTTTTATGTTTTGCGGTTTAACCAAAAAGTTATCAAATAATGTCAGTACTATAATTAATTTTCATTGAAAAGTTATTGTACTCCATGTATTGCACACAAATTCAATGTGGTTTTGCTAAGCGGTCTTCATGTAATTATACCTATCACATTTCTAAATAGTGCTTAATTGAATTTATTATATTATTATTTTTTATTAAAGAAAGACAAAAAAATATCTGTGCAATACCATCTAAATATGTGCGAACTACAATATTTAAGAAATGAAATCTCGCAGAGGAAATTTTCGTTTCAGTTTAATATTAAATCTTTAACACTGTCGAATTTACCAATAACATTTATAAAAGCGTAGCTACATTGAAATAGTAGGAGTGATTTCCGTTTTCAAATTTTTGAAATTGTCATTGAAAAGTTTACTCGAAAACGTCTATGAACTATCTTTAGATCAAAATATACATATTATTTATAAGTATGTTAAACATACATACAAGTCTTGTTTTGGTTAATATACCATACTTTATACTTTAATGTGCACCATCAAAATCTTATCAGCAAAACCACTGGTATATGTATATTTTATTATTGTTCATAATAAAAATGTATGTAAAAATCAAATACAATTTTTTTGTTCTGATAGAAGTTGCAAAAATGCAATCTTAAATTTTAAAAAATTGTAGTGGTAAATCAGAGAAGTTTTCATTTTCGAAAGAGTAGTTTTACTTAATTTTTTTTTAAATAATGAGAGAAAAGTAACAAAGATGCAGTGAATTTTTTTCGATAATGTGTTTTCGAGTAAACGTAAAGATTTTCGACACTTATGTCAATAAGTCGACTTAGATAATATTAGATAATATATTTTACATATTAGGTAGATATTTAAAATTAGATAATACGAAAATCGATAAATTGAGAAAAGGACTGAGTTCGCTTCAAATTGTTTGAGTTTAGCAGTAGGGATTTGTTAACCAGTTCCCTCTTGTTTCGGATTATGCGACTAAAGTCTTATTTTAGCATGGCAGGTTCGCTTATTTCCGAAGTTTGAAGTTGGAGCAAAGGAGGCAAAGCCTGACCAAACAGCATATTTCATGGAAAAGTATGGCAAATTGTAATCCTGAAAAACCACAACGATACGAGTCGCAGTTATTAATAATAACGCCATTTAGCAGGAGCAGAGCTTCCATAATTTACAACTCGAAACATACAGTTCCCGATACCAGGCTGGAGCTGGTTGTCCAAGACCGACAAGCGACTTATTAATGTAAAGAGAATTTTTAACTAATTGGGAAAATTTGCGAAGAACGCCAAAATGAGTAACTCCCGACATGTAAACGCGGGGGTCTTTGATAAAAGGCGATGAGTTTTAGGGCGGTTAAACATTCATCTCGGGTGTGGGTGGACCAAGCGCATTTGCCTGCCCTTCCCAAACTAATTTAAGAGTATTTTAATGGCGCCGCCTAAAGCTCACTCTACCTCTTCTTAAAGTGCCAAAAATTCTCAAGACAAAAATCTTTAGGTAAAAAGCAGCTTCGGGCTACCTGGCACAGACTTATATTCTGTTTCACTCGTTCCCCGCCGTAATTTTCTAGCACCGTAGCGAACTGATACTGCAAAGTTCGTCTTTTATATTAAAGCATTTTTTCCTTTTGTTTAGAAGATGAGAAAATAAATGTAAATGAATCTGAATGAAAAATGATGCCTCTGTAATACCGCGTTTATCGCTGGGAAATATGGATTCGAGCGGGCCGCAACTAGAACCTGGTGTGGGTCATAAGAAAGTTGAACATAAAAAATCAATAGCGGGAAGATTCCCAGGTCCAGCATACACGACCACAGGAATCCCCCGGGATTTATTGCTTATGTAACCGACCTCATCTCAAACTCAAATTCTACGAGCATTTGAACGTAAAGCAGGTGTTCATTTGTCTTGCGAAAATTCGGAAATGATTTATTCGAGCGGATTTCACTTGATTGATTGCACTGTAAAGAGCAGTTGTTAGAATTGCTGAAGTACATAAGTGTTAAATAATAAAAGTTGGCATCGGTAGGGATTTAACTGAACGACGTAGCTGCTATTTGCATATTGAATGTGGATCATAAAAATTTCGGCGGATGGTTATCTAGATCCGTTTTCATGATCTATGCTGTGTATCCTATCACGTAAGACATCAATTTTTGCAGGAGCGCTCACGAAGAGCAGCAATCCATTAGGGCCCCTCCCCTCTGAATTTCCCACGGTGTCTACCTGAGGCTTCCGCAAAATCCTGGCCCAACACTACCGAAGCCGGGCATTAATTATTCCTCACTAATTATTGTTTTCGTTTCATTCCGTCACTTAATCCCACAACAAAACGTCTTGAAGGGTTGGATGTGTCACTTCTGTTATAAAGCAGGTGTCACCCGTAATACCGGAATGAATACTTTACAATCCGACAGTTCATCCGTGTTCGGAGCAAACAGGGCTCAATTGCGGCATGATGTGCACATGTTGTACCCTGCTCGGGGATGTTTAACATCATCCTGCGAAGCAATTAGTAAATCAATTTCCAATGACAACTCAGTTTAGTCTGAGAATTTACTGGCTGGCCGGGTCTGGTCCCGGAATGTTTACAAACAGGCGAAGAGGAATAGCCCTGTCTTTTTGTAGTCGCGGCGCGCCGATGCTCCAAGTGACGGGACCTGTTGGGAGGCTATCCTCGGACTGGCAAATGCAATTATGGCCGTCAGGATATTGTCGAGTTTATCGCCAATTTAAAACCTAATTGATTTTGTGGGAGAGGAACTATGTATATTAAAGTGATTACTTCGGAAATTTACGGAATGGATAGCCGCCGCAATCTTCGCTTTCATTGGTGGTAATTACGTGAGACTTCATTTTCAATTGAATAATAAAATCGATTTAACTTTTTTGGATGTGCCAATTAAAAAGTTTTGTAAAAGAATAGAGTCATTCAGCTGAAAGTCCAAAAGATAATTCGATATGAAAATAACGTCAGCCCACGGTACCAAAATGTAGAGTTATAACATTCTGATGATGTAAAATATGTTTAAACTACATTTGATCGATTTTTACTTCATGCACGTACCAGAAAAAATAAATAAAATTGCTATTAAGTCTAACATGTGAGCTTTTATACATACATGTAAAAGTAGGACATTTTGTACCACATTAAGTAATTGTAAAATAACACAGTACCAACATAAAGCCAAATAGGTTTATATTACATATTTTGAAAATCTTTTCAAAATCAACTAAACAACAATCGTTTGTACCTTTCAACTTTCAATAATAGTTACTTTCAATAGAAAAATATACATATGTATATCAAAATGTTTTTTTCTATAACAATAAATTTTTAAAGAACCACTTTAACATTTTTCATTTTATTAAGGCATCATAGTGTTCCGAAAAATAAATAGTCTCGGGTTGATGACAAATATTTATAAAAATACTGTTTCTTAACGATTATATCATTCAGGATGAATCTTACATGATTCCTTCTTAAAATTATCACTTTTTATTGGAAAACTAAAGGTTTTTTTAATAAGGACATAACAATTTTGTATGTAAACTAACAAAGAATATTTCAGATATTGCTCTGAAATTTCTTCGGATTAAAATACAAAATTGTTATGTCCCTACTAGAAAACTCATTATATTCTAAAGAACCATGTTATTATTTACAAACAATTTCCAATTCCACATGTTAGACTTAATTTTCCATTACAAAATTAATATTTTATTGTATTCTGACCATCATTTAAATATTTTATAAGGGATATTTTCTTTTTAAGTTACAACCCTTTTTGAATTTTTAAGCATACTGACCACTGAAATTTATTAATTATTTTATAGAATAATGTATAAAATTTAATCATATGTATGTATTTTACGCGCCACGTGATAAAATGCAAGTAATTAATAAAGTCTTGCTCCACAGCTTGCATACATGCATTTTAGCAAAATTTGCAGACTACCATACCGAATCATCTCTTATTCATAGAATAAATCTGTGTACGGACGTTGTGCATTTTTAATGTTTTCATAGATTTTAAGAGTTCTCTCCTTGCTTGAAATATTTCAGTATTTCTTTTAACCCCTTGTAATAATATCAGATTTCCGTTTTGTTTAAAGAGTGGACCTCAGTTATGCTATTCATCCTCAGCACATAACTTAAACTGTATTGACTAAACTTTTAACCAAAGTTTTCTTAAAAGAGAATGCTTAGTTTATTTCCTCTGATCAAAATATCTAATATCTAACACAGTTTTCCTCAACCCATACGCCACCGAAAATGCCATTGAATGCGAAAATTGCGACAAACATACGTGGAATTTCCCTTCTTCACTTCAGGACCAATATACCATTTAAAAAGGCGAATTCCCGGGAATATGACAAATTATCTGAAAATTTCCTCTTTTATATCTTCATATATGATTTGTTGTAACATGTCTTTACCCATGTGAATGGGGTAAAATACATAATAATTGTTCTGTTATTGTGACACACCTACATATCATGTACGGATATTGTACAAGTATGTCATGTTAAACCTTCTTTTTCATTTTAAAATTTCCACGAATTTTACCCTTCAAGGATCCGAATGATAAATTTGGTATATCATACATTCGCTGATTGAACCAGACTTTGTTTTGTCAATTGTGCACTTGACGCAGAGAAAGGTTTTCCTGAGCTTCGATCACAAAAGACCCAATATTTAACTTAAATCGTTCGAAGTTGAAAATAATAATAAAAATTCTTTTATATCGCCCAATTGGTGTCCCAATTATAAAGACAAAAGCATTAACTTTCCTTGTCAAGTGGTCTAATTTTATTTTGTGATTGTTACTTAATAGTAAGTCAATTATTAGTAAAATTGAATTTAAAGTAGTTAAATCCAATTATAACATTATAAAACCTTTTTTATAAAAATGTTATACAGAAGGTAAAGAATTTATTAATTTACACAAAAATTACTCGGAATTTAACATTTTCAATCGTCATTATTTTATTTAAAATTTTCAAAGCTTCATTTCGACTGATACTAAATTTTACTTTTATGGCTTTTAATTCAAAAGGATATTATTTGTAGTTTTGAAATATAAATTTTTTGAAAATTAAAATTTTCGTTATGTCATCGGATACGTACGCAATTTGCGAGATCTGTGCAACCACTATACATTTTAACAATTTGTGTCACTTACTGCCTTCTTGTTTAGTCCTTGATAATCAATTTTTCCAACTCCTTGTCTAACCACAGCCGTTTAATGAGCTGATTAAAGTGGGGACTTTTGACTCCTTACCAGCGCCCCGACGCGCCGCTGTGCGACACAATTGGCCTGGGTGGAAAACACTTTCCTCTTGTAATTAGTTTTCTTTGAATTCAACTGTCGTAGACGTGGAGTGCCCCGCAAAGTTGCCGAAAGCCCTACAAGCGAGCTATTCCTTTCCGATTACCATCGAAATTTGAATGAAATTGTCTGATTCGGCGTCAGTCAGATAGTCAGATGCCCAAACCAAGGCAATTTAACTTTGGCGGAGACGAGCGAATTCGGGGGAAAAATCAACGCAATTTGTTTACGGGTTGCTGATGAGGGCCTCGTCCGCCTGGTTGTCAGCGGCAGTACCCTTGGCTCCCAGGACCCAGGACGAACTCCGTCGTCCCTATAGCTACACATTTCTATCAGAAGTTTCTACTTTTGATTAGGGTCGACATTCCTTGCAAGTTTCTGTTTACACATTTTTGAGCGCAGGACTAGATAGCAAGTGCTTAACTTTTTGTTTGACATTATCTGCGGAGAAATAGCTCCGTAGACCTTTACCAGACCCACACCCAAGTATCCTGCTCAGCTGTGGATGCCGTTCGAATCGATTTTCAAGACGGACAGACAGGTAAATGGGAAAATCGGAGCTAGTCTGCAAACCGAGCGAATGCCAGGAAGCAAGTAAATTTGCTCAGAAAATACGGGCCCGCACGCGGAATTAAAATCGTTCCGTGAGCCAATCTCGCGATTCAATAAGACACCTGCCCGCGGGTCCACCTTAAGTAGCTTTTTGTAATACATCTGGCGGGGCCCTGGCCCGGCTGACAGTTAATCAATTCGCCAAATGTTTAGTCTCGAGCAATTACGGCCTCAAAATTGAAATAATCCACGTGCGGTCGAGATATTAAAACACTTCCCGCCCACAAAGGAGCAGATGTAAACAGTCTGGGCTGGATCTATTAGCCGGAGCGGAACTTGTTGGGATGTATGCGGAAGGCGCTCGGGTTCGTGCCGAGTAAACAACTTCCACTTTAAGATTTATGTTCATGTCGTAGCAGGAACACAAATTTTTGTCGAATCCTTGACTAGACATACTATTTTTGAGACTGCGGTTGAGAAATACAAAGTCCGAGAAGACCCCAACCAGTGTTTTAACTGCCACAGTTAAAAAAAGAAAATAAGCAGGTATAATATAAAGTAAATTAATTATACTTTTCTTTTTACTTTGTGTAAAATGTATTTTATTGATTCATTTAAAAATTGCTAATCATTAATGTGCAATTCTTTTCTTTCCTTATGTAGAATCAAAATTGTAACAAATCCTATATTGAACACATTTAAAAATTGAAATAAAATATAACCTAATAAATGAAAGGTTTAATCCTTGTCCAGATTTATGAAATACAATAATTCCATAATTCTTACCAAACCTATTAGGAAAGAAGTTTTTCATGAGCGTGCGCTACTTGTGAATTTCATTCTCTATCAAATTGTACATATTGGTTAACAAAACAAAGTGAAATTCATAAGCATTTCAAAAAGTCTAAAGACTTTAGCATTTTAATATAGAAGTTAACGGTTAAAGTTTTTATTTTAGCTGCATTACAAGATCGTTCAAAAATCCGTTATCTTGTAAGATATTTTCATTATATACCATATTTTGTTACACTCTTCATTTACGCAAATATGTGTATAGAATTGATATATCACTTGGTTAACTATAAAATTATTGAAAACCAGTGTAATTTAGGTATATGTATGTATTTACATTGGATCTTAATTATCACCAACTATTTCAAATCATGATCTTTGAAGCTTAAAAGCATTATATATATATTATAGTATAATATAAAAAAAAGAAAATTATATCAATCAACAAAAACCTTTGCACAAATTTGTTTAGTAAAACTACAAATGATTAGTATCTTCGCATAATGAAGTTAAAAAAAATATATAATTATTCAGATTCGGTGAAAAACAACATTCATCGAGTTTTGCATATGCTGTGAATTGTTTTATTTTAAAACAGACCGATGGAAGACTTATGCTTCATCAACGGAATAGACAAATCTACTCGTACTTCTGTTTAAAATTTCCAACCAACATATAAACTTATGAAAGCAAAAATATACATAAGTAGTATGGTATATGCGAAGAAATTTTCAGAGAAACTAATTTAAATTAATTTTCTAATTGCAATTTCAAAATGAGAAAATGACGAATTGATTATTAGATCAAAATAGGTCGTTTTCTACAAGAACAGAAGAACTGAATTAGAAAAATAATTATTACAGAAATCGAGCAAATAGATGAAATCAATTTCGATACTTATAACCGTATTTATCTATGTATATTAGTTTAAAATGCACTTGCTTTTGCTATTAAACTACATTGATGTTCCAAAGACAGAATTTTATATTGATGTGTTTTTATTTCAAGAGTGTACCGCGGCGCAAAACAGTGTGTGGGGCAGGGTCGCTAGCATCGACTATAATCAAGTCATTAAACAATTGTGTTTAAACAAGCAGCTGCTAAGCCGGAAAATTTATAATCAATACTTCAGGGACATGTTCCTTGCTTGCAGAGTAATACCCTGGAAAACCAAATTCAGGTAAGTTTATTCCCAAGACCGACACACACTCTGCAATCCATCACAATCACATAAATTGCCACATCTCTAGTAAGGTACACATGTTGGAAATTAACATAATTGCAATAATTGAGTTGGAAGACGGCAGGTAGATGAAAGGCGAGCTCTTCCTAACATATTTAGCTCCAAGTAGGATAGGAGTCACTGGCCTCACGTGACACATTCCTCCCTGATATAAAGATGAAACACATTTCATTCCTCACGTAGTTTGAAAGGATACTCACAAGTATTAAAAATTCAAAACGATTAAAGGTCTGAGCTCGGCTTTCATTCATTTCAAATTTTAAATAATATAAAATAAGCCCAAGACTTTGCGAGTATGAATGCATTCCCTTTTAAAACCTGAGTGAAAAGGTGACAGCATTAAAATTACTTCACCTCAATGTACCTATGAATTAAATATCCTTAAAAGTATAAATAGAGAATTCATGGTTGAGGTAATGGGCAGATAGTTTCTATAAATAAGGTATAAGGACTAAACCTGACTCCGCCCTAACTAGAGAATAGTATAAAAAAGTCTGCCACGGTATTATGCATAAAAGCAGGTACCTTAGAAATGAGCTTCTGCTATTTATTCACCCAAAACATAGACTGAATTTTGAATGACTTTTATAGTCGCTCCATGAACTCAATTAATTCTATGCACTTAATTCTTCCTTTTTACATGACTTTGTTCGTGTTTTTCACTTTATATTTAACTGCATACCTATTTAAACTTCGCTTTATAAATTTATGTCGAAAATTGTTTTGAAACTATATATGTATGTAACTCCACAGACATTTCTGAATTGATTAATATGTATTACTTTGAAGTCAACCACAGTTTTGCCACTGTTATTTTGGGATTCTGGTTGAATTAGCTCAACAATTTTCAGAGAAAATAGAACAATGTTTATTTGTACGTGTTGTACAACGATTCCTGTTAAATTTGTTTGCATAGCCTATTAAATCCATTTAAATGCACTTTAAGTCAAATAAAAAATGTATAAAAAACGGACATATGTAAACAAATATTGGAATCAACTCGTATCATAAATTAACACTTCCCACAACACATATGTGATCTTACATAACAAATTTGCATGTAAAATATCAAGTGCAAAAAAAGAATAAACATTGCCATAATTTAGAAAATAATTGTCATTGTGTGGGTTATTTGGACATGTGCTCCTATATACATTGCCAAAGAAATGAATGTAAAAAAAGAGATCTACGAAAGCTGTTAGCTGGATAAATTTTTCAGAAACTTGAGTAAACTACAAAACAGAAATTAAGGAAACTTTCGGAAAGTTCGAAAAGTTCTACGAGCACGTTTAGGCTCTTTAATGTGGAGCTGCATGGCCGTGGGCCATCGAAGCGATTGTAAACAGCCAATAAAAACATTTCAAGGAAGAAACTTCTCAAAAACATTTATGACTCTGCACCCTTTAACTCAAGACGGTACATCACATTTGGTTTAATTACCTGTGAAAGTAAACCCTCCAAAATACCGTGGGAATGCAAACAAACCAAAAACTGACAAATCACTTTTACACTAAGTGCTCTTTTTACAGTCTAAACCTTCCCACGGATATTCAATATAATCTCACATAGAAAACTCCCAAACAACGACAAGCGACCCTCGAAATTTTGCTTTTTAATAAAAAAATCACCAAAAAGCATTTTGTCATTAAACATGAGACGAGTCAATTCAGGGAAAGCCGTAAATCGCAAAAAGGCCGGGCAAACAGAGCGGAAATTCATCTCCTCCACGCCCATCAGGTTCAGAGCGAATAGCACAGCTCACCTATTTCAGGCGGTAACTTTTTGTCATAATTTTCGGTAGATTTATAAAAACATTTTATTGACAGACAAACGATGCATGAATCTGCTCCTCTGAATTCATAAAATAAGTTTTTATCACCTTTTAGCAGCGGTTTGACTGTTTCTAATCCAAAAAACTCTATATAAGGATAATAACAATTAATAAATTTAACACCTTCGTAACCAAACAACGTCGTCAATCAGCCCGACTTAAAATAGCTCTTCCATATAGGAAAATCCGAACCATGTTTCTAAACTCACAATCACCACATTTTCTCTGTTTCTTAATAAATTTTGATGAAATCTGCTCTCAGTGGAGCAGTCTGACAAAATTTATGAGCTGGAATAAATACAAATTGCGCCCACTTATTTGAAAAAAACAAATCGTAATAGAACATTCAAATAATAAATAAAATATGATTTATTGTAGCCAAAAAACGTTGAGTTTACATTGACCAGCGGTCAGTGCAAAGCTTTTCGAGGTTTCCTACAAATGGTCTTAGAAGTGGAATACGAAAATGTGGTACCGATCAGAACTCATTATTTAGGCTCTTGATTATTTTTGGCTGACGTGGTGTTATAATTATTAAACTTTATAAATACTTGTCTCTTCACATTCAGTCATTCATACATTTTAAGCTAATTCCCCTTTTCTTCGTTTCTTTAGCTTAGTTTGAGTCATCCGTTTGTAGCTTGTATTAAATGCATATTAAATATAATAGATAAAATAAATCCTCGATAAATTTTGTGTAAACTTCTCAATGTCTCAAAACCCACTAATCATACAACTTGTCCACAAAATTAATTAGGTAGAAAATCCACTATTAGGTGGTAAGTTAGATAGTAACAAGATTTGAACTTAAAATTTGACTGGGCTTTTGAAATATTTTTTTTTGTATAAATGCATTTTGTGCACTCACCAAGTCACATAACAATAATTCTAAATGAATGAAGAATACTTCCAGAATAAATTTATCGAATTAACATTCTTGTTACCTCATTAAAATTGGTCAACTCTTATTAAATATCATAAATTTTCGCTTTAGATCTAACTCAATTTCCGACTTGGATGAAAATCTGTATTGATTTCTTGTTAAGTTTTTTTTTGTTCCGGTGATAATAGTAGTTATTCGAAATAACAAGGTATTCAAAAAATAAACCTCTCTTTTCTATTTAAAAATAGAATTTGAAAATTTGTGCACACTTAAAAGCTCATAAATCCTCCCCAAAAATCTCGCATATTAAATGTGAACAGAAATGTGTACTTCGTAAGATATTCAACTTGAAAAACACATTTAAAAGTTTTCATGTTATCGAACCCCACATTTAGTAAAATTGTACACAAATTTTTAATATGTTGTCCTTTATCTCAACAAGTAAAGGGCTCACAAATGTTATAACATAAGACAAGATAGTATTTATTTTAGGTAAAAATGGGTTTAAATTTTTCAACTAAAACTCACTATAAACACAAAGTATTGATACAAAACTTTAGTCCCATACATGCATATGTCCTTTTTTGATCTATATGTTTCTGTGTGCTGAACTATAACGACAAAGCAATAAGAGACGGCTAAATTCCGCCAAAAAGAAGCACGTGCTTTCTGCTAAAACTGGCCAAGTTTCATTTGAGTTGGCTCAAAAACAGCCCAGTTTTTGGTGTAATTAAAAATTCTGAGATTTGATCAAAACAGGGCACAAGACAAAAGTTGCTTGGTAAATTTTAAAAGAATTTGTTGTGGGGAAGAGCAACAGCCACTCCGTTGGCAAATTGAAATCTCCATCCGCAAGAAGAATTTTAATTACGGCTTTGCGGCGGCCGACCTTAGAACGGGCGGCGCCGACCGCAATGTGTTTCGGATAGACCAGGGGAGGACTGTCGGCTAACAATAAAAATCCATTAAATGTTTAGCAAAAATGCGAGATAACAAGGATCCATAATTCCAATTAAATCTAATTAACGCAATAATCCTCCGGCCGGGCGAAAGTTCTCGGGCCTCGTCTTCTACCGGGAAAAAGTTTGTTCTTTCACCCGGGATTGGGGAACAAAATTCAACCCCCCATTTCCTGGGCTCCCCCTCTCCCGGCGCATGTAAGAAATAAATTATTCGAGGCACTTAGCAATCACATTAAGGAGCTCACCCCTTGACTTTTCAGAGTCAAACTTTCTGCTGGATTGGCGCGGGAAAGGCCTGGGCGCCCACTGCCCATTGACTTAAACTTTTTAATATGTTGGCTTTCAACTCATTAAAACATAGCGAACAATTCATTCGGGCAAATACCACGATGGGTCAGGAGTTAAAGTGGATCCGCTCAACTTACTAAAATTTGTGTTCGGAGCGCTTTTTGTGAGCACTGATTGACCCCAAATCCCCCAATGTCAACTTTTAAGTATATTTAGCTTTCCGTGCGATTATTACCCTCAACTCCCTCCCCGTCCCGCTACCACCAAGTGAATTTGACTTAATCCAAGAAGGGAAAATTTTCTTCCCCGTCGAATGCGAGTCAATATCCGAAAGTTTTCCAAGAGTTTTGAGTTTATAAAAAATTCATCTCGTCGAATTGGGAATGTGGGGCACCCAGAGGTTCGTAAAACGGGTAAGTTCACAGACGTCCAATACATTTACAAACCGTTCCCACATTATCTTCTGACTAATTTTTCAGGTGCTGTGAACGGCACCTGTGCGGGCGTTAGCCAGTCAGGGGTTTCTGCTGCATGAGAGAACCTCCCGAAATATTCATGGATACCCCGAAACGGTGCCCCAGAGACTCACCTTCAAGAATGGTCCCATGTACGTGAAGATTTACCGGTGATTTGGCTATGAATTATTTCGGTGCTCCCAGAAATCTCGTCAACTAAATCCCAGATCCCATCCCTCGCAATTTCGAACCCCGCCTAACCTGCTAAAGCGCAATTCTATGTTTTTGTTACAATCATAGTATTTCCAAAAGCTCCGCAGTGTCGAAGTTTTAATCTCTCCGGATGTTTCATTTCAATTAAATGTGGATTACATGCAGTCAAAGGGTGACATATTTTTCCGGCACCCAGCAAAGTTTGGGGTGGTGCTCCTAGTAAAAACGATGTGTTCAGATTCAATTTTAAACTAAGTCAGTTTGAAGTTTTGTTCTGAAAAGGAGGACTGGGTACTTTGGGGATGTTTTTCCACAACAAATTTCAATGGATCCGAGGGGAGGCGGCTAGCTATCCTCTGAAATCGTAAAATTTTAAACAACCGAATGTTCGCTAAATTCGGCACCGCATGCATTGATAAAGCTTAGAATTGAATGGGGTGAACCAATTTTCAATTAAAAAACTGAAAATGAAAAGTGGAGCAGAACTGAACTGAATGAAGTTTTGAAATATTCAAGAATCAGTCGAAATCTATTGAATGATTGAAGGTTTCCCGTATGGAGAGAATAGTTTACTTGAATATACCAATCCAGAGAATTATTTGTAATAAATCAATAAAAGTATTTGTAATTATGACAATTTTATGATACTTTAACAATTCATGTATAACATATGTATAGATTAAACTTCATAATTGAACTCTTCCCGCTGTCGCGCTTATTAGAGTAGTAGGATTACATAGTTTTGTATAAAGTTATGGAACATTTTCTGCATTGCGAAAAGAAGGATTACAGAGACAAAAGGTAATAATTAATTACCATCCCTATATCCCTATTATAAAGTATACATAAAAGAAATTCAAAATCTGTTTGTTTGTTAGTTTTTTGCTCAATAAAGTCTAAACGCAGGGTCTCATCATTTCCACTTTTTACGTGAAAGCATTACATATTCCGACTTAACATATAGGCCTTAGAATAGTATGAAACGACTGAGCTCCTATCTTTTGGGAAACACAATTTCTATTCTGTTAGAAACTCGTATATTTTCAGGACTCAGGGTTTGGTTTGGATATTTACGCCCATATTCCTACAACTATCACTCCGAAACTGCACGTCCTATTGTTCGGTTACATACCGACACTCAAAATAAGGGTACACCCTTCATCCCCCGCATCATAATCCTTTTTGTTTTTTTATTGACGAGCTTCAAAATGGCACTTTCAAGATGGCGGCCAAATTTCAAGTTTTAACGGATTGCCATGAAAATTGGTTGTGGGAGTTTTTGGAGATTCTTATTGCGAATATAATTTGACAATTTAAGAATTCAAAATAGCGTATAAAGTATGGTGACGAATAATGATTGAAATTAATGAAATTCAGTGACATGAATTTCGTATCTCTACCAAAATTTGCAAATTCTTAATTTCTGATCCAAAATGGCGACGACAATTTTTGGAATTCCATTCGTGAAATTTCTTACTAGGGTACAAGTGATTTCGATATTTGTTTCATAAATTACGTCGAGATAGTTGCTTTTGCTGGACGTTGCAATTGTAAATTTTAATAGATTGCGATGTATGTATATTGGTATTTTTATATGCCGATTGCAATTCCGCTTCCAAGAATTAGATATCAAGATAGTATGTAGATACGAAGACTAATTTTCCACGATTCTAAGTAAGGTTATGAATAAATAAATTAGAATAGTTAATTTAATAGTATATATATACATATATATATATAGTAGATTTGATTATGAACATAGTATTTATAGATTTATAGTATTTATGATACGGATGACTCAAATAGTATTTTATAACATATTTATATTCACATTGAAATATGTCACGAATCGATTTCCTTTCAAATTAATAATTTCGCAGTCTCTAACATTTGGTTCTGTTGAAACTTGCCGAAGAAGAAATTGTAATAACAAAAATTGCATTTAAATCTGATCTAGATCGCATCTAAAATAGAAATAAATATTCTCTGCTCTGTTTAAACCTTTATGTTCAAATGACGTACTAGTATTTGATGCATACAAAACACCTTAAATGTAAGTTATTAAATCGAAAAACAATCACACGCTTATAGGAGTGGTTAATAAATTTAAAACGTATAACAAACAAATGTCGTATCAGGTATGAGTATAAAGGAAATGAATATTTTCAGAATAGGACTTATTCAGATATTTGGTACATTTCCCAAGATGCAGTATATGCATGAAATTGCATTATCTGAATAATTTAGCTAGCCATCTCCCCAAAAGGCTTAAATTCTCTTGTATGTAGTATATCTCATTCCATGAAGATTTTTATGTATACTCTGAATAAATTTATTTGCATACTTCCCTAAAGTCCTGACCTCTTGGAATAATAAACGTTGAAGAGCAGAACAATTTGCAATGCACATTTCTGAAATTTAAAGGGCCATATTATACTAGAGAAGGTGAATAGAAATACGTATATTATATAACTCTCTTTTCTCACTTTTATGAAACGATGTGATCGTCGCATAGAGGCTTGCTTCATTTTGTATTACTAGCAATCTTAATAAATAGCTGTTCATGGTTACAAATCTATACATACTTAAAAAAACTACATATTTTTGTGATTAAGATTAACTTTTTCTCCGTGGTCTATGAATATTTTTACTCTATTCAAACATAATATAAGCATATTTATAAAACATATATAGAAATATTTAAAAGTAACTATGAACTAAATATTTTAGTTCAGAATCATTCTGAAATCGTACATTTCGGATTTTAAAGCACAACTGATTTATATTTTATGCAGTACCTTTTTATTAAAGTACCTTACAAATAGGGTATGACAAATAAAGCCCCCTTATGAAACATTTATCTCTGAGTTGTTTATTTACCTTTTTTTCTCACAAGTGAAAATCATGTCATAATACATGTTGAAATGCAGACCTTATTTAATGAAATATTGTCAGCCAAATTGGAAACCTTTTAAATTATTCCTCACATTTGCTCGTTATTTTTATGTTTTGTTCTTTAGTCATGTTTTTCCCATATCACCTTAAAGAAAAGTTAATCAAAAATCTTTAAGTAAGAAATAAGTTAATTCAGAATTTGAATCGTACTGATTGCCTGATACTCGCCCTGAAATTTCCTTTTGATATACAAAAGATCCCCTTTTATGCATATAAATATATTTATATGTATTATGTTCCACCAATTAAAATATACTGAAAGTGTCCGATTAGGTAATTAAAATTTTGATTAATTAAAATTTGCTATGCGATTTTCAGTGACGGATTTACGTAAGCTAAACTAAGCTAAACTATTTTGGGTTCACAAACCTATCACTTTAGAAATGCCTAATTTTTTATTTAGGAACTAATTTAAAATAGTTTTAAAATAACTTGGAGTTCCAAAAATGATATCACTTTGTACGTGCTTTTCTAATTCAGAAAATGAATTAACTTTAAGCCTGGAATTATTTTCACCTATCCACTAATAATTTTGATAACTCAAATATGGGCCTTAAAAATATGCATAGAAATTATAAGCTTCTACTGTTCACAATAAGCGATTGTACATTTAAAATTAAATTATTTGTTTAAAATCTGTGAGGAATACGAATTTAAGAAAATAAATCTGTGCCTAAATAGATAGCATTGCCACAGTGCCCAAATTATTGTTCCAACTTCAGTTATTAAAAGCACAATAACGTTTTCATTTTCAATTAGGCTAAATATTGAGCAACTGAATTTCGCAGATAAATTTTTCATTTCACATATTTACGAGCAAATAGGTACATATGAATTTCAACAGCGAGAAAATTATTCGGAAAACTGCAGTTTAAATCCGACAAAAGAGTCCAACCCAACATTAGCTTTAGTTTCCATTCATTCTCTAAACAAATATTGAAAACTAATAAATTCGAAAATGTAACCTTTTGATGTGCTAAAATTGCTTTGAAAAACGTTGAATAATATCATGGACTGATTAAAGCTCCACAAATCGTAAATTGAATTTACCTACTACATTCGTTGTATTTCATTGCCTACCTTTCTGAATTTTCCTGCTGACCTCCAATTTATATATTTGTGTAGGTACATTCATGAAGAAACTATAAATTTAAATCGTTTTGCAGGCAATTTCGTTACTCATGAATATACCAAAATATATTTAAACCAAATAAATTGAGAATTTGTTACCAAGGTCAACCTGAAAAAGACATTTAATAAAATTCAGTGAAACAAGTGAATTAAATTATTTATATAATAAATAAGTGTGTGATTTAGAGATTAAGTTTTACCAATAGCACTTTTGGAATTAATAATTTCCTGAAATATTTAAAAAGTTTACGATTTATGTACAATACATTTCGTTTCCAAAGTATAATCAACAACATGTAATACATTTTTAAATCAGTATACTGATTTAAAATATCTTGAATAATAATAATAATTTGAATGTCAATACTTTCTTCTAGTTTTCAGTAAAAATAATCCAATCAATTTATATGAAACAAGTTCTTCGGTAGATCAGCGAACCAACTAAAAAGATAGTGTCCCATACATATGTATGTATGTGCTGGTTTAGATTTTTAGAAATTAAATTATTTTAACTGGCAGAAAAATTGAAATGAATAAGGATTTCAAACTATTTCAAATTTCGCTGTAATTGCTGTGAGGAAATTTGTTTTATTGAAAATATTTCACAAAAATATTAATAAATAAATTATCCACTAATATAACACAAATTTAATCAGTTTTAATGTTGCTTTTTTCTAAACACTTAATTTGCAAAATCAACTTTTTTATGTCTTTACTAATAGCTCTATACATTCTCAACTATGTGAAGTGAGCACAACTTACTTTTTTATACTAATTTCATTTCAAATGTTTCTTAGTTAATGAGTAGCTGTTGGTAAGAAATAAGTGAACAAGTATTTAAATAAAACATGAAACCACTTTTACCACCTGTACCAAATTCGCCCCTAAAGCGGCTACATTGATCGTATGATGCGCAATCGCACTAAATTAATATAATTAAATATTAAAATTAAATCTATTTTCTACGCGTTTTAATTTTTTTTAAATTTGAGTGTAATTGAAGGCAATTAATACTTATGTCCCTATTAAACCTTCAAAATTCAAGATTCGTAAAATATGTATGTACGTATTTTGAATAAGATATTCTTTTTAAAATGAAAGTCTAAAATTTGGCTAACATAAATAGTTTTCAATTTTATTTTATATCAACATACATACACATATCATAGATGGAAAAACCAATTTCATATTCGAGCATTTTGTTATTCTGAAATTTGGTATTCATAAATTTTAAGTTGTAAAATGAAAAATTGCTTACATAAACTTTCTTGCAACTAGCATTTAAAGATGGAAAACTGAACTATAGCAAAAATATGTATGTGTAGGTATTTATTATAACAGGCACATTCAACATTTCATCTGCTTTTAGCTCCAACAGTGTGAAGCTACACAAACATCTAGATCCGGAAAAAGGAAAGCAATAAATGGCAATAAATCAAATGTTTTCGGCTAGTACAAACGGAAAAAACGAGAATCAGTATGCTTCCTCCAGGAAAAACGCAGAAATTGTAATCCCCTGGAATCCCAACGATAAAAAAACTCCCCAACGAGCCACAAAGTGTGGCACGACATCAAAAGCACATTAGTCAGTGGATTGGTAAACATCGAGAAACATTCGGTAACATGGTAAAATCACAGCATCGGAAAAAAAAGAACACCAAAGCCATGTTTATTTGGAGAGCATCCATTCATTACCACCGGCCAGCCGACGTCTTTTACCAGCCATGGACCGGTGATGCTGCGGATGAATCTCGCGAGCCAATTGCGAAACATAATTTTACTTACGTTTGTATTCAGTGTAGTCATCAGCGGTAGCATCTGCTCACGACACTGTTTCAAATTCAAAACAATTTCTAGCATGAGCCACTGTCACCTGTGGCCAGTCAACGCAACATAAACCACTCACCAGTTAAATTTTTTAATATTAGACAGACTGTCTCAAAAGAAACTGGTTGTTGCACGCCGATTTGAATTCACGAAATTACTTTTTCCCAGCCTCACTAAAATTTAAATATTTTTCGGTGGTAAAGAGACGGCGTCGCAGCGCACCTTACAGTATGAACTATATACTAAGCCACCATCCCTTCCTAACGGGCACTATCAGTTTTCCCGCATAGAATCCAGGACCGGGATAGACTCGGGCCGGGATGGCCCCGCTTGTCACTCACTTCACAATCGCGCCAGGAGCGCCGTTTCGTAATCCAATATCACTTGCAAAATTCAGTGCACCGCAATCACGGCGGGCACTCTAATTGAGATTCGATTACAGTCAATTGACACCTTCCTCGTCCAGTTTTTGAGATGGCACACACTAATTAATTAACTATTTGTTTACAAAGCGACAGCCCGCCAGCAGGAGAAAGTCCGCCGACACACTCCGGCCCATCTGCATGTCACCGATGTCAGTCTGCTTCTGCCGAACTCACGGTCTGGAGATGAACGAAAAATCACAGCATCCGCGGTGTATCTGTCCAGCAGGCGCCAGGCGAGACGCGTTATCACCAAATATCTCGTGGTCGCGCACGCGGACCGACCAGAGCAACTCTACAGGGTGGAGATCGCGAGCGCACTAAGCGGACCAGAGCTCCAACTACGCGGTTCCCAGCCAGGTCGCGGTCTCCTTGCCGTTGGTCGCCTATGTAAACTTCGGGCCCCGAAGAACGCAGACTCGTGGCCGCGGCTAGGTGATGTGATGATAATAAAATCGTGTGAATGGGTTTCGTCAAGTTCGGCGTTTGGCGGCGAACCGGAAAGGACTGGGGCATAAGGCACAGGAAGTCGCAGAACGAAAGCTCCATTTCAAAGGACTCCTCTTACCGCCTATCCCAACAACAGTCAAAATCCAGAGGGGTTACGGGGATTTTCGAAAATCTCCAGGAAGCGCAAACTCAACTAACTGGGGCAAAAGCTGCAGTAATATACAATACAGTTCGACAGCGACAAAACTCGACTTAAGGACAGAGTAAACTTAGGTATAAGGAAGAGCTTTCCGTTAGAAAAATTCCACCCCTGGGGCCTCCCCCTGTCAGAGTAACTATCATACAACTCCTTTTGTGAATTATACAAAGAAAAGCTACGCCGAACAATTTCGGATGATGGAAACGTGACCGGTGGACATAATACGGTCGATGAAAAATTCACGCTGGTCCAGTGATGCAAATAAAATAAAATCCGGTGCCAGAGGAACGCAGTACGGTTGGGATGGCATGCTCTTGTCTCGGCCAACTGAACATTTTTCTAGCATCAATTTGCAAGTACCTACTGTACTTACGCTCAGCAGCATCAGATACTTATTGTACTGAATACTTCCGCTGCCTACTGCAAAACAGTATAAATTGTAAAATAGAGACTTTTTCTACATCAATATTGAAGTTGGCACTGGCGGGCATTTCTCAACTTTCCACAGATCCGATTACAGCCAGAGTAAATTCAATTTGAATAAAATGCCACCCACTGGGCTGCTTATTGATATCCCGCCGCAGCCAGCAGCAGGCTCAAAAAACTTGAAAAAGATGGCCTCTTTTAGTCAAAAAGTTTACAATGATTTATTTGAATGGTTCAAATAAAAAAGAATATTGCTTTAAAACGCCTAAGATAAGTTACTGAAGCTTTAATAAAGTCATCAAAATGAATGTGAAGTCAAATTAGAATTTTAAAAATAAAGATATAAATTCCTTACACACGTCTTTTAATTGACTTTTCTTTCACCACCACTTTGGGCATTTAAACACAACCAATAATATTATAGTTTCCACTTTCTATTTTTTACCGTAAAATAACATTTAATTATGATTCCATTTACATTTTTACCCATCTGTTATCAACAAGTATTCATTGATTTTGTCACAGCTTTTTTTAAGGTACTAATTATCACAACTGTCGCAAATACAAAATCCGGTTGTCATGTCCTAAATGAAAAACCACGTTGCTGCTATAATTAAAGCTTTACGTGTGTGCTGTATCTGCAATTGATTTTATTAATTACTGTTTGCACAAAATATGTATAGATTATATTTTGAATAAGTGAAGTATATAATTTTTGAAAAACAAAAATATTTTCATCAGATTTGATAATCATATTAGGAAGACAATGAAATGAAACAAAACACTATTTTTTAGTAAATATTATACATATTTCGTTTACGGGATTCAAAAAAAAAGTTTAATAATAAATAAAGCTAGTAAAACATTGAATTGGAAATTAACGAATAACATTACTATGAATTTTAAAGTTAAGCAAATAACTGGAATAAGTGTAAATAATGTACAGCTCATCCTCCATTTAATTCATTATCCTTAATATAAATATTAAAACAGTACGGAGCAAGAAGATTAATAAACCAGTTTATTTTAATGTACACATTGAAATCTCTGTTTCGAACTGATTGATGCCTAATCTGTTTAATGATAATTAGCATTTACTGATTTCGATAACACTTTTAATTTAATGTTTCCTAAAAATCAATGCTTCAACTTCGCAAATATATGTATAGAAAGTATGCATATATATGAATTATATTAGACTAACTAAGAGTATTATTCAAAAGCACTGATCTTGAAAACTTCTAGTGCAAACGAGTGAAACTGTTATATGTATTTTAACCTACTGCATGCGTTCGCAATTTCTAAATTTTCTTAACATTAAAGACCACTGAAGCTCAAAATGTTATGCTATTTGCAAAATGTAATAGGATTCAAAAAATGCTTTTGCGGAGTAGAACGATGATAGGATTACTACGTACTTATACAAAAATAAACTAAAGTACTCTACCCCAGTGCCCACTGACTGGTTATGAGCAAGCTACAAGAGAAATTGATATTCCATCAGGAACATTTCATATTCAAAATGTAGTTCAGGTTCGCCAATTTTCTTATTTCAAAAAGTTATGATATTTTTAACATGAAATATTTTTGATGGGATACCGGATATCAATGAAACATAAATAAACTTATGGAGATGAAATATTTAACGAAAATATTATCTAGTAAACACAAATGCTTCTATCGAAGTCCTTATACCAGCAAATGTATCTGCTTCTTGGGAATGCAAAGTATTGATTCAAGTAAAAATATCGAGGCAAAGTTAAAAGTTTGTAGTAAATACTTATGCCAATGTATACGTTAGTGTATAAAATAAACTGATTATTAAGACCATTCCGTTTGCTTTATACAGCATATTTTTTTAACATGAATTATTTTTGATAATTTTTGCCCATATTTTGATTTTTTAAAGCTTGCATATGTAGTTTATGTTCATATGAGTGTATCAATAACGAGGTACGAGGTGCCTATTTCACCTGGTGTAATTCAATGTGGTTTCGCGGCAAAGCGGTGGACTCGGTCGCGAATTAAAAACTTTATTAGGGCAGTACCTAATTGCTTGCGTTAAGTCAAAAGGGTTGGTGGCTTTTTCAAAAATTATCATGAAAAGTGGGTGAAAGCACGTGCGGTGTACACTGTGCGGGAGAGGACTAAAATGTGAAACTAGAACAGGGGCGTGCGGTGCGATACGTCTGCCGGGATTATTGAAGTAAATAACGTATAGTGGGTGGGTACGCTGCCAAGTTATATGTATGACCCGAGGACAAAAAGCCTGTTTAATAGTGCGCAGTTTACATTCTGGTTGCTGATTAAAATGCACGTAAACAAGAGCCGTGCTTTTTGCCCCGCTCCTGTTTCCTTTCGCTGTGCTTTGTTACAGCACTCACTTTTGTATGATGGGCTCGGCTCCTGTTAACATTCATATTCCGCCGAATACAACAGCCATTCGAATATAAAAGCGAGTCGAGAAAAGCAATTACTTTAAAATATGATTTCAAAAATAAAGTTAGACAAAAAGCTTCGACTTCCGTTCAACGAAGGGGTTTTTTTCTACGGTTTTCGCAATTTTTCCGGTATTGAATTCGATTTGTTATAGAAATTGAAGGGCGGTATAACTGATGGGCGGCCTGAATAAGGAGGTACTCTGGGGAAATATGAAAAATACGAGTTTTGAAACACCGCAACGCCTTCAACGGCGCCTTCGATGCAAATGCGGAAGAGAAACTGCAAGAAGCAGAATTTGAATATACGTATAGAACTGCAAGAAAAATGGCATCTGTAACATGCCACCTGCAGGGAGCAGGTATCCATCCCTTCAGTCCTGAGCAATGTAGGACGCAAGTGGATCGAAATAAAACACTCATTTACTTCCTTACTTTTGGCAACCACGATTTGTACGATATTTGCATGCATACATAAATGCTTATGTTGATCGGATTACCATAATACTGGCATTTATAACGAGAAGTCTACTCTCTGCAAAAAAGGTAATTAATTACTGGTCAAGCTCCGGCATTTAATTGGAATAAATTTGTATCTTGAGTAGATACCTACCAAGCCCCGCTCACAGAATAAACAGTGCTCTGGTCACAGCATAGAGTTCGTTTACTTAATTATGTTAATATTTGGCATCTTCCCTGGCAAAAGTTGATTTAAAGTGATTTAAGAAAACATAAAGCCTGTTCGCTGTTCCAAATCAGCATTTTTACGCGTCCAGCATCTGATAGCGACTGAGATTATGAATGGCCTAGAAAGCCGGAACAAATATGCTTCGAAATTGTCTAGAAACGGGTCAGCATCCGGTGTTCATTCGCTACATGGTTAATTTACATTACTAATATTGAATTTATGAGACCCAAATTATACCGACCAAGTTGTGGGCAGTAGATTTAGGAAGAAAAGGAAGCGTCCAAAAACGTTGACTACCTATTTCACCCGTTAATGAATTGATCATGATAGTGGGCGAGTAAAAAATTGCCCTTTCAATAGTGCGCTCTGCTGATAGCCATGCGAGTGTTAATTACTCCTCTGGGAGCTGAATATGCAGTAGTTCATATATTGCAGATGACGTGCAAATAGAACTCCCTTTAAATACAATATTTTCACCCCATAACCAATTGCACTTTTGGAAACGAGGCCTTTCGACCTTTTTTTTCATACATGATGCAAAATTGTTTGCATTTTCCTTATTTCCATATATGCTTAAGCGTTTCGAAGGCAATGTATGTTTCATTTTAATGTCGAATCGAAACCAGTATACTAATTGACTTTTAAAATTTGTATTAAACCATGCATATACACAAAATAATGTTCATAATTGTAAATCAATTGTACAGTTTTTTGGGATACGAGCTAATTGCTAATTCACTGCATCTTGAAGTAAACGTTCTTCTTAATAAATTTAAGTATTATACAGACTATCCTTGTTGAATGTTTAAAAATAAAAGCTACTTCTCAGTTTTTAAGATATCCATAAATAATAATCCATCCAAAAACGATTCGAACATTAAATTTTATACTCTGTGTTGAAAACTCGTATTTCGAGAAAAACTCATTATATTTTATCACTTAAAGTAGGTAATCAAAATGCACTTTAATTAATTCCAATTTTAATTTGAAATTTTAAAAATGCATACTTTTGAGATATCCTTTGATGAAAACACAAAAAATTCAATTTAAATTATATCATAAAGTACATTCCTTCTTTTAAGATCAAAAAGAATAAAAAGATTTACATAGTATATACTATACATAAACATTAGTATATAAATAAAAAAGATATTGATATTTCGAAATTACTACGAAAATTAAGCAATTTGTAAGAAGCAATTGTATTTCATTAGAATAGGCGCAAGTGTAGATTTCATAAATAAATACATCTCCATTGAAGGTCCGCGGGAACGTGGACCAATGGTCAAACATTGTTGTTTCTTTTTCGAAAATCTGCAATAAAGTTAAGGCGATCAAACGGCTAGACATTTTTGAAAGGAGAACGGCTTGTTGGCCTCAAATTGCTTACAGATCATAGGCGCGGTAATCGATCTTGCAAAAGCGGCAATCGAGTAATTGCACACCGTTTACAGAGCATAATTTCGCACGAAGAAGCGGCTGATCTCTGGCAAGCGATCAGAAAATTGCCTTCCTCGCAAAAATCCCAGTTCATCCAAATTTAACCATTTATTTGCCTTGGCACTGATCGCCATCAAAGACGTTTGAATTTTGCCCCAAGTATGCAAGATGCAAGCACGCAGTTAAAGTCCGTTGAACCTGATGGCGCGGCGCATCCAAGACTATTTATTAAAGGCGGAATGTCTTCTGCCAATGTACCGCAGCGGCTCAGCGCGATAACGAGAAAAAACCGCGCTGCTGCTGCGCTCCAAGGACCAGAGGAGATCGATGATCGTTTGCGAGACGACACCAAAGGGCGTTAAAACCAATGTACGCAAACTCATTAAGACCATTGTGAAGGTTGTCAAGCGCGTCTTGCAGGTAATTTTCATGTCATCGAATCCTCATTGAAGTTAGCGCGTCGCACCTGATCGATAGTTTGTCAAGTAATCAAGCGCCGAGATGGGAGATTTCTGGTTAAGTATTCTTCCCTCAGGCTCAAAGTAATCAGTTTCCCAATTAAGTCTACCCCTTAATAGCAGCTTTAAAGTGTTAAAGGAGAAACAGAAGAGGGAATAATTCGCGCCTCTGATGAATAATGGCCATAAAAATGATCAAGTCTAATTTGCATACTGCTGACAGTCTGTGATTACGTTATCCATTCGTCGAGGTGTGAACAAATTTTTCGGCCTCTGAAAAATGAACGCGAAATTAATTCGCAAAAGCAGAGAAACCAAGAAAAATTGAATATGCAAAGCGTCTTGCATGAAAGATTACAAGCTATTGAAAGAATTGGACGAAAGGGAAAAAAACGGATGAAATTTTAGTTAAGCACTAAATCCCTGAGCGTTGCCCTTTTTTGTTCTTCATTTTCATAAAAGCTGAGATAGTGGTCGACTATCGGGCAGCCAGAGGAAGTTCATTTTACGTTCAGCTCTTGAGTTTAATACTCCTCGGCATTACGAAAAGTCCCTTCGGTATAAAAACGCAAGTATAATGGACCGAAATTGTCTAAGCAATTGCCAAGACAAAATCCCAAAACCTAAATAACCCAAGCATTTGCATGAGGGGCGCGCACAAAGTTGATGCAAGCTTAGTTTGAAAATTAGTTTTCTGAAGCATATCTACATGCAGGCCAATAGACAGAAACGAGGACGGTAGCCATGGGATGACGGTGCAGGATCCGGGTCCATCTCCTCCACAGAGAGCATTTACCCAGAAGCAATTTCAGTCACCTGGTCATTACTAAGTTATATCGATTTTCTCATAACTTAAGAAAACTTTCCATCGGCGATGGAGCGCTGGGAAAATCAAATTTTACATGCAACTTAAATAATCATAAAAGAAAATCGCACCGCTCCTAACTTTGAAACGCTAAATGCTAATGAATAATTCAAAAAATATTTTTATTGGCAAATATCTACAAGAACTAGAGTGTGATCCTCCTCACAGCTCATCAACAAGTTATCTTTACGGACTCTGGTAGAAGATGATTACCCGCGGTGCGCTCCAGTGAATCAAAACTGCAAAGACATACAATCGCAATGCTATTTCAAAAATCTATCGCTTCCTAGAAGTTCAACATTTCATAAACCAGGCTTTAAATTTAAGAAAAGGGAGTAAAAGTATATGGTATTATTCAAATAATAAGAATATTGAAAAATCTCATTATGTTAAATATGTATAAAACCAAATTCTAATTATATTACCTTCGTAATGTGAAGAAAAATTTTGTCTCGCATGGCGTGTATCGGCATGTGTATGTCTGCCTTCTTTAATGTACGATAATATTTGTAAAAATCGAAAAATTTTTAGTAAATTTTATCTTAAAAACTCTCAATAATACCCAAACCTTAAAATTATGTTTCGCACAAAAGTTCAAAAGTTAAAATCACAAATATATTGCAATATTGATACCTTGATCGAAAGAGAATCTATAATGTCATGGATGATTTTTCTTTTTCATCATACCGAATTCGCAACTGCATAATTACATTCATTATACCCTTAATTCTTAAAAGCCACATAAAAGTATGAAATTCAAAAGCCATTTTCATGAAAATGATCTGACGTATATGTATGTATATGCATTGTGTAAGTAATTCACATAAAAAAGCCGCACGCACTCGGATTATTTTAACTTTAACAAAAAAAAAAGCTCTGATATATCAATGAAATCAAAAATAGATTTTGTTAATTCTATTGTCTGGAATCAAAAAGACAGGAAAATTGACAAAATTCGCAAGCTTTCTCGAAAATCGATACTGGATGAGGATGGAATTAAAACAGCACGTAATATTGAACTGATTTCTACACACATACAATAACTCTTTTGATATTAGCAATGTAACTTAGCCTAGAATATTCACTATTCAAATTGGTCACTATCACTTTTAGGCAGTTTTGTCGCCTATAACAATCAGGTTCTCTGGTCTCACTGTGCCAATGCGAAACCCTGGGGTTTTTCATAAAATTCCCTACATTTATGATTTTAAAATTGTTATAAACTCATCTGTGCGGTGTCCTTTTCATATAATGTGTGTAAGTATATAGGTACTATGTATGCGTATGTAGCTAGCTTATGCATTTCTTAAAATAAATTATTTATGCTTGCAAACAAATGGGTTTTTATACCCGTTTCCAATGCGCTGACAATGTGCATAGTTATTAATAGTATACTAAAATCTGGGCTGCCTTTATAAACGGCACAAACTGGACTAGGACACCTGCATTATGTACCTATCTTAGTATCTCGCACAATCTACCCTAGGCCAAAGTTCTGACTTTAGTTTTCATATAAATATTTAGGTAATAATAATTTATAGTTTCAGTTCCGTATGGATGTACATAGTTAACGATAGTACTACTTATACAAAATTTTATTCACCATTTTGAATTCGCCATTTTGTATTTTAAACATTTGATTTTATAATCGTAATTACCGTAATAAAGTTATAACCGTAATGATTTATTACTATTCATGTTTATAAATAAAGACAGTTTTGACCAAATTTTTTAAAAAAGTATTTTTGGACCCTCAGTTCCTTAAAGCAGGTAAAAGAGGGACATTGCTGTTAATTTTGTTCATAAGTGTCTCCCAGTCGGGGCATATTGTTATGTTTCTCCATTTGTAGGATATGTGAATAGTAAAAAAGCAACTGGAAATGCCCGGCCGCTGTAGAGCACCGCTAAGCAATGCTCCCCTTTCCGTAGATTTCCCCCCGTAGGAACAAAGTAAATTTCACGCTTTTCAAACGAACAGTGAAGCCTGAGGCGGAAAAGCTTAAATTAAACGTCTTTTCAAATTATACAACAAAAATAAGACAAATTGTACAGAAAGATTCCTTCTCTCTCATGGTGTATGGTGTAATGTTCCATTTCAGAGCGTCAGATTCAAGCCGTATGCCAAGAAGAATTGGTCGGCGGAAAAGGTTCCACCACCCTTAGAAAATGCGATTTAAAGTCGAGCTCTGACGGCGTCGTCAGGACTGACTAACTTAAAGGGAAAACAAGCGATACCCAAAAATAGTTGCCCCGTCCAGGACCTGGGGGTGGGCGGTTTGTTTTCGTCAGCAACTACAACTTATACGACCCTTTTACCCCTGCGCCCTTCGGGGCCGTCACAGAGAGACAGAGGACACGTACCACTCGAGTGCAAAAGGTGGAACAATGTTTTGTTGTTGCGATAAATAAAATGAAACAGCGCATTTACGATATTTTAATTAAGCCTTTCGGTTTATTACCGGGGGAACCGTACGAAAGCACTTCTACGAAAAGGCAACACATAGATGAAAATTCGTGGATTCGTCCTGAGCGCCTTGATGAAAGCATCACGGAGTAATTAACTCTTACTTTGTTTTGTAATAAAAATTCTGTGTGTCCATAAAATGTTTATTTCGGGTGCACGAGCAGCGCCCTTTTTATTTCTGCTATTTTTTAATTTTGGCAGAAAGCACCCTCGGGTTAGTTCGCCGGGTTTCCTCTCAAGTGCGAGAAATGTTTCATGGCTGACCCGGCAGTAAACGGCGGCGTTCGTACGTTTAAGGCACTGACAAAATGCCAGCGAAGCGGTGGGGTACGATTTGGGGCTGGATATGGCCATAAAAATTCTTAATAAGTAAAAAGGGAAGTCTTCAACGCTTTCGACTTGTTTGGGGATTTATGGTGTCTTTTTTTAACATATTCTACATACCATATACATACATACATATATGGATATGGACATGAAGAATCGGTTTTGAGGATGGCTCTCCGAGTTCATCGAAAACTGTGGATCATCGTTCCCGAAAAGTAAATACCTTTGACATCGTATTTTTATCTCCTCGTCGTAAAGGGTCTAGAGGGTTTTCAATGATGGTCTAAAATAAAGAAGTATCAATGAAGCTATTGCTGAATGTGTGATTTAAATGTCGGTAAAATGAAAACGTGTCATCTACATCATAAACGGGTATTGAAGCCTTTATCGACTTCATTTGAAATAAAGTAATCTCTCCAGAGTACTTAAATTATGCATTTGATAAGACATCCACAATGTGCTTTTCTTAAAGGTCTTATAGTGCAATATTCAAACTTGTTAAAGTTATTCAGACACGTCTTTGGTCTTTAACAGAGACCCTTAAGGGGCAAAACAAAATTCTTTAAAACAGGGGAATGGAGTATCCTATTACATCTACGTTTACTACTCAATGACTTCAAAGCATGCTTCTACTAATTTTGTACCTTTTAAATTGATATATTAAAAGATAAAAGTTTTATGGCTCTTATATATAAAGTCAAATTTAAAAAAATCAAAAATTAGGTTTCAATATTTCAAGTTATTGGGTCGCTGAAATAGAACTCACACACAAGATGTCAAAATTCAAAATGTCTAATTGATATAAGACTATTTTGAGTATTAAAAATCGAATATGAGAGTCGTAATTAGCAACCCAAACAGCTTCTTAGTTTTACCTTCTTTCGTGAACCGACTTCACTCGTATAATGTAAATATCATGCTTATAGGTAAAAGATCTATTCAAAGTTTTAACGTTTTGCGTTTCAACGCAAGCATCGCAAATATTTGAGGCAGTTTAATTACATTGAGATTAAATTGAAAATAAATAATCGATTTTCTCTAAGTGTAAGTCAATAGAAGGTATCTTATGCTTGTTACATGCATACATATATGAATCATGTGAGGGAATTCTCTCTCTCTTTATTTATTTTTATTTAATTTAAATTTTTTTTCTTATACCATTCACAATACCAATATTTATTAAAATAGGGTTTTCATATTTGATTTTTACTTTTAATGAAACTATATTAGTTTTTACATTTTTCAGGCAATTGCATCAGCCAACGCACAAAGGCTTACTACGTTTTATTTGTTCCACAAAATATACATTTTTCATCTAAGCAACTAACTTTTTTAATCCTACTACTTAATCTAAAATATTTCTATATGAAAATATGATCTCTTTGGAAAAGCTACTCACCACTACAAACCGATTTCACACATGTAAAATCGAAGGTAACATGAGGAATTTAAAAAGTAATTTGTTTTACATTCGCCGCACATATTATAAGCAAGGATATAAGAAATATTATTTATACACAAATTACAAATAAAGTTCAACACTCGCCGGGTGCGCGCATAGTAGGTGAAATTTGCAACATATGTACATCTTTTACAGTGCATAGTACTTTTAAGCTAATCACTGGAAGCCCATTAAGCATAAATACAATTAAATTGTTCCGGTCTCGCAATGTCCAATTATCCGGACCAGGGGTCTAAGAAATCTGAAAAGACTCCGCACCTGCCAGGTGCTCATGCAGTAAATTAAAGTCACCCTGGATGTGATAAATCGCCAGCTCGAATACAGGTACAAAGGCTGCCGCTTTCACTTGCTTGTTCATTTTGGGCAAGATGTACGACCCGGGAGCCGGAATTAATCATACCATTTTGGTAGAGCCCTATCTACTGAGACGATATCCTTCGCTGGAATGCACGTAAGATTTAAGAATGACACGGGCGGAAAGGGTCCGACCGCACAACTTTTGCCGCTTCATAAAATTCCCGGCTGTGCGCGGTACGACATCAGATGCTGGCCCTATTCTTTGGGTGTAAAGAAAAATCTCTTATCCCTGGACCCTGGCCCAAACCAATTTCGAGCAGAAGAAAATGCGAATTAAAGCCAAAGAGAAATTTATTTTCAGAAGAATAAAAGCAATGTCAAGAATGCGCCCATCGCCTGGAGGCAGTTAAACAAATTTACGAAAAAAAACAAAATACGTATAAAAATAGCGAAAAACCCAAAGCTCCTGGGCATCGTCCTTTTTGCATATTTCGGTTGGACGGTCATCCAGCAGGAACTGGAACGCAACAGGAATATGTGCTGGTATGCCCTTCCTGTTGTGGCAGCAGGACGTGGTGGTTGCTTTTTCAAATGCACGGCAAAATTTATAGGGCTGTGGTCAAATTTCACATATGTGGCCTCCGAGTACACACAAATATTTCCGTAACGAGTTTTATTAATTCCTGTTCGGGCCCATTTTTCACTTTCTATTATACTCCTTGGAGACCAGTGCAATTGTGAAGGAATCCAAGTGGGATTTCCGGCCAAATTAAAAATTTCACTATCCTGGCGAAATTTATACCCGGCAGCCAGTGAAAGTTGGACGACCTGAGTCAGACCCACCGTAATTCTAGCAATAGTTGCAATAGAAGCTCGAAAATTTTTTAGATTGCCACAGGGAGTACCTGTCTTATCGTTTTACGGGGAGCGGCGGGCGGCGGCAGGTAAAGCAATTTTCCTCCTCGACTTACCATGTGTGGTCGGACGTTATTGTTTCATCTTCCGCCAGCCGATAAAAAACGTGGTCTCAGAAACTCTTTTTGATTATGTTTTGAAACCTTGAGCGGTATTGACACTTAGTGAGATTTGCTAGCAATCCGCGATCGAACTCCGCGGAACCGCAGAAACTTATAAATAGCAGTTCAGCGTAATCGCTGCGTACGAAGTGGACGCAATTTATTGCAGTGCGCCGCTTAACGAGATTTCCACCAGCTCCCGGACTGGTTGGCATTTGTAATTTCTGCTTGGGATAGATGTAAACAACCAGTCAAGGCACCAAACTAAATCGCCCCAAGAAAAGACGTTGGTAACCGGAGCTGGCGATACTTTTTAACTCTGCTTGCACCAATTAAGTGGTCAATTTGTTGCATCTCTTAAGAGTTCCATCGCTGCTCACAGTTGGGGTATCAGTACGATAAAATGCAATTCCTGAAACATATTTTTTTCTTTTATAGGATATTAAGTACATTAACTTCAATAGCATGAAACATATCATGTTAGTATCGCTTCCTAGAAATTCCGGCTCCTTCATGGAATTTGCTCAAAAAAGATTAGGATTCCACATTTCGTGACATGCGAATAGAATCTTCCTTAAATTCCAGACAACAAGGTGTTAACATTTTAAAAGTTTTATTAAAATTTACTTTTCGAAATACTGTTTGCAATTACTTTGTAATTCTGTAATAAATAGCACTTTTTCTATTTAGATTTCAGACTGTAGATAATTATAATGAAGGCAGGACAAATATTTTACTAGAACAATTTTTTAAGGATATCTTTAAGAAACCACCTAACTTTCATTTAGTTCACTTTAGCGATTTTTTTGGTGATTTCCAATTGAATTGAGCTGGAATTATCCTTCTAACCCTTTCTAATAAACTGCATTGACTACAATAAACAAGTAGATGAACATGAGGTAAATTATTTCCATTAAATTTCTAAAATTGGTGTCCTTCTTAATAACCTTTTACACTTTGAATATTATTGTCGTTTATTAATAACAAGAAGCTGCTTCAAGTCCATAATTTGTGGTTGAACAGACTTCATATTATAAATTAAATCTTAATAATAATTAAACTTAGAAAAGGAAAAAATGACTGATGACGCTACACAAGCGCATTTTGAATTACATAAAGTAAACTGAATATTAAGGTAATTCACAAATTATAAGTTTCATATCCTGTATCAATTAAAGATTAAAATCAGTGATATGTTATTATCAGATACATTTGTTGAAAATCAGGAAAATCAATCTTAAACATTAAAAGGAATTTGCAGAACCTTTGCAACGAATAGAGTCATACATATAAGAGGGGCAATTTTGATTATTTTAAAAGTAAAAGCAATTATCTAATTGTTTATAAATAAAATCACATTTAGCATATGCATGTCTATATATGCAATTTAATATATCGAAATGTGGTTTAATAACACTGCCTGCTGTTGATAACTAAGCCAACTCATGAGGTCATTTCCAACTGCCACAATTTGCTTTACACATATACATTTAGTGAAAATCTGTAATTAATACCGCAGTTGGGCCATTGTTCAAGCCCTGGTATGTTCTAAATATGCCAATTCCTTTACTATTTTGGATGTTTGAACTCATACATCACTTGGGAATCAGGGGACTGAATATCACCAGAGGAATCATATCCTTGGGCTTCATTTAATGAGAAATACATTATGTGCTTTTGACGCTCTGCTGCAAGCCTTCGCAGATATTTGTCGATGTTGTAAACGATCTGTGCTCAAGAAAGTCACTTGTGGCCTCGTTTTCTCTTAAGCAAAATTGTGTCAACATGAGGTAAATCCCTCTGTGAAAGTTCATTAAAATGAACTCTCGCGATAAAATTCGCCCGAAAAGGTCAAGGTGAAGACGTCTCACTTACCGTCTTATTTTCCCCTCCCTTTTCGTGAGTAGTAGCTCAAGCAAAATTCCCCCTCACATTGCGTAACAATTTATTAACGAGCAGTTAATTGAAAGCCGCTGCAGCATATATTATGTATTAAGTTATGTTTTCAAGCAAGCAAATCCAGAAATTATAGGAACATTAAAGCTGCCCGTCATTCAGGCACAGTAATTAGAAATGTTTCCCTTAAAAGGTTCATCTCGTCATCATCACCCACTACGTCGCACCATCCTCTATTTTAATTACCTTTTTTAAGGAATTTCAAACAATTTTTCGATTCAGCGCTCTGTGCCGTGCCTCTTACTCTTTCTTCGACGGAACAAGAAAATTTTAATGAAGTCCTTTTCCCTTTCTTGCCAATTAAACAGCGCTTCTGTTTGATTTATTTTTGATACAATTAGAGCCAATAAGTGAAAATAACAGCGGCAATCGATAATGATTACCAAATTGGCAGGAAACGGTGTGCGTTGCCATGAAAACGGCGAGTTCCGGTGGTCTCAATTTGTTTGTAACTTTATGCGAACCAAACGGCTGAAGTTAATATCTTCATATTCTAGCTGTGTCAAATGGAACATAACTTGGACAGGACGAGTATTATTTGTAACTATATGCATTTAACGAGGCCCGGAATCTATCGGCTATCCGTATGGAACAGTATTGGAATAAGCACCAATAAGGTCCTCCCTGCAATAAAGAGAAAGAGTTGTCCGAATGCAACTACTCGTCCTGAAAAGGATACAACTATTGGTTTGATAACCAGACAACCAGCCAACCAGAACCCAAAGACTGGCGGCTATCAACTTTAGCGCTTTCGGTTGGGTACAAAATTTTGTATTTTTTTTAAACAATTACTACGCCTGCTATGAACTTAGTTTTAGCAGGATGGAAGGATATGCTGTTTACTTTCCTTAAATTTATCAATATGATAGTTTAATTATCGTAGCTAAAAGAAGCATGATCTAATAAAAATCAAAAGGCATACACAGTATCTACTTGAAATATAAGATTTAGAGGCAAAATTATATAATATCTTTAAAAAGAAAGCTAGGACACATCTCACATAACTAATGATGAAAAGATTTTTTTTCTCGAATTAGTTAACATATATTATTTTTCTCAATCATGATATTGCACACTTAGAACATTGAAAGATGGGAGAATATGACCCCTATTTAAGTACATAAAGAACCAAAGAAACATGAAAATAGAATTTGGAAAATACATGAGAACAAATAGTAACATTTTAACACATGTACTTTCAAATTCTATCACAATATTTTTTTATTAATTATAATTTCAACCTTGTTTGTTTTACAGTTAAATTAAAAAATTTCAGGATATCTCCAAATATACCAACTTTTAAAAACCCGAATGATTTAGTAAATCATATTGTGAAAATTTAATTATATATTTTCTCCACGAATGTATCCATCTTTTTGCCGAAAATTAATTAGTTATATGTAAAATTACATACAGAGACCACCATGTCCTGGTTAAAATTTTACAAATAAGGAAGGCAAAAAAACAAAATACCGAACCGAACTTTTATTCTAACAAAATTGATTTCATTAATGCAAATCCAACTATTAAATTGGAAAAAAAGGCTATTGAGAACATTTTTATTATAACATACTTACGTACATATATATTTTCAGTTAATCCATGTATAATTATATTGGAAATAGTTTTTTGCAACCTGGTTTTTGATTTAAACAACTATTAAGGACATAGTTATCAAAAATCAGGTTTAATGAGAACTGGCAGACAATTTTAACAGTACTCATATAAATAGAATAGGGCTGAACAAATTTTCTTAAAAGAAAAATTTCGGTTATTTCTCAAAATACGTGATCTCAAATTTGCTGAGTGCTTCTGTTTGAACAAGCCTTAATGGAATAACCTGCAAGCCTAATACCACCCCTTTAAGTCCCCTATGACAAGGATACGACTGTGCACTCAAGATAATAAGGGGATTCTTAATACTAGGATATTAGACTATGTAGTTTTGTCTGACATCGAGCTGCGGAGTCCGGGGTCCTAGAGGAGCAGCCCGGACTGCCGACACCATTCAGTTGGTCCCCATTGGAGACGATGTGTAAACCAAATCGGAGCTCGAGAGCCTCTGAGTTGGCTCGACTATCAACAGCACTCATCCGCCAGTCAGTGCCATCAGCGACATGCAGAAATTTCCATTTTTAGTAGAATCCTGGAACGTATGGAGGAGATATGCAGACGCATAGTTAAACAGAAGCCCGCAGAAAAGCCAACTCGACATGGCTACACAAAAGCAAATTTCTGAATGGCACTGCGACAAATCACTGTCCGGAACACATGTTGGTCCTTTTTCCAATTCATTGCGAGGATGAGGGCGTAATCTTTTCCGTATACAAAAAGGAAACTTGGAGCCGAATAATCCCAGCAGTTTGACGTCCGCCCGGACAGAATTTACAGCCCGGCTTCGTGGTTGGTGCTATTAACGCACCACATGCTGCTCCGATAAACAGCGACCAGAGGAGTCCCAGAAGCAGGTCCGGGGCTTATTTCGGCCACTACAATGCCCTGGTGACTGGGTTCTCGAATAATCTGTAAACAGGGTTCCTGGCAGCGAAGCGTCCAGGAACCAGATTTGTCACCCGACGGTACCTCCTCTGTCATCTTCCCAACTATCGATTTCCCTGGCCGGTGTTAGATACCTACTCCTTTTCGGAGGCACCCAACCAAAACCTATTCAATCCAAGCCGGTGCTCACGGGGCTGGCGGCGCCTGTAACATGAGATTTAAGTCAATTACAGGTGAAGCCGGTGACCCCGAGGCCCACCTGCAATTACACGTATCACAACCTGCTGCGGCAGAAAAATTTTCATATTTCACCGAAGGTGTGTTTATGTTGGGGAAAAAAATGGTGACAAATTACCTATTAATAACACTCGTGAGCGTGCCAGGCGTAAATCAGCCGAGCTACATACGACCGCCGGATCCCCAGGAATACCTCACCAGCTTTCGGGAGATGGTCCCGGTTTTTGTTGGTAAAACGGCAATTACCAGCTTTTCGCAATTAGCTGATTGCTGCCGGGCTGTTGTTTTCCAACACAAGTGATTTATCAGGGCATAATTGAAGGAGTGCACCCGAATGCAATCCGCACTGTCCCTGCTGTGTCCCTGCTGTCCCTGGATGTGTCGTCGCATTCCCGGAACGTTTGTCAGCGGGAATTTTTTTAATACCCACTTCATTAAACTTTAGCGAGATCACGGCACGGGACTATCTCTGATGGCCGATCAGCCGTAATGCGAAGTAATGGAAAAGAAATTTGCGATGTAAATTTATAGTGGACAGAGGGGCACAGGGTGTGCTACGTGACGCTGGACCGGTCGCTGGGGACAAATGAAAATTTCCTGTTTCCCTACGCGCTTAATGTTTTATTTCAATTAGGACTGTATTCACCCCTTTCATATTTAAAGGCTTTGTACAATTATTTCGAAATTAATTACTTTTATGGGCGTTTTGTGGATTTTTTAAGAAGCCGATTTGATTACGTGCCGATAATTACATTGCACCCATTGAGCATTGTATGTTGTGAAACGAGTAAATTCCACATAATGCAATTAATTATCAGCAATATATGTACGTTGTCATATTGACTTTCGGATAAAAATGCATCCTGTTTCAATTTGTAAAAACTTTTCCAATTATTTACATAATTTTTAATTTCTGAAATAAGGACAAAACGTATTTTCAGTTCAACGGGCATCTTGTTCATATCTTTCGCTAATATTTAACATTAAAAAGAATTGGGCATGTCGAATGAAACCACAAAGGAATAAACGCGTAATATAAAATCATTCATACCAAGGAGTAAGGACTATGAGCATCTCAGAAATAATAATCAGTTAGGTATCGGAAATGTTATAAATGTGAAAAAAAACAGTTTAAGCAATTTTCTAATAAATTGTTTAAATAGTTAAGTTCTTATTACAACATTTATCAAAATCTGAAATTATGTATTTGTTTGATGCTTGCTTGAGAATGTTATTCACTACGAAACATAAATCTCTGATATTAATTAATTAATTTTTGTATTTGAAAAAGTTTAACAATTATGAAATATGTTTTATGCATTACTTTATTTTAGAGGTTGGTTCATTTTAAAAAGGAATTTCATATTAAACCCAATACAGATTTTTTTTAATTTAATGAAGTGCTAGTAATGAGAGAACATCAGACTGATTTTTTTTTTAATAACAAAAATTTTACTTACTGGTAGATATGTCGGTCAATTTATTTACCAAAACTACGAAATTCGGTATTTCTGCCGGCTTTATAAGCTCATGAGTTTTCATTAGCGGAGGAGTTTAAATGTAAATTCTATCTGCAACTCCGCTTAATATGCTTTTATGCCAACATTAATCATTACTGTTTTAAGTGATGCCTCATGTGGAAATTTTATTGAATTCTTAGTATCCACTTCACTGCAATCACTGCAATAGCAAAGTAGATTTCAGATAAATAATGAATATAAAACTAAAAATGCAAGAAATAATTATAGTACAGATCTAATGATTCGCTCTTTAGTTTCTGAATTGCACATATCTAGGAAACCAGCTCAATTTAGTACTCATTGTTTTATGAATTCAATCAAAATAATGGAACCCAAAAGAGCAATAGTCTACAGAGTAAAGAGCTAAATTTGAGCTCAAGTATTAGTTTTATTTGTTACAGTTCCACTTTGACTTTGAGTGGTCATAGCAGTTAAAATAATAGAAATGTTTAAAAGAATATAGAATAGAAGTATAAAAAGAAGAATTCTTGAATATTGATTACTAGAATACGCTGTTAATGAGCAACTTTAAGATAATAAAGCAGTTTCTACTCAGCATAACTTTGAGATTCTTATTAAAACTAATAATAGCATTTTTAAATCTTTGTTTTCCACTTATTAAGTAACTTTTTATTTTTATTATGGTCTCTACGAAAATAAGTATCCCAATAGCCCTACAGGAAAAAAACGGTCAAAGCTAAACTGGGCGTAAACTGCACTGTTTTATTCTCGACTCGACTGGAAACTGACGCCCAGCAGTGAGGCGTTTAAATATTTAGACATCATCGTCTACTTTATGAACGGCGAAATGATTGCATTTCAGTGTCATTTTATGGCTCCCAGCAGGATCGCAAGGAGTTCCTCTAGAAGCAGGACTTCATTTGAGTAATGAAAACCCTGCCCCAGGTAGCCCCGACTCCTAGCAGCTAATTCAAGGGAGCAGTTGAAGCTCTCAAGTTGCACGTGAAATTTTTGCGCGAACTTAATTACGTAATTAAGTTTAGCAGTTAAATGTAACTTTCCTTCAGTCGTTGCTGGTGGACTCATTGTGTCCTTAAACATTATATGCCAGATGGCGCTATCTGCCTGCATAGAGCCGGGTCACTTGCCCGGTTCGAGTCGGCCGCGTGTGGCGCGTCATCTTCCTCGGCGGTATCGCGTTTCACAGATTTAACATTTCTAGAAAAAGCGAACAATGGTGTCAGCACCGTCGAGAATTCCATTGTACTTGGCGCGGGGACGTCGCAGAAATTAAAATTACATCACAAATGATAAAAGTTTCAAACAACTACTTAAACAGTTTAAAAGTCATAATGTGGACTTAATTTAAGAAAATAGACTCGCACAAAATTTCATTTCGTCCTGGCAGCATACCACGGCCGATCTCCTTCCCGTCTTTCTAAATGGTTGACAGAGTGTCGGACGGTGTGCTCCTGTGGGCGGGCGCAGAGGGGTTCTAGGGTATCCGGGTGACGGGCCCGGTGAGTAGCACAAATGTACGTGTTTGTACAGTCTTAAGTCGTTAGGAGTGTTTCTTCGGATTTATGTCCATGAATTTATCGTCGTGGAAGAAAGAAATGTCCTTACTCACGCCGCTTTGACTTCACAAGTGCTGTGTACAACCAACTGTCAGCATTATCCCGGGGAAATTTTTTGGTTCACTCAACGATAATAATTTGCTGCTGGGTGAATACTTTTTCTATCTTTCTTGCCCAAAACGCCTTTAGTCGGCAAAAGACAGGACAAGACTTGCCCAGGATAGAATATCTAATCTGCCTGGTGACGGTGGCGATCCCGGAAAGTAATTATAAGCACTCCTGGCCGTTCTGAGAGTGACAGATTGCCATAAGTTTTATATTATAAGTGGCTGACTAACGAATGTTCGCTCCACCCGGACTGCCCTTTTCGAAGCTCCCCTGGCCGAGCACTTACAAGTGCATAAATTCTAATATTCTTTTGATCCGCTGGGTCTTATTGTCCCGGGTTCTGAAGATGCTTCAGCCGGAGTTCCTTGCAAATTACAGCGCAGACCGGAATGGCTGAGTGTTGTGAAATGCGAATTTGAATTTAAAATATAGCCAAGAGGATGGAACCCCTCAGGAGTTGTGCAAGACGGGACCAAGGCACGAGTTGTCCTTCTTAACGACACGAAGAGCACTCTAGAACAATTGTAGGGGGTGGCACTGTAATCAGACAAGTATGCAAACTCCCAGCTTATGCACATTGCAAATTCATTCGATTATATCCGAGAAAAAGGGACATGCAAATTTGCAAATTTATCCATAAGGAACAGAAATATCTGTCATTTTAAGATTTGATGCACAAAGTCCGAGAAACTTAACCAATTGCAATTCTACATATGCATATACTTATTAATAAGTAGTTATTATCAATTTTTTAAATTTCATTTATATTCATCTTCAAAAGTATGCAAAGTGATAAAAATTACTATATTAGCGACTTTTTTTTTTGCCCGCTGTTCAATCTGTGTGCACAATTTTTCCTATATTGTTATAGTTTCAAATAAAAACAAAGAATATACTCATTAGTTATAATGTTGTAGTTATTTTCAGCCATATAATGAAGATTATTTCTTATTAGAATTCAAAGTGATGTATTATGTATTTTTATTTTTTAAATAAACAATTTTTTAATAATGCCGAACGGATAGTGATAAACCTTCATTTACAGAAATGATTTACTTTACAACAAGTCTGTCGTTTCGAATTCTTGCTTTTTAATTCATGGACTTATCAAACAACTCTCTTAAAATTGTAATCCTCAAATATGGTTTTTAATATAGCCATACATCAAGGATTTTTGGAGTTGCAAATTTGAATTATCCCTGTATCAAATTTATCGAATATAAGGTAATAAAACAACTAATATTATATAGGACATTTTTTAACTTGGTAACATTTCTTCGTACCATATTAAACATTTCTGAGCTAAGAAAAAACTAGAATAATTAAAAAACAAAAACCCAAGTTAACTACCTACAAATTTTTAGAGTTAATAATAATATTATTACTTGTAAAATTGCCGAATGATTTGTTACTTACATATATCGTAAAACAAAATTAGCTACTAACGCTGGTAAGGTCAAAGCGTTCAGCACAACATCAAAACGAGTTGAGCTTGTTTTAACGTTCTAAGTCGCCTTTATTCTACCGCAGAAGACGGTATCTTAGGTCTTGCAATTACTGCGTGGAAGGAAGCCTAGAAAGGCACGGCAACCTAAATGTGTTATGATAAACAGCTGTAGCAAAGCTCTCTAGCGTAGAGTCTGAAAAACTCGGTAATCAGCTTTGCAGCTTAAAAGGAATCTAGAGAAAAACTTAATTACCAGGAGTGTATCAAAACAAGTAACTACCCAAAAGGAAGCTTCTTTCTGTAAAGTGTTTTTCCCTCGTTCGTAGGGAATCAACATAATTCCCAAGTGTCCCGAGAACCACTCCTTCGGATCCATTAATCATCAGGGCACAAATTGGTGTTGAGTGGACTTGGTCTATTTCACTTCATACACCCTGAGGAGTTTTTGTTGTTCGGCTGATGTACTTTGGAAACTGTGTGACTTCAGTAACCCCTATTCGGGGTGAACTTCCCGGGTAACGTTCCAGGTGCAGATTCCCACATCCAGGCAAATGAGCCAGAGCGCAACGTGACTGGCACATGAATAATGCACCTGCAGCACACCTAACACAACTTTAAGAGCAATTTTTCAGTCTGATGTCACGACCCTCCCTGCAGCCGAAGCCACCGAATGGCATCTTTAAAAATTTGAATGAGATTATTAAGTGAGCCGGGTCGACGGGAGCTCCTTCTTCCTTCGAATCGACGGGAGTAGGTTGCTCCAGTGGGATCACTCTGGCAAATGAGGTGCCAACGGCCCGTTTGCTTCGAATTAACATAAAAATTCTATTTTTGTGGCGATCCAACAGTTTTATTGTTTAATTAACACGTCCACACTTCTTTGAGACGCGGCTTTGACTTAGTTTCGATGTCATGTTTGTTTACCCGCAACTCCCGCCACGCTCCTGCCCTTGTTGATGTTGGCCCAAGTGATGAATACCACAACATAAACAATGTTATTTCGAACTCGACGGCCAGATATCAGTAGTTTCCGGTATTCGGAGAGACCTACACTTCTACATGGAACGTAAACCTTTGGCGGAGATGATCCACAACTTTTATGAGGGTATAAAACATGAAAACACGTAACCCAAACCCCGCGACAAGGCTTATTTAAATTAAAAGGTCGAAGTTATGTCCGTTTTTAGGACTTGGCCCACCGCACTGCGTGCACAAAGTAAACTTCACCGAAACCGAAGACGGACAAATTTGTTTATGTGAATGTTGTCCATGGAACAGGTAGGCCTATGAAACCTCATTTATCAACCCTGATTTCTCTTTAATTTGGAACATATGATTTAAGATCTCCATTTTATTGATTTCAAAAAAAAATAATCTTGCCGACGAATTTGTTGACAAAATATAATCTCTTAATTTTTTATACATAAGTATATCTTTGGTTATTGAACAATTCTAAATTGCATCGTAAAAATTAAGAATTGAACCAAAAAATAAAATCCAAGGGTTTGAACTGCCAATAAAAAGTTATTATAAATTATAGTGATTTGTTTTTGGAACCAAATTAAGCTGTTTTAGTGAGAAAACAATTATACACAAAATACATTTCTACCGTATATTTTTAGCCAGAAGATCCTCTTTTTCGAAGTACTGCAATATCAGGTTTTAAATATTCTCATATTTTCATTTTTCGAATTCAAAGAATCACACTTTAAAAAAGCAATTTTCAGAAAAGGACCCCCTATTACACGACAATACATTTACATAAGCTCCTAAAAATCGGTAAAGCTTTTTTTCGAAAAAGTAGAAGTTAAACGAAATGATTAAATATGTATATGCGGTAAAAGACAAGCATTCCCAATTTCAGTCATTCGGTTAATACAATATTCTTAGTTAATTATTAGAAACATAATTTCAACTTAAAAGGATATAACATTTTGAGCACCCATATTTAAAGGATGCACATGTTTTCTGTTCTAAAAAACTTTACAAAAGATCAGAAAATTCGTTTGCAATTCAGTTCACCACCAATGAAATGAAACAGGGTAAACGTTCGTTTAATCCAGGAAGGTCTCCTCATTGTTGTTACCTCAAAATTTTAAAAAAGCTTCATCTTTCATGTATACCTATTAATTCACAGCAGGTTATTAAATAGATTTACCACCAGAGGTGTTTTAGTGGTAATTTTATTAATAAAGCTTTTAATTTATTTTCTTCGGTAATTCAATCAATTACGTACTTTTTTCGGAACTGTTTAATACTAGATTAAAAAATTACCGAGGTAAATAACTAATTAAAAGATCACTTTAATTACTGTTGGCACCATCAAAGGTACTTAAAGTTACAAATACATCAAAAATTATAACGATTAGTGATAATTAAATCGTTGATATGTACTCATGTACACGACGTTTAGCTTTTTTGGAATTGGTAGGTCATAATAATTGGGCATGACAATAGACAAATAGAAATGCCATATATAATTGAGCAGTTTTAACGGCTCGATTGTCAGAGCACTCGGAGAATTTTTAATCAAATTAGAGAAGATAACGTAGTGTGAAATGACGGGCAAATACAGAACAATAAAAAACCAATGTTTGTACACTTTCAACCCCTATCAGACCGCTGGAGAAATACGTAACAATAATGAAGTTATTGTCTATTTCATTTTATTTACTAAATTTTTTTCAATTTCAACTGGCTTCTACAGCAACATGTTTTAATTGGAATCGTAAGTGGATGACAAGCTATTTTACTGGAGGAAATCCCATCCTGCACTTCCATTTGCAAACACATAATCGCCAGTGGAGGCGGTTCCATTTCCTGTGCGGACTCCTCGGCCATTTCCAGCAGCAACCAGCGAGCATGCATGTGATGCTCCTTCAAACGCAATAATATCTGCATAATATTCAAATAAGCAGGTTCTGCGATGATAATGACGATGCATTTACAGTGAAAATGTACAAAAGCTGAAAAGGTGTTCACGGGTAACTGCTTTTACGTAAGCCTGCAACCTTAAATGGGTTGAGCGTATTACGGGTGGATAAAAGCTCCGTCCGGGATGAGCGCATACAATTTCATTTAAATCCCGCATGTATTAATTTTGTGCCTTAACTTGTTAATGCACATTTGATGGAAAGAAATTCCGAGCTAAAAACGTAAGTAATACCCTCCTCGCAAACAAGAACGAGCCCTTTATTCCTGTCTTCTTGCTCATTTCTGCGCACGGGAACTTTCCTATTCACGATCCCGGGCACTTCCCAGGTTTTAAGGGTACAAGATGACACCGAACAGAACACGGGAGCGTGGGGTGGCGGATTTAAATTTCTTGAAACCCCCGAACACATATTTTCGCCAGGGTGCATGCTGAAGAAGAGGTTCATTCTTAGCTCACATTTTTCCATCGGAGACGAACTGGTTGGACAAAAGGCGAATTCATGCAGATGCATACAGCTGCCGAGGGCTAAAATGTACCCTGCAACGACATTTGTCTTTATTGTTGCCTCCACTACCTTGGCTGTCTTAAATGCCATTTAAATTCAAACCGGCAATACATTTTAATGGCCTCACTCCGTACGAGAGCTAAAACGCTGAATGTTACCGGGGTGTTACCTACTTGCGGGCTTAAAGAGGTTTCCTTGCAAGATCCTACGAATGTTGTACGACATCTGCATAAATACATAGATCTAAGCGAGATGCTATTACATGGATTTGTCGTTTTAGCTGAAAGTGTACAGAGATTTTTTTTTTATCCAAAAATATACGATATAGCTTAACCCCGACTTCGATTTTGCCCACGGCAGGAGTGTAGATGCCTTGACTTCATCCTTGCAAATCTTTAATGGTTTGGAGGCGAGGCTTGCGGTTAAATAAAATCTTGTTTAGGTTTCTACTTCTAAATATTTCACTTTTAACTTTTATAAGGTTCAAGAGTCGATAACCAGATTCGCTAGTCAATTTACAAACTTACTAAACGGACATTATCTGATCAAGAAATTTTATTCAGTTGAGCAAATTAGAATTTCTAATATATGTAACCAAGATTTGTATAATATAAAACTAAAACCTTAAATTGAATTTATAATATAATTTTTTAGCCTTTGCTATTATTTTAAATATTATTGCTTACAATGCACTTAATATTACAGCGTATTATTATTAATATATTTATAGAAATCATTCTGGTTTGAAAATTTAAAAATGTACCCCGCAAACTGTTTTTGATATATATATATAGGTAGTTTAGCGGTAGTGTTCATCCGCAATTCATTTCCTTTAAATTCCCTTCAGCTAGAGACATTTTGCAGTAATATTTTTCTTATGACTTTTTATACCGCTCTTCATGTGCAGGTAGAGCGACAGTGAAACAGCTTTGTGAAAATTTATCTTTCAGTGCACGCCCGTCACGGTCAACTGTTCAAAGTGCAGTTGTGTAAGCAGCTTAAGAAGTATTCCATTTCCCAGAACCATGAGTGGTGGAAGCACACCCTTTAGTCCTTTCAGTACATAAGTCTAATTGCCTCGATCAAATAAAATAACTCTACAAAAAGCATCTTGCGAACTCCCTCATACCTGCAACCTTGAAAGCAAAATCTACAGGTGAATCAGGTGTATTTAATTATTCTTGGAATTATCTTTTTTTTTGTGTTTTTTTGCCAGTTATGCATTCGGAAATAGATTTCTAGGAAAATAATTTCTACTTACTTCCACCTCAAAATAAGCTACATTATTCATAAATGCCCACACAATTGCTGAAATTAACCACCAACTAAGCAACTTCACAAATTGAAATAACTTTCGAGTATCATTAGACAACTTTCTAGAGGAGTCCTTTAAATTCATTTCACTTGGTGTTGGGGGCTGCGTACTCTTCGAGTAAGGTTCAAATTAGTTCCTTTTATAAAGCCCTAGAATTGCACGTGGGTGTGTCAGACGGGGAGCATTCATGAAGAAATTTATTTCTCGATAATTAGGGAGTTCTACTTCAGACCTATCTAAAACAGGCACTTCCGCATTATTCGGTAGATTTTGCTGATTTATGAACAAAAAACAGAACTAATTCTTCAAATTCGGTCCACAGACGAACTTAGTTCATCAAACTTTTTAAACAAATGATTTAATATAGAGTTCAATTTTTTTACATTAAAATAAAATTCCGATAAACGTACTTTAAGTTTTTTCTGAATGCTACATTTACTATCATCTAATTGTTTGATATTGGTAATAACTTTTCACGTGAAATGATAAAACAATATCAGTAAGAAGAAACTACAATTTAACATTTATTAAGTTCTCACACTGTCTAAATTTATGAAATCTGGATTCAAAACATTGGAATTCAAAATTATCAAAGTAGTAGGAATTCCCATTGAAAACATAATTTTACCAACAATATATTTATAATAAGACGACATAGAATTTAAAAATTATTTTGAATAAATATATAAATTCGTTGATGATAACAATAAATTATATCGGCATTATATATTTTAAAATTATTTGAGATTTAATTCTACTCTTAACACAATTTAACTGAAGCGTTACTTTTTCAAATTTTTAAGAATACCTCATAATAATAATAATTTCTTTAAGTTTTTGAACTGAAATGGCTAAAATTTCGAAGTTCACTAAAGATTAAATAATTTCTAAACCATCTCATAAGTCTAACGGAAAAAATATAAATATAAATGCACAACCAATAAAATGCAGCGGAAATGACAAATGATTTTAGTGATTTTTTTTTTAATCCTCGGTTTTTACTGAAAACGGAAAAATTGAGTATTTTATTTTCGAATTTCCCTATAGAAATGATTTGCGATTTGTTCAGGCTCAAATTTTATGCTGACCTGTATTATTATTAACCTATTAGGTGTTCAAAAAATTGCTAATTCTACGAGTGTGTTAGTTCTCTATATATTATATGTACGAGTAGATACCTTAAAAATAAAAGTTCATTAAAAAATACACTTAAATATAAAAATCCATTAGTGAAGTTCGAGTGCCAAAACTGTTCATCCGATTGTGTTAAAATTATCAACCTGATGTGATAACAAGTGGAATAAATTTAAATCAAAAATTCCAACCAGACCAGTTGTAGGGGTGGTGTAGCTCGAAAGGTGGGGCAATTAAAATTTTAAAAACGCCACTCAAAATGGCGGTATTGCATGCCGGGAGTGTGATAATCCCCAGTCAGTGTGCATAGTTGCAGGACTACGTGATGTCACGTTTCGCGTGAACGAGTATGGCAAATGAAAGGACGCTGACAAATTATGTTATTATAAAAAGGCCGGGGGCACTCTGGTGGGGTGGGTACTGAAAAAGCGATTCCTACTATACGACTGGATCCTCGGTGTAGGAGGAGGACAGGAATTTTATGACATGATGTGTGCATAAATGATGTAACTATGGATCGAGGAAAAAAATTCACCTACTGTGGTGGGTCCGGGAGCCATTTAAACGCATGAGTCGGGGCTGCTTTACTGCAGCAGCGGGGGATTCCCCCTTTCCTCGAAGATGTTCCTGCATTTTATATGCAGTGGGGCGGCCCCAAATCACGTTCGGAGGCCCACCATCCGCCACCAAGCCGTATAACTCTAAATAAAGAGCAATTTCAAGTTCGTGCCGCGGTGTATTAACAAAACATTGAATTATAGGCACTTAGCCGTCATTTGCATATTTGGAAAAATTGTCGGATGGCGCAGACTGTAATTTTCCCCACAAATTTGTTTACTGCTCCTTGATGACGTGCTATACCAATCCGCTCCCTCCTAAACAAATCATTATGAATTGCGACACTCGATTCGTATTCATTACGTTAATTGTGACCAACATCACTAGTTGGATGGGACGGTGACAGACATCGGCTAATGTTGGATACCACAAAATTAATCCCAGTTAGGATTAATCCCATCTGTGATTTTTTAAATATCATGAATTAATGGAACCATCCTCGCGGATGAAAGAACTCTGTAATAACTTTCTACGATCGGCGTGACCACAATCCTTTTAATTCGCAACAATAGGTGGAATAAAGGCAATATTTTAAAATCATAGTGTCCTGTTGCTGTGCGGGTTACCTTCGACTAATGAATAAATGCAATTAAGTTAATTGCTATAGCCCATTCGCATTAACAGATTTTTTCCATCAACGATTTCTGAGCCCAAACCAATGTTAACACATGCATGCCGTGGCGCACATTTAAATCGGATAGTCAGCCTCTACATATCAATACCAGTGCAATTTCTGCGCTCTATAAAATTGAGGAAAAATCCATTTTAGGCCAAGAACACGGGCACCCGGTCCCGGCCCCGAACCCGGAACACACTGGGATGCGACGTCGCCCCCGTTCGGGAACGGCGGCAGTTGTTTAAATGTACTTCCCAGCAGGGATCAGCCTCAGCCCGGCACCAGGAACGGTGTGCTTTTCACGGGTCTAAATCTGGTTCATTGGATGATGTGCTGATGGCTTTGGCTTGCCTCTCTGAAAGAGCCTAATTTCATGCTTCCTGATTACTTTTAAGAATAGCAGGCAGCATAAGTTGGCGGGAAGATGAAGTTTACGTTGATTACCGCTCCACATACCTTAAGAAATGCTCCCAAGAACCGCCTGAGACGTATGGTATGCTCCTACGGAATATGTGTGATGGGATTTTATGAGTTTGCACGAATTAAAAGAGATTCATTTCTTATTTTTATGGTTATTTCACTTCGGGGAATGGGATAACCGATAACTTAAAAGGGAATATAGGCATATCGCAATCGCGGTGTTCCTGTGTTAATCACACGCCACGTACGCCGCCGCTCCCGCGAGGTATGTGCCATAGTAACTGCACTTCGGCGATATTCCGACTTGCTGTCGATGGGGTTTGATTGGTTTAAATGGTTTTATGCTTGATGTAAGCTGCAATCACGGCAGTCATTTATGTTGAAGGCGAAGAGCCACACTGTTTAATTGAGTAAGTCTTTCATCTGCCGACCAAAGTGTACATAGGAATTAAATAACTTTAAACGGATCGGTACTTTCGAAAGTTGTTTGGTAATAAACACCTATTAGGAAACGGTGTGGAACGCATCCTAAAACTGGTAAAGACGCTCGCATATTTATTTAAGATTTGCAGCTATTTAAAGGGTTATTCCTTAATTGCAGATCCTATGACCTTAAGTTATTTGTTCAAATAAATTACCCATTAACGCGTTAATAAGCAACGTGGAACGTAAAGGATATTAAACCCTAAATTTCCCGACCCCTTTAATTTGTTGGTTTTCACATTTGCATGCTGAAAACTTTAACTTATAAAATACATAATACACGTCCTACTTATTTCGGTAACGTAGAATAGATTTGTTACACACTCCACTAGTTCAGACAGTAAAATACATAGTATTAAGCAGTTTTTGAGTATATACGAATATTAAAGGATTAAAATACATGAATGGTGTAATTTTAAAGCAAGCATGCACTTTATTAAAATCCGAGAAACAAATGGATTTGCATTCTTATGGATAATTCTAAAATTCGCGATTGCTTGATTATGAGTACCTACTTAAATATCAACTAGGGCAAAATCTCGAGGAATACTTGACAATCAGACTCGAAGTGTACAGATGCTGAAACCTTGATCTTAACTCATTTATTTCGAATAATGCCATATTTTCATCAGCTTAGAGCAACAATTTTCAATCCATTTTATTCGGATTTGCAGTTAATATTTGATATCGTAAAATTGATAATACCTTTCGAAGGATTTTAAATGTCTGTAAGCTCATTTTTTCTTTAAAAGGGCTTTGCAGATCTTGTGTTTGTTTTTTTTTCTTGTCCACTTGACGAAAAAATTTTGAAGAATGTAAAATTTAAAAATTTCATTACTTGTAAAATATCCCCATAATTTATGAGTTGATCATACTATTGCAAAGAAGCTTCTCTTCACTGTATCTTACAAATTCGAATAGTTTAGTTTTACTAATATTACTTTTTTCTCCTATACCTATACTCATACTCTGTAGAACATACTAAAAACACCTCTAGAGAAAATATTTTATCCTTAGCCAGAGACACCACTTTTGACTATTCCATATTTTCTTCGATCACTCATGTACACGAGCTGCTCTATTTCAGTTATCCTAAATGTATTGTGACAGATATTTCCAGTCATAATATGAAAGTATAATGAGAAAAGAAAAACGGATGTGCCAAGTGGAGAGGAGCCCAATGATTTATGGAGCGCTTCAGCTGAAAGGTCTCACCATAAAGGAAAAAGAATCCACCTCCTTCACCTTATGGTTTCACTCTAAAAGCGCGCTAAACTTGAAAGAAATTCCTTTTGCTTTTAGATTTCTAAGAATTCTTTCAGTGCATAAAATATAAAAAAGCAACCACCTTCCGTCACACTTCTTTTCACTGACACTGTATAGGTGAAGTCGGTGAAAATTATCTGGGGACATTTTCGAGAATGTGCATCGCTAAGTGGAAGAATTCTTCTGAATTCGTAATGCTGTAAATCTGCTCGTGGGAATTTTATTCTGCTGCAATATCGCTGCCAGAAACTTTATTCAGGTATTATTATGGTCGCTTTCAAATATCCGTATGTCCGTATTTTTTTATAAAAATAATTTATAACATTTTCTTAAACATGATTGAAAGGTACCATTTTTCAACCATTCTGACACAAAAATGTATTTCTGTGAAAGCAATTTATAATAACAATCGAGAAGCAAATTGAAAACATTTACCTATTTTAATTATTGTTGCTTAATCATTTTAGGTCCTTGAAAAATGTTTAAAATTTACAATTTTCAAACCATTTATAAATATTTTTTTAAGAATTAATCTATATTTTTCTGTGTAGGAGAAACATAAAAGGAATTTCGGTATGCACTAAATTTTCCCCAAAAGTCGCTAGAAATATTTACTCCACTTGACTAGTTAAATAAGTATTCATCATAGTCCTAACATGAGTATACACGAAATTGAGGTAATGTGTTCAATTCTGACACACTTTCTCATATCTAAAACTTTCAAACTATAGATTGAATGTAAGGTCTTTAATTATTCACCACTAGGAATTGCTGGGGCCTATTTCGAGATCCATATGTTATTTTGACAGTAACGCCAAGAATCTTTGGAGGGCATGGGGTTGTTTACCTCCTACTTGTATACTTCACTGAAGACATACGAGGCGAATCTGTTATTATTCTTTGCTTTAAGCGTTTTATTTAATATTTACTGAGGCGAGTCGGTTTGCTCCTTCTGTTCCTGAAGCAGCAACATCAGTCGAAACGATATTGATTTTTAAGATGGACTTTTTCTCGTAATGAAAATGCTTCGAAAGACCCTGGTTTATGCGCTTTCATTTCCACATTATTCCCCCAGTGATTTGGATTAAGCTAAAGTGAATGCGAGCCCATCAACAGAATGGAAATGCACTGATCTGATATTCCTGACTACTTCTTTTAATTATCGGCTTAAGTTTCACTTAGCTCTATAAGCCTTGGAATGGGTGAATGGTATCAGGTAATCTTCTTAACATTGGCTTGCAGTTAAAGAAGCAATCAGTCCCTCCGCTACGGGTACACTACAGGTGAGGCTAGTATAAGGTGTCATTATGAGCCTAATTGTTAATTATGTTAATTCCCCAATTTGAGAGCACCCACGGCAAGGTACTCTGATAATTGGAAAGCACCATATCTATCTATCAAGAAAAGTGACGTGTCTCTTCATGCCGAACTGGCACGACTAAAATAGGACTCGGATGCTAATCCAGACTAATGTTATCTCCCATTCATCTGAGCGAGTTTTTATGGATCAATTCCTTTTTTATTGTGACAGCGTTTTTATCACTTAATTTCCAAGGGCCATTGGATACACTGCGAGTCTTGAATAAGCTGCAGAACCAGTTTTTATCTGCTGGCAGAGCAGCATCTATGTATCTAGCTGGAGTATCTCTACCGCAGTTCGTGTTCCTGAGCTGAGCACGATGAGCCCGAGAGCACGGCCACCTTCCCCATCGATGCCAGGGAATTGGGTAATTGAGGCGGGATTGCTTTCATATCTTTTATCATTTGAAATATTTCCTTTTCATTTGAATTTTAGATCGAGCTATTTTTAACTGAAGCGCGCCGAGGAGCGGAACTGTCCTCGGTATGCTCAACGTAATTACCACACCCACCCAACACTCCCCTAAGTCCATAGAAAACCTCGGAAAGGGTTCAAGAAAAGTTGCTCATCTCAATGAAATTGGAAACAAAGTGCCAATTCTTGAAATTACAACTTATTGCGCTCTTGGGAAAACTTGGGTAAGAAAGTCGAAAGTCGCTCCGCTATTAAGAATCTGAACAAATCGGACCGAAAGAAACTTTTCACCTCCCCCAGGCAGGAAAAGCGGGCGAAATTATGAGAAGTCGACTATAGTACATACGTATAGTAAAAGCAAATTTGCAATCCTGTCGAACAGGATGTCAAAGATATCAACTCTCATAATCCATCAAACATCATTCTGCCGACAGATTGTTCAAATTGTTTCCTAGCCCAAAGTTGCTCCAGGGCTCAGACCGGAACGCGCCTTTAGTCTGCGAGAATGGGGCTGGATGGATCTGGGTCTGCAGGGGGAGACCGGGCATACACATAAAACGTATTTGTTGTGATATCCAAAGTAATCTAAAAAGCATCAACAGTTTGGTGCTCAGCTTTGTTTATTCACACCCTCGCATCGCCGGAGATGAACAGCGGAGCATGAGGTGTTTTGACGCCCCGCGGCTCCACCTTGAACTCTTCTCCGCGCACATCTCACGTTGAAAATTTTCAAGAACAAAAGTAATAAAAAGCGAATCAACGTAAACTTTATTTCTTTGGTGGAAAACGGTCGACTTTGAGTTGTTTACTTTCAATCCCATCGAACATCTTCGCTGTATTAAGCTAAATTTAGTCATGTACATCACTTTCAAAAAAATCGTCTAAATAATAAATGCGATTTCGTTTGAATACCTCTTCAATGTCAGCTTCTTAAAATGACAATGTTGGGAAAATTTCTCCTTTTCGGCTTGTATTGTAACATCATAAGGATAATATTTCTTGATTTCCAAAAACTAACCGAAAGAAAGAAGGGACAACAATTAAATCTTTTTTCCAATATTTCCTGCGTTCCATTGGGCTACGAGACAGGCCAAAATGTGCAATGGAACGCAACTTTTCTCACTAAGGGGGAAAACCTTAACCTCAAGCTGGATCCAACCATAAATAAATTTAGTCCATCTTTGGGACAGTAGAAAATTTAAACATCGCCAAGTACTTTTGGAATATTGCTTAACCACTTCCATTGGTATGCAACAATTGTGTATCAACATTCTTTCCTTCAAGTTTGACTATTCATTTCGTAAAATTTGTTATCTTCTTTTCAAGAAAATACTATCAAAGAAAACTAGATTTTTAGTTAGAATAAGTTTGGCTTATTCGAAGGGTCATGAGTTGGCCCGTTGTCCGGTCTCGCTTAGATGTAGGTTTTCATATAATTCGCAAAAGCTTTTAAAAATCTCTCTATCTCGTATGAACGTTCAATTATGTAAAATATATACAGAGCCATCAAAAGAGAAAATATGATATACCTACTCGAGTTAATTTTACACATGATGTACCACGCAGCAAAACAACAACTAAGTCCTTTATGTTAAGCCGCAAAGCCACATCTTCATTTTTAATTTACTTTTGCATTAATAAAATCGATAATTTAATTTCAAATTAATAAATGTTAATGAATGATTTTCATTTCACGTTTTTTGGGGATATTAATTCTGTAATATAAAACAATTAAATCTGGAAAAATTATTTGTCTATACATGCTTTCAGACAAATAGAGTAGATAGTGATATGAAATACTAGGAATTTTAAAATAGAAATATCAATATTAGACATCGAATTTAAAAAACCTAGTAAAAACAGTCTCAATTAACAGCCAACGGAGAATAACTTGAATATAATTAGTATATTTAGTTTCTTTATAATTTAAGAGTGCTTCAGAGGCAGCGAAAATTACTATTGCGGAACATTTGTACTACGTAAATACAATTGTGGTTTCACAACTACGTTAAAGTTAAATTACCAATATGTACCTCAAAACATCAGTTTGCTCCTTGCTATGAGAGTTGTGGTAAAAACCTTATCGCCACGAAGACCGGCGAGAGTCATTACTTCGCCTCAAACAACGTTCCAGTAATCAAATTTAGTTCAAAAGCGTCTGAAAGAGCTCCATGCATACCATTGACTATACGCAATTTGCATTTAAAATTATTTTCCCTTTTTGCCAGAGTCGCAAAAAGGAAAAAACAAGGCGTTCGCTGTGTGTCAGCTGGCCACGGATACCGCCTGCGACTAAATTATCCTTACATCATTATGATAATTTAGCGTTTGTCTCGGTTGTCGCCTCGGTTATCTATCAGAGTGGTCCGCAGTGTCCGCAATCTCTCGAGCGATAGACATCTAACTTTTAATAGCCCCATTTAGGTAGCACTCGGAAAAAGCACTCGCAGGATATCTGCACGTTAGAGTCCTTTTGAAATATGAAACGTGATACCTTAGGATAAAACTGCGACACAATTCGAATCGATTTATTTACGGAATGCGTTTTTCTATGTCCATTTCTAGTCACGCCATGAACTGCAATTTGTAGCATTGTAATGCCTTTCACAAATGATTTATACTTCCTCCATAAAATTTCGTAATTTAAGATATTATTGATAATGAAATGAATGAAACCTACTAACATACAATAAAATATGAGTGTCGCTCTGTTAGAGACGAATAAACGACAAAACGACTGTATTTTATTCGTGAAAATTTGGTATGCGTGGGAATTTGGTAAACCATGGGAAAAATGCTAATCTCCAACACTTTGAACTCAAACGTTTCAAGAAATATATCTCGACAATTACTTTATGCTTTACTTTTATCATTCACATACTTTTAAATAATTAGTTCTCAACAAAGAATTTTTTTCGGATAAATTACTACCAATTTTAAATCACGAATCTCACATATCGCAATATCTATTTGAGCAAGAAAGGTAAATAACTCATTAAGAGTCGAATAATTTCAATAAAAATTTAATAAAACAATTAAATTCTGGATCAATGATACTTGTTAATTCTCTGAAGACAGTTATTCTAACAATTGTTTCTCCCCATTTTACTAATTTTAGTGTGGAAAAGACTAAATTTTTAAAACTACTATTACCTTATCTCGAAGCTTTACATGGCCCTTTAACTGCTAATTTGTAATATAAATTACCTTGATGATTTCAATATAATTCGATTGTATTCATAATTTTGGTGCAATCCAACTCCTTTCATAACTTGCTTTAGAATATACTTTGAGACATTTTAAACCCAAACTATACCATGGAAGTTTATATAGGATAGGTTTTGGAAATTGTCGTTAGAGAAACACAAACTCATTTTAGCGCCTAGCATTACTTTTTTACAAACAATTTATTCAGAATTTATAATAACTTAAGGTGCCCTGTAACGGAATCAATATCGTCTACAGCAGCAGGTCCAATTGCTAGGACAGTCTTTGAATTTGGCTCAATTTGTGTCTTACCTGCATCACGGATTAAACATGTGACGAAATTCATTCTATCAGCCACTCGCTTGATGTCCATTATTTCGCGTTCGCTTTCCACCTGAACATTTCAAAAGTGATAACTTTTTTCGATAAGAAACCGACGCGATTATTTACCTTAAGTGCAATTTTAGCGCATCCAGTATTCTCCCAAAGATGTACAATTTTTGGGATTCTCTCAACTGCCTTCTGATAAGCCCCAACGGCCGCATGACCGCACTGAGCCCCAATTTTGCCTTTACCCATTTTTAGATCATTTCGCACTACCAGGACCATTTTATATTCCTTAGCATTGTCTGAGCATACCTTTGGCAAGTTGAAAATAAAAATTACGCTTAAAACTGATTAACTACATCATTTTTCTTACCTTTGTAGAAGCAGACTTCTCGCCGGCTTGAGCCGCAGAGGTTTTCTTCTCTGCGACTACCTTGGCAAGATTGTAACCGAGAAAAAACGATACTAGAATTGCGGCCCCATTCACAAGATTTGAATCAAAAGGCATCTTATCCATTTCTCACGAATTATAAGCTAAAACGTCTAGAAATTCTAAATCTATCCTCATATCCGGACCTAAAGGCACAGTCGCATAACCTCGCGAAATTAAACTGTAAATTGTTCAACTGTCAGTTAGTTGCCTTTGACATGACAACGAGCTTCACGGCGAATTCAAATGATTCACAATAGGGGGCGAATTCGAATTTATAAAATAAAATGAAATTCTCCTGCCCATTTATTTTTGGTAAGATTTCAAAATTCAAATACTCTTGGCAAGCTTCTAATAATAATTTGAGCTATAAGAAGATTCATAGTATTTCCTCTAAAAAATAAAGTTTAATGATTTTCAAATCGTATTTTCTTCAATATGATTCTGTTATTCTCTTTCCAAGCTTTAATTTCGTCTTACCATCCATCCCTGTTTTTCATACGATACTTGAAAAGTTAGGTGTTATGCAAAACTGCATAATAATTAGATGGTTGCCTAGAATAAAAGTACTTTCTATGATATCGCTTAAATAACAATATATTGTATTTCCGGATTTTTTTTTTCTTAAAAAATTAACTAAAGAATTATAGCAAAAATATGAGTTCATATATTCAAACTAAAACCAAAGTCCAAATCGTATTTTCTTCAATATGATTCTGTTATTCTCTTTCCAAGCTTTAATTTCGTCTTACCATCCATCCCTGTTTTTCATACGATACTTGAAAAGTTAGGTGTTATGCAAAACTGCATAATAATTAGATGGTTGCCTAGAATAAAAGTACTTTCTATGATATCGCTTAAATAACAATATATTGTATTTCCGGATTTTTTTTTTCTTAAAAAATTAACTAAAGAATTATAGCAAAAATATGAGTTCATATATTCAAACTAAAACCAAAGTCCTCCTTCCTCATTATCTTGATCCTCTGGAACTTCCTCTTTTGAAATTTCCATAACAAATTTATTATCCTCCTCATCACTATCTGAAATGGCCAGATCATCATGGATTGCAATATGTCCACTATTCTGTTCATCCTGCGTAGGCAATTCAGTGGCCAAAAAGGGCATGTTGTGCTTGTTAATGTCGACCTCCTGCTCCTGTTGTTGCTCTTGCAAGGGCTGCTGTGGATTATCAATAGATCTGTTGCCCATGCTGAGAAAATCAGATGGATCATAATTGGGATCGAGATCCATTGATTCATCAGCTACAATAAGAAAAGAAATTAGTACTTTTCGAATAACTCAACTGAATATGGGAATTAAGCAGCTAAAAAGAGCTCAAGCAACCTTGTGGTTGAGTGTAAAATCCTACTCCACTCAACTGAACCATAGCTTCTGCTGCCTGCTGGCTATCGTCCTCGCCATGCGGCCCTTTTACATTAAATTTACAAAAATCGGTTCAATAGCAAAATTAAATCGATATAAATTGCAATTGCCCCGTAGAAACTTGTACCAACCTGGAATTTGTTGTTCAGTTTCGTTATGAGCTCCTCGTGACAAAGCTTCTCCCTGATCCAGGGTCGCTGCAACGCTTTCATTTTCACTTAATACCTCCTCAAATTCTTCATCATCTGTCGAGAATTGTAAGTCTAAGGGGAAGATATGATTTTTATTGATAGTCTAATAGAAAACATAATTATGCTGAATAATTCATAAAGCTGCTGATTTCAGTTTGAAACAAAAAACAAATTCAAATCATCTGAAAATGAGTGCAATAAGCATGTTAAATTAAAAACAGGGAGGATATAAGTTGCCCACAAAGCAATTTTAAAAGCGAAACTAAACCATGCAAGCAGCTAGTAAGCAAAATTCTGCGTCAAATATTATTTTATAAAATAATACATGGGATATGGAATCTTATTAGTTTTCTTCGGTCATTCTCGCACATGTTAGATTGTTTAATCTCTTTAAATATTCGGATATATAAACTTTATCCAAAAGGAGAAACTTGAATACTGTGTAAAAAAATGAGTCTCTTCATCGTCGAATTTAATTTAAACAATTAGTACAATAGTTAGAAAATAAATCATGCGATCTGCGTGATTCTTAATAGAATTTTTATCATGGTGTACTATCGTACATTTGTAGTTTTTATTAAATTAAAATTAATTATTTCTGAGACGCCCCTAAAAAGGTAAAACCAAGATTTTTAAAATCTTAAAAGTAACGAATAGTCAAATAAATTAATTTTCGAATGAACCAAACCCAAAAATGCAGTTGGTGAAAGAACCACTCCAAAATTACAAATAAAAACATATTTTGACAAGCTACAAAACAAAACCAACATAAGAATAAATAACAATCAGCAAACCTACGTCGTAGGTACCAAACAACTTATTCTTACCTTCCTCCAAAAAGGAGTTTTGAGTGTTACTTTGATTTGATGCAAGGCTATCCTTTCTTGGCCGCCCACGACCACGTTTGATAGTCCATACCTTGACTAGAAATAAACATGTACCCCACTAAGTGTCAACTATTTGTTAACATGCAGCTAAAGATTAATCAATCTCCTGAAAACCCTAATCCACCTCTAATACATGTTCAGTGCTCTTTAAAAATCCTTCAGTTGGAAAAAGACCTATTATTTTTTAAAACTTCTCCGTTACGCAGGCATGCAATTGAGGGATAAGGATGTATGTATACGATGGACAACAAAAATATAAAAAGCAATGAACATGTAACGACTGAAACAACCCCACAACCACAGTTTTGTGTTTCTGATGATATTGAAGTTAAGTGCTATATGAAAGGTTCGAATATTAAAATAAATACTTACCTTCTTCAACAGGATCCCGCTGTTTTCTAGGTCGCCCACGACCTCTCTTCACCTCGGGCATTGGAGGAATAACTGGTGGTCCAGCGGCTCGTAGATTAGACATTGAGCCTGCAGAGGTTGGCCTTTCGGTGCCTTCCACATCGACAAAGTCATTATCAGGAGAACTAGCTCTACTTGATCTCTGGGTTTCATTTTCGTTGTCATCTGGCTCCCAAGTGACATCAAGTTCAGCATCATCTCGCGCTCTCTGCTGCACCAGGACAATATTTTGCTCCAGGTGTGCACAGTGATCGCCAAACTTTTCATTTTTAATATATTTAGTAACGCACACGTTTCTTTAAAAAATTTACCCACCTCATCCAAAGCATTCTTGGCGTAGTCCAGCATCACCTTAGCGTTCTTCGTAAAGCTCGACTCACTTCCATTGTACTGCTCACAGTTGGTAGCAATTAATTCTATATCAGCTAGGAACTCGGATCGAGAATGATATTTATGAGCTGAAAAATGTATATTTTATTATTTATCGACTGGATTCACAGAAATATTGAATTAAATATACCTGCAACTTTTTTCGAAATCGTTTCCAAATCCATCGGACGCTTAATGATGGTATAGTAGTCCTTGACTTGCTTTTTATTCACTGGCTTTAAAAAGGGCCAGCTTTCGTGCATAAGCTTTAACTTACTATTAATTAACTTTTCGAAAATAAATGAAAGAGCTACTTGGTCGTCATCGTCTAAAAGTGGATTGATAGCTTTCTCAAGCCTCATTAGTTTGTCCTCTTTCTCTGCTAATCGCTCTACACATTTCTGCAGCATTCTTTGTGCAGCCACCGTAAAAGAGCTCTTTGCACCTATTTATAATATTTAGTGAAATTGAAACTCACAACCAACAAAAATTCACTAGGTTTTTTTTTAATTTTCGCTTTTGTTCTTACCATTGTAAACAGTTGAGTTTTCAACGATTTGATTTACATCCGCTAAAAATTCCTCACGACTGTGATATTTTTTCTGTCGTAAATTTTCACGAATCGTTTGGAGATCCATAGGCCTTGTAACGATTCTATAATAGTCTGGAACTAACTAAAAATGAAGTAGAATTTAGCAAATTCTTCGACTTCAACCTTTTAATTTTTACCTTTGCATTTACAGGAAACATGAACGGCTGCACGTCCGGGAGGTCTCTTAATTCATTAAGAATTTGTTCTAGAATTGAGGACAGTACTACGACCGGATCTGTCCTCCTACGATTCGCAGTCTTGTTGTGCCTTTTTAAATAGTCGCAGTGGACGTCCATACCAATTCTTCGTCGCTTCCTTCCCACAGCGTCCTTTGGAACTTTGAGAAGAAGTGTACGCCGCTTAACGTCTTCATGTCTTTTTAAAAGCTTTCCACTTAATTTCACCTTAGTACCATCAACATTTACAAGATCTTCATCATCAGCGTTTAATTCTTTTTCAATTTCTTCCTCCTGTTCCTCTGTGAGAGCAACATTCACTGAAGGTGAAGGGCCAGGGGTTCCTGTATAAAGAGGGCAAGCCTTATTTGTCCTCATGTGGCCAACCTAAATTATTTATAAAACCCAATAATGAAGTACATTTTAAGTTGTTTTTATTCACTTACCTTGCCACAAGCTCCACACTTAAGCTTAAGGTCTGGTTTCAATTTAAACTTCTTCCTAGACGGACTGATATCTTTACCACCAGACGTACCAGAAGTTCCTGAACCCCCAAAAGATCCGCTACTTTTCGGATCACCCAGACTTTGAGGAGGCCCACCAGGAGTCAACTGATGTTGTTTCTGCATTTGGGCCATCATTTCACGCTCCTGATTGCGCTTTATACGACGAAGTTGTTCTTGAATACGTCGTTTTTCCCGCTTCATTTCTTCCTTCTGCTGTTCATCCAACGTAGCGAATTGTCGGATGAATGCTTCATCTTTCGTTGTTCTTATCTTCACATATGCATCTATGACTTGTTGCCGTCGAACAATTTCAACTCGTGTAAATTCCTTCCCTTCAGCATTCTTAAAAGTTCGAGTTATCTTTAGTATTCTGCCCTGATGAGTCTGTGATCCTGCAGCTGATGGTTCTTCTTCTCCTTTTTTCTTTGAATTTTTATTGGAACCACTGCCCTCCTTTTCTTCCATGATTTTCTTCAGCAACTCTTGTCGTTCTTGTTCTTCACGTTCAAGAGAAAGTTGCGTTGATGTTTTTTTGTTGGCCAACATATTTTCCAAATTTTTTCCAAGCTCTTCTAAGTCAGACTCTTCTGAAGCAGAGGACTCATCTTCATCAGTCGAAAGAACTTCCGAGCTGGCTAAAACTCTATTCTGCAAATCGAATATCCGTTGGCATTCTTCTTTGTACCGCTCCTGATGCTCTGCTATAGAGAACCTATTACCTCGGGAGAACTTATCCATTCCCTGTTCCCCAGCTTTTGCTTTCTCAGTTGAGAGTGTTCGAACAACGTCGATAACTTCCCATCGAGAAAGTTTTTTAATCTCCTCCTCTGGGACCTTGAACTTTCTTAAAAGATCTTTAGCCTTGTTTAGAGGTAAACGACGTAAATCAGCATCTGTGCCTGTTACTGTACGCTTTGGCTGAGACTCCTGCTCTTCTTTAGTTTGCTAAATAAGAAAACTTAGTTCACTGCATTTCTTTTAAAATAATATAAAAAAAACCAAACACACCTCCCCCACAAAAGCAAATTTTTTGAAAAACTCCTGTTATTAATTTTTTCGGTGAAAACAGAATAGCTTTTCATCTGAATTTCTGCAAAACAAACGCAGAGGATTTTGGTATATTTTTGGTATAGAAGAAGATAACTTTTTATTACTTTCTTTTCCCTTACTTCGACGGACCCAAACAAGTTTTTTAATACTTCTTTTCTATAGAAGCAACTTTTTAATGAGCATGTTTGTTCAAAAGTTTTGGTGTTTGCCTTTTTTATGATGTTTAATGTTTGTTTAGTTCTTACCGTTGGTTTGTTGGGAACCCTCACGTAGGAGAACCCCTCACCACATCCAGTTGGATCAGCAGGGCCCGTGAGCTGCAGTAGACACTTTCCTCTCATAGCTTGAATGTACGCCCTTGTAGTGTTCCATGGAGCCACTTTGACCTCGTCATCCATTTTTAGCTGCATTTCCTCATCATCATCCTCTTGCTGAGCAAATATAAATTTCTCACCATACCCTGCATCCTGCAAAAACATTTTAAATAAAATGGAAACGAAAAAGTGGCATGTAGCAAACCTTTAAACGTTGCTCAGCAGCAATCATACTAAAGAAAGCACAACATTGCTCAGGCGAAACCATGGCTCGGATTTCTTCTTCAGAAGGTAGTCGAAACTCGGGTTTTATGACCCACCAGTTCGAATCCATACCTGTGCGTTTGAAATCTGCACATTGCTTGAGTCTTTTGCGAATGCTACTTTCTGAATGAGCAGGAAAAGCCTTCTTAATATCGTCCATCTTAATTCTCCTAGGATTGTCGTTACTTTTCCAAAACAAACGATATATGAACACCTTTAAGCATGAAAGAATGACCGCGAGTTTATTAATTGTAATGTTAAATAGCAGGAGTACTCACTTGCAAGAAATCTCTAGCAAAGTTGTTAGCACGTTTTGAATTCGGTCCTGGAACTTCATATAGCGGACACTCCTGACCAACCGTAAAGAGGGCGTTAATTTCTCGAATAAAATAATTATTCCGTGTCCTGATCACCAGAAAGTCTGAAGGCCGTATTGAGTGGGTGTAGATGGGGGCGCGGTACATATTGTTTTCCAACGCTTGAATGCACTGTCCTGGATGCAATATACCCAAAAAGGGACTAGTATGCGCATATGCCACCTCACCGTACTTAAACTCCGGCGGACCTGAGTCCTTCGCCGCTTTGCGCTTGTAATAATTTTTGATTTTGGAACACATGCCAACCTGGTTCATCAAAGGTGGATGCTCTTCGCAAAATTCAGCTAAAATAATATCCCCATCTTTTCCACTGAGGTCTTCGGGATTGCGCATAAAGAAAACATCACCACCACCAGACGCAATTCGTTCCAATTCTCTTTGCTTGGCTTTTTTGGAAATATTTTTAACCAAAGGAAGAACAGAATGAGGGCCGGGAGAAGCCAAGGGACCGTGGGAATATTTTTTCATTGCAGGGCGATGGAACATCCTTAATTTCATCGGGCCCATGTGAGTCTAAATCGTACATAATTTTTAACAGATAATCTAACCATCATCTTACTCTGCAGGATGGAGCGAATCATTGCGTTGAAGAATTCATATTCAAATTCAATCGTAACAAAGAAACAAATTAATCTGCGTCCTCGAAAATTTCATATTTGAGAAATTTATTTGAAATCTTTTGTATTTACCAAAAATAAACCGCCGAAAAGATCTCAAAAGCATCATAAAATGATTCATCTCATCGAGCAGTCTCAAGGAGCTAAATCTGCTTACCGGAATGAATGGAGCTCGCAACTCCACAACAGGGGTAGAATGTTGGATCAAATTGCCTCCTCCAACCTTTAAGCGCATGGTGCTCTCAGACGATTTCGCCATGTAAAATACATCGTTGGAAATATTGAAAGGATCTCTATCGGGGCTTTTCGGGGGTGGAGGTGGGGTGTCCTCCGCCAAAACATTAATAACTCCCGCTTTTCCTAAAAGAATTTTCGACTTCTTTACATGGGGATGGGGAATTTTAACTTTTGGCGGTGGACCAGTATTTTTATTAATCTGTAATGAAAGGGAGTTATTGGCTAATTTTGAAAATCGATTGTGATCTACGTCATTCAGATTATTAGCTTAAAACTCGAACTTGTTATCTCAAAACCCTTAGCTAAAAAATCTGCAATATGTAAATTTACAGGGGCAATTATTTACCTTAGAAGGATCTATATCATCAGGAATACCCAAAATGATATTTTCATCGTTTGGATCAAGGGTAAGCACTTTTGGCTTTGGAACTTTTTGCATTGATTCAGCATCCCAGATAATTTCGTCTTCCCATTTGCTATAAATCAACTCCTCATTCTCCACAGGGAAAATACTATACCAAGTATCGTCGTGCTCTTCTTGCTTTGGCTGATTCCTGTAAACAAAACAATTATCCTTAGGTTTGCAGTCGGAGCATCCTCTACCAAATTTACATTTGATTTTTCGACATTTTTCCAGGCAAAGGAGGATTTGGTAGTGGCATCTTTCCCCCAGGTGCTGCGGTCACCGGCATTCCTTTGCCAGGCTGGCTGAATGCACCTGCTGTGCGTGAACCACTTGACGGTAGCCAACCAGCGGCGTTAGTTTTCGAGTTTAGTTTTTGCAGCACCTACAAAAAATCATGATTTGTTCTATGTGCAAGTGATAGGCGGCTACCTTTGCTTTGATATCATTCCCGTCCCAAACAACATCGTCTTCCCAGTGCAGCTGTGAGACCATCAAGTAGGCGTCGTCTGCAATGGCTTCACCTTTTATCACGACTTCTTCTGGAGCCTAAAAAAATCGATTTAAGGCGTCGCTTCATAATAATTTAAAATTAAATATAAAGTCAGATTTAACAAAAAGTAGGACTTAAAGCACAAACAATTTATTTTGATGCTTTAATGTTCATATACAGATAAATAAAGCAGCGAAAAGTAGAAAAAACAAGCAATAGATTCCAAAAACAAGGAGTACTTATTACCTTTTCTTTTTCTTTGGTTTTGAACCCGTAATTGAAACCTTCACCTGAATCTGGTACCTCCAGCATATCATACCAAATTTGAGCAGGCCCAAAGCGCCAATCAGCGACTTTTGGCTTATTCTCGTTATTATCGCTATTCGTCTGCTCCTTTTTGGTTTCCTCATCAGCTACGATACGTAGGAGCTTGTCTTCGTCATCGGAAACGCAAAGATCCTTTGTAGGTTCACTTGAGTAATTTAAAACGAACCCTTTTGATCGACGAGGTTCCTCAGAATCACTGGGCGAATCCGATCCTGCATTTTGCTGAAAGCAGTCCCAAGGTAACTATCGGAACAAAAATAGAAAAATCTATATGGTGAAAAAAAAAAGAAAAACCAAAAACCAAAATAGCCACCTACCCGATTCTCCCTTGAGTGCTTACGTCGCCTGCGCTTCCTCCGAACACTCCTCCAAATTTGGGGCAAACTTGAGGGCTTACCTGGACCAAACAGGCGAGAAAATCTTAGAACTTTATCAGGTCTAAAATCTGGAAAAAGCTCACGAACATCAACGTTCGCATATTTCGACGGAAGCATTGCCGCCAGAGGAGTGTCCAATTTTCGATCAATTGAATCTTCTGTAAGATAAATGAGTACGATAAGAGGTTCTTAATTGTAAATTAAGGATACTACTGCTGTCCGGTTTGGTGTCTGATTCCTCCCCGCTGAGTTTACCTGAATCCTGACTGACACTCCGCACAGGGAGACTTGGTGGCGGCATTAATTCCTTATCGTCCCGTTTGTTATCTTTAAATTTAAATGACAGAGTTGAAAAATGAAACTATAAGCTAATATGTGCGGAATCTAGGTACCCGGCCCCAGGGCTGCGCAAAGGTCACAACATATAGTAAAACAACCCGTCCTCTTTTTATAGAGCTAACGCGATTTTCAGAAGTTCGCTTCAAATTCAAATATTCAAATATTTTGTATAATAAGCATGATGGTTTAGGAATATATTTATATTTTTTCAAAATAGTAAATAATAGAGGACAAAATAATAAATCTAAATCTTACTTATTATTGCATTTAGAAATGCCACTTTCTTATTTTTCTATTTCAATGATTTCTGTTTATAATTAAATCGTATATATAATATTATTCACATAGTGTATCTAAGATCGTTAAAATATCTGTTTGGAGATTGCCCTTCCTTTTTTAAAGACTAATATGTATTTTTGTCCAATTAAGAGCATCAATGTCGTCTTTTTCTAATGTTGAGGTTGAATGTGGTCCAGTCAACATAGCAAAACTATTTAACCTAACCAGTACGATTTATCTTCTTCATTTTTAAGATCCATCAACATCGGCTACCCTATAAGTAAAAATTATGTTCGAAGTACTTTTTCATCAGTTAGTTATTAAAATCCGCGCAGCTATCGATATAAACAAGAATAAAATGCCTTAATACATTCCAAAACTCAAAAGTTGACTGCGACTGATTCAAAAAAAGATGGGAAATGCAACATTTTGAATAGAAATTCATTGATTTTTAAAGTTTCGTTCAAAATATTGCCCATTTATTTTCAAACTTTCTATAGTAAATGGCACAGCAACATGCTCATTTTTACCGCTGAACTTGAAGCCCCTTCGAAATCCGACCTGAATGAAGTCCCGATTGCCACCAATAAAAAATGTTTAAGACCGCAATACATTTCGTGGAGCCGGCCCGATTACGGCACAGTGTCTGTGAGACTTACCTGGATCCGAGTCCCTCCCGTCCCTGCCAGGGCTGGACGGCTCACTTTTAACTCCTGGATAATCCAAATCTCCGTTTTCAGTCTGAAAAGGAAGCAGTTAGCCGTTATTTTGCTACAAAACTGCCCAAGAAAGTTTCGACAGATTTGTTAAAATACCCTAAATCCCATTCAAGATTCTCTTTACTTTTGTGTTCTTGGAATGCGTAGCATATTTTATTTATTCTATTGTGCATAAGCTGTAATATTTTACTTTACCTTAACTGGGGCATCAGGAACGTCCTCAGCCAACTCGTTGATGTCGGAGTAATCCACAGCATTCTCGTCTTTTTTATCAAAGTCCTCCTCATCCTTCTTTTCGCGCTCCGACTGCTCATCGTCCGAGTTTTCATCGTGCTCTTGTATTACTTCATGCAGCAACGAATTCAGCCCCAATCTAGTAAAGCAAAACAAGAACTGGAAATTTTCCTCTAAACTATGCACAAAATTCAACCTGGACAGTGAGGCGAGGTGCTTTTTTGACTCTGGATCAAAAATATCATCGACCAGCCTTCCATCAGAATCGATATTGCCGAAAAGAAAGCCTGTTAAATCCACTCCGTTCTCATCATTCCTTTCGTCGTCACTATCGAGATCCATTTCCCTATATTTAAAAAGTTTTTCATAAATAACTAAATCACCGGAGGCAGTCGTGAAAATGCCCAGGTAAAAATCTGTCAAACTGTTGTCACTCTGAAGTTTCAATTTTTTATGTTTGGCTCTGTTCGAAATAAATCAAGAAATTTAAGGTATTTGCGGAGACTCTCCATCTCCAAACCAAACACATTAATTTCAACTGACGTCTGTCAAACACTCCTTGTCGAATAACAGTTTATTTTGAAAATAAACTTTTTGTTTTTGTGAAATTATTGAGAGAAATATGAACGAAGGTGATATAAACCGATACGTGCAGAAGCTAGTCAACTTCGACATTGCTAAAAATCAAAAACCAATAGCAAAAACATCGAAGCGCTTAAATGATGCCTTGTTAAAAAAAGGTGAGTGCTCATTGAACGGATTTTTCGCGTCTCTATCAAAGCAAATTGGACTAATAAAATAATAATTTACAGAAAGTTATGAAATACAGATGAAAAAACAGGACATCCAGCTCAAAGTACTTTCTCAGGAAAATGAAGCCATCAACGCAGCCATCAAAGCACAGCTTGGAGCTATAGAGAAACAGAAAATTGAGAAGGTAAAGAAGAAATTAGAAAGAAAACGACACCACTAAGAAGTATGTTTTTTTTAACTTGCAGATACGATTACAACAATTGAAAACATCTGATAAGAAATTGCAACTCCTTCGCAATCTGAACACCAACATACCCCCAGAAGAAAGCGAAGACGCTTTCCGAAATAGGTAAGCGGAGTTCTACACAAATCTTCGCTTTTCCAAATTAGTTCATATGTCTAAAGGTTTTTGATATCTTCTGCTCAGTCTAGTGCACAATTGTATTTTTCAATTTTATTTATTATATTTATTAAAAGATCAATTTATAAAATTAGGTTTTGTCATAGACTTTATATTAATAATGAAAACATCTATATTTTGAGACGAAAACTCAATATCATATTGTAAATAAATATTTTAATTACCTTTCTAGACTGTGTGTAACTCTGATAAGAATGTCGACGAGGATTTACATCGATCCAAGCACTCCAGCCCAAATTGTGAGGGGATTTGCGGCGCAGGATTTTAACGAGGATCTGCTTCCCTTTGAATTTGATACCCGGAATATGCCTGCAGAGCAAATTAAGCATAAACTGTGGGAGTTATCAAGCCACACTAGTAGATACTCCAACGATTGGGAGAAATTGTTTAGAGTATAGCGGAAGTTTCAAGCACGCTTATAGTGTTGTTCTTTAAAGATTAAAGCTTGAATTACATTATAGTTTTGCTTACAGAGTGGACCCGTATAATTTAGATTGTGTGTACAAATTGAATAAATATATTTTTATTAAGTATGCGACTGCACTGGAAAATATACTACTACACTTTTCGTATGAAAAACAAAACACTTTAAACCTACAATATATTATAATAAATGTTGATTATTTAATAATAATAATTTCTAAAAAAGCTGTTTAAAGAATTCTATATAAATTGCAAGTCGACTGGATGAAACTATGTAAATTAATTACCAAAACCGATCGCTACTTAATCCGCAAAGTAAATTTGTTAAAATGGACTTATATCTCAAAAACCGAAGCCGGTATATTATTATACGTAAACAGGAATTTATTTAAAAATCCGAAAAGAAATCGATTTTCACTTTTACCATATTTGTATCTTTATTAGTTAAGTATTAGTAAACTAATGTTCATAAAATCTTTGAAAGTTAATCAAATATTGAGAATTTTACGCAAAATTATGATTCACTAATGAATGAGCTCGAAGTGTAATAAAATAATTTGATATGTATTGGAGAAGAATTCATAAATTTTGTTTTTATTAATGGTATCCTTTATCTTATTTTGTAAATCTTATCTCAAAGCATTTTGTTATATAATTTTTGTGTTCCCAAGCTCGTGCATCGTCGAAAATCCTTTAAAACCTATGTAAATTGAGACCGGATGCTACTTTGGTTCGCATGCGAAACAAAACTCCTTCAATAGGTTATCTTAAAATATAAAAATAAGCTCAAAAATAATCCGTTGAGTGGGTGATTAAGGGGAACAACGTTCCTTATCACGAGTAGCGATTTTAAATTTTTTTCGACGCCATCCGATTCGACGTGTTGCTATTCTCTTAAGCCGAAGATAAACAACAAACATTGAAAAAGTTCTCTTCGTTCCGCTCTTGGCGAGTCGAAGACGACTGATAAAGGTGATTCGCGCGTTTCCCCTTAATCCATTTATTTACCTTGCCATGGTTTCGCGCTTATTCGTGTACACGACGCTTGTATTGGTGATCTTTTGCCTCTTATTAAAAATCAGCTGTACCCTCAGCTTGATTCTATTTTGCGAAAATCATTGCAAGAGTTGATAGTGCTTGGTCCGAAAGACGGAAACAAGTGAAAGTATTATTAAGTGATCACTGCTGTTAATTGAAGATAAATAAATTGCGCCGATAGTTCGATCACCTACCGATCGTCGTCACCGGCTGTGGTGTTTCTTTGTTGTGATCACCTTTGAACGAAAAGTGATTATCCTAAGTAATTATATGAATACGACTTGATTTCCAAAAACAAAGAAAATTTTAGCTCAACGATTTTAAGTTTACCGAATTTTAAGAATTTTATCTAAAGATAAAGATTTTTTTTTTTGTGAAATATCATTTTAGTGCGCATTAGCTATTTAAGCGATGTGTTTGAATTAATAATAGAATGTATTTGAAATACACAAAAATAAATATTTGATTTGTCTTTATAGGACAAAATGTTGAAAGTCATCATGTTAATATGTTTAAGCATGCTTGCGGCTACGCATAGCTATAATTCATACGAAGATGAACGAATTGTTAGAGGGTTGTTTAAGAAACCTTCACCACCAGAGGATCACGCAAAAATTGCACGACGTCTTGTTCACAAATCCAATTGGGCTGCATTTGGAACAATTTCAACTGACGAAAAAATAAAAGGATTTCCCATGGTGAACATAATTTCAATAGCAGACAGCGCTAAAAACAGTCCATCGACTGGAAACATTTTTTTCGTACTTACTGAATTGGATTTTACTGGCCAGGACATACTGGTAGGTTTATTTTTTATATAAAAGGTAAAATTAAAAAATATACGTTTTATATATGGTAGGAAAACAACAAGATCACATTCTTAGTATCTGATGACGAGGATTTATCGTGCTCAAAACGAAACGACGATCCAATGGAACCAACTTGTGCTCGAACTATAATTTCTGGAGCCGTTACAAAAGTGAGCAAATCAAGTCAAATTTTTCTAAAAGTAAACAATATAAAAACTGACAATCATGTAAAGCACTTCCCGAATTTGAAATTAGTAATCAGAGTCCTGTTCTTGTACCTGTTCGAAACGAATCCAAAAAGCCTTACAAAAGTTCATTTTGTATTGAAATCCATGATTTCCACTTTCCAGGCCTCAATTCATATTTTGAGCCGCATGTACATACATAGTGCATTTTCTTGTAAACAACGATAGGTTTTGAAATTTCGCAAAAGATGAGAAATTCCTAAAAATTTTATTTTAAAAGAATTTCCCATTCGCAATAGAAAATTTTACCAGTGGACATTTCGAAAGAAAATACTCTGCTTTAAAATGCTTTTTAAAAAAAAAAAAATACTTCAAAATTGTATTGAGGTAAAAATTTTAAAATTTTATAAAATTAATCGAGACTTTTCATTATTATAGATATTTTATAACAATTTTCTAAAAGAATTAAAAATTACTTACACGTTTTTAGTTGATACCCGGATCTTCAGAGTACAATTTCGCGAATTCATCATTTTCCAGCCGTCATCCAGCAGTGGTGAATTGGAATAAAGGTTTGAACCAATTAATTTTTTAGCATTGTATAATCGCTGCAATTATTCTGTTTCTAGCACACAATTTCTTTTTGTGCAAATTGGATATTAAGAATATTTATGTTCTTGACTGGTACGGCGGACCTCATGATGTATCTATAGATGATTATTTCGCAGCCGATCCTGATGAAGATATTGGGAAAGAAATATGGGATAATGAAATTCCCAAAATGCCAACGCCCCGCAAAAATGAGTTTCGGCTTAGACTTAAAAAATATAGGTACGATCGTATTAGAATAGAGATTGATTAAATGTGATTTATGATAATACTCAGCATTTAGTACCAAAGCTTTTGAATTTACTATTTTAATGAACAAAATAAATAGTTTTATAGATCAGTAATTCGATATTCTACCATTTATCAAAAACATCCCAAGTCGCATGTCCTTTCTATGGTGCAATTATTTGTCAAAACATTTATTTATTAAAATTCGTTTGTTTAACAATATTGGCCTCTGCGTTAAATTTGTACAAAATGTTTCTTATTTAGTAAGTTAAAACCTAAATATTTGTTTATTGACTTAGCATAACGGTTTGCCGTCAACCAAACCCTGGGCGCACATATGTGGGAACTGCACTCCTTTCAATAAAATGTCCGTCAATTGCTAGAAAATAAATAAAATTAATCAAATGTCTTTATAAAGTAAGATTAACTCGCACTTTACAATTAGTTTTCAAAAGAACGAAATACTAAAGCTTCTTTCTAAACACATTTTTCGAAATCCTTTTTTATAACTAAATTGCGGCTTTAATTTCTGAAGAATATTGATTTTCATGATCTCGATTCATTTTTATTTTTGTGCAAAAACGCGTCTAATATTGCATAAAATAATTTTCTCGGCAAATAATCAGAACCGCAATTAATTGTACACTAAACGACTGAAATCAAAACGGAGTTGATAATTTTGACCATTTTGTGTAAAGACTAAATTTATCCGACGATTAAAAAATTGGATCTAAAATTAAAATTAATTAATAGCAGTACATCTGTTGTTAAGAAAATTTTACAATTTTCAATCTCTATAATTTTCATTAACTCACTTCAGTGTGAAATTAGATTGCTCTCTCTGCGAAATGAGTTACTAAAGAACGTAATTAAAATTTACAGTCAGTTTTCTCTTTAAAGTTTTAACAATAATTTCAATGGTCATGAAAAAGGTACCACAAAAAAGTGCTAACACACCTGCTTTTTAGGAAAAAATTAAATAATAATTTACACACCTACAATTTCGTATATAGAAATCGAATCGTTTTTTAATTGATAGATTAAATTAATTCGTTGCTTCAAATAAATTCCATATAAGTAATAAATACCAAAAGGAAGCCAAAGTACAATAGTACCTTCTAAAAATTAAGAATAGTAATTTTTTCGGCATAGTCGAAGGGTAAATGCTTGAGATTCATAGCAAAAAAGAAATTTGATATAAAATGTTCTCCTAATTACTCACTGAAGTAATGTTATGCAACGAAATGAAGCGCAAACGACTCATATGGAAGCTCGCACAATTGTGTTGACAAAATAGCAGCATAGTGACTCACTTACTTATCAAACATCCAAATGAGATCACTTAACTAGTTAATTCTTCAGGAGTGCTACACCTAACCAGAACGAACAAATTATGTCATTTAACTAGCATACATAATTTTGGATAAAATATTATTAGGACCTCCTACGAGGTGTCTACAAAAGGTGGATCCAAATAGCTCACTGCATAGCCTCGTCACACAGAAGAAAAAATATTTTTAAATTCTTGCACTCATTTCTCGACAGATCCACTTCCGTTCTTTTAATGTTTAGGAATGCGTGAAGTTATACCGCCCTGGTCATTTCGCGCGAGGTTTCGCGTTTAAGTAGATTAAATTAATTAAAAAATAAAATTTATGATCTTTAGCTGAAAAACTCGTTGCCGGATTATACAAATTTCTTACAAGTCTTTTCAGAATATTGTCGCATTGAATTGCGAGCAATTTCAAACTAAATAATTGGCATTATCGGCAACAGTTGTTCACATGAGTTTGCTTCTCATCACACATTGCCACTAAAGTGTTGCATTTCACTGCAACCAGTATGCACCCACCTGTATCAATAGTGCAATATTTTAAAGAAACTTTCACGTTTAAATGCTCGATCAGCTCCGAAGTCTGGCGCACGATCAAGCGATTAAATGAGGACACGCCTTAATCTAAAACTAATTATATGCGACGCGAGTCTGCGCGATGTACTTACCGAGCAGCCTGGAATACAGACTGTAAGTGGGAATAATAAAATATACCAGAACGCACAAAATCCTGCCACAATGAAGGACAAGAAGATCAAGATCAGGAGCCAGAAAATAGCCCAGATTGGATTCATTCTGAAAATTTCGAGAAGCGTGTTTTAGATTTTGAATTAAATAATGAACTGAAGAGAATTATTTTAATCGTATCTGGAGGTTGCTGAACTGAACTAACCTGCTTTTTTGTGGGGAAGACTGTCGTTTGTTTACAAAACTCGGAAAAAATCTCAGTGTTTACCACAAGCGTCGGGAGTATGGGAAACTAGTTTTTCACTCAACCTGTTCCAATGCCGCGACAATATTCACTGAATGCGTGGAATACACGCCAACACCTTCAAGACGTGAGTCGCCTTCCTCTAATCTCGCTGTGGACTGTGGAATCTTCACCGTAGCTACACACGCTCCTACTATGACGGCGCTGACTTTTGAGAACCAGCCACCTAAGATAAGAAACATTTTTGGGAGAATTATGTATGTTTCAATTTATACATTGAATAGGCTATAACATTCGATCGTATCTTTGAATTCTTACCTATCGCTACGCAAAAATCCAGGAGCAATTAATAAAAAAATATGATAAAGCTTTCTAATCGATTTTTGCGGCAGCTGGAAACAAAAATTGTTTTTTATCAGAATTTCTGACGCATAGACCACTATGATGATAACGTAGATTTGATGCAAAAGTTATTTTAATAGATTAATTTAGTTTATCGTGTTTTGAAAAATTTATGACATAAAAAAGCTATAGATTTTATAGACTTTTTTCCAGTATAAAATATAAAACTCACAAAACAACATAAACGCATAAAATCAGTGTCATTCACACATTGAGGACGAAAACGGTTAACTTTAGGTACGGTAATATCTTAAATGCTTTTTAATTTGATTCAGCACTTTCACCGAAGGGCGGGCTTGGCTGCTGTGATAAGGCAGTATCTTAATTACCGATAAAATAGTGAAAATCTGAAAAATTAATAATTGAATGTACTATGAAATTTGTTAATAACGATTTTTAAGTTTTCTATCTACACCACGCGCTGAAATAAATTTTTGAGAGATTTTTGTTGCAGTCATATGAATGCTTCAAGCATTGAGTTGTGCCTAAATTCTTTTCCGTCATATTTACTTAATTTTTTACACGGTAAATAGACCTCACTTATTAAGAAAATAAAATCACACGTTTTTCTTTTGAAGGGTTGTCTTGGTTTGGTCTTAAAATGTTCAAAAATTGGATTTTAAAAATGTCTAATAGGTGTCCAGTACTTAAATTAACGGAGTGAGTTGGAAATTAGGAAGGCAAAGCATATTAAAGTCGCAATATTACATGAAGGACATTAATATATATTTCTCCACTTTTTCTCCCCATAAATTTATAAGATTTTCATAGTAATCTTTAGTTTATCTTAATACTACTAACATGTATATATCTTTGTTTTTATTCTCTTAATTATTATCATGCTCTATCAAATTGTCAGCTTAGTGATTTGCGGTTGCGCGCCACACCGCTCACCATCACTCTGTAAAATTAAATACCTATTAAATACTTCGTTGACGTTCGTCACAGTATCTTTATTCTTCTTCTCATCTACTTTGAGTCTCCTTTGAATACAAAAATATAACAAGAAATTTTTTTTTGGAAATAATATGCCCATGCATTCTTCTTTTACAATAATTATTATCTCCTGATTTTTTTTCTAATTATATGTATATATATTAGATATATATATAATTTTTTTCTTTATATATGCTTTCTATGAAAAAACATCTCCTGCAGTTTGAAAACTTTTCAGTAAATAAAAACATTTTTTGACCACTTTTCAATACCTATATAAACTTCAGTAACATTTTATACAACAAGTAAATTTGTTTCCTTTTCGATTCTTCTGATTTTTTTAGATCAATAAATTTATTTGTTTGCAATTTGAGATTTATTTATATTGGGGTAAGCTTTTGTGCTTGCGGAATAATGGGAATTCTCAACTCTCAGGCATGTAAATATTTAGTGCATGATTGCAAGGTAAAAGCCATAGCATATAAAAAATTATAACTATAAATACTATTAATATCTACTATTATCCAAAAAGCTTTTGAATTTTCATGTGAATAGTGTGCAAACTCTACCACAAATTCTTTCCTGTTGCCTCTAAAAACAAATTTCTTAAAGTTAAATTTCGATTTTCGGACTCCTCCTTACTCAGAATTCTTATTTAGTAAGAATTAAGATTTCCCAAGCTTATCGCTAAAATCAATGAAATAATTTGTTTAAAAACCTCAAAAATATTCTAGAGCCGAGATTTTTCAATACTAAAGGGAACTGAAAACACAAATCATAACGGATATTCAAGTAACAAAACTGCCAACTGAAAGTATTGATCTATTGGGATTTTAAGGGCCGTGTAACAATCAATTTAGTGTATAAGAATCTCTGATCGGACGTTACATTACCAGACTAACTTAGTTCTCCCAGGAGACGCTATAAAGAAACTACTCGTATAAAACACATTCCTAGAAAATATATATATATATATATATATATCAGTTTTATTACTTTTTTCGTTCATGAACTTCTTGTAGTATAACTAGTTATGTGCGCTTGCTCGTTTATATTTGTCATGAGTTTTGGTTTTGTTGCTGGAAAGTTTCCTAAAATACTCTGTGAGTCAACTTAAACTTATATCACAACGACATTGAATTCCTAAAACAAGGTAAACATGGAAAGTGTTAGCCAAAAACCAGCAATTAATCGGAAGGTGGACGGGGAGCGTTCTCAGAAATGATATTCACAAAATTTGATTTGATCTTCAGACTTTAATTTGTCATTAACTCGTGTACAAAAGTGATGTTCAGACTTGTAAAAATGTTTCCAAATCAAATTAAGGAAATCATTTACTCCGCGGTGCATATTGTTGCAACACCATATTAGAAAAACAAAACAGAATTAGTGCATGCAACAATGGACTTATCGTGTTCTTGAACAATTGAAGATTCAAGCAATCTTTGTGCTGCGTTACAATGAAAACCATTTCAATATGAGGCTACCGCAGCGCATACGTGAACCTTGGTTCAGAAACGATCACGGTAAATTAACACTAAAGTTGTGTTGTGAAGGTTTTACATTTAAAATTCTTTAGTTAATGCATAGCTTAATGCCTACTTTTTTCTAATAATGATAACAAACGGGACATAGAGAGAAATCAAATTCGTCGTTCATAAATGCATCGGTTCGCCCTATGCGTAGGCGTGTGCAGTGACAATTTTGCCTTCGGTTTAGAGCTTTTCTGCACAAAAAAGTAGCTCTTGCACCAGTACAATGGCCACTTAACACACAGTAATTATATAAACATCATTTACACATATATCGTAAACAATTCCATTTGGCGATTAATCTTACAAAACCAAGAGACTAACGCTGCTGTGTGTAAAAACTATTTTATAAAAATCTTAGCCTCCTAACATAACTGGATACAGTAATCTCTTAAATGACTAGACTCGGGGTTTGCTCTCGTTCAACTTACACTTGTCGATAGCAGTCGAAGGAGGTTACATCTCGCTCAAGGCAGATGATTTATTTGAACCTGAAAATATAAGCAAAATTAATTAAGCTGCAATATAATTAACTAAAGGACTTACATAGCACTTAAATCCAGACAAAACGCACCTTCGGCTGTAGCAACAAATGTAGACGCAGACAGCGATGCAATAGCGTTTAATGTAAATAGCGTAGCTCTGTGTCTGAGCATTTTGTAAACATCTGTCGAAACATTGTGGGTAGTATTTGAAGCGGTTAAAGCTATTCCTCCAATCACACATTTATTTTTACTTTTTGTTTTTGTTTATTTTTAATTCGCGTGCATTCAGACGAAGCTTGATCGCGGCTACTCGCAAACAGCTTCAGAGCTTGAAGATATCAGCGGTCTCAAAACCGCCCTCAAATTCAGTCTCCTGACTATCGAATCACATTTGTCGATAGGGCGAGTGCATTTTGAGCCACTGGAGAACTAGAGACGGTCCACCCGCCTGAATCTCCTGAGGAATGGAGCTTAGCGGACACTTATCAATGTTCAGGTATTTCAGATTCTGGCAGAGCGCCAGCTCATACGGCAACTTTTCTAGGCAAGGATTTTGATTTATATACAAATTCTCGAGGTTCTCCAAAGTGCCAATCTCCTCCGGCAGATATTGTAAATTGTTCTCGCTCACAGACAGATGAGTCAGATTCGAAAGATGACCGATAGTCCGGGGCAGGATGGTGATCTGATTCGTCTGGAGGATCAATTTCTGCAGATCATGCAGTAAGCCAATTTCGTTTGGTAGTGTTTCGATTCGGTTTTCCTCAAGATCCAGTATTCGTAATTTACGCAGGTTTCCTATTGTGTTCGGTATCTTCTTGAGCAAATTATTCGACAAGATCAGTATTTCTAAATTCTGAAGCGCTAGAATATCGTCTGGAAGCTTTGTCAGTGAGTTCGTAGCCAAATTTAACTCAACCATGTTCACCCAAGTGCCCACGTCCAAAGGTAGTGAGGTAAGGCAATTTTCTTTCATATTCAGCTTCGTTAAACTTTTGGCCCGTGAAAATATTCCATAGGGAATCTTGTCGATCTGATTGTGCTCCAAGTTTATGCTCGTAACGTTAGTGAACTGTGCTGGACCTCCAGACGGATAACTGTGGAATGAATTTCGTGACAAAGTGATGGTCGTTAGTGAGTTTAAGCTGGCTAAAAGCCCGTCTGGGAGTTGTGATATTCCATTTCCTTCGACATTGAACTCGTCCATATACTTGCAATTCTTCAAAGTTGTTGGAATCGATGTGAGTCGGTTATATCTATAAGAAAACGATTTATCTGATAGTGGCAAATTAGGCCCTCAATTGCAGTTGTTATTTGCCAACCGATTATGAAGGTATTGAATTTTTACTGAAGAATCCTGGCGAACGTTAAAACATTTAATAAGATCTTACCTGAGTCCTAGTCTCACAAGATTCTTCAAATTCCCAATGCTTTCGGGAATGTCCAGAAGTTCATTGTGTTGAAGATCAAGTGCACTCAAGTTGACACAGTTTCCAATCTCTTCCGGCAAGTGCTCGAGATGATTGTGCGAGACATCCAGCGTTGTTAAGTTGATAAGGGATCCAATTGAGGGTCCAAGGTCTCTGATTTTATTCTCCCTTAAGCTAAGCATCGTCAAATTTGTAAGATTCTTAATATCATTGGCAACGCTCGGAATTCGGTTAAACCTCAAATAAAGAGTGGTCAGAGACCTCAGCTTGTATATAACGTCAGGAATTTCAGCCAGCTTATTGTGCCTTAAATCGAGCACTTTGAGCTGCTTCAAATTCTCCAGCGTTTCTGGCAATGAAGTCAATGAATTCTCGTTCAAAGCTAGAGTCTTGAGGCTAATCAGATTTCCAATTTCAGGCGGAAGCGATGCTATCTTGTTACTGTACAAATAGAACTCCGTCAGGTGTGTGCAATCTTTCACCGTCGACGGTATTACTGTGATTGATGATTTGCTCAGGTCGAGCCGCTTGATCCCTTCGTCCCGACATCGCTGGAGTGCCTTTATCACATCTTGGTCCGCCTGAATTGGTTTGCTTTTCTTCGTAGTTGGCTTTGGTTTGTTTGACTCTGGATGCTTCACTGTGACCACCTTTGGCCTATTCTCAGGAGGCATATCGCTGCTGGTGCTACTACTACTTTGCCCGGCACCAATCGACGAGCACAAGTTCATACTTCTTCCCAGCTTTGACGACTTAATTTTGGGCAAGTTTATTGCAAGAGATTTACAGGAAAATTCACCAAGGCGCAGGAGCTGTTTGTTCAGAAGTCCCGGAACAGGCAATCCATCGCCGAAAGAATTATCTGGAAAAACAGAAAATTGCGCCGTTTTTATTTACGGACTAGCTTTACAAGGAAAAAATAAAATGTTGCACGGAAGCGCTTATGATTAATGCAAATTCCCCGACGTTTTGCATATCTGCCTCATCGCTCTAAAATTTGCACCACTGGCCAGCGCCGACCGACCCTCAGGGGGCCTCCTCAATTGCAATTTGAAGATGACACAGCCTGGCTGGCTACCAATGCAGAGCCGCTAAAGGGGCTTCAAAGTCACTCGCCTGCAGATCTTTTCAATCAAAGAGGAAATCCCGAAAACACAGTTTTTAATTTTAAATCACTTGGTCTGCCACAGTATTTTTCGGGAATATTTGACAAAGGCCGATGGGCGACTCACGCCCCACAGCTCGCAGGCTCCGCGGAAATCTGTCAGACGGACAAACGCTCCTTAAAATTTTCTTCCTTTTGTGAGACATACCTTCCTCGGAGGCAGCCGATTTTCATCGATTTACCCCGTGTTTCAGCAAAAGACTTTCTTCAGACCCACTTTTAGAACGCCGGTCGCTTCGAATCGCGCACTTTTAGCACTTGCTCATTTTTGAATTGGCCCTAAATTTTTCAAAAATTCCCTGCACCCAAGCAAACTTGTTCTCTCCGTGAAAAATGGCCGAAAGTTTTCTACTCTAGCGTAGGGTTGGCCAAAGCTGTAGTTTTCTTCTTGAAGGGGCTTTGTTGTTTCACTCGTAACAGTGGATGACAAAATTAACTTTTATTTATTACCTTTTAATTCCTACCTGTTTGAAAAATTGTAAATCTCTTGGGTGAGAAAGTCGTTAAAAACACCTGCATCACCACCAAGAGCTGACTGACCATTCGAGAGTTATAAAAATAAGCCGGTGCTGCGTTATGTAGTGCCAAAAGTTCGTGTATCTCATCCATCAATGTAATCGAAAAGCAAAGAAGAAGACAACTACTAAGTGAAGTTGTCAGTGGTTTGCGATTTGAAGCGAAGCGAGTTCATTTATAGAATTTTCAATAAATAAAAGTAAACAAATTTGTGAACGCAAAATTTGTAAACGATAATTCAATAAAAAGCGCGTACTTAATTTTCGTTCAAATGATAGAAATATATGTATATTGAAAAATTCGCTGATATGTTGCGATGATTAAAATTGAAATCCAAACAAATTTAAAGTATTTAAATTTTACAGAGGCTATTCTATTACCGTTATTCGTTATATATTTTTCGTATTATATAATGATTAATAATGTTACTTTCCATCGTTCCTCTTGTTATCTGTGACTTTGATCTTCATTTAGACTCAAAACTTAGATGTGTTGTGCGTACTGAATATATTTAATGAATGCGTTTCAAATGCTTGGATTTATTAAAAGGAAATCGACTGCATTTCTTCTTTCCTTATAAAGTGAAAATAGTTTTAATTCTCCTTTATCAGGAACTTGCAATAAATTAAAGTTAAAATTTAATACGGTTTTTCTATTAATTTTAAACTCATACTACTCACTATGGTATATTATCCTAAAACTTAACACCTAAACTTAAAACTGAAGTGCTAACCATATTTGCAAATGAAAATCAAACGACGGAATGTATATAATACACGCTTATATGATATTGAAAAAGATGTTAGTATTAAAATTTAAAGATAAGTAGAAATACAACAACTAAGTGTAAAAATAAATGTAATATGTAGGTAATTTTAAAATTCTAGTAGAGGACGTATATATTAAATTTGTACATTATACATTGCAGAGATAGCGAGCTACTAACAAAATTCTCACTTTAATAAATGAAAAATATACTCATTTACCTGACTTTAAGTTTAAAATAATTCACTTTAAGTCTCACCTGTAATAAAATTTATCCGTGCCAAGGTTGAATGAAAAGAAGGTCATCCTTCGAGCCTTTATGTATAATAAAAACTTTAGGAGGAATTAAAAAACATTGCAAGCAAAATTCAGACAGCTGCAGTGCAGCTTTAGAACGTATTTGTCCACGAAATGTTTTCTATCTGCAGAGCATTTCTGCATAATAGTACACAAGAGATCGGATAAAAATTAAATTAATGTCTATAATTCGCAAGAAAGTATTTATTTAGCTAATGGTGGTTTTGTTGACCAATGAGGAAATTTAACTAGAAAGTGTGGCGGATGAATCGTTAGCAGAGAATTTATTTTATAAGGGCAAATACACAAAGGCCTTCTTTTCTGCCTTATGTCTATTTTGTCTTGAAATTGTCTTGTGTGTGAGGCTTGTTCGGCGGATTATTGTCTGTTCCCTGCGACTTTTCGAGTGTGTCTCTCCTCCTCATCAATCACTTGCCAATTTATCAAGCTCTACACAAAAAAGCAAAATGCCCTTTGAATTATTTACATGTCCAGATTTTTCCAATTCAATTCCCATAGCCTACGGTGTGTTTTTGGCAAAATTTAACATCCCTTGATCGTCCTCAGGGTTTTCATTCTGCTAAACGCTACCCGTCAATGGCATTAAATGTTCCTCATTAACTAAATACACGGATTTGCGGCCAGATAGTCGGAGTGCTATAAAAAAACATAATGCCCTTTGTCCGGCTAATAATAGACGCTGCAAGGCTATCGCGGAGGGCTGGTTCTGCTTAAAAATTATGTAACATCGGGCATGCAAGACTTTAAAACCAAATGACCTTGAGAATGTGAAAAGCTTTCAAGAAAAGCATTGCCCTTGAGTGGGATTCAGTCGATTGCGGAATTGGGGAAACCTTCCACGAGGAGAAAACATGCCCCAACACTGCCCCTGATAGAGTGACGTCTGTTTGGAAATTGTGCTAATGTTGCCCTCCCAACAATTTAGCACATTCTCCTTCCTGTTTTGCACTGATTTGCTGAAAGACCCTTTGCGCTGCTGACCCAGCAGGTAATTTATGTCAAAGGTTAACACTGAAATAATTCGTAACTAAATTCTCCGTGGAGCAGTTATCTCTGTTACGATGCTCTTAATATTCCCATTAATTTTGGACGATGTGCCAACGGGCAAAGTTTTCAGGACTTAATTAATTCAAATGTTTTGTGGTTGTAAAACATATAAACGCATTCTGGCGAAAATATCAGACTATTTCAAATATACTACTAATTTGTAGTCCTATGCTGAAACGACGCGTGGTTATGGTTTGGCGTAATTGTAAAAGTTCATATAGTCAATTTTATGATTTTAATGAGAATAAGATTCCGCAATCTTTAGGGGAAAATAAAAAAATTCACTATATTATAACCGTTTGCGTTGTTTGCAAATATTGAAACATTTCTTTAAGGATTTCAACCCATCTTCTCGAAGACATACATATATGCTATAAATATATACATATAAAACAAACTTTCCAATAACTTTCTGGAAGGCCAACGTTTTGCTTAAAGATCATGTTAATTAAAAAATTTTACAAGAAGGTGTAATAACCCGTAAGTTTCTGAAACAACTTTTCAACAAGTTGTCAGAACATACGGGTGTATCTTGTAGAAAACTTTCAAGCTTCAGATCTTAGTAATTTTAGACATCGAAACCTATCGAGAAATTGCAACTTTGGGAAAATTCTCAACCTATGTCAGTAAAGTTTGGAAACATAAACTTGCCTATGTATGTTATTTTGCCGAGTATCAGAAATCGTATCGTTTGTTTTTAATTAGGTGTATAAATTAGGAAATTGGATTTGAATATTCTATTGTTGCGCAATTATGAAAAGTGTGAAAATATTTGCGTTTTACATAAAACAAGCCAAATCGAACTAATTCTTAATAATTAAAGGACACATAATTTTTTACAAAATATTTTCATTTATTCGTAAAACTTGGACAATTCTTTGATCCATATATTTTATTCGAATAAACATGTTTCTACCCTCTTTAAAACCTTCGCTTTTATTTAAAAATCCTCGTAAAATTGTTCGCTGGGATGAAACAGAAGCATAATAGGCACTTTGTCCTCAGATCTTTTACAGAGAGATGAACGTGGTGCCCACATTTTTTCGAATTTTTTATAATTTCAAAACCTGTAAACCTCCCGCATCCATCGCAAATGCAATTAATATTAAAAAAGGTTCTTTGTGCAGTAAACGCTGAAATGAAATTAAAGATTCAGTGAAACCAAGCTGGAAGGCATTTTTGTGTGCGGTCACTCAGTTCTTTTTCATGTCAGAACCCTTTTGACTTGGTAAACTTATTTGCCTAAAGAGGAGTTTTGTCCCTTTTCTGGAGTTGGCTGTAAGTATCCTATGTGACTGACTACTGACAGGGTTAAGGGTTGGTTATTTTCGTAAATTCCTTGACCATTTTAAGAGCTTTTCCGGCTTTTCAGGTTGTAGGCGTATAACGAAAGGTAGAGTGGAGCATGACTACAAACATATACTTATGTACCTGCATTTGATAAGTTTAACTGGAGGCATTATGTAAGAGCATTTTCCATTTATTCGAAAATGGGCAACAGCACCCAAATAAAGATTTAGGAAGGTTCCTCTTCAATTAATTTTCTCTAAGCTGAAGGGATTTTGTGTTAACACATTTATAGCTATTTATAAGGTTTTCGATTAAAGTTATACTCGATGTTTTTAGAAAGTTGCAAAATACGAGTGATTAAAAACCTTTCACTCAATCCGAACAATCTCTCCACGACAATTGCAGTCAATTATGAGAGGAAAATTTCTCTAAATATGTATCAAACAGTTGAGGTCCCTCGACCTAGCCGATTAAACCGCATATAAAAAAATATTGAAGGGATTTTCTGCACTTCTTTAGGGACCATATCCTGTAATTATTCGAAAAAATGAAAGCCGATGGTTTCGAGCACCTGGGAATAAACCCTTTTACAATTTGTTTCAAAAAGGACATATGGTGGGAATTGAATAGGGCCGGACCGGGCTTTTCGAAACGAGTATTAACAATTCTGAATCCTATTTTACATACCTATAATATATTTTTGCATAATGAATTTAGTTACTTTCACTGCCTCGGGCTATCAGATCCCAAGTCGATTTGGCAACATCACTCATGGAGCATAACCCGACCGACAGGATTATAATTCCAACGCCGTTGATAGTTTGAAAGGGGTGAGCTAGATAGCAGCCAGAAAGCCACCGGAAAATAATCTTCGTGAGGATATTACAGCGCCTCGGGCAAGTTAAAATCCGCCCACAATTTTGCACAGAATTGCGTAATGCAAAAGGAAATTAGCAGGAAAATTCTTTTAATTGGAAATGTGTAATTGAATGGTCATGTCTTGCATTTTGTATTAAAATTGATTTCGGAAAATCATGTCACTTTTATGCATAAATACACTCTGGCAGAAATTGAGTGTTGGCTGGCCAGATAAAAAAAGCAATTAGCAGATCCAATCCAGCGCATGGCAATAATTCAACATTATTGTCCGACGTTTATTTAAGAGGATAACTGGCAAGTGAAAATTTGCAGGGAGTAGTCTTACACATACTTATAGGTTCTCTACATGGTACGAGTAAGATATCCCCGTCCGGCTCTTGGTTACTGTCCAAATCGAACATTAAGGCAAATTTAATGCCTCTATGTTTCTGGGTTGTCTACATTTTTTTAAGGGCTGAATTACACGTACATCGACCGGAATGCCAGGGTTGTGGTTCCTCTTTTGTTTAAAGCATGCCAACAAAATAATTCGTATTATATTTCAGGAATATTTAGTTGGTCTCATAGCTTTGTTTAATTTAATTTAAATTAATTTGTACTTCTTCATTCTACTTGAACTGCTGAATTTGCAATTATAGGCATTTTGGGAAACAGTACCTATCACATATTTTATATTTTTGATAGTACTATTTTATTGTGTTTTATCTTATTCCATTCCAGCGAGCTTTCCACACTAATTCGATTGTTACATTTTGAAACCAATAGAACCAAAGTTAGTTATAGAATTTTTCTTTGTTTGCTATTCGCCTCACTTGAGGAGTACATGCTACGAATCTAGCAGACGATTTAATTTGACTTTGATTTTAATTTCGAACTTGATCTCAATTTTGATTTTAATTTCAGTTTTGATGAATTGAGTTATAATATAATAATATAACACTCATTTATAAGAGGTTTTTTTCGCCCTACCCCACATATCTTTTAAAATAACAAAGTAAGTATAGTTAAAATACGGAACACTTAATGTGCAAGTGTAACTCGCACTTGATCAGCCTTTTATTCAAAATTTTGGAAAAAGACGTATTTTCGCTCGGTATATACAAAAGGTACTTTGAAATAAGTGAGAATTGGGGGTTCTAAATGTGCTGAAGTACCTATGATAGTTTACAAGGTAATTAATTGTCTGCAAATATTGCGTTCTAGTTACAAACTTCACTGGAGACTTAAAGAATATGGTTGTTAGAAACTCTATAGTCTAGTTACAATTATTAAAGAGAATTTGTTCAGAAATTCACTTCAAATTTCAACGCCCTTTAACTCCACTCCGTTTTAATTAAAACCTTAATCTTAAGGCAGAGGAGCATTACAGAAATTAACAATTCTAATTAATTAAAATTTGCGATTCAAGAAGTTTTCACTGAAAAACGCTGTCGACTTGGAGATTTCCTTTTCTTTCGCTAAATGTTAAATCTCCCCAAGGAAACAGCAGCACCCGACGTGGGTAACCACACACAATGTGCAATAAAACAACTTTAGTTTCGCAATTTTGCCTCTTTACAGTAATTTCTAAGTAATAACACAAAGTCTAAGAAAGATGGAAAATTGCGTTGAAAACTTTGTTCAAACAAAGAATTTTCATTTGTTCCCGTGTTTGTGGCGGGAATGCTACAAAAATCTCCCTGGTTTTCTGCGGCATAAGCCCTTCTGCTTCCTCTTGATGGAGGACTTGCGTCAAAAATGTTTTTGTTTTATAATATTGTTGATGTTGCCATTCTTGTTTTCATTGTCGCCCTTTTTTAAAACAAAAAGCTTTTCAACTTCCTCTTTTTGATGCTGGCAATAGAAAATACTCTATATTACTGTAAAACAACACCCAAAGCCGCATTTGAAATGTTTTTACGAAATTCACATGTAATCCACACTTTGAAAACTTGTGGTGTGGGGAATTGGAAAGGACTTTCGTTTTTATTACCAGAGCTCGTTGGAAGTTATAATGGTTCCGAGTTCGGAAACAAATATGACTGAATGGCGAGTGAATTTCATTAAAAAGGTTTTAAACAACCGCCCAACCAAATCTTTCCTCGTTTCGTTTTTTAGTTTCTTACATAACAAAAACTTTGATTCCTTTAATTCCTAATTACAGAGATATTTTCTCTTTTTAGCTCCACTCTAAACAAAGCTTTTTTCGCATCAATAATAACAACTTTCGAAAGGATTCTTAGCAACTATAAACTTCTAAATCATTGTAATAAAACCTTTCTGAAAAATGCCATCATTCCGTTTACACTAACTAAAATCAGTTGCACCAAGGATATTGTATAGTTTGCCAAATAAAAATTATTCCAATGTGAAACTCTCTGGGGTTGACTGGCAATATTTAACACTTGCAGGTTAATACGTGTCCTAACTGCAAAAGTTATACTGAAAGTCATATAAATTATTTACAAAATTGGCCCTCGTTGCCTAAAATGGTGATTATTTTTTAGTGTGCCATAAAATTATGAAACCCATATCCAAATTTGAATGATCTAAAATAGTCTCCATAAGCAAAGGTTGTTCCTTTTCAAATTTTCCAATAGTGCTTCTGCCATATGAATTAATGAAATTTATCTCACCACACATCGCACGAAGTCCAAAGAAAGGAGCAACCAAGAGGGCTTTTCCAAGAGTCATAAATAGTGTCCTGTGACATTTTGAATTTTCAAAATGACTTAATTCTCCTCGATGCTCCAGCGCCTTATTTTTAGAGGGTAACCGCAGGAACAACGAAGTGAATTATATCCACATTAAATAAATTTAGTGTCCACAAAGATTCTTTGTTCAGTTTGTCATGATAAATATATAAAATGAAATGCAAACTTTCTTCCTTTCAGGAATTTTTTTAATTATGAAGAATAATTATACGAAGTCCTTATTTTATTTTTTAAACATATAATTTTCTTGTCATAAATCTCGAGCATCCCTAGTGATTTCAGAGAGCAGAACACATTGTATTAAACATGCAAGGAATTAGGGTTCCATGCCAAAAAGTTCTTATCATTGCATTGGCTGTGAAACTTTAGAAATTGAAAATGTTCCATTAGACCCGGTAATAGATGTATTTAATTGTAGTATCTGCATAAATTTATTAAAGTGGGAAATTTGGGCTCAATCAAATAAAAGCATTAGTATTTTGTTCAATATTGTATAAGTATATGACGATTTAATCTTATTTTAGTTTTTTTTCTTAATTTCATTTTGAATACACTTAATACAAGGTACAAACCAAATTACAAAAATTGTAGCTTGTATTAAGTGAATTCAAATAAAATGACCTTAGTTGATTTCACATTCCTTAGTTAATTTATTCCGATGTTTGCTTCCTTTGTAAATTACATTGTTGCTAAAAGGCATTCTATGTATTTATTTTAGTTATGAATAAATATTTAAAGCATGTTTAATACATATATCATATTTAAGTTGTTAAAAACGTTTTCCTAAAACCATTATGTACCTTAAATAAAATAATATGGGTAACTACTTAGGGCAGTCACAGCATAAATCATAGGGTTTTGTCTCTAGCATTGTAAGAAAGAGGCGTTTATTCAGAGGTTCTCTTCAGAAATCTTAGAAATGTAGCAGAAAGCATGGGACATGAAAATAATTTTAATTTATCCGACCACCTCCATATAAACACGACCACAGAATAGTCCGTTTTTTTAAAAGAAAAGACCTTGGAGAAGTTCATATCCAAAGATGCAGGGAGGTCTGCCGAGATGAAGTCAGATCACGTTTGGTATTACACTAAATCCTTATAATGTTTGCTTTAAATTTCCCAGTATCACAACAAAATCTTGCAGGCTTATATTCAATCAAATTCTAACGAAATCCTTGTAGCAACACAAGGCGAATGTCCCCGGGGAGCAGGACGTAATTATTATTCCAAGAACATATCGTTCGTACATAACCTGACAACTCGGAGGAAAGTGTACAGTCGAAATCTCATCCAACTCGTTATCGGGGGATGCTGCGCATAGGAACGGGGTACGCTTTGTGGAGCTGGATGGTAGGCATACGGGCAATACAACGTGTTACACTTTTGACAAATTGCTTCCTAAAAGGATGAGAGGGATTTTATGGGACGGTGATAATTTCACCAGCGATCTATGTACCTACATACGAATCTCAAAGGACGTTACCGCATCCATTACCTGTTGAATTTGAAGATTTTACAAAGGCATGGGGTTCTTTTGAGTTTAGAACACCCAACTTCACCCTTAACGTAAGAGGTCTGGTAAATCAAAGGCAATTCGATGCCACGAGCAGCAACCCTTCTGGAGTACTTAAAAATTATCAAAAGTTCATGTCACGACAGAGGATTTTGCTTACATCAATTTTTTATGTCTCATACTCCAACTCCACCGAAGAGCTAAGGTCATGAACTCAAGAAGGCGAGTACACGGGAGAACGAATTTACTTTGTATGTAATTTTGTGTGTTTGGGACAAGTCCCCATTTGATTAATCCTTGCCATGTTAAAAATAGATGTTGGCATCATTTGTAATCGGAGCGCCTCCAGCAACGGAAGCCCATTTTCTGGATAATGGGAATAAAGTCAAGCAAAATTTGCTCCGTTTCGTTCTTTTCCTCCTGAAATGTTTCCTACGAAATGCTATTTTCCTGTGAATTGATTGGATGACGAAATCTTGCCCAATTTTTCAACTAACCATCTTGTGAAGGCTTAGGTCGATTTGTCTGTTACATTCCATGATATTTTTATTAGCAAGTCTTTTCGATCGATGATTGTTCCGCGGTTGGTCGACCAACATAATCACGTGGAAATCAAATTTGTTCATTGTTAGATAAATTTGAACCATGCTTTACGATGTATAATAAAACCTGGCCATTTTCGACGGTATTAAATTGCGCGCATGATGCTAATTGTGGCTATAGGAATGAAGAGAGACGCTTTAGTAACTATTAACGTTTTCTCAAGAAATAAAAAGGGAAACCTCACCGTAATGCCCAGAAACATAAAAACAACGACATTGCTATGGTAAGAGAAGGGTAAAAAATGTCTGGAAAAATCGATTAACAAGGATGCTCATTTACAAACAATAAGGAGAAAATTTGTACGAACAAGGGAAGTCAGAGCTTAGAGATTTAGAAAAGTTTTCAGGGGTTGACGTAATACCAAAAATTTGAGAAATTCTGAAGTGATTACGGCGTATGAATGTAAGCAATTCAGGGAATCATTATAAAATTCTGCTCAATACTTGCAGGAGCTTATGCCAGAAAACGAAAAGGGGGAAAGAAAAGTTTTCCCTTCAACTCATCAATTTTGAAATTCTTGGCCCTCGGGACTCGTAACAAGAGACAAAACTGAAAAGCAAAATTTTAAAAGTTCAAGTTTGTTTAATTGAACCCAAAAAAGAACTTTACGTTGTCATTAAAATGGGAAATTACATGCCTCTCTAATAAACATCAAAATGTTGTAAAATCTCTCAAAATATTAATATTGTTAGGAAGTTTCGTGTGACATTCGTACAAACCAGGGAACACAATGTTTCTGAGTTCATTAAACTTTTTGATAGTTTAATTTAATCTAAATAACTTTAAATTGCGGTAGGTAAGTGCGCATACGAAATAGGTTAAACTAATATGATAAGTGAGTAAGTAACTGGAATTTCAAAACCTTAGATATATGCACTTTATCACAGGAAATCTAATGTTTTACGGAAATTATGTGCAAATTTTAATGAAAATGACTGAATTTATGAATGATAAACAGTCCTATCTATGCTATAAACAAACCAACATAAAAAAATTATATGTATGTTCATTCTTTACACCTGCATTCCCAAAAAATACTGGATAAGGAAGTGTTTACTAAGTGGTTGACTTTAAAAATTGTTTGATCTGTACTTACATTGTTTGAATTTTGATGGATTATATTTATATACATAAATATATTAAGCATGTCTGTCAACAATATTCAATTCACTTCGTACTCTAAAAGGTTATGACGTTAAATTTCGAAGTAACTAATTTATTGTATATTTTCTTTAGTACGAAATAAAATTCATTTCAATGTAATCTTGCTTGATCTAAATTAAAATTGTTTCCAAAATAAAATGTATCTTGTTGGGCATTTTTTTTTCAAATCTCCTAAAATATTTATTTGAAGCAAATATTTGCAAAAACCAGAATAAATATATAAAAACATATGAATTTAAATTCCAATGCCTTTTTATTCCTATTGAAAGCTTCCTAGTACCTCAGCTATGTGCTAGCCACATACATAAATTGAAATTAAATTTAGCCACATCCTTTGAAATTCCTCCTTTTGAAATACATGTTCGAAACGAATATACTTTCGAACATACATGTTAATTTGTCCTATTTCCGGTATATTTGAGTAACTATAAGCTGCTTAATAATTATACAGCAAATGTAGGAGATATTATAATTAGGAAATGTAAAATTGGAACATTATCTAACTAAAATTGTATCCAATTAGAGTGGGTTTATTGGTTTAGCGGGTCAAATTAACAAATTCGATATTGCTACATGGTGTAAATTGCATTTATGTTCAACAACGTTGATGTACTACCTACATGTCCTAACCATTGGCCTGATAGATGGTAGTTCTGTAAAACAAACGATATATTTTGCATGTGGTGTGCATTTACCAAGAAGGAATTGGATTTATTAATTAATTAATGTGCTGAAATTCAGGCTCTACTAATAAAATTTGTTTTCCGATCTGCATCAACGCGGAAATAGAATAATTCGAGATGTTCGGAACAAAACCAGCAAAACCGTCTTATGCTAAAGTTTTTAATGTAATGCACCAGTAGAAAGGATATCGCCCGAGGAAGACTTACGACAAAAACACGGGACACGTTTCAGTGGACAATATGCAAATGCCATGTAAATTTTGATTATAAACTACGATGAAACGTGTTTACTATGGTGATTTCCAGAACTTGTATTTTGGTATGTATTTAAATAGTTGTGGTCTGCTCCAAGGCATTTACTTTAAACCAATATCATCATAACTTTCTCAGTTTAAAACATTGCTAAGAAGTAAACAATTTTGAGGATTCAGCAAAAGTGCCCTTCAGTTTTCATTCGATCAAATTGAACGTTATAACTTACACAGCTCGTGGTTTTTTCTGGTGGTATTTTCAGCACCAGTTTCTGGAATTCTAGCGGTCAAAGAAGCGCCTTCGCATTTTGAGTAGGTATTTGAAGTAGACAAATTGATCTGCTTGTTCATAGGACAATGTGCAGCCTTTTGCATGTGGGCAACATCTGGCAGAGTTTTCCTCTATCAAGCCCAAACGTGATCTATGTGAAACCAATTAAAAGGTCCTCAGTCTCTTTAAATCCTGAAGTAATTTGAAACAGAGTGCGAACATAAACCATTCGCTAGGCACATACGAGTACATGGAATATTAAGAATGAAAGGTGGATTTCAAAGACTGTATCTTGCAGGCAACTGGCTTGCATAATTGAATCCTTAATTCAGGAGTCTCTTTACATTTGAATTCGACGAAAGCAGTCAAGCTGCTAGATTCAATATCTGGTTCTCAAAATTGCTTGATTGAAATCAGGGAGGATTGTCTGTGCAGGTCCTTCTTATTTCAGTAAATTAGCATTTCCAATTAAAAGCACATTTGGAAGTTTGATTAAAGCGGTTTCTGTGTAGTGTGTTGTTCTTTTAGATTCTTTGATGGCGCCAGATGAAATACATGGATAGCAAAGGGAAAGTGAAAAGGAACCCGATCTGGCTTAGTCGTTTAAAAGGCTTTGTACTATTAAACTTGTGTGATATGATATTAGCACAAACTTGTGGTCAATGATTAAATTTCTTTTATAGTAACTCTGTTTAACCTAAAATTTTTAAATTTACATATAGATTATGCCCAATCAGTATAAGAATTTTTATTTGCGCGATTAACACCAATTAATTTTTAATTGGCAATCTTTGCTCATTATTGTGTAAATTTCAATCTGCATACATATGTAGTTATTTCGATTCAACGAGAAAAAGTATTAACATATGATTGTTTTAAGTATTTTTTTAAAGTGCTTTTCTTTTTATTAGATAGATATCAACTCATACAAAATTTGCAACATCGAGAAATTTATCGCAATTGGGTTTATACTAGTTAAAGCACTTTAAAGGCGTTTGTACTATAGATTCTTGTCGCTAGTGTCCGTATTAATTGAATATGTCCTCGCCTTGTTAAACATCGTAAATGCCCATGGGTGGGGCTGCAAATGCTTTTAGATTATTAAGTGGCGTTCATTGGACTAGTAAATTGCATGTATTTCAAGAGGGTGAAACAGCAAATCATCCATGAAATAATGTGCATGACTTCGTTATATCCGCAGATATGCAAAAATTGCTACTTAAGCCTGGAAACTTGGGCCCACCCCGAAGGAATCCGATGGAATTGGATACTTCACTTGATTAGTGAGCCCTCCAGCGAAATCCTTTTAAATTGAATAGGCCCGTGGAAGATTGTTCCCACCCGTGATCCCCTCGAATTTTGCCGGCTAATTCTACCAGCGGATGCTCGTTGCTCGTTTAAGTCCGTAGAATGAATGGGGAATGAAAAATGTAAAATTCACTGCTGGTGTGATGCTCTAAGTGATTTTGTAATTCAACATATCCTAATTAAACCATTGGCTAGTAATGTTTTTCCACTTTTGACGTGATTGAGTATCGCTTTTTGAGTGTTCAGAGGAAAGAAAAAGAAATGAAGTAATATTTAGGTTTTTGAAATGACAATTTTAAACCTTTTTAAAATGCCATTGATTCCTTAACAGAACGAAGAACGTTTTTATATTTAGACTAGGATGGATTGCTTATTGTTTATTTAAATTGTGGTTCAATATACAGGTGATATGTATACACAGATCTTTGGTGCTGGTAAATTTATTTCTTCCAAATTCTTTAGTACTAATTTTGCACGATACAAACCTTTAAACACACTGGCAAATGTTTTATTTTAAAATCAATGGTTGAATATTTTATTTTTTTAAATATTCATAGAGAAAAGTAATGGTATTATTGATCAATAATGGAACTGTGCAACGTTGAATTTTATAAATTACTTATTTTATTTATTTAGTATTTATTTTGCTTAATACAAGCTGCAATAAAGTTTTACTTAAATTGCCTTAATCAAACAAAAACAAATAACCCTATGACTAAAAATAATTGGAAGGATACGTTGGGACTGTCTGTGTTAATTAACTCGCCCAGGTGCGGAATTGTGTAACCAGGAGTAGGACTCACTCGGGGACAGGTGTATGTACGTACATTGTTAATTACTCTGGGATACTTCACGTACTGCTGACAGCAATCATTAAGCCAACAGAAGAAAGCTCTTAGACCATGACCGAGCTCATCATCATCACGAATGGTGGACAACTCGTACCGGATAGACTTTCTTTGTTAAAAACGTAGGTTCACTCATAGGATTTTTAATTTACCATGCAAACCAATGTTTGTCCTGATGAAAATCCGCGCTCTTCCAAATTTTTCTAAATTTTTTTTAAAATTCAATTTGCAATCGGATGTGATTGAATGGCGGGACTCTCGGTTGATTATCTGGCATCTTTGCGCTGGGCGAGGAGTTATGAAATTGAAGAAAATCAATTAGCACTCCGGAGCATTGCCATGACGTCGTCGTTCTCGAGTGTGAAATAAAAAATCTGCACCATTTTCCTCATCGAAACTTCGTTAATTTAAGCCCTTCGGCTGGCTGACTAATAAACTTTTCTCGACAACGATGTTGTTTGCCAGGGCAGTTTTAGCTTTATTTTCAAACTTGTTAAGCCACTTTAATTAAGTGAATGTTTTTCGCTTGGCCGGTGTATAGAAAAGAGAACTAAAGAAAAGAGCAATTCTTTTTTCAATTAATTTAAACTTTTACTTGCCATAATTTTCGTATGTAATGAGTACTTAGAAGTTTTATTCAACGAAAATTATTAGTTAAAATCATCAATATCCTTAGTCAAATACAATCACACAAATTTGATGGTTTTTACTTTTTACCGCCTTATTTAAATTTCTCTAGTTTATTATTATCATCAGCAAAAATAGGGCTACAAATTATAGTTTTGGAAAATTTAAATAAAATTAAGAGAATGCTGTGTATTATTGAAAAATAGTTTAAATTATAGTTGAAACTTTAGTCTATAGCTACAGAATATTATTATTTAAAAATTGATGAGGAAAGTTGTTTTCTCGAACAGTTTTTAAGTTTCGACAAGTAGCTCGTGAAAATGCATACCAACAGCTTTATGTGCATAATCTTAATGTATCCGATAAAAGTCCAAGAAGAAAGATGTGGTATTTTATATAAAGTTAAGTATATTCACTGAATCGTCTATTGATTCTTTCAGTGGATGTGAAAATTTCAATCCATGGAGTAAAATAATATTTTCGTAAAAATTTAGAGGGAAAAATGTGATATTAAACCACTCACTTCGAATGCTTTCAAATCTATTCAGCTTCATTTGATTTCATTTGTGTTGGAATTACTATATGACACCATTCAGAAAATTATTTATAAAAACCAGGGGATATTTTTTTTATGGATTATTACCTTCTGATTCCAGAAAAAAAAACTCTTGGTTTAATCAACAAATGAAAATGAAATTTAAAAATACTAGAAAAAATTGATTCTCCCAGCGTTTATCAAAACTTCTGTAAATAGTCGTTAGTGTATATCAAATGATTTCTTAATAATTTTCGTAATTTTCTATAGAGTGGGAGTTTACTTTATATGATTACTTTAAAAAATCCTCTATTCATACATTTAGGTACATGTATTTAAAGTTGATAGCTTGTGGTTTGGATATTACAATTTCCATTATAATGCAAAATAGTAAAGAATAATTGGTAACTTAAAATAAATTATGATAATAGTATGTAGAGGACTATTTTAAGTAACTCAATAGATAAAAGGTATTATAATACAAATCATTTCAAAATATAAGCTTATTAAAATTACCAAGAGTAGCGTTCGGTTTAAAGGAAACAATTGGCGGCTGCTAGTAATGGACCTGGAAGAGATTTAAGAAATATGTATTAAAATAATAATCGCAGTGGATAGATGTATCACTTTCCGAGAAATCATATGTATATTTGATACAAGTTGTAATAGATATATGATGTTTCAAAAAAGATCAGTATATTCACAAAATTCGTATACTGCTTGTTATTAATGCAATAAAAATAAGGAATAATACCGTAGTGCGGGTTGCATCAATGACATAGATTGAATCCATTTTCTGGCATAAAACACGTTTGCATATACTCCAGGATCATTTTCATACCCGCAACCAACACCAAAAGATATAACTCCAGCCAATGTATCATTACATATTAAACCACCTCCTGAAACTACCTATGGAAGATAAAAATACACACAGTATATTTTATTGTAATTAAATTTTCTTTCTTAAAATAGCATTTCGAACATGGACCGACTAATCCATATTCTGTTATATAATTTTTGACTACGGAAAATAAACGATTGTGTAATTCATTAAAGCAAATCAGAATTAATTGATTTGACTTGATTGAGACGAGACGGAATTTTGTATTGTATTCGATGATCAACTTTCCTGTTTTTTCATTTTCTTATTGACTTCAACGCTCAATGGATCAATCGCTAATAAGTCAAGTTAAACAAATTCTGAAACCATGTTTCATTTTGTCATTAAAGCTGCCTTGAGTGTAGAGTTTAGCGAGTAATGAAATTGTTATGTTGAGTACACATACCTGACAAATATCGTCGGAATTGTTAAATTCGACACCACAAATCATACTTTCTTCGTGGAATATGTCCTGGTATGTATCCTTGCATTGTGAATTTGAATAAAGCTCAACTTTGCTTTTCATCAGTTTGTACGATATATCGCTTGAATTATCCTACAATGCTATTGTGAAAGTAAGCGTACATATAAAGATCTGTAATCTCCTTCACTGCCTTCTAATGAAAGTTAGTGAACTTCTGAGTGGGTTGGACGCACTCACATTTTTCTGACGATGCAAATATATTCCCCATCCGGTAATTTCACAAAATGTTCCAGGTGAAATCTTCGTCTGAATGATATTGATAGGTTTAACCGTTGAAGATAAAAGGAATGGTTCAGAGAGCTATAATAGTTTTGCTGGCATATTGATTTAAAAGTATTGAAACTGCACCCTCTATACCTTTACGATTGTAAAATCGTTGGCCCGAAATACTTCCGCTGGATTATAGTCGGGATGTGGTATGATTTGGGAAACTTTTCGAATTTGACGAAAAGGTGAGGCGGCATGTGGTGAGACCGAAACATCCCCCGCCATTACAGTGTACTTGAAATAAAAGTGCTTTTGATAGAGGAAGCACTTACCACAGATTAAATATACATATGCACATACCGTTCTGGACGTGTCCTGCCTGCGGAAGCAGTGTGCCGCAGTGAGAACGGTCCTAATATTTAGGAGGCTTCCGCCACAAATGTGGATTTCATTATTTGCAATTGCAACCTGCAAATTAACTTGTGCAAATTTTCATGCATCTCTGCGTCAGAACGGTACAAGGACACTCACCTGGGAAGGACACTCCCTGAAGTGGCATTCAGAGCTATTCAGGGCCTTTGTTCGGGCACTATGGAAAAATATAATTAGGAAACAAAGGATGACAGCGGAGTTACTAATATTTAGGCCGTTCATTCCGTCAAGGAATTTTAAATAGCTCGATTGGGAATTGTCAGATAGGCTCCAAACTGCCCGACCTACTCAAACTACCTACTCAAATTGTAGGGACTATTCGTTATAGAAAACCATAGTAATGTCTAAGATAATGTAATTTAACTTATATTAGCTATATACATTTTATTTACAACGTGAAAGTAAAGACAAAAATATAGATGATTGGAATTATTTTAAAATGGTTAGCATAATTTTCCTAATCCATTTGATGGTGTGCGAACTTTTGATGTCACTTTGGAAGTCTTGCGATGTTTTTAATGTATGGCATTATAATCTCGTAGGAATATAACATGTTTGATATAAATTTATTTAGTTATTCTTTTCACAAAATCATTTGGGAACATACAAAATGTATGAAGCTTAAACTTGTTGTTATAAACACATGCTGAGAGAACGTCACTCTGCTGCTTCATTTGCTTAGTAATTAAATGCTGGTTAATTAAATACAGGATTGGTCCTCGAAAATTCGGTCAATAGACTCTTCATCATTTAACAGGACAGCGGACATATAGAAATTATTAATTTTCACCGGCGGCAGCTGCCTCAATTATTCAAGAACTGCTTTGCCCAAATTATTTAAATTGGTTTCAGTGGTAGTGGGCTTAAAAGGCACGAATGAACCTGGGAAGAGAATTCATTTTAAGCTTAAATAAATTCACAGTCGACATTTAACAGCCCCCTGGCCATTGAAATGGTTAGCATCAGGTGCAACAATACTGGAACTCGAAATTTATTATAATTTGTTATGAAAATTGTCTAGTAAAATATTGTTTGTTTTCCTTCCAACTTCCACCATTATATGTATAACTATTGTTCTAAAAAGGACGGGCGATAAGTTCGGATTTTCTAAATTAAAAGGATTTGAGCACTCTGCGGTTGTGGCTGAGTGATCTAGGTTGGTACTATTTAGAGCTCAATGCTACATAGTTTATGGCCAAATAAATCTATCTCTAAGGATTAGTTTAATTGACTAGCAAAGAGCACTTCGGGCGATTTATCGTGATTCCGCGAGTAATGTTTTCGCTCATTGAATGGCAACCTCCCAATTGGATTTGAGCTATTTATTCATGATAAGACCGATGTAAAAATATGACTCCATCGAAATTTCAGGAGCATTTCAATCCGTTTCACCGCTACTTACTTAACTTTCTCAAGAAATAACTTAAAGACAACGTGATTCATCTAGAGAAATCCGAGACAATAAGTAGAGTTCAGTCCTTAATTTTGATAAGCTGCTTTCTGAGAATGCTACTTTGAAGTACTTGAAAGGGATTTTAATGAACCTTCTCCTCCAATATCAAAAATGCGTTCTCCTCCAATATCAAAATTAACTTCTCTATAACCTTACAGTAGAATTCATGTTCTGAATGTGAAATATTTTGCGTTGAACTTCTGTGTAATCCTCTTTGTTTCCACATAATACAGATAATAATTTCAAACAAGAGGTAAGCTTAAGATGGAGTTTAAGTAGTATGCACTCATCATACTTATTAGTTCAAATTTAATATTTATATATGCATTAACGTTACATTAATTATATTCGTAACTATTAACCTCATTTACCATCAAATGAATGAAGAATAGTTGTTTAATTAACAAGATCTTGAATATTTTAATATTAGCTGAGGTAAAATTATGTTCGCTAGAATTAAACGTGAGCTCTATGAATTTCACTACTGAGTACTTAAATGTTTATAAGTTTTTAAAAATATGCGGTTGATGTTTTGCAAAATTAAAAAAAAAAACCTTTGGTGATAGATGATGTAAGAAGTTTTTGTATAAATTAAAAGTTAAAAAAAGAGTAAACAAAACTGTTGAAATCACTGTTTTTAAATTTCCCATCCTACTGATTCTCCGGCAATTTTTCAACAATAGATATCATTAGAATTCATAATTATCCAGAACAAAAATTTGGAAGAAGACGTTTTTTGAATTCTTTTAATAGCCCTTTAAATTTTGTTTAACCGCCTTCGTCTGAGTTCTACGAGGCTATAATAATAACAAGACAAATTAGGTTTCTTACTAATAATTTTTGAAAAACAGAGTAATAAGAAGTTATTATATTTAAATATAAAATAAATCAATGAGAGCATATTATATTTAAGTACGTAAGTCGCGTTATGTTTTCAACACACTGGTACGCAATACGTTCGCTTTTGGTAAAATATCCTACAGAAGAAAAAAAAATTTTCTACCCAAACAATTTATCTTCTATAATAACTATATATGTATGTGTGTGCATGCAATAAAACTCTCCAAGTGTAATCGTATTATTTAAAAATTGATATGTTAACAAAGTCCTAAAAATTTAATTTAATTAGGATATTATTTTATTCAATTTAGAAACATTAAATATTTCGCAACATCCGTAGGCAATATCCATAGTATCAAAATTTATTAATATTTTACTATTCGGAGCCAGAGAGCTCAGTTTTATGCAGAGAGAATAGGGAAAGGCCATTTCAGACTAAGTTATGAGTATTAAAAAGTTAGTACTGCTTCTGCTTCTGATTATCTTCAATAGAGTGCCGAAGAGAATAGATCATATGGCAAATGTTCTCGCGTTATCTTAAATTTCTGAAGGTCATTTGGTGTCAGGAATAATTTGTAATTATTGTTGGAATCACATCTGCAGGTGAAATATATTAAGGACTGAATTCCACTCAGTGAATCTTTAGAATTGAATTAAAGTCATCAAAATCCGAGGGTGTAGTCGACATAATTAGGTTTAGCATTTACAAACCGGGGACAGTAATTAATACAAACAATGCTTTGAATGATAAATTAATTACTTGGCATTGCGTCCCGCAGTGCTATCCCGCTGATCCTAACAATCATTAATATCTAATTTCGCAGCTAAACGCACGCCATGCCGTTCAGGATACCCACATTTATTCACGACCGCTTAGACAGGATATTATTGTCCAATTGCAGCTTTGAATATAAATTGCGGCGACCCATAAAGCCAGCCGAACCCGTAAGGTCTGGTTTCGTCCTTCCAGCAGTGCTACTGATTTATTTAGAATTTTGCTGAAAAGTTGAGCGCCGACAACGCGCACCACTTCAAGAATTATTTATCAACCAGGCATTGTCCTTGTTCGGCAGAATGACGCTGTCCACTATATAAATTAAGGTTTTAATTTGCAGAGAAAGTTTTCCGACTGCTGCTAATTTCTATCGCATAGTTGCCGACTGTTGTTTTCCTGTTTTGTTTAAGTAACCGCCAAATTATAGCCACGTGGACCAGAACCATTCAAAGGATAACCAAAGCCGTCTCCGTCGTTTCAGCCGCCCTGTTTATTCGGTGCTGATGGTGGTGAGGGCCACTCTACAATTCAACTCTTCACCGAAAGTCCTATGGCGTCGTGAAAAATTAATTTTGACTTTTATCAGCTCGTGCTGCGCGGGGGTCCCGGCTGAAGGGTCCGCGGATAGAGAAGAGAATAACTTTTATCATCCACGAGCGCAAACAAAGTATCATCGACTGAAGTACATAGATACTACAACTGAGATGGATTTCGCCAAAGGAAACCCTCATTCTTTACCCCTCTCTAAAGGGAGGATTATGAAATAAGTTACTGAAAGCACGACAGGGTTCCTTCGCGAAATCCTAGAATGACCTGCCCATAGCGATCGGTAGCTGTGTATAAACAAGTTTCTTTTTGCTACAAATTTATTGAACCGTCTCGCTGCAGGATATTGAAATCTCGGGTTAAAAGGCATAGAGGCATCACAGCGGAGGGTAATAATCATAACAACAGGAGTTTGAAAAGGATTGCTACCAGGTTAGAGTAAATTTCTGCTAACAGTGATCGCCACTTGAAAATGTGTTTGAGATGAGGGTTTTACGTTTTATTGGTGTAATAAACTCTCTCTCGGATATTTTTTAGTGAAGAAATAAATTCATTTAGATTTTTTTGAGGAACATTCACCAAATTTGTTTCACTTGATTGCAGTGGAGGGAAATTCGGTTAAATTTATTAAGCCCGCTGGTTATTTCAATATATGTGTTAGTAGATACTACATGAAGAAACCATTTTGATTTGCTCGAAATTCTTACAAAATGTTTTATTATTTTGTTTTTCAAACTGGAATTTAGAGAGCTTTTGATTAAATAATCCGTTCTCAAACTTTTTATTTAAATTGTTAGGATTTCAAAGGGTTTATCGAAATTTATAATTTAAAAATGGTGAATACCTACAATACCGAATTCTTCACATCTCAGATATTTTACTCAGAATTAGTACATACATATAAAGACAATTTCAGTAACATCAATCTATATTCAGGTTAAGATAAAAATGTTGATTAAATTTTTTCAATCAAAAGTGTAACTATCAAAAATGTGTTCAGTTAAAACTTTAGTGCGAAATTTAACATACTTTTCAAGCAGCAGTCAGTTCAAAGACGCTCATATAAAGAGTAGGTGTAATATATATTTATTTATCCCTTACTTAAATTAAATTTTAAAACATTTTTTTCTAAACAGGATATTAGGAACAGTACACGATGAAAACCTAAAATAATAAGTAGATTGAAGTTGTCTTGGCGCTTCTTTTAAGATAATGATAATAAGAGGGAACCTTTTCCAATCGAAGCTAAGATAATTTTAAAAGTGTTAATTCAAACATAATTTTTATAAAGTTAAAGTCGTAAATTTTCCTGAAATTTTTTTTTGTTTTCTTTGAAAAGCGTATATGTAGATTCGTTAATTTTCAATATTTTCCCTTATTTTATTTTGGTTTAATTAGTAAACAGTGCATATTAGAGTCACATTCAATTTTGTTCAAGTAAAGTTTGTTTTAAGAGTACTTATTTAAGCAATTTTAAGTCCTTCGAAGGATATTTTAGGATTTGTTTAAAAGAACACTTTTCACTTCGTCTTGAGCTAATATTGTTCGTGATTTATTAATTTGCTAACCGCTGAATCACTTTTTAATATTATATAGTTCCTAAGCTGTTCTGAAAGTTGACTTAAAACCCTTAATCCAGTTCATTAAGACTTTACTTTACTCACATATTTTACCTTGGCGGGTTTTATCCTCTTTTTCGCGGCAGCGTTAATACGCCCGGGGAGTGAGGGAATCCCAACATTTATCAAATATCACAGTGTAAAAAGCGCAATCAGAAGTAATACGGAGTTATTGGCTTCACTTGTGTGCAAACTTTTCGGGAGAAGTGCGATAAAAACAAGTTCAGTTCGGGGAGTAGATTGCACCCGATAATTCGCGCCAGTGGCGCCCCCCGTGCAGTTTAGCCCAGTTTATTTCGCTGATTCATTGCTCGCCCGGAGCACGTGTAATAAATAATAATGCCGCCGCCCGTCGGCGAGGCAACGGGTAAATCTCCAGGCATACTTTGAGATGAGAACGGGGTTACACCTCGACTTTGCCAAGTGTTGATAATTTATGTTTTCAATGAATTATTATGCTCCTCTGCGGCACCCCCTGTCAGGAGACACTGAACTTCCTCCTTGTAAACTCGTTAACAAAGTTCCCCGAGCGATTATTCATTCATAGCCAATGTGATACGTGATATAAATTGTTTACCAACTTTTTGGGCTGGTAAACTTGCGAGAATTCACCATAATTATAAATTAAATTTCTGCCTGTATGTAAGAATACGTCTGCCCGTTAACGAAAATACGCTGCTTCTTGTTGTCTACCTGAAGATATCTATTAAATAATAATTTAAAAGGGAATTCACTCTTCGTTGCGTTTAATCGTGTATCATACCAAATTACTAAAACGTTGTTCTAAAATATAACGTACAACACCAAAATGCACATGACATATTACAATTATCCTTTAGTTTTTATATATTACACCCTTGTAAATGCTTATTTTACATATTTGTCTAAATTTTAATGAATATGTCTATGAACCTCTTTGGCTGTTCAATGCTGCTTTGTTTGAATCTGTATTGTAATAAATTTGGTAAGCTAAGCATTAGATAGTACAAAATTGGTTATTACTTCGTCATTAGCGGTGAAGGTAATCGTCAAAATGATGACTTAATCATTGGTTTTGATGGTGTATTACGAGAGATATAGCTTACCGAAAAAACAAATAGTCGTGAGAAATAATATATAGCGATTGAATTAACAGGTCTTCCATTTGAACAAATAACTACTAAACAATTGTTGTAAATGTTCTAATTAATGGAGTCGTTTTAGTCTTAAGTCTCTAAGTTTTCAAGACCAACAAATGGGAACTTTCCCTGTTGGCAGAACAGGCGCACCCTTCCTCTTTATCCTTCTTAAAGAAATTAGTCGTGACTGTTTTATTTTTGAAATTTATTGACGAAAAGGAAGGAAATTCGCAACCATTCACGGAAATTTGCTATGCATCCGTGTCTGCAGAAAATAAACATAGTATGCTAAAACTAACATAGATGAGAATCAATTGGATTTTCTCTTCTGGATCGAGGTTTGCACTTTCTATGATGCTCGCGAAATATGTATACCTTTGCATATAGAATTGTTTTTCCTATCGCTCTACAATTTCCTTCTTGAGGCAACATCCTGCATCAAGGGTGCGTCCCTCTTCATAAAAGTCAAATTCTGGTTGGTCTAGTATGAACTCGGGCATATTCAATTTTGTATCTAAATGGTGGCAGAGCAAGGATTCTGAAAATGGCGGAAAATTTTCTTCCCAGTTCAATTTTCCAGTAATTCAATCACAAATGAAAATGACTTTTAACCCCAAGCAATTATAATAAGGAAATATTTCATGAGGAGCGAATTTTAATTTTAAATATAGTGGCAGGGCGGATTTCTCGGCAATGGTGGCAAATCTCCTTTCTAGTTGAATGTTTCAGTAATTCAATCGCAAAAATAAAATTACTTGTAGCCTTAAACGATTAAGAAAATAATTTATGTTTCGAAAAATCAAATAAAATCGAAAGCAAATAGAGTATTGTTTTTTAATTTTCATTTATTGTACTATGCGAACAAATAACATATCGAAGTATATAACTGAATTTTAAAACTTTTTTTACTTTATAAGACCAAAAATATGTGTTTTTTCATTTTTGCTAACTTAAAGGTAAAATGACTGTGATTTCACACTAATTCAAGGTAGTAGGTATAGGTATTTCTTTTCGGAACAAAGGAGATAAAAAGCTATATACTATGCATATGTAATGTTTTAAATTATTTTTATTTAATACTAAAAGTTTAAAAACTGAAGAAAAATTCTTAATAGTTCGTCTCTTTCTCGTCTAGATTACTATAAAAGATAATTGAAGCATTGAACATCTCAGCGTTCATTATTTTAGATTACTTCAAAAAAAACTTCTTTTGAAATAATTTATTTTCAAAATGTATTCAGGAAATCTCCTTTCAAGAATTCTATAACTTTGCAAGAAACCTAATTGCATTTCTTGAGTATTATCGGGTTTTCCACTGTCATTTCTTGTCTTTCCCCATTATTCGTAAAGTATGAAATGCGTACTGGGTAGCACGGACCTTAATGTGGAAATTAGTGTCAGGACATGGGTCTAAACCTGATCCTTTCTTTCACCACACAACTCTTACTAATCTGCGTGTCTTGAGACGCCTAGAAAAACCAGCTAAGATTTTACGTTTCATGCTGAGTGTCCTCGTATTTTTGGCCAGCAAAAACATCTTCATTAATCCCCGGGTGGCTGGATAAGAGCAGGAGTCGACGGTCATTCATCCACCTTTTAGTGGATGAGTGGTCTCAGCGGCAAACATAAAGCTTTGTAGGGTGAGCAGGATATTCTCGTCACATCATCTGGATATAGACAATTACACCTAGACAAGATAAAATGCTCTGCCTTTTTTTAAATTGCTGCAGGCGTAACAAGACAACCTACCAACGTACGTTACCGGCGTTATCGTCCCGAAAATTTAGCGCAGCCATGAATAGTTGATGTCGTTCGCAGGAAGCATCTGGTGAATGTATTTATTTTTATTATTATTTTGCTTCATGATCTGCCCTTAGTTTTCATTAAACAATAGAAGAAAGTGGGAAAACAGGACCAGGTAAATATTTTACGGGGAAATTCTGGCGATTTTTATGCTCAAGGACAATGCGAATGTCAGTTCATCGCCAAATAGAAACATCACGAACAGGACCGGCTTGTTATTCTGTATAGCCTTAAACGATTTTTCCACTTTTAGCAAAAATCAAAATCCCCTCTATGTGGGCTGCTCCTGGCGGCTGCATTCATACATGCATTATAAATTCAAATTGATATCCACGGGCATTCAGAGATTTTATGTGACATAGTCATCGCCGGTGGTTTTAAAATTTAAGTTCGCTCTTGACAAAGCTCAACACCTAATAAATGGAAATAGTGTTTCCATCGTGAAAATTTTATTAAAACGTATAGATTTAATAAAATATCCTTTATGAATTATGTGTTACTAAATAGAAAGTTCACAGCGCTGCATAGCTTTGCAGGAATGTTTAATCAAAAGCTTGTAATAATCCGATTCCTAAGGAAGATGAACTACATTGAATTGAATTTATGTTCAGACGCAGCATTACAACGATATTATGAAATTATTTGCCTGTTTATTAATGTGAGAATTTTAAGCATATTTGTACAATGTAATGTGAGCATTAAATTATCCATCAGAGAGATAGAGTACCTGCTTTTGAAATCAATATACGAATACAATACAGCGGCGGCCTACCAACGTAACCTTAAAATTTTCAGTATTCTTAGTTTCAGAAATATGTATGCACGTATTATAATATTATAAATATTATATTACAAATTATAAATATAAGCTCTTTGATATCACCTTTCAATTTCTTAAAAAAATTACCATATATTCAATTGTTCAGACAATGTTATTTTTGTTACTTCATAGTATTTAGTGTTGAAGTTAATTCCTTGTTTTACAGTGTCAGATAGGTTCAATCCGGCGAAATATAATACTATAATAGTATGTAATTTGATTATCTATCTATGATCTGATTTTTCTATTATATGTAGTATTACTTATTGCCTCGTATTTTACATTTTAGATAGTGACAAATATAGGAATTTCCTATATTCATTTATTTTAGTAGGAGCGATATAGTATAACAAAGCGAACAAATTAAACAACAAAGTTTACAAACTAATAGAACCTATTTTTACTGTGGAGACATGACACTGGTACAGAGTTTCAAAGCTTCTAAAAATAAAACTTGGACAATAGATTAATAATAATAAAAAAGGACTTTCTCTTAAGTTTTCCCTATGGCCACCTCTACTTTTATTTAAATTTTTTAAATATCGTTGAAAACTTATAAAACTCATTTCATAAAAAGTCTATAAAAGTTAGTTTAGGGTTCTCGATGTTCGATAGAAATAAAAACAGGATAAGATGGCATATATATATATATATTTATATATTCATTTCGTGTGGTTTCACACAACCTAGATAGAAAGCAGAAAGTTCTGCCGGCACAGAGCATTACAAGTTCCTATGTTTTACTCTAAACTCCCACTCGGGATTTCGAGTCAACAAAGACAAGATAAAAGGAAAGTGCAAAACAATAAAGAACAAATAAGTGAATTTATTTCTGATTACTTAAAAGCTTAGCCGTGAAGAAACAAATCGAACGTTTGTTGGGAAACGACAAGGAGTATTCGCCAGCGCTCCAAAGCTAGGGCCCCACTGGCACCAGCGCCTCCGTTCTGGGGCCATACATAATCAATAGGATGTCTGTATCACGGCAGGCTGATTGTACACCTTATTTGATTTCGTCTAAAGCCTCATTATCCGCACTCGGGGGCTGAGCACGGAAAGTCTAATAAAATTGCCTCTCATGAATTATTCGTGTGTATGCCTTGGAATCTTTAGAAAGGACTCCTCTGCGTTACGTAAGGACATTTAGAGGCAGGAACAACGTGGAGGTTGCCCTACTTTTTGCGGGAATTCGTAAAAAGAAAAGCTTCGACACTTGGTGTGGATGATAAGCCAAATTTGGCAAATGGAAGAGCGCAGGGCCAAAGTTAGCTGCAGTCGTATGACGTCAGAGTAAAAGTTTCTCGGGAAAAGTCCTTGTGGGGAAGTCCAAGTTGAAATATTCCAGGACGATGACTGTGGCATGAATCAAGGGAGGCTGACGACAACCACTCGCCTCCCGACTTGTTACCTGTTGAGTTGAAGGATAGTCGGATGAAAATCTGCTGAATTATCATATTTATCACGTCTGGATTGAAACAAATGATCATGAACACTATCAGCGAATACGGAACTTGAGCACTTAGGATGCAAAGAATTTGCTTGCTGCGAACAATTTGCAGGGATGCTTCCGATTCCCTGCCGTTTCTATCGATTTATCCTTCCTTATCTGGGTCAAGGTGAATATAACAAAAGTTTGACGTCATCGAAATGCGGACTATGCCTCTAGCTGTCGTGGCTTTTTCGAGCTAGGTACGAAATTTTAAGTAGGTTGAACTGTTGAAGAATAATGATTTGCTGCGGATTTTCTAGTTGGAATTGGAAAAATTTCGATTAAAAAGAAAAGAAGTAAAGCAAGTATTGCTTATCAAACAAATTTTAAATTTTTTACATCAAGATCATTAAAAGATAATCTTGAAGAAAATTCTAGTAATTGTTAATATATTATATTTTTACCAGTATTTCAAAATTATATTGATGTATCATTCTCTACATTGAGGAAAAAAATCATTATCACGAAGGTTTAGTAGCGCCCTATTTCTGTATGTTACATAAGTTTCAATAGCGTGACAACTTATAGCTGAATTATGAGCAATATTGTTACTGGAATCAAAGCAGGTAATTCAGAAATAAGCTGCCACGTTTTTGAAACTAAGGTAACGACCAAAATCAGAACATAGTTTGCACTTTTCAATTTGCCTTATTGATGTTACGAATGAATTATTGGTTTGAGTGGAATTTGAATTTGGTGTCATTGGATAGCTTTCCTTATTTTTTTTCGATCCCATGTGTATTTCTCGACCGTCCTCGAACTCTTTTTACACCCCCTGCACTCTCCGTTCAAAATCCAAAATAATTTTTCCGAGAAAAGTAACGTATTTCATCCCGTGGAATACAAATTTACAATAAAAAATGGGAGATTCTATTCCAGATTTCAAAGTTTCCACCCGTCCCGCTTACAGTTTTCGAGCTATACAAGATTCTAGGTATATTTCAATTTAATTACAAAATTAGTTTCTATATTATTGTTTTCCTTTAAAGAAGCTTATTGCAGAACATTTTTTATAAAGGACGTAATATAAAATTGTGTTTGGCGTATTTATACACTTATTGAACTAAAGGAGGGTTCAATATTGATAGCAGATTCATGCTTTAACTACTGAAATGATCACATGTTTGTACGGTCTCATTTTCGGATGAACATTTTCTTCTTGTTTTGAGTGTATGAATTTTACTAGAGATCGATTTACTTAAACTTTTTTCTCATGTTAGGGAAGCTATACTCAAAACATTTTCTCCTGTCTCAGGTACACATATACTATATTATATACCTACATTTGAATTACAAAAGTACATATACCTTCATTTCCCGCAGAGATTTACAATGGCGGATACTTTTATATGTAAGTATGTACCCCTAACGCTTAACCTGGTGAAACGTTTCCCTTCAAAGCGTCTTTCACCAGCAAACGCTTCCAAAGAAGGTCGGTAGAATTCCCAGTTGACCTGAAAACCTCTCGTATAACATTAACGTCTTCCCTTGGCAAATGTCCCTCGATTTGCCGGGATGAAAAATAGAGAAGTTATTTGCCGTACTTGCAGAGTTACCAAATATTTCGTTTTTTCCACGTTCAAAGTACACACTCGCATTATCCGACATAAAATACGCGTAATTTGTGAAAGTAACGAAAAAGCCAACAAACGATGGCATCCATAATTTGTCTCCTTTCTCGAAAATTGGTCCAGGGCTTTCTAGAGCTAAAGTAAACAGAGGCAGCCAAACACTAAGGCGTTCTCTCAAATGATGAATAAGAATTGAATTGGATATCACAAAAAAGTTCCCGGAATTTTTCTTCTTTGAACTGGGAATTTTTGGTGAAATCATGGCGTCAGCCCCATCGCTAAGTGAATATTGAGCTGAATACCCTTGCTTAAATCCAGAATTCGGAACTCTAAGCTTGGATGATGATAAAAAAGAATGCGTTACGCTTTAAATTCAGACGCCAGGAGCACTTTATCTTGTAACTGCCTCTAAGAAAGGGTTAAAGGGCCTCTGAATAATAAATTAAAGCGGCAAAGTGAAATCGAGAAACATCGATTTTTGTTTTTTCAGTAGGGCAATACCTACTCCTCTGGGCTTTTATAAATTATTTATGAGTGAGGATTTGTTTTTCTTTTCGTATCATTAAAACGTTTACGCGTTTATCTCAAAGGCCACCGCAATAAATCGTCATCCTTTGAAAGATTCCCAAAAAAATTTAAAATCCCTTTGCTTTTACTCATCCACGTTCTTGTCTAATTTAGAGTTCGTCGTCGCAGGGGTGAATTTGTTTATTTGCATTTAAATAGGACTCCCCAATTAGGAGCTTCCCGCAGCCTTGTTGCTAATAAGCGGACTCTCACCGGTTTTCATTAGAGGAGGAAATAAAATAGCTGCTTTTCATAAAAATCGTTGTACCTACGATGATGCAGCTTAGTGCGAATTAGGTACGACGCCCTGCTGCCTCCCTGTTTACGCAAAACAACAAAAATTAATTAAAGCAATTGAATTAAGCAAGCGGGGCGAGAACTTGCCTGAGATCGAGGGCTCACGTTCAGGGACTTTTCTAACAAATCCCACCCCCATCCGGATGAGGTAGATCTTTTTTGGCACGCTCTTTAACACTCGCTCATCCTGGAAGATTACAGGCAACGAGAAGGCATTCGGCTAAATTTTTATTAGCCACTGGATAAAATGAAACAGGTCCGAATTAGGCGCATTATACATAATGATCCTTGTGTTGTGCAAGGACTTCTTTTAAAATTCACGAGGCCACGCATCACCGCATTAAAATGTGTCGGCCATAAATTAGGCTGGATTTGGCGAAGCCGCAGTGTGATATATTTATCAGCTCATGCTCTCTAATGCTGCGAAGGCACTGGAGGGAATCCTGCCCTCGGATATCTAGCTGAAACATTCCCGCCAGCATATTTCATAAAACAATAGATTGCTGCTATGCAAGATTAAATTTCGGGTCCAAAGCTATGGTCCAGCTGGAGACAGAAAACGACCGATGCACATTACCAGATATACGCCCTTGGGTGAAATGAGGACAATGATGAACTGGACCATAAATCTCGGCAAGTACGGCAACATTTTTAGCGCTGCAGGGCTAATTCATCAGCTCCCTAGGTGCAAATGGAACTCAACCAGGTGCCGACCCAGTGACCCGTAGGGATAGCCGCTCCGTTCCCTAGGTGAACCAGGACACATAAAGAGTATTAAGCGATGATGTTTATGCTTATTTGGAGTGCAACTCGACCCTCGACTGTGCCATGTTTATGCTTAAGGAATGCCGACATTTTAATGAGTATTCCTGTGCCCTGGAACTTTCTATTTGCGTCAGGCGGTTACCACAATAGCCTTTTATGCTGCACTCGTACATTATTAAAGGTTCCTCGAAAAGCCTTGTGGGAGCAGAATTAAATGAAATTTCGCACATAACTTGAGGACGAGCCGTAATATATCCGCAGAAAATTTCATCGGGAAGTTTATGTGCTTCCTCCGCCAGGAGTGGCATGAAAGCCGGGCTGCTGAGTCCCATTGCTCTTTTCCTGACCGCCTTTTCACTGGTGGAAAAGGGGCACTTGTGGGGCTCATGCAGTTTTGAATGCGAATTCTTGCTCTGCGGCTTGCTTTGTGAGTACATTTTGGACTTACTGCAAAATTCTACGCTCGAGATGCGCCCCTATTTTGAAGCGTCTCGGAAAACTCGCTTTTTATTTAGATATGAGATGAAAGGCATCCCTCGGCAAGTGCTCTCAGGATGTGGGATTTTCACCGCGTATCCTACCACATAGTCGGAGTAAGAGGATCATAATGTTTAGGGTTCAAATACAATCGCATCTTTTCGTAGAACAATCTAGTTTAAATCGAAGTTAAATGCCCTAAAGGGATAATTTAAAAAATTAAAATTATAATAAACATTTGTTTTCGTTCAGAGTTTTCATTCAGTGGTGGTTTTGTGCTCTCAGAAGCTGTCGAGAGCAGAACTCATCGTAAATAGAGTCGCTATGTTATGGAAAAGTTTAATTACACAATCCCCCGAATTCGAATGAAAATGCTCTTGCTGCGATTTTAGTTTCCTGCTGAGTTTTCAACGTTCGCACCAAAACAAATAAATTAATATGGTTTTACCTTTGCCTGATGTTTTCCTTTGGTTGATTGCCCGATTCAATTACTTTTGTCTTTGTGAACGCATTAAATGCGTATTTTCGTTGAAAAGAAATGAATTATTCACCGCGTGTATTTTTTGTAATGAAAGAGACGACCGAGCAGTGTTTGCTTAGGTACAGATAAATGGACGAAATAAATTAATTGTAAGATTTATTTTCTTAGAAAGAAAAATAACATTATGTTGGCTTCCAAAAGAAGACGCACACAATTACATTTGATCGAAATGTCTCTTTCCCACAGAAAAGAAATTATAGAAATTTATTCCAGAGCGTAGATAACGTTCCAAAAACAAATATATTGATTTTAACTATTGTCTCAATAATAAATAAAATTATAAGAAAAACTATTTTTAAAAAATGTAAATATGTAAGAACATGTACTGAAAAGAAAAAAATTGAATTTAGAATAACATCACATAGCTATTCTTCTCGTCAAACCCTTTCATATGATCCTAGATCAATGGTATTGTGGAAAAACTATAATTCGCCAATTTGGACTTCCGCCATTCTGAATTTTATATTTATTTGTTAATTTTCATCTACTTGTCAAATTCTTTCATTTAATACATATAAGTGTTGGGAGTATTTCGAAAGAAGAGCTAAACTGCCATCTCGAAAACGTCGTCACATATAGAAAGTTGTTAGACACACTATATTCCATTATCGCGGGACTTATGAACGTACGCAAAATATTAACCTGCTTGGATAAAATTGACCTCGAAGATTCGAAGCAGATAAGAAGCATATGCAAGCTAAATAAAAACTTTTAAAAATACTACATGGGTTGTTTTCAGTTTTAGAATCAATTAACTATGTAATTTAATTATAAGGCAATTTCAGAAATCAAAATTTTGAGTAAGTTAAGGCTGCAGCTCTTGTCACCGTATTGTTAAACTGCAGGAGGCCAATCATGTAATAACTTATTTTCGTAAAATTCCGCCTTCTTAAAAATTATGATTGTGACAATCTGATTCCCATGAGAAAATTGACATACATTTAAACTTTAATGCATTACATTCAAAATAGGTGGCACTCTGACATAGAAAGCAATTCGCAATACCAAGTTGGTTTCTTGCTTATTTGAGTAGAGTTAAAATCGATTATTATTGACTATATTAGAAATTGACCGGAAGCTAGAAAATTGCGTTGACGGACCCAATTATTTATAATATAACATTTTCGATTAACACTTTCGAAAAGAGGAACTTTATTGACATTGTCCTTCGATAATGGTACCGAATATAGACACTGTCGGGGGTAGGTATAGGAATTGGATTTATAAATTTATTTCATTTCGAAGCATACATCAACAGTTCTGGTCAGCCACAGCTTTAATTTTCTGTGGGGGATTTCAAAGAAATATGGGAATCAATTGAACAAATTGTTTTACTCTGTGTTCGCACACAAATCGATATATAAAATTTCAACTTTCTACAAATTTCTAGAAAAATGTAATGAAATGATGTATCTCAGAAATGGAAGATTCTGTCTTCCATTTTGGAGATACAACGCTATAAATAGCATAACCTAAATCCTCAAATAGGAAATCTGCTAAGCCTAGTCTTCTTCTAGTTATCGCCTAAAGTATCTTAAAGCTTAAATTCGTAAAAAAAAATGTACGGGTATATTTGTATAATCTTGCAAAAATTAAAGGGAAACAAACGGAAAGCTGTCAACAAATATTATATTATTATTTTCCCCATAGAGTTGAAGTAATTCGCCTCAAAGCAAAACAGAACAGAAGTCCTCTTTCGTTCATTTCATTAATCTGAAACCTCAACGAACTCCCACGTACCTGGCAAGGTAGAAAACACAGAGGACTTAATCTGAAAATTGTCCTTTGATGGCTTTCCTTTCATTTCATTGACTTCTTTGCCGGTGGGAATATTATCCTTGGGGAGGTAAAATTGTGACAAAGAAAGAACCATGGCACAACTATCAAAGTGATAGTCCTTGCCGAACAATAGAATTATTGAAGGGATAAACGCTTTCTTCTTCTGGGTATGAGCTGAGTATGATTCAAAATGGAAGGCGGGCTGGTTGAATGATACTTAAAGTGTTCGTAAAGGAGTAGATGGCAGAAGTATTTAATCAAAACTTTGCTTCCTTTGAAATGATTTCAGTAATTATTCAGTCGGAACTAACAATTTTTCGCCTTATCATTTTGCTGACTTTCTTGTCATCAGGTGAAAGGCGGTTTTTTAAAGCAACGACAGAAAGTTGGATCTGAGGACGAATTATAAAGTACCAGCTTGCGTTAGGAGCGAAACACACATGTTTTCCTTAAAGTACAGTGACCCCAAATGGCAGGATAAAGCAATTTATGTAAATAGAAATGAGACTTTTCCATAATAACGGATTTTGGAAGAGCCATAAAAAAGGATAAGGATCACTTTGAGTTTGCTTGACACACAAAATTAAGCTTCGTAGAGGAACGAACCTTAAATACTCAATTATTCAAGCGCCAATTCATGAAATAAAATTAAACCAAAACTTTTATTTTAATTAAAATACATTGGAAAGTACTCGAAAAAACCTTTCCTTAAGAACCTGCGTATGTCCGACGCCGATCCCATTGAAAAGCAGCAGATTTTAACATAAAAGTGCAACCGGAAGAGAGAAAAAACTAATTTTATATAAATGAATTCTTCCGGTTTTCATCCCCGGAAAGGATGCATTAGTCTCATCTACCAACAGGATGGAATCATTTTACTAAAATATAGCAGAATTCCCCTAAGCACTGGAGGCTGAGTAAAATACTATGAAATTACACCGCGACCGGAAGCACTAATGCGAGCCCGAAATCGATGCATTTTATTTATTATAAATGCATCAATTCTGTTTATTTTCCTGGAGCAAACTGTCTGATTTGCATTCAGTAATTGGCTCCCGGGTGGCCCCAGGACAATCTGGGTCGTGGTCGTTGCCCGAAAACACAGTCCGTACAACTCGGCCAATTGTGTCCAACAACACTATCGCGTTGATAAACGCGGACTTACCGATTATTGGACCCTATCCAGCATTATTCAAAATCGAACAAGGTGTACAAACATTGGCTTGCAGCAGATTGTATTTATCCGTAGGTGGATCGGATTTGTTAAATAATTGATTTTCCTCATTTGAATGAGTTTCTGGTTTTTTAAATTTTAATATTAAATTCGTTCACACCGACACACCTGTAAAATTTCAACCAGTTGTAAAGTGTTGAATGGCATCTGTGATAATTCATTCGTCCTCCTGCTTGCACTCAGAGAAAGAGGATTTACTATGAAAATTAAAGAGAAGTACATTACCCATCCGTGGACGGGGAACGAGCATTTTCCATTTAGCTTCAATTTTCTTATGTATTTTTTATTTTAACTCTCCTTTAGTCTCAAAAAGGAAAAAAATAAAAAAATTTTATCCATAAGCACCATTTTACACCCAACCAAAAAAATTCAAGGATCTTGCTACGACTTAAAGTTTTCTCCTTATTGGATCAAAACGGATTTTCTGAAGAGTTCAGAAGTAAAATTTTTTCCTGAAATGTTTGTATAAATAAACTTCAACTGAGGAAATTATTCCATGGGGGTTCTTTTCGTAGAAGTATAATAATGTACTTAATTTAGTCATTTTAGCGCCCGACCTAAAGGATCCTTAGAGAAACTTTGCCTGCCTATATAATTTCTTTTCGGAAGACTTATAATTACTTCAAATTGATTCCTTTGATCCTTTTTTTAATTAACTCACATTAAGCACAATGCGGTCGCTGACTTAAAATAGGAAGTTTAAAAGTTTCAAGCCCAGCTACGTTTTGTAGAAGTGAGCTAATCAAAATCATATTGTGGGTTAGAGTAAAAGTCTTTAATTAAAATAATTAGCATGTTCTACAATGTAGGAATTTTTTGAGTGTTTGCACTTTTGAGTCCAAACGAATGTTTTAACAACATCTAATTAAAATAACTGAGGTGATTTCAAACTCCGTATATTTTAAATATTTCAAACAAAAGTTGCAATCGAATGATTATTCATTATACAGTGAACAATTCCGAAGTAGATTTTCGTTTCTTTGGTACACAAAACAAAAATGAAACTTTTACATTCGAAGAACTTAAATAACTAAATAGTTTTTGTTCCTACTCTGGAAAAGTACGAAAACTACGAATATACACAGATTCTTTAAACGCTTTTTGCGGTTAGTTTTGCGCCTTTAAGTGTATTATTCTTCTTAAGCAGTGTGCATAACCTCTTCGACGGAAGTGCAAATTCAAAATGCAAAAATGTTACTATCTTTTGTTCTTTATACAATCAATCACATTCCCATGTCTTTTGTTCTTGAAATCTTCCTCAACTATGCAAAACTAATTAAACTGATCTCTTGCCTCTTCGACTTTATTACTTTTATGTTTTCACGCTTTCATTCAACAATCCACCCTCAAAGTAATTAAAACGCGCTTATCAGCGAAGCGAAAATCGAACTCTAGCTTATCCCATTAATCACCTGAGCCGCCTTAAGACGGGGAACAGCTGCGAGAACAGACATATTTCGAAAAATGCTCCCATTTAAATTTCCATAAATAAAATATACTTCGGTGAGAAGCTGGGAAACCTCTGCAAGATAACGCCATTAGTGTAATAAAATCCCACCCAGAGGTAAACCTGCTCAAATTCAATTTACTGGGGGTTGGGTGGGTCGTCGGGAGATCGATACGCACTTTTAATAAATTGATAAAATCTGCTTACACTCTCGCGTCATTTATTTTATCCTCCTCGAGGTCGCATTGTCCGCAAATGGAGTTGATAAGGTAAATTGTTGTCTGGTTTTTTCGAATGTTCATTAAAAGCCACACGGGACTTTATAAATTATTGATGAATTTGAATTTATGAAGTTTACTCGCTCCGCTTCTCGCTCACATTGATTTTTCTAACCTGTAACTGGTGAAATCGTAGAATTTTTTATCCGGTGTGCACTGGTGATACCCGTGATAAATTTGTAAATTTTATCGTGACCTTTTCTCCTCCGGGTGAAGTATTTTATAGTAAACGAACCATGGTACTAAATCAATGAATAAATTATAGAAAGTATTACTTTAAAGCGGCTGAGGTCGCTGGGTAGATGTGTTGGTTTGTCCCAATAGATTGAGTTCTGGAGATTATTAAAATTTGTGAAGCTAAATTAAGCAGGGGACTGCGTTTGTAATAATAAATTAGCCCATGGCGACAGTGGTAAATATTCGGGTTCATACTTGTGAAAGCGTTTTACAAGCTTATGAAAAATATCCCCTGCTTAATACCCTCTTTTTGAATCTGTATATATGTAACCCTTATTGGTGGTATTTGCAATTTAAATTTCAGTCACTTGAAAATCTCCCCTGGTGCGAAGTTCCCTGTCTAGTAATTCAATATTTTGGTGAAGAAAACTTTCCTAGAAGTCATAAGCCTACTGGTTAGCATTTTATGAAATTTTATATTTTATTTTCTACTGTTCAACTTTTCATTAAATCCGAGAAATTTATGATTATTTTCATCGTGCCAAAAAGTTGGTTCAAGTTTGAAATGTTATGCTCGCAGTCAGGTTTGTAAAGTGATTTATTTCTATGCGCTGCAAGAAATTAAGGGACTATTTAATTTACTCTCCAAACGACGAATGAACTCCAAATTGATGTTTGCCTTTCGTACTTTTACTGACTACTAAATTAAATAGGTATTTATCTTTAAATTCAACTGTAATGGCTTTTATGAAAATTTTCACTAAAAGCTTTCTGCATAGTCTACGTCAGATTACTTTCTTTGGAATAATTGAAGATAACATTTTTACAAACACTGCTTTTATGCTCAATTTACATTTTAAAGTTGGATTTTTATTATTTCTAGAAAACTGGTAGTTATAGAAACTTTGTAATAATGAAAACTAAATATAAATAATATATTTAGAATTAAAAATGTATTTAATAAGGAATAGTGATGGGTAGTTACAATCTTTAATAATTTGACTTGAATCATTCAAAATCAGATACAGAGACATAAAACAATTTTTTTTTATTTAGTAACGATCTATTATTAACTTTGTCGACGTCATCCCTTGCTAAAAATGACCTATTCTCTCTCCGTATGAAGTGAAATATAATTAACTAACTAATAATAATGAAATTATAGTGTGAGACAAACTAATTTATTGGCACATTAAACCGCTCTAAACTAAGAAAATCATTTTCAAAGAGTTAAATTTGCAATAGACTTAATTATAAAATGCATCAGAGTTGAAAATGAGTTTCCGTTCCCTAAGGAGGAAATTGCTCGAACGTTTTTCAATTTAATGAAAACTTATAACCTAATTAGAAAGAGTTACTTCGATACAGCAGATGTTGTTAGTTTTTTTTTAATATAATTATTGAAACATATGGAATGAGGTGAAATACTATATTAATTGATAGCAAGCTTTATGTTGTTGTTTTTTTCAAAAGCTTTAAACCATTCTATGTAATTGCTAAACACCGATAAATTTGTGATTTGCAATAGCTGAATATTTGGCAGAATATGATCCCGCCAGTGAATCAGTTAAAAATAATGAAACAATATATGTATGTATGTAGTTCATTGCCTGATTTTGCTGCATAATGCATGGTTTTAAAACTCCCAATGCTATGCTGATAAATGTTTTACGCACATCTGAAATATGCAAGTTTGATTTATTAACCCCCTTAGCTCCCCAGAAGATTTTTCTTCTGGGGCGGAAGATTTTTCTTCTGGGGCGATGATGAAAATCTTGGCAACGCTTAAGCCCACTAAATTTTGCAGTGGTTTCTTTTTTCTTTTTCCGCCGGGAACGCAACCACACTTAGAGCTGCTTCTTCTGTAGCATCGAACAGTAACTGCAAAGAAGAAAGAAGAACTCACCTGCAACAGTGCGGAACCATCAACAGGTAGCGGATACGTAGCCAACCGGGAACACCCCCGCAGCAAGCCATGTTTTCGAGAACTGAGGCCGAAAGCTTTTCGCTGAATGTTTGATATTCGAGGTCGATAGGCATTGATGGGTATGGGTGAGCTCTGGGGGTTTGGGGTAAGGGGGGATTTTAGCGCGCCGTTCATTCAAAGCTGTTCCAGACCTCCAGTGGGCCACTAGTAGAATTCCAGCGGTTCTCTGAAACCAGTTTCACCGGACTGGATGACGAAACGAAGCCCCGCTTGGAAGCGACTCGTGAGTCCCCGACCCCTGTCTTTATCATATTCCCCTGCCGATTCAGCGCTCATGCGTCCAAACCGCTGAATATGCCGTTTCCCGCAGAAGGCAGTGGAATGGCGCTTTTCAGCGTTCCCGTTGTCAGTAGTTCGTGGTCTGTCTTTCAACTTTGTAGATTGTGTTGGGAACCGATTTACCTGAAGGTGACTGTGACTCCTCCTGGTGTGCTGCTGGTCCTGCTGTCCCGTGCTGCCGCTGATCTCCGCACGCAAGACCGCTGGTGCGCCGCTCTCCTCGCACAGCCGGGAAGGTGCAAGTGCACACTGCACGCACGACAACTAAGACGACCCATTTCGAGTCGAGCGGTGGTGAATCACCCAAGGACACTGTGCTAAGTGACGAGGATTCGAACTGCGTCTGCTGCAGTGCTTCTGCATTGACTTATGTAATTCTCACCACTGGAGGGCAGTGCTGTCGGCTCCGTTGAGGTCCACGACCACGAGGGACCCCACGCCTAATTTGAGACCTCGATCGCGATAGTTCGATCTTCGAAATTTCTGAAATAAATAAAAGTTAAGTTAAAAAGATGATCTAAGTAGTGGTAGTGGTAGAATTCGGTTGCAAATTTAGTGGTTTCGTAACAAAGTGCAAAAGTGGTGACATCGCGGCGTCCCTGTAACCCCCCTGCGGCCAGGTTCGCAGTCAATTGTTGAACAGTCGCTGCGAGCGAGTTTCTTAATTGGTGAACAGTGACAACAGTTGCGGGTCAAGTGCGGTCGTTGAATTCGAGTGCAAAATGAGGTCGCACTTGGCGTTGTTGATTCTTGCGGCGGTTCACTGCACTTGTTTTGTGCACGCCAACATTCTGGATAAGATGCGTGATGATTCCGATTTGTCCCAGGTAAAATAACCCATAAACTGCAATTTCACCTAATTATTGTACCTCGATGTCGAGAACGCCCTCTGGTGTCTGATTTTAATGACCTGACTGGCGCCGCATGAAACGAGTTCGATTTTTGAAATCTGAACGAGGGTGTGGGTGGAAATTAATGGTCTTCTGTGGCAGAAATTCTAGCCTTTGCGACGCCAGCCGAACCTAGTTGATATTGTACGCCGATTTAACAGAAAACAAGTGTTATAAGTACTGTAACAATATTTCCTTAATAGGGTAAATATTTCAAAATATAATGAAGGTTCCCTGATTTAAACTATGATATTTTAACGAATTTTTTCTGAATATTTTTAATTTATTGAAGAAAAGGCTAAACATAAATCTTCACATACTAAAAGTAACAGAAAAAGAGTTATAGGCTAAAGTTATTGAACGTATGTACATTATTTTAAAACCATAGTTTTGATTGTAACTTCATATTTTTAATAACGTAAGAGTAATTATTTTCAAATATAATTTTACTAAAAATCAAAAAAAAATATGGGCGTTGCCTCAAAATTACAATTATACACTCGCTATAAAGTGTATATTGATATTTTAATTAATAAATTGTTGATAATATATTGCAAATTTTGAGCAAAAAATATAAATTTTTTTTTAGGAAATTTCATTATGGTTATTTAAATTAAAATAAGATACAATATAATGTTATATACATATATAATCGCAATATTTGGGCAAACGAAGATTTTCTCGGATATTATTTTCGTCCTAATTTTGCAGGAATGTATGTATTATTTATTGACTCGATCATAAGCTTTAAGGGAGTGGCATAAGAAATACTAACAGAGCTTATTAAGACATGTATAAATAAAAACGACTTCAGAACAACTCCATTTGTGGAAACTGTCTTTTTTGCGGACGCGTAATTTTTTTTACATCGATTTCGGCTATTTTCTTCTAATCAAAGATTGATTCCTTTCTTCCACAGTATGGCAGAAAATCGTTGCTGTTTCGCTATTTTTATGAAATCGAAAGCACGTAGATACTACTGTTTTGCTTTTTTATTCCTTATTAGGTAAGATTTTTTGTTACAATTCACTGCTTTCCCTACGCAACTTACCTCAATATAATTTGTAAATAAAGGAATCTTTACTGCTTATAAATATTACAAAATTTTGGAATTCAAAAAGTTATCTATACATTTTTGTTTACATTTTTAAGCAGATATATGTATATACATAGGAATTTCCTATGCATTTTCAAAAATCGCAAATTTGGAACGTTGTGAGGAAAGATGAAGTATATTTGCTTATTGATTTTCTAACAATTAAGGTCGTAATGTTTAACCTTTTATAATTTCGTTTCCCCTTTGAAACATCTTGCAATAAAACATAAAAAATTTGCAATCGATATTATGTTTTAAAATAACTCGTTTTCGTTAAATGAATTATGTCCTCAAAACCACCTAACAAAAGACGTGTTTTGTATTACGATGCCTGCTTTTCAAATTATCGAGTCTTGCTACATGGAAATTTCCCGGCATTTTCGTAATTCTAGAGAATCTTTTAATTCCAAAGCCTGTAAAAAACCGCAAAAAACAAGTTCCCACAAAGGAGCTCTTCAAAAGAAGTCCTGCAGACAAATTCTTTTATGTCACGTAACTGCCATTCATTGAATTTTAGCTCAAAGCAGGTACGTCACATGTTGTTACCTACCACTAACTTTGCCTGAGGCAGGCAGCAAAGCGACCCCAGCCAATCAATAACATCGATGTACAATCAGCCAGCCTAATTGATTGCCTCTGCAACAAAAAACAAAAAACAAGAAAATGTTAAAAAATTGTCAGCTTTTTATCCCCGAGCTTCCTCTTTGAAGCTTGACGCAAAGGAAATTAAAGCCGAAGGAAAATTGATGGGAATTACCGCCACCAATTTTAACTTGAAATAGCTTCAGCAGCAAGAGGCATTTCAAAAATGGCCATCAATTGAATTTTAAGCGAGATCGCACTTTAAGGACAAATCAGGATGTAGCAATGCATTTGCAATTCTGAAAACCCATTAATCAAATATTTCGTCTGTAACTCTTTTTAATTTTACTTTTTGCCTTTTATTTAGTATACATTCTGAGTGAGACGAATTCCTTTACTTGCAATTCTAAATATGCCTCAAAATTTATCAATATTTTTCAGAAAATTAATTGTTTATTCTGGTCTATTCATCTGCCGCATTTCATATTTAAAAATATCAATTGCAATATGTATCAAGCCAAACGAATCTACGAATAAAATAAAACTATTAAGAAACATAAAACTGTAACGTTGCTTTACATACTATTTGCAACAGTGTTCTCTGAGCAGACAAATTAACATATTAATTTAACCAAAAACTCAGTAGTATATGTACGTATATAGGTCTAAACTCCTAGTTAAACCTACCATGAACAGCGTTCCATGCCAGTGAATTTAATTTTAATTAATTTAATTTTTTTTTGGTTTTTGTGGTATATTATTTAATGATCAAATCTAGCCAGAAGCAGTGACCAAGCTACTCCTTTGTAGAACTATTCTTAGAACCTAAGCGGTTATGTTATGAAGGTTGTAAGTTAATCGCCGCAACAAGTTAACTAATATATATTATCACGCTATCACGCAAAACACAAACATAGAAATAAAAATTGTTTATACTATTTAAAACGGTAGACTGGTTGAACTTTGAACTAATTATAGATATGTATTTCCTTGTAAATTTGTTAATGCCGAATGCAGACATTTTCACTTTAACATATTACATTTGTTGTATCTTATAGTCGAATAGTCGAAAGAAAGAATTGGCGATTTCAATGAGAAGATTAAATGTGTTTCCATTGAGCCTAGGAAGCTGGGATTATAATAAATTGCTGGAAGCAATTTTGTTTCCGTAGAAATCATACCAGCTTTACTTGAAATATTTTTTTAGGGATCAAACATACCCATTTGAAGGCAATTAAAACGTAACACAGGTCAAATGCTGCAGTGGGATTAAATGGTATAAAAGCCAACAAATTCCTAATACTGCAGGTACACAAATACTTCAAAAGTGAAGTAGGAAATAACAAGTAGTCAGAAAATATTGCAGCTAACGACGTGTCATTCTCACAATTCGGGTTCGAACCGGATTTTCATCAATTATCGGTGAACAAAATTGCTGTAGTTTAGCAATATATTTTTTTAATTTTTTCCCATTGTTGCTTTCATGTTAAAAATGACAGCTTTAATGTAACGAAGTAGAACAATATTTAGTATAGATATTAAATTGTAGACACAATGAAGAAATAGCATAGATTATATTTATGTTAAAGTTCATAAGTATGAAAAGTGGTTTGGTCGCTAAACAATTTGGAAATAAACATACATTTACAAAATCTCCTTAAAAAGGAAAAGCGCATTATCTTTTATTTTCTCTTGATAAAAGCTAACGACGAGATCTGTAAAATTAATGTAGTGTAACCCACTAACCACATAATGTCCGTAAAAGTTTGAAATATACTTAAAATGATACCGAAAACAAAGCCACCTTATCTCTTCCTCTCTATTAATATGTGCGATACCTTGAAAACTGAAACTAAGTTGATAAAGTTACGTAATATCTACAGCAGTGATATACACTTTAATCCGATTGTAGCAATAATCACCTTCAAGAAACCTCAGGAGGTGTAGAAGATGTTTACTAGCCTGCAAAGTGGCTTTCATAGTTTAATATATTCCAGGTTCCAGAGAATGGTCAGGATAAGACGACTCCTCGGAAAACTAAATAGTCGGAGCAGACCAAACATAAAGGCCCCAATAAGATTAGAGTCTGGACTGTTGTGACGCTAAAGGCATATCCTTATTGATTTTAGTTGGTTGAGAAGCCAAAATGATCGAACCTGCTGCAGGAAATTAAACGAAAACTACGAAACTCTGCAGAAAAGCAGCTCTGGATTCTCGAGTGTTGGGAATCGTCTATCAGGGAGGAACAATCGCCGCAAAACTGCACCTGCTTGCTACTTGGACAACGCAATTTTGGAGTAATTGAAGCTCCTGTAATTTTTACCTGCCCTGATGTACAGTCAATTTATTTTGCATACTTAATAGAGATTTACGATGCGCCCCATGGTGGCCTCTGCCGCTCCAAAAAAATCCCTTTAAACAACACACATCCCTGGGAGGAGGGGGCGGGCTGAAGAAGCGTAAGCCATTTATTTTCCGCAAAAACCCTTTTGTTTCACCGGCACAAAGTCTACCGTCTAAAAACCATCAAACTATTCACCCTTTTCCCATCGTTGCGGAGAAGGTCTGTTTTATGGTGTTAATTTGCAAAAAATCCTTTTATTCTCTCATTATGCCTGTGTACGTGGGCGTTCTGTGTCCGTCCCAATTGCGAATTCAACTAGCTGTGAAAGTTCCAAATTGTGGAAAAGTATTTCCGCTCAGCGCTCCAATTTGACTAGAAAAAGTGTGTGAAAAACGACGTGTAAACCACCTGAATGGAAAGTTTCCCTGTGCAGCCATGTCTGTGCAAAATCTAAAGATATATGAGTGTCTATAAATTGGGAGCACAACACAAAAAACCCCGGAATCGCGCATTTAAAAAACTGAACATAATTGAGATAAACTTTATTCTAAATAAAATAAAAAACACGCCCCGAAACTTCCTTTATATTCGTTGTAAGTGAGTTTGTTTGAAAACTATGTGCTATAATTTAATTAATTTTCCTTCCACATAGCAAATCAGGAATTATATGAAGAATTTTTCAAACTGAAAATAAAAAGGAAAAACATAATATCCACCTTTACGTGCTTTTCAACCACCAATTTTGTTTATTAGCGCAGCTGTTGGTGGAGATTTCGTGCAGTACAATGGTTCTTCCGGGAATAATTTATGAACCAGTTTTTGAAATTGGTTGCTCCAAATAATATATAGAAACTAAAATATAAACTTTAAAATTAAAGAAGTACATTTCACAGAATCTATCTTACATTTAAGATTAGTTTAGACAAGCTTGCCCTACTAAAAGAGCTGTAAAATCATCCTTATCATTCAATATCATGTAATTTTTCGAACAGCATTTCAAAAAGTAGAGGAAACTTTTTAAATAGTTCTTGCATCAAATTTGTAAATTTATTTTTTCTTGTTTTGGTCAAGGAAGCACAAATGAGAAAAAATGTGAGCATTAGAAAAAGCAGGTTGAAAAAATATTTGGTAATTTACTATAAAGTCATTTTAAAGTTCTACGTTTAAATTTTACAAAAACATTTTTAGAGGCAGTTATTCAGGATTCAAAGAAAAAGATAATTAATAGAATTCCAATTTGTTGTTAATGAACCCAAATATTTTTAGAGCCCCTACAGCATTAAAAACGCACCAATTCATCATTATCTTATGCCGGACATACCAGAGTTTCAACATTTCGAAGAACTGAACCCGATCGGCCCGAAATCATTAGCTACCTTTTACTCATCCAAATTTCCGAGGTATAAATGCGAAAATTCCGGTCTACAGTGAAATCAACTAAAACTTTTCCTAGCTAAATTAAATCAACTCAGCTTTTAGCAATAAATTACTTTCTCGGAATTCTCTTGAAGGAACTCCGCATGTTTGGAAAACTTTTGACTTTATGGTAAAATGCACCAAATTCGAACAAATTTATAAGAAGTAGGCTTAAAGACTTCTCTAAACGGTTAAAGAAAACAAATGATCATCGTTGGTAATTCCTTTCTAAATTGGTTTACCTACATACTATCTGCAGTAATCTCAATTTCAATTAAATAATATTACAAATTTAATGGAGAAAATGTCCTTCACAATATTTTGTAGAGCAAATTATATAATGCAGGATAACATAGAAAATTGAAAGCATGTGTAATGTCGAAACAGTTTTAAATTGAATTGCTTCATCGTTTGCAGTACGGCACATATTGTTCATGCAATCGTAGTTAAATTGGGGAAACTCCATTTACCTTAATATTTGTGCCAAATGTGGAAACTTGACAAATATCTTTGTCGTCCCAGAACAAAGGCAACGCCAAATTCTGTTCCGTAGCCCGAACAACTTCTCCAAACTATGCATAACTTATGGTTTCAATGATTCTTTTAAATCCAATAAAGAGGAGGCAAACTTTTGTTTTTTTCATATTTTCTATGAACATAATATGTATGTAATATGTATCTACATTAAATCATAAGAAATATCTATTACTTTTCACTGTAGTAAGAAATTATTAGATTATGACTTTTAGTATATTCTCCGATAAATATGGAAATACATACATATATGTATCTACTTCTCATTAAATTGATCTATAAAAATTTTTTAAGTACACCTAGAGTGTAATAGCTCGGATATCTATTATTAAATATATATGTATTGTATACATTCTTATGTAGTGTCATATTAATTTTTTTTTCAAACTTTTAGAATGATTATACATAATACAAAAATGTGTATATAATAGGTACATCGAAATTACTATCTATTTATGTTTAGAGTCGAAACTTTATTCTAGATTCACATAAAAAGTTTGCCGTTTGTTACGAATTTAGCATTCGAAGAAGAGCGAACATAAAAATAGTAAAACCAATTAATACAGAAAAAGATCTTAAGTGAGTCAACAACAATAAAAATTGTTTTAAGTGTTTTGGGCAAGTTTTCTAGCAGAGGCTAAAAAAATCTTAAATAAGCAAAGTTTCCTTTCTCCATTATCCTGTGGGTTGTCTAAAACATAACAGGAGAAGTCACGTTTTGCTGCCAAAAAGGAAGATATACGAGGAAAACATGACCTGCTTCTGAGAAACTTTTGAGTTTTATTGAAAAATTAATTTGATCGTGTTTTCCTTTTTACTTTATACCTTGATGTTTTTAAGGGACTTGGAAAGTTCTTTCTGGATTTTGAAGACTCTTCCCACTGTACCTACCCGCACGGCAGGAATAATTAAGAATTTCTTTTGTTAATGCAATTCCCAGTAGAATATGTTCCAAATAATCAGGAAAATCAAATTTTCTGGCGTGTCGTAACTTTACTTCGAAATCATATAGCCTTGTGCTCATAGGGATAAGACATTTCGCGAAAACTTTTGCAATTTCAAGGATAAGGCTCCTCTCTGGTCCCAGTGGCCGGGCGGACTATTGGGAAAGGTAATTTCCTCAGCCAGGGCTCTTTCTTATCTGGGGCCCAAGTTTCTATTCTCCTCCTTTGTTCAATAAAAATGATTTTGTAACATTTTCACTTCCTTTGCTCCTCCATTTCTCTCGTTTTGGATGAGGTCGAGCACGACCGCGGACCCAGGCATGGAACTTTACGCATGGATGCTCAATGTTGGTCGGGCTCGTGATTGTGACAATGAACCCGGCCGGTGGCGTAAATTTCGTTAAATTCTGATTGTTACCTGTTTCGAATTCGAAAGCGTCCATAAAGCGCGAAACCTTTTACTCGACTTCTGAGGTACAGGAAATGAAATGACTTTTTTGAGTCTTTCGGAGCTAGTCAGAAAGAATTGTCATGTCCCATGCTTCATAGTCTGATGTAAGGGATGAGGGTTCGTTTTTAAAATCTTTTACCCTACAACAGCCCGAATGCAACCTGCGATCCTCGCGATCTCACCGACTCAACGACGCCAATAAAACCTAATGAGTCATCCAATCGGGCTGGGGGTTGACATCCTCCCGATTAAAACTACGAACCTCCATCAAAAAGCGGAAGGGAAGTGCATGTTGCGCAGCAATAATCGTGACATGTGTCCGTCGTCACCGCACCCACTCTGGCGTAAACAAGCTTAAAAGTGCGCAACGTCGCACGGGGCAATTATTGTCGCAGTCCCCGCGGCCAGGTACATACATCTGGCAAATTATTATTAAGGTGAACGGCTGGGGCGGGGGTTCCCGGGGTAGGGTGCAATTTGTACGGGCAGGTGTTGAATGTTGACGGAACGCCGGGCATTTGAGCGGAAACCGCAGTAATGAGGTTGCGGGCGGACCGATTCCCATTTGGTCACTTGGCCAGTTAAAAATACATTCAAATATACGGGAGCGGGCCAGAGGGCAGCACTTTATGGTATACTCAAATTAATCAATAATTGGCCGAAATGCAAATTAGCTGAATTAGTGGGATTTTCGTAATTTGCGTAATTTACAGCAAATAGCAGTGGCCCAATTGCAATGCAGGTTGGAGAAAATCAGAGCACGCCCGGCCAGGGGCAGATTAGCTCCCTACTGAGTTATACCTTTCGAGATTAGTAGCAAACAGTGTGGGTGGACCGGGATCCTCCGGGACGATAGAGGGCGCAGGTTTCCTTCAGGCATGACTAAATGCCATTATGCCCGATATAATTGCGGTCCACCCAATCATTTTATTGTCGGAGTATGCACACTGCGATAGGTATTGAAGTTATCTGCAACCGACACGTATTCGTGCCGTGTCATTGTCTCCCCAGCTTCCTAAATTAATTGAACACACTCGTCGCGGTTGTAGTTGCTAATTGCTTGAAATGAGAACCATGACACCGGTAAGCACCCTAAATTTAAATGAATGAACTTCGGGCTATGATTACAAGGGCTTGTCCGGACTCTGGGCGACCACGAATAATTTATCGAACAAGCAGCTGTTGCCACACAGGTCGAAAACGTTCCCGGGGTTGGAGTGCGTACCTGCAAGGTGAACCAGATGAACCAGATCTGGCATCAGCAGCACTCACTTCGAGGTACTGAAAGGTTCGTTGCAACCGAGCCAATCATTAGTAAACTACGTTCAACTGTGGCTTCTTTGTGTTCGATTCAAGAGCAACAATATCACTGTTAAAAAAAGGTAGACGTCGTCAGGCAGTTAAAAGCCAGGTACAAAAGAGCTGATAAAATGAAAACGTGAGGCCGAAGAAGTCAGACAGAAAAGATATTATTATGTTGGAGCCAACAGAAATGACTAGGAGAAAGTTGCCGTCGTCTTTTCTTTGAGGAGCTTCTGCCATACTGACTATGTCTTTTCTTTCAATAATTGATTTTATACTATTCGTTTACCGAAGAAATTCGATGCATACCTCGCTTCACGCATACTGCACTGCACTACATTGTGTAATCTTCATATTTTTTACCATTCGAAGAATAGTTTCATGAGAAATACTTTGTTTGTAAACTGGAACGCAACGAAATATAAAAGCATATTCAAGCTAATTCAATTTTCCGACTTTAAGCAAATGGACGTTTCATTTACCTGCATCATAATACGATTTCTAAAATGTACTAGCAGAAATTCCTCAAAATTGTTCGAACCATATTAAGTTATTACGCAAAAATATTAAAAGTCTCTTTGAATAAGTTAAAATATTTTTTGTTCGATTTTCCCATGTTTTAAATCTTTCCAAAAATGTAGAAGGTCTAAAGACTGTAGTGGACGATGTCCACTGACAACATTAATGATAAATATATTAACAAATTTGGTATTTATAACACTAGTATCAGTACGGTATGAATTTATTAATCGACATAAACAAAGAGGTTATCAATTCGACCCGTATTTTGGACTTTCCTTTCAGATTGCGAATAATTTTTAAATGAGCTAAACAATTTGGACAATTATTTTTTTATTGAAAAGGCTGGCGATATCTTTATCTGCAAAAAAATGCTAAAATGCTGTAGTAAACTCTTTAGGAGTAGAATGATTTTGAATAAATAATTCAATACCTGGCAAATAATATATGTGTGTATACCCTCAGAACACACAATTGAATAATCCCTTTTTGGAAAATTGCTTCTAAGTTGAAGGAAGTCATTCCGAAACGATGATGGTAGGATTTTCCGCTTCAACAGAAAATTCATCACAATGTAACCTTAAATCTTTAAACCTAAGAGCATCGGCCTTGCTTCCACAGTAGCAATTTTGGGATTAAATCGGTAGCAAAAAAACCCTTTTCAAAGGGGTGTGCTGAAAGTATAAAATGATTAAAACTAAGTTCACCATGCATCCCCTCTGCAACTGAAGCATAAACATAAATTTCCGCAGCGTAAGTGCGGACGCAATGAATGTCGCCCGACTGAAATAAATCGGTACAATAAACGCAACAATAAAAATCCACAAATCCAGCAAATAGAAACAGAATCACATTCAAGCTGCGGCGGGCTGAGGCGGTATATGTATATGTTACTTCTGAGTTTAGATTTTAGATAACTCGGTTACACAACGCCTCTGTCCTGCCGCACCCCCTGGACCATCCGGGAGCAGTAGATGTGTTGGCCATAAAAATTTTCTGTGTCAAGTAAAGTAGCGAAAACATTTCTCATTGATTCTGGAAGGTCGCCAAAAAACCTTACAACGCGCGTTCATCTAGTCATTAGTTGGTACAGCTGATGCTGGGCGGGGGATGTTAACAAGGGCTAGCCGGAGGAGGAAGTGACAGTTTTTTAATTAAAGAACCAAAAGAATTCTTTCATTTCGCCATTTCGGGGCCCGGGGCCTCTCATCTTTCCCGGCCCTCGCCTAGACGAGCAAGACCGGCATAATTTTCCGCTTTCCACTGGTTTCCTCGCAGAAAAGTCACTTTAAAATAAATGTAAGTGTCAAATGAGCAAATTACGCTCGCAAAAGGTCTGCCCTATCTGCGGGGCCGCAGCCTGAAATTTTCTTGAGAGGTTGTTGACGCTGATTTCGACTGACTGTGACTGTCGCCGCGGCCGCGACCTCTGATGCTTTTTAACGAATGCCTGTCAGAACAATAGTCCCGGAGAAATGTGACACTTTTTAAACGCGAGAAAGATCTTAACGACCTGCAGCTAATTAACTTTAATTGGCGAGATTACTCGCAGTGGCTGACTTCCTTCAGGCAAATAGGCCCTTCCCGTGTCAAAGATCAATTGAGGGACTCTCACATCAAAAATGTAAAAAAATTCTATCAATCCCAAATCGGGGGAGTCATCAACAAAGTTTATTTTAAAATTTCAGCTAATACTAATTTTTTAAATATTATATTACCATCTTTCTCATAAAAATAATTCACTTCATAGTTCAGATGCATTTTGACTTAGTTTAAATCGTTAGTTGATAAAAATGACTCTATATATATTATATATAGGTATAAAAAAAGGATTTAACTGATTAATTATATTAGTAACATAATATTCTATCGCAAAAAAAGCAATGCCCTTTAAATGCCAATTTCATAATAATATATGAAGTAGATATTACATTTCGTTTTTTTCCGTAAAACTACTGAAGATCTCGATCGATAAAACTTTTCTTTAATATGGCATGACCTCAGAACACATATGTTTCATTGAAGATATAAAAAATGATACTTTTATATGTACATATTCAACAGAGCTATTCAATTTCAAACAAATTATTTCATAGTTTTATTTATGTACCAATAGTTACTGCAGCTCCCTGAATTTAAACTAAACGAAGCAAGAATTTGAAAAAGAAAAGAAACAAATTTCACTCACTAAAATTTTATAGGTCATGTCAAACATGTGTCAAAATATTCAACAGACCATGAGAACCAGTTTGTGAGATGTGTGAACCATATAAGACGAAAGTGCTTTTAAAGATTTTTTCGGTTCTATCTTATAATAATGCTTAATGAAAATATTGTATTTTCTGTTGTATTGTGCAGTGGAAAATGTTATATATGTTTTCATAGGATTCAATTATTTTACCTTTGAAAAGTAAATAATGATTTCCGAAATATTAAACAATTCGTGATATTGTTTCCGGGACTTTTGGAATTTGATATTCAAAATAAAATCCGATTTCTTCCCCCATGCTTTAGTTATTCTATGTTCATTAAAAACACACCAATAGTTGATTATCAATGACAACATTAACAAGTTCAATCTGCAATTTTAATGATGAGCTTGGGTCTCGAAGAAAACTAGTAGGTTAATGTTATGACCCATTTGTTTGAAAGACATCCGATTGGGCCATAAAATCTTATTTTGCTCCTGAATTATAGTAAAATCGAAGTTAGGCATTATAGCATCGCCGCTAGCTCAACATTTCTTCTGACAATGAAGGGAATAAGTGGATATCTTGATAGGAACATTTAATTAATGTTATGTAACCTCATTCATTCCGGGAAGTATGTTTTGCTTCTATAGGAAATTGCCGGATTGTGGGCGGGAGACTGGCCACTCCTCTTCACACACGCCTTTATATTTATTACTCTTTTTATGAAGTAAAAAAGAAAAGGCAAATAAATCACAAACTCCCCAATCTGACAGTAGGAATATTTGCAGGGTGTTTCTGACCCTGCTGTGCATCTTAATTTGTCGAAGTAAAACGACATCTGGTTTCGTAGTTTAAAAAGGGTGCTTTGGCTTGTTTTGGTAAGGTATGTACTGAGGGTATAATGCGGCCTCTGTATCTAAAAAACTCAATTTGTATAATCTGATAAGCCAAAGAGCCGCAAAATTAAGGGGCGAAATTATTACAATTACACTGCAGGATCGGGCGCATAAAAGATTCTGCAAAATGTCACATAAAGTGTGTTCGGAGTAGATTATTTAGGCCGTCAAACAACATGCACAAGTAGGGCTTCCTTGCACCGGGATGAAATCAGAAAAGGCTGTTTTTGCTAGGACCTTTGAGTCCTTTGAAAATGTTGCTTTATACGTTTTTGCTATGATGGAATGACTTCGAACAAAGGATGTTTTGACAGAGGTGAAAAGAAAAATGAGAGCTTGTCTGGCGGCTCGAGCCAAGGTAAAGGGAAACGAAACATCGGCAAAATCGTGTAATCCCTTTTAGTGCATCGAAAAAGTGAACCACTTTGTTTTCGACTCCCGGACTACCCTTGTTAATGCATTCACGGTGTCTGGTTCCTTTGCAACTAAAATGTTTTGATGTTCCCTGCCAGTAAATGAGCGTTGAACGGCTTCTATAGTAATTTATGGCGTGGAAAAATCGAAGCCGATCGAATAAATCAAACCCGTGTCTAATGTCGTCCTTTCAAAAATTCCTGGGAAGCTAACGAGGTCGAGGGTCGCTCAAAGTACAGAAATCATAAACGACAGAAGAAAATAAAGTGCATGCAGCGCGCGGGCTTCCTTCCCCGATGTGGGGCAAGGACCCAAAAATCTAGAATTATCGCAAAAGATATCCGAATTTGTCCCATAAATTACACGGGTGGAATGGGTGATGGTTGTCTTGGGCGCAGCTATCTCCTTCGAGGGTTAAACAGTCCTCCGTTTTCGAGGAGTCGTCTGAGTCATGGGGCGTTGACGGAAACTGAGCCGACTTCCTGCCTTCTTTTCGACAACGCATCGTGACTGGGTCCTTGTAACCCTATCTGATGTTTTATGGAGGGAAGCGTCCCCTCACTATTTGCATTTATGTGTCCTGGACTCAGACGGGGCCCCCGAGCGGCTGGCCATGTTGTTTATGTGGCTTTTGCGGATCCACTCCAGCGAATGCCTCTTTTAATCAATTATGTACCAAGTTCTCTCGATGTCCCAAATTTATCGTCAACCGACTAGAGCTTAATTTGATTTCCTGCAGATATTTGCGGAGCGGAGTATGCCATGTTGTTCCTAGGGAGGCCGACTCCCATTATTTCGTTGTCTCTGTGAGGGACGACATCATTAATTTTTTAACGAGCCATTTATCAACCCCTGAAATACCATTAAATGTTAAACAGCACAAGGAAATTTCAAAATCTCAATTACACCGCGATCTTATTATCCTCCTTCACTTTAGCATATTCTAAGATAGTACTAAGAAGTCACGTCGCAACCTAAAATGATTTTTATACAATGTGCCAGGAAAGTCGCATCATAATTAAGGATGACGTCTTGCATTTTGCGGATAATAACATTTTGCCGAAAGCGAAATTCTTACTCATTATCGAAATTGTCCTCAATTACTACCTACACTGAGTACATTTCTACGGAAATTTCAAAACTTGATTTTCCGTGTGCAATTCTGAAAATGAATGTGGAACGCCACGAAAATAAACTTTGCAAAACTGGGGCATATGTTTGCTTTTTCAGCACGATACCACTGATATGGAATAAGTTCTGAATTCTGAGCATTTTCTTCCAGCATTTCCACTCATGCATTTGCAGACAGACATTTCACCCTCCAGACAGGACATGATATTTTCCGTTGGGTTGCTAAACACATAGGTATAACGAATTTGCATTTTATTACTCTTTGGGAGCTGAGGCTCAACCCACTCTGAAGGAGTAGTCTAGATTATGCAAATCCCAGCAAAATACTGGAGGCGATCTGGCTTTTAGCAGTAGACCTCTTCAGGTAAAGGTTAAATCTATTGGATTTTCTTGTTATTCGACACACCAATCGCCGATAAGGGCTTCATGTTCGACGTGATTGATGTGCTTCAACCTCGAACACTTAACCTCACGATTGGCAAGGAAAGATAGATAAAATATTTCAATAATTTATGCTGATTACATTATTTCAAATATATTATATAAGCCATGTCGAAACCTAATAAGTGTGAAAACTATATGATCGACAACTAATTTCTAGATTCCGAATATTTTTATATCTGAGGAAATGTAAATTTCTTTATAATTTATTTATATCAAACCTTAAAATTTTTCTATTTTCCTACAAGGAATTTTTTCGTTTAAGATTTTTAGAAAATCAATACTTTTTGACGCGTTATCATTATGTAGAACGAATGTGTAATTGGTTTGAAACGGTGATTTTTAATATAAAGCAAGCAATTTTTCTCTTGCTAAAACAGAACTGAAACCATAAAGTCTAAATTGTTTTAGAATATTTCTTTTGCACAAAATAAGACAAATCAAAAGGTTAAACCTTTCGACACATGACTAATAAAATTTCCTAAATACCAAGGAAGAGTATTATGTACATAAGTCCTTTAAACTGATTTTTGACATACCTATTAAGATACTAAAAGTTCTCAACTTTTATTTATGTAGGTATTATAGAATGGGAGGTTGTATCCTAATATTTAAGAAGTCTGTAGATAATCTTATTTGCAAACAAGAATCCGAACAAAAACATCTCTTTCATTTAATTCCCATAATGAGCTGTATTGAATTAGCAAAGGCCGAACGAAAATACATACGCCTTATTTGCAAAAATAAACTCTTAGGCAAAGAAGACAACATGTTTTGTTCTAAAATCTGTATAAAACCTTGAAACAAAATCAAATCTGATTTTTCTCATTTGTCGCAATAGGTTCGGAGAAAATTGTCAAGTTCGTGGAAAACACTCAACAACTTAAAACAAATTTCGGAAAACATGCCGTGAAGCACAATCAAGGATCACGGCTTTTATTATCGCCGGAATATAATTTGATTTTATATATTTTTTAAGAGAGATTGAACCTAAGACGGTTCTGAGTATCTATATTAATTAACAAGCTTTAGGAACACTTTAAGAACCTTTATACTATTTTATATTTATAATCCAGTTATATCATAATATAATTCAATTTTTCGCAGTTAGTTCTGTTCAATTTTAAAATAAAGTGAAAACAAGCTTATTTGAACTACTTTATTTCACAAAATATTCTTCGCGTAAAGGAGAATTTAGCTCCGTTCCAAAAACCAAAAATTAATTTTTAATTTAAATTTGTCTCTTCAGTGTATATTAATTTTTGGTCTTTGGAACGGAGCTAAATTCTTCTTTACGCGAAGAATATTTTATGAAATAAAGTGTTTCTTAAACTCGCTTCGTTTATTAAATACTTTTGTCACTGATAGAAGCCACTCAATTTTAAATTCTGGACACGGAACTTTTTAACGACATTATTCGTGGAATAATAATTGCATAGCAAGGAAATTGCCTCTCCCACTCGCGATGGGCGAATTTTGCGTTTCTGCAAAAAAAAGCAACGAATCGGACGACAAGCCGGAGGTGACCTCGGCTTATCGCGATCGTAAGTCTGGCCCCGGCTTAAGCGAAGCTTTTCAACTTGTTTTCAGTAAATAAATAGTTGAACTGCTTGCGGCTGATTCGGCGGTGCCCCAACTCCCAGATAATTTCCCTCGGGACCCCGAGACCCCTGGGTAACGCAATACAACGACTCAAAGCGAATTACCGCGGGATGGAACCACGTAACCCGATGAAGTCCGCTTCAGTCCAAATGGCTAGAACATAATTCACCGACCGCGAGCGCGAGCAATTGAGGTAATTTATTTAGCAGTTAAAGTCATTACTCACACCTCAACAAGCGGCTGAGCGGTTGCGGGGGCAAAACCACCCGCATTTCATCGATCCCCGCCATCATTTTCGAATATGGCCGTTCCCGGTTCATTTGAAGCATAATTAAAATCGAATTTGACTGCTTAGGAGGGAAATAAATTTCAATGAATGCAGCATGCACGAATCACGCATTCAAATTGATCGTGCACGCCGATCTTGGGATGGTCCACTTCAGCAATTTCCATTCGTTGCGCGCAGGGAAGTCAAAGATCTTTGCTTTATCCGAGATCGCTCTCATTCATCTTCTTTGTCTTCGTCGAAGATCTTAGAAGAGACAACGCACAATAGCGCGAAGATATCATGATCGCTACTTTCTTTAGGGTTGGACGCGAACCAGCGAAGCAGCTGGTTTTTTCCCGAGTACCCAATTAAATAGGAGCAAAGCACAGCTGTGGCAGCGCTGGAGATCTCGGATTTCAAAGCAAAATTACGATTTTTTTTACTAGACAACTAATTATGTATAAGTTGCGGTGGCTCGGTATTGATGATATGACAGTCATCAAAAAATGGGGTTTAATTAAAAGAACCCAAATCGTGCTGATGAATTTTAGAGCCCACCTATGTAGGTTGGAAAGACATTTCCAACATTTTCACTCATCTCAATTCCATGTTCCAAGACAAAAGATATTTCAGCTCAATTGATTTACATCCGTTCAATTATGTGAATTTTTTCTCGTCTGGCCACGTCTTATTGTTTTCGATGGTTGAGTCTGTTATGCTTTCTTCTTGTCTGCCAGTCCATTCTAGTCCTAGCCATTCTTTGCAAAAAACTTTCGTTACGGTGGGTCCAGACTTGGAAAATTTTTGTGACCCATATATCCAGTCACTTGAAATCATTAAAATTATATCGTACTTTGCAAGAATCTGAAATATTTGCTATACCTACATAAACCTATTAATATTTATTTTTACCAAAAATATTTCTTGAGAATATCATACTCGCATAATTGTACCCATTTACTATCCATGCGTTTCACTGACATAATATATGCATATTTATTTTCCAAGAATAATGTAAAAAGGAACCGAATTACTTTTAAACCAATTGAATATCCAATGTACATATGTATACAATTCACATGTTGCAATTTCAAAAATTAAAATTAAATAGGTACAATTTTACCTTTTATTAATATATGTGACAAAATTTTATATAAAAGTATCATTTTTTATGTGCATTCCCGAAAGCAAGGAAATTTCAAATATGAATATTTTATAATTAAATTGGATTTAATTAAAGCAAAATAAACTCAAACTTACAATCGACCCCATAATTTGTACCAACTTTTAAATGTACTCTATGACTAAAGTGGATTTATAATATTCATATTGATTATTCAGTATAGTACAAACAGATTTTCCAATTTACGCATATTATTTATTTTGAGCAATTAATTGCGAATTTCTGTTCGTCAGGATGTTACTTTGTAATTAAGCAATAACTATGTATGTGGCTCTAATATACATAATCGTGCTGTTACAATTAATTATTATTACTATTTACATAGATATGTATTTCAGAAAGGCAGCATAATAACATGGTGGGTAGCACCCTCTTTTTGGTAAACACGAAGTCCAATATATCTTCGTTCAAGTTCGAAAAATACCTATCTGAAAACTCACTTGCAACATACATATTTTAAAGAAGCTACATATTTAAAAAAAATTCAAATTTCTTACGGTTACATGCAGCATTTAAATTGTACTTTCACAAAAACATTTGAAATGTTTCACAAGGTGCAATAGACGTTTCTTCTCCCATAAGCTTGTCCATTTATTTTCAGAATATATTTCTTGGGAATGCCACGTTCAACCTTTAGGTGCATTTTTCTTGCTTGTTAGACAACCACAGATAAAAATTATAAGAGCATCAGTTAAGAATAAATTTTTCTGTAAAACTCTACCTTCGGTTGAAAGGTAACAAATCTGCTCATTAGTCAGGAACTCTATAAACCACCTTAAGCCATAGTCCAGAAGCACATGCCTTTACAACAACTTTAATGGAAATTTTATAAACCACTCTACTATTCAGAAAATAAACAAAATGCGATTGGACACACTCTTGCAAAAACTTTTGAGCTAAAATAACGCATACAAATTAAAAGCTCAAACTCTAGTAATTTATACAAAAATGTTTAAATTGCTCTCGGCCCTGGATAATGAATTAACTAAATTCAGTGAAAATCAGCAGTTTTCAACAATCTCATAACTACCAGAGGTTTTGAAAATTTTTAAGAGCTCTGCAGAGTTAAACAGATTTCACCGAAAAGAGCTGTAAATATCCTTCGTTACATTTTTTGAATATTTCATGTTATTGCTCGAATGCAGTCGGTAACATTCACAATTCGTGTTGACGTTGTTTGGGGGCGCTAAAATTTGTGTTTAATTAATTTCTGCTCCCATCCCCGGCTGTGAACAACTTGATGTACGCCTTGAAATGACCTCGTTACCTCGAATAACACTGGACGGCTGATGCATGTCTAATTTAGTTCCTGGACCAAGTTCTGGATGAAACACTGTATTACATTCCTGGGAGCATAATAAGCCATCTGCTTCGGCGGTGCCCGAATTCAGTAGTAGTTCCAGTTTTTACCCAAAAATCAATAAACCACCCCCATTGGTGGGTGTTAAGTGTTTGACTGCACTACCCGGAGCATGGAATCCGGAAGCTGGAACACTTTAGGTCATTGTCCAAGGCAGGGTTTTAGAAGTATATCCTTTCCTGTCAGCGTTGGCTGGCAGCGCGATAATAAATTCTTTGCCGTCATTTCAATATGCCCTCTAAAGCCCTGTGGCAAAGTATTAGTGTAAATACCGCAGCATTTGCATTTCTCTGATCTGCATAAAAACAGAAATTTTTTATAGTTGCTCCCGGTTACGAGTTTATTGTACTGCAGTTAGTTTCAATACAACACACCCATACCCACAATCAGCCTTTGCTGCCTCGAGTGTGGTGCGGTTAAAGCAGACCAACGCGATAATAAAAAATATTGCAACCCCGATTGGTGCTTCAGCCCTTGAAAAACATATCCTAACGACCCTTCCTTTGGCTCTCTGCACGGCTAACTATACTCGTGCACCACTAAATTATCAGAGCATAATTCTTTTCACAATTTTTTTCATAATTCTTGCATTCTCTTCGAAATTACGAGAAAAAAAACACATTAAAATGAAAATAAAAGTACAAGCTGGTGGTTAAATATTATACATTAATTTTGTAACTGAGAAATAAATACATATTGATTTATCAATTTTAAATGCTGTCACTATATTCAAAAAGTTATTGGACTTGATATATTTCGTACCAAGCTAACTAACGAAAATAAATATCTCCTTACGTTACTTTACTTTTTAGAGAACGATCCTTTGCCGGAAGGAGTCAAAATGCTAAAAAAGAATTTTTCGGAATTGCCGAATCTACCTATCAGGAAGTGAATAAAGATTCACAAAGCAATGACAAATTTTTTAAAACTTTAACTACTGGAAGTGCAGGCGCATTTCTCGATGAATCAAGCTCAGATTTTTAAATAATTCCAATTAAGCGCTATTAACCAACTATAATAATTGACAATTAAGAACGAATATGTATGCATGTTGTTGTTATGTTTCGTTTTGATTTTAATTATTTCAGTCGAAATCATTACCTTTTTAGTTTTTATATGATGTTGAATTTTATTTAAGCTTGTTATAAAATATTTTATTTTATTATGGTAGTTACATATTTATATATATAATAAAAAAGATGACGAAACTGTCTATGTAAAAATCACTTTTCTGGCAGAAAAAATTAAAAGTGTATTCTGTATAAAAGTATGCGACAGGTTTTCCCTTTAAATATACATTAATGTATATGTTTCAAGAAAATAAGTATCACTTAACTTATTCGTTAAAAGGCTTCACATTCAGAAACATAAAATACAATTCCTCAATTGTGTGCCGCGTAAGCAATTTTCCCTTTCAAATTGTAAGTGGTAAGCGGTTTGAATTCTCCGTTTTTACGAATCATCTTGCGTGATTGCTTAAATGAATTCAGAAACGCCACCCCGTTGAATAAATACGAGTAGCGAAAAAAATTCCAAGATCCTGCGCTTTCAGATATTATTCAAATGAGCGGCAGTTTTTATGGAATCCTGTTCCTGCCGACACGTACACTGTCCATACATCCATAGAAATATTTGAGCGCTGGGTAATCTCTTACTGGCGGCGACACACTGGCTAGACTTAATTGCAGGTTACGTATTTGTAGAATGCCTATTAAGAGTTCTTGAACGAGTCTGTCTGCGGTGGTATTGTACTTTTATTTCCTGTTCAAATAGCTCATGTCACGAACGGCATGCCCTAATTGAAAGGGTCTATTGCGACAATGCATTTGCCCGTAGAGGCTCCAACTCACCCCACCGCCTGGGGTTGACCCGATCGATTTACGTTTTCGTGCTCGGGGATGGCTTCTTTTGCCCTGAAAGACGGCGGTGAAGCCTGCTAAATGCTTAGAATTAAAAATTTGATAAAATCGATATGTTTCTCCCCACAACCTTATCCAACATACACCCAGGCCAAACTGGGAATTTGGATGTAGACTGTATGTTTGTGCCACTGTATCGATCAGCGCCAGGAGAAGAGTAAGTTGAGCTTATCGCGAACTGTAGGGGAAGTTACGTAAAAACGTTGTGGTTTCGCCTTGCTTTCTACAAATGTTATATATCACTGGAGTTGTTATTAACATTTAGCACGAAACACGCGAAACGGAGCTGTGCAACCACCGAAATCCCCAACCCTCATCCCTGTAGTTAAATTTATCAATCGAATTTCAGCGACGTCATGTCGGCGGATTGACTGTTTCAACATGCATGTCGACTTGCGACTTCAAGAACCCAGAGAATTTTATTGAGAGCCTGGAGTTGTACATTTATTTTTTATCACTGTCACGATTACTTTTATTATTAAACGTCCAAAGTGTTCTTGGAACGTTAACAGCAACCAGCTATCAATTTCGACTCCTATTTTAGGAGCCCTACATAAAAATGCAAATGTCTCGAGGCTTCACTTAACCCAGATCCTTCAGCGATGGAAACAAAAGGGATTAAGCGTGCCTAAAGCCTATTTAAGGATTTTAAAAGCGCGCCTGGGGTGGAGATGTGCACACGTTTCCCTATGGGTTGTAATACGTGTAAATTGGAAGGGAATTATCGCCCCATGCTATACATAACATGAATTGCGTCGACACCCACTCGTTGGGATAGCGCTCATGACCTAATTCGATCTTCCATATTAGCGTAAATTTTTGAACCACCGATTGCGCAATATGTATGAACGGATTGTTCTGTAATCACCCGAAATGAAGATAATATGCTAATATGAAAGGAACCATTCCATTTTAAATGTTAAAGTCCATCCGATAGAGACTGTACCATTTGATTTGCAAAATATATTTAAATAATCCATAATCCTTACATTAATCCTTTTACTACTAGCAGTCACATATGTGGCGGTGATTAAAGGCGTTCTACATACATATTTGGGAGTTTCTTGTCATCAGAAGTAAATGTTGCAAAATATATTTTTACATGAAAAATTTCTTAAAATGATTTCAAACCATTCTCCAAGAACGAAGAACTTTTAACTCTCATCCGTATTTTGGAATTTTTTAGCCACAACAGATTTTATTTATCTTTTTTTTTTTCATTTTATATTAGTCTCTTAAAGACTTCAAGAAAATAAGGTTTTCCATGATTTAAACGTTCAAAGTATAAAACTAACCAAAACATGCGTAGTACGAAAATTACTTTGTAGACGTCGAAATAATATTCAAGGGTTATAAATGATCGTGTTATCAAAACAACTTTGATCTAGACGATAATGGGGATCCATCTTAAGAAAATTTGGTTCCGATTTTTTTTAACTAACGTCGCCATTTCTGTAAAAATCTTATAAAATTGTTATATGAATACATATGTATCCTTGAAAGTATATATGCATACACATATAATTTATAAAAATCCAAACACAAATGTCGATCAAAACTAATTGGGGCAATCACCCAACATTTGAGGTACATATGTACATATAAAAGATTTCCTGAAAATTAGCCGAGGTTAGGTTATTAAATCCCCTAATTGTGCAAAAAGTATCTGCATCCCGTAGATTCCAAGTTTTACTGCAGCAATGCAGAGTGCTGTATTCTGGCTGAAATTGGTTGGCGCCAGGAGCATCCTGCACAGTGGCACCTTCGAGTCCTTCGCTCCCCTCAACTTACAAAAGCTCCGCAGGGCGCAGAGCTAGGTCCTGGTCCTGACTTTGAAATTTCACTCTCAAATACATTATAGCAAATTTTAACGAAAATGGAAATGATGCCGACAATTTTCTTTCACTTTGTCTTGCACATGCAATGCACAGCATGAAGTTCTCTCTAAAAAGTTAAAAATTGTTTTCTCTTATTTCAGTTCCACAGCTTGCTGGAAAGGAATGCTATTGCGAATGCGACGGTTCAACTTCGATCGGTGACCGTGTTTGTGCCAACTAACAAAGCATTCCAGAAATTCGTTGGAAACACATCGGTGCTTTATCACATATGTAAGTATGCAATTTTTCATAGTTTCGAAAAAAAATTGCAATTTTAAGCTATTTTACTATAGTACGAGTGAAAAGTTTCCTTAAACTACTCGGACTGTAATTCAGTCGACGGCACGAATTTATACTTCTTGCATTTTCTGAGTAGCTGTTTGGAAGAAAAATTATTCTAAAAGGTTGTAATGAGACACCTTCCAAGAACAAGGCTGGCACTCCATTCATTAAGTAGCGCATCAGAAAAATTGCTGGGCTTACCAACGTACCTTTGTTAAGTGCCCCTGGAAAAAAGGACAAAGTAATTAGAATTCCATTAGAGCTGTACTCATAATGTGATTGCGAATAATTGCTTTGCACTAAAAAGAGGTTAATTACTTGCAAGAATTGCACGACCACAGTCGTCCGGCTTATGCTATCAGAAGAATAGCGATATGAATATTGAAATTTAATTGCTAAGGATGGTTGTTTGACGCTATTTGTGTCGACCAGTAAAAAATTCATATCGCTTGTTTTCGTTTGCATTTTAGGAACACAAACAAGCAGTCCATAATACATATAGATAGATTTTTATATGCTGTGAATTTTACAACTATAGCAGTACTACCCAAAGTGATTTATTTTATTATTTGAAACCCCGTGTTTATCGCCCTTTTAAATCCTTCACAATAATCACAATCTAGGCTAAAACACAATTTATTACATTTTCCACTAGCGTAGTATGAATATGCACACCAAAGTATATTTACAAAACGTTTTTCGTAAAAATTTGCATGCGGGAATTTTTGTGTGCCTCTTTATGTGGGGGACATTTTCACTCCAATATACAAATTCAAAGATTTTTTTTCTCAATATCAAAGATATTTAATTGATTTTCTATAAAATATTGCTTTTATATTTGAAGCAATAGATTACTTTTCAGGATAATTCTAAAATAGATAAGTTATACCTTAATAAATCTACAAAATCAACGTATACTTTGTTAATGAAATTAATTGACTTCGTGTAAGTGGTAGCGATAACCCTTAGTTCTTCCACATTTTTTCTATTTAATCAAGAAATATCGATTAATTCTTGAGCCACTTTAAAATCTCGTAAAATTACCTTATAATACCCGACGCTCAGCCGTTCCAATTAAGCCACGTAAAACAGCTCATTTAAGTTTGGATTAATTTCCCAGGAGCGGTCCCCTAGGTCGCTCTTCTGAAGATTCACCACTTGAACCGAAGTCAAGTCCTTTGCTCGCATGAATAAATTTAATTATAAATTATTTTAATATCGCACAATTACTACAATCAGTGCAGCAGAAGAGCGGACACTTCGCATAAAACTTTCCTAACTAAATCATCTTAAAGTATTTAAACAAGTTTAACTTTTTTTATCTGCTCTGCCCCTAATCCGAACTTCTTCGTTCAAGTTATAAATATTTCGCTGATGAAAAGAATTAATGCAAAAGTTAAGCTCTTGAAATATGGCACTGCTTTGCGACGAGGATGACCTGCTGCCGCGGAATAAAGCGCGTCCCTGTCTTTTGTCAATAAATTTCATGGGAATATTTTCGCCCAACAAGAGGGACTTTATATTTAAGTTTCCGGTAATGAGTCTGCTTCGAAAAACCCGTGAAACACCCTTTGCTCCCGGTTGGCCATCGTTCAACCCCAAGTTAATAGCTGCTTTCAACACTTTCGTACTTTTCAGTAAGTCTAAGCGCTTTAAAAGCTAAGGCCCAGCCCACAGCTAGTTGGGTGCACATCAGGGATTCGGAAAACATCTGGTAAATCCTTCCACATCCATTAGTTTCGGAGCTATGCACCGTATATATGGAGCGGAAATGGAAGATGCGGATACATTTTATGTACAAGCTTTCCGTCATAAATGAAGTGCTTAATACCTCGATGGGAGCTAATTTCTGCCTGCTTCCTACAAGGAAAAGGAAACAGAAAATTTCATAAACGCTTAAATAGTTAAGTAATTCCTGAAACTGTTGATGTACACATGTACAGCACAGTTACAAAATCTCAAAAAGAGGGAAAAAGTCGACAAATTTAAATATGTATAATAGTCACTGACTGAACTTGCTAGAAAATCGAAAATTTCAAGAATATCCGAAAATGTTGTTTGTTTCCAAAAAACCCATTTTTTAGTTGAAAAGGATTAAGAAAAGTACTGAGTAAACAAAATGTTAAGATAAAATATATGAAATTTTTATGTAGATTACGTATCCGAAGACGAAAATTGTCTGGTGGATAAGCGACTTTTAAAAAGTAGATGATGCATAATAAATAATTTTTAAATTCTAATGAAATGTTATGGAAATCGGTAAAGTGTCTTAAATTAAATCTTAAACAGAATTTTCTAAGTAGGCTTAGTACTCCGTTTGGGTAATTTTTCGATTTCATAGTGATGATGATATATTAAACTGAACTCAAGTGCTGTTTTAATTTTTAACTAAGCCATCAATTTCAGCGATTTGGAATCAATCAACAAATTATCTAACTAAAAACTAGAAGCATGTATTGTGACCAGAACCATTTTTCATATTATATAAACAAATTAATATTTAAATATTTAAAAAGAGATTTTCTTCTGAAATTATAATCTACATATGTATAAAAACATTTTATAGATATGAGAAAATTGTTTGAATTCTGCTGTTTATCTTCTTTTGTTAAATTGTTCTTTTGTCGATTATCATCTATCGGATATGACCAATAACAATAAACATAGTACTTGATTTACATATTATAAATAAGTAGGTATTACTATATACTTACATACATAATAATAGAAATAACAAAGGGTTATTTGAAAAAATGTTGTTGTTTTTAAATATATGTACCATATGTATATGTCTGTGTTGAACTCGTCTCGTCTTATTAATTTAAATGGTCTATTAAAGGTTACTATTTAATTAATATTTTATTGACAACTTAATGTTTATTATATTGATGGCTATAATGAGCTTTCCTCATCTTTTTAAAACAATATGATTCAAACCCTAAATAAATCATTTAAAACATTGCATTGCTTTCCAGCTACTGTTGCACTCACCAAAGAACAACTGCCGAAAAGTGTAGCATCGGACCTAGATGGAAATCCGCCATTGTACATAACAAGGAATCGAAACGGTGATATTTTTGTAAATAACGCTCGTCTGGTACCATCGCGCTCTACACAGGTGCAAAACGACGGATACAAGCAGGTAACTATGCAGTGAAATAAGAAAAACTCACTCCTGGTGGCCCGAATTTTGTGCTTAATCAATACTCCTCGGTATAACCAACGAAAAGCGTTGGTTGCCTCCCCCACACACAACCAATGCAATTACTGGCACGCGTCGGCTACTGCTTTCAATAACGCGCCTATTTGTTTTTCCGGAGGCACACCTTTACAGCTCCGAAAAGTCCCAACTTCCGGAAAACTGCTACGACATTTAATCGAATGGAAAGCGTTCGGACAATATTGATAAACTCTTAGAAAAATTAAAAAAGTTCTTTTCCGATTTTTCCGAACTAAACACTCGAAAGTTTCCCGACGAATGAATTGATTTTAACGATTTTGCGGAGAGAATTACCTCGGCAAGGAATATTTCCCAGGCAAGTTCATTATTCCGCACAGTTTCCATCCCTGTCGCTGCGGTTTGCTAGAAATTGATGAATGCAATAGCGTACCTTTGTAACAAGGACAGGGTTTCCACGAGTCCGCTTAATTTACTCTAAGGATCTTCGAAGGCTTTATTTAATAGAACTTTTTCCCCGTGATAGGTGATGCACGTGATTGACGACGTCTTGGAGCCACTCACCGTTTTGCCAACTTCAAAGACTGAGATAACGAACCCCGATGCATTCCAGTTTCTAACACAGGCAGACTCTATGAACATTGGACCATATCGTCTCAGGTAACTTATGTTAAAATGATTAAAAGTGAACGATCTCAATTTCACTGCTTTGCTGCAAGTCTGCTTTGAGTGAAATATCTTGCAAGGAAGGGTATTTATTTCAAATCTCCAATCAATTTAGAAATGCATAATGATGTCAACAATAACTTGCAGTATTCTGTGTAGCGAAAGATTTGAAGAAGTAGTGCTTCGTTTTCACAAAAAGTATTAAAGATAATTAATTCGAGAGACAATTTCACAATAATCAGCATTGAAAACGTCGTTTCCTTAATAAAATGCATACAACAAACAAGTTTGTGTAAGCCGAACTTACTCAATAATTGATTCAATACAACCCGACTGACATTTATTTCAATTAAAGCGAAAAACTCAGAAACAAGTTTCACTGAAGAATTCTCAGTCTAGACAAGAAGTTTCTTATTACTCTGATAAATTATACATTTCAATTAGGTCTAGTTTTATAAGCTTACTCAACTCTCAACAATTATCAATTTGAACTTGTTACAGACATAAAGATGCAAATGACAATTCTATCAAGAAAAGCATATAAATGTTATATTGTCTTCTAAATAGGGATATTTATAATTACAACAATTTTACGAAGCTCACAATTTGATCGACTTAGACATGTTATGTGTTTTTCGATCGAAATCGTTTCTCTTTAATATAGAATATTTTAAAATTACATAAAATCATTCGTTTTTGCAACTCTAGTTTTTATTCATTGACTTCTTTAGAAAGTCTTATGTTCCACAAATAAAAGTGGGAGTTCTACCATTTAAGCGCACTTTAAAAACAAATTTATTTCGATCAATTCTTAAAAATCTCGAACTGCTCAGCTACCATTAATCTGTAACATGATTTAAGAAGTTCTGAGTTTTGATGAGATACAATAATTGATAATTTTTGAAAATAATGTTTAAATATACAGTACTTTCATTAATGAATGGTATGAATCTTGAACTCAAAACATTGCTTTAAAAGTACACACAAATATTTGAATTTTTGGTGAATTACCTAAATTTCATATAACTATACTTTAATGTTCAACTACAAAGACACATGGGGAAACCAATGCCTTTGTAGTTCAAAGTAGCAAATGTGGTAATTTTCAAGGTACAAACAAAATAAGAGGAAAATGTTAGTCTCCTGTCTGCATAACCAAATAAAAGCCGCCTCACTTTAAATAGTCAGCTTTTAACGGGGAGCGTCTACGATAAAATTTGGTTGATTAACTTTTATCTAAACGTTCAGGGAGCGTTGTTAATTCATTCCTATGTTTTCATTGTTTGCTTATAAATATCCTTTGTTTACTCTCAAGTGGAATTAATTTAATCATTTCTATGTACTTTCAGATCCTTCCGATCTCAGGTAACATTAATGCGAAAGGAAAACTTGTTCCTATCTCCTGGAACCCATACATTCTTAATACCAATTGATGAAGGATTCAAGGTAAGAGCCTTCCCCTTGAGTTGTCTTTATTGTGCTAACTTAACTCCCTCGGGATATAGCAAACAACACGAAGCAGTCTTGTTGATAATAAAGTCATCGATGGCCACGTTATACTTAATAATGTGATATTTACTGCAGCAGCACCCCTCGAAGTGCCACAGACTACCGCCGCTTTTGAAGACAACATCAAAGTAACCGTGAGCTTTTTCCTACAAAAAGATGGCAAAAGTAACTACCTCTTCACTTTTCCTCTCATTTATTTTACTGCAAAGAATTATATAATTAAGTTTAAAAACACACAAAATCGTCTTCCTCAGTGTACGTGAAGTCAAACACAATTCTCGGTGACTCAAAGCACTCAACAGGCGTAGTAATGGCTGAAATTGTCAAAGGGAACATTCCAGTGAGGAATGGCGTTGTCCATCTGATTCATCGTCCTCTTATGATCGTAGACACGACAGTTTCCCAATTTTTGCAGGTAAGCCAATCAAATAGCATAACTTTATTAACAAGTATCATAATATAAATATGCTAACACAATTATTGTGCCCATTCAGTTATTTAGCAGAACAGTATCGGCACGCTGTACAAAGAGTTAACAAGTTATCTGTCTACGGCACCGCTTTGTGTACCTTTATTTCGCAAAACATAGTATTCTAGTCAGCAAAGAAGTAACAGAAATATTTTAAAAAGAAAACAAAGTTCATAAACTGTTTTCTACATAAATATATGAATAGTGTCATCATAAACACAAACATACACATATATACAAACTTTAAAGAAAAATGTACTACTTTTAAATTGATAAACTCGACCATGTTTTGTAACAACCAAATAAAAAGTGGATTTAGTGAACTAAAATGTAGCTCTTGGGCTTGGCGAAAAAGTGTTTTTTGTTAACGAGAATGTTCAATTGAGATGAAAGAGGATTTTTCTCTCTTATTCTTGGTACAACTTCATCTCCTTATTTTCTTATCTTCCGCAATGTCCTTAGCATTCTTATGCAAACATCTTGCAAGACAAAGTTTCTTTTAAAAATTCCTCACAATCCATGTTTGGAAGTACTGATTCGTGTGAAATCCAAGATTAAGAAAGCACATTACCGACATTTACTGCAAAGAGTGAAATAAACCCAATTACTGAAAAATTGGAAATGGAAATTATTTGAGGAATATGCCAGAGGACGAAAATGTAATTGCTTTACTGTGCGGCATGAGCATACAAATTTTTTCCAGAATTCAATAACTTATCCATCAAGTCATTCACCCTGAACCAATTTAATTATTTAATAAAATTTAACCAAAGAGGAAAAATAATTCATTATTGCGCCTTATGTTGTTATAGTATGTAAAATACCGATGCTGAAAATCACTTTACTTGGATAATGAGAGAAGGTCATTAAATATTCTTTTTACAAAAATTAATGAGTTCATCAGCAATACTATTGTAAATATAATGTAAATATAATTATGTGAAAAATGCCCTAGTTAGTATTTACAAATCGCAATAAATATTTATATTAAAGCAAACTGCTTGATACCTTTTTACCAAACTCCGGCCTATAAAATATAAAAATAAAGATCAAATCAATACAAATTTTAAGGAAATTTCAAATCACCATTTAATTCAATTAGAGCCCATTAGGTTTTTACACACGTGAACCAATGACAGACTTTGTAAGATTCAATTATTACTCAATTTTTAACTTTTCATTCTATGAAAAAGGAATAGTATCAATTTAGGTATGACTACATAATAAATACTTCTCGTAATTTTAATTATTTTCTAAAAGGGTCTTTGTGACTCTTAAAAACTAAAATACTTTATCAAACCCACTGTTTTGGTTGGAACATAGTCGAAGCGGAAATATTTTAGGAAATATTTTAATAGTAATAACTAATAACTAACATAGTAAAGTGAACACAACCAAAATAAATAACATTAACAAAAATATCTGTTTCTATGCTTACACTCAACCACCACTTGGATGTCGCACTGAAAACAGTCATTTAAGGTAAAAGATACACAAAATTGATAAACAATAATTAAGTTGAACATAAGTATTAAAAACACGAGATAAATTCGTTTTCTCGGACAATATATCATAGCAGCATTACATTCATTTCTTGGGTTATTTTCTTATAATTTATTCTCAACCTGTTTGTGCAGCTTTTTTTGTTATTCTTTTATGTTCTATCCCCACCAGAGGAATGCTTTTTTATCTTATGGTTTTTCCCCCTCCACGTATTATTTTGCTTCTTTCAGAACTTTCACACGACCGCAGCACGTGATATCGTATTTCAGATATGGCTCATTTGACAATATCATCAAATAGTCGATACCCTTTCTCCCCCATTCACAATTCAATTGAATTAGTTATGGACGCCCATCCATAAACCCATATATTTTTGGGTTTCTCATATACGTAGCATGGATCACAACCTGTACGGAAATTGATTAGTTTAGAAATATTTTTATCTTTGTATGTTTCTGGGACAATGGTTTTGCCACAAAATTATAATGTCGCAAGCAGTTCGGTTTTAGCCCTCGTCGCAAAGGTGATTGATTTTATTGTGTGCGGATTCCACAAAAAATCTTATTTATAGATTCCGCAAAAAGTTATAAAAATTTAGTTAAGAGCCGGAGCAATTTTTCCTTCCTATATTATGTGTACACCAAGAAATATTTGGGAATGATATGCAACCATTTACTTTTACCTTTTTTAATTTTCTATAGCTTAAAATTCGATTGTATATAAAAGAACAACAGTGCAGTTTGTGATCCAAATCATTAATAATTTTTATTGAAAGATATTCATTTTCTCGCATTAATTAAAAATTTATGTCACCTCGCTCTCAATTTTAACGCACAGCAACCCATATAGCAACTAACAGCATGATTATTTCTTTAAGATTTTCAAAAAGTTATTTTGAAAAATTTCTTTGTGAATTTATTAACAAAACGCATTTTTCGCTTATTATTATTTTTTATACCCAAAAGCAGACAAATGAAAAAACAACAGAAATACATTTACAAATACATAAGTGCACAACATACAACCCAACCATCATACAGTACCTACAAGAATATTATACATATTTCTACGAAAATTCCTTATTGCACGCTGTCATGATGTTATTCAGCTTTTAGTGTTCTTCTTCCGTTTATTGTTCATATATTCATTCATTCCATTTCTCTGTTTAGTAACTTCAGTAAATTAAAGGGAGATTTCGATCATTTTTTACACTTATACACGAAATTTGCATTTCTGTGAAAAAATCTGATATACCAAACTATTTTCTGGAATTCACATACGCACATTTCGAGCAGGGATTGTATTACTGTACCAATTAAGTTAGTGGAAGAAAACCATTCTTCATTTTATTTCATATTCGCTTTATGGGGTCAATATTTTCCTAGAATAATTAAGATTATATTACCAACATGATAATGTGGTTTTTTTGCCTGTATATTTGTTTCCTGCCGTACAAATTAAACTTGTATTTCTACAATTTATACAAAAAATTGTTTTCCCATTAAAACAGGAGAGCACAAAATATGAAAAATAAGCAATTTAAAGGCAATATAACTCAAAGTTTTTAAATATTCCAAAAAAATTACTATAGAAAATACTAAGAATTTAATATGAATTTAAAATTGTTGTTTATTCGATATTTTGATGTTGTCGATGGCATTAAGTCTCGTGAGCAGTTTTAAAATCATATTAATAAATAACGAAGTTTCACTCAAATTTCCTCTATAATTGATTAACACTTCGATTATGCATCCGACGTTGCTAAGGTCTTGAAACGTCTTCTAATTTACGCCGAGTTGATGAAATTCCCGTGGATCATCAACTTCGTTTCGCGGAATTACTGCAGCCTTATGGGAGCGTGAAGGAGGTGTGTCTTGTGCATGCAGGCTTTATCTGCACATCTTTCTCGCTTCCTATTTATAATGGCGTTCCCACACATCAAAATAAACTCGTTGGGTTTGAAAGCTATTCAATAATCTCCCTTTATTTTGTTCAGTTTATTTTATTCTAAAAGACAACTATTCTTGAAAGAAGTTCCTCCGCATTCAAAAGAAATGCAATCCAATGACATTGTGAAATTCCTTTTTAGAAGAATTTTAAATATGAATATTTTGTTCTTTATCCTTGCGGTGGATTCAGAATATGTAGAATAAATTCATATTTACTGAAATCTTGACCCAAAGATGCTTGAAAAAGCACTTTAATGCATGAAAAGGAACTTACTATAAATGCAGTTTATCTCCCGCTTTATAACAAGTGAATTGGCGGAAAATACAATTGAACCGTACTTGCAGAATTGAAATATACGATTTAAGATTTTCAGAAATTTCATGTAAAGGAATCTAGAAATTTAGAGATTTAGTTTTGTATAAAATAAAATTTACTATAGTTCATTTGCGCGTTTCAGGTCAATAGCTAAACTTTATATATACATTTTTTTCATCAATTATACAATATACAAATTAACAATTGAAATAAATTTGAAATAATCATTAAAAGATAACGAGGATTTAATACATGGGTTTAAGGTTTATTGCATCTACTTCAACGCTCTTCTCTATATAAATTGTATTTCAAATCAACTTCCATCCATAATCCGAATATATCAAAAAATTATCAAAATTATGTATGTATAATAACTGCTCGAAGTGTCGAAATGTAAATTGTGGAGTCCAATTTAAACAACACAATTCCGGCCATCATCAATTAGCAACTCAAATTTTCCGAAATTCAAACGAATCGAAAATTGAATACAGCAGTAATAATTGCCACACAGAAATAACATAAAGATAAAATTATGCAATTTCACACAATATATATTAAAAAAATAAATTATTGAAAATTGAAATATTTGTGTAATTTGTTCATTGTGCTTCGCATGACAAAATGAAATTTGATGGGACTAAACTCTGCATTTCTGATGCATGGTCGGTTATTTACCTCCAACAATAGATTGTAAATGTAAGTATTATTATTATTTTGTTTCTCAAATTAACTAATAGTACTGGCATTTACTATTTGATAATATAAACTGTACATATACATAGTTCAAGCCAGAAGAGCATTAGAGAACAATTAACACTTCCCGCAAAATTGCATTTTTCATTCGTAAAACACCCGATAAGACACACAATAACATACTATTTTATTCTACAAATTGTATAACACTGGCAAAAGCCTTTTAAATTAGAGAATTGTATTGCGGTGTAATTCAACTGAAATGTGTTATTGTAATGGCTTTTATGAGATACTTTTTTATGGTTATTTGATTAGTTTAACGCGTGGGTAATTTACTTTTGCTGTTCATTTGGTATATGATTCGTTCATTAATCCTTTGATTTTTCATTTGGAAACGTTTTAATAATAATTACAAGCTTATTCTAGAATTGGTAAAAATTATTTTAGGTAAAATAACTAAAGAGTACCTCTTTCTAGAATAGGCCTGTAGATACTTAATTATAATAATTTTTGCAGATTTCTACTTGGTATTTTTAGCGCTAATAATTGTCACTGAAAATTCGTTTTACGTGTATTGTCACATAACTTTTACAAATACAATGTTTAAACTATTATATTTTTTACAAAAACTATATTACTTTAAAAAAGTAGTCCTATAAATATGTTTGCACATTTTGCACTTCTTGTTTATCACAATTGAATTTTAGCAGAAGTTGGTAATGATTGTAAAAAGAGGATAAAGAATAAAAGTGAACTAAGTACGTCTTACAATACACAAATACAATAAAAGCAATTTTCAACTATTATAGTTAATTAAACGAACAAAAATATAACTTTTAACACGGTTTAAATAAAATATGATAACTTAAAATTTTGACTTCCATTAGCATCGCTTCAATTACATAATTTGAGTTTGCTTATTACTAGTTTCATATTTTAGATATTTACTGAATAATTTTCCTTCCCAAGAAACTGTTTTACTATTGAATTTTTCTGACATTAATTAATATAAATATAAATGTCACTAACCTTGTATTAGGTCTCAATTTAATAAATATTAGCACTATAGACATAGGTGAAATACGGAAAAAAGACAAAAGTGTATTACAAACGCCCCATTTATCTCAAATTAAACGACCATTGAGTTATTGAAGAATTCATTAGTTGACTAAAATAGCATAGTGCGACTAGGCATTAGGCAATTATTTATTCGCTTACGTAAAACCTAACTTACTCTTCACGTGCCTAACCATTGATCTTATTCACAAAATACATATGTTTTATGCTATTTTTTAAAATGATTAAATTTCTTCCTGCAGACTAAAGATGAGATAAATTTGCGTTGTTTATACTTATTTTTATTTTGGTTGCAATAATCAAGGAAAACAATAAGCTTACACTGGAAAATTTAATTAATTCCAAGTAAAAACTATAATAATACAATTGATATACATATAGCAAATAACAAAATAAATAAAGTAAATTTCTTGAACTTTAAAATAATTAGAATATCGTTATCTTTCTCTTTCTATGTGTATGTCAAAATACACAACGAAAAGTAAAAACAAAAACAATTTATTTAGACTATAATCCAAATTTAAAATTACGCAAAACCAACTTTCTGGTTTCGTTGTGATAAGAAAAATGTAAATTGTGAGATATATGTATACCTACAATACATGTAGCTCAAAATAAATAGTTAAATATGTAAATCTGTAGCTATCTCATCGATTTAAATTAACTTTCCTACTTACCAACCAGAAGGGATATATGTAATTTAACAGATGATTTCAATTCAATTAACATATGCGAAACAATTTTATGTACCAGCTTGGGGAATTATGATACGATTTACTCAGTGATGCATGTTCTTATTGTTGAAATTAGTTAAATAAGTTAATGCTTCCCATCCCACCACCCAATTAACTCCTAAACTTTCCCACCTTATGTGGAACGAACATCTTCCTGTCATCTCACAATCCAAGGAATCGACAACCTATCCGAGATGTTGCATTTCAATTCAAGAATAAGCCTATTACGTTTGGTTCAGCTGCTTATCACAAATCGTTAATCCTAGCAGCATAATTCTGTCCATCTCGCACTAATTGAGAAGCAAAATTTCCATTCTCTTGGTCATAGCATAAAGACATACATACATGTTCTTCTCATGAAGTTATTGTTTCTATGCGTGCTCAGTGACAATGATGTCAAATAAATGATGTTTTAATTAATTGGCTTCGCGTAGAATAGATGGGTTATTTGAATAGTTTCCGGCTAGATGCTTTGCTCGAATGTATATTACTACAGAAATGCGCTGAGAGTTGTTATTACCCTCTTATGTTAATTTGAATATTCTGTCCGTTTTGATTCGTTCGCATTATGTTTTACTGATATACTCGTACATATTGGCATTCAATGCTCAATTACAATATTTGCGTGATTAACCCTTTATCAAACCCTTTCAACAAATTTGTGATTCTTTTGAAATGTTTTCCGACAGGATAACGAGAACGGTGCTTTACACAAGTTCTATGAAACGATCATGGACATCGGGGGAGATGTCCTAGAAGATATCAATAGGCTTGGGGACGTCACAATTTTAGCGCCCAGTAACGAGGCGTGGAACAATACAAACGTTAACAACGTCATCAGGTTTTTATTTGATTTTTGGCCGTTTGAGATACGACTTTTACCTGTCCTTTTTTCCAGGAACCGTGAAATGATGCGTGACATCCTGAACATGCACATTATAAAGGATCGACTGAGCATCGAGAATATCAAGCAGAAAAACCCGGATACGGTGAGTAATTCTTGACTCCTGTGCCTTCGGACAAAATCTCATATCCCGTGATTTACATTTCATTTCACCTGGCAGGCGCCACAAGTGCCCACTGTAAACAACCGTACCTTCCTATACTTCAACATAATTTCCGACGGAGCCGAGAACGAAACAATTACAGTCGAGGGCGGCGGAGTAAACGCCACCCTCCTCCAGGCGGATATTGCACAAACAAACGGCTATGTGCACATAATCGACAGGGTCCTGGGCGTGCCCCACACAACCGTCCTCGGGAAGCTGAGCACGGACCCAATGCTCAAGTAAGTACCATCATCTGGCCTCGTTTTTGGCATTACTTTCCACAGGCACTTTGTCATGGCGTAAAGTTCACGCAATATAAATCAAACAATTCCCAGGGCTTCTGTTAAAATTTAATTACTTAGGTCGCCTCTCTTTGCAATCCAACTCACCTGGATGGAATTTCAATAAATTTCTCTACTCAGGGACTCATCATACTCCCAGTATTTGAATTCCGGTGTTTGCCCTTTTCGAGTTCTATTTATTCAATTATGATACCATCCTTATGGGCGAACGAATTCGGAAGGCGCATAAACCCCACCATCATTGGTATTGTAGAATTCCGGTTAGAGTTAACAATAGAAGATGCGATGGAATTGGAAAACAATCCGAAATAATGTGGTAGACCTGTTAGAAATTACGGAAGATAACTAGTATAGTTTAATTTACCAGTAAACGAAAATTCTTGTTTACAATATTCATAGCACGTTACCTTCAAAAACGAAACTTTAACTCGAATGTACGCATCATCATCAAAGTCAAAAATTCAATTTTTTTCTCAAGATAACTTCGTTTTGAGTGAACTTATAAGATATATAATAATTATGGTATTCGGACTATTGTTAGTCCTGCAAGTACATAGTTTAGTATTTTGCTAAAGTATTCACACATTTTCATTTTGGTTAGCGGAAAGCTCAGATACTACATAGTTGAAATAAATCTTTAAACTTTATATTCTATAAAACCTTTCGTAAATGCCAGTCTTATTTTATCATTTTATTTATTACCCTCTGACAACTACATAATCGATCTGTGTATGTGACCCACAAGATGGAAACCGCTGGCTAAATGAGTTAAATTTTCGATAACCTACATTGTGAGTAACCTGTCTCGAATGTGTTAAAGGGCCACTGCACAATAATTCTTAATATGGATGTTTTGAATTTACATCGAGATGTGTATCTCGTTAACTGATTTTTTTACGTAAAAGATAAACGTGTGTTCTATTTTAACAAATTTTCTTAAAAATATGGGCAATTGAATAAAATTGTTTACGACGGAATAAACAAACAAACAACATGCTTTTACATATAAATATTTATGGTACAAAATCTTCTGAAATTTCTTGAATAAAATATTTTCGAAATAATATTTGTATTGAATAGATTTTTTTTTCCATTCGAAATTACAAATTTTTACAAGCGATACGATAAATGCTTGTAAATATTAGAATGGAGCGTTTCGGATTCAGAATACTCAAACTTTGTTGCTTCAATTGTCGATTCCATCATTGGTCTAAATCATTTTTATGCATTGCAAGGATAATTTCACGAATGAAAGATTTTTTTATAGTGCCTCCGAATCTCGAGCTTTTGTGGGTCCTCAAATAGATGAATTGAAGATTGATGGTCAATAATATAATACGTGACGATTGTAACATAAATTTTGGAAACACTAAAACATAAAATTTGGCGATTGCTACAGTGATTGGTACAACTGATTGAATTTCTCTGTTTATTATAATGAAATGTTTAGAAACTTTTGAACTTTAAATCTCTTTAAAAACGTACAATATGTAAATACGTATTGATTTAAAATAAAAAACTAACTCAATAAAAACATAAAACAGTAATATTTTTTTCTTAAGCATTTTAAAATGAACTACGAGTATACTTAAAACCTATATTTAAATTTATTCCAATAAATAATTTTCATTTTCATGAGCTTGGTTGAGCTTACGGAGAACTTTTTTATATATGTATACCCTCTTTAGCACTCTAAAAACTTTCTATACGTAAAATTAAATGGCATTATTTGTTTATTTCGTGAAAAAGTGAAGATTGTAATTGATTGTATAATATCAATTATTTTCGAATCATTAATCAAGAGGAGAGCAGGTATTATTATTATTATTTTACCTTTATAATATCGAACTAACTCAACTAAAATCAAAACGGGTACTTGCATGTAACATACATATGTATGTATATGTATGGGATTCTTCTGTACATGTGAAACTAATGTACTAATCACGATATAACATTTCATTTACCAATTTCAGAGTTTTCTTTCTTAACAATTGATTCTATGGATATGTATAAATGGACAAAAAGAAACAATTTTCGAGAAAAAAACAAACCTATTTTATACGCCACTAAAATGTCACGCACCTGCGACTTTTCCTTGGGCAACCATGCATATTGGTCCTTTCGAAAAACAAACAGAAAAATCATATTTATTTAGAAAAAAACACGTTCCAATCAAATACGTTGCTAGGTAAGCTGTTATAAGGACGAATCTCCATTTTCCATGAAATTGTAATACTTTATTGAACTGGAAGCCATCAGTTGTTGGAATTGAGCGAAAATTTTAATTTGCACCACACGAATATACAGGATACAAAATGAGGACATCTTCTTAACTTAGTTATATCTCATTTCTTATACAATAATGCGGCTTGGTAAGAAAACTTATCGTGCCTACAACGCGGGGCCGTACCTATGCTTCACATACCTTTAAGAAGGAAGAAGCGTCCTTCGTCCGTAGCAAAAAAAATATAAAGTACCACAACGAAGTGTCTCCTTAATTAAACCGCATGAGATTGGGTAAACTTGAAAGAATATAAAGGGCACACAATTTTTTGCAGGATCTCTCCTTCGTGAATTTTTAAAAATCCTCAATTTGAATATTATACCTTGCAGCGCCACATACCAACTAAGCAAACAGTCTGGGTTCATTGAGCAGGTAAACAACACGATGAGGCGCTACACGTTCTTCGTGCCTAGCGATAAGGCCTGGCTGAAATCCTCGCTGGAGTATCCATCAGCTCACAAGAAGCTCTTTATGCGGGACTTTGCCTACCATGTAAGTACAATTTCCTTTCCATTTTCTCGCAAATTTTCGTCCTATGAAATACAAGCGTATTTTTTCGGGCAACAGAAAAAAGGCGAAACGCCCGCATCGAGTACGCCTGTGTCGAGGGTATATAAAACGCTCCAAAATAGCGAACGTAACTGCTCCTTATTCCAGAAAGTAGATTGCTAAAAGCACCATTCACTTAGTCGAAGCGCCCAACTTTAACGATAAAGGCTTCTTAGTTTTTACGGAAAAATATGCTCAAAGGATAATAATTGCACATAAAAGGATATTTTGCATGAAAATGGCTCGCTAAGCAGCTGCTTATTGAAATTACGCTTTCTTTTCTCTCTTTCCAGGCTCGGTCGATTTTGCAGAGACATTTGGTTATCGCAGATCGCGCCTACACAGTAAGCGAACTGGCTTCAATGTCTCCCGATTCAATTGTACTACCAACAATCAGGGACTCCTTAAAGCTGCGCGTTGTCGAGGATTCCGGACGTAAGTACCCACATCTTGATACATCCCCATTAGCATTTTGTTCTTTGTAGCGATAAATCCCCGGTTACTATTACTTTTATGAGGTGCAACATGTGTTTTGCATTCGCTACTGTAAGCTGAGGGCACTTTGACATACATTGTTGGGCGAGGTTTTGTAATACATACAACATTGGTGTTTCGAATCATATCTTATATGTATTTATTACGTTGTTGAAATTTACGGTTTATTAGCTACATAATTTGAGTGAAGTGAATAAACTTCTAGGAATAATGTTGTTAAATTCACTGTTTTTTTTTAAACCCGTCGTTTTGGAAAATATTAATTTTCGTATTAAATCTGCAAAAAAAAATCTTATAAAGATTTTATATCGCATATTCTATTACATACACGCTCATTAAAAATGTTCTTTAATAGTCGGTACTTGAAGAATGCGTGTAAAGGATTCGAGAAGGCTATGACGATTTGGATCTTTTATATAGTACCTATTTTACGTGCTGAAAAGGGTTAAATTTATATCAAAACTTACATTTTGTTATTAAAGCTTAAAGAAATAATAATAACCAGAAAATCATATTTTTCGTTTCTAGGAAAAAATATTACTCCAAACGATGGAGTTACTTCCTACTTGATGATTTTGCTATTAGATTCATATATTTTATAATCTCGGCATGTTGAAGTAAATGATATTATAAATTGTATTCATTTCATTTAAAAAACAATCAACATCAACTAGCACATAATAGTTTTTTGTTATAATCGATAAATGAAGAAAAAATAGTGTTTTATTCCGTTTACGAAAGATTGTAAACTTTTAATCAATGATGTCAATGGTTTAAAAATGTCCACTATGTCAAAGTAGTCCCTGTTTACATTGCTTTGCAAAAATTGTTTCTTTTGTTTACGCAATCACACAATTTTATTATACGATCTTCAAAGGAGCAATTAATCAGCATGCTCGCAGCGTCGATTAGTTATTAGCTGGATATAAATGAAACATGAATAGAAATGACATCATCAATCACAGGATTGTCAGTCGTTCATTTTTTGCACAAAAACGTGAATCAATGACAATTATAAAAGCATTTCACCCTTTCGTTAGCTTCCTTCGGAATCGATAAAAATTCAATTTTTGCGACAATAACGTGCGCAATGCTTCGCTTTCAGTTCCGTACATTTTCTCGCATGAAAGTTTCTGATGGAAGCCTATGAGATCTCTCCACATATCCTGTGGCATTTTTGCAACAACAATTTTAAATTCAGAAAATGATTTATTGTGTTTAATGGCTTATAGTAAATGATTGCGTGTTATACTTTAAAAAGGCACATTTAGTCTTATTTTACAATAAATTATTAATTATCACTCCCTAACAGTCGTTGCACAGCACAAATGCTATTCAAATGCAATAAAATTAGTTTCATATCGAAAATTATTCGTTCAAATTTTCGTGAATTGAATATCATCCGCGCGATAACAGAAATTAAATTTCTGCAATAGTGGCATACATCAATAGATTTTACCAAATTGGCACGTTTCCCTGATATTAAAACAATTCCCTTATGGAGCATATGAGTTACATGGCAGTTTGCACATAGTTGAAATTTCACTAAAATATTTTACACTCATTCAAGTTCCTATTATGAAATATATGCCTCCAACAAGTCCCTCCCCAATTAAAATTATAGAGCTCCAGTCCCTTTGTTGCTGTCCCACCCCAGCCAAAATGTTTTCTCCGAATTAAGCAACTATTGATTTGTATTTTGAGTGAGAATTGATATGTCCTCGCAATCTCTGCAACTGATTAACTATTCGTGACGCTAATTCATGTTTATATTTGAAATTCACGAACAAAGAACTCTCCGACGATTATTTGACTGAATGGACCGGTGAGTTTCCTTAGTTTTATGCAGGTGTTAAATATTTTGTTGTTTATCCCCAATAGTGCATACATTTTTAGGCGATGAATGTGTTTTGTGTTCCCTCCCCCGCTTTGATTCCCGTAGAGATGCTTAACACCACCCGCAAAACATACTTAAGTGCTAGGATACCAGATAAGGGTAACATGTTTTTAAGAACCTAACCCAGAAATATATTATCATTAACTATAAATATCATATTAATGAAAATCATCAATATGGGGTTAAATAAAATACACATTTGCAAGCATAACTGGTGTTGCTTAATTCTTCTCCATTGAGAATAAAATTTTCAAAAGAAATCGAACTCGTTTAAGATTACTTTATTAAAATGTAATTGGTTGTGTTAGCTCGTTAGCTCGTTAGGTCGAAATTATATATGCACATATGTATCATATGTTGATTAACTTTTATTCTGGATTATGTTGGATTAGAATGAAAAAGCATACAAAAAGTTCCTTAAATTTTCCTAAATGCATGCCTTTTACCTTGAATTTCTGTAAATTTACCTTCATTTTGCTAACAAATTCTCCAGAATATACTTCCCTACATTGATTAGGACCCATAAAGTTAAAATAAAACAAACTCGCTGTAAAAAGTTGTTCATTTCTGTATTAAATCAAATATAGACAAAATTTGTTTTAAGAAGAGAACAGCACAATGAATGTCAAATAATTCTGAATGTTTTATTTAACCAGGAGATTTTTCTATGCATGAAATTCGAAGATCTCACTAAGAGTACCTATGTATGTATATATGTATGGATACACTTAAAACTAAATTAAAATAATAATGACCTTCAGTGAAGTCATAATTTTGAAAAGAAAGTTCATACTAACGAAACAACTCAAAAAGATTTCTTGGTTCTTCTCAAATTCAATGAGAACGTTTATTTGAGTTTCTTCAAAATTTTAGTCAAGACATCTTACAAACAAAACCTTTTACTATTGATATTAGATTAACTACGAATTACGCCAATTTTTTAAATTTTAAAAAGGCAAAAAGCTTGCATTAAGCACTACAAAAAGTATTATATCAACATTTTTTTAGATTTTAAATAATCCACTAAAAAGCAGTCAATTGAAGAACTTAGGCCAAAATTTGTTTTGAGATCGCATACAGTTTATCTTTAAATATAATATTAGTGTTTCATACAACAATTAAGATAAACAGAGGTTATACAACTATTTTCAAAAATGTTAAGAAATGTGTAATATTTCATGCCTCTTCCCTATTCCATACAACTTTAGCACGTATGTATGTATATGCATGTACTTACATAAGTATAATAAATGAATACACATAACTTTTATTAATTTTTCAATCAGTTGTAACGTATCATTAGGAGTAATGTGTAATGATAAAGGGATCCCTTGTTATAATATTTACATTAAGGTTATTCGAACCTTGGCGTGTTACAACACTTACGTGGTTTGCGAATCAGAGCTTTCGAGACTTAATAGTTTAAAGTCAATAGGGACAATAACAATAGACGCACCATATCCGATAATTATCCTGCCGCATAATTCCCTCTCACGAGGAGTCAATTTAATCCCCATTTCAGTTTATCCGGTATGATGGTAAAATCGATATGAGAAACACTTCCTCATGACGCTTATGTTAACATCCAACGGCTTTAATTAATGTTGCTTTCGCACTCATCAGTTATTCGCGATATTCACTTGCTCCCTCAGCAAAAAGTACTGAAAAATCGCCAAGGTACACAGCGACGACCACAGATGAAAAATTAACAGAGCCTGCCTGCCATTCAAGAAAAAGGACTGCTCTCTGATATATGATTGAAATATGCGGTGCTGGTGTTCGCTTAGTTTTGCAGGTTGGCGCTTAAATGTCTAGAAAGATTTATTAGCATTAAAATCCATAAGCTTTGCGAATGCATGCAAAATGTTTTTAGAGTATTTTTAGGGCTTCTCAGTTTGGTAAAGCTTTCGGTTGCATTTCATGAAATGTGCTTGGCTTTTTCTCATACTAAACAACATACCTCCACAGAGCCCTACGTCCTTTTGGTTGGCAGGTAGATCTTAACGAAATTCAAAATCCACCACCGTAAAAAATTAATGGGGTCACTTAAGGAAATTACTGAAGTAGGGATAAATTGTATGGGGTAAATGGGGCACAGCTCAGCAAGATTGCGTGTAAATGGGATTTTTTTTAGTCTATGAATACCGGGGTACCTACTCAACTCATATTAGAGGCGGTAATTACAAAGCCAAGTATCCTTACGCTTCGAAAGCTTATAATTAATGGCACATATCCGATTAGCTGACGCTGAGCCTTCGCAAGCAGAGCGGGATATTTGCAAGCGTGAATTTTCTAAACTCTTCCCTGGATAGACGGACTGGTCAGGAAAGCAATTAAAGCCTCCCTTAAATAATATTCAAAACATTCCACTAGGGCGTTTCCTGCTAGACCGAAGTAAGCCCTGCGAAATCAAACTGCTATTACATAAATCAATACTTGACCCAAATTCCCTCTCAATTTGCATAAAACTCCTCGGAAGTAGTTGATTCATAAATAGCAAAACTGAAGTGGCATAAATTGGTGCACCTGCGGCTTAGGCGCAGTTGTATGTAAAGTTTAAGAAATACTTGTAAACTGCAGGGGAATCAGAGTTCACAAAGTTTGGAGTCGTTAACTCCTGCTTTGAACTACAATTCAGGCATTTCGCAGCATTTCTTCACCGCTAAGATCTTTATAATTTTCCTCCTAAATTTAAAAGTTGCAAATCGGAAATTTGTTGGAACTCATTGAACTGAAGTAAAAAAAACATAAAATAAGCATGAAATTGATTTACCTTGTTTTCATATGAAAAAAAATTAATACAACCGAACCGTTGCGAAACACATTTTTCTTACGAGCCATTAATCAGATCGAAGCGGATTTTATCTTCATTGACTTTAACACATCTTTCCGCCTTCAGTTGGCTCAACTTTTCCAGGAGAATATCCTTCCTGGATACGATTTTTTACCCTGGGGAAATATTTTTAATTTTCCTTCCAAATATTGTTTAACTTTCAATGTAATGAAGGTCTCTATAATTCATGTACTCTAAACTAATTTTGCCTTTTCGACGACTGACGTTATCTCATTTGTTTCTTTCTGTAATGATTCCTTAAAAATTAACCCTTTATCTTATATGCGAACAAAAGTCAAAGGAAAGAAATACGTTTTTCAAAAATAACAATGTTCTTAAACTAAAAGAAATAGTTCTTTTCAATATGGTAAAACAATTTTGTGTTATTATTATTTGAGGGACAGAATATATATATATATATATATATATATATATATATATATATTTTAAACTAACAATCGGTCAATATTGCAGTTGCCCATGTATAGCAATACTTTTTAACCCGATGCACTGCAATTATTTAGTATAAACTCACTGTTATTAAATAGGTTATTATAAAAAGTAAGTTTTTCGAAAAACAAGAATAATGTAAGGTGAACAAATTTAATTGATTCTGGTAATGGCTGATTAAAAATCTAACTTAATGAGGACAGATAACTCAGAAGTCCATTTATAGTGACGAACACGATAAAATCCATAAACTTCCGAACACTCCATATAGAAGTACGAAAGGTGAAGAAGACATGAAATAATGAAAAGAGTTCATAGAAATGAAACCAATTCATTGAAATGCAAAACTGCTTACCTTTCACTCATTAAAGGGTAAATAGATCTTTTATTCCTCGTTTTTGAAAATTATTCAAAGATACGTACCGGCAATAAAAGGATGCGATGGTGCAGAGAGTATTTTTTGAATTTTTCCTGAATTTAAGGATTATCCTTAGACAGTTAATGAATGCATTCATCGCTATTCCATTTCATCAATTGAATAGATTGCAAAGATTTTTACCACACAATTTTATAACTTCAGGATAAGGCAAAAATTCATTTTCGCATTTAGGAACGTTGACTCAATTAAATATAAAAAATGGAATTTAGTGTTAAGTACCTTTTAATGTAAATTTATTGCCATTTTCCGCAAAACTGCAATTTGTTCAGCATTTTTTTATGAATAACACAGCTACCAGCAAAATTCGAAGTGGAAAGAGAAATTATGTGTAATTAATAAACTGTAATTCCTGACATTTTAATGTTGTCATTTTTTCATTTTTTTCCTTTTTCTCAATCTTTAAGTTCTATTGAAGTATATTTAAAAGTTGTCCAAAAACAAACAACCAGGTAAATAGCCTGCCTCTCATAATTTACTTTTTAAACTTTCTTTTGGAAAGTGTCCTTAACTGAATTCATTCATTAAAATAAAAAACTGGAGCGGAATTCAGAAAAATTACAAATATGAAAAAGCATAAAATGATCTCAAGTATTTCATTTGCTAGTCTACAATAACTGTTATAGATAAAATAACTTAGATTCCATGTCTAACTATGAGTACTTTTATTGTATATATTACTTATATATCATTTTTTGAAATATATCAATCTATCTATCACAGTTATTTCCTTTTATCGAAAAAAAGAAATATGACAACAATTTATGAAATCAAATTTTAATTTATGTTGCGAAACCTTTAGGATAGTCTTTTATGGATTTGTTGTTTACTTGCAATCAGCATCATTCATATTGAAATTAAAACAATGCAAGCATAAATGTTCGCTTTAACAATGATTAATTTTTATAGAAAACAAAAGATGACTGGCCACTGTGTAGCTCGCATAAAGCTGCTTACTTATATAATTATAGCATTAACACCCGCACCATTTACTGGATTAAAAATTGGATGAATATGGTTATAGATATTTCATTTGGTTCTCCCTTTTCAGGCTACACCATTCTATGGAATTACAAAAAAATCACCATTGTCCGGCCAGACGTGAAGTGCACGAATGGAATTATCCACGTAATCGACGCACCACTGCTCGAGGAGAAGGACATCATCGTAAACGGAGGTATATTGCAGGCGCAAGTACCCTTTGGGGCTTTGTTTTCGAGTCTGTTGATGATTTCAGTAGCGCAATTACTATTATAAAGTGTATGGTTTAAAACATTTCGCGTTTTCTGTTTTATATTTTTAGTTTTAGTTTTATTTTAAGTTTAGTTTGTATACTTTCCACAAAAAAATACCAAATATTCTTAATTTTTTCTTGTATAGATGATACAAAGATATTTATTTTCTTTATAGTGAGTGTCAAGGACAACTTTGTATGTTAAAGTGATTTTTTTTCATTTTTTTTTTTTTTTTTTTTTTTTTTTGTTAAGAAAACTTTATTACTTAGAAAACATATTTGCTCGAAGGGTGATTACTTTACAAGGGAGAGAGTCTGTTACAAAATTTACCTGCCCGGCGAAATAATAAATCAGGGCTGTAAAATATCCCTGTAATTATAAAAGTCCATTAGATAGCGTCTGCATTGTGGTGCCTATGTATTCCTTGCTATCACGAAGAGCCTCGACCCAGTTACGTTTCCGACCTCCATGCTGAGACTAAGGTAGAAACAATCGCCGTAAAAGCCTTGAATTGTCGTTCATAAAAGAATCCTCCAGAGCAGCACGTCACGTTTTAAAATTTTTAACGTTCTCTACAGGAAAATTAATGGGGTTTTATGGTATCTTAGTCTGGAATCTGATGTCCCTGATAAAAGCGGGTTTTTTAAAGCGATTGGTCCAAACGGTGCGGATATATTTATTATTCGAAATTAATATATTGTAATCCCATCTATCAGATAAATAATTGACTCTTATTGTCAGGTGATTTAAACATGCTCACATGAGTATTATATCGTGAATCCGACCTCATCAATAAATTAATTAAATTAACTTTTAGTTGGCAGAATTTATTACACACCGAACTTTTTTGTGACAGAGCTAAATATCGCAACCATTTTAAATTGCCCTAGGCACTTGAAAATTTAAATTAAAAATTCATACAAAATGGTCAGTACCTTATACATTCATAATTTAAAAATCAAAAAAAAGGAAATTAAAAAGCAAGCTTATCCTTCCCTGTATTCAGACTCTTAAATGAAATGGATTTTCACATTTTACTTCGTGTATGTTCTGGTAATTGCACCAACTACAAACCTCTGGATAAACTGGTGAGATTTTAACGATTCGAGGATTAAAGGTTCACTCTTATGCGCCTACTAATTACGCGATGTGTGACTGTCATTCGTGAAATCAAAGGGAAATAAAGTTGATTTAAATTGCCCAACTCTTCTATACAGAAATCCGTATAGACATTAATTACACATACCATTTCCTGCATTTTCTGCATTTGCATGAATTTATGAGGGGAAATAAGCAAATAATTTACGCAATCAAAACGTAAATATCTACGTAACCACCATGACATAATTAAAAGCACCATCAAGCACACTTCCTCTATGCAATTAAGAAAAGGCGACGGCTGCACAGGATTCACCTTATGAATTATTATTATTTCCCAGATGCTATTCTCTTCCTTGGCATTATAGTCGTTAAGGTAGCTTAGGAAGACGAAAACAAGTTGCGACTTGAAGTCTAAGACTCACTTTCATAACAATGATAATTTTGGCCAACCGCAATCCTATTATATATTAAAGAGAAACGCCCAATGGGACGAAAACCTAAAATATTTCTCAGTTCATAGCTTTTGTACTCTCGCGGTGAAGTAATCCCCTTGCTCAAAATACGATTTACAGCCTCACTTAATAAGTTTCAAGCAATGAGTTGTTTATTACGAACAATTAGTTATGAAAAAAACAAAATAAATTGAATGAGAACAAATCGCCAGTCATCAGCAGAAACAATCTCACTGACTAAAACAAGGAAATTTATAAACTGCCGATAAGGAGAGTAAATCTCAAAATCATTCATGCGTTTCACCACATCATCTACATACATAATTAGTCAAATTAAAAGAGCAAGCGCGATAATATCTAAAGACAAAAAAAAGAAACCTATAAAAAAATGAGAAATCATATTTTAGGCAACTTAAGTAAGTAAAATAACTAGTTAAAACTATAAACTTAAAATAATGAATTAGTGTAAATCACCAGAAGACCACGAACACGCAAGGACACTCAGCTCCCCCATGTTCATTACAATTACACATCGCAATTACACATCAACGCCACTGTACCACACTCATTTTCATACATTAATCTACCAAAAAAAAAAAAAAAATAAGAAGATAAACTAATGATAGTGTTTACATTTAACATAGTTAAGTGGAAAGGGCCCATGTCAACCTTTTTCAACATATTCTAGGTGCTTAATGGCAACCAACACTAACCGAGATCTGTGTCACTCTGATAAAAAGTTATAATATCGCTTACTGTCAAACGAGATAAAGGCTTTTATAAGTATAATTAATGTAAAGAATTATTTATCGCAACACAACCGATTTGAAGTTGTTGAACTGTTTCGTTTAGAAACGCGTATGTTTCACAGTCAGTAGTTACACGTTCAATTTTTGAGGCAACAACTGCATTTGCAAAGGGAACCGTGCCGAGCCGAGTCCACCCCACAAAGTTTAACGTGTAGCTAGTGCCTTATGTAAAGTAATTTAAATTGACGATTGATATTTTTAAAGAATCCTCTGATTTGCGTGAGTGCCACGCACACATTGTGCGTGTCCTAAGTTATATTGATGGAGAATAAATAAATAAATAATACCATTTAATGGGAAGTTAGCTAGCATTCGTGTGTAATGTAACGAAATATGTATTAATTTCTTTAGTTCTAATGAGTTGTTCGAGTTTAAAAATTATCAAACGCATACGTAAGAAAGTGCGCCGCTAAAATTCGCGCATCCTGTCGCTGCCGGTGAACCAAGGTTTCTTTAAATTTTAAACCCTTTTAACTTTGAGTGTGTTTGATTTTTGTATGTTTTGCAACTTGCTTAGCACCTGCAGAGCGCTTTCGTCATGTATGCGTTTATAGACTATATAAATGTATAATAAAAATCAAATAAAAAGAAAATTATAAATGTGTACAGATATCTTTCCTGTCATACAGACAAATTAGGCGCCTTTTATATATATATTTAAAAATTACGCAACCCTTCAAGGAAGTTAATAAAGTCTGAAAAGGAAAGAATTGTTTTTATTTAACTACCCACTGCCCCTACAAGAATCATAGTGGCGTAACTCAAAGCACATTTAAGACTATGGTAAAATCATATAACTCGTCACGCAAAACTTAATTTTACTCGGAACTATTAAAACTTGACTTGACTTGACTTGCCACTACTGTGATATTTAAAATCAATATTTTTGCATTTTTATCATTTCAGGAACTTCATTTTACCTATCTACATACATTCACTTCTCGTATTTGTGTCACCAAATATTTAAGATGATGAATTAAAAAAAATAAATTTTAGGACATATTAAGAACTCAATAATTTTCTATATCGTGATCATAACTCGGAGCAAACATAGTTTTAAAGTACTTACCTAACTTTAGTACTTGTGTAGCTTGTTAAATTCCATATCGACAGAAATAATAACACTGGTCAACAACTTTTTGCCACAGAACTAGTTATACAACATTTACACAATTTCTATAAAACTGTATGGGTAGATTACGAATTCTGAAATGATAATGTTCCATCATATTACGTTTTCGAGAAAAGTAGGTTTGAAATGTATAAAAGAAACGTATTTTAGATATTTTTAAAAATTGGTTACAAAATAATAGATTTTCATAGGAGGTGCAAATTTAAGTCAAATAAAAGTTTGAACCTTTTGTTGCTATTTTGAAGTATTAAAGTCTGAGTATTCCCGGATTATTTTAATGATTTCACCTTTTTTTGTTAACCAAATACAATTGTAGTGCACGAAAATCACAACTATTGCATGTTCACGAAAGAATAATTTCCGAATACGCTTAGCAAGCGCTATAGAATGGTAAGTATTTTATACATCGAGATGAAGATTTGTGCTTTCGTTTGAGCATCGTTACGAGTTCTTACCATATTCCATTACTATTTTTCCAAAATACGATTTTTTTTACTTGTTTACCTAATTTTTTCACAAAAATCTAGCTTGATGGGCAATATTAGTTTTCCAGATTCGTAATCTACAAGGAAAATTCTATTGAAGTTACCTATTCATTATTCTGCGACATAGACGAATGTAAAAGCTGTTGATGAGTGTAATTAGGCAGAAAGAGCATTACAGTACATTAAATAAATTGTGCTGCATATCAATAACCTTGTCCAGGTCAAGGCTCCTGAGTTCGTTCCTAATTAGGGAAGCTGAAAGACAAACATCTGTTCTGAGCTGATTTTGCAGAATGCTTGTACAATCTTCGTACTCAGACCCAGACTCAGTATTTTAAAAGAAGACGCTTACTATACTGACATGATGTGATGAGCTTAAATCTTCTGGTTGACGATCCCACGTTATCGCATTCAGAGCCGAGGACCTGCTACGACTCGTTTAATTTGTACGAATTTATGGAGTCATCAATCCATGAAAAGCTACGATACAAATGCGGATACACATGACGTGGCAGTAAAGACGTGGAGTTTTGAGGCTAACCCTTATCTGACTAAAGAGTCACTTTCAGAGCACTCCTTTCATTCAAGATATTTAACCATAGATTTCCAATTTATCACGGGTGACTGCAAAAGGCTTGCCTTCCCGGAGGCAGACACACATGAAGCCTGTCGGCCTGCTCAACGTGAGGTCCACGTCACGAGACATATTCGTGGTATTCGTCCTGTCCAGCATCCTGCACAGGAGTCACCACCAGGCACACCAGACAGTTCACAGGAAGTCGTACGGAAATTTTATAGATGATTACATTGCATCTGTGGACCATTTCAGAATTATGGTAGTACCCCCAAGCAAAATCAAGCCCTTAATTCTCGAAATGTGGACGCATTACATCCAACACGATTCAAATTTCATGGCACCAAAGGATCGCAATGACACACATCTTTTGCGAGATGAAGCGAAAATAGAGCCATTCTTTTATTATGTCACTGGAAAACCCCCCTAACGCTCGATAGGGCTCCGGGCCTACAGGACATTTCTCAATTGTCGCATTGTTCAACCGATGGGGTGAACCATTGTCCCAACATCAAAAGATAGAAAAATTCAATGAAAATATTCCTTTGTTTTTCAAACTACGGCGAAATCCATTTTCTGCTCCTGTAAATAGTAAATGGAAATCGATTGCAAGGACGAGTTTTAGACCGGTACGACGCGACGGTTGATAGGAGCAAACGAAATTTTATTTTAGAATATTAAAAGGTTTTGATAAATATATATTTGATAAAATAAAAATTATATACATAGTTTTCTTTAGAATTCTGGACTTATCTATTCTATAATTAATTACACCACTAAGTTCTAAGCTCCAGCACATATTGTTTAAAATATCATTTTTTATTTAAACATATATTTACGAGTTTTCAGCCAAGTAAAGAAGCAATTAAATATGACCGAATGAAATCTAGGCAAGGTATTTCCATTCCTTTTACCTTTACTTCAATTGAGAGGATTTGTGGATTTATTTTTAACTCGTTTTGTATTATATGTGCGTACTTTCATAAACTGTATTCACTTTCATTTCAAAAAACACTTTGGGTACATCAAACCCACTAACCCTTGCTCACTCTGGCCTTGCTGCTAAATGAACTCTGACCTCCGCCTTGCGTATCGAGAGTTCTGTATATTTATATAAATTGATATTCATGCTCAAAAATTCTTAGTATTTACGTACTATTTGGATTGGAATGATATATCATTTAATGAGAGCAATATCCGATTTAGTCCAAATTACATTGGAAAATAAAATCTGATATGAGTTTAATTGGTGCATACATAAAAAATTAATATATATAATACCTTACTGCATAAAGTAATTGACATTTACTCAGTAAATGTTGTTTTCGTAGCTATAGGTAATTAAATTGAAATGTTCTCTATACTTGCATTTACAAATAACCATATTCCAATTAGCGTTTTTAAAACATGAATGTGTCTCCTTTACAATTCAATTAATATCAAAAATGTAATTATGAACAAATACCTATAACTTTTTCCAATAAAATTGGACCGGTAATGCCGCTGAAAAGAATCAAGCGCCTATTGTAATAGGACCTCAAAATATGTATGTTTCATGATAAATTAAAAGTTTCGCGTTTCGGTAATTAGTAAAATATAGGCAGAAATATCATACGTGTAATTTTACTACATTACATGAATTTGTATGAATTGATAGCAACTGCATCCAAACTTTGACCAAAAAATGACGTCGCACAAAATTAGCAGCAATATATTAGTATTATATCCATGGAATCGCTGTCAAATTAACTGAATTATAATTAATATCATATCAAACTCTAAAATTTGCAGTTTTAGATAAATAAATTTTGTTTATATCCATTTTCTACAATTATTAGAAACAATAAAAAAAAATTTTTGTTTTTATATGTACATACATAAATAAAAACTTACTTTAATTAATTGAATATGTTTTTCTCATCTTTTGGATTTGTTAGGTAAATTCCACATTCACTCAATAAAACTGTAAAGAATTTTCGTAGTACACATATGTTACATATATTAAATTCTAGTTCCGGTTTTGTGGTTAAATGTTTTTTTCAGCAATGTAAATTTGCAGGTTATGTTTAGTTTTGTTTAGAATCATTTACATAAAGAACAATCAAAATTTTAAGAATCTTTTATGCTAGCCGAATTAAGTGTTAAATGCTTGTTAATAATTTAAACAATAACATCCTAATAATGCAAAATATTTTAAATAACACAACCTCGGAGGAAGGAGCGTAAATCCCTCTACGCGAGTGAAACCAAACTGACTGTCAAATAAATTCGGAGGAGGGAACGACCGCGAAATTTAAATTTGTCAAGTGCAGTCAGGTAGCGAGCAAAGAGATAATTTTGTGCTTGTTTTGCATTCTATTTCCATTAAATGTGATCTATAAGGTGTAATTTTTATGTTCTAATATTGTTTTAATGAGCGAAACGCGCTAATTATATCTGTTGTGGGTTATTTTATAGAAAACACTAAGAAAAAATGCCCGAGAATTGTTTTGTGCCTGGCTGCAAAACTGCGAATATTTACAGGAGCTTTGGGAATTCTTTTCACAAGTAAATATTTAAGAAAGTTACACTTAGTGATTTCATTTGATAAAACTTGTGAAAATGATTGAATTTTATTACAAATTCATTCTTAATAAAATATAAATTGAGAAGTGAAATCAGGATTAACTAAACTATGAAAATTGTGTCTAAGCTATTTCTATGTTTTGACGTCGCAGTAGCCGGGACGCAAAATCTCCCATTTCCCCTTCGACAAACTTCTTGAACCTCTTTTCACCCCCCTAACGAAAGACTTAATTTAAGGATGACCCCCTGAACATGGAAAAAGTTCAACCGTAATTCAACAAAGTCCTGAAAATTTGAAAAATCGCAATTCAAGGATTTCTTATTAAAAAAATAGCGCTTCAGTTCTCAATGCGAGTGTAGGCACTTTTTATTGTATTCACGAACCCAACGTAAGCCAATGCATACACCTTTCTCCAACGCCGAGTTCGCTGCAGAAAACATTTCAGGCTCTTGCTCGTAAGCGAACGCAGCCTATTTTGACAAATTTCATGTTGAATTTCCCGTGGTGAAAAGGGTGCCGCTTGTATTACTTTCAATTGTCAAAATTTCCCCTTCAGTTGCTTGGTGTTGTTATGTGAAAATCGTGAATTTCCCGAGCGTAAATTTGCGGAAAAAACATGCAATAGCGGGGAAAACAGGACTACAGTCTGCAATCAAAGTGATTATTAAATGGCTCCACGTAAGTCCACCGCTTGCATAATTTTCGCCTATGTTTAGGTTATGTTCGGGCTGGGTAAACGAACATCGGACGGGGCTCAATTTTAACCGAATTTTCAGGCAATTGAGGAGGTTCGTTGTTTTCATATTCCAGCCAACAAATCAAGACCAAAAGGTCGCCAGCCAAAAATGACAACACAGACTTTGTTGGACTTTGATTTGGGTGAAAGCTCCTCCGACAGCGACTTCAGGATTGAGGATCACGACGAGAGCGACGACGACTTCTCGGAAAATTCAAATGCTGATGATAGCGGCCAGGAGGACAACGATGAGGACGACGAGGAGAGTGGCTCCGACGAGTGCAGCGACAGCGCTTCGTCGGAACTGAAGTATTTGCTGGCATCTCCGAAAGCGCCGAAGGACTCGTCTAAACTGAAGGATATCCTTGCAAAAGCAGCTGTCTCTTCCATCAAAGAAAAGGTTGTTACAGTTGTTCGCCTCCAAATCCTTAATAATTTTTGTTCTGCAGCTGCCCACGAATCCCATATGCTGTGCCTGCCTGGGGGACAGGAGCGATGACACAAACGAAATTGTGGAGTGCGACGGGTGCGGGGTCTCAGTGCACGAGGGTTGTTACGGCGTTAGCGACTCCACCAGCGTTTCGAGCACAATATCCTCCTGCAGCACCGAGCCGTGGTTTTGCGAGGCCTGCAAGGCGTGTGTGACCGATCCCAGCTGCGAACTGTGTCCCAACAAGGGTGGAATTTTTAAGGAAACAGACGTAGGGAAGTGGGTGCACTTGGTGTGCGCACTCTACGTCCCTGGAGTTGCATTCGGAGAGGTCGACCAGTTGACCTCGGTCACCTTATTCGAAATGCCCTACAGTAAATGGGGCGCCAAAACATGTTCTCTTTGTGAAGATGCAAAATTCGCCCGGACCGGAGTCTGTATAGGTTGTGATGCGGGCATGTGTAAGACTTATTTCCATGTAACTTGGTAAGATAATTTGGGTCCCTTGAAAAAGATTGTATTGAAATTTTGCTATTATGTTAGTGCTCAAGCTGCTGGTTTCCTATCCGAAGCACATTCCGAAGAAGCGGATCACGCCGATCCATTCTATGCCCATTGCAAAGTGCATTCTGACAAGACCATGATAAAGCATCGAAAGAGGAATTATAACACCCTCAAGCTTAAAATGGAGCAGCGAAAATTGACTAAGGAGGAGACACAAAATGAAAAACCCTCTCCGGAACAATTGAGGATTCAGAGGAAATTGATGAAGCACCAGGCGAAGTACAAAGCGAACAAAACTCTTAAAATTGATCCCTGGGGTAACACGCTTTTTTAGCATAACGATGGAAAGCATTTTTAAACAATTTATGTCTTACAGTGCCTACGCAAAAGATGCCAAGACTACTTATTACAAGCGCCACAGCTTGCAGGAGGCTGCAAATAAAGGCAGAACTCATAGGCATTGATACTTCAGCAATGGAATTCCAAGAGACTCAGGTAGGAAGATTTTTTTTTAATGCACACTGTCCCTATGAAACAAAAAGGTTATTATGTACCACTCCGTTTTAGGATATATTTATCGTGATAGTTTGAAATCGCTCTTGACTATTGGTTAAAAGAATAATAAATTGTTTTTTTCCAGATGGCAGCTCTCTCTGACGTTCGCAAAAAGTGGCACATACCACCTGCTTTCAGTGTAGAATTCATTGGATACTACTTAGATCGCATCTCCAGACTAAAGGATCTCAAAATAAATCTGGAACAACACATAGAGATGAATAAGAAGCTTATAACTGAACAGCAAAGCCTTAGGGAAGAATACGACAAAGTAAGTACATCTTCTTTTGCTGTTTGTTTCCACGAAGTACATGTTTTTCTCACAAAATTAGAAAGTCAAATTAAACGCAGAACTATTGGCCAAAAACACAAAGCTTAAGGAAAGTGTTAGCGAGATTCACAAGCAAATTGAAGCGCTTTGCCCCAGCAAATCTTTGCCTTCAATCGAAAACATTGGTCGGCCTGTTTTGACGCCTACAACAGTTCCATCGCCGCGTCCAATGTCTGTACCCACTGCAGCTGCCCTTAAAATGGGCGTAGGTTTCCCTTTAGTGAATCTTGGTGCGAAGGACGACTCTGGCCGCATTTTAAGTACCCAACGACAAAGTAGTGATGATTTAGTTCACGAATGCGGCATCTGTAAGCGCTGCAATGATCAGCATCTCTTAGCAAAGTGCGATACCTGCCATTTTTACTATCATTTGGGCTGCCTGAATCCCCCTCTGACCCGGCATCCAAAAAAATCTAAATTGTACGGATGGCAGTGCTCGGAGTGCGACAAGTCCGATGACTCGGACACTATGGCTGATCTTCCCAAAGGTCCTAGAAAATCTAGGACGCGATTCAGTAAAGATGGCACAATCGTTCCTGTTGATCCAAACTTGTCTAACCCAGAAAGTAACACCTCAAAGAATGATACTTCACCAGCCAAGAGAAAATCTATCGATAAGCCACCCAAGAAAGAAAAATCAATCGATAGGGATATGAAGAGCGAAAAGATTTTGTTCGCAGCAACATCAACTAAGCATGCAGGAGTCCAAAGGGGCCGTAAACCTTACAAAAAAAATCTGAGTAAGGAATTAGCAGACTCCTTAAGTGTTTCGAAATGTTCAACGAGTGCCGCCGACTCCGAAATTAAAGAAGAGATTAAGGAAGAAGTGGATGGCTTAAATCTAATGGAAGCTGAAAGTGCAGTTGAAATTGAGATGGCAAGAGCCAAAGTTAAACTAAGTAAAAAGTTCAAGAAGGAGCGAAAAACTCTTACTGTAGACAGTCAAACAGATGAAACTGTGAACCAAGAAGCAGTAAATTCAGCAACACAATTAAATCAAGAAATTACTCCAATGGAAATCAGCACTAATGAAATTGGAGACTCTAACGCTGAGATGAGCCTGACTGAGCAAAAGGTCGATGATGTCCAAAAGCAGAATCGTAAGCGCAGAAAGGAGAAGCATAAGAATAAATACTCCATCGACAATAAGAAATCGCCAAGCAAAGAGCATAAGAGAAAACGAAAAAAGAAGAGTCACGAACGAGAAAATGCGTGCGATTCTATCCCCAAAATTAAAATTAAGGTAAACATTTATATGCGCTGCATTTTGAAAGCCTAAACAAATCGTTTTTCAAATAAAAATTTCGTCTGAATGCAATTGTGCTTTCGTTTTTGCTCGGGTAACGAGAAACGATTTGTCTGGTCTTCCAGAGTACGATCCATTCTTTCAAAGTTCTTTTACTATATATAATCCACACACAGTTTAAGACGCTTCCCCTTCCGGGAGAAGTTGCTCCTGAGCCGCAATTCTTCTACGTCTCTGCGGACATGGTGCGACCTTTAGATACATCACGACCAACCTCTGTAGAAACCGTGGATGATTCAACAGTGAATGCGGTAAATCGCCTGAAACATCCTCATTTTAAATTGACTAAACAGAGAATTTTTCAGGACGACATGTGCCAGAACATGTCGCCTATCGAAGATAAGGGTATGGCAGTTACTTCTACACCAGTTACATCTTCCCTGCTACAATATAAGCAAGATACTGTCAGCGGCTCAAAAAACAAAACTAAATCTCCCAGGGGAAGAGCGGGAAGGAAACCTGGTCGGAAGGACTCCAGTCAGTCCGATAGTCGGAGCGAGCAATTATGCGATGTTTGTCATGAAGCAGGAACTCATCAAAATCTTGTTAAGTATGTGCAAATATCTTATAAAATGTTCTGGTGCTTAGTTAAAATTATTCACTTTTCTCCAATAAAGATGCGATGAATGTAATAAAAATTATCACTTCACCTGTCTGGATCCACCGTTAAAGAAAACACCCAAGAAACGAGGTTACTCATGGCACTGTGCAGATTGCGATCCAACAGTGAGTTTACTAAAACTTTTAAATAATGCTAGTAAACAAGGAATCTTTTTCAGGACATGGAATCAGCATAACCCACTTGCTGTGCAATGACAAATCTTCTCACTTTCATCCTTTTCATTTTCCTACTTTGTGGAATTCATTAATTTATTTTATATTAAAATACTTGCATAGCCTTTAACTCATTGAATTTGTAATTTTGCAAAGCAAAGATTCCTTTGTTTCACAGGAAGACAGTATTTCTTATTTTAATAAAAAGACGACGAAACTGCAACAATTTTTGTCTTTTATATTGAGCTGTACAAAGAATCTCAAATACCCATCATGCCCACATAACATCCAGAAATAAACCATATGAAAATAAAAGGAGTACATTTTTATTATTATGTAATAATTACACCTCTTCACTCATGTCCACATCGTCTAACACCAAATCATCCAACATTTCAGCAAGACTAATCATAGGGGCATTATCGGAAGCAGAATTATTAGCTCCTGTTGCAAATTGTTTTGAAGAATCTTTGAAGATATTAACGTTTTGACGGAAGTCTGGATCCTCTTCCAAATCTTCTAAGAACTCATTGTAGTCCCTAAGAAAATTAATAAATTAATAACAGAGTTAAAACCTAGGAATAAATAACAATTACTTCTTGGATTTATCAAGATCCGTAGCCTCTTCTGTCATATGTTTCAATTTCCAATTTCTTAGGCTGGATCTGGTCAGAGTATCCCCGTAGTATTTCTTAACAAGAATCACATCGGGAATTTTGTCACTGCACAATTTCTCGAAATCATCGTTATTTATGTTGGCTTCCTCCAAATTGTAGCCAAGCACTGAGTCGCCCGGCTTGAGAATGTTTCCGAGGTGGGTGCGGGTGTGAATTAAGTCTTCGTTGAGTCCCAGCTCCGATGCTTTCACTACCCAGGCATCGGATAGCGTGTGCTTATAGGAGATGGCACCCTGGCCAGGGAATATCTTCCTATCTTTTTCTAGAATAACTTCAATATCCATAACGACATATTCCACGAGCTGTTTCGGGTTGCAAATTGCCTCAAACGGGCTCCTGTAGTAGGTAGTACTGTTAACCTCAGCAACTAAAACAATGGAAAAAATCATGGTAACTATCGTAATTTACGGTGGACCGTTTAAAATCTGTTCTGTCTGTCAACTGCATATAGCCAATTTAGTGTTACTATTTAAAGAATAATGATAAACTTACTTTGGCATGAATTAGGATCAATTAAGTGAATGGTGTTAGCTACTCTCTGTACCAAACAAAGAGACCCAATTCCTCCTAACTGGTGCTGTAGTTTCTTATTCAAACAAATCAAACTATCCTTGGAAATTGGAACAATTTCTACTGAGAACGTATACTTATAATTATAAGTATTGCTATGAATATCATGTGAAATTAAACGCTTCGAGTTTGTCGACTTAACAGGCAGTACAGTATGCAAGAAATCGACCATCTTTCTAGCATGGTTCTCGCTTGCATAATAGAAGTCCAGACCGCCATGGATCGGCTTAATCCCCAAAGTGTTCTCGTGGGCCTTATGCTTCAATATTAGTTGCTCCAAATAGTAAAACGTTTTCTTGTTCTCGGCCTTCTGTCTCACTTGAACGAGACAGCGCCAATAGTCCTTAGCCTCAGTTCTATGGCAATCATCGCACATTTGATTATTCACTGTGAACTCAACGACGAAAACCTGCTGCAGCACAGTTCCTCCTAAGACTTGACCGTGGACGGTTAATTTCACCTTAATCCTCCTCGAATGGGGCTCAGTCCAAATGAATCCAGCATCGATCAGTTTAACTTCCTTGAGACCTTTAAGTCTTTTCAGGCATATGGCGAGCAGTTCTCTAGACTCCAACGCACATTGTACCCATTCACCTGGTGGTTGCAGGTACCGTTCGCAATTCCTGCAGAAATATAGCACAGCCTGTTTGGGAATTCCTTCAGTAATATCTACGTGATTTCGCAAACATGCAACGCACATATTTGCCGGATTGGGGTCTATGAGAACTCCACATTCGCAACATAGTCTGGGAATTAAATCGATTTATAATTAGTTAGTTCTTCGCAACAAAGTCATTTGCTTTCAAAACAGGCAAAATATATTATTAAATGCATCTGCAGAATATTTCGTAACTTCATTTCATATTTAATGTCAGAATATAAATAAAATAAAAAAAAATGTATGTCTTCTAAATAATTCGTATCCTCCAAAATATAGAGTATAATCTTTAAAACAACTTAAAAATAATTTTTTAAGACTTCAACAAAATTCTGTTTAGATATTTTACCTTTTTCTCAATGAGGTATGTATTTGGGGTAAGTAAATAAAATATAAATTGAATGCACAAAAAACAAATCTTTTATATAAACTTTTTGTTAAATATATCATAGAAATAGTAAAAATACTTAATAGTTAACAATTATTCATAGACAACCAATAGAAATATTCACTGTGCCAATAAAGGAAATAACACTTTTTGATGAAAAATGTAGCTCAACTATAATAGGCTAATATTATGCAATTTTAATCCAAAAGAGTTTTATGTAGGATTTTAGATCAGCATTAAAATTAAAAGAAAAACTTTGAGTGGCCATAAGTTTGAAATAGTCTGTTTTGAACAGATGCAACTCAATTGTCTTCTAAATATTTATTTATTAATCTTTATTATTTAATAATACACAATAAGAGGACCGGGGAATGAAATTATCCCAACTTCACATAAAATCAACTTTTTAAATGTAAGTCGATTTTTTTTCCTTTTTCTTTTATGTTAGTAAGATTCCCTTCCAGCTGCCCTAATTGATGTAAAATGAGAATCAGTTTCCTATGTGTATAAGTAATTAAGTATTTTATATTTATTTCTATTTAATACTTTAGCATGCTCGTTTTAGCTTAAAAGTACTTGAATTTTACGGAATGAACGTGAAGATTTTCTTTTTAATAAGGCAATTTTTGTGGGTTGTATTTCACCCGCAGTAACCACCATCGAGAGAAACTGGGTTAATGTGGAGGCTTTTATAATCCAATACTCACATCTTTGAGCCCGATGGTTCTGCTTTAATGGGAGTGCCAAAATTAACGTATTCCATTATATTTGATGTGACTGGGGACCTTTTTCTCGAGAAGCACCTGAATTCAACAAAACACAAGGAACACGTGTATCCGCTGAGATTTCACAACAGCGTTGACAGTTCTCGACTCGAGTACTGTCAGCCAAGACGACGTCCTCGCCATCTGCTGGCAGAAAATTGAATTGTTCCAGTAATGCAATGCCCGGTCAATGGTCATTCATAAAAAAACGGGCCGTGGGTTCGCGCTGGTTTTGAAGGTTCGCCAGAATAAAATAAAATCGGTTTTAGTCACTTAAACTGCAAAAAAAGGCTTTAACCGGAAAAGGTTCCGAGAGAAATCCAACGGGATACAAGACGTTGACGGTAGTCGACCAGCAGAATCGAATTCTTCCCGCAAAAGTGAGCAGCAGCCCGGGACTATTCCGAGCCGTAAAGTGTTCCGCACCGGCCGGGCCTGCTGAGCCCCGTCTCCTCGGGCGGAAACGCCTTCCCTGCCTACTACCCGGGTAGAAATTAATAGGCCTCGATATGTCGAGTCGAAGGGTAGAGTTCTAGAGTGCATCGTGATTCGCGCAACAGAGAAAAGGCCGTCTTTTTTTTGCAGCCAGACCGAGTAGCGTCCGCTTCAATTCTATTGTTTTCCGTGGTCCCGTGTGTTAATTCGCTAGTCTGTTGCAAATATCACAATCGAATTAATAAAACTAACTTCCCCGCGAGTGTGTCAGTTCGCTGTATCGATTAAATTTTGATTTAAAATCTTTCAGAACTTTCCACGACAATTGTCGTTCCGCGCCACTATCGCCGAGCGCCACTAACGAGGAGCGCGGTCTTTCTGTGCTTAATTGTAATTGGACTGCCGAAAGTATCTATCGACCAATTTACCGGCTAAGAAAAAAGTGACTATCAGATTTTGAGGTGCTAGTCGACTACCACCAGTCAGGTACGTAACGAATTTTATTGTGAACAAGCAGCCATTTGCAAAAACAACTCATTTCGATCGAATTTTTGTTGCATAACGCATATTCTGAGGCCGTCAAGTATCTCGTATTTCATTTTAACAAGGAAAACGGGACTATAGTGTTCCCGTACCCCGGCAGTACCCAAACTCACACTTCCAGGGAAAATCCCTGCGATGCCTCCACTTCTGCAAATCATATCCCAATTGAGTTGCGGACGCTTTTCACTTCCCAGCGCGAGTTTTTCCTACAAATCTTCGAAGAATAATTTCTTCTCAGGATCGACGCATCGTAATGTGGTAGAATTACTTAGTACACGGTCATACACCACTCTTCCGTTTTTCAGTATAACGTAGAGCATCGTGTAAATTGGTTAATTAAATAACAAATTAATAAAAACTTACAGCATCTATTAATAGTACAATTTCTCATAATTACAAAGGTTAAACGAGTCTTTTATCTCACACTTGAGACCAAATCTGTATAAAATCATATTTCAGCATCTTCAAGCCAATCTAAGTCGCTTATTTCCTATTGTTAATATACAATATTAAAATTATTAGTATTTGGATTTTCGAAAAATATATAGATAATGTATGCACTGTTTTGCATGTAGTTATTTAGTCTATAAGAATTAAATTAGAGAGCAGCTCTTTCCGTTCTTTATCTTATTTTGATATCTTTCAGATCATATGGACTTTTTAAACTTCTGGGTATTTCCTTTTAAAGATTAAAGGCTAAGGAATTGCTATATCATGTAAAAGCTTTGTACATGAGTGTAGTAAAAAAGGGGCTTGCCGTAGAAAGGGAAATACAATTTTAATACATAAACGAAAAAAAGAGTAAAGTAGCATAAGTACTCGTTGATTTCGCATGGTCTTTACAGGCGATGTTGTGCACGAGAATATTTGTTTTATTCTTGTCTCTCTGCTGACTTTTGCAATAATTATCTGCAATAACACTAGATGGATTTTGTCACCTTCGGAGAAGCAATGTCGTGCTCCCTTAGGTTTTATGTTCAGAGGTATTGCCAGCCGATTTTAAACTATAATAGCTCATTAACATCAGTTAATTATCATTAATGTATGGACGATTTTAAAAAATTTCCTCTATCTGGAAAAAAGACATACAGCGAAAGGTTAAATATTCAAATCTTTTTGAACAAGCATCATTTAAAATAAACCGAATTGAAAGTGAAACTATAGATAATATTTATTTACCAACCATTTATTCGCTTATCCCATTGCACACAAATTCAAAACGAAAAAGCTTACAATCGGTAACCTTTTCCTGCGTCATAAAATTAGTACCAATTTTAACCGATAGATATGTATTAACTCATGTGCATCTGTTCCCTTCATTATTCGCTCACTTCAGTTATCATATAAGAGCACTAATTTGCTTGGCTTTGTACTTAACAAGCTAAAGCAAATCAATCAATCAATCGTCCAACTGCTAGTTTAGTGGAGAATCGTTCGTTTTCGGAGACCAATCATTAGTCCAATGAACGATGAGCCTCTATTCACAGTGCACTATCAGATTTTATTTAAACGATTCCACTCATTGAAGAAGGAACATCAGAGCACTTTTTTACGAAAATTGCTGCGGATTAATAAAGCTCGATTCTCAGTCTAGTCTAGGCAAACTTAAACCGGCTTAAGCCACGTTTAATTTAAACGGGCTTAGCTCTTAACATTGCAGATGTAATGCAGAATCAGAGTTAAAATTTTTAAGGATTGTGGATTTTGGTTTCATATTCCCTATTTCTTGCTTCTCATAGCTTAGTATAAGGTCTATGAATTTCAAGACCATGACATGCAAGGACGGATAAATGGGGCCCTTTTAGTTTGAAAACTGTTTACTGGAAAGTCTTTAAAAATATTAATTTGAAATTTGAGAAATTCAAAAACAGGCTTCACTTTCTCAATTTTCTTAATATAGCTATCTCTTAAAAAAAAACGTGGTATCATAAACAGTATTAAATATTTTATTATTGTGCAATAAAGAAAAAAAATTAATGTAGTTATTTAAAGTTCCATTTTTAAATTTGCCTTAGAAAGAAATGAAATTCATTCAATTTTTTTTAGAATTTCATTTCATTTTCCAATTATAAATCTTTGAATAAAACGTCCGTCATTCCTTCAGATACCAACTCCTCTTTGCTTATGTCAGGTAAACGATTTTACTAATACACGACAAACATAGTTCTAAACACGTATTTTACATTTTATATAAATTAATTGTTTCGTAATACGTAATTTGAAACAAAGAATGTAATTTGATTACAACTTAATACTGTGAACAATTTTTAATTAACTTTAACCTTAAGTGAGTAATTTTAATAAAGCAATACTTAATTTATTTACTGTGAACTTAATTGTGAAAAAAAACTTTTGGAAGTGATTCAAAATTATTTTATAATTTATTTTCCATGAACCGAGTACCATGAGATACTCTAGACAAAAACAAGTAAATCCAATTATAGAAATTAAATATTTTGAACGAGATGAACAAGGAAGCAATAAAAACATTACATTAAATGTTTTTGTATAAAAATGGGAAACAACAAGTAGCGGGCAAAGGTGATATTTACCTACAAATAAATTAATAAAATCTTGTTTGATTTTCAACAATAGAATAAAAAGAACTTTCAATCATCTTCATAACTATTAGCGATGGTTTATCATTTTCCACTTTGTATCTATGTCCTTTTCTCGAATTTTCTTTGAGAACAACTTTGAGTTATTTTTTGTATTATTTTCGTTTGTAATCTCCAACCCATTGAGAAAACATTTCTCAGAGCATAGAACTAGATGAAAACCCAGGACATAATTAATGCAATGGATACAAGCTTTTTTTATTGCATGATAAACATTATTGTTTTCAGTATGATCACAATAGAACAAACCGTGCTTTTCCTTTGAATATATTTTGATATGGAGAACTGCTGGAGGCTATGAAAGAACCACCGCTTTCCATCACCGATCCTGGCGAATTCCAACATAACGCGAGCTCATTTTCATTAATTTAATTTGACTAACTATTAAATTAAATATCCATAGGGTGGACTTAACAAATTCTTTGCATCGCGAGTGGCATTGAAGAGCTTGTAATACGATGCTCAAAGCTCCATTGAATGGTTAGATACTCCGTAGATAGGCACTCAGAGCGGCAGTGGATGAATGGGATTTGGTGCTAAAACGCTGGGGAGCAGCTTTAAGCTCCATAGGGTGTTGGGATGTTTTTAAGGAGAGACCCACCCACCCCCAAATCCTAAACAAATAGGAGCCTTGTAATGGAGAACGATGACTATCAGCTTGTACCGCTTTTTAACAGAAAAGTTTATAATTAGAGGACGGTACACGGATTTTGCGCCATATGGAGGCTCCTACAAGTCGATTTATAATGGCAATTTTTATTTTAAATTGGCTGTTAGTTCTGCTCTCCTACAAATGTAGGTACAACTTGAACTGCTATTACTTTCTCTGCTCGTCGTTGAAATGAGTTCAGTGCGCGCCGGCCTCCTCGCAAGAGTCAGAGAGGTGTGCCGGGTGCCTGCCAGCTAGCAATAATATCACAAGTTTAGTTATTCCGCTTACGTCTGGGGAGTGCTACACGAGTTCTGTTGAATTTGATATCAGTACCTGGAAGATAGCGAAGTTTTCCGATTTTCTTAATCTAAGTACGAAGTTTTACGTATAGAACGAATATGATTCTTAAACTTACTTTTACAATATGTATCGGAGAATCTGTTGAATCACATGGTTATAACTCACATTGTCTCTAAAAATAGCTGTGCATCATTGATTTTGAATACCAAAGCTCGAAGCCTTAAGAAATTTGTGATGATGTTGCATATTCCCACTCATAGATAAGCTACAAACTGAAGGAAAAGAATAATATCTAAGAGTGTATTATTTGTTTACCATCTTTTTTTAAAAAGGTTTTAGTCCGTCAGTTCTGAACATTATTTCCTTTCTCCGCCCTTTGTAGATATGCGCAATCACCGATTAAGGAAAAACAAACTTCTCATAGATATTTTGCCGTGAAGTTCATATTGACTCTATTACAAGGTTTTTAGCTACTTCTTGCCATCTTCTCAAAGTCGATTTGCAAAGTTTGCGTAATAACAGCATAGTGTTTGGAACATTACCCACTTAGAGTTCAAAAAGTGAAGTAATTTTTAAGTTCAGGAAAAGAGTGATAAATGGTGAATTATTATTTCCCTCTCTATGAAATGTTGTGAAAGTTAAGGACATTAATTAGTTTGTAAATCATTTAAATTTTATTCGTTCTTTTCCTCTTATTAATTAGGTTTTTAATTGGATGTTTTTTTTTTGTCGTCATTCGTCAGAGGACCTTTATTGCATGGGTAGATTTTAAAATAACAATAAAAGTAAGATACAACATGGTGAAATCCCTTTCTTACCTTAGTACGTGTCTTAAAATTGATTGTGTTCACATTAATGACATGGAAATTGAATAATTGAGGCATTGTTGAGTATTGAGATCATCAGCACAAAGGATTCATAAACCAATTGCCACTATTCATTATTACTTTTGCTCGAAATAATATCATCCATCATAAGGAAAAAAAGCAACTAATATTAAAAATCTAAAAATTATTTCTTATAAAGCTTTGAATGAATACGTAAAATGTTGTGATAAAGGGGTTTTGGAAATTCATACTATTAACAAGGTTGCAGTGCTTTGAAGGTTGCGGTCAGCGCAGGTACACCCGGTAAGCTTTAACACTATTTTTATCTCAGAGCTATGTATCTATTTCGACTAAAAGGTATGTTTTGAAACTTTTGCTTTTGGATTGAGTATCAGTAAATGTTGGACTTCTGTATGGAAAACTTACTGTTGATGATTTTCTACTTTATTTTTTTAATTCCGTAATTCCGTACAATTTAACGTTATAAAACAATTACAAAAATTATATATACTCTTTTAAATATGTTTCCCAAAATTGTTGAATGTTTTTTTTATCCATATTAATATCTGATTTCAGTTGATTTCCACTTTACCCTAGTTTAAGCTTTCCGGCTTTTATGGACGGTCATTTGCAAGATATAATTTGTCTAAAATTGTGCTTTTAGCTATTTCATTTTCAATTCGTTATAAACAAATTAATACATAAATTAATCAAACTGCAAACTGTTGCAATTGTTCCCGAAAACAAGAGTAAGCAAGCTCAAGCGAAAAGATTTTATCTTTAAAAGTAATTAATCTAAATAAAATCGATTAAGCGAGTTAGAACATTTGAATTAATGTTTGTGATATTAGAGGAAAGCAGTAAAAATTAATAAAGCAACCCATTTTTAACAATTGTTATTCCCTTCATTGAGTGCAGAGACATTTTCTAGGTGTGAATATTTGAATGAAGAAAGGAAAGAAACTGCTTGATTATGTAGAAGTTCATATTTAAGTTACTATTTGTATTTTTAGTAAAGCTTTCGATGTTTCTACCTGCAGAAGGTCATGTATTATAGCTTTCATCACATCTTCTTAAAATGTTAATAATTTTTAAGTAGAGGGCGATGAAAAATACTATAAGAACACGTTAATTGAATCCCGTCCCGAATGTTAGGGGTGGCGATAAATAGAGCAAATGCGCAAAGAAGATAAGGTTTGCCTAATTCGCTTATTATAGAAAGTGTTAAACAATCGTACAAAATATGTTTAGTAAATATGTCGGTCAAAAGTCTTGTTTCGAATGAATGCGCCTAAAAAAATGTTGGTATGTTCCTCTTTTCGCTTCTACATCAAAAATTGGAAAATGACTGTTCTTGAAATGGATGAACATATATTCTAATTTAAGTTGATTGTAAGCTGCAATAATGTTTTAGCTCTTGTGTTAACAATATCGATAGAGTTTCATTTTGAAGACAAACAACTGTTCGTCGAATTAATCTCCACCCATCCGAGTGAATGAGCGAATGATAAATTTAATGAACTGCGCTACAATGCGATATAAAATTGTCGACATTTGTCGAGAACAACCCGAAAAAGCTCCCCAAAGCTCTGAATATGCCTACTGAGTATATTTTCAGACGGATATAATGTCACGACCTGCTATTGCTATATTATATGCAATGTGCTTAAACTATGAAAGAAAGAATATCGTGGCACAAATGGAGACTACATTAGATGTGTGAATTATCAAAAATGTTTACATAGTTCGCAAGCTGCTTGGAAAATGAGCCGGCACTTATGAGAGAAATGAACGAACGAACCACGGGGCGGTCGGTGTACCAAAGTCGAAGAAACGAGGAGCAAAGTATGAAGTGAAAAACCTTCGTCGTCGGCTAAGGTAAGTAATGTACAGGCCGATGAAAACTCAAGTTTTGTAAGATATAAAAGGTACTCTATTCTCGTCACGGTAAGGGTTTGCATCAGTGTGGTGAATTTTCGTTAGACTGCACATTCCTATATCTACATATTTGGATAGTAAAATATAGTGCCTTCAGCTTTAGCTTTCGCGTAACCAATGCCTTAATTCTCCCTGAAACAACTTCAGACCCAGACTCATCTCTCGGCGTTCTCAATATTCAGTACTGGCTGAAATCTCACCGAATGCTCGTGGTGACGACGAGCAGGTTGGCAAAGCACCATCGTGGAGTATTTCTTGAGTTTTTTTCTTTCTGCAAAAGGCGTATGAACCAATCTTTTTCCATACAACTCACGGACCAAGAGGTAGTTGAATTAACATGACTAATAATACTCTCCACATATAACCTTGTTTCGCATTTTATTCTTAAACCATCATAAGGTTACTAGATAGACTTCCGCAAAATGTTCTAATATTCATGATATAAAAATAAATTCTGTAAATTCACGGTGAGTGATAGTGTTGACTAAGTAAACCGGATAAAAGAGGGTATTTTTGATAGTGATAAAATTCAGTTGATAGGCACATAGGATTTTAAATTAATTATAATAGTAGATTTTCATTGCTATATGATATTATGATGTCAGGAATTATGTAATACAGTGCTATAACACTAACTTTCTGGTTTGATATAGGCCTTGCAAGTGCGTTCTTTAGTGTTTCTTTTTGGAAAATTTGGGTCGACGCACTATCAGCAAATTCTAGAACAGCAACGCAGTAGTATCGTGTTTGACTATATCAAGATAGATGCGACACACGTATTGCTTATGGGGCTAATTAATATCATTAAGTGCGGCGCTAGGTTCGTTGAATTTTCGTATATATGAATCCAATTAAACATCTTCAGTCTGGTCAGTGTTACATTTAAATTAAAGCAACCCTAGAGATTCGGAAAAATCGTATTTAAACAGTTGTGATGGATACGTACTTGTAACGCATAGTGGCTTTAATAGCAATGAATTGAAATCATTCCTCCATTTGAAAATCGCCTATGACCAGTAGTATAGTACCAGTTTGGGGTGGTGTTTTGTGCCACTCGGTTTGTATACGTATAAGCGGCAGTGAATGTGCTTGTGTTTTCGAAAATAAAAAAGTTCCCGATGAAGATTATGGCCTCATATGTATTTCAAATATAATTGATTGAGTGCAGAGCAGTGTTAATTTTTTCCTCGCGCAAAGAAGGCCAGGTAGAGTTGAGAAATCAATGCGATGTGATTTGGCTGGCCAACTTCTCTGTATATTAAATTTATACCTAGTTGTTTTCTGGGGTTCGCCCGCTGAGAATTTTGGGGTAGTGCATATGGTCGAATTATGTTGCTTAAACCCTCGCCCGCTGTGCGTAATCGAGTGTCGCTTTCAGCCGGTGTAATATGCTGCTGAATCAATACTATGATTACGTTACTCTATCAATGCTCAGTACATGTGATATACTCATCCATATTTTATGGAGATGACTAAAATTTCACTTCTCTCCCTACCCTCTGGAAAGCATTGCCTCATTTTTGCACGTTTTACTGAAAATAAATTGCTTGAAGGACATTTTTTCTTGCCGTTTTTCTAACTAAGGAAGAAATACTTTGTATTTATTATGCCTGGAGCACTTTTGTACTTATACATATGTGTGTCAGCGTTTACTTTCAAAGGATATGACCTTGGCAGCACCCTCAAATGCATAAATGGTTCTTCTAAATTATTACGGCTGCTTTGATATTTCTCCTAATATACAAGTATTGCTCTATGCAACTAAAATGTAGATACTATCGATAGTGCAAATTCTACTATTCAAGTTTCAAGAATGCGCCACAATTACACGAATTGCTTTTATGAGTACGAACTAATTCCCTCTTACTTCTAAAGTGTGGTGTAATAGGCGTATAAATAATTGACGATTTTTGTTAAATAATTTATGTATATGGACGAGCAAATTGCTGAAAACCTATTGTATAAAAACCTACTTCAAAAAAAAATTATCACATTTCCGACAAACTCACGTGATAACGCAAGCTTATTTATAAAGCGTAGAAAGCACTTTTGTTGCTTTATTTTATGGAGGTATGAATATCAAGACGTGTCTTTTATAAGACTAAATGAGATATTTATTTTATACAGACTTTAAAGTTAAAATTACTTAGATTCATCACATTTTACACCAAATAAAAATTTACCTCTTTTCTACTGGCAATCAGCTTTCTATGTCAAGCATCTTAAGGAAGCTTTTTGAATAAGTAATAATGAATTACGTGGCTATAAAAATTTATCTACACTGATTGCCAAGAGAGAAAAACAATTTTGTTTTTTTCATCAAGTTTAAGGGTAGGTAAAAAGGAAGTCAAAGTTAAGAAGGTTTTTCTTTTTGTGCGTTTACGCCATTTATAACTGAAGAAATAAATCTTAACTCCATTTACCATTCAACAGCGGGTGCTTCCTTTATTTAGCTCTGTTCCGTTGACTTAAATTTGTCTTTTTGAAATAATTCTTTAAGTAAATAAAATTATACCATTCACCTGTATTGCCTTAATGTACATTTTTAAGACAAATTTTTTAATCGCTCTCATTCATTTACCTTTACAACCCAAGAGTAAGAAAACATAGAAATAGAATCAATCCACTCCATACTTTTTGTTTTTATATTTTTATATGCATTCAACTGTATGTATATGTATTAACGTTAAGTGGGCTTACAAAACTCATAAGAGTTCTACAAAGAATTAAAAAACGAAGAATATTTAAAATTCGACGAATTTCTGCTAACAAAACGACATGTCAATTCCAACAAAGATATAAAAACATAATTTTTAGAAATACCGAGCAAGTCAAAGTCTAAAATAAAAATAAATAGATTCTGTTTCATTTATAATAAATTTGTCCATATTTTTTGTTAACAAAAAATTGAACAGATTCTCTCTTATTTCCTCTTCTAATACAATTAGCATTCGATTTTGGTGTGCAAATTGCTTTAATGAAACCCGCAAATTGTGGGGAATTGAATATGTCCATTCAATATACAAAAGCGTCCTATAATTAGATGCTAACACCATCAGATACACAATAGATAAATGTACACACATAAAAACATATATCTCTGCATCTGACCTCTCATTATCTTACTGAGGATGCTTCTAAGAAAGGGATCGAATGGGTAAAGTTATTACTTCGAGTGAAAATCGATGGGTGCTCTTTAATCCAATGTATTTTCAGTAAACTTTGTTTCAGAGAGTCAAAATTACAGCTATGTTTCGATGCCATAATTAATTCTATTTTAGAAGAAAAATAATAGTCTTCCATTAATCGAATAAATCGTATAAAATTATACATTTTTTATGTCAATATTTTTACATATTAGTGACGCTTTACTTCAGAATTGCATTTAATATAATAAACTCACTAAAAACCAATAAATCACATAGTGGAAATGAATAGTCGAAATATGATTTTAAACAATATTATATACAAACTGTGCCTGTTAAAATCCCTACTGGATTAACCGTCAAATATTCATTACAATAATACATTATTAAGATATAATTTTTCACAAGAAGCAGTTTGAGGTGCAAAAGTAATTGTTTTTACAACATGTTAGTAAGACTACCAGTTTGTACATTGTTTTAGTTATGGGCTTCCTCAATTGTTCTGAAAAAGAATTATTGCGTAGTAAAAACAACGAACACGATATGTAGAATAGTGATTTTGTAGAAGGCACACTAACTTTATTTCCTAAATAATTAAATTTGCGATTTCTCATTCACTCGGTTTTATAGATCAATCATAAAGTTTATCATTTCATTTTGACATTCCTCACATTGATATATCGTAACATAAAAATGTTTCCTTGATTTTTTAACGTCTTTATTCGTAATATACGTAATATTTGTGCAAACTTTAAAAATCATTATAATCGTATTTCCATTCTTTTATTTGATTCCATCCTTTTCAATGTTTCTTAAAAGTCACCAAGATAGAAAAAAAAGTTTTAAAAGTCAGACCCTTACAAGTGAAATCGATAAGATAATGCTGTTTTCTCAAAAGAAGATAATGTAGTTTTTCTTTGCCTTTAACGGTGCCACAGTTCTATTATAGAATTGATTCCTCTTCCTTTGTAATATTTATTGACCTATCAGTGTTTTTGCCTTAGTTCTGCAATCGATAAAGATAATTAGTTTCTTATTTTGTACAATAAATCAACTGTTACTGGTACTGGTATTGACGCAATTCAATGTAATAAAATAATAGTATAAATCCGCATGTCCCATAGTCGCAAACTTGTGCGACTATAAGAACAAGATCTGAAGCGCAAGTAATTGTGCTACTACTAGTCTAAGAAGATTGTTATTCGAAATCAAGTAAGTCCACAAAATGGAGGAGATTTAATTAAGTTTGCAATCTCTTCTACGAGAGTTCACCGTCTGCTTTGGTGCTGTGCGAAGGTGTGATGAACTCCACAAAAGTGCTTTTTCTCAATTAAATTTAATTAATCTTTGATAGACAATTAAGTACAATATTACAACAACAAGTTTGATGCCATAGGTTGAAGAAGTCTTTTTCTATTATGGTTGGTCACTATCCAAAGATTTGCCTACCCATACACCGGCGACTCTTAAGAAAAGGCAGCTAAAAAGTTCATGTGAAACGTCTGTGTTGCTAGTACTACTATACTTCCTACGAATCGATAATGGCCAAGGTGATTATATGCTTAACTCGCTACATTTCACTCAGTTTACAGAGATTAGTGCTCAATGCCGGTTGAGTTGCACCTTCTTAAATTGAAAGGCAGTTCTTTCGGATCCTCAGATTCTTAACCATATTCGCGTTTGGATAGTGCCTCCCATACTCGGCCAGAGAACAGGTACCAGATCGGTTTGATGACTATAACCAGGTGAGTCACGGCACGCAGATGAGGAATCAAGTAATCACTATTAAAACGTTGTTCCCGAAATATTTGCTGGATTTACATCATTCCGTTGTATCGCTGAAAAAGAGGTGATTTACCTAAAGGAACTTGGTAGTTGGGCAATGTGTGCTTAAGTAAAGTGCAAAAACTTGGGAAAAAGTTTTCCGTCTTCAACAGATTGCTAATTTTTAGAACGTGAAAGCTTCAAAAAGCACGTGGTTTCATTGGACTTGTGATTCCCAGAGGTGTGTACTCTGTTCCATTTAGTTCCCTCGAATCGTTTATTTTATTAAATCGTGTTTTTCGCCTACTGACTCCGCTTATGTCTCACTTTTTTGTGTGTAAATGGCATCGTAATATGTCGAACTGTTTTGAAATACTTAAGAGACATCTCTGGAGAGAAAGAATATATTTTTTCATAATCTACGCCTCGATAGTGAAAGTGGGGATGATTCTTTCTTTATTATCTACTGTCGTAGTCTACACTCTACAGTGCTGCGAGCTCTGCTGATTATGCTTTGTGGAATAATAAAGTGCAGATATGCAGTGGCATTGTTGCGAAAACAGTTTCAAGTGCCTCCTTAGAGTGTTGCTGCATATCGTTGTTGTACAATTTTAACTAACTGGAATGATTTGTGTTCATTGTTTTATCGCACGTTAATTAAATTATACTCAGCGAAACATTCAATTCAGCATAGTGCACCACTATCAGTGATTACTTAGCTGCTAATCTTCTGTGCTAAACGTGTGACTTGAACATTCGTGAGATCTTTTTAGTGATATTGATAGAATGGCAGAGCTTTTTAGTTTGACTCTTTGAGTTGCATTATTACGTATTTAGTGCGTTGTGTAAACATCTGCTTCGTGTATGAAAGGTATTTCGCAAAATAGAAAACGAGACCTTTCTGATTCTCTCTACCTTTTTCTGTGTTTGTTCCGATCTCCGGGAATGTTCGTTTAAACTTTCAGTACAAGACAAGGGAACTTTAAATAGGCACCAAGGAAAAGTTTGTCGTGTAGGCCATCGACCAAATAAATTTTTCTAAATATCTCAAAAAAATTATGTTGAATAAACTTCAAAGCGCTGCATTGAATCCTATTGACCTTAGAAAAAAATACGTAATCAGGCATAGTAGAAAAAAGCTCGATTAAAGTGGAACAAAGTCCTATTGCATGTAAGAATGGACTGAAAGCTTCCTTGTTATCCTTTAATATGAGAAAAGCCATTTGTGCTTTGAATGTATATTATGTCATATCATTTCTTAAACACTTTAATCCATTTTTCCAGAATGAGCCAATTATTTTAGATTTGATTTTTTCTTTTTGTCCTATTTCAGGTTCTGGTCAGCTAATAGTCACAATACATTCAGTGCTTATGTAAAAGCGACAAAACTGCTTTTAGTCACTGAAATAATTCAAAGATGAAGAGTAGAACGTCCGGATACAGCTCCGATACGGAGCAAACAAAACAGCAGGATCTTAGTGTTTTAAGAAAACCAATTTTCACGGCCCTTGTGGGATTTTTCGAAGCTAAAAAAGCATACGAAAATGGAACAGAAGAGGTTCGGACAAGAATAATTTTTATACCACCGACCTGGAATAATTCAGTATATTGTAAATTACAGATAAGGCGGTTGCTGTCGCGTGAGTGTGATATTATGTATGAATGCAAAGTGTGCCGCAACGTGTTTAGGAGCCTCACAAACTTTATTAGTCACAAGAGAGTTTACTGTCGCACTGCGTTCAATAGTTTAACCCACAACAATTCACATAACGACGGATTTATAGTAAGTTCGCATCGAATCAAACTTATTTTCCAAATACCTATAAAAAACTTTTAATTCAGGATCATGATATTTCAACAATTATTCAAGCTGAACAAGATTTTGTTTGCAAAAGTACAGGAAAAGATGCTAAAAGTGGTGAAGGTTCTAACAAAGATTTAAGCAGCATTATAGAGAGATTGATCAAAAGAGAACAGGCTAACAGGCTGCTTAAATTGACTGACTTTTACGAGCAAGTAAGCAATAAACTGACTGAAGATGAAGTTCTTCGAAAAAAACATGTTCTTCAACTGGACCGAGTACCCAACAGTGACATAGCAGTCTATCAGACTGTTAAAACAGCTGAAACAGACAACATAAAAGAGGAAGTTGACGAAATCCATGATTTACTAATGAAAGACAAAACAGTATTGGGACCTGATGGAAAAGCCATGGAACTGAATTCTAATCTTACTTCTGATTCACATCAATTTCATTTAGACAAATATCCTGTTAACGAGGAAGTAGGCTGTAATATTTGTGAGTTTTACGAATTAAGCAGCATAATTTCAGGAATTAATTTTGTTCTCTATTTTTGTTTTTCAGGCAACCTAAAATTTTCAACAGAAAAAACATTAAAGTTACATATTCAAAACAAACATATCACTTCCACATTCGTTTACCAGTGTCCGTCATGTACGCAGACGTTTATGCAACCTGGAGCTGTGATTCGACACTTGAGCAATGATCACAAGTAAGTGCTCAACGTAACAAAATTAAGAATAAAGAAATCAATTAACATTTTATAAAATGTATGATATTGCTTGAGGCACAGACTCTAAAATTAATTACACAATTGATATGGCTCATATTGCTAACATCAAGGTATTCCATTGCGATATACATATGTACATATATTCCAGGTAAAGCTGTTCGGACAGAACTCGTTCTTGGATTTTCTCTATGTGTATTTTTTTCTCTTTTCGGTCTCATACGAGGCAGTAGAAGATATTCGAAAGAAACATTTCATCAGTGGTCTTGTCGAAATTTTATTGCACTTTATAAAATTATGAGTTATATTCTGATCCATGAGCAATTCTCGAAACATTTGATTTTGGGGATGGATTTTATTTTAGGTAAAAGACTACTGTATGTATTGTGCAAATTGCTACTCATTTCCCGCAATTTTCAATTTTTTTTACCAGATTAAACTTTAAAAGATATTATCAGAGTTGGTGAATTTTAATAATGGAAATGATTATCTCATTTTACAAACTAATAAATTGTACAAATATATTACATTCCGTAATATTTTAAAAGCACGGGCATAATTGTTGTAACAACGAAGAAAGTTATCAAACGAAATTCTAATGTTCTGAAAATTCAAACTGATACCTTTTAAGGGTTAAATAAACTTACACGTTGCTGTCTAGTGTTCATGCAATTAATTAGGAACACCTCCACGTTTTATAACGCCGCACCCGCTCACGGCACTGGCAGATATGTCAATAATTAGATCATGAAATCTAATCAAAAAGTTGCAGTTGAAAACTCAATCGGAAAACACCCTATCACAGGGCAAACGTTTCCCATCGTTGGTGAGAAAAATTTCCCTTTCCAGCAGCACACAGCAACGTGCACTCAAGGGGTGCTAGCTATTTTTAACCGAACAGCTTCTCCTGGAGCATACTTGGGGCATAGAAATTTCTTTAAGATGAAGCATGAATATGTAGTGTGATCAATTTTAGTTTATCCTTGCGGTAATTTTACAAAATATGATAAAAATGAAAAATACTATTACTGTTGTCACTTCGGAAAAAGACTATGCATCGATGCCCTCACTTAAACTGTGCGTTTAAGAAAAAGCTGTTCGAAGTAAAATTTAGAACCAGATATATTTAATTCATAATCTTAATTATCTATTTACTAAGTTTTAATTATTTTTGTTTTTATATTTAAAGATTTTTATTTTCTTTTTTTCGATAGGAAATCCATGCGTCGTATACGTTTAATGCGAGAGTCAATATTCAAACGCCGGATACGAGCCGATGAAGTACAAGCTAAAGGACCCAATAGAGAATTAGCCCGACTGCAGGCAGACAAGGAGAAACGAGACACAGAGAATAAATCTTGGATTTATAACATTGAGAACGGTGGCGGCAATTTGCCGATTTGCGTATATTGTGGAAAATCATTTGAGCGAAAAGCGGTTCTCACTACACACTTGAACAATTGTCCAGTAAAAAATAAAACAATTCACACAAAAAAAATTGACAATCTCAGTGTGAGAAATAGTGAAAAGGCTATTAAAATGGAACAAAATGACTGTGAGGCAGTGAACCCTAACAAAGATGATAGCCAAAGGTGTGATAATATTGATTTAACAAAAAATGAGCCTTTGGCGAAAAGAAAGCGTAAAAAGGCTCCGAAAATTTTGCTCAAAAATGATGAAGTGGACGGTGAATCGTTCAACGATTCATTCTGGAAAATTAATGAAAGCACCGAGCAGTTATCGCTTAAAACGGTTTCACTAGATAATTTAGAAAAGCCTGATAGTACTGAAAACCAGCCAGAGAAATTGGAAGTGCAATCTACTGTAAGTAAGGTGAACAAAGATTTGTCATTCTTTTGCAAAATTTGCGAAAAAAGGTTCGATGCTTTGAGTAATTTGCGCCGACACATATCAATGTTCCACTACCGCCGAAGAAAGTTCGGCTGCAAACTCTGCGAGTACAGAGCATTCCGCAAGTATGATGTTATCAATCATTTGAACTCAGTGCACTCACTTTCTGGAGACAGAGAAGTAGTTCTGGAGTTTGTAGTAGTTCATGAAGACAAAGATAAAAGTGAGGACATTGATGATGACATAATTATTTCTGAAGATGGTACGCTTAATGGGGAGCCGCATGTACAACTGGTTACAGAAAAACGGGGTAAAAGACCAAAGGCAAATAAAGCTGAGAAAAAACAACCAATGGACATTGAAAGCGATTACGTGAAGGCACAAACAAAATTTACAAGATCATCTTCCAATCTATCCCTTTCCTCTGGAGAGGACTCCCTCTGCGCATCCACCTCCAAACGACCAATTAGAAATAGAGTCAAGCCTGTAAATAAAGACTTTGTTTATGATCTTTCTAACTTGTTGAAGAAGGACATGAACTTTGGCGACCGGGATTTGGCTAGCACGCCTTTGCCTACGAAACCACAGAAACGCAGAAACACGGTATTAATTAGTGAGGAAAATATTAAGGAAGTAGTTCCTGCAGCGGCATCTATTTCAAACAATGTAGTTGCTAAATCCATTCAAGGATCTGCGATGGTAATGGCCCAATTGGCGGTGTCATCCTTCACAGCCTGCTTTAACAAGCCCCCGGATATACCTCTGGAGCGCCCCGTAATCCCTTCACGACTTGTGCCTCAGCATAGAATTGAGGAGCCTGAAAATTCTTTCAACATTTCTAAAATTGATCTATTCAGCGACAACAGTAGGACCCATCTGCGACGAGTATCTGACGATACCTTCATAAAAGCATTAACAAAGAAAAAAAGGAGCGATTTTAAAGACGACATCTTCCCTGCGAAGAAAACCTTGGAACTGAACGGAGGTGGTCCTAAAAAATTTACTTCGAGCAGAAACAGCAGAGAAAGTGACAAAATTGTGGTCAAGTGTCCAACAGAGAAGGAATTCCAGGAGTATCTGAGAGCGAATAAATTGACCGAACCAGTGAAAAAGGTCAATGTCTCCCACTTTGTCGACCCAGCTAATAAAGAGCCGCGCGTGAGCAACTCCAAGCGAATTACGCTAATGGAGCGGTTGGCTGAAAACAAGCATCGGAAACTTAAAGAAAGTTTGCTGAGGTCCGCTTTAGAGAACTAGACCCGATTTCTGTGTTTTTCAAAACGTAGATTTCAGCTTTGTTTCATTATAGTATTTTATTTTGAATTGTTCGTGGAGAATAACTTATTTTCGCCTTTAAAATAAATGAATTTGTTAAATTATGGGTTTGTTTCGTATGTCTAGTTGTAATATGAATATCTAATAAAGTGCTGATTGATTGAGCAATGCAATTTTTCAGTAAAATATGCTATTTTCTATCGGATTATTGAATATATTTTAATTGTAACCTTCCAGCGTAAGAAATGTTTTATTTTAAGCAAAAGCTCTCTTCTAATTAAAACAATCTTTTGAAAGCATTGTCAATAAGTTTGAGTTATTTTATTTAAATAAAGTATGTTAAAAGTCTTTCAATTGGAAAAGTGGACCATGTGTGTATTGAAATATGATTTAGGATATGTATCAAATATCGATTTGTTTTTTTTTAAAGTTGTTTTTTCGAATTAGGTAAATTTTCATTAATGGTATTAAAAAACAACAGTATTCTACTGACTAAAGCTGTTAAATAGAAAATTTGGATAAAATCGGACAAAACCAATCTGTTCTTACCCAGAGCAATTTAAATATTCCATATAAAACTAAGTACAAAAAAGGCCTTCTTACTCAACGTAACAAACTGTTTTATTCAAAATTTTGCAAAACCTCTAATTCTAAAGTAGTTCTAAATAAAAACACGGTACATATAATAAAAACTACTTTTCCTTCTTTTTTTCACCATCAATTTCCTTTCCTGTTTGAGGAGTCTCCGCCACGTCATCTTCCTTACATTCTATGCGCTCGTCGTGCTTCATCCGTTCTTCATAGTGTTTAGCCATTTGCTCCAGTCGCATTTGATTCCTCTTTAACTGTCCAGGTAAAATAAACACTGCTTGCATGGATCTGCCGAAGAGCGACAAATGCATTTTAACCAGACAGAAATTTCTTTTGCGATTTATCGTCCTTACCTGATCAGGATATACCCAGCAAGGACCAGTGCGAGGTAAACGAGACTCGTCTTGAACATGCTAAAGTAATCCACAACGACCTGCTGGTGCTTCATCTTGTCGTTTCAACTGATGAATTAGATACTAAAATAATTTGTGCAGACACCCTGTTTTGGAACACCACGTATCCAAGCAGCAGCGGTAACTAAAAATCACCTCATTGGAAATCGATGGCTCATTTCTTATGCTACGGTTGTGAAAACGATAGTTTTATGGTGGACGGTAGGAGATTATTAAATTATTTATGGAATTTAAACAGTACCTCTTGAGTAAGCCCTTTTGCTAAGGTAAAGTGTAACACTGTAAAGCAGCGATTTTGCGCCGTAGGGTTTGAGGAATAAATTAGTTTGCTGAATACTTTCTGTAGTTGCAATTGCTCGAAATTTCATGCGTAGGAATTAAATAGTGCGAATAATTGTCCTGAAATTAATGCTGCTTCATCCAGAAATTTGTTATTTCATAAGTAAAGTACGTTTTTAGAAGTTTCAAAATGTTGAAATTAAATTGAACAAAACGGACGTTGAATTGAAAGAATCTAGCGGAGTTGATTCCTTATAATTTTTTTTATTATTATATATTTCTTAAAATCACTACAGATAGTAGCAAAAATATGTAAAAATTTGAAAATAGCATTCGTTTAAAACTGTATGTGCCTGTGCAAGTACAAGTAAGAAATGCATTATTAGTCTTTTGAAAATGAAGACAATAATTAGTTAATTAAAGAAACAAAATGTATTAAATAATGGTTTTATTCTGTTACAACTATCACAGGCATATCTTCTGGGTCTTCATCAAGCAAATTAGGGAATTTCCATCGCATGGTCTTATTCAGGGATTTCATCAACTTATCGGCATTAACACTCAAACCTCCCACGAAGCAATTCAGGATCAGTCTCCTAACATCTTTGTAAACTGTATTTTTGTCGTTTTGTTCCAATAGCTCTTCCGGCATATGGGGTAACTGGTACTGAAGGACGTCCAAGTACTTCAGGTAGAATAACTGATGCTTCCCAACCGCCTCCTCCGAATTGGACAGCAGATTAAGCAATTTCCTCCAGTGGGCTAGAGCCTCCACCGAATGTCCAACAAGGAACATGACAAACGCAATCTGTATTTCTTCTATTAGGTCGATTGGCATGGAGAATTTCTCCATTATCTTTTCTACCGCATCGATGCAATCTAGGTAATGTTTCGATATTTCAGAAGGAGATGCCTCAGTGGGAACTTTGCTAGGTATGTCGGTAAAGTTGGGAGCTGTTCCTGGGACTGGTTTCAGATTCGGCAGCAAATCATCTTCATCCACTAAACCCCTTACTACTATATTTGTGTTACTAGATGAGCTCCCCCGTGGACGTTCTGAGTCTGGGCAGGACATAAGCTCAATATTCGTTCTAACCACACCACACTCTGGGGAACACCGCTCAATCCCTTCCTCGGTTATGGAATCGGTGAGGTTGCGCCACTTTTGAATAAATCTGTAGTCATAAGCTCCAAGAAACCTGTCTAAATCCCTCAAGTTTTCCCGAATGCGCTTCTTCTCCGTCTCAGGGTCTGAAATGTTCCTTTGCCGGAGCTCTTCCGTGTCGGGATCCCATTCTCGGACCAATATCTCAAAAGGCTTAAAATTGTGTAAAAATCCAACTCGAGGAGCAGAGTCTCCGTGGGGTGACTGCGCAGCACAGTACACATAGTGTGGTCCCGGAGGAATCATTTTGATGCCGCGGAAACGATCCCCAACTGTGTAGGTGCAGAGATCAATCCCAAATTCGGTGGCAATCGGGACACCAGCAACAACAAGAATTGCCCCCTTGCTGAAGAGCTCCTTCGCGAGCTCGGGGTCCATGTCCATCGAAGAATTATCCGTATTCATCGCGGTAAACAAACAATTCCCATAAACAGACTCAGCACAAATTTTGCACAAAATACTTGATTGACAACCGTATGTTCAATGTTTACACTGAAGTGAGTCACAGTTTTGAATCATTTGATGTCCGGCGATGCGTTTGAGCGCGCATTTTAAATAGTAACGACTCTAATATTTTTATAACCGAATTATGGTTTAACACAAGCAAAAATTTTGTTTGATTTCTCGAAAGCCGGCAAACCACAATTGAGCCATGGAAATTTTTTCCTGCCTCAGTTCAATCGAAATATTTATTTTTCCATTTTCTAGTTTATGATATTTATATCAATTCTTTTTACTGTAGGAACCAAATTGAATAAAGAAAATAAGCGCCATTCTTAATTCCAATATTTTAAAGTTCCCGTAGGTGAAGTTATAATTGAAAATATAAAACAAAGATAAAAGGAAACAAGATTTTATTCTAAACAATAAATATAACAAATACTCCAATTAAAAAAAAAAAGACTCCATTAGTTTTTTCCCCCCAATCCAAAGGGACAGGACGCGTACATAAAGTTTTTAGACACAATTCAAAAAGCTGATATAGAGCTCATGTATAAATATAAAAGGAATGAAACATTAAAAAATGTAATAAATAGAATCTGCAAAAAAGGGAGAGAAATTTCCTATCCCAATAAGACACAAAAATGAGAGAAAATGTTAAAAGATCGTTAAACATGCAATTCCCATTTTGTCGATACCGTGGTTGAGATCTGCTCAGTTCTTTGGCACAATGAGTGCATCTTTGGACACAGTGCGGTTCTTCCTTGCCTTCAATTTCGCTTTTATTATTGTCAATTTTTCCTGGGGGGAAGAATGTTATCATAACGCTATGGGGTAATGCTATAAATGTTCTCCTACTGGCTCTTTATATTTTGCTCCTATGAAACCAGCACATTTTTGGGCACCGCAGTGACACACCTTCTTATCTCCAATGCACTCCAAATTGTAGTTAAAGGTCAACTCAACATTCTGCAATATATTAAAGGTTACGTTTATATCGAAAATGTAGAACTATTTGCTTACCGGCTTAATATCATGTATTGCAAAGAGTCCCACTCGTGTAATACCATTCACATTCCATTTCTGGGTCGTGCAGTTGGGCTCACATGAGTGGTTCATGAATCTAGCCAAGTTGCCTTTGGGGCCCGCATCAATCATGTAGTTATTCTCCAGAGTAAGGAAATAATAATTCTCGTCTTTCTCCTCCTGCTTTTGAGCTACTCTACGTTTAAACTCTGCATCGTCAATAAGTTCTCCAACATATTCGATGATGAAAGCGCCTGCACGAATTGGTTCGTCACAAAAGAGACCCCATCCCTTGCTGCCAGTAAATTTTAACTTCAGAGGGGTGTACTGCCTTTTCTCAAACATTTGGTTTTGGCAATTTTCTCCAGCAGGACATATTTTGGGGTGGCACTCGGTTTGCAACAATCGATTGAGACACCCCGACCCACAAGGATTCTCATCACTCGCATTACAGTCGCAGGCAGTGAGTTTACTTAAATCTGGTTCCGGAAGCTTAACGGGAGGGACTGCTTTATTCACTTTAATTTTAACGTAAGGGACTGGTGCAAGGAATTTTTCCTTCTTTTTATTTAGCGATTTCTTTTCCTTCATCAAATCAGCTATTTTACGCGCTTCCACTAGGGCATTTTTATACACCTGGTCGAGATTTCTAGATTGGTAAACACGCCCCCAGTCGCCTTCTTGATATAAAAACACCCTCCGTCTGCTAATCCAAGTGTGGTCGTTTGAGCCGAAAAATCGCACACAGAAGTCACTTTCGTCATGTTTCCTGTGCACGAGGTTAATGGGAACCTCTGGAGGAGGAATTATGATAGCTGGCCACCAGCGGTAAGTGCCCAATTTTGCCCAAACTATTTCTCCGTACAGTGGCATTCTTCCAGTTTCGCACTCCTCGCAAATGTACGCCTCATCGGGTTGTGGGAGCTTCAGACACTCAATGTGGAATGCCGTGGGACAACTCTCGCAGCAAATTAAGGTGCCTCCATGCGCGCAGATAAAGCACCAGTTAGCGTTTACATTCTGAGATTTTTTACCCTCCTGCCTATGTCGAGGACAAATAATATTAGTGGCAGTTAAAAACCTAGTGCCAGCAGGAATGCACGAAGACTCCAAATGGTAAGTAGCTGGACACCGTACGCACCTCGTCAGTTGCTGTCTTTCTATCTGCAGGAATTTTCCGCGGGGATCATCGGATACGCAGGTATGACATACATGGCATGGACAGAGGATACTTTCAATTTTTGTGGACGATTTTGTCAATTTTACTTGAGGCCAATATTTTAAGCATTTAATGTGAAAATTCTTTCCGCATCCGTTCATTTGGCATCTGAAGAGCTCTTCCGAGTCCGAAGCAGCCTTCTTGCAGACAAAGCAGGGCTGTAATTCCCCTATTTTGCACTGATCGCAAAGAAATGAGTCAGCTGCAGAGTGATCCTTTTCGGCCTGTTCGGTGTCGCCCGTCACATGCATGATCGCCTTCGTATCCTTCGAATTCTTAGACTCTTTCAAGCAAGAACTGTGTACCCATAAGTTGCACAGCCCCGAGCACTTTAGAAGATCGGACGGTTTGTAGCAAATTTTGCAAACAGGTTCTCGATTTAACCCCTTAAACAAATAATTTTTACTAAGCTTAATTATATTTTCAACTACAACTTCCAAGGGCTTAGACATTGGTTTCTTGAGAACAAGTTCCTTCTTCTCAACTTTTTTTTCATTTATCTTACTAGTACTTGGTGAATGAATATCCTTTTTCGACAAAATTCGCATGCGTGAAGATAGCCGCCTTATCGTCATTTCGCCAGCACTCAGAACTGAGGTAAAACTTGTGTCTTTCAGCTCCCGTTTTCCCAAGGAACGAATCGCCCAAATTTGTTGAACACTCTCGTAGAGTTTTCTTTCGAGATCCTCATTATTATAACACATTGCGTACGTTTTTATAATATCAAATAACTGGTTGAACTCTTCATTTTCTACATGGTCTTTGCTTTGAGCCAACCTGAAAGGAGTTAATTCCTCTAACGAATTCAAATTCTCTGTGATTCCGACATCTTCCTCTTCCAATTTCACACGTTTAACGAACTCTAGACCTTCAGTGGATTCATAAGTATTGCTATCTAGAGTTTCAGATCGCATTCGCTTCGCGGTATTGATGAACTCTCCGGAATATGGCATCATGCTGTTCATATTCTAAATTTAAAAATTAGTTAAATTACACATCCTGTCGAATGGATCGAAAAAGTGGTGAAAAAAAGATTTAATAATTTTCTAAGTTGGGATTTAAATTTTTTGTGCCTACTAAATAGACAAACAAAAGTGGCGAAAAAGTGTCAAACTACATACATATATCTAGTATTCAAAGTGTAAATCTTTTTTAGCAGCACAAAAACATGAAAACGGACTCCAAAAGAGCTTAACCAAATTAAGAAATTTGAAAACCATTTCCGTTTCAAGGCCAATATTGTATTTTATAATTCATAATACTTTTTTTATATTTATATATGTATGTCGATTTCTAAATGTTTGCTATTTATGCAATATTTTTATTTACTTTAAATCTTTTTAGCGAATTTCCTCCAACTTCGCAACGGCCAAAATTTATGATAAATAATCACAGTCAGAGTCATCAGTTTCATGTTTAATTTACTTGCTGCGACTCATGCTGCATGTATGCCTCCAAATACGATTATTTATCATATTTAAATTGATAGTTTTTTATACATTCCAAGACGTTATCACCTTTTAATTAGTAGGCTCAAAATGAATAACAATGACTGTTTTAATTTAAGGAAACAAGATTTCCACTATACATTCTACTATGTTCCGGCATCTTCTTTCCATCTTTTTAGTTCGGGAAGGACACGAAATCTCACATTTCCTTTGCGACAATATCCCCTATGGCCAAATTTGCCCACACGAATTTATAAGTCTACGAGTATATGTGTTTTAAATGGTTTCAAGATTTACGACGTTAAGAATTTTGTCGTTGGAGTTTTCATCATGAGAGATTTTGTTCAACCCTTTTTTTATTTCGCTTTCACGCAACTGAGTTTTTCTGATTTTTTCCATTTATTTTTTTATTGATTTTTGTTACTGAGAATTACCTTTTTCTCGGAGTTTAAAAGTGGAAGGTCAAGTTTCAATAACTCAGATCTCGAAATTTAATAAGATAAGATTAGAAATTTCCGATTATAAAGTATCCGAATAAAGCAAAATAATGACTTTAACTCACCTTGATGAAATAGCTATTTCGCCTCGAGGAAGTTTCTCTAATGCCTTTTTTGCGTTTCGTTTCCGCAACTCTTTCGCTTAATTTAAAGGAATTCGTTAAAAGACTGGCCTATTCTCTACTTCAAAAATGTCTTACCGAGCAGCATCCAAAATTTGATTGAATTTTTCAAATCGATTTTCTAGAGGTTCTGCATGAACATCGTCAGCTTCTGATACTGCAACCGTCCAAAGAGCTATTTTGCTACTGTTTATAACGAATGCTTTGTATAATTTGTTCTTCTTCGTGTACTTCTGCTGGGCCTCTTTCATTCGATTATTGAAGTCTTCCAGACCGTTGTACGGTAGCATATTTTCGCGCCTTACCCAACTCCGGCGGCCGTTATCAGCAAAAAACCGCACATGTACCCGGACTTGTTGTCTCAGGCCGCCAGAGACGTAGACGCCATTGGGATCGGGCCAAACTATGCAAGGCCAGTAAGGAAACGAGGCGACCCTCCCCCAGAAAATGCTGCCCATATGAGGCACCTCCGGGTCTGAGTCAATCGACGACCCCTTGGCGCTGTCTGTGGAATTTGCTGAAGGCGAGCTGTTCAAATTTCGCAGCACAGCCTCGTTGTTCCCGTCCTTCAAGCCACTCACATACTCCACCATTTGGTTAGACGCGCTTAAGTCGTTACCGTTTGAGTCGATGGCCTTCCCTCCCGTCTCAGAACCCTTCTTTGGAGAGGCTTTTGGAGAAGAACTCTTCTTCTCGAGTGAGTCAGAGGAAGAAATCGGGGAGCCCTTAAAATCCTTCGAAGCCTCCGGATTTGAATCGGACACTGCTTCCTCTGAATTCTCGGTCTGGTCAGTCTCAAGCGAACTGACCAGCAATTTGTTTTTTTTAATAAGTTCCTCAATGGGGCTCTTGTAAGATACAAACTTTTGTTCAAAAATCGCCCCGGGTGAGGTAACAGTCTTTAATTTCGAGGGCGTTCTGCGAACATAATATACAATATTGGCGAGAAGGAAATCACCCAGTTCTTTATACCTTTGTTCCCGACCATAGCGGCTTCGTCTCCCATCGGTTTGTGAGAATTCAGTGAGCTTAGGGCTTAAATCTGTGTGCAAATTTTCTATCTGAGTTTTTGGTCTTCCTAAAAATTAAAACAAGAAACTACATAAATACGAAATATAAAAAAATAGTGCTTGCATACTTTTTTTTGGAGTTATGGTTACAGGTTTCTTCGGCGTCTGTTGGTTGTCCTTCAGAATCCTATTTATGTCCAATTCATCCAATAAAACATGAGGCGATTTTAAACCGAATGTTTGGGACAAATTCGAACGAGTTTTAGGTAAAGGAGTTTTTTCCGAACCACTTGTTCCGAACATTTCTGCACTCCCTTTAGACCTTTTTAAAGCGTTCGCAGTTCTTCTGGTAACCTTCGCCTGTTGCATTATATTTACTAAAGCTCCTCCGCGATATGTCAAGAATTTGGCGGGAAAACTGTGTTACACACGAACTTTACTTGAACAAAAATTAATTTCACAGAATACAAGCACAAACTGATTCTAGATACTTTCGATATCTAAAGTGGTTGGTTCACCATACACCCTTTAATAATATAAAATTTGCTAAAAATACGCCAATTTCGTTAAGACTAAATTTTTCATTGCCAGCACGGACAAATTGATGCTACCATGCCAAAATTGCAACGAACAAAAAAACGTTCATTAAATCCAACTTATGTTGATTACTATGCTTTGCATTTTAATTCTCGTTAGTATCGAAATTGTACTTTCACAATAACTTTAAAATTATCCAACAAGAACCTTCCTACAACACCGAAGCCAACTCCCCTCCCGGCCGAATGACATTTTCGTACCAAAGTTGGCAGCATTGAAATTTAAAATGTTAGGTATTGTTCTGAAATTGCTCCAGAACTAATTTATTTAATGGGGACTACCAGAAAGTGGAATATTTCACATAAAAATGGAAAACAAAAAGGAACTAATAACATTTTATGGTAATTACAAAGCTTAAAAGGGGAAAATTATCAAGAAAAACTGTTTGGTATATATAAAGATCGAAATAAGTATTTAAACAAGCAAAAACATTTCCATTCTTTTTCCGAATGGAATAATTTAACTGTAATTATTAGGAAATTTATGCACATTTAAATATTCAATACCTTAACTTCACTATTAATATTACTTAAACATGTCAATCATCATTTTAAAATAATGTGCTTTTAAACAGCTATAAGTAAAATAATTCCAAAAATTCAATAATCCAGATCCATGAATAATTTAATGATGAAATGCTTTTAATATTTTGATTGAAACGTTCTCAATTCGCTACGAAATTGACCAAGTCCAAACTTGAGAATTCTTCAGGCAATAAAATCATTCATATAAACATTAAAAAGAACTAATAAGTAATTGTTATTTTTATGTTTTGAAAACATGATAATTCTTTTGCTTTTGTGCAATGGTAAACAATCTTTGAAGCTAATTTTTATATTTAGAAATCTCTAAGATAATCCTCTTTATACTATTAAAGCTAAAAGGGTAGTAAAAGCAGTTATTTGAATTGCATTAAAAGTTTAGAAGTAATGAAATTTAATTTTGTGCAATTACTCGGTGGTCTAGGGACGAAGTGGGTACTGGAACAAGCAAGTGGCTGCCTTCCGCACCGTGGGATATTGGAAACCCGTTCATTTCCCTCAGTAAATTCCTCTCCTCTGGCACCCCAAAAACTTTTGATAGTTCTCGCTTGCATTTTCCCAATTTCCAGGCAATCTACTACCTAATGGAATTTGTGAATAAACATGTCTGCATGGAAACGCTGAGTGGAAATGCTGCGAGTGGTGAACTTTTAATAAATCTGGGCCGTGTTTAAAGAGTTTTTCTGAGAAGTTGTGCGTATTTGGGTAGTTTGCCTGAAATTAAATCCCTTGACGTGAAAATTGTGCAAAAAACGATGCGGGAAGTGAATGAATTTACCGTCTGAAAATCGGCCTCCACCATTACGGCCATTATTCGGAATCGATCTCAGTTGGGCCCCAGTTATGCGAAGTCTAGCCATTTGCGCGGCGCTTATTAAATGCAATTGTAATGAGGTGGCTGGCTCGGAGAACCGAAATTCTGTAGTTTCTAGCATGTTATGAGATAATTTCTGGGCCAAACTTGAGCCGAAAATTGGACATGAAAATAATGTGAAAACGCAACAGTGTGGGAGTTGGGAAATTGTGATTTCGCTAATAAAGGAAATAATCAGCAGTCGAAGAATTTGATGAGAGCGAAAAACAGAGGCTCGGGGAAGAATTTTTCAAAGGAAACAAATTTTAAGAATGGGTACTTTGTGACGTTGGCTATCGATTTATAGCTGCGAGAGAGACTGTAGTAGTGTACACCCCAAAAAAGCTACACCCAGACGAAATAATTTTTGAACTGATTGAACTTTGGGAAAGCTCTTAACGAAAATGGGTGAACATATTCCCTGCCCGGTGTGCACACTTTTCCTGCACCCGGGAATGGAACTGGCGGATCACTTGGAGACTCACCCGAAAGAGCAAGTCATAAAAGCTCTATGCTCCCTTGCATCGGGGAGGCAGCCGAGCAAACCCCCAGCACCGGCACAACTATCACAACGAAGCCACCTACCCTCCGTTCAGGGGCCCCCGGACGGAGGCCTACTGACCTCCAGCGAGCGCCCGCGGCTGTTGGCCCCAAGTCAGCACAATGTGATGATCGTCAACAGCCAGAGCACCATGGTCTATCAGAGCAGCGAATCTGCTCATCATCGGATGATACCGCAAGTAATCCAGCTGCCACCACCTCCGCTGCGAGTAAGTCTCTTATTTCGCTTTTATCAATTATTTGCCAAGGTCGCAGTCTCAAGGAGTTACTTTTAAAAACTTAAAGGAGGCGATTAGGCCTACGAAATTAGTCAATGCAGCAGTAGGGCGGAGACAAGTCTTCACAAGAAGCAATATGTTTCCTTGTCTTCCTCATTAGACCTTTGTTCATATTTTCAATATCATTGGTCCAAATGGACACTTTAGTAAGATTAAAAATTAAGCAACTCACAAAGCAAAAATAAAAAAAATGTACCTGCCTATTCCATTTAATTTTATTTATCAACTAAATACTCGGAAGTATAGCAGAATCTGAGGAGCCTGAAATTATAGGCTTTGTTGTTTTGCTACTAATAGCACCGAGTAATGGATTTTATAGGAGGTGCTTTTAATAGTTGCGGAAAGAACCCTCAGTAAACTACAACAGTAGCAGTCTCGTTCAGAGTTATTGAAAAATAATACATGTACATACATACATATTTATGAACCAATATTGCTTACAAAAAAGAAAAGCGTAGTTATGGCGTAGTAGTTGCTAATTAATATGAGCCTTTCATTTTCATTTTAGTTAACCATTCAAAATTGTCTGCTCTTTTCTTAACCAAATCGACAATGTGCTCATACTTAAATAATTTCTAGCGCTGTATTGTTATTATTTTCTTATTTGTGGGCACATGCATATATAGCAACTATTGTTATTTATCTCTTTATTAGAAAAATAACATAATTAATTATTATTTTAAAAAGGTATCTTTATAGGTAATATTACTGTTTTCCTTCTTTAGTAATATTAATTAAAACTATTGTGAAATGCATTTATACTAAAGGATAAAAAAAAAATATTTTTTAAAAAAATCGCACTATATATACTGAATTAATCAGTATTAAGAAAATTTATTCAAAATATATTTCATGAATACATTTTCTGAATGAATGAGATTAAGTGTTTAAAGTAAAATAGAAAATCTAGACTAATTATTATTATGAGAACATATTTAACATTTGGTGGAAAATGAAAACTTAAGGAAATCTTCAACTGATTTCGAGTTATGGAATTTTTTCATTTTAATATCGAGTTGATGGTTGAACTAAATATCTTAGGGATTTTATTATGTACGCATTTAATCTTTGAAAACTTTGTATTATCGTGAATAAGTGTTCCAATTTTTGGATGTATAAGAATAATTAGAAGTACATAATAACCTCATATTTACGAGGAAAAAATATGTTTTTATTTTCAGCTCTTTAGCGCTGCTCGACCAAATGCTGTGAAATTTCTTCCACCACCTCCAGCATACGGGACAGCAATAAGTCAAATTAGGTCGCAGAATACCCAAAACATTTGTAGCCAGTTTAATCAATTATCAACCAATGAAAATCCAAACTATTATACGATGAATCAAAATAGTTTCGAACATTCATTCAACAGTAACAGCAATAGCAGCACTAGTCCACGCCTCTCGATGGCACCTAGGAATTCATCTCCAAGGCCGAGTTCTTCACCTTCGGTCCTTCGTTTCGCCGAGAGCCCAGTCACTGCTCATTATGTTGAACGGGAGAATGGTGACTTTATAGTTCAAGAAACTCCCCGGCATATTGTTGAATGCGTCGAAAAGGACGATGGGGAGTTTTCTGTTATAGAAAAAGTAATAAAATCACCACCTAGTCTGGTCCACTTCCAAGAGAATGATAACGATGTAGACTTTGGCAGTACTGAGAATGTTGATTCAATTTCGAATGAAGTTACTCCTGAGGTAGAAAGTGATGTGAGTAATGAGGGTAAAGAGGAAGCTTTCAGCAATGTGAAGGTCATAAGTAATGTTAAACTTGCCCCGAAGGAGTCCTTGGGACTGATGGAGAATATAATGGCAGCCACACCTGGTGTGGAGTTACTTTGGACTGGACTAGTTGAATCAGTATCAGATGGAATTAAAAAGGAGGACAAGATTGTGGACGAATCATCTGAGTCGTCAGAGCCCAAGTGTGTGGCAACAACTGCACCTTCAGCAGAAAATGAAAATTCTGAGAATCCACAATCATCTTCCTCAGCTGCAACAAGTGTTATTCGAATGGCTTCAGTACAGAAAAGTCCAAACCCAAAAGAAATTATACCACACAGGCTAATTAAAGTCGAAAAGACGACACAGTCAGGCTTTAGTCGAGACGTAGGCAAACGCCCTTTTAAAAAAATACCGAAGAAGCTTGTAGTAAAATTCAAAAATCCACCGCAAGTAGGGAATGTTGAAATTCAAAATAGGAAAGCTTCTAGTCCACAGCCAGGATCTTCGCAATCTCATGAAAATTATTCGTTGAGCACAGGTAATATGATAGAGACCGAGAAGAAAAGCGATGTTGAGGATAAAGTGCGTAAAATAACAGAGAATGCGAAGAAGGAGCTACCTGATGAAGCGAGTACAATCCTTGCAGAATTTGAAGTTGAAATGCCTATCGAAAGCGAAAATCAAGAAGTGGCAAGTAGTAATGAAAGAAGTAGCAAAGAAGCCAATTCAGTTACTCATGCAATAGATTCAAAAACATTACTAAAACTTGCTGAGAGGGCAGATGAAGTGGCTCTAGATGCCTCAAATATGCCCTTAGTAATTGTTCATGAACCCACAACACTGGACGAACCTCCGGTGCCAAATGTATTCGAATCGAGACCGTTTCAAAAACTGTCCGATACAGCAAGCACAAATGAAAATAATTTCACGAGGAAATTGGACGAATGCGTGGACAACAACCATGAGGAGACTTATTCAGTTCATCTAGCTACCGTCGAATCAGTTGAAGGCTGTCCTGTAAATAATGCTGATCAGGCGTCAGGACGAATTGTGCCAGTTACATTGAATTCATTTCCTTCGACATCTTTTTCGAAACCTTCAGCTAGTTCCTTTGCTGCTTTACGTGAACAGACTGATTTCCAAAATTCCCATAGCTATAATGATTACCCGTTTAGCTTTTTGTACACGAATAATATGGATAAAGGCTGCTTATCTCCCATCTATCCCGCCGATGATCAATCGTGGCAAAGGTATGGCGGAGCAACATTTCAGCAGACTGCACCGATGCAACTTCCGGATATAGATTCGGAAAGAAGCAGCTACATAGATCTAGACGCATGCAAGAAAAACACTAGTACTGACACAGTTCCTTCTGTCGATGCTTTGAACATTCGTACCGATGAAAAGATGCCTGCTAAGGGTGAAATATCAGAGCAGGAAAGCAATGGGGAGATTGATCTTTCATGGAGTCAAGCCGTAAGAACTGTTAAGGGATTTGGATTGTGGTTTAGAAATAATTTTCTTTTTCTTTCTAGTTATACAACGAGACCCAACGGCAAAACAATCAAACAGAAAACTACGGAACGAGGGAGAGCGGCAGTTTTAGTAACCAAGAATTCTTTTTCAGCCCGCAAAACTTAACCACCGATACAAAGCCGTCGATTAAGTAAGTAAATCGTTTAATTTTCAATTTGGTGCTTGCTGTGAAAATTGTTTTAAATTTAGTAACACGTTTAACGAAGTATTTAAAACCAAAACACGATTTTCACAATTAGTACCTCTTTATAAAAATGTAGAAACAGTGAACATTATTTTAAAATCTAGATCAACCGAGACAACAGTGGAGGAAAAGCCAGAGCCACTTTTAACTAAAGGGAAGGAGAAAAAATGCTCTACCGTAAAAAAGCGGAAAACATTTCAGTGTGACCACTGCTTATCAGTATTTTCTAAGTTAAAAGATCGCAATTCTCATTTGCTCGAAAGTCACAGCTACAAGAGAGTTAATCGTCGCTTAATACGTGAACTACCTCCGGCTACTGTAACAACTGGCCAAACAGAAGCACAAAATCAAGCTGAGACTGATGATGCTATTGACATTAAAAAGCCTGAACTGACTGCAATTGCATCGATCGAATCTTCCCATCTTCCTAGAACTAAATATGATGCTATTCGCGCTGGAGTGTATCGAATGCTAATGAATTTTAATTTAAGCGTTTTACAGCAGAATCAGAATGTGGATGTGGACAAAGCGTTGTTGGATACTAAATCCTTCTGCTGTTACACATGCAAACGAGATTTTATTAGTGTTAAGTCGTTTGATGAGCATTTGGCAGAGCATCCGGCGGAATGTTTCACTTGCAGTAAGAAATTTACTCGATGGATGTACTTTTCAATCCACTTAAAGAGACACTTGGGTTGGAAAGATTTCGCTTGTACAGTATGCAGCAAAAAGTTCGTTATTCGTAGCGCTCTGATAGAACATATGCGCATGCACACTGGAGTTACACCTTTAAAGTGCAAGTTTTGCGACAAACACTTCAAAAGGTATTCAAATTTAACGCAGCACAAAAGGGTATGCCATCAAACGAAAAGTTCGAAGAAAAAGGATTACGTGTGCCACTGCGGAGAGGTTTTACCTTCGAAAGCTCGTTTCCTTTGGCATAAGGAGACGCATGATACAAAACCAAAATGTTGTCCCTACTGCAGAGACAGATTTATACATTCTAACAGTCTCCGGCGGCACATTCGACTAGCGCATTCGGACAAATTCTCATATACGGAGCCAGCAGAATGTCCTGTATGTAATCAGGTGTACGCAAAAACTAGTCTTAAGGCGCACATGAGCACGCACTCGATGGACACCCAGCATGAGTGCGTGATCTGCAACAAGTCATTTAGTACCAAATGGAATTTGAAAATCCACAGCTGGGTGCACGCTAGCAGAACAGCAAAGCCGTTCAAATGTGATTTATGCGTAAAGGCCTTTGTAAGGGAGATCGATTACAAGAACCACATGAATGCTCACAAGCAAATCAAGCCGTACACTTGTGAGTATTGCGGTTGCAAATTCATAAGGAAGTACAATTATATGCGCCACAGTCGAGAGCACCATGGTCAGAAAAAGTTTGGCTGCGATCTCTGCGGCAAGTTATTCCACAGACACTATTATTTGATAGAGCACAGACGGACCCACACCGGAGAGCGACCCTTCCTCTGCACGATTTGCGGTAAGAGTTCAACGACAAAAACTAACCACAACAAGCACCTTAAGATTCACCACTCGCGAGACCCTTTTACGACGGAAGCATAATTTCTTTACACGCGCATATGAAATCTGCGTATTTGCGTGTAAAAATCAAACTATATTCGGCTCTTATCACCACTATTTTAAACATTTTTAGTTCTATTTATTGAATTACTCATATATTTTTTAAGAAAAAAGTTTTCTTTAGTGCAATAGCTAGTGTCTTAATTTCTACTTTTTTGTAAGTGCCCTGAAATTTTGGTGATCTATGCTGGAGACGTCGCAAGTGAACATTTCAGGCACATCTACATTATTTAGTTTTTAGTTAGTCCTAATTTAGCCGACAACTTCAAACGAATTATGTAAATTACAATATTTTCTAAGCAGGACAGGTTAAGAATTTTCTTAGGGTAGTTATTTTTAAAATATAAAAACGTCACGATCTTTATTAATTCGATTATTTGATCATTTATGTGAACTGGATTGGAATTAATAAGTCGGCAGGATATCTGCCCCGAGGATTTTTAAATGAATTTTAACTGAAAGTCATTAAAAACACTCGAATGTTATTTTCGTGTTTTATTTACTATTCTTTCCGCAAATTTCTTATCTTCACTAGGAAGTTTTCTTTTCTAACCGATCCCTTGAAAATTCGGCTGCAATGATCACAGTTTTTCTAATATTAGAAAGTTGGCACACAATCACGATTCATTTGTTTTTAGTGAGTAAATGACTCCTCAACCAGCGAACTATAAAGGTAAGTAAAAAAAAACAATTGAGAATTACCCTTTTTCTTAACATTGCATTCCCTGCAATTTCGTAAATATAGAGGAATAAATGAAACATTTCGTTCTTGTGAAAAAAACTATTTGCATATCGAATACATAACGAACATTCTTTTAAATAGTTTACAATAAATTGTCCAATGAATACATAAATACAAACTGTTTTCTTAAAAATAAATTTCCACATTTTTCACAGATTCACTTTTTTTTTTATAAATAACAATGCGCATTAGAACGTAGACTAAATTCAGCGAATTTTCAAATATATGATGCCAAACTAATGCATTTATTTGAATTACTATATTTAACCGTGGGTATCAATCATAATCAGGTTTAGCTTGCGTTCGAATTAACTTGTGCGAGCCGTTCATAGCTTTATAAAACTAACATTATATTTTAGCGTATTACACTAAAATATAAAATTAAGACAAAATTTTGAAAAAGTGGACTATACCAGACAAATAATAGATAGAACGAAGATTATGGCGAATTATGCAAGTAACGTACAAAACACTTCTTTTGCGATGAAACACCACCAAAATGCGTAGAAGTAAATAGAATTTCAAATAAGAAGTTGCCAAAACAAATCACCCGTTGTACCGAGGCGGGCCATTCAAGGATAGTTATAAAACAAACAAAATATGAGCGATTTAGTTGGTATATCATGCATGCAGAAATAGTTTTAAAATTAAAAAATATATTTTGAACGTAGTTTCTATTTGCAATAGTCTTCTGTGAAGCGAATCTATCTACTAACATGTTTAGTCCGCTATGGCTGTATATGGTAAACTACTGTGTTTTGGTTTTGTTTTGTTTATAAAAACTTTAATAGCGCCGTTAAAATCAGCACTGACCAGAACGTATCCACAACCTTTTTTACGCTGCTCAACCAATGGGTCTGGCTGGTTTAGTGTCTAAAAGAAAATAAAAATAAATTTTATTTATTTATGTGCATTAATTAATATGAAATAATTTAATTAAAATATTTGTTTTAAAATATAAAAGTCACTAATTTAAAACTTACTGCATCATGAGATATTTCATCATCAGGATCAGGTTTTATAATGGCTTCAGGATGTGGCGCAAAAATGGCACAAGTTACAGTTGCATTGTGTGCTTTAATTCCTTCCCAGAAGTCGCTTCGATCTCGCCGTACCTTTTATTAAATTCTACCATTAGTCAAGTTTAATTAATTGTTACTAATATTATTTACCGAACTGAGCTTCGAGTAGTCATGATTTGTTTTCCATATGTAGATGCACTGATTTTCAGATCCCGCAATAATATATTTTCCGTCGTGGCTGAACGATGCCTTTATTTGTGAAGAAACATTTAGGTATCCCTTGTACTTGCAGCTTAGGTTCAAGTCGCGCAAGTCGTATAGTCGCACTCGACTATCATTCGAAGTGACCAAAATTTTATCCTCCCCCGGCATCGGTTCTATCCCACTAATTTTCCTCCCAATCTTATTTTTTCCACGAGTGGATCTAACATGGATTTGTGTATGATACTTGAGTTGATCCGTGTTATAAAAAATACATCTGCCATCGTATGATCCCACCACAGCAAATTGACCATTTTGACAAAAGTTTGCAGCTGTTATCAATTTTGTCTGGCCATCAACTTCGTTCCAGAGCGCAACTTTCTTATCGGGAATGTTCCATAAGCGTAATTTCCCATCCAAACTGCCGCTTAAGAAATACCTATCATCTCGTGGGTGGAAGGCTATAGCTGTTACGAAGTCTATATGCTGAAAACAACATAAGCACTCTTTCCTTGAAATGTGCCATAGTCGGACGGTTTTATCCATAGAACTAGATAGGATAAAATAATTCTTTGACCAAGATACATCCAAAAGGTCAGAGGTGTGACCAGTGTAAGAACAAAATGCTTTGGGCATGAATGGTCCAGTGCTGTCAGCAGCAGAGGCAAGAGCTATCGCTTCTTCAGCAGAATGTTGGGATACCAGTGATTCTTGCGATGGAGTTGGGGAGGATTTCTGATCTGCGTTGTATTTTGTGCGCATATCCTGTATAATAAATTTAGACGGTAAAATCAAATGGATTTATATTTCTTACCAGTTTACTTTTTGCAGCGTGAATATTAAATATAATTTTTTTAGTAATGTGATACGAGTCTTACTTGAAAGAAAGGGTAGGCATCCTTCAAAACCCATATCCTGAGCACTCGATCCTGTCCAGCAGTCGCAAGCAGTCTTCCACAAGAGCTAAACTTCATACACCAAACAGCACCTGTGTGTTCTCCAGAAAGATCCTATAAATGTTAATTTTGAAATATGAAGATAACTAGGGCTAAACTGTTCGTACCTGTACATGTTGTAGTTTCGTGAACTCGTAGGGTCCTTTATTGGTGCTAGATGCCTTAATTTTAATGTTCTGCTCGGGATTGACTACATCCACAATATCTGCAACATCCTCCTTATGTCTTGCATGCGAAACTTCGGACGCAATCGATTTCGCTTTATCAACAGTTTTACGAACAGTTGATCCGAAGAATTTTTTAATTTTAGCTGTCTTCTTCTTAAGTCGATTTCCCTCTTCCGTTTCGCACTCCTCTTCTTCACCAGCGGGTACTTCAGAACTCGCAGGAATACCGATGATGCTCTCTTCGTCCGATTCCTTCTGACTTACTTCCAAATGACTAGTCAACTTATGAATATGAAGAGATAGAGGGTTCCAACCGTCTGGTGGGGGTGGTGGCTTAACAGCCGATAAAGGCATATTTTCGCCAGTGTCTAAATTTTTAACTGGTACTTGCTCTAAAATTTCCATATCCGTTAATTCTTTACCAGAGTCTGTCCGAGTCCTAACGCAAATATTCATTTGCTTAAGGACATCTTCATCCCCCGCAGATTTTCGCCTCTCCTTTGCACTACTTGTCCTTTGAATTAAAGAGCTGTACCTAGAATAAAGTGCATCGGAGGAGAAATTTATGTTTTTGCTTAATCTGGCTATACCGTGTTCCGCTTCCCAAACTGTTTGATCCAGTACCAGCTAGTTTAGATCGTGGAGTATCGTCTAAAATGATTCTTCCAATTCGATCAAGCGTCTCTTTTAGGGGGCCTTGGGCTTTGTTTGCTGCCTCGTCTTTTGGCTTTACTACATATCGTCCTTGAGTTGCTTTGTAGAGATTAAGCCCTTGGTTAGGGTCTATGGAACTTTTAAAGAAACATCTCAATTAGCATGTTTAAAAAATTTTTTTAGATTGAAATAAGTTTACCTTACACGGCCGGGTGCTGAATTACTTTTCGCACTATTTGATGGACTTGGTTTAGAATACACAGAAATAGAAGAATTTCCTAAGGAATGTGAAATACGACTCATGGATCCCCCGAAGATTTGTCGTGTGCCTCCCGAAGGCAATGGTTTTTCGATCCACGTGCTTTCCAACTCCTTCACCAAATCTTCGCCAATCTTCTGGACATCTTTAGTGCTTTTGACTGATTGTGCATCATCGTTATCAATTGAGGGCAATTTCATTTCTTCGTTTAAATTAAATTGCTCGGAGGAACTTGTAGAAATTTTTCTCGATTTCTTCTTTCTTCTTGGCGGTGCTATAGGGCCACTCGAAGTGATGCTATCTGTTGTTTTCGAATGAGCTAACTTTGTGCTTGCAATCACGTCAGGCTCTTGTAGAATAACTTTAGCTTCCACGGAGGGTTTTTGCTTGGTCATGTCATCTCTTTTAATTGTATTTTCCATTTTACTGTTTTGTTGTTCTGTAATTGCACCTGAAAGATGGGTCGGATGTGCAGAAAGTAGACCGCTTGTTGATTGAGAATTTGCTGAACCCGAATAGCGAATGGATTCACGATCTATGCTTATTGCTTTAGAGATACACATTTTTATTTATTTTAAATGGCAGGAAACGAAATTTTTACCTGAAGCATCGATACTCCCGGCTAAAATCCTCCCGACACGACCAAGAGAAGTCATGCTTTGTAGGCTAATAGTGTCATTTTCAATGATGCGGAAGGGATGAGATGGACGATTTGTGAATACACCTTCAACTGAGCTATTCTGTAGACACAATAAGCAAAGAGACAAATGAATAAAATCCACTAAATTTGACCGATTTCACTTTGCAAGCATAACATGTAAGGGAAAATATAATTTTTGGAAAATTTGTCTGTACCTGTGAATCAGGTGTTAGTGTATTCCCAGGATTTTCATCTTCATCATTCTGCATGCATTGACGAAGTTCACGAAAGCGTTGCCTTCCATACTAAATTTTTACAAAAAATGTGTTAATAAAATTATAAAACCCAGTGTGTACTATGCAAGAAGTAACATCATGCAATCAACTAATCTCTCATAATTAACGTAAAATAATTTTATTTAATCAAAAGCACCGGTACAAATCTTTTAGAAACATATAATACCGTAAGCACAAAATGAGTTATATACCGTCATATAGTCGGTAGAATACAATCTTCGGTTCATTATTTTACTTATAACTGAATGCACTAATTTTAATTATATTCCATTCTTGCGGCAGATCAAATAAAGTGAGTTGCTTCTTTATTAAAAATGTCTTTTAATATTATAGTTAGTTTTAAAATTTTTGTTTCGCATTAATGAATATCCCAACAGTGCCGTCTTTAGTCGAGGTTATCGTTTAATTCGAAATCTTCCTTCGAAAGAAACTGACCATGTTATTATTTGCAATTAGGAGTGTACGCTCCTCGCTTATTGAAAATATTTCGAAACAATTACTTTTGAACTTATAGGCTTTTAAAAGCCATTACAACTAGTTAAATAATGTGCAACACATGGACCCGATTGTCTTATTAAAAATTTTAAATGGGATTGGCATATATTTAAATTGGGTTGCTTTATAATTTTCTGATAAAATAAAAAGATCTCAGACCTGAACGTTGTAAATACACATAATTTAATACTATAGTTAAAAGCAAACTATTTGCTTTTATTTAAATAGCAACTACATTTAGTACAGGCGATAAACGATATATTTTCGAACATATAATCCACAACAAACTTACAATTAAAGCATCTTCCCAAACTTTCGTTTGAGTCTGTAAAATTCTAAATTAGTATAAATCGGCCCTGACAAAACAAACAAATTGAACAATTCTAATTTTTTACTCTCCGACAGAAACTGTTTCCCAGCTTTCCAATTCTGCCCAATTTCTACAACAATAACAGTCCACAGAACACTTTGATCAAAATTTTACAAATGTCGGTTTATGAAATTATGAAAAGTTCTATAGACTCGCATTAAGCGTAAAATAAACATATAAAAAAGTACTTCACATCATACAGCTATTAGTAATTTCTTTAGTAAACACTAAAACTTTACGTACCTTTCCCAATGATTTCGGCTCTACGAAAATATGATCTTCTTGTTTAACATGTCGAGCTGATATACTAGTACTAGGACTGATAGTCGATGGCGTTGCACAAGCCAGAGGAGTTCCATCATCATCTTCTGTTGCATCAATTTTAATTGGGGGTTCCGGAAATATGAATTCATTTTCAGTGCTGGATTTGGAATCCTTCCTGCATGAGAACAAACATGTAAATATTGAAGTTGGAAATAATTGACTTAAGGCAATTTAACTAAAGGTTGGTATTTTAGTTTTCTAAGTTATGGTGCAACAATTGTAGAAAAAGGATTCTAGTACCAAATTGAAATTAAATTTCAGTCGTTTCCGAGTTATCAATTTTGAAATCTCTAAAAACTTATTACTGTATTTTAGCTTAGTGACATTTTTACAAAATAACACAAACACCAATCTATAGTAAATAATATATTTTTATTACGTTAGCCTTTTGAAACGATCCGACAACTTAAAATCTGTTACTAACATTGTGCGAATTTGAAATATGATACATGTAATAGGAGTAATTTATTAGTAAACATTTAACGATAGACGTTACGATCAGGAAAATGCAGGTAAATAAAGTTTTACGACGAAATTCTTACGGCTTGAATTACCAATTATAAATACCTAATTTTATATAATTTGCTGCTACTAGATACCCATCAAAAATGCCGCCAGAATAAGACTCCGTGCCTCCCGAGATCTTGTTCTGGAATATTTATGTGACCTTGCGAGTGCGTTCGCCATGACTTGCTCCAGAACAAAATCTTAATGAAACATTTTCGGTAGTTGGCGGTATGTGGGCGGCAAGAGTAAACAACAAGTATGTTGTTTCTAAGCCGATAGGGTTTATATCGCAATTCGGATCACCGAAATGCCGCCTACCCTTTCGTTTTGCAAAACCTCTCTTCAACCCAGGTGTGATTTACTTTTGAATCTAACCCAAGGAATTTAATTTTTTACGTCATCAGTGGATTATATGCCTATTAGAGTCTCACTAATCACAGATAAGATACTTTCGCTAACAAACTATTAGAGCGATCAGCAGATAGCTCGGCAAGATTTAATCAATAAGAAATAGGAAATGGAAAAGGCACCTACTTCAACAAGCGATCTGGAGTAATGTCTTCAGCGTCGAAGAATTCCTCCGAACTGTCGGAATCTGCGTGCAGTTTGTCCATTTCTCGAAATTTAACAAGTTCCTTAAGAATTACTGAACATTTTTCACGAAATTCCAGGGAAATGGGTAAACTTCTGCCTGGTCTGTGATTCACTTGAAAATTTTTTACATACTTGATGTCAAAATAATGTCCAAATTCTGACAACCTATTTACGATCCACAAATCTTAATGGAAACATTTAGATTCCACATTAAAATTAATTTTTTTCTTTAATTATTTTTAAGTGAAGACCATTAAAGGCGGAGGACTAAGTTACTTTTTAGCAATTCTTTGACCAAATAAATATTCTTACAAAAGAAGTAATTTGAAAGGCCGGACAGTTTTCTGAACTATATCTGAAAACAGCTGTTCATCCACATGCTTCATCATTTGAGAGCCGATCGTCTGGCAGCACAAACAAACAAATTTAAAACACAAGGCGTTTTGAGAATTGTTTAAAAGAAATGGGCACTAAGAAGAAAACAGATAACGTTATTCCAGCTGAGGAAAATGATTTACTTTCTATTAAACCGCTGTAAGTACAATTCTGTAGTTAAATAGCAGTAAATTTCAAATAAATTATGCTTTTAGTGGCGCCGGGCAAGAAGTTGGTAGATCTTGCATAATGCTGGAGTTCAAAGGAAAGAAAATCATGGTAAATGTACACAGTAAACTAAACTATCAAACGCTTTTAATCCCAATCACTTTAAATATTAATTTCCTATTTTACATTTTTTCAAAGCATATGAACGCTTTTGTTTTGGGATGGACGCTATAACCATAGGTTTTTTTAACCTGACTAATCGTTATTACAATTCTAGCGTCTTTTTTGAAGAACGATCTCACAATTTAAATGCATTTTCCAAGGAATCTTATAGTCTGATTCACTACAAAGAATTAACTTTCCCTATAATTTCAATTTGGCAACTATTTTCTTAAGAGTAATAAACATCTATGTGGTTTTAAAATAATAAAGGTGTCTACAAAGCAATAAAATTCTAAGCTTAGAGGATTGAGTTTTCAACAGCTAGTGCAGCGCATATTTTGCATCATGAGCCTCTTTTGCTTAAAGAGGTACATTTTCTTAACAACTGCGTTCCAAAAATTTGTCTGCAATTCAAAAAAGTGTTTTTTTTGTCACATTTCCTGGCATACTAAAAATTTTAACCTGTCCTTTATCAGTAGCATTTAATAGTGAAGGTACTTAATTTAATAACTTAAATTTTAGCTTGATTGTGGGATACATCCGGGTCTTTCGGGAATGGATGCTCTTCCCTATGTTGACTTAATCGAAGCAGATGAGGTTGATTTGCTTTTCATTTCACAGTGAGTAATAATTTGTATGCATCCATGAATAAATACTCACAGTATCATTGAAAATAGTTTTCACTTGGACCATTGTGGAGCACTACCGTGGTTTCTACAAAAGACTAGTTTCCGTGGTCGCTGCTTTATGACCCATGCAACAAAAGCCATTTATAGGTGGATGTTGTCTGACTACATTAAAATTAGTAATATATCAACGGAGCAGATGCTTTATACAGAGGCAGATTTAGAGGCGAGCATGGAAAAGATTGAAACAATTAATTTTCATGAAGAGCGCGACGTTTTGGGCGTTCGATTTTGGGCGTACAATGCCGGCCATGTGCTGGGTGCCGCTATGTTTATGATCGAAATTGCAGGCGTTAAGATACTCTATACAGGCGACTTTTCACGGCAGGAAGATCGGCATTTGATGGCGGCTGAAATTCCAAATATGCGGCCGGATGTCCTAATAACAGAATCAACCTATGGAACTCATATTCATGAAAAGCGGGAGGATAGAGAGAACAGATTCACTTCTTTAGTTCAGAAGATTGTCACGCAGGGCGGAAGATGCCTTATTCCAGTATTTGCGCTGGGACGTGCTCAGGAGTTGCTTCTGATTTTGGACGAATATTGGAGTCAAAATCCTGAGCTTCAAGAAATTCCTATTTACTATGCTTCGTCGTTGGCGAAAAAATGTATGGCTGTTTATCAAACTTACATCAACGCTATGAACGATAAAATAAGACGCCAAATTGCTGTGAACAATCCATTCGTTTTTAGGCACATATCAAATTTGAAGGTAGGAAGCAGTTTTTGCTGTAGTTTTTAGAAATTAGCTACAATTATTTTAATCAGGGGATTGATCACTTTGAAGACATTGGACCTTGTGTAGTTATGGCATCTCCAGGTATGATGCAGAGTGGACTATCAAGAGAGCTCTTTGAGAATTGGTGCACCGATCCGAAAAATGGAGTCATTATTGCCGGTTACTGTGTTGAAGGTACTTTGGCTAAAACCATCCTTTCAGAACCAGAAGAAATTACAACGCTTTCGGGCCAAAAATTGCCGCTGAACATGTCGGTTGACTATATATCTTTTTCTGCTCACACCGACTATCAACAAACAAGTGAATTTATTCGCCTTTTAAAACCATCTCATGTGGTAAGACTTTTTCAAAAATAAACAAATTTGTATAATTTTATATTAATTAATTCGGTTGTAGGTGTTAGTCCATGGCGAACAAAATGAAATGAGCAGACTTAAGTCAGCACTTCAGAGGGAATACGAGACTGACCCAAACATAAATATTACTTTTCATAATCCTCGTAACACTCATGCTGTTGAGTTATACTTCCGTGGTGAGAAGACAGCTAAAGTGATGGGGAACTTAGCCACAATTCGCCCAGAACCTGGAAATAAGCTTTCTGGAGTTCTTGTTAAGCGTGATTTTAAATACCATCTTCTAGCGGCTTCTGATTTATCTAGTAATATGTCGGCCTAACCTAACATACTTTGTACTTATTTTCAATTGTTTTTCAGAATATACCGACATGAGTATGTCTGTGGTATCACAAAGGCAAAGTATTTCTTGGACAAGTTCTATGTCTACTTTAAAATTATTGCTGGATCGTGTTGGCGGGCCTGGAACAGTAGAAGTTATAGACTCGGACAAGAAAATTCGAGCTTTTAATTGCATCGAATTAACAGTCGAGGGAAAGATTATTGTGATGGAATGGCAAGCAACACCAGTAAACGACATGTTTGCAGATTCTGTTCTGGCTTGTGTGATGCAAACTGAAATGGGAGGCACTAATATTAAGGGAACAGCTGCAGGAATCAAGCCGGATAAAACACACTTTAAGGAATGTCTCATTGAAACTTTCCAGGACACTTTCGGGGAGCACTCAGTACCAAAGATGTTTAAAGGAGATATTCTGCCAGTCACAGTTAGTGGAAAGAAGGCTGAAGTTAATCTTAATACTTTGGTAAGTTGAGATGTATTTAGTTTTTATTGCAGTGCATTTTATACAATTTGCTTATGTTTAAAGGTTGTCACGTGTCCCGAAGATGGCTCATTAAGGCAAATCGTCCACACTGCAGTTCAAAAACTTTACCAGTCTTTGGTTCAAGTTATTTAAGAATTTTTTTAAAATAATATAAATATTATGTAATAAATAAGAATTTTATAAATATTTAAGAACTAATTATTAATTCTAAATCTACCCATACTTTTTCATCCATAATTTTTATATCAAATTTTGAAATATCGAGTGGTATTTTTGATATTCAACTTTTCTTAATTACTAAGGTCGGGATTTTCAAATACCACTACTATTTCACACAATTTCTTTGGAAATTTTCTCTTTTAGCGAGGCCATAAAACATACACAAAAGTTTTAGTAGTTCACTTCGGTTCGAAGAAATATATGTATTTCTTAAGAAGGTTTTTATAATTAAACATTTAATAAATAACTATATAAACCAATGGCAGTAAAAACGAATCTGCACATTTTAATCTAAGTCTACTTCATCATACACATCACTGTTCACATCTCCCACAATTATGGGCTCATCTTGCTGCTCTGGTGTGGCCATAATGCCTCCAGGTCCAACGTGGAAGCACCTAAAATGTAAAACGAAAACATCGCTGCTTCCGACGCGCACCAGCCAGTCCATGCACATCTGAAGACCGTCGTCCACAATTTCGATGTTGTGCAATTTCATGCACATGTAGACTGGGATCGGGAGCGGCACAGGAATGCAAAACGGCGGCGGGTTGCTCGCAGATAAGCTGTACATAACAACATTCTTTTGATTGAGAAGGACATCGAGCCTGACCTCCAAGTGTCTGAGATCGAAGGCCACGTTGCCACACACTGAGACAAAATTTAGGTTTAGCCGGGAAATAGTGGAAGAAGGCTTACTAACTCTTCTGATCAAAATTGAAGCGGTCAATCTTGACCCCAACGCAGCATTCGCAGCTTGGTCCTTCGCAGTTGCACGGTTGACCAAGCGAAGGGAGTTGTAGGCGAGTCCTGAGCATGGGCCCTGTTACCATCGGCGGAAGTAGCATTTCGTTCGTGTTTAGGTTGTAGAAAATTAATCCATTATCGTAGGACTTCCCGTCACTCACAAGAGCACACATTATTAAACTGAGGACTGCAGCAGCAGAGATGCTTAGTCTTCCCATTTCAAATTCTTAAGCTATAACGGATGGTGCAGAAGCAACAGTCTTTGGCGAAAATCTCAACACAACTGCCTATTTGCCGACTAGGCTTGCACTTCAATTTCGCACGGTTAATAGTACTATACTTTCCTGAGCCTGACCTAAGCGCAGCGAAACCCAAAGATACGCGGCGGCGACCATTAGTTCGAGAAAGTGGCAAATTACAACAAGTACGTGAGCCCACTGTCTCAACGGCCAAATGGTCTCCAATGCAAATTGCATCGCTCGATATGGGTTCAGGTGCGCGTCCGCCGAGTGATATCTTTCTGCCTTAGGTACCCCGCGCTCTAAAGACAGTATCAGTTGGAAGTTAGCTGCTTGTGGCGAAGTGTGCCAATCAGGTTAATGGTCTTGTGAATATCAGTTTGGTTTGATTCTCACTTTCTTTCAATATTGAAGTGCGGCGTAATTTGAGCCGATCAATTTTACTTTTGCTTTCAGCTTCATTTCACCGGTTTTGATTAACAAGATCTAGAAGTAAGATGGAAACGTTATCTGAAAACGAATTATGGGAAACAAAAATAGGTTTCCTCTTTAATTAATTAAATAAGCGCCGCCGAATTTGCATAACACTTTATTGGATATCCTACTCTAATTTACTAATATTTTAAAGATTTTGTTGATTTATTGGTTGGTTATAATCAGAACGTACAGGTCTTGTCTCGATAGTTCAAAAGACGCAATCATTAAATTTGTATCATACTTATTTGTTTTTTAATGAATGGTTTTTATATTTCGCCTAAACATGATATTTTGCTATATCGTTGGTTTTAAAAAATTAATTTATTATATCATACATTTCGAAAATTATAACTCCAGATTATGCGATCGAAAATTCAATGTAATTTTGATAGTGTGTCCTCTAAAGGTAAAATAAAGATATTAACTGCACATTTAATTGTAATTTGCACATTATGCTAATTATTGATGTTGTAAATTACTTTGTAAAATGATATCACCCACCCTCTGGGAGTTCGAATCAGGAATGTTTATGTCGTTTCTTTTTTATGTTTCAGTTTCTTCAATTATACTACATATTACGGATTGAAAAGAACAATTAATAATTTTTTTGCTGTTTTTTCAAATATAAGTAGTTTATTGTTTTCATTTTTGTGAGTATACCAAAGAAATTACTTTGATATCGATATTTTAGCTTAGCCGGAAAATCGACTGCAGAGGTCTAAAATCATTAAAGCTAAAGAGATGGAAAGAAGTGAGTGTAAATTTAATTGATAATAAATAGAAAAAATAATTTCATTTTACAAACTTTTTTCTTCTAAACAGATTCTTTTATCATGTGTTTCGCTTAACGAAGTTAAACTACTAAATGACTTTTTAATTGGAAAGCATTCTGCACAATGACAAACGCTACTCTACCAATTGTATGGCACCACTAAATTATGTCTTTTTCCGCTTGTAGTTTTCATCGTCTGTCACGTCGACGGAATCTACGGGAGGTTTCAGATATATTTTGAGTATATTAAGGTGTAAAAACACTTCAATTTGTTGGGGATAGTGAAACTATGAGTGAAATGATTTCGTCTAACCAAGAGTACGCTGTGTTCAAGAAGCCGGCTCTGCAGTACAATGGTAACGGGTGGGGACCATGCGAACTGCCCGAGACCTTCAAGGATATGCCCTACCAGCCCTTCAGCAAGAGCGACCGTCTCGGGAAAATCTGCGACTGGACGGGCACAGCCACCACCGACAAGAAATACCAGAGTGAGTCCGACGCCCCGGGCGAAAACATGTTTTCTATTTACTAAGGTTATGTTTACGGTGTGTGAGCGGCGTCAGATTGTTCAGTGACCATCGCCATTTTCTGAGATTTTCGCGAAATTTATAATTTATCTGTGGCATTCTGCTTGTTTCAGATAAGTACGCTCCCTCTTTTGGAACTGGGAACCAGTACGCCTACTACCACGAAGAGGATGAGACCACTTTCCATCTAGTGGACACCACTCGAGTTCAGAAGCCTCCTTACCAACGAGGAAGATTCCGTGGAAACTTACGAAATGCAAGGTAAATTCTGCTGGGCGCTAAACTTCTTGGTTACTTATTCGAAGATAATTTTTGCAGGGGACGAGGAATGCGTGGTGGCATGCAATCGGGCATGACAGCGCTGGGCAAAAGTGTTAAGTCTCGCGATCAGCGCCGCGGAAATACCAGAAAATGGGGCAATCGAGGACCTCCACCAAAAATTCGTGATGCTTCTGTTACGGTTCGTCCCGACTGGTCAACCATTGAGGAAATGGACTTCCCGAGATTGACGAAATTGTCCCTGCCCGCCATCAAGGAGGGCGAGGATATCGCTACTTGTGGTACTCTGGAGTACTATGACAAGTCATATGACCGCGTAAACGTGAAGAATGAGCGTCCTTTACAAAAGGTGGACCGCATCGTCCACACCGTCACAACTACGGATGACCCCGTCATCCGACGCTTGTCCAAGACAGTCGGAAACGTCTTCGCCACGGATGCTATCTTGGCTACAATTATGTGCTGCACAAGGTCCAATTATTCCTGGGACATCGTTATTGAGAAAATTGGTAAGATATTCCTCGGGACAATTTTGGCGATATTCACCTATATTTTTAAATGTCTATCTCCGATTCTAAATTTGATCCACAGGCGATAAACTTTTTATGGATAAACGTGACAACACTGAGTTTGATCTGTTGACCGTGAACGAGACATCTGTTGAGCCTCCGCAGGACGACAGCAATTCTCTCAATTCCCCAAGGAATTTGGCAATCGAAGCAACTTTCATTAATCACAATTTCAGCCAGCAAGTTCTGAAGAACGCAGAAAAGGAGGCAAAATTCAAGTTTGATGAGCCCAATCCATTTATTGGAGAGGAGGAGGAAGGCGAAGTCGCCAGTGTTGCGTATCGCTACAGGAAGTGGGATTTGAATAATGGAATTGTAAGTTTGTTCAGTATCTATAAATATTTGGTGTACTATTCGGTCCCTCTCACAGGTTTTGGTAGCTCGCTGTGAACATGACGCTGTTCTTCAGTCTCCAAATGGTGAGCCGCAGTTCCTTACAATCAAGGCTCTGAACGAGTGGGACTCGAAATTGGCCAATGGCGTTGAGTGGAGGCAAAAGTTGGACACGCAACGTGGAGCTGTGCTAGCTAATGAATTGAGGAACAACGCTTGCAAGCTTGCCAAGTGGACTGTTCAGGCTATTTTGGCTGGATCCGATCAGATTAAGTTCGGTTACGTATCGCGTGTAAATGTCAGGGACTCATCCCGGCATGTTATCCTCGGGGTGCAGCAATTTAAGCCGCAAGATTTCGCTACACAGATCAATTTGGGCATGGACAATGCCTGGGGTATTTTGCGGTGTATTATTGACTTGTGCATGAAGCAAAAGGACGGAAAATATTTGATCATGAAAGATCCAAACAAGCCTATGATCCGTTTATATGATATTCCGGATAATACTTTCGAAACTGAAGGATCCGAGGAGTCTGGAGACGAGGGTGAGGCGTTCCAGAGCGTTTATTCTTACGGACCCAACAACGTTAAGCGACCCTAAATTGCACTAACAATATATAGGTAATTTCCTAATTAAGCAAAACTGTAGAGATTACCAGGGCTGTTGGTTCGCTAAATTATAAATTTATATGCATTAAAAGTATATGCGGGAAATCTGCCTTTTACCTATTTCTTTTTCCTATCCTCAACACATAATTTTTCCTATAAACATTGTAAGAAATAAGGAAGTGCATTTTTCTTAATCACTCTTATGAAGAGATTTAACTTTGAAATTATTTCTAAAGGGTCAATAAATAAAACAAATATATTGAATTGGAAAATATTCTTATTTTTTAATGCCATTGCAAAATATCAACAAAACGTTTTTAGATTTAATCAAGATCTGCGAGTGCATTATTATTTTATTTACTTTTTGCTTGATTCGATCATGTACCCGGTAGTTTGCTTGCGGCTTATGTCTACCACAAATTTATTTTGTTGAATGACTACAGCAACACACGCTAAAAATTTCAAAAATGTTTCAAACTAGCTTAGTATCATGATAACAGTAAATCGATAATCCATAAATAGTAATAAATTTGAATATAACTTTTTTCTTTTGGTATTTGCTTATAGAAAGAGCTTTAGGATAGACACGTGAAAAAATAAATTAAACCGATTTAATTAGGAACAAGTAAATGGAGGGTTGGTTACTCAGTGATTGCTTTGAGTTTGCGATAAAAATTATCCAACAGTCCAGCCAATGTTAAACAAAAGCCACGGCTAGCAGGCACAAGTGGAAATTCGGGTGGTGTAAAGCTTTTTGGTGATGTATTTAATTTATCTGCAAAAAATAAGCTCGTACATTAAAATTGGCGAAATAATTTAAATAATTCACCTTGAGAAGTTTCTTGGAGTTGGGAATAATCCATCCAGCCCTTGATGCGTTCGTACATCGTTTTTCCACGCTCCTTAAAGTGGAGGATAATTTGATCCCGGAAAATTTCTGGCGGTGATGAGATAAGTTTCGTCATTGACTGGACCAGTTTTATTATAACCATTTCGTTATACATTCGCGAATTTTCCTTGCCTTGTTGCGTACCTAATTAGCATTAATTGTGTATAAGAATTCAACCTGTAAATAATTCACAACCTACCCTTTTGCTTTTCATAGCCTGCTTCGTTAAAATACGGTTCTGACACCAAGATGAGTCCTTGGATGGAAACAATTACTTGCAAAAGGGTGCTGTTCGAGCCCCAAACTTCGGAGTCTCGACCGGACCAAGTGCCGAGGAGAGAAACACAAACCTTTCCGTCTTCATATAAATTAGGATTAAGACGGTCCGAACAATAACTAACATAATAGCAAAGCGGAGGCATTTTTGGATATTCGCGACCAAGCTGAATATCGAAAAAGAACATGCCATCTTCATATGGAGTTTTCTTCGGTCCTTCTATCATTACGCTGACTAAATCCATGCGGTCTTCAAAAACACTAGAATTCAATAATGTTTTAATTTTTGTTTGAGCCTTTTTTTAATGATTTTGAATTTAGATATAAGGCAATTGAAAAGGTTGCTATCAGTATTTTGGGCATTTAATAAATACATTACTGTTTAATTAATATTAAAACTTACCGAACCCACACACCAGGAGGTAGGGAATTTCGCAATAATTTATGTTCCCGTCGCACAGCCTTATAGTACTGTTGTGGATTTGCTGGATGAAAGATGGTCAAATGAAATTTATGAGTGCTCGGGGCAGTCTCCAGGATTTGAAAGCATTCCAATGGCACTGCAGGCACCAATGGAGTAGTAATTTGTTTTTCTGTCTCTTCAACTGGTGTCTCAATAGGACTTTGGGGTTCATCACAAATAGCAATTGCAACGGGAAGATCTTCCAGAGTTTTCTCCTCGACATCATATTCGACCACTTCGCTAAGATTTAAGTTATCTTTGCAGTATTTTTGCTGGATTTCCTGCAATGCTTTGACTAGTTGTGCTTTAAGTAAAGCGCAGAGCCGAGCACAGACATATTCAGGAGTATCGTCAGTTAACTCAATGCTACTGCAAGAAATCGATTTTTGATCGTCAGCTACTTTTAATTGTGACATAGTAGTCTCATTAGTTAAATCATTAAAGCTTGCGTAGCTAGTGGAGCTGCTGCCATCATAGTTCTCGTTTCTCGAGTAGTTTCCAGAATCCTCCTGAGAAATGTTGGCCTTTTTTTTAGAGCTCTTTTCGTTAAACTTGTTTAGATCCTCAGTTTCCTGAGTGGCTTTATCAATATTAGATATAACGCAAGAGAGTAATTTATTCTCGTAACTACAGCTAATGTTATTTAAATCTGAATTATTACTTTGAATTATTGCAACAGACTTTTTTGCGTTAAGCGAGGCAGAAGTAACTATTTCAGTATTGCTAAGTTTCGTTTCTTTGGGGTTTGTGGTTAAAGCGTCGATCCCATCCTGGCTTCCAATCTGCAGGTCAGGCTTACTGGTTTTCTTTTTAATACACTTATATGGCGTAGACGTTAAATTTAATATTACTTTAGTTGTATAGTCCTTAACTTGGGCTGTATTTTCACTAGTCGATATATTATTTTGAGCATTATTCGATGAATTAAGTTTAGAATTCGGAGACTGATTAAAGAGGCGATTTTTTTGATCTTGAGCTCTTTCAGCTTTTGTTTGGTTTCCGCCCTTTTTAACAGGCTCGAGGAGGCCCATAAAATGATTTTCATGAAAGAACGAAGTATTCATTAACCTATCTAAATATCGACACTTTTTATACACAGCCAAGAGTTTTCGCATTACCTGCAAAAAGAAAAAGTCATATTAACAACTAATTGGTAATAAAGTCATTTACCTCATGATTTTGCAAGTTGGGGTTTATAATAAATATCTCCTCTAGTCGTGCTATTGCTACGCGTGCACGTTCCAAATTAGCTGATAATTGCGGTTCAGAAATGGATTTTTGCGGAATACCTCCAGGCTCGCTGACTTCACTTTCGGTCTCCCATGAATCATTCTCTGACTCATTGTTACCCCAAAAATTGTTGTCCGCATCGTATTGTCCTACTTCAAATAAATCCTGTGGCCAGCACATGCTAATATGTCCATCCACCCACCAAACTTTTACGCGCCCATCAATGTAATTATCTATTATCTGCCCAGCAGTGCAAGTCGCATCTTCGCCAACAAAATTAGCAACACGAATAACTATTGTTCCAGGACGGTACTGGAAATCTGGGTGATCTTTAAGATCATAGACGCTCACCTCTGTTTCCCCAGTGTAAATTGGTCTAAAGTGTTCCAGTGTGATATTTGTAGCTTTTGAAAATTGACATTTTACTTACTTTGGCTCATCAGTAGAAGTGTAAGTTGTGAACCATTTCACTCGTGCGGTTCGACCTTGATGATCTACTATCTGGATAACTCCATAGTCACGGAATGAAACGTCAGCGCCTTCTACGCCAGACAAAACGAAATCCCCAGGAAAAAATTCCTGTTAAAAAAAATATAGTTAAGGATATAAAAACTAGATTTAAACACGAGAGAAAAATCAATATTCTTTAAATTTTCCATAAAATTGGTTACAGCTGATATATACGCAAATATTTTGTTATACTATTTTTTAAAAGAAGCATCATATTAGTTCGGTAGTTTTTTTCGCCTTCACTAATAAAGCGTCAACTGGATAGTTATACGGATTGAAGTTATTATAGGGAAAGTAACAGGGTACTTAGTGAACCAAAATACATAACATCTTTGATTTTTGCATTACCCCATGAATTACTACTTTGTTCTCATAGTAATCTTATTTCGTATAACCGTGTAGAAAGAAGTATTTGCTGTGCTGCTTGATCACGCATGAAGGGCCAAGATAAGAAACCTTAAATTAAGTAATTCTTGAGATGGCTGTATGCACGTGCTATAAGTAAATGTCATCAGGGGTGTAAAAGTAACTTTTGTGAACAGTTCCGCTTTTATTGTTTTTTAAAATATATTTATATGTAAAGAGCCGCAGACTTACGTGATCATCCAAGTGGTGAATTGGGTATAACTGAGTAGATGGTATTCCCGATTCAACAGTTCCGTCCTGCCAAACTACAGTAGCCGTGCTATAGACGACCAGAGCCTCTGTAACGATCTCATCTCCGACAGCGGGAATTTTACCAACGGTGTGTGCCGTCTTCTTAAGACGTTTAATTTGCTTCTTATGCAGGAGAGGAGATCTCTTTGGACTACTTTTAGGTGTTGGGCTGGAACATGTCGATATTGTTGTGGAACTATCAGCAATTGAATTATCATCGACATCTTCCTCTTCATCGTCAGTTTGCCAATCATCTATTAAATCCGTCACCTCCTCCTTGTTGTCGCTTGTTGTATTCGCATGCACATCCTTGCCATCTGTATTTTCAGTCTCTTTTCTCTCCTTACGACTAGTAGTATCTAAATTAACACTTTTCACAATTTTTGGACACACACTGGAATTATTTGACGATTTTGATTTCCTATCACTCTCTAGAGTTGTGTTTGAAAGTTTTATCTTAATTTTATCGCCTTGTAGTGGCGCTTTGGTATTTTTGCTTTGGTTTTCTTCTTTCTGCTGGTGGCTTAACAAGAGCTTATACTTAATAGCTGTAGCAGAACATGTTGTTATTATACAATTACTTTTCGAAAGATTAAAGGACTAGCTTACCTTGTTCTTTCTCCCAAAGAGACTTCCGTACGATAACATCACAGTCAGTTATTTTCAGGTAATTCTTATCATTGATTTGGAGCATGCACGATTCGAACAGATTTAGGCGCTTAAGTCGCTGAAGGTCATCTCCGGTTACGTATGGCTTAGGTTGTTGCAAGACTCCTGCTTTTAAATCGGACCCATCTTCCGATAACGCCTTGCACTGCCAATGAACCCACACTCCTTCGATATAAACGGATTGGACAACGAACTAAGGATAAGGGGGAAAATTCATATCTTGAAAAATTCTAAGATTTTTGTTTATTTACCTTCCGCGCAATCGGCTTTCCTTTTTTATTCGTTTTGAGGACGATTGACGGAGTAAGTAGTTTCACATTATCCAGCGATTCGATTCTACCAGTGACGGTCTGCCCCGGATAGAAAACGGTGTCCGCGAATAGGCCGTTGCGAAATTTAGTGTTGGCTTCCTTTAATTGACCTAGGTCTATATCGGAAACCTCAAGAATAGCACCGCACGACGATCTGAGGTGGAATCATTAGTGACTTGCTATGGGATGCAAATCTGAAATCAGCAACTTACTTGAGTACAACTTTTTCGTTAACGCACTTTGTGCTCCCCACCCACGAATCGAGGCAAACGGCATTGTCGCGGGGCATACGCACCAAAGGACGCAGCCGCTCGGCCATCACGTTCTTAACTACATATTTTGTTCCGACAACCCTGACGTCAGCCCGCATGTTAATCTCCCGGCAATAGCCTCGCTGGGTGTCTTTCCCGGGCACCAACCTTCTCACGACGTCCCCTGGCATCAGAGTCCTGTCAGCGAGCCCAACCTGTTAAATAAATAAGGTGTGAATCATTATATAACTCAAAAGTGGCATGTGCTTACGACTCGCTCCTGGAGGACCTCCTCCTTGCCTTCAGGATGCCAGGCGACACGGATTTCGCCCTTTGACAAAATATCATCGAAATCGTCCTCCTCATCGCTGGAAAACGCCTCCGAATTCTCAAGGACCAGCCCAAATTTGACTCGTCCTTTCCTGTCAATGCGAAACACCTCGTCCTCGTAGAAGTATTGATTGTCGACAGTTCCAGGCGTAGGAGGTGCCGCTAGGTTGCTAGCCATAGTCAATTGAACATTAGTAAGCACTGATCGATGACGGCCGTCTCCCCTGCCGGAATTGCCTTTTTTCACGTGCTAAACTAACAGAATAACGGTAAGTATTTGAGAAGTTGGAACGGTATACCTAGGATGGATTTTGACGGCTAACTATAGAATTTGTCCTACCACTGAACCGAAAATGAGGATACTGCTGTTGTTAGCTAGTTGGCCATTAGCGGCACTAGGTTCTCATTGTTCCCTGCAACAATCGAACCGTTTCGATGGGAAATTTCGAAATATAACGAATTTTTTTAAGGTTTTTTAGATTTGCGATTTTTTCTTATTTGCGGCTTAGCGAATTCGGAATAAAATAACGGAAATTGTAGAGCTTTATTGAAAATGCCAAATTTGAGTTCAGTAGGCACAGACCACTTTATGTATATCTATTTTTAAAGAAAATCTTATTTTCGGCTAAGAGTGAATTTTCCTTTTAAAATCATTTTCACCTATAATTGATTAGATTTTAGTAACAGTTGGAGCTGGATTATAATTCAATAAGTAGCAGGTATGTTATGCACTAAAACAAAAGTTTTGTTTAACATCGGTGTTAATAGCAAACTTTTTCCTTAAAACCGTTTTGTTCTAAGCGAAAAGAGCATACAAAAACCCTTTTTAGATGAAAACGCTTTAACAACGTTTTTAATTGTTTAAGAAATTTAATTCAGTCACCTTTGACTTCAATTAATGCTTCCGTTTACAGTGGCTAAAATAATTCGATAGAGAAATCCAATTTTGATGACATGTGTATGTAAACTAATTGATATCAAAGGTAACCAATTTGTCTAGTCAACCAAGTTTCTTAAGTTGAAAATTTGCGTTACAAAATTTTGAAACTTAATCTAAAACTTTAAGTGTAATTAGCCAATTAAATGTACTGCACAGCTTAAAGGAAATAATTTGATACAACTTTAGGATACAATTAAAAGAGATGAATTATTTTTTGTGAGAAATTGTTAGTTATAAATAAAATATCCTTGGCTACTACAGTAGGGTTTTTCGTCAACGATTTTTATTTATATGAGTCACAAAGTTGTTTTTCAGCCTATGCTCTCAGTTCCTTAACCAGTATATTATATATTAAAAACAGAGTTCGAGCTTAACTGGCTTTGAAGAGACTCAGCTGTGAAAATTCCATTCAACTATTGTATGAAAAATATTTGCGTAAATACTATTCTTCTTTAAATATGTGGTATGTATTTACTTCCTATTATAAGTTCCATCAAAATAATATTATATATTTTTACTTTAAGATTATGAGTCAAATACGTTAAATAATAAGATGAGCGAGATACCACTGGTTTGATAAACGACAAAATCCTCTTAGTTATCGCATTCTACCACCATAGGCGAACTATCTGGTGAATGTCTAATTCCAAAACTGTATGCTGGACCGCTGTCTCCGGGTTTGTAATTTTTCAAATCGTAGGCCATAGGTCCTGGGCTGACACGCTTATCTTGGGCGGTGGTTCGTGCCGCCAAAGAATACGCAGGGGGTCTCGTACGAACAAGACTTACGTCCCCCCTGCCGTACGCAGCTGGACCGGGAGATTGATTTTTATCACCTGGCAGGGTGGTTCTTTTTCCCCTAAAGTGTAGTTATATTAAAAAATTAATAAAATATTGAAGAAACGGATAAGCAAATGACAAACATGCTATATGCAGGAGCTCCGGGTTTCACGAAGTGTACTCCATATAAGTATGTATTGGGCCCAGGAGTTTTATTTTTATTATCTGTAAAAGTCCTGCCAGCCAAACTATATGCAGGAGCACGTTGCTTATGAATCTCTGTTTTTCCGCTAAGATTGTATCCAGCTGGACCAGGACCCACGTTTCGATCTAGTTTTGCCGAGGTATAAAATAAATTAATAAAGACAAATTGTTTAAATTAAAAGTTTACCCTTAAGACCCGTTCTATCATGTAAGGAGTATGCTGGTATGTTAGCAGGCCCATAACGATTAAGCTTATCTGGTTTGTAGGCAGCAGGACCTGGACCTAAATATCTTTCTTTCATGCCACTTCTTAATCCGAACGAATATTGCGGCCGTCGAATTTTTGTTACATTGTGTTTTTCATATCCAACACTCGTTGGAAGCATGTAAGCAGCAGGTCCAGGGCCTAAGATTTTTTTACTTTTGAAAATGGTCGAGAAAATTCTTAATATTACCTCTATTTTTCGCCATCTCAAAATTTCGTATTTAAATTTTGTAATTTCCAAAAGTCCGAAAAATTGTAGTTATGTTACAGTCAAAAATTTTGAAACCGAATAATATGTGTTTCTTAATTTAGTATAGATGTCATAATGAATAAAAACAAAAAACACATGCCATTTTTCATCGGCACCTACAATTTTAGGATTGTGAAGTAAAAAGTGCAAGTGGAAGATTTCTCATAGGACACCATGCTATGGAACAAAGTATGTTACAGATTAGTTACAGCAATATTAGAAAGATCAGATTTAAAGCAAATATTGAATACAATTTTGGCGACGTTGTAGCTTTAGAATTATGAATTCAGAATATATATGTATTAGTTCTAATATCACAAGTAGATTTCATGTTTTAAGAAAAACGATATATGTGCATAAATAAAAACACAACTAAATGTAATTTTGGTTTATTTTTATGAAAACGAAACTTTCAACAATTATGAACACAAATTATTCTAGTGCGCTGTACAATCTTTTGTAATCGGCTGTAGCTTCAGAATGTTCAGTGAGTGGAATTTGGTTGACCTTCGGTAAATAAACCTATAAAAAAAAAGCAGCAATAAAATTATAGAAAAAGTGCTAATAAATTACATTTAATATAAGGCGTGAGTAATAAACACTGAATGCTGGTGCATAAATCAAACTTATTACTCCCATGGACCTCATTAACCAAGGAAATCCGATGCTTTCAGCGAGTTCACCTCCAATTAGTGGCGCTAGGGAAGATGAGATGAATTCATGTGAAAGTCATCAAATAGAAGTTTGTAACAATTACCAAAGCAATATGCCAGACTAACAGATGTTTGTTGAATAGCATAAACAGTGCCATAGCTCGACATAAAATCAGTGGTTGTTGAATCGTCATCGTTGAGGCTAGCGTCGACAAAAGAAGCTAAAAGTGGAACTAGCGCGGCGTCGACTATTCCTATACCAAGACCAAGTCCAAAATGAGGCAAAAGAAGTCCATACACCGTAGTCGCACTGGGAATCTTAAACACGTAAATATACATGAACAAATCTTTAGGGTTACCTTTCTAAAGGTTACCATTATGCAGGAAAAACCAATTAGAATAAGAGATATGCAGGAAGCTTTAATCTGCCCAAAATTGTACGCAATTGATCCAAAGAAGTTTGTACCAATGAAGTATCCTACGGAATCTGGGATAAACACTGTTCCTAGTTGCCACTTTTTTGGGTGTAGATTTTCTAAAAGCCAAATGGGCAGACAAGGTTCCAATATTGCCATTGTTGATGTGGAGAGCAAAATTGTAATTACTATTGCGATTATCATTTTATTCTGTAGAAGAGGCTTCCACTTTGGCTTATCCGGTTCAATAATAACCTAAAATCATTTCTTTAAAGAAAATCTATTTTGAATAATTTAATAAGTGTGTCACCTCTGGTTTAACTGATAAGTCCATGAGAATTATTTGAGCAACTAAAAGAGTAACATTTACTCATTTAAGTCATTATTATTTTTTCTGTATCATTTAACTTTATTCAATGTAAAGGTTTTAACTACATATGTAGTATATTAGAGCCAATAAATCGTTGTAAAATTCTCACATATAAATACATTTATTGAAAGCCGTCTAATGGCAGTAGAAAAAGGAAACTAAATTATTTAACAACGCTTAATTATTTTGTTTTTTATAATCATTTGAATGGTGTACATAGCTTCAACTTTCAGAGATCTTCAGTGTTTCTGCGTTGTCTTTGGCTACGGTTTTTTGCCATCGTAGTATAACGAATTCATTTTCATATTTAAAAATAATTACACGTCCAAGGTACAAAATTTGTTAATTTTGGCTTACATGAAACATACGTGGACAAATTTTCTATATGGGATAATCTAAAATTTTATATTAAAACATGTTTTACTTACTAATATTGATAAAGATGACGACGGCTAAGATATAAAATGGTGCAGACTTTCCAACAAAATCATATAATATTCCACCAATTGGATATCCCCACAAAACACCCAATGCAATACTTCCTAAAACAATGCCCATCACTTTTGACCGCTTGTCCTCTTCTGGATAAAGCTAAATAAAATGACAAAATATTGTAAAATTTATATTTTAAGATACGGTTCACACCTGAGCGACCAAGCTCATCCCACAAACGCCGATACATGCCGAACCGATGCCTTGAAGAGCCCTAGCAATCAATAATGTAACATATGTTTCACCAGCAGCAAACACTATGATTGGAAAAATTTATCTTTTGTGTTACAAAAGAGCAACATCAAAGTGAAAATAGAACTAACCAAGAGAGGAGATGAACAGGCACAAAGTTCCCGCAACAATGGGCAGCCGATAACCACATTTAGTTGTCAATCCACCCACTATGGGGTTGCAAATTAATTGAATCAGTGCTTTCATGGCCAACAGGACTCCAATTGAGCCGTTCTCGCTGTTCAGGACATTATCACTCACTTCACTTTGACCGCTGTCTGGTGCAGGGTTAGTTGTAAAATTCACCAGGGATTTACCAGGAATAGGATGCTTTGTCAGAATTGTTGGGACATAATGCAAATCGAAATTTTTATAAGCGATGCTCTGAGGCATCGAGTACATTGATCTATTTTCAATTCGCACCAAATAATCCGGAAGGATTGGCACTGAAATTAAATTAAGCGTAAAAAGTGTAGGGTTGAAGGAGATTATGTTCGCATACCAATAACAGTCAGAAGGACGTTATCCAGAAAAAGAGCAAGGTAAACAATCACGACCACTCCGAATCTGCTTTGATGAGATACACCGGGATAACACTTTTCACTTAACATTGCACTTGTTGATGCCAACTACGAAACTGAGAATGCTCTGAATATTTTGTAGAACTGGGACTCTATCACATATGGACCGATCCACGGCAATTGTCCGACTCAACAGGTGTTTCCTCTGAGATAAGGCAGGCGTTTGTGGAAGGGTTTGTTGAGTTCCCTGCTATTTATAACGTCTTGCGATATAGCATTGTTCAGGCGCTTTGTCCTATGAATTCCTGAAAGCTCTCTACAAGGATTTTCCGATAAAATGGCTAAAACGCGACGAACTCTGCGCTCCAACGGGGTATACTTCATTACTCTGTGCAATTGTTTTATTCCAGTTGATGACTTCGAATGGGAGGAAATTCAATTATTACTACGGCATATGGTACAATCTATTGTACAATAGGAGCCTGTGATGTGGGCACCACTGCAGTTACCGGAAAAGATATAAGTTTTGAAATGTTCTCAAACATTTATTATCTTTCCTTTGATTGGCCTTTTATCATTTAATTCACATAAGTATATACATATAATAGGTACATATGGAGTATGAAATATACCAATTCGAGGATTAATTATTGTGTTTTAAAAATCAACTTTATATGCTATTAAAATTGCCCTAATAACATTTAATTTTTGATAATAAAATGAAATCGAAATCATTCAATGTAAATTTATTTGTCAGGATATATAGAATATAAAAATTTAATGTACCTATGGTATTTAACCAATATTTGGAGAAAAAAATATCTAATAAATACATATTAATATCTTTGAAATTGTTCGCATCTTAAATATATTTAGGTGCATCAGTAAATACAGCCGATTATTCTTCTGAGAGATTTTAATGAAGATTTCGCAATCTTAGCAATTTGTTATTTTTCTACTTGATACTTAATCACTTAAAAGAGAATTGACAATGGCGAACCAAGAATCAACAACAAGCTATATCTAATTTATTTCAAGTGGTGTTTATGTTTAAATAAATTTAACAAATATGCTTAAATACTTGTGATTATAAAATTGGTAAACAGAACTGAAGATTGTTACATGTCAAAAAAAAAATTTATCATCCGATAATGTAAGTTAAATACATATAAATACTGTTAAATAACTACTTAATTAATTAGCTTAATTTTGGGAATCACATTTTGAATGTTCCTAAATAATAATGTAATTATTTTTAATTCGAATTTAGTTCCACTGAATAATGAGTTTAACTAAGCGCGAAACTCCTCCAAATTAACATTTCTGCCTCTTTATGAATTGAACAATTATGGTCATTTTAATTTGATTTTGTCATTATCGCTTGTATTTCCCCTTTAAAAAACATGTTACCCCCCTAAAAACATCAAGTATTGCATTTTAAATTAAACTGATTGAATCCCAATTGATATCTGTTATCATCCGATAAAGGGAAGTACTGCAGAAAAAATGAAAATTGCCGAATGTTTGTTGTTTCGTATCAGTCGTCGTCGCAGTAGTTTCAACTTTAACGCGAGAGCTCTTAACAGCAACATAAAAAGGCGATACAGTCACATCACTGAAACTTTCACGAAGTGATCTGTATGTTGTGCCGGTGGTCAGTTTAGTGTATGAAATTCGTCGCATAGTGCCAGTTCTGTTTGTGGTCAGTTTATTCGTGAGTTTTTTTGAATGATCGTAACGCATCTGATGGAATGAAAATGTATCTTCATCGAGTATTGTCTGTGCTCTTTCTGCTGTATAAGACTGCGAATCGTAAGTGCAAAACACTTTCTAAACAAACAATTATTTGACTACTGCTGCGTAGAATAGCCGACGTTTTGGAGCAGCATAATTAGACTGTCTTGTATTCGATATACGGCAGTGAATTATGCAGAAAGTATAATAATTTGGATTAATATCTTTTCATGTGTGACTCGCAGTGCTCCCGTGTATCCCACGGGACTATCCTTCCGGGACGGTATGTGTATGCAATTCGAGTTATTGCGACTTTCTGGATGATGTTGGTCCGGAGAGGCCGGGTGAATTTATTTTGGTGTCGTCGTCGAAAGTGAGTATTTATGTTGCACTTAGGCCATTTGCTGGTTGCAAGCAATTAAATGCGGGATACATTAACTATAGTCAAATGCGCGTCGAGGATGAGGATTATTTGTGCTTAAGAATTTTTCATGCTAAATACCTTCTCATTTAGGGTGGTCTGAGATTTTTCGTTGCAGCCGGAAAAGTAACACCAACTGAAAACCCGCCAACAGTTCTCTTGAGGGAAAGACGTGGTAAGTTATTGGTTTTTCATAAAAAATTTAATTTACTCAGTTACGATTATTTTTTAGTAGATATGAAATAAGGTTTGCAAATTAATATTATTAATATCCGCTGTAATATTCGTTAGATAGAATTTAGTTAAGTACCTAAAAAATTTGATTAGTACCTACTGTTCTATTAGCTATGCTTTATTTAAAGTTTATAAAAATATTCCACTTTTAGTGGAACCGGGTTTGAAAGATTTATCAATTTCAATGAATATTTATAATGTATTATACATATTATTATTTTTCAGCAAATACTTTCACAACTTCTATTGAAGTTGACAGAACTAAAACTTACCAAAAGATCTATGGTTTTGGTGGTGCGTTCACTGGAGCAGTTTCTTACAATTTGGACAAGTTATCGAAAGATTTACGTCATCACATTTATCGGTATTTAAGGAGATGGTTTTTAAATACTACTATATACATATAATTATTTTTAATTTTCATATCATAAATTCAGTTCATACTTTTCGAAAACAGAAGGTATTGGATACTCTTTTATTAGATTATCAATTGGAGGTTGTGATTTTGATTTGAAGCCCTGGGCGTATAATGAGATCCCAAATAAAGACGCCAGTTTGAGCAATTTTACTAAGCTTGATGCGCGCGATGAAAGAAAAGTTAGTAACCGTGTTATTTTATGCAATTAAATGCACATTGCTAAAAATACTTGATGGTACATTGATAGGTCGAGCAACTGAAAGATCTGATGGCGGTGTCGAGTAATATCGACATAAAATACTTTGGATCTGCTTGGAGCCCACCGCCATGGATGAAAAACAACAACGCTTGGACAGGGTTAAGTTGGCTCAAGAAGGAATACTATCAAACTTGGGCGGATTATCATATTAAGTAGTGCAGGCCATAAAATATGTTTGTAGTACGATTTTATTAATTTCACATATCGCTTTCCCTCACAGATTTATAGAGCTAATGGCTGCTAAAAATATATCTATTTGGGCAATATCAACTGGAAATGAGCCGTTAAATGGCATCATCGCATGGATGTTCGTTCGTTTTATGAGTTTGGGATGGATAGCTGAAGATCAAGTAGAAACTCCATTGAATATATTTAGTCGCTTAATAGGATCATTTTCTCGTCTAGGGAAGATGGGTTGGCAGAAATTTGGGCCCAACTATCAGGAAATCAAATTTCAAGAATGTAAAACTGTTTTCAAATGATGATCAACGCTACACATTCCCTTGGTGGTTCCGAGCGGTACTAAAATAGACTCAGTCTGGTACAAATCTAAATAATTTTTATTTTGTTAGATGGAACGGGCAGAAAAAGGTTCAACTTCTTATCTTGATGGTTTAGCTGTCCATTGGTATTGGGACGATTTCATTGGATCATCTACTTTGGATAGGGCTCATAGTTTGTATAAAGACAAATTGATAATAAATACGGAGTCCAGTGTTGGTGATAAACCATGGGAAAAGCATGGACCTGAATTAGGTTCTTGGTCCCGGGCTGAAAAATACTTCAAAAGTTATTTGGATGATCTGCGCCACTGGGTGAATGGGTGGATTGACTGGAATATTGTGTTGGATGAGCAAGGCGGACCTAATTATGTCAAAAATTATGTTGATTCCCCTATAATCGTAAACACAACAAGTAAGATAACGTCTAAATAACATTATTTATTGTACACTACTTTTTATTATTTGTTTGTTACAGGCGGCGAAGAAATTTATAAACAACCGATTTTTTATGCTATTGGGCATTTTTCGAAGTTTATTACAGAAGGATCTATACGTATATGGTCTTCTGAACCTAAGAGCAGTATTTCAACTGTTGCCTTCCTAAGATTAGACGGAAGTGTAGTACTTATTATTTTTAACGGGTATGTATGTATTTCAGCTTTCAAAACAGATATATGTATAAATGTATATGTATGTATATATGTAAAAAATTGTGAGATATTTTTTTTAAAGAAAACAATAGCAGAATGGGGTTTACTGATTTCGAATTGGAAATGCCGTGCAAGATATCAAAATTAGGAATTTTAATGCAGCAATTGAGTTTTAGTTTCAAAAAATTTCCTGAAAATTGGTATATAAGGTAGAGTCAACTTTTTGGAAATTCAATTAGGATCAGTTTAAAATAGATAAACGAACATTTTTTAGTGATATGATGATGATGATATGTCACAACCCTTGTGACGTTGTTGTTGTGATTGAAACCCAAATCAATACCTGTTAGAATTTTGTAATGTTAATATTTAACTCATATTTGCTTTAAGTAATGAATTCTACTACTTTGAAATACTATGTATTTGTCCATTGAGTCTAGAATGAATTAAGATCTAAGTTATTTTAATTTCAGACGAGATAGCACTGTTGAGCTGAATATTTACGATAAACTTAGTGGGAATATTGTGATCAACATTCCGGCAAGATCATTCCATACGCTCGTCTACAAGTAAAGATGTCATGTTGTGGCGTATCACGATCATAAATAAAATTGTCAAAAATAAATTTAATACATTTTAATTGCCTGTTCCCAATATAAAGCGATGCACATTTCCCCCATTTTTAGTTGAGTGCGAAACGAAATTATCCCTAAATATTTTCGACTCGGTGCTATGCTCCCGGTGCATGCCATAAAAACGAGGTCTTAGCACGTTTTAGAGATTAAAGCGAGTGCTGGCCGAAGATTTTCAAACAAACCCGTCACAGCTAATTGAGTCGCCGAACAAATTGACAAAATTTAACGACCGTTTCATTTGCCGGATGGATCCTCCTCCTGAAGTGAATGCTCGAATAGGCCGCCTCGGATGGGTGCCTGACAAGACTGTTGTGATTTGTCGCTGTCCTCCTTGATCTCCGGTGCATGAAGATTGCTTGAAAAGTGATATTTCTCTAATAGTTGGTGACGCCTTCGCATCCGCCAACGCTCTAGAAAATCGGGGAGAAGAATGCCAGCCAAGAGGGTAAAAGTAAAAAATTTAAACATAAGGGTTAACCTTTTTATGGGTTTTTAATTAATTTAAGAACATTCGAATTGATAAGGATTCTTGCTGTCTTTGCGCGCTACTTTCCTTTTCAGGAACATTTCCAATTTATGCAGCACCTACGTACAGAACTACTTTTTGCTCCACATTTATACGGAAACAAATAATATGTATGTACTAAAAGGGTTCTAATTTATTTGAAGACTTTGTAATATTTATTTAATAATTTTAAAGCCAATACAATTTTATGACAGAACTCAGAAATGGCATATTTTTAGTTATTCATTACCATTTTTTAATTTAACATCTATTTAGAAACAAAGTATAATTTTATATTATACTATTAGGTTTTTGAAATTAAATTAATTTTGAACAAATTTATCATGGACCAAAGAATTATTAAAAAAGTTCTTTAGGCTGACTTCGCTTGAAACACTAATCGCTGTATGTATGCATTCTGTTCAAGAATTCTGAACTTTTTTCTAAATCCTTTATAAATTTAATTTAACCTTCTGAACTTAATACCACCTTCTTAACATCAAAATTTTGAGAACATTCGCTCGTGAAGCAACTCAATGAAATGGCTTGTTTTTGGAAATGCTATGCTTATTTTTTACACAAAGGATGAATGTGGAAGACTTAAATCATATGGTGTGTATCAGTAAAACTTTTTCTGAAATTTTAGCCTTGTTTTTTCATATGCGGTAGTGTTTGTTGGCTGATGATTTTTATACATTTTTTACATCTTTTGTAACAATAGAAAAGTAGCACTCATCGTTTTGGTGGTGTCGATAATAAATATAAATCAAGAAACATCAATTGGAGTTCAATAGTTAGCAAAACGTTGTTAAAAAAGTGGTAGTAGTTTGAAGGAGTGAAGAAAAATTTTATCTGTCCGTAGACGGGCTTACGATGCACCACATAATTTTCAGATTCATTTGTGCACATATATAAAAAAATAGCTACATATAACTATAACTTAAATATAATATCAAAAGTTTTCGAATTTTAAGATACTTCCAGAAATAAAGTTATAACATTCGAAATTTTCAACGTGCCGCCTCCTCTTACATGTTTTGACAACACCTTAATATGCTCTTAAAGAGGCAGATTTATGTCAAGCATATCAGTGAAAATGAACTGAGGCATAAAATGTCGTTCGAATTACAAAACGCAGAGAAAGGAAAAATATGTAGCCGGATGTGACCTCTTAAGAAACCTATCGCTGAAAGGGACTGCAGGACGAAATGCATCCGAAATCCGGTGCGTGCCTGGGTCGGGACCAATCTCAGGGGAGTGCTAAACGAAAATGAAACAAAGTGCTTCTACTTAAAATTACATTTTATTGGCTCTAAAGAAGCACTTTAGGACTATTTTTACACCTTGACTTACTTAGTGGTAATTTTCAACTTAAAGTATTTTTGAATGTATATCTGAGAAAATATGTATTTTGCTCAGTTTTCCATATGCAATATTTTGATCATTCATTTAAGTTCTGAATTTTTTGAGAACTAAACGCTTGTTTTATAAGTGCCATATATTAATTGGCTTCTTTGTTTGTTTCTATATAAAAAGGACTATTTTAAAAACTAGTATCTATATTACACTTGGGCTCCACATTTTTGCGAGAAAGGTGTCACATTGTGGCTGGAATCAGTCGAACTACTGCTGATACTTTGTACTATTAAATTTAAGCATTCCAGACTAGATCCATTGGGAGGTGTGGTGTTATATTCTGCAACAAGAGGAAGGATTGATATTTATTGAATAATAACAATAGACAGAAAATATAGTGCATGTTAGTTCTTAAAGTTGATTTGTTAATTGTAAAAAATTATTTTGCAATTTACCTGAAATAGGGGCGTATCTATCCACATTTTTTGTAAATTGCTGTAATTTTTCTCGAAGAAAACTGCCGGTGTAGGAAGCCTGTAAATAACAGATATGGATTATACTGACGCGTAAAATAAATTATATTATTTATTACCAGTTTACAATTGCAAAATGAAAATTTTAGCTACATTTATTCTTGTGAAAACTGATATTACAGTTTTTGTGAGGATTATATTTTATATTTACTTAAGTTTTTTAATTTTTAAAAATGTTCTAATGATAAAAAATTGGTGTGTTTTGGGAGATGCTTTCAAGCTCATATTTTCGTTTCCTTCATGCGTATACATATGCATATTAAGCTCGTACTAAATCCGAATCCCGTTAATATAAAGTTAAACTAATATAATATATGTTTAGTTTTTTACATATTTTAAACAAATATCCTGTGTGATACTTACGCCATAATATGTTTAGCGAGAATTTAGTTATTTCTAAATTCAGCAACAGATACATAGTTTATAAACGTGTGCCCATTATAGAGAAAGACAATCAAAGAAGCATTCCCGCTTTCTAATTAGTGTCTTTTGTCTAATTATTTGCAGAATAATTAGCAGAAATCACATGTAAAGTGGGTCTCTAATTACGTGGCGATGTCAAAGTCAGCGCCAAGTTATTCTCTCTGCTAGCGTGACATTGGTGTTCATTTGCAATAATTAAAATAATGAAAACTTTGAGATCACCAACGCTGAGTTTTCTGCCCCAATGACATATTCCCCGATCAACAGTGAAATTAATTCTCTGGATATTTGAGATTTGTAGCATTCCCAGACGAAATGCACTCTTCGTATCTAAAGTAAAGGGGAATCGCTTCTATAAGCGATTCATCATTCCGTGGCACTATATCATTTTGGAAAGCTGCTCAAAAAGGAATAGAGCAAATGCAGGCGGTGGATCATGCTACATATGGTCGGTTGTGATCCTCGGAAAGGAATTGGAGCAAAAAAGTGTAAATCACATCGTATAAATCTTGCCCTTTCATAACGCTCAACCCTCTGTTTCATGTTTCAGCTTACATAAGAAAACCTGGATTAGGAGATTATTATGATCTTTCAAGAATATTTATTTTTACAAAGCTTCAAAGACAAGCCACTTTTTTTCGAATTGTAGGAGGATGAATATTTAATTTATTGAGCCTTGTTTGGTTGTCTTTATATTTAAAATTTATATATTATTATTTAGCAATTTTATGATTTCACATTGACAATTAAAAATATAAAAGATCGTTTTTAATTAACTTTAAAACGTAATGTAGATAAGTACATAATCTTGATCAATATTGTTGAAGTGTAAAAACAGCCTTCATCACTTGCATCAACTAAATTCAAAAATATTGTATTCGACCACATTTTCGAGTGGGTAATTGTGGAAAAATTAAATTTGAATTAATAATCTCGCCGCAGATTTGCGCCAAATGAGACATTTTGGCTTGTCCGCAAGTTGGCAATGTTTCACGTAAACAGAAAGAAGACTTTTCGTTTTCGGACAAATAATAAGTGATGGTTTGCAGGGGTGAAGAGATAATTAATTCTGTAGAAATTTTTCTCAAATCTGATTCTACATCAATCTTAATAATTATGCAATCCCCGTAGAAATGCCCTTCCGTACCCCGGCCAGTAAGACTTAACAGCCATGATTCACTTCATATGACTGATGGCGCAGAGTCGTGTGCAGTCTGCTCTCCTTTTAAAATTCCGGAGCTTCTTCGGTGAAATTTATGGTCATGTTTTTAGTAAATCTGTCCTCAAATTTAAACAGATCAGTATAAAACGCAGATTTGTTCCTCCGATGCTTTGGACATGCTACTGGTAACGTAGAAAATATCAAGAAAAGAAATTTTACTGCATATCCGAGGTATCTGTGCCCTCATCAAAGTGAAAAGATGCATACGTAACAGAAATAGATCCGTTCCACAGGCCACTTAATTTGATATTTAAGATGAAGTCAAAGTTAGCTAAGAGGCGCGAAGTAGACAACGCAACAGTCTAGTCTAGAATTCTAGAGGAATTTGGAATCTATTTAATTCTAATGCATGGACGCTTCTGCAGCTCGCTTTATTGTTATAAATTTCTATTTTGAAACCACATTTACTGACGCTTCACTATCATTGTTTTATTTTAAAATTATTCCAATTTTCAATATTCTATTTTTTACATTTATTAATTAAACTCCGGCACATATATTAGGGATAAAAAATAGATGATTTGTCAGTTAGAACATAAACATTTTGTATTTGAATACAAAATATCTTTCAAGTCGTAACGTTAATTGTAGCGTAATGTTTCTGCCTGTTTTGCTTTACAATATCATTGATTTTAAATTTGTACCTAAAAATTCTTATTATGTTTTATTTACAAAAATTAGGGCTTTTAGTAATTGTTGTAGCTTTGAATTATGTATAATATAAATTCTTCAAATGGAAGATTTAAAATTAAGTACTGTAGCTATTTCCCAATTTAGACTAATTGCAATTTTATATTAGTAAGCAGTAGCTCCCTTGATCTTTGAATTTTTTCAGGATCTTTCGATACCAAAGTGATGAAAATTTGGTTTTGAAATACAATGAATTTCCATACATTTTAGGAGAGATCAGTATTTACTATAATAAATATGCCAATAAAGTCAATTATTTTATAACTAAATAATGCAGGAAATCAGTAATTATTACGTAGCTCTTTTCGAGTGTTCGAAAATACTCTAAGGTTCTAAATGTTTCCAAAATCCTAGAGATTTTGATAACTTGTTACATATGTATATTAAATTAAACTTGCTTAAAATAAGGATATAGAAGAATTTTAAATTTACTCGGAACTCAATTGTAAGAAGATTTCCACGACACATGCACGACAGATGTTAATTAAATTTGAGTTAAGCAGTGCTGGAGTGAGCATTTAATTGGAATGATGATTCGTTTTATTTGCGCAGAAATAATAATTGGTTGTAGGTATAATTGGAAATTTTTCTCGTTGCTCGTTTGTTTAGAAAGTATAAATAAAACAGAAAAAGAAATGAAGAAGCCAATCCAGGTACAATTATAATAATAAAAATCATGATAAATCAGAATGGATTAAGGTCGAGAAGGCAGCAAAGATTATATTGTTCACCGCCATTCTTAGCTGACAAATAAATATCCCGGTTACAGAGTCATTTTCCAAATCGTTCGTGATGCTGAGATTATCCAAATGTAAAAATCCTAGGCCAGTGGTATATGTTCGGAGGGAAAATTTCAAAAATATTGCGTACAGCTACATCATCGAAAACCCAGAGCGACCAAAGACATTCAACTCGAGGAGGAACCTATTAATCGCCCACCAATCGTCAAATTGAACATTAATTATGGCACCCGCTAATATGTTACGCTGTCGCCTTGTGTCATTTTGATATTCATGCGAAGACATCTTTCTTAGGGTAAGTCACAGAGGTGCAACGGATAAATAGCTCTGCCTGCCGAAACTGTTGATTTCGGTTTGGTGTCATGTTTTTTGGGACGATTTGTATGTGTGCTCCTTTGATATACGCTGAGCAAAACATTTTCTAATACCGACAGATATTTATGGCTTTGTTTCAGGAGTGATATGCGACCACACAAGTTATTTTATAAGATTTTAAAATTGTCACCGCATTCAAAACATCTTCTGAGCAAATTTGCTGAATTTACCCTAAAAATAGTTGAACATTCTGGTGCTTGTCTATTTTGATACGTTAATATTATTTGAATGAAATAATAGGTTGTGCTTCTAGATAGTGTTGGAGAAAGCTTTATATTTATGTGTGGTATATTATATGTAGTGTTTTATTCGTACAGAAGTTTTTTCGTTATTTATGCAAAATTGTTTAGTCCATTTATGTTTCCAAAATCTCGCTTTGCAAACATGTACTATATTACATAAGCGTTCATCTTCCTCGGCCTAACAAACATTTCTCCCACCAGTAGAAATAGAGGAAAGTCGAAAAAACCAACACGATTTGATTAAAGATGTTCAGAGAAACAAATAAACGACCATCAAAGTTGGTAAGTAACGAAATGTACCAATTTGTTAATTTACCGTACACCCTTGATATTTGTCTGTTTGATTGAAATTTGGCCAGATGCCACAGCATACAAGTCCCGTGCACGCATAGGGACAGAAGCATAAGAGAAGCATAAGAGCATAAGACGACGTCCCCGTTTCAACAGTACGTTAGCTCACTCAACCTCAGTACACCACGCTGGTCTCTATGGTTTCTATGGTCTCTACGGTCTCTATAAATAAAACTCCGAGGTGAATTCATTAAATCCGTTTTAAGACTTATCCAACTGTGGATCGAAATGCTTTACGTAGCGTACATCATGCGACTAAATTGATGGAGCTCATCTTTTGAGAAAACATAAACTTTTCAGATGTGTATCTGATGTCATTGTGAAAAACAGACTAAATAAAACAGGTTGCTGTCGCGAATGTAGACTTTATTGCACTCGTTTAATAAGAAAATTATTGTGATAAAAAAATTGCTAATTTTAGGCGAATCTTACAGAATGGAGTACCGATGAGATTACTTATGTAAAATAAAAACTACTTTTCTAAACAGACGGTTACTTGGAAACAACGATTGCTGAACTATTTAAATCATAATTAGTAAATAATTTCAATTGTTTGTTTGTTGTTTTTATTTAATATACTTTTGAATTGATAATATATCGAGGTATTAATTTAAAATTTCTCTCCCGATTATCGTTAAATTGATTGTTACTTAGAAGGTTGGAGCCGATACGTTTAAAAGTATTGAATGTGTTTTACTGAACACGATTTTCAGGATAATTGTTTTCATGTAAGAATGAAATGATCACACATGTATAGTAGGAGCGTGTATATGTATAAGTGAAAGTAGGCACATACTTTAACAATTTTGAGCTCAATATGGGGCCTTAATCCGGTTAACCGAATTTCTTTCCTTACATCTTTGCAAAATTATAGGTCTTTTGTCCGTTATTTTTTGGATTATAATGAATATTTTTAGACTTTTGTTTCGCAAAATGGGTAAGGACTTATTCTAAAAAATATGTAAGAACAGTTGGGCTCAATTGAAAGGAAATGCATTACAAGAAAACTGATTTCTTCCTTCTGCAAAACTGGATGATGTATTTCTCCTTCAACATGACACTTTTTGAATTAACTAATGAAATTTTCAACACATTCGCTTTCTTCCGAACAAATAGAAGTAATTATAATCCTTGTTTTAGTCAGTTCTAGAGCACATTATATACCTAAAATTATTCCTCTTCGCTTTTATGGTTTATGAAATCCAACAATTTTATTCTTCACTAATTTTTGCTGTAGATATTAATTCATGTGCAGATACAGACACCAAAGAAAAGACACTCTTTAGTTCCCCAGTAAATCGTCACCCATATCGAGAATCATGTTCGGCAATTTCTCAGCCGTCATGATGTGAAATGTTTTAAGTCATCAGGATTCCAATGACGATAATATGTTCAAGTCAAAGTACAAAGGGCTCCAAACACAAAAACCATGTCTAAATGGTTCATGTGAGCGTAACATGCTCCCGAAATCGACTTTGGTATAGTGGCATAGTGTGGCTTGGAAGAAACAAAAAACAGAAATAGCCGAGCTAGTCTTTGGCGGAAAATATCTTTCCTTTTACTATTTGAGATTTAGGTGACAACTTTGGTATAAATCAAAGTTCTGTTTTGACTTGCAGCTTCCTTTGCTGCATCACCTCGGTCGCACTAAATTTTTTCCCCTTTGAATGGGACGTGCTGTGCGGTAATCATAACTTAGGATTTAAGTATTAATAAGTCTATTTTTTCGTCATGGCACCAGCATTGCTAGGCTCTGGTATCATTCGCAGTATATTTAGGACATAGTCTTGAAAATTCGCATTGCTGCAGTAGCAAAAGTGTCGCCATGTTGCGCTAGAACTTCGAAGAATTTCCGCTTGAATTAGGTGGCTTGATTTAATTTTAATTGGGACAAGCTAATCCTTCCCGGGAGAGATTAAGTTGTAAATAGGAAAGATCGACGAGGCTATTTGAAGTATGCGATGGAAATATGATGGAGATAAAATACATACCTATACTATATCGCTTCTATATTTGCGATTTATTTAAGGCATTTTTATTTTTAGAAGTTCATTTTAACAGCGAAATCAAATAGCAATATATTCCCATATTAAAAATAGTCGTGATGCCGGCACTTTGATTTTCCAAGTTTAAAACATTTTGTTAACACACATTTTAAGTGGTATTTTCATGAGGAAACTAGGCAATTTATAAGACCACAAAAAACAGGAAATTGTGATTAGCCAGAATTAATGGTGACACCTTAATTTCCTCCACTATATAAAAAGTGAGAAATTAAAGTGTCATTCAACAGAATAAATCATGTCTTATAAAAATGTGATGTCATTATTATTGTTACAATCGCTAGATATATGTATTTGTTTTAAGATTTCGATTAAATAGGACTAAAACCATGAAAATTGTTATGCCAAATACATATATATTTTTTATTGTTGTAAACAATCATTTGGTTTTATTCATGTATATGTATCTATAATTTAAGTGGAGTAAGATAGGTTTTCTAAATATTTTAATTTGTTGGGAACGAAGATAGGAGTATAGGAAAGAATGTAATTATTTAGATGAAGTGAGTTATGATATTCTAAATATTACAAACATTAACTCACCAAATATTCTTGGGGTGTGGTCCTTGTGGTTACATTATCAGTGAAGCTTTCTGAAATAGTTCTTGGTGATGATTCCTGAAAAGAGTTAAAAATAAATATATGAAAACAAAAATAAAATATCTCATTATATTTTCGATTGCTAATTTGCTCTAGACTTTTGAAATTTATTATTTTTGTGTATGCAGACTTTAGATAGATTAGAATACAATCTAAAGAAAAATGCAAATATTTAGCATGTACCGATCTTAAATCATTTGTATTGTACGTTTAGTTTCTGGACTATTAGAATATTTAGAGAAGAGATCAGAAAACAATATTTTTATTTCAATATCTATTTAGGTAAATATAATTAGAGGTAATATTAATTCTTGTTTAATCATCTTGCATACCTGTAAAAGGTCTTCTAAGCTTTCGATGTATTCTATAGCGTTTCTGAGAATTTCCACTTTTGGCAACCGTTGATTTGGATTTGAACTAGTTCTTCTTTTAAGAAGTTCGAAAGCTTCATTTACCTGAAAAAAAAAATAAAAACAAAATATGACTATGACTACATACTGAGTAAGGAAGAACAGAGAAACATACTACATATGTATATGTTTACAATTTACGGGAAACTTTAAGTGTAATCGACTATATCACGTATGCACAGGATAATGAGAAAAATACACTAATTTTACTTTCAGTTTTTAATGCAAAATTGGATTATTCATACATAGGGAGCTTTAAAATAATAATATTCGAATAGGAGATGTGTTTCAAGTTTAAATTTATAATGAAACTTTAACAATTAATTTTTAAATGCCTCTACTATATACTCTATCAATTAAAAAAAGATGTAATTTAAATAAACTAAAATTATTCAAATAAATCTTAAACGTAATATCCATTTTTTTGTGTTGTTGCTGATGGGATGAAAAAGTTGAACTTTTTTATGTATATTTGAAAAACAAGGGGAGCTGGATTTCTTTCATTATTCTTCCATTTTTCCCTACTACAAACGCTTTCGAAAATCGTTTTCAAAACAAAAAACCTCGGAAATCTTCCAGAATAGGCACAGCAAGCTTAGAATTATTATATTATAGGTATCATACAAAAATGTATGCTGCTTGTACAATTGACAAGGATTTAGTTAGTGCTAAAATAAATTAAATAGGATTCATATCATATTATAAACTAGTTAATATGTCGAGGTGTATCAAGAATGAGTTTTTTTAGTTTGTGGAGCTAACCTAAAGATATTAAAATATTTGAAAGAAGGGAAGCGATTTAAGCTACTTTTTTGTTTTTTCTTGCATTATGCGTAATTTACATATGTACTTCATTTGAAAATTCTATGTTTAGTTTTTGATCTAAGTATATTAAAAGACAACATTCAAAGATAGTTATTTATTACCTTTCGAAGCCTTCTCCTTTCTCGTAAGGTAGCTGCTTTTCTCCTATCGACGGCAACACTCTTCTTTTTACAGGCTTTGCACGCCCACGTTAAGCAAGGTCTGGAAGGTCCTGCTGAGCAGCTAAGAGGAGCTAAAACGTGTTCTTCGGAGCTTACACTGTTTTCATCATAGTCCGTAAGTGGCGGTGAAGATGTCAGAGTTCCTTTTCCCTCCGATCCTGAATTATTTTCAAAGTTGCTATCGTATCTGCTATAGTAGCCAGACACATTCTGTTGATGCTTTTCATAGTCCAGCTTATAAGACCGATGAAATGAATTGTAAGCATTTGAAGTCTGACTGTTGTACTTTGTCATTCTGATCACCAACGACAATTAATTTTATATTGATACACTAACTTAATTTTAATAAACAATAATATAAAATAACTATTTAATCCTTGGAGCATAGATAAAACACAACACTATTAAATATAACGAACAAAACTTGTAAACTATTTGCACAGTTTACCTATAACACAACATTATCCTTCAACTTCAAGGCGATCAGAAAAGGGATTTTCTGTTCAACCGCCGAATGTACTACATCCCGGTGCCTACTTAAGATCGATCTTAACTAATTCACGGCGGCCAAAAATCTGCCTTTTAGTCCCCGAGATCATCAAGATCCATTGCGACTGGGCGACAGTAGGACATATGTGTGACAATTTTTTTTATATTTATTTCGAGACGAAGTGCCTTTATCATACAGAACTGGGATGAGTTTTGTATTATGAGAAGAGTACCAGAGATCTCGGTGTGCTATTTTTGACGCCCGAAGAGTTTAGTGTTCGTAAGTGGGATTGGGCTAAGTCTGCTCCTCCCAAAGATGCCACTCAACTTGGGTGGGACTTACACACGCATTTAATGAAGGATTTTGAATGATAAGCGGTATAATTACTGATTATTGCCGGCACATGTACGGAATAATTTACTTAGACGCGGAACACTTTAAATCGCTTAAGGTTTCCACTTTCAAGCAACAATGTTGCATTAAGTGCTAGAACTTGGGTTTAATATTCTCGTATTTTGGGATTTTCACTTGAGTCGCTGGTTAGTTACGAGTGTCTATTTCCACTATGCGCAAATATGTGACGCTATAAATTTTATAGTAAAATTAGATTCCACAATTTTATTACTTGAACATACAAAGTTCGTATAATTATCGTTTAAAGGATTAGATGATTCAGTTTTTAAATCAAATAAATTAAATATTACGATTCTAGATATGATGGAAATGTAGAGAATTGCCTTTTGTAAATTGTTTACTATAATTTATAATTTCTGAATTGGTATCTGTTTTAACGGTTTGTTTATTAAGTTGTTCTTAACAAAATATGTATCGCACCATAAAAATCTTTTTGGGAATCAAAAAGCAAAACAAAGGTTTTTGCGTTATAAGTTTATTAACTATATCTATAAAATCGATGTAAACCTTTCAAAAATTAAATCTATCTTTCAAAATATTAATATAGCAAAATCGGAACTGTTAGCAGCAAAGCTGTCTGTATATTCCATTTAAAAGAATTTTGAATGACGTGTAATTGCTTCTGTTTTCTTCCTTAATAAGTTTACAATTTTATTCACTACATAAAGTACATACATATAACAATTCTCGATAACAATTTACATAAGTGAACCATTTTAAGAATGATATATGGTTAGTAAAACTATTAAGGCACTATTTTCAATTATTACTTGTTTTTTTTAATATAAATTAACTGAATAGGCATTATTTTGGCCAGGAACTATCAGCTTTTAAAATATTGTCTCCGAAACTATTTTTTACTTCCGCACTATTAAGTATTTGGTTTTTTTTATTAGAAGAAATTAAAAGAGCTAGCTTATGCGAATTCGCATTGAAATAATTACAGCTTTAAAAATGATAGAATTACTTTTAAATAGCCGATAGTTTTGTGAACTCCTCTGTAGAATTTCAGTTGCTTTGTTTTTGGGCCGAGAAGATACACAGGATTGAATTGATAACAGCTTTTCTAAATTAAACTGCGTATTTAGTAATGTTTTAATTGATTTTGTTGCCTACTAATAATTGAAAAAAGGAACAAAAAGTGGAGTTTACAAATTGTTCTGTAGAAAGTACAAATGCATATTCTGAAAATAATTTGTTTTCCGGTGGGTTAGAAAATTTGGAATGATTTTATTATAAATTAAAAGAGCCTCTTTGTTTTCGCTATATGTATACAAATATTTACTTAGATCTTGCACCAAACTTCAGATTAATGTATATTAGGTCACGATTGGTAATCACCGTTTTTTAAAAGCATTTATTTCATAAACTACTGACCGAAGTGATATAATGGAAAAACCACCATGTAATTATAATGCCGTTTTTGTGTTGTTGTAAAACAAATTTTTCGACTCAATTGAGTTACACAAATATTTCGTAATTTTTGTTTGTCTTAATGTCTTTTTTTGAAATTAATTGAATACCTTACTTACATCAGATAACATGATTTTATTATAATGAATCACAGGCTAAAGTATTTAATAAATGAAGTGTAATTTGTGAACTATGATAATTTGATCAAAAATTGATCGCAGTCAATTATTGACAAGGATTGTAGGAGGTGAAAGTAGAAGTATAGTTGATAAGTACAAATATAAAAACAGATCCAGTAGCCGACCCTGCCTGAGATACAGCACCGGTCCACACCAGCGATTTGCCTCCTTGAGATCGCATCAAAGTGGAGATGCTTAGTTTGGTGAAGCTTACGAATGCATACAGCAAAGTCCAACTTGTTATCTGTATATGTAAAACGTAAATTAAAATTTATCAACTATAAAGAAATCGATGATCTTACCACTAGTACTTCACCCCACACTATTCCCACCATCGGTGGATGGGGACTAAGAATCGCAGTGACCATAACATAAGATGACAAAATAACGCTACAAGAGGCCAAAACAAGGATAGATCGAATCGACTTATGAGGGATGAATACGCCCAAGAAACATGCCACAGGGTTCGCCATGGCGCAAAGTGAAGCAGTTAAATGATATGTGAGATTTCCATACGGAAGACACGAATACGATTGGATGCTCGGAAGAATTCCGTTCATAAAAAAGCTAATGCCGGCCATCAAGATCATTAGAAGGGAATAATTGCTGGGTGATAGCACCTTAATATCACTTTGAGTGTCATCCAGTTCTTTATCTGTATCCTTATCCTCATAAACATACTGGTTGCCATTTATTATATTTATGGCAGCATATTCCTTCTTGCATCTTTTAAGCTTGTGCATTAGATTAAACGAAATGAAACTGGTTAATATCATGCAGAATACAAATATGAAGAATTGCCCAGTAGTAAAAAGAGGGTAGGAATCTGGCACTTCAGGTTGGGTCCCATTTGTACTATTAGTAGCGCAATGGGCTCCTCCAACCCCTTGAATTAATGCAACTACGCTGGGAAGGAAGCCGCTTAAACCTTCACCGATAAAATATGAGGTAAGATAAATTTCCCTAAATCGGCCCATGTAAGGCATAAATAGCACCGAACTTGTGCAGCCAACGATGGCCAACAAGAATACGAGAACGTACAGTGCTAAACTGTAAGACTGTCCTCCTATCACAACTGTTTTCTCATATAAAAACCCAATTAATAGAGATGCAATCACTCCTACGAGATGCACGAAGTCGATCATGTAAGCATCTTTAAGCCACCTTGGGGAAAATTTTTGCAGTATAGTATAAGAGATTGGTCCAATGTTAGCCATTTGCACCGCTACTACTAAGTAGGAGGGCAGCGCCCATCCTTCGGGAGCTTTGTCCACTATGAGTGGCATTTGGAGGAAGACCGATGTTATTCCAATCCATGATCCTATACCGAAGCATATTGCGAGTATGTCCAGAAGCAAACTTCTTGGCCGTTGGCTTTTTGAGTTAAGAACTGTGTGCTCTTCATCTGTTTCAGTTCGGATCATTCTAAAATGAAGAAAATAATTTGTTTTATTGATCAGAGTCCTTAAATTAAATATTGTTATGAAAAGATCCATGATTCGTTTTTGACACCAGCTAAACTCTAATAGATAACTTTTGAGTTTTATTTCACGCATACCTACGTTTTCAAATTTCAAAATTTCTATACATATATAAATCTTGAGGAAAATCGGTTCAGGAGGATATTTATGGATAAATGTTTATATATGAGATGATTTAAAATGTTACAGCACGTTGATAACGCTACCTTGGTATTTTAATAAAAATTCTTTGGAGCTTAAGAGATCACCGCCATATTATACGTCAGTATGAATAAACATAAAAAACTGTTTGTGGTAACTCGAGCAAGACTTTATTATCGGTCTTTGCATGAATAATTCTCTCAACTGCAAATAAATGTTTAATACTCATTACTCATGCGTGTATCTGCGGTCTATGTAGCCACGTATATACATAACTTAAAATATTTAACAATTTTTTGTGTCAATGTTAGTCAAATCAACGATAAGATCGAGACATGACAATACAAAAAAAAAATGCAAGATTATAAACCGCAGACTAATATAAGTAGACTGACTATAAATTGAGTTAAAGGTTGCTTAAATAAATTCAACAAAATGAATGGACTCTAGTGCTGATTAAAATGGACTATATGTATTTCGCGTCATGATCTTTAAATATGTGAAAATAATTTAGCGTATCATAATCCTTGCGCACCGTAAATATAAATAACTTAAATAAATTAGAAATTAAACAGAAAAACAATTTAATTTTGCAAAAATATCGTTTTCATAAAAGAGGAACGAAAAAAGAAATAATTTAAGTCCGATTATGTTAATGTTAATAATGACCTATTAAAAAAAAAACCAAATTAGGACTCACTTTTAAAATTGAACACAGCTTTGTTATAAGAAAATTAAATTTACAATAGAAAGTAACTAATATAAAATAGTACTAAATTTTCACTCATCACCTTCGAAAAGTTCAACTAGCTGTTACGGAATGCCATAGATAAAAGGTTTGTAAAAACAATTTAAACCAATAATCCTCTATTGAAACTATCGATGTAATATGAGAGGACGCATGTACTTAAATTGATCTAATTTAAAATTACACACATATGTAGTTTTAATATTGCCTCAATTAATAAACACTTTAGAATGTAGATGGTGGAACCAAACCAACAAAGCAGAAAAAGTAGCAATATTCACCTGTACCTGACCAAACATTCTTCCGGTCCCAAAATAATTGACTCCTCAGTGAAATCCACATGGTCGGGCTGTCTGTTATCATTAAATCCATACATTATCACAAAATTACTTGCTATCGGGGGTTATTGAGATCCACTTAGTCGGTGAGTAGTCAATCTGAAAAAATAAATACGCACGCGCGTGATTAATTTTTGAGTACTCCTCGTTTCACTATTTGAACTTGAAACAGATAAAATCATTTGTGTGCATTGTCTAGAGCAGCGTCTAAAATTTCTTTTCTATTTTTCGCTGAGAAACAAAAATTTATCGCGAGGACACATGAAGGCGTTTGGTTTCTTTTATTGATTGGAAACGTGAGACGATATTTAAGTTTAATTACATGTTTTTATTGATATTGGGTACTCTAAACCAGCACGCCTCATTCATAAACGATTGATTTGACCTTCATATCGGCACTAAAGAAGGAGATCGATTTTCAATTACAGAACGAAATTTAAATTGCAAAAAGGTTTATAGTTCGCCAAAGCGGTTCTTCCCTTAAATTTATGTTTAATAAATGCATAAAGTGTTATTAAGCCGATTATCAGTGAATGATTGCTAGCAATATTTAATAAATAGCTTAGGGTATTGCAATTTAAGTGGCACTTATAATGCCGACCTTTGCAAAGTGCAATTGGTATCTTAAATATACTTTGTTGTATTGTAAATATAGAAATATATTAAAATTTATAAATATATATCATAACAAGATATACATATGTCCATAATATCGAGAAATCAAATACAGAGATGTTTGCAAACCAATGAAAGTTTAGCATTGTTACCTTGAAATATTTAGTTCATTCTATTTTTTAATTATATTTTGAATAAAAGTAGAATAAATAGAATATAAAAGCTAGATACTCATTACGCTAGAATAAAGTGCTCTGAAATCGAATATATATTTAAAAATAAACTTACAGAATAACTGAACTTCCTCATAAAAATAGATAGATATAGTGGTTTTGGATCTATTCGGTGTAAAATTTTGAAGACAAAGGGTCAGGAATTTTGAAAATTTCAAAATGACATCTAACAATTTACGTGAATAATTTTTAATTAGCATTAAAATTGGAGAAAACTTAAAATCTATATTTATGCAGAATTTAACTTTACTTTAAATTTCTGATAAATGCTTATTATCTGTATGAATTAAAAATTAAACAAGTGTTTAGAGGGAAATTTTAATAAGTTCTATAATCAAAGGTTTGTGTTCCATTCCAAAATTGCCTTTTAAATTTATACTGATTTTAATTTTTTCTAGATGTTGAATCAGCTGTGAGATGTACGAAGACGTGATAATACTGGAGAACTTGTGAGTAAACAGATATAGGAATTTTGTTGGTAAATTCTGTCTCAACCAGAACAGAGCGGGTCTGACCTCATTGCATATGATGGTAAGCAAATAAGTTCCACAGATAACGGCGGAGAAATTTTCTGTGAAATTCGGTGACTCTGACAAGCCTAAGCAGCAGCTGACTTTGACAACGCCGGTTTTTTGTAGTGTTACAATTCCAGATCAGTTTTGGGCCTCATTTTAAGCTCAAGGTAGGTTTATTGTTAAGATTTACTACTTACTGATACAAAAAGGGAAATCCCCATTTATCATTGAGATAAGCAAATAGCAAGACGAGCACTCGCAGCAAAGGAGTGTGAAAAGCTCTGATAAAGAAATTACGTACGCTATTTTCTCACCAGCATTAAAGCCACATAACACACTCTAGGTTTAAGTATTTGCAGCTTAGCAATTTTAAGCCGAGGGTAAGATTTTTTAAATATTATCTGTTGGGCACACTGAGCACTCGATGCGGTAGCCAGCAGGCTTGGCAAGATTTGGGCAAAAACACTTCGTACATCAAACACAATCAGTTAACTCTGCTCGTGACGTAACTCCACAGATAGTCTGAACTTGAATGAACTTCGTTTACCTCTGGAAGAGTGGCTATGCAACAGCTGTCCAGCTACGTCAGCGATACATCGATCCATGTACAGTTCCTTCAGTAATAAGCCATATCCAAAATTTTGAAAGAATTGTTAAAAATATTAGGTTTAGGTTTACCAATTACCTCCCACATTTTAACGAATCACTAAATAATGCATACGATTATTATTCTAAAAAAAAATACATGAAGAAATAAAGATGTAGTAATACAAAATCTGACAATTTGGGACCTCCTCTGGCAATTTAGGAATTAATTTAAGTAGAGTTAAGCAAGGAATGAATGCAATCGGGATCAAAATTAAAAAAGTGCTTCAGAGAGTTTGGCATGTGCATAGATTTTTATATTATACTATACAATTATAACTAATTCTCTATAATATTATAATAGGTTCTTTAACTGCAACAGTTCTAAAAATGTCTACAATACATCAGTACGAAAAGTACAAATTTGAATTCTGTAAACCAAGTGTATTTTTGCTTTTGAAGTAAAGCTACAATTTGGAGTAATGTATTTATTCGGAATTGAATTAAAAGTAAATTTTGTGTTTTTCCAGAAAGAGCCCTGAAATGGATCGCTCTCCGCAGCCTGGACCATCGAAGGAAAGCAAACAAAGTGATGTTGACTCTGACCTTGAATTGCCAGAGCAGGACGTCGAGGAAAAAGAACAAACACCGCAACCCAAAACAGAACATGACCATTATGAAAAGACAATAGAGTTTTTCTGCGAATTATGTAAAATGAAGGAGAAGTGCCATTATTATGGTCGAACTCCGCCATTTGCAACAAAAGTAGAGTTTCTGGAAGATTGCTATGTTATGCGGGATCCATTTACAGCCCCTCCATACAGATCAAAATCAAAACCCGAGTATTATCTTGTGCTAGGATCAAAATGCAGTAAATGTGAGGTAACAGTGTGCAAGGATACTGAATGTAGTTTTTTTTACGAAAATAATTATTGTATTAATTGTATAAAAAAACACCTGAAAAGTTTCCCCGTCGAGGTGCAGACAAAGGTCAAAAAAATTCTTGTTAAATAAACATTTATTTCAAACGACGTCTATATTTTAACTTTTCGGGGCGATTTTCTTTGCAAGCTGCAGCATAGCAGATGGCTGCTTCTTCTTGGGTTTCTATAGAAAAAAAAAAACAAAAGTAAATGTGAATAAGTTGTAGGGCGTTGAAATACAAATTTGTACAACCTTTTTAATGTCAACTTTTACGCCGCGAAACTCTGACTTCTTTTTATTCCCTTGGGGCGCCTGTTTGATGGACTTACTATTTTTCATATTATTAGTATTCTTGCCGTTTTTTAACTTGGTAGCAATTCGTTTTGCAGCACCCGTTTGTTCCTGTAGATTGTTGCCTTGCTCTTCTTTTTGCTTTTTCTTTAATTCCTGCTTGTAACTGGAATACCTCTCAACCCGAATGGGCCTTTCATCAAGCATTGTGTTATTCAGTTCAAGGGCCAAGGTGACTGATTCTGGCTTCTTAAATCCAATATATGCAACTCCTTTGCATCCCTGTTCACCTTGTAATGTTCTAACGTACTCAATTTCACCACACGTTGAAAATATATCGTGCAATTTTTCGTCAGTGGCAGCTGAAAATTTATAAAAATGTTTAGCGAACTTTGCAATTTTAGTTATATCGCTTTATTTAAGGCATAATTCGAAGCCATGTGAAATTTAGGGTTGTTGTGTTTTGGACACATTTAGGGTTTAACGAATATACTTACTGAACTTAAGATTTCCAACGAAAAGAACGCGCTTAGAATCAACATTGTCGAGCGATGTGCGACTGATTCGAATGTGCCGTCCCTTGAATTCGCATCCAGTTTCTGTGAGGGCTTTGGCTACGCTCTCCTCGCTTTTCATAACCACGTACGCGTTAAGCGCTGGTGTGGTCTTTCTCATTTTATGCTTGTACAGCTTTTTGCCACCGGCCGTTCGCAATCGCACGGATTTTACTTCTCCAAATTTTTGGAAAAACTTTTCCACTTGAATACTTTTTGTGTTAGGGGCAAGATTTCCAACAAATACTGTCCTCTTCTTGTCCTCGGGATCATATACTTTTTCTGAAAGAAAGGTTTTTAATTTGATTAAAGCCAAGGCTAACATCATGCTTACTTTCAGGATTTTCCTTAAATTTATTTTTCTGTTTTGCGGGTGATAAAGGTTTTTGGACATCGCTTTTTTGTTGGATTGCTGCGTAAAATAATTCGTTAGTTAAAAATGTGGAAAGTATGGAAAAAAAAGTAAACCTGTAGCAGCTCCTCGTGCTGGTGGCTTAGGCTTAACCGGTTTCTTCTCTTTCCCCGCAGGGACTTTTTTAGGACTAACTTTTCCTGCAACAACAGGCGCGACGGGCTTGGAAAGATTAGGTTTAGGTTGCGTTACTTTTGAGGGCCTCGTGTCCGCACTTGCAACTGCATTTTTCTTTATTAGAGGCACCTTTTGCTTATTCACATTATTCTGTTTCGTATTTTTCTTAATCTTCGCCTGTCCTTGGACTTTTATTAAAGTCCCAAGGACCTTTTTCTGCTTTTGTATTGCTTTTCCCATTTTTTATCGTGCTACCTTCTCTTCAACTTCCAAACTAACAGACCGGTGACAGCTGTCACTGAGCACGTGGTTGTTTAAATGTCTCCTTCTTTCCCTAACTTAATCGCCCCTTAAGCCCATCCATATATTCTATTAGGGAGTTAGCAAGCCTGTTTTTCCAATAGGTGGCGCTGAATGCTACTTCCGGAAGATTTCCTAATGGTCTCGTTCAACGAACTAAAGACTTGGATCGATTTGAGGAAAACCTAAATTATCTATAAATATTTGTATAATAACCAAGAGAAATAAAGCAAAAATTATCAAAACTTTTCGGCAATTCGAAATCATTTTTGTTATTAAACCCTTACAATTTTGTTTAATTAAATATCCACTTTGATTCGCTTTTGTTGATCTCAACATGGAGAACCTCTAAGCAGACATTTTAGCAATAGTTGAAACTTAAAATTATTTTAACTTTAATTTCCAACAACACTAATTTTAAATGTTGCTATATGTTATTTATGAAAAATTAGTGCATGTAGGTAATTTTTTTTGTATAAATTAAAGTAATGTCTTTTATTTAACTAGTTTTGATAAAGGATTGTAATGATTATGATCATAAAAATATAAATTACAAAATAAGTAGTAGACAAAAATTAATTTTGGATCATTATCGAACCATCGAAAATTAACAAAGATTAAATTAGGTAAACAAATGTGAAACCTTTCATGCAAAATATTGTTTAATATATTTAAGTAAGATTACAAATGAAATCATTGATTTTAGGCTAATTAATTGTTTTATTTTAAATTTCAGAAATGAAGGTTATTTTTGTTCCCTCATTTTGATATGAGTGTGGCTGCCTTATTTCAGATTAATTCTATTTCGCAGCAGTGTCACGAATGCAAATGCATGATTTTTCTTCGCGTTTAATTAAGTTTGAAAGAAAGACAACATAAATCTCATGAACCTTAAGTGAATTTATGGAAAAGCTCTGCAAATCCTTGTGAAAACCGGGAATCAATGCCACAGTCGGCATTGAAAATCTCCGCCCCCGCAGGATGGTTGCAGGACATCTACGGCAGCGAGCATCAATATTAGCTTTTGTTATTCGCCGGGACAGTACTTTTCTTCTTATCAGATTTGTTCTATTGATTCTGTCTTTGTGCATGATGTAATTCCCCTTGAGTTCCTGAATTTGATAGCACAGTTTGCTGGCCGAACAGCAGGTGTTGAATGTTGGCATCATCCCTGCTTTCGTGGGAGTTGGGCGATCTGGAGGGGATATAATTAATCTGCGCATTTGATTCGAGGTAGAGAAAGGAGCTAGGACACCTGAGTAAGGATTGCATTTAAAATATTTGGCGTCATTTGCCCTAGTTGACATAGATTACGTACAGAGTTCTGATGAAAGTGATTTCATGTAAGAAACATTTTTTAAACTTAAATCTTAGTTTATTAGGAAAATCAGTATTGTAAAATCTAAATACGTTTTTCATATAAATTATGTGTAATAACTCTTAATAGTTTTAAATTCTTCCATTCATTATTTAACGTACTACCGATAGGTTTATCAAACACTTAATGTCGTTACACCAATTTAAATTTATATTGAGTATTAACGTTATTTGTTCCCCATATTGTGTTATCATAAAAAAAACTTGTAGGATCTCGGTGCTTTTCCGCATCAATTTTTGTAAAGATACAAGCAGTTCAAATTTAATATTCGCCATTTTAAAGGTTAAAAATCTCGCTTCAGATACAAAATCAGAGCCTGTGCACTAAGTTTAATAGATAATTTTAAAGGACAAATGCAAATACATATCATATGTAGATTTGAATTATCAGATTATTTATTAATTGTGTATAAATTAGTTTTATGTGTAAATGAATTTTATTGGTAAAAGTAAACAAGATCAGATAATGCCTTATAATATGGTCATATACATGTCTATTATTTGTTTCTTAGCAGAAAATTTAGATATAATGAAGTGGCGTTCTCCCGATTAAAGGAAGCTTAAGAACAATTTTTTACATAAAAGAATTGCCTCTAACCCTAAAGGTTATAATCAAAAATGACAAAAAAATGTATATCTCAGCCTTTAATCGAATTTCATAAATTGAGGAGCTGGTTGCAGCAGTGCGTCTCGAGCTCCCGTAAAAAATAATTCTTGTAAGAACATTCCAACATAAATTCAGCCGCATTCCTGTGCGATGACTCTTTTGTTAACCAGAAATAAGATTGTGACACACCCTTGCGGAAGATATTGAATTTCAGTCAATTGGCCCTCTACACTTATGATGATGTCGAGGGTGGCATGTGCTGAAATCAATTGAACTTTTCAACTTTATTGAGTACTGATGGAATATTTGAGCACTGCCCTCATTCCCGATACAACGAGCGTATATTACCCAACGGGAGCTCTTTTCAAATCATTCCTACATCGCGCAATGTAATTATAGCTGTATGGTTGCACTTAAGGATGCTTGAGTACAGTCAGAAGGACAGCCTTTTCAAAGATTTTTCTCAGTAATCCTGAAAAGAGATGAGTTCATGCAATTGCCGTATGTGGTATGCAAATTTTCAATAAAAATACTTCAGTATCCCCCATCCTCTTCATTGCACCATTGAAATAGTATTTAACAAACGACTCTAGAGGGAACGAAAAAATTGAGCTTTTGATTATTTTGCGTAGTTCACAATTGCCATTACGTCTTATGCATAATGCTTTTCTTAGAATAACAAAAACTCTTCTGAAGAAATAAGCAACATTTTGGTTTTCTTATTTTATTTCTAAGCAGATTTAAATAATAATACCAATTCATTTCACCTTCTACCAGTTGTACAAATACATTTCGGTAGAACTTTAAACCGCAGTGTAATAATGTTCGTAAAATTTGGAAAAAGGAGTGGTCTTAGAATAAAATTAATCTCCTGCTGAACTTAACAGAAAGTGCAAAATCTAAAAAAGAGAACAAAAATAAAGACAATAAATTATACGAAGCATTTTTATTATTAATCATGAGCAGGCCAGGAATTGTATTGTAATGGGATGAAATGTAAAACTGATAAGAAAATAATGAATGGAAATAATTTTAATTTTAATCCTCATTTTGTTTTGTCGCATATAGGTACATAATTAATTTAATTAACTCAACCTCGATAGTATTGATTATAAGAAAAATATTTAATTGGAAATATCTTTCAATATTTGCTGTGAAACCATTAATGTATTCATAACTGCCTGAAGGTGCAAAACAATGTGTAGTACCTATTTACATAGATATTAAAGGACTGAACATCAATTAAGTTTATGTTCTGTCCTTATTGAATATATTTAATATGAAATAATAATTACAGATTACTTGTATGAACCAATTATGAATATGACGTATGTACATTGCTTAATAATAATTCAAAATAGTCGATACTATTGGGGTTACCGGTTTAACCCGGTGAAGAAATTTTTTGGCCGCCGTATTGGGTCCGTCATTATGAACTTCATCATTTTATAGTAAAAACGAAACTACCTCAAAATATTACACAGTACTAATTTCATTTAAATTCGTTGAATTTCGAAAATCATTGTTCGCTATATTGAATCCGCCACTTGAATATAATCGTATCCAGTGTTTAGGCGTGATGGAGCAACAAACAAACAAACAAACAAACTTTCGATTTTATACATATGCTTGATAATTAAATTTATCAATACCAATTACGTAATTTTTTTGTCCATAAGGATAAAAAGTTTAAAAGGTAATGTAATAATTATTATTAGTAATTAAAGCAAAATATTTAGCAGTTAGCTAGTTTTCTGCCAATTCATTCTTCTCATTTAAGATCTTCCTAACAATGTCCTTCACCAGTGATTTCTTTGTGCAAAATCTCTAATTAATGTTAGGAAACTCTTTCGAAGGGAAAAATCCAAAGGGCGGTTAATAAATAGAAGATGAGAGCAGCCACATCATTCCATAGTATCCTGATGTGCATAATTAAAAGCGTTCTAATGGGACTATCATTAGAGGTCACTCGAACGAGTTGGTAGCTCATTAAAGTTTCAGCATGTGACTACTCAAATCTCCTGGAGGCAGTAATTTTTGCGGAAACCTCTTATACAGGATATTATTTTTCAGGTTGGCCAACCAATAACAGGGCAATATGACAAACCAGCACGATATACATACATATATAGCAAACTTGTCCACTACGAAATTACATTTCGGTTGATGCTTTTTCAAAATTAGCGTAGCCAGAAAGTTCTTCTGAACTCGAAAAATGTTTGCTTCTCTTTTAGGGATTAAATGGCTCAAAAACATTTTCTGGGACATACTGCTCGAGGAGACATCAAAAGAAAAGCAGCAAATCCATGTAAGGGAATCCCTTTTCATCCGGCTTTCATCAGAAGGACATACCTGCGATGTGTAGGGTACATGTAGCATTTCTTGTCAATTAGTTGAGATGAAGACATGAATACGCCCCCAAGACAAAAAGTACATGAAATAAAATCTGAGGCGGAACTCTATGCACGCAGTATGCCGCGGAATGCCCTAAATTCGCAATATGCACATGATAAAATACGGCTCCGGCATTTTGGGGAATGATTAAGTTTCTGGCAGAGTTATGTCAGGTATTCAGCAGTATCAAATTTTTATTTACGTAATTGTTGCTACGATAAAATTTTGAAAAGAATTCCGTCATCGTTGGGCGGTGGGAGTAGCACGATCTTTTATTTCATGGACGCCTTAACTCATTATTATCACCCGCATCTTCGAGCTACGCCCTGATCTTAAGGAATCCCACAGTAAAGGCGCTTCGAAGTTTAAATATGCATGAGGAATTACATCTCAAGGATGTTATCTTATTTCCTTCTCCCGCAGATTTTTCTAAACGTATGAAATAATTGTTTATGGTAGGTACCTACATATATTTGAATTTGCATACCGCAAATTTTAATAACAGAACAGCTTTTTGCTTGTGAATGAAGTATGCTTTTCATTTCAAAGTACCAGTTAATGTGTTTCCATTTAGATGTTCTCAAATCTCAACAAGGGTGGCATTCTTTATTTGGTTGTGTGACGCAGAAACATATAACATATAACTAATTTCTGGAATATTTAAAATACCGCAGTCTTAATTTTTTAATAAGTTTATGCATTATATCACTTTAGAAGTATGTAATTATGAAAATCTGATTATTATGTGTTTTTAGATGTAATAATTTGATATAATATATAATAATAATATCTAGAAAAAGTTCCCACTCTGTTCCTGTTTTCTGGCAAAAATTATTTGGTTAAAAAGGATATGATATGTTGTTTTTATATTTCGACGTTTTCAGAGTTAGCTGGATAAACGTGATGTAAAAAGGACTGCCATGCTTATTTAGAAAAATGTATAAAGCAGGAAAAATATAGAAACAATAATATAAAGTAACTATATTTTAAATAAATGAAATATAAAATATTTAAAAGAATAATAAAACAAATTGAAATCGTCATTCATAATAAGACATAGAAAATAAAATTTATATCTCTCATGTGATTCGCTGCATATTTCCAGCCAATATATCTCGATGCAGTATCTAGAACAAATGACTTTAAACACTTTAAGTTTACCTGGGTAAAGAGTCATCAATCGTAGAATTCTTAGGTCAAGGTTTTGAGGATACTGTGAGTCTCACTTTCTTTTAGGCAACACTGTTAACCTTAAGGTATAATAAAATACATTTTGAAATTAAGATTAGCAATGTTGAATATTAAATTAAAATTCAGCAGCTCATAATGTTTTCAATTAATTGTTATAGGTTACGCAATTTGAATAATACATACGCTTAAAAAGTTCCTAAAAAACTTATTAATTTAAATTTAGAATTTAATGTGTTTCCATTAATCCTTGTTGTGGTAAATCCTGCACAGAGCGCTGTTAAAAGTTAAAATGCTTCAAATTATTTTCAGTGAACTCTTATAGCCGTGAACTATTTTGTCATATGGAAGGCTATTTCCCAGTGAACGACTAGTTATGGGTATTGTCCAAAAGTTGCTCATATTACAAGGTTCAGTTTGTACAGAGGTAATCCTCATGCTTTGAACCTTTTGTGTAAACTTGTTAACATGAAGTAAGCAACCCCTTTATTATAACCTGAGGCAAGGATTACCTTTTCAAGTTTATTCATGGTCACAACAAATGCCGCAGCTGTTGAAATTATTACAGAAGAGGTAAGTGGATTAAAAGTTTTCTTATTAACCACTACAAAATACTCGTAAATGTTACCTCTTCAAAGGGCATAATCCTTTCTGAAATCTTGTAAAACATTTGCCTTTCAAAACAGTCTATGTGAGTTTTTAGTTTTGCAGAGGATTTGTTTTAACATTCCCTAATTTCTTTAACATGTTGTACTTTGTAATAAAATGCAGAACTTTTATTATTGTCTTGATGCAAACCACAATTTCTTTGTTTAAAAAGATTCATCAAGTTTCCTGTTAACCCAATTTGAACAACAAGTACAAGTCAGAGATTTCTTCTAGAGGACTTCACTTAGATTGATCAAAGTAAACTCACACTTAGGAAGTGCATTTGAAGCATAATTTTTCATTGATTTTCTTTATAGCAAGTATAAAAAAATTGCAAAGCGTTTAAAAGCGGACGATGAAAGATTTTAATTAATTTTATGTCGACCAGAAATAGGGAAGACTTGGATTCTTCCATCCTAATAAACCATATGTAGGCATTTCACCTGGGGCTATCTGACCCATGTACAAACATGAGCTTATCTCTGATCAGAAACAGGAACAGGAAAAAAGGGGATTAATTTGGATTACATGAAATGGCTTTTTAATTTCCTTGGCACGTTTCACACTGCTATCACATGAGTGAAAATTACTAGTAAAGTGGGAACCGTCATACAGAAATTATGTCTATCAGACCATTAAAACTTTTTGAGTGAAGGACAGGCATCATTTTCTTGATTTGAGTAAAACCTCAAATTATCCGTATTTAGGTTAAATAATTTTACTAAACTATTCTGCTATTAAACTGCAACTAATTGCGTAATTAGTTTTATTTTCCAAAGGACCAAAAGGGCGAAGGGTTACATCAGTTTCTAAAAATGATTTTGCTACCAATAGCTATCGAATTTCTAAAAGGATTTTGATCCAGCTTTGCGTATATATTTATTGGTTCAATATTTGTCATGGTTAAAAACTGGGGTTTGAGGAAGGGGAGGGGAATTTTACTATGTATTTTAATTTATTTCCATGTACATTTAAATGTTTTTTAATCGATTTTGAGTAAACTAGGGAAACATATTCTCTATGGCATGTTCGCAAATGAAGTGAATCGGTCAAAGGGGTGGTTAATTTAGCATTACGTTCCCTTAAGTCACCATCATTTTTATCACCTTAAAATTTATCTCTTCCTTCTAGCTGCCGCCGAAACGTCCTTTTCTCATCATAGAATGAGAAGAGGATTCAGGGAACAACACAATATAAGAGAGCGACATTTAATTTTACATGCAATTTTGTAATAATAAGTGTGTCCAACAACTTTTAAACATTAATTACATATTGATAAAATTTGTTTTTCGTAAAACAAAACTTGTTTCCGGCATAATAGGAAATTAATTTTATCTGAGTCCCAATTATGTAATTTACTGAACAACCCCCTTGTGAAGGGATCACGACATAGAGGATTCTGAAAAACGATATTATTATATTAAAAAATCCCGGCATAATGTGCATGTTTCAAGTCAATTTCATCAGACCGAGGATGCGAAGTGTCCAAACGGCAGCCAGGTACTATGGTATTTATAATTAATGCCATTAAAGGTCTCGAAATTTATAATCACATTTGCATATGACCTCAGCCGGGCAACTCGACCAACTCACTCGGAAGGCTTTTATCACAGCTCGGAGGAGCTTCCTGTCGGACTTCTCTTTAACATGAATAATCAAAAGTGGATGCAACTGTAATTGAAATTAAAATTCGCACACATTCGGTCCAGCCGAGAGGAGAGCTCCTGAATAATTATATTTCTTTTATTTTATATGTCCAGGCGAAAAGTTTTTCTTTGACCGCCAACTCAAAGGTTGAGGGTCGCGGCAGTATAGCAATGGACCCCCAGGATCAGGGGTCAGAACGGCTATGGTTGGACCGACGTCCAGATGAAATATATATAAATGGAATTTGCATCCTTAATCCCTGGGTCCCGAGTAGGATTTTATCTTCGGCATGTTTGAATAATTATTTCGAGATGTATGCTGAGTGAACTGGACGTAGGGGGTGACAATAGCGAATAGCAGCATCTACAATTTGTAGTGATATTCATTTGAAAGCCCCTGAAATTTGCATTTATTCAAAGCGACTGTGCAGATGGGCCTCGATCCCTGAATCCCATTGCTTTGATGTTTTTAATAAATAATAAACTGCATGGTGTGAATATTTTCAATGCTACGCATTAAGCGACAAATTCGGGCTAGCTATGCTGAGATCAAAGAAAATAATAATATTAGGAGCTTCTGCAGAAGCCGAGGTATTTATTTCGTATTAAAACAGGAACAATTTACCTAATTGATAGAAAATATAAATTTAGTTATACATACATCTTTAATTTAGGCACAGAGCTTAGTTACCTAAAACGCAATATGTTTTGTATGCTTTCAAAACAATATTTTTGTTGCTAATACAAACGTTCGCATTTTCTACAAATGTTTCTTATTCGAAAAAAAGTCAATGAAAGTCATCCGCAGTAGTAACCTACCTCGCAGAAACAAATATGTGGAAATCCTTTTTAGATTTAAACAGTCACATAACTACATATCTTTAATTTAAAAGTGCTCCTACTTAAATTTTTCGAAATTTTATTACGAAAGATTAGATAAAATTCTATCATTAGCCAAAAGATTAGTTTTTTACTTTGGTGTAAGTATTATTATATGTAGAATAATAAAGCTAATGCAGGATAATTTGTGTACGCGGTCAAATTATATTATTAATTTGAGTGCTTTTATAAACGTTTCTATGTACTACATAGCCTTCCTGGATAATCGTAAAGAGCACTTGGAATTAAGGTTTAAAGTGCTAAGATTTTACTTTTACTTAGTATCAAGCATTAATTTAGATATGAGTTAACTTGCTAGATATTAGCTTTTACAAAATAGTAACCAAGATAATTCCCTTTTTATATACTAAAGTGATTTTGTCCTTAAATCCTAATTGTGGCATGCATTAAGTCTTTCCTATGGTTTTTTCACCAATAATGTCTTAAATATATAAAACTCTTCAGGCCATTTAAAGCATTTAAAGATATTGAATAAATGGTATTTTATTCATAAAATCTAGTGGAGGGTGAAGAAAACAAGGGGACGAGGACAATTTCAATTAAAATGTATTAAATGCAGGGGATAAATCTTCTTGTTAATATTGCCAATTCAAACTGGTCTATATCTTGACTAAATATGGACACTTTTTACCGCCGATGTTCGAATGACAACCCTAAATAGCGCTGTCTTGTAGAATGAGGTTTATCTTGCGATTGCAAATTTTTGATTAGAAGTCACTTTGTGCGCTCATCGCTTCACACGGAGACCCTCGCGGATGGTGTACGCAAACATATCAAATCAGAAAGCTCGTAATCAAATTCAAGTCAGGTAGAAACTTTTTAGGTTGATTAAAACCAAATATTTACTAGACGCCACCCCCATCCCCCATTTCCGCGGCGCCATGAATTCTTTTGGAGCTTTAAAATTTCTGAAGGGCATGAGTCGGCGTAGGTACTATTTGCGAGCCAGGTACTGCTCCCTTTCCGCCTATGTTGCTAATAAAAGGAAACAAAATATGTTAATTTTTTATTAGGCTGGGGGTCTACAATTATAGATTCAATTTTTAGATTGGAAGAGTCGTCGACTGGGCGAGTTATGGCCCGGACGGTTAAATGATTGCACTGCGCCAAGAACAATGGCAAACTTTAAGAGAGTCTGTTGATTTTGAGTGAGATAAAAATGTAATTAGCTCATGTGACTGTTAAATGGATAAAAAAGCATCTTAAAATTTACATATCTTTCCTGTGCTGTACCTCAACCAGTTGCTCTTCTGCTGGAAGTTCTCAGGAAATTTATGAAATTATATGTGTTGTCGGAAGTAAAATAATTAGATAAACATTAGTTTTTAAAAGACCAGTGCAAGTAATTTTTTGCATAAGGTTTGTTCCATCTTTACTTTAGTGGTGGTTAGGTAACTTCAAATTTTGAAACTAATTTTGAAACTTAATCAAAACAGCGGGTCCAAAATGGCGGGCTGCCCACGATGAATGATATATGTATGTACATACTTATATGCATGTAATACATATTATGTAATATCACAATTAAAACAAATCAAATGAAAACTTTTTATAAACAAATTAATTCGAATTTCAATGAAACTTAATATTTTGGAATTGTCGGTGTCGTTAACATAGCTATGAATCACCATTTTAATAAAACAAATGTATTGTCGGAATATATCAATCGGCCAAAATGTTCAGAAATTACAGATGCATCAACTATTACATTATAAATTCTACCTTAGGAATCAATAACTATTGTTTTGGCGTTTGCATTAATGTGGAGAATATCATATACATATGTATTAGTTTTTAAAAAATTTGGTACAAATAACAGTGCAGTTTTCTTCAGTTCAATAGAATGTCGCTTTTTAATATGGGATGTATTTATGAAACTATAAGCCCACTCTTTCGTAAACTTTCATAACTAGGTAGATATATATCTATACGTTAGGATTCAAGAGGACGAGTTTTTAATATTAGATGTTACAAAATTGTGTACTGGATTGCAAATAATGACTCAAAAATGCTGTGCTCGACGGATTAAACTGGATACTCAAAAATTAAGTTGAATGTAAAAAGAGAGAGCGAAAATATTATAATATTTATTTGTTGTGAGAACTACGTTTATGCTACAGATAGTAAATGTGTACTAAGCAAACTAGTACATAAAATAAGATGTATTCCATGAAGAGCACGTAATTCAACTGAATTATGATCACTGAAACGAACTTCCGGCCATAATCCTTACGAGAGTAGAGCCACAAATTAAGATTTGAATTCGCTGTGGTCATTGTTTAACTGGAACGTTGATAATTCGTGGAGAGTAGCCTTCGAATGGCTGGGAGGGCTGAAAACTCAAAGGATTTGTGTGGAGCGCCTCCCGAGCGTGCACCATAAAACCCCCAGAGGCAAGGTGTGATGGAAACAATCTAAACGTACGCTCCTCCATGTCCGATATTCCAGGTCTTTCCGCTGACAGCCCCTTGGCTCACTCAAATGAAAAATTAATGAACTAACATGACAAGCCGGAATCCCTTTCTGTTCGGTGTGCTCATCCCTCATCCCTCTGCACCACCAGGAGCAGTACGTCTCTATTTCCGGAGCTTAAAAGCTGATTTTTCAGGTGGTTGCTCTTCATGTTGTCAGCCTTTCAACTCTACCTCTGACTGAGCCGTAAGTCGAGCAAAATAAGACCCTAACTTAATGCTCCATTTAACATGTTGCGTTCGGCCGTTGCCGTTTCACCACGCCGGAAGGACTGCTCAAAGCCACTTAAAATTTAATTTATTTACACATCTCAGGCTTGGTTACTAATGTAATTACTTTAATATGCCACGCATCGCCGACTGTGATTCGCTAATTTATTCAAAGGTTTCCGGCCACGGACGGATGGAATCGTCCTGGACCCATTTGCCCCGATAAGTCCTGGGTACATGGGATTGCAGTTGCATCATAGAGTCCTCTAAATCGATATATTGCAAATAATGGCTTAATCTAGGGTCGCATTCACATTCCAGATAATTACCGGCCCAGCAAGCGGGAGGACGACAAATTTCCCAATTAAAAGGCAAACCGGAAACAGTGACTATCTGTTTTAGACATTCCGCCCGGCGTAAAAGTGGTCAATGAGGCAGATATTTTCTCTGATTAGCTTCCATTTTGCTTAATGGATAGCATCCCATTGATGTTATTTTTATTATACTAGGCTTTTAATGCAGCCTCATTTATGTCACAAATAGTTTGTTCTCTCATAACACCTCTTCTAAAGCAGTGGAAGTGTTAATTAACTGAATGTAGCTTAAACATTGTCGTCTTAGTTAGGTCTAGTGGAAGTATTTTAAAAGTTTAAAATTGTTAACGTTCTTCAAGCATTATAATTCTGTTCTTGCAGTTTAAAATCTTAATACCATGATTAATTAGACATTAACGACTATCAACAAAATAATTCAACTATAAAAGCTTTGAAACCACATATTATTTTTTTCCGCACGATACACATTTTATAAAATAAAATCGTATGAATATATAATATAATTTGCTTTATTTTGTTTTGGTGTTTATAGTTTGAACTTACATTGACAATAAAAATAGAGATAAATCAATACATATTGGTCAATAGTAATAAAGAAAGTCTGCAATTCAATTGAATTCCACCATAAAGCAAAAAATTCGAGTAAAATGAAATATCAAGTTTTATTTTAATTTGCAAAAGTTGTAATAGTCGAAGCAGGTTTTAGTAATCAAGAGTCCAATATACATATGTATGTGCTACATATATAACAATTTCTCTAGATTAATTAAAAACTTAAAATACACATACCATGTTGGAATATCAAATAACATTTGGAGTCATAGTTTATTTTTGTTCGTGGAAGCTGAATTTACCCGCTGTATTTAATTTGTAGGTACGTTTCGATTACTTTATTCTGGGTTTACCGAATTTATATGGTGTAGGCATTGTTTTTCTAATTATCTGTAGAGCGCTTAATTGGAATCGTAGAATGCAGATCGCTTCACCTGTCGTTACTGCATTTTGGAGCTTTATTCAAATAATTTCATTTGTGATTCATTTACATAGTTTGGAGCAAAAGGTGTAAAGACACTAAATGATTTTTGCAATATAAAAGCATGCTTTTATAGTATGTTAAATTTATGTTTGGATTTATGTATTTATAGTAGGTATAAAGTTATTTAACTAAGTATACATATGTAATATAAATGTGGAAAAGGTTAGGATCTTTTACTTTAATAATAATAACATAAGATCAAATTTTTTTATTTAGTTTACCTAATTTTATCTTTTTTGAGATTGCTTCAGAAATGTTAATTCAAACTTCTCAAATAGCTGCTTAGTCTATTAATTGGGTATTTAAGTCAGGATTTTATGAATAGCATTCAACAACAAATTATCAAGTTATCTTGCTGAATTATAAGAGAAAATTTATTCATTACGTATTCATTATGCATTACAAAAATGTTTAAATTATTTTTAATCAAATACAAGTTCTCGTGATTTAGTCCTGTCGTCCTTTATTTACATAAATTGTAATTTAAGTAATAAATAGCTATACTAGAGCGAACATTTTGCAAATGTTAGTGTGATTCTTGCCGCCTCAAACAAACAAAAAGGTTTCAAAAACCCAAAAGCCAAAAGTTTGAGTCGGCAACAAAACCATCATTAAGGTGTGCATTTTCTTCAAAGGTATCGCAAAAAGCTCGAAGAAAGGTATCCCATTACATAAATTGGTGCAGTGTACACCTTCAGCGAGTAAGTAGGGGCGGATTACGGGAAATTGCCTCAAGAATACTTTAAAAGCTTCTGGCATACTTCAATTGTTATTTACACAAAAGATCATTTATGTTAAAAGCCCTCGAGGGCAGAGCGTCGTCGATGAAATTTCACTGCCAACAAGTGGCTGGCTGCCGTCTTCTTAATTATGAGCCACAAGAACATGATGATTGTTCGGCAACTTAAAAAGGTGCATTGTGGAGAGGATTTACATGAAAGGGACTAGAGTAGAATAGATTATCTGCGCGGCGCAGGGTGAGACTTAAAAACGAACATCTTTCCTGCACATAATTGGACATTTTCAGATTTCAGAATAATAAGAAAATTTAGCCTCCTTACTTTAGCGAAAAAACTTTCAAAGATATAATCGGGTTGTATATCTACCAGAATAAGATATATTATACTGTACTATCAAAAATGTTATAACTAAAGTCTGTGGTATAAGTTTACTCTTTGTATGGTGTAATTTCCTATTTTTAACCATTAATGATTATTCAGTGCTTTTAGTTTAGCTAACATGTTAAGGTTTTCAACTAATCTATTCAAACATGTCATGCATTTTCTAAGGAAATAATAATTGTTGCGCAATCGTTGTTACTTCGTCACATTATAGGCGAATGAAGAAAATTATAAATGCAATATTGTTCAAATTGGGAATACAATAAAATAGTCCTATCCTAGCATCAACCAGATAATTACTGCTATAAGAGGTAGTACTCAACTTGTAAGCCTTTCCGATTATTTACCTTGTAATTAGTCCGTACTTTCAAGCGTGCAAATGAAGACCGTGAAGATAAGTTGGCAGCGGGATAATGAATAATCATCTTAAATAAGACTAATCTTAAGGAATTCCCTCAAGAATTCAGACCAGCATCCCGCATGTAAGACTCAAACTCGACTACTTTTCGGAGAACAAAATCTAAGGAATTTTACTCGTTTTCATCTCGAAATTAATTCAAAAAGGTAGAGCGATAAAATCACCCTGTGCTCGATTTGACTTCGAAGATGCTGCGAGAACTTAAAAGTCAATTAGCATGCCGCAGTGAACCGGCAGAAAGGCTAAGTTAAGTGAATTGCGGATGTATGTATGTAGAATATGTACATTATGCTATCAGATGAGCTTAATTGTGTGTACAAGCGTTTTGGTTTGCCAACACAATAGCCTTAATCCTTTGACTTGCTTAAGAGCTTAACGAATTTCGGGGTCCTTTTGTAAAGCATTTAGTAGATATTGTTCGGCATTAATGTAGTGATTCATATGCTTTTGCTGTTTTTCATTTATCGATTTTGTAACTTCTTCGTTCCGTATAGATGTTCTTCCTGAAAAATGGTCAATCAATTGTTTTTCAGTTAATTATTTAATTTTATTTGTCCTAATGGTATGAAGAGAATAAAAACGTTAACATTTTATTTGCTAATAATTTTGTTGATATGTTCCTTCTCATGTCTACTTGGAAACTTCCAAGACAATTTTGAACTGGTTTCTTTTATCCGAACAGGCTGACATTTTTCTTACACTTATATGGTAAGTCCTGTGACAATGCAATATATAGTATATCTAATATCTTTTCAATCCAATATGGCGGACGCGTCCAATATTACCTTTTTTCCACAGCCCCCTAATATATGTACATATGTAGGTATTAAATGAAAGGCTTTGTCTGGTAGAATATGATGAATTTTATGACGTCATTCTAAATTAAAATCCATTTTTTTCTATATACATACATATAAAATTATATCTATATATGACGATATAAGTGAATTTCATATTATCTTAATGGATAATTATTATTATAGGAATTCCACACAACACTTATTTGGTTTCGGATTAATGATTGCACATCACCCAAGTAAACCTACGCCGGGTTCTAGGTAAATATGCAAAGCTGATTGGCAGTTATTTCTCACTTTGTGGCATGATTAAAATTACCATTCGCAAATTTACCACTTAGTGGGTTTCTTGCCTTTGTGACATCTGCTTCAGAATTAATTAATTTATAAGCGGGCATATCCAGGCTTTTATTAAATTAATTTACTAATTACATTGACCTCGTGATCATCTAGTTGACAAGCACTCAAATAGACCTTTCACTTTAGAGTATACATTTTCTGGTATATTTATTGGCCATGTTACGGTCGTAGGTGCTTTTTGAATCCTCTCATGTTGCGATGTACTTTTGAAATAGACCCGAAAATATAATGAAAGACAGCAAACACACTGATTTTAGCCTATGGTTCCGGGGACTGAACCGGTCTTTCATTTGCCGTGTCTTTCCGATAGCTCTTGTATCAAACTCTCTCGTCCGCACAATTGCTTCAGGATCTGACATTGTTTGATGGATAAACACAGAAGAAAGCAAAAATCGCTACGATGTTGGGAATGTTACGTCCAAAGGGGACATAAAAGACCACCCAAAATCCATTATTCATAAAGAGCGTATAAGTGTTCAATTGTTGCAATATTGTCGAAGAACAAGAGCTTTTGATTTTCAGATTGTTTTCGTAGTATGTCATGACTCATTTAACCCGTTGCTGAAGGGTCGAATATTTCATAAAACATGAGAGTTCAGAGTGTGCACTCGGCACTCTCAATTAGAAGGTTTTTTAGTCCTGAAAATTCAGCCATCACAACTTCAAAGAAAAAATAATGTTCGGAACGTTTTGAAGATTGGATATCAGAAAGCGGTTATCAATGATGAGTGTGATGGGTTCAAATCATATATTTATTAAATGTTAAGCCGACATTCACAGAATACGCTTGCGGCTATGCAGAGGAAAAATTTAATTCAATTTCTCTGAACCATTTACATGACACATACCTAAAACTTATTCCAGAAATACAATTCTCAAACTTTAATTTTTCGTTACCTTTTGACTGATGTAAAGAAGACTGTATTCATAACTTGGCAATATGTGTGTGTATGTATTGAATCTAGACGACTACTATAGAAACGTTCAGGACAAAATTTTAGGAAAATGTCTTGTTTTCTTAGTTCTGAAAGGTACATGGAACCCCAAACCATTAAGAGGTTCTAGTCCCCCTGTATTTTCAGAAACCACATTCAAATTAATCAACTACTAAAATTTGAAAACATTTATTTCGTGCAGCGAGTACTTCATTCTAAGTCATCGGCCAGGCATTTACGGGAAGAAAAATTGAGTGATCCATGATTATCGGGAACCCTTTGGTGAATACAGCAACCATTCTAGCTAGCAGAGAGTCAGTTTCCCAGAGGCACAAATTGGAGCTGTGGTTTTCCCCTGGGGTTGTATCGAATTGAAATGAGGTTTCCGAAGGAAACTTGTAAGTAAATTATTAATTATAGCTATTAGGTGCCGAAGGGAATCATTTGCGTTGCGTACCTACCCTTCAATTAATTTATTCTGCGGTCTATTTCGTACTTATGGAATATTGTGGCAAGACGACCTTGTTTTTCGAGAAAGGACTTCTATTCTCTACCTATTCTATTTTACAATCTTTTTTTTTTATGAAGCTTAAAATGAGAAAATTTTAAGATATTGGGGATGTTAACAAAATATTCAGTGAAAAAAGGTCAAGTCATGACTTTCAGAGTTTCCAGAAGGTAATATATATGGAATGTAGGATTATTCATGTGCAAACAATATATGAACATGTCATACAGGTGAAGAATTTGTTTCCAAAAATTAAGCAACAAAAGATGTTCGAAACTTCCTCGAAAGAAAAAGAGAAACCTTTAAAACGGTTGGGGATAACTAAAACCCTTTTACTCCCAATGGAACGTGATTTCCTCTGGAACTATGATTCCCGATACTGGGTTCGATTAGACTTTTAATTGAGTATTAACCTTGGCACAAGTTTTTCCCTAAGTACACGGTACACAATCTGATTCATAAAATTTCAAATAATTCGAATGGGATAAGTGAGGAAACTTCGTTAATGTTTGCACAGTGGAAACATGATGTGAAAGTTCATTAAAAATTCTCTTTCTTGAACGAGTGATAGATTAAAGTGTTAATTGAATGTGACATTGCACACTTACGGTGCGAATTAAGGACTTTAAAGAGGTTATCCTTCGTCATCTTGCTGTTGCCACTGGGGGAGTTTTGTTAAAAGGTCTCCCCAGGATACGTCATTATCTAAATTCTTTATTCTATCAGAAGTTTTTCGGACTCAAATTAAAATTAAAAACAATTACGTACATATTTTTCGGTAAAGAACTTGTCCATGTGCGATGAAATCTAACATGTGTATTTGAATGCTTCTCCCAATTAAAATTGGATATTTTGAAAATATTATTGTCTACTAAAATAAGAATTTTATTATATTTTTTATTACTTATTTAAAAAGAGATATTCGACTACTAGTCTTAAAATGCTGCATACCATTTATCAGATTACTTTCGAATGGATTACAGGGACACTTCAAACCTAATTTGTTCTCAAAGTTATTTTATTACGCAATAAAAAAATAACTTTCAGCTTCAAGATCGTAGTAGTAATTTGCATTGAGTAGGTATTCTTCTCTGCGACGAGACATAAATTTCAACATAAATATTTGTAAAAGTACCGACTTACTTTTTCGACCAGGTGAGAGAAAAAGGTACCTACCTATTTACAAAAGCGAATCCTTAGTAAAAATGCGAAACTCAGTCAAAGTGATGCGATTTCAAGGAAAATCTAATAAAAGTAACGAAACTCCCGACTATAAAGACTAGGATGAAATGATTGGCACAATTAAATTTGAATGGCTCGTTCCACCCAGTTTCGTTTGGACTCATATTGTGCGCAATACGAGATTCCCTACGGAGTTATTTCTTAATTAAATTTACTATCGCAGAGACCTCGTATTCAAAAGACAAAGGACGAAACTTTGAAGTGAAATCAGGACTGCAGGCAAACAGATACTCTGGCTCTGAATATGCATTTACAAAGTCTGAATGGAATCAAAGGTGAACTAACCTGGTGAGCATAACTCGTACCTTTGACGGGGAGTTGGGGAAATGTGTGCAAATGTGCGGGGTTTATTACTCGTGAAAAGTTATGCCGTAAACAAACAGGGCGTGCAATGAGTAAAATTGGGGGAAATTTAACTTTTTAGAACAACTAAATTACACGCAAAGAAAGGGCGCGGATACGTTTTGAGGCGGGTAAATAAGAAAACTTCAAACGGGTAAAGTCTTACTTACTGTTAAAAAGGAAAGCGAAATTATCTTTAAATTTTGGCTAATAAAAAATAATTAGAACTAACTCGCACTATTCTTTAGGACTTTATCCTAAAAATTTTATCCTTCAGCCCGTAACACTTCGAAGCTCAGCTTTGATGAAATAATTTTTCTTGGCAGCAGCTTATTTCAAACTTAAGTTAAATAACAACCTTAAACGAAAATACCTAAGTCGTAATAACAAATACGAGTTTTTTGGTTTTGTAAAAAAGTTTAACTAATTCAAAAATATATGATAATTGTCTACAAAATCGAATTTTTAAAGAAATGTGCATACGTAGGTTGGTTTGTTAATTTATTTACTTATTAGTTTATGGAGAACAACTCCACACAAAATAGAATTTATTAATATATATTTATTATTAAACAATTAAAAATTTTACACTAGTATTAGTTGAAAATCAAGAACCGATTTGTAAGTAGCTCTGGTTATCGAAAAATCCAAATGATTATAAATATAAGGCATTGAATTTGAGCAATATTTGATCAACTGGTGTTGTGCATTAGTTTGTTCTATGTTTCTTCATAAATAGTTAAAGTCTAAGGTTAAGTTCTGAAATCGGACTTAAAAATTAAAGACTTATCTATTTTTACTTGAGAAACAATTTCCTACATTAAAGTACTAGCTAGAACAAGATAAAAAGAAAGTAATGGTTTAAAAATCTTTGCATTGAATATAAATGAATAAAACTTAACAAAAACTGTCATTTGAAGGTTTGGTTGAAAGAGCCTATCTCCTATAATATGTATAATATGGAAATACATATCTTTGCTTTAATAATCTTTATTTATTAATTTCATTCTTATATATTAAAGGAACTAAAACTTCACTATAAGTAGTTTAAAAATATTTCCCTTTCACAGTCTAATGTGATAAAGCCTAATGTACCGACATTATGGATTTATTTCTGCCTAGCAACAGGATAATTATTTAATAATTACAGATAGACCAAACAAATCGAGCAACTTAAAAGTTTGTAACGCTAGGAGTCGTTTAATTTGTAAAAGGTTTCACCTACATGACGCTAGGGTTTTATCCCTTTTTACAATGACCATTATGCCCGGAACAACAATCGCCGACTACAAAGTGCGAATGGCACAGGTGGTGCGAATCGATCGTGGTGCAGGGTGGGCTGGTTGTTGCAAATTTAATTGGTAACTCGGATATAAAGGTGAATTTATAAAGCAGTTATCAAAGGCAAAAGAGAAGGGAAAAGGGAAAAAGAGTGGAGTTGAAATGTAATTCATAATGTGGATTTTTTTCTCCGCTTTCTGAGCTCCTCAGGGTGGTTATCTCCCATGGGACAAGGCAAATTAAAATATGGTAAAGTTCAATTCGACACAGGCACTCACCCGTAGAAACCGCATATAAAAGCAACAAAGTGGAATAACAATTCCACCTCAAACTCAATTATAGAAAGGGCGAGCAGTTTCCATTCGAGAATTTCTCTTCTCCTGCTGTACCTATAATACCACATACCTCTGTGGATACTGCTGCCGGGCGAAATGTTCGCGAAATTCCATTAGAGTTTTGATAAACAGCCGCCGGCACTTGTTTAATTTGTTATATAAACAACGAAGAAACGAACAAAATTTTTATTCCAATTATTTAATCTTCTTCCCTTTTAATTCGAAATGTAGGTACCATTACATGTGCCTAGCCCTTGCGATCCCGCTGACAAAGGACAATTTCAGGTTATTTTTCCTTGCGACACATCGCCCGAGGACGAACCCTCCTTGACTACATGTTCCAGACAGAAAACGAATATTCCTCTAAGTGATACGGAAGCTTCATTTTAATGAAACTTGTTACTGTTGTTATCTAAATCACAAAGAAATGTAGTATTATTATTCTATGAATCTGCAACTATGGGACTGTCCATTGCAAACAGAAAGTAATATATTTCTTATCACTTAAGGTTTAGTACTATGGTGCTAGGATTTGAAGTCAACGTTATATTTTCTACTCGATATACATATTTTAATAAAGTGTTTAACCAATTGCTTTGTGTTTCTGAACTCTTATCATATAACAAATATTCTTTAAAAAGTTCCAATAAAACATCGTCGACTTTCTCCGTTAACCTCGTAACTAATATGTACATTTTTCTAAAATCAAGGTTATTAGTACGTAATATAATGCATAACAAAAGTACTTCAAAGTATAATAATTCCGAAAAATCGAAAAGTTGTCCAAAACTTCTAATGTTCTGCACACAAATAAATACGAGTATATGAGTAGTAATCGAAGTACACTATTCGGTAATTGATTTTAATATTGTTGAAAGAAAGGTACTCTAAACTAAGAATAATAGGATATAACGAGAAGCATATTATCAACACTCTGTTTGCTTCTCATGTTCAATTCACTAATAGGAATAGGCTTTCGTAAATTAAGACTTCGGAGGTGGAATTTTGGTGCAGGATAGGAAGTGAATATGTCAGATGATTAAGCACAAAATTAATGATGACGAGGGCTGCTGCAATGTAGTGCTTCAAGTACTCCTGATTAGCCAGAGAGGAATGGAATATGGAAACATATGTACATGAAAATGGACAGATTTTGTCGGTGAACATTACCGCACATTTCATCAAATCCAATAAGCCCTGACCAAACAGAGGAATGCTTTTGTGGTAATTAGATGCAACGCAAATGCATAATCAATGAATTTCCGCGATGAGCTGTGCATGCATCACGTATTCCTGTGAAATATTAACGCTATAGAAGAGCATACAGCTCGCGGATATAGCGCACGCAAAATAAATTGTCAAAATTGTTGGGCCGGCAAAACATTTCAGAAGTTCTTTTTCACACCTATGGAAACAGGAACCCAATTTAGGATTAAATTTTAATTTTTCAACCTTTTCTGGGAGGGAGCAAACGGGAGGCATGCGATGGGAAGTTCGTTTTATTTTGCATACATAGCCAGGAGCATTTTAGTTTCGGATTCCAACAATAAAGTTGCGAAAAATCGTGCTGGTATGTTTAATTAAATAGACTTATTCAACGAAACCACTGAACCCGGTCAGATGAACATCCAGAAATTTCACGGCCGTTTCTCATACGTTCCCATACATGGATATGTGACTACTCTTGACTCCTGGGTCCCATGCTAACTCGCTCCAGGCATTCGCGGTTCAACTTTCCAGGAGTTTTACGGAACAAAGGATTCCCAAACGAGACCATCGCCGAGTTTTGCGTCATTCATAATTTATGGTGTGCCGAGCTCCTTTGCTTTAGATATTTTTTGGCTTTAATCTACTGTGCCGCAAATTGGCAAAACTTTCACAAAATGTCCAAGCTTTATTCATACAAAAATTGTTTATATAAAAATGAGTTCTAAAGCGTTGTACTTTTTAGTGCCACCAAAAATGAAATAAACAGTGGATTACAGCAAACTGGTTACACGTGCCACTGAGATACAATTAATGGAATACGTAATTAATGTATGTATACATATATACATCTTAGGGAAACATTTGACTGTCGAAAAATATTTCGCACGATCATAACCGTTTGGGTTTTAAATGTTGGTGAGGTTAAATTATTCCTTATTCCAAAAACATATATACATATGTATATATCATATGTAAACGATATTTTTTCAACGAATTTAGAAGCAGCATTTACAATTTTGTTTGATAAAAAGGACAACTAAATGCGTTAAAGTAACAGAATCTTTTAAACCGGAGGAACGGGTAAATCAAGATATTAAACTAAAATACTTTAGAAGTAATATGCCTCCACTTTCAAAGTATTAATACTCATTATTATCAACGATCTTATATTTCTTTTAAGATTATAATTTAATCATTGCATTTTTGTATTTGGTTGCAAAACCTGCTTATTATGTATAAAGTGTTGGCTCTATACCATTTGAAATTATAATAATAATTAAGACTAATGGCTAGAATGAAGTAATATTTTTCAGGTTTTATGGTTCAAAAATGATATTATGCGGTATTTGTATTCCTTAAACAATACATTTCATTTATAATGCTTTCTTTTATTCAAAGTCAAATTCTCTTGTAGCGCAAGTTTAACCACAAATCCTTTTTTTCTACCCAACTCCGCAGTAGGCAGGTATCTAAGAGTGCATTTTCCCTTTGAGTTGAAACATCAAGGACTTTTTCTCGAGAATTATTTAGAATCTTGTCAAAAATATGCAAATAATATCCGTCTTCTTCTGTTAAGATATTGAAACGATCTCAGAAGTACTTAGCGCAAACGACAATCATCGCATTATGGCAAATTGCCGAAATTTCAAGACAGAGTCCCTGAGGAGCCGGGGATTTTAAGACAGAATCCATTAGTGTTAACTGTTCCTAGGCTCGATATTTGCATACAAAACTTCGAGCTCTGATTACCCTGAAGGGACGTCGTAATAAATTGATCACTGTCGGAGCCTAAACAAAGGTAGGTACACACCTATCAGTTACCGTTTGGGTGGAACTAATGTCATGCGTAAATCGTAAGAGTCATTAATTATCTTAAATTGCTGGATGGATTTCGTGACTGATGAGCCAATCCTCACATGCCTCAAATTATTCCATTCAATGGGTCGAAGGATATCTATTTAATTTGCGTCTGTCGATGCTTCGTCCTTGAAACTATCCGTTGTAGCGTGCACTTAGATATCATTTTAATTGTTGTAAACTTGAACATTTGGTTTTGTGTAATTATAGTATTGGCGAGTTGTATTTAATTAAGAGGGCTTACTAATAAACCATTTGGCCTACAACTGTGATATGTATTTTGAATAAACTTCCCAGTATTAGAACAGTAGCTAAAGACTTCAAATAGTACGCGGAGACAATTATTTCGTAGCTAGTACCACTTTGACCTTGTCGTCGTCGACTCCATATTATTCAAAATTGGAATCCGAATGGAATGGACAAAGTTATTTTTATTACTTAAGTATACTTAAAATTAAGAGTAGTCAGTAATGACTTTAAAATTTTCCTTAAAAGCTATCTGCTACTGAAACATTGTTGCAGAAAAGTGTAATTGGCTGTGTAACTATCATCTGCTTCAAATGATGCTTACTAGGAGTTTAGACAGAGTCCTTCCTCCTTTTAAATTAGTTTTACGAAATTGCTCTTAATGGCTTTAAATTGAATTGTGCGAAGAGTCTCGTGAACTTTGAAGGGGGATGGTGATGAAAAACCATTTAAAATCAGAGTCACGATTGCACAGACGGAATATTTTTCATTTACCTGTTGCGTTTCTTTGCAAAAACCATAACTAGGGTATGGCGGACCGACCAAGAGTACGTTTGTCCTGCGAGGAATTAACACCTGGCTGCACAGAAATGATGAAAAGGAGAATAATTTGCGGAGAGCAGCACTGCGAGTGCCACTAATTACGCGGATAGCCGCAATCTTTTTCACATCTTCTGAAAAGCGCATCTGGTCCATAGTCCATTACCCCTATTTATCTCGCCACTTAGCTTCGGCTCTCCAGTCATATTTCACGTGTTCTGTTAGCATCATAAAGGAGTAAATGTCTTTTAAATGTTTTATTCATTGCCGTAATTTGTCCTGGAATTTGAAAGAAATGGCACTCGCACTAACACTCTAGTATGCACGTTTATGGTGCGGACGTCAAATCTTTTATGCATGCATACGGCTGCGAGTGTACCCTGTGCGGGTGGAATGTGTTTTATTTGGGATCATAAATCTTCCTACTGGGGATTTTTTCTCACGTACGTGCAATTGTTGATACTTCTTGCTTCAGCGAGGTGTCTCCAAAGGAGCGCCTCGAGTATTTGAGACATTGCCCTGTACACTCCCTGTTTTATTGTCCACTGGAGATGAGTTATTATATCAAATTGAGAAACATAATATGTTTTACGTTCGGGTATTACTCAGAAGCAAAGCGCCAGGACTCGGAGGTCAAAATTAGCCATGTCCAGAGATAAGCGCTGGTCCACCCTCTTCTAACAAATCAAATCTCTGGCTACGTGAAGAATTTCCTAAAAACAAATCTCATTCTTCGTCCATAACTTCTTCTTAGTAACGAAACGTTTGTTTTAAGCAGATTTTACATAATGTATTAATGATTTTTATGCATTACTATAATTAATTCAATGTTATCTTTACTCAGATAGGATTTTAAATAAGATATAAAGAATGAGTTTTGTGTTAAGTAATGCATGGATTTTGAAGCCTATTCTATATGTCTGTACTATGTACATATATGCCCTACCCTATTTTATTCTAAAGAAAATAAGTATGAATTCATACATTAAAGCACACAAAACTGTTTGACTACATTTGATAGATGGTGTGATATTACAAAATAACTATATAAATTCTATTTCAACTACATCGTATGGTCACAGACTTTTCAAATTTCGGATTCTTGGACTGATGGAGATTCTGTACATATCCTTAAAACAATGAATATGAACCAACTTACACATATAAAATTTGAAATGTTTTAAATACTGTTTTCGCTTTATTACTTTCTTTTTCCCTAGAAATGGTTTTAGAACATCAGTTCTATATATTTGTTAACACAAACCTTCATACATATGTTGAGACAAAAGTAAATATATTTTGAAGAATTTCTGAAACTTTATCGCAGCAAAACTATTTTGAATATTATATATGAATTTTGCAAATAACATGCCACTCTATTTTACTTAGTCCTTTTTATGAAAAGTGCTGGAGATGGTAAATTTTTATAATGAAAAATAAACAAACATATCCGCAAAACTGAAATTAATCCTTTTGAATGCACGGTTTTGACATGCTCACCGAGTACTCTAAGGAACATCTTTTACTTCACCGAACACCTATGTATGTATATGTGGTGTGTTCACTCTGTTGAAGTGCCTTCAGCTAGCCGCGATTTTTTTTAACTTTTTGTTTTCGGAAGATAAAAACTTGACTATGAGAGGCCAAATGGAAAACCATTCTACCGGGGAAAATTCTGAAACAATCATGTCAGTGCACTCACCTGTGCGTTGCGAATTGGGATGGAAAGTCCCAGGTACTCGAATAGATATTTAGACAAAAAAAAGTTCAAGTCTTCCGCCATTGGGAGTGGAAAAGCTTTTACACAGCAGGATGTTACGTACGTATTCTGTATGTGAATAAGAAATCACCGAGTGTTCTCGATATGAAGGAGATGTCAAGAAATTGTATTTCATTTTACCTTTTCCCGGGGCTACGCAGCTCTCAGGCCAGATGAAAGTTTCACGAAAGAAATTAGCTTGTAGCCTTCGGTTAAGATGTCGGATTTTTTCGATAATGAACTGGGAACTGTCTTCGGGGTATTCGCCTGCCCAAGGACTGCTATATCCGAAAAATGTCCAGGCTCTTACCAATCGAATTTTCCAAGAATCGTGCAAAGTGGGCCCTATGCGTTGGTTCAGGGCGGGACCTTTATATTAGCATACATCAATTAGGGCTGCACGTAATTTAATCGAGTTGCCGATGGTTAACAGGTTGTTTGCATAATATGCGTTAAATTGCTTAATTCACATTCCACAATGGCCGCCAATTAGTTGACATTCCATAGTTTACCTATCAGTTCTCGCACATTAAGGGTGTAAGAGTGGCTAAGCTGCTCTGTGCACACAATCAATTTAATTAGTACAAATTATAGGCTTATCATGTAATGATGCAACCAGACTGCGAAACTCCATTCTTCGATTACCGATTAAAGTCAATTCAAACGAAAATGTCTATGCAATTCGATCTTATTATGAAAACGGACTAGGATTTCTTAATACGGTAAAGTAATTTCTCGGGAAATGATTCCAATAGGTACAGCATACTATTCAAATATAATAAAGTCTTTGCGCTTATTAATTTAACAAAAATTATTTTACTAAATTAGAATCAAATCACAGACATTTGCATAGTTACATATGTAACTAACTATATTATTATTTTGCGCCTAATTTGGAGTGATAAGATTAAGCGTTACCATGTTTTCTAAAGTTATATTTTTCCATGACATTAAATAAGCTAAAAAGTTTTACAAATCACATTTTCTTTTCGAATAGTTGCCATTTTGTGAAAAAGTGAAAAGAATGGCTACTCGTAATGGTAGAAACAACGATACTGAAATCAATTATGTATATTTCGAAATGTTTAGATATTTTTTTTGTTGAGATAAAATAAATATTTTCTTAAAGTCCTAAGACCTTTTTTTTAACTATTCTTTTGGCGCATAACCTGGAAGGTCTCTAAGGAATGTGTGTTTTGAATAAATGTTATTAATAAATACCCACTTAGGTATATACTTAAAATTAGATTTAAATGTACTTGTAAACATTTATTATTTATAGTATCCGCACCGGAACGCGTTTGTACTCAAGTGTTATTATTTTTGTTTTTTGTAAATACCTTTGCATTAAAATACTTGATCAATACCAGGATAATTATAAACAAAGTCAGATTTCACAATTTTATTAAAAATATTTTAAAATTTTATTTTTGACCCGAAAGGGCTCCTCGTTATACTTTTAATAGATAAACTGAGTTTAAACTGTTTTGCTGAGCCATCTACATGATTGGGCGTAGCTTTATTTACGGCATTACAGAATACTTTTTGTGTAAAGTATATAGTAGCATCAATCGTTGGTTAGCAGGCAATTAATTTCTGACTGTAAGAAGAGGGTGAGTAGTCACATTTAAATATAAATTAAAAATAATATCACCGCTTAATTACGAGCGTAAGACATTCCCTGTGGTTCAATTGCTAGTCTTGGAAAAGTTAATTAGCCGAGCAGTTACACTATTCTACTGCTCGGAGCAGACGACTTCTGCAGCGGACTGACTTCTCAAGAAGCCGTGCCCATGACTCATTTTTCTAGCTAAGGAAATTTCTGCTAAAACAATAAAAGTTTCCGTCTTTTATCCAACAAGATAAAATTCGCAACAAAATGTCTCCTTTTCTATTTTATCTGCCGGACCAGGACTGAACGCGCCCCAAGTTGTTTAATTATGATAGCATCGTGTCCTCCTCCGCCGGCCGCACGGATGAGTAGTTTAAACTTTTAATTAAGGGAAGCAACAAATCTTCCATTCTACCTCGGGTTTCATTTCATCCTCATTTTAAGGATTGTTTTGTCCCGCCGGCATCGAATTGCCTTTTGCGGACAAATTAGTATAATTTTGCAATGTTGCCCCCGCTAGCTGCGATTGGTGAACGAGTCCTGAATCTCAGACTTTGACGCACACCAGAATAAATCTAGGCGAACTAGATTAATTTCGTGTTCTCGTTTACCCCTTTTTAAGGCATTTAACAGGTAAAACTTTGACTTCCCAGATCCGCTTTATACCTCACTTTCTGCAAGGAAAGTTAATTGCTCATAATTTATTAAATTTCGTATTTCCCGGCTAATTGAAAATTAATTAACCAATTTTTTTCCGTAATGATTCTCGGATAAAGAAGATTATTTACCTGAACGCGAGAGTATCCGGGAATAAGTCAACGAAGAGCGCTAGCTTATCCCAATAATCAATTATAATGATGGTTGTTTTAATTAAATTGATAGATTTGTCCTGGGTCGTTCTGACCGACGATGTATATACAGTTTGCTTTGCGGAAAGGACACCTTGCTCTCAAATACAGTCATCAGTGGTTTGAAGCTACCTATCTCACAATCTTATAGGCAAACCTGGAAATTGATTTAATTACAAAATGTCCACAGCCTGGACTTAGTAACGGTTTCTGTGATGTCTGTATTGATTTGAAAATTAATTGAATGTTCCACAGATAACTGGTCTACCAGATCATAAGCTAATTCCGAAATGAAACGTTCAAGAAAAGGTAGGTAATTACTTAGATGAACAAATTGGTTATGGTTTATAAAAAATATGTGACCTATTTTAAAAGCGGTATGTTTCATCAATCTTTAACATCTACAAATTTTGAATTCTCTAAACTCGAGTATTGGTTTATAAGTTCATCTAAGATCATCAACTTTGTTATCTCCCAAATTGTCCGAGAAAACTTCGTTAAACACGGTTTTTAAAACTAATCTTATTTCAGAAAGGGCGTTTTATGGCTTAAAATTCACTAATTATTATGGAAAGAAAGAAGAAACGCAGCCGTTCCCATAAGATACGCAACTTTGAGGTGCAACAACTACACTAAAAGTATGAATAAAGATAATATAGATCTATTTTGATCCCATTCTTTTGTCCTTTCGGGCAATTAGCTCTTTTGGTTACAATGACGTTACTGTTCGACTAGTGTGGATTAGGACAATTCTATGCAAAATTAGTAAAGCGAGTTATCTAAAATGAGTCTATTTTGAGAGCGACGTGGAATGAAAATGTGCAAATGTGGATTATCAGTTGCATTCAAAGCAATTTAAGTAAATCTGGATGTGCAAAGTTATCCAGATAATCGTTGTTCATTAGTCTCCACATGCAGAATGGATCGATGGTACCTGCAATCAAGAGGAGAATGGTAATCAATTGTGAACTAAGCATATGACTACAATTAAAATCGTTCACCGGGGATTGTTGCATCGCATAACAAAGGACATAGTCCGGCCGCATCGATGGCACTGAACTACAAAAGGAAATAGGACACGCTGTAGAATTTTATCGCCTCCATATTTTTCTATCAAAGAGCATTTATCGTACGGCTCGGACCTGTGAATCACGTGTAATGATCCGTAAATCGAGATTTATCTAGGAATATTGGAGTGAATGGCGGCGAAACGAGCAAAATGGGTTCGTGCTGCATTCTTAAATTGTTGCGAGTAATTTGCGTTTCTCTCTTTGAATTGGTCATCTCATCGGGGACCCATTGTCCTGATTATTGTGATTTACGGCACCCCCGCGCCGCCTCGACACATATGCAGATGGTGGACTCTGGGTCTGGGTCTTATTGTTGTCGGCTGATTGCTAAAAAATTCCACTGATACTCTGGCAGAGCAATCCTTCGGATGTGGCCGACATCACTTAGGGGCAGTAAATGGCATATTACCTCCCCTTGCTGAATTCCGGTCACGTTTTATGCTCTCATTTTCTCCATTAATAGTTCGCACGATGATATCATATATCCGACATAAATAGATCCTCGAGGAGCGTTCCTAGGCGCGTTCTGGGGTGGATTCCCTACTCGACGGCGAATGGCCAGTGTCGAGATGGTTCAATTTCAAATGTTATTTTAATCTCTGTGGATCCTTGAGCAGGGGTTGGAGACAATGGTTAAGGAAGCGTTTCCCAGTCATTATGGGAGCGTCTTATCAAAATACATTTAGCCTACTCCCGGGATGTACATTCGAGCACCAGCTAGACTGAAACGAATGGGCACGAATAAATGTTCAATTAAACAGAACAGTAGTTGCCTGGGACCCACCTTGCTACTGTGTTTTGATTAAGTTAACAGCAGACTTCCATTTCAATTAGAAAGTTCAGGGAAATCCACCTGAGGTGTTCAAGTAATTTACATATACCATAGGCTGGCAGGAGCGATTACCTTAACTGGGTTGGCTTAACTAAATTAATAACATTGCCAGAGGTTTATGAAAGTAGCTCGGGCGCCTCTTTGTGGAAGAATTAGGTGATAACATCTGTTCTTGTACTTTTCCCGGGCATACGCATATTGGGCGAGATGGTTACGAATGGCTCCTTAAATGGATTTCGCGGTTGAGACTGCTAACTGCTTGTTTACAAGTAGACCCTCTGGAAGGTGCCGAGTCGTGGGAGGTAGCCACCAACGAAAAAGCGAACGTGGCGTGGCGGCTTTTATTTAGAGAAGGGTTAACTCAATATTTGGGATCGCTATTATTTAGAGACGGAACCAGCTTGCGCCCTCCCATTGGGAGTACGAATTAATGCTCTTTTCGTTCTTACCCTAAAGTTTTGTTTATTTCCGGGTTCCACTTTTGCCCCATATAATAGAAAAAGCGTAAGGTATTCGGTGTTGAAAAATCTTCGTTCTCGTAAGAATTTTGTGAAAGGGGTACTTTGCTTTGATTGGCTATTTAAGTTTTTCAGAGGGTCGTAGGGATGGTCAGAGGCTCAGAGGAAGGAACGAACATAGAGTGGAAACGAGGCGAAAAAAGCGAAGCCATTCCAAAGATGTGTGAGTAAAAATACTAACCATAGACATGAGTCAGTACAGGCGTACAATTTTTGCTGATACTGTGGATGGGCATAAAGGTGAGTTCAAATTAACCTCTTAAAGCCACTTGTTCCGCATATGGACATCGCTCGGGAACCTAAAACACAATAAAAACATTATTAAATGAATCAATACTTCTACGTATATAACGTAGGTTTCACTTAGTTTTCATTTCTCAATAGTTAAGTCAAATACAGCGCAATTATTGAAATAGTTGCGAAATATGTACTGTAAGTATTAGATTAAGTAATTTTTCATAGAAACACTATACCTTTAACTCATTAATTACAAAATGTTGTGATATGTGAAATTTTAATGCTGTCACTACCTCTAGTACAATAATTTACTGTGTGGTTAGAACGCACACATGAAAAAGTTAGTACGGTCGGCCAAAACACGAGCGATAGGGAATATGAGGCCGATATGAATGTGGGACGCGATGAGGCGATTTTGGTTGGTTCGTGTTGGTTGGTCCGAGTTTTGGAGAACGGCATTCAGTTTGGCAGTTAGTGTTCCTTTTTGACATTCAGTTTGGCTTTACTCACGTGCTTTATGTTTGTGCAAATGTTAATTAAATAAAAAGTTGAGCTTCAAAGGTTGAAAAGGTTTTTCGCAACAGGTCTGTATACTTAAATTTCATTGTTATGTTATTCAATGTTAATGCAGAATTGTGGGAAGGAATAGAATGTAATGTATAATAATACATATATATAATATAAGTTCCCCTACAGCAATACCTTACAACTTCTTGTTTTTGATAAAATTAGTTATGTTTTAGAAACACAGAAATTGAGAATTGAGACTTTAAACAAACAAAGAAATGTTTACAGGAGTGGAGTAAACAATCCAGATCAATTTTTGGAGCAATTTTGAGTTTTCGAGATACCTCAAAATACATAATAATTTTCGAATATTTGCAATACCTTTGGAATTGCTATTTCAGCAAGTCCCACGTTAATCTTAATCGTCTTAATTGAGGTCTTCAATTGAATGATCGTCCGAATCTGTTGGTAGGATTTCATGCTAATTTGCGTCATTAAATACCATGTATGATTTTGCTAATTATTGTGAAAATAACTATCTATGGCATTGTATAACCTTAACTCAAGTTGATTTAGTCCTTAACTAAGTTACAACAAATCAGGCACTTGCGAAAGAGTTTCCGATCACCTCTGCTAAATCCCTACCGGGTAAACTTTTTCAAGTGTTCTCAGAAACTTAAAGCTAAATGTAGAGTGTACCCTAAGCTGAACTAATTGAGAAAAAGTTGAAAATTAAAAAATAAGCTAAGCATCCCAGGCACCCGAGCTCTCGAAGCAAGTCAGCAATAAAAGCAATTAAATAAAAACTCCGTCACCACTTGCCAGAAGTTGCCCGCCCGCACTGGGTATATGTATATGGAGTAATTACCCTCGAAATACGTATCCAGATTGAGAACTTCAACCCTCCCCCGAGTGGCGCCCGTCTGGAAAGGGGCTGGGCAGGTGAACTGTTGCTTCTGCAAATTTCTTGGGCCCCAAATCGAGTCGTCGTGGACAATAATTTGCCAGGTGCTTTCTAGCAGCTCAATCCTAATTGAGTCCCTTTCAATACCTCCTTGACGGTAAATTGAATCTCGAATTTCAAAATGCTTCATCCTTAATTGAGTTAATTTGATTAGGAGTTTTCCTATTAAGATTAGACATCCTGGCCGGTGACAAATGCCCGGGAAATAAATTAAAAAGTTCTGCACTAAGTAAATTTTTTGTTGTCATCGCCGCCCTTGCAGCTCTTCTATCAATTTTACAATTTTTATTTGTTTGCCGACTTCTTCTGGGTAAGTTTTTCTATTCACCTGATAAGAAAAATGGGCAAACAATTTAATGAGGTTTATTTTGAGGCAGATAAGTTAAATTACCTTCTTCATGCGCTGCAATGTGTGTGCAAGAAGCTCTTTTAATCAAAATTATTTTTTGCAATAAATTCTTTTCTATTGTATTAGTTTTTCCTTTACATGTAGAAGGAAGACATGAACTGCTCCTTCACATACGGTTCGAGATAAATTTGATTCTGCTCTTGAAGGAAGTAGTTTCATTATTTTAGGAAATCCCGAAATCTATCAACTCGGGAGCACACGATCATGCGGAGCATTCATAGATGTGTTTGAAAAATCGTTTCATTTAAGCGTAAGTGGTTTTAAAGACACTTTTTGTAATTTAAAAACAAAATTACCAAACGAATTCATTTTTAAACTTACATTGTTGGTACGTACAAGTAATTACGCCCAAACCCATCTATTTCAATAGAAAATAAAAGCGGTTTTAGAATAATTTATTAACTATATATATGTTTATATACGATTTTGTACAAACGGTATGACCTCTATTTCTCGACAAAACGATAAATTTATAAAAACTGAACCTTAAGATTTTTATAGAAATGGGTTATATTGTTCCCTTTAAAGTTGTAAGAAATTTGTCTGAGAATCAGTAATTTGAAAGTGAAAATATTTCAGTAAATTACATTTTGGATATTTTACCAATTTTTTGAAAATATATTCAAAAATAATGTAGCGTTAAAATATAATAACTCAACACTTTAACGAGATTTCGTAAACTTCCTTCGAATCTTCTAATAATTTAAAGCAAATTTCTTATTCTTGCTTTACTGCAAGCAAAAATACAATTTTAAACTATTTTTTTGAGTAGAATTTTTATTCTATTTTATTCGTAATGGACTCTTTTGGTTCATTGGCGCACAAACGATTAATGCGGACATAAATGTACATTATACTTATATAAAATCGGTTTATTCCATTTTCACTTTTCCAAAGCTATCAGATTAAGGTTTAGTTCATCGTTTCGGAAAACAGTAGTTGTCGATTTGTTTTTGTGAAATTTATAAAATAAATGTAGAAACCAGGATTTCTGAGCGGAAATGGAAGGATCTACTTGTATTTTGCTAGCTTTTGGGGATTTTTCGATTTCCTTTCCGAGCCGTTCATGAATAAAATGTTGCCTTTTCGGAAAGTACTCGGTTCGGGTCAGGAGGAGCTACTGCATCGAAAATATCCCGGAAGGCCACTGTAATATTCCGAACTACAATTATCACTCTTTTCATAATAAATTCCCTTTAAACCCGAAAAGCGGATGCACTTCCATATTTATTTTCTCTTTGGCTATGGCCAGGTAGGAATCCTTTGTGTGCAAGTGAGTGTGTGGTAGAAAACAGAAAACTTGATATGAAAATTCAATGAAGCGCTAGTGAACGAAAACTAAAGCACTTTCCTTCCGGTTCGCGAGAGAACCGCTCTCCGGACCCATGAGTCCACCTGTCCTGGAGGATGCGGACACCCGTGCCCCAGGTACGTAATAATGTAAAAGGTAGATTTGTGAAGTTGCGATTGCAGCTAGTAGAAAATTTCTGTTTTACACCGGATGAAAGGAGGACTTTCATGCCCAAATGATTTCGTGAACAAAGCACTTCGCAGCTTCGTCCTTTTTCCATTTATGACCAAAATCGTGCTGTGTGGAAATGTGCATTGTCCTATGTACTTCTAGCCGGGTCTCCACCCACGTCGTGGGAGGGTGGACGCCCGGAAACGAAGTTTACCATGTGCTCTATCGTTTTGCGCCAGCTGCATCCATAATTGTCCAGAACAATTGTGGCTGCCATTTTTCGACGAACCGGGAATGGAATTTGACAGAAATTGAATTCTAATTTGGAGCAAGGGAATTATGCCTGGAATGGTAAATTGGTGCAACAGGGCGTCCAGTCGGTTTGGAATGAAAACATAATTAAATCGTGGAATCGTATTAATACTTTACGTAATCTCATCCTCGCATGGGACTGCTAAAACCATGGTGACGCTTTCTAGGGGGGCGCTGCATCAATTTGAGGCTGCAACTCAGATGGGGGTAAATCAGAAAGATGTTCCCGCTTCAGCCACACCTAGACCTCCTAGAGGCGAGGACTAAAACACCGACGATAGGGATTAACTTTTCATTTACCACCCACCGATGCTCCGCTGAGGAATTCCAAAAGGATATCTAAACAATTTTTTCCCCCTTTTATTTTAACGTACATACAAAATACAGAGTCACCGCCAGCTTACAAAAGTTTCCATAAAAGCAACCAGCAAAAGTGTGACGCAACTCAACTTTACTGCCAAACAAACAATTGAATCTTTGTGGGAGAATCAACTAAGTAGTGACGTGGCAGCGGTGTGAGGGTGGGCCTTAGGTGGGTGAAAAACTTTTCTATTGTTCAATCCAGGACCTGTGTGCATCTTTCAAACTGCATATAAGCGTCGGTGGAGCTCCCAGGCACTGCTCCTCCATTTCGAGGAAGCAATTTTCTTGAAATATTGATTTAGTCCCTGAAGCCGACACGGTTGCTCTTATCGCGAATTCGGAGCACCTTCATTGTTAGGGGAATGGGGATGAAGTACCCCGTCACAAGTTTATTGTAACTAAATGAAACGTAAATTCGCCGTGGTTCTTGTAAAAGTTAGATTACGAGAAAAATTGAGCATAGATGGGATTGTTTTAGTAAATCCAAAATGGTAAGCGAACATACTCATGTTTTGTCAGCTATACTACGTAAACTGATTCCATAAAAAATTTCATAACACCGACAAACAAAAATTCCCTTCGAAACCGTATAAACCTTTGTAGTGATTTGTGGGGACCAACAAAATTGCCATGTCTTTTGCAAATATCATTGTACTTATTTTGAATAATTGAAATACTTGCATTATATTATATTTTGTTATTCAATTAAAATGGTAATAAAAAAAGGTTATTCCTGTTCTAACAGTTGGGTTTCGAGTTTATTTTAAGACAATTTTGAAGTGGGAATTTGTCTCGTTCACTGAGGCATGATTTTGTTTAGATTTTGCTAGTTCTCAAAAATTATGATGGTTTATTTCTGGGTGAATTATGCATTACTTATAATATTGTTAAAGTAAATGGTGCGAAAGAAAATTAAGTAGCAAACTTTGAAATAAGAAAAATTAATTAATTTAAATTTCAATCAGTTTATATGTATCTAATGAAGAAGTGATAAGACTATTGAAGTAAGGAAATTATTTTATTAAGTCATTGGAAATAAAAACGGTGACATTTAAATTTATCTCTTTGTTTTAGTTTTGAAAGCCAAGATTTTATTATTCTAAATCCTCTTGTATGATAAAAAGTGGCTTTACCTTATACGATCTATAGCCTAAGGATTTTCAAAGTGGCTGCGGTAAGATTTACAAGTGAAGCATCCCCTTCAATGTTGCCTGCCTGGTTGAGTCCAGGGAGCAATTAGTAGGGATCAGAAGTAAAATGCGTCTGGAGCCGGAACCAGAAATCCATTCAATTGCTAAACTGCATTTTCCGGGTCCTTAGCAGTCGAGCGGTGTGAATTATTGAGGATTTCCTTGGAGGATATCTCACAGCAAAGTCCAAGTTTTGTGCCAAGGCTCTCGAAGGAGCTGCTTAAGGGCATTTCCCTAGATTTCCTTTCTGCATGCAAACGACCTCAGCTTAGGGTTCTCATATCTCTCGCCTCATGTTGTCATCTAATTTTCACGTGGAAATTCGATTTAATACCTTCCCAGCTCGAAGCTATTCAAGGGTGCGTTTAGTCCTGGTACTTTGGTCGGGGCTGCTCCGCCCGGCATCGCCCATGTTCCGGGCTATCCTAACAACACAGTGGAACAGAATTCAATAAGGGTTACCTGATTTTGTTTTCGAAATGTGATTGTTTTCGAATTTTCCGGAAATTTTTTATTGTTGATGGCATCAAGGAGTTTCCGAAGCAAATAATGGCCCAAAATCGATTTTAGTGGCTTTCCACTTCACCCGCCCGGGCACAATCACTTGGCTCTCCCTTCTCTAGGATAATTGGATTCGCTTTCAACCTGTTGCTTCGAGTGCTGCGCCCACCCCCGCGATTCGTTAAATCCACCGATACTACGGTGCTGCGGGAAACAAGGGGCTTTCTCAATAAATAGAAAAAAACAGCCCCACCCAACGCAACGAACGCAGGCACGAGTACGTCCAATTTATCCAATTTATCGTTTAAATGAGCAATTTCTCTAGAGCTTGCCAATAGCTGAGACCCGAAAAATTTTTCTCCGCTATTAAGCCGCGAGAGCACCGCTATTACCCAAATTACCATTTGCTCCACTTAAGGACGAGTTTATTTTTACGGCGCGACAAATTCCCCTGTAATAGCGTACTTTATGGCGAATTGTAGTTACTGTTAAGACTTAATGAGGACCACCTTTCCGGCGAGATATTGTCCCACCAGGAGCTCACCTGAGTGCTGTCGCCGTGTTTAAGCGCTCACCTGGCGGCGGGTGCGATGCGTGCGGGCTTTATAACGAAATCAACTTAATGACTCACGGCGGCGCGTTGGGGTTGGGGGTTGGGACCCTTCGGTGTTCGGTTCCCAACCCGTCACCAACGAAAAGAATACACCGTCTTTCGGCGGTAATAAAACCAGTTGAGGAGCTCCCCGTACTCGGGCTCCGCACCGAAACATAAATCCCCGCTAATAAATGAAACTGGGGGATGCTTCGAAACGCCCCGCTCTTTGAATCTCCCTTAACAGATTTCTTGGGTGTGATAAGATATAGACGGCGTCTTCCCTTGATGCGGGACTCGACTGTTTCAGGTCCACCCGGCTTTCAAGTATTCGCCCGGGAAAGTTATGAAGACAGTCAAAGGCGACAGTAGTCGAATTGGTTCGATTGAGAAAGTCTTTTCAAATTAATTACATTACTTCGGTTTCGATTCCTGTGGCCGGCATTATCGTCGGAGGACGGAAACCATCAATTGGTGGGCTTTGATAACAACTAGAGTTGCCAACTTTTTGAGAAAATATGTAGGAGACATTGAAATATATCACTCATACTCTTTTACTAAGGCTTCAAATCAAATTAGATATCTCCATAAGTTCTATAATAATAAAATTATAAATTTTTTTAAATAACAAATAGAACTCTACATAGTGTTTGCATTTGGAGATTTATATAATAGGAGTCATGATTTCAAAAGGGTCACTTTAAAATTTGAAGCAAAAACACGTTTTTTTTACACATCTCCGAGTAAATTATAGTTAGGTAATTAAGAAGATAAACCTAGCGAACAGTATGTTTTTACAATGTTTACAAATGTTTCTTTTAAGCAACTGTTTGGTTATAAATAGCAATTCATTTTATCAGTCTATTGAAAAGTCGGTCCTAAGAATAATTTTCATTGAAGTGAATAAGATTTTATGTTGCATAAAATTTGATTTGATAGATTTGATGCTTTTAAAATTGTTTTCACACTTAGTATTGTATTTACATGAATCTGAACTGAAGGAATTTTTGCGGAAATATATTCAAAATGTTAAAAATCTCTGAATGTTCAAGACCAATAAAACAATTTTGGAACTTCGTTATTTTTAATCATTATAGAACATTTTGATAACGTTTCATTGATATGCGTCCGACAAGACTTCAGATTCAATTGAAATATACATAATTTAAGATGCTCCATTTTATAGCAAGTAAATATACATTTCGTGTAATTGCAAGCGAATAATATAATTTGGCAGTTGAAACCTATAATTAGCTTAGTTTCCTTCTTACGAAAGCATTAATTCAACAGGTATTAGGTACTGTAAACAGCTAAAATAATTGAATACTCCTTACTTGACGACTCAATTAGTGCCTTGTTTATTTAAGTTCCCAAGTACCCCAATCTTCTTTACTTCAATTTGGTGCAAATTTATTATGAATGCTGGAGCACCTACTAGATCTTTAATGCTTCCTTAAGTACCTTATTATGCGCAATTCTTAGATCACTACATTGCAGGCACTTATGTTATCATTATGAAAAATTCCTGAAATGCAACATGAATGCACTCACACTTAATTGGAACCATAAGAACTCAAAGGCTAATTAGGTAACATATGTGGTGCAATCATGCAGGTGTATCACAATATTCGGTTTAGTTCCAGTTTAAAATTATAACTTGTGTTTTCAAGGATGCGGTCTTAGGCAATACAGGGGCGCCCTGCGTTTGAAACCTTTTTAGAAAGAAGAAGAAAATAAGATAAAAGGGTGAATGAAAATATCGGAATTATGAGCTTTATAAAAATCAACTAATAGTTATAATCTTTATAATATATTACTTTTAGTATAAGACTTACGTTGATACCTCAAAGTATAATTTTGAAAGGATATCAATTTCTATGCACATGATTCACAAATTAGAAAATCGTTCCTGTAACATAGTCGCACGGGGTAATTTCTTTTTCGTTTCCTTTATTTGTGGAAAAGAACGCTCTCGACTGCAAATGTTGTCTATTAGAGAAAGGTTACCAGTTTCCAAACTTTTACATTGGAAAAGTTTCTTCTAATTTATCTACTTTTCTTAGAGTATAAATGGGATGTTCAAATCCGTGGATTCATTTGCAGGATTTTTGAAGTATACTGCCTTGAGCGCATTCATATTTAAGAGGATGAAAACAAGCCAATTTTTAAAATTAAGTTTATATTTGCAACTAATACGCTTTTCCTCGAGTAATAAATGTTTAAAGAAGTTTTAATGTTTTTAATGATATAAGTAATAATACTGCAATACTTTACTTCCTAACAATTTGAACGGTTTAACACCTGAAAAAGAAACCTTCAATTTTGAAGCGTTATGTAATTTTAATATTTTACTTTTGTTTGAATAAAGATCTGATAATAAATTCTGAAGATTCACGCTAGACAATATCGGGCTTAGGCCTGGCACTGGGCAATATACGAGGAGTAAACATATCGTGAAATGAGTGGCTCAATTAGTGCATAATCCAATCTGATAGTAAAATGAAGAAATTGACAGTGATTTAATAAGTAATTAGATACAAAATTCACTACTTTTTGGCGTTTGGTAAATCCGTTAAGAAATTTAGTGTAAGAAAAGTGATTCATATAATTTACTATAATTTAAAACGAATCAAAGAGTTTCTTTAATTTCTCTTGGGTTTATTGGTTATTTGCCGCTTTTCTTTCAAATTTAAGAAGTGTACTATGGCCGTTTTACAACCTGTTTAAACGAGTATAAATTATTTGAAATAAAACGTTTCAAAAATACTAAGGTAAAAATAATCAGTGCTGGAACAGGGGCTGAATAAAACCCCCTCGGATTATTTAGGGAAAACGACCCGAAAAGTCTTACAGACCCAAAAGGTATTTCTGATTCGATGAACCTGATTAGTTTCAACTCAAGATCAACCCTCAACGTCCTCTAAAAAAATTCATAATTATTTATTTCTAGTATTGTTATTACTTCGTAGAGTGTAATGTTTGACTTTTACCGAACGTCGAAATTGGCGAACACTTACCATATAATAACCGCCATGTAACTATTTCACCATTCCAGTAATAATTGCACAAGTTATTTTCGAGTAAGATTTGTGCTCTCTGTAGGTTTAAATAATTAATGAAATTGTTTCATTTTTCTTATTTATTGAGTGATTGTTGTTGAGTGTCCGACTGGATGTTTAAAAAAACGGTTATACATGTAACTAAGATTTTGCTCGGAGTTAATTCTGAACTATTACGCAAATGTTTGCCTGACTGAATCTCAAAAATCGGCGAGGGTATGAAATTGAAAAAATGACCAGCTAGTGTCCCCCAGATGTCTCCTGGAAAACACCTTCTAAAGGTTCCACATGCGCTGGAGCAGCGCCCCCCCTCCTGACTCAACAGATTTCAGCTGGCACAGGTGGGTGCACCGTTTTCCCAAATTCCGAGCTTTACGGGATGAAAGGGAAAGCGCTGCACAGGCGCAGTGCTCCTGCGACTGTTCCCTGTGCGCTGGTGTGCCCCGGAGGTTCTGAGCTGTCAAAGTTGGGACTTGCGGCTCGCGAGCTTTAAAAAACCTGCGGCGGCGTCTGTTTGCGTTAAAGTGCGAAAATGGGAAACAATTGTCAGAGGGAAACAATTGCGGAACCTGTTGACGGCGAATTAAAGTTGCGGCGGTAGTAGGTAGCGCGAGAAGTGACCAAGTGAAGAAAGTGCGACCACCTACGCGCTCCTCTCGTAAACAAGGGAAGTTTCGGCGGTCGCCGGGCCCGGGAATGGCGCCAATTCGATTCCGACGGTCGTGAGTGAGTGCCGCAATTAGGGGCAGCAAATGACACCCCGGCTGAGGCGGCCAACGGTTGCGTGCAGGACGGCTATTTAAAGAAGAAACGCGGCCAGAAATGAATCCCCATCGCCATTTTAGCCCCCCGTCCTCGACCACTTGTTAGCACATACACAGACGAAGGCGCGGTGGCTGCGGCTGTCTCCCGGTCCCGCTCTAGCCACCCCTTCATTGCACCCCTCGCTGAAGCAACAAGCTGTGACTGTGGCGCGTACTCTGACGTTTGACTGGCGATATCCGCCTTTTGCCTTTTCCCTTTTGTGCGGAGTGCCGTAAAAAGTGACACTTTGTTGTTTGCGGCTGTTTGTTGCGCTGTTTACGGGTCGATTCGGCTGGGGGCGGCTGCCGCTGTCATTCCGGTGACCGTTTTACACCGGTTTGGGCCGCTTTATATACGGTATAGGTAAATCGGTTTTCGTTGTTGCGCTTGAACCGCTATTGCGTTTTCCAATTTCGACAGGGCGAAAGCAACACGTCCGCATCTCGTGTTGCCATGTGTGCGCGGGACCGACGATTGTGAGAGTGGATTTATGCGAATTAACTGAGAAACTATTAAGGTGCACGTGTACTTAATTTTTTACCTGCGAGCCCCGTAGTGCCATAGTGTGTGTGCTGGTGTGAGTGTCCTGCTTGGCTGGTGTCCTTATAACGCAGCTGCGTTTTGGAATGCTTGAGTAAGTATTAGAGCCTTTATTACACATATACATTCAGATATATGAACGCACACAGCTACCGTTCCCGAAATGCACGAAACCCCCAAAAGCAAACGAAACGGCGAACCAAACAAAACAAAGCAAATCCAGAGCACAAACACCAACATCGGGGGCGACATGTAAATTGTGAAAGATGCTTATGAATAATAAATGCGGCCCTGTGCCACCCCTGGTGCGGCCCCACCCGCCCGGCGACATGCTTTTAGCTCGCCCGGCAGTTCGCCCCGAATAATGGCTCTCTGCGTTCAGGTGGCTCCCGCCCTCGCCCCCGCAAAGTCAAGCACATAAACACACCCCCACCCGCACGTCTTATCTAAGCGACCAGGGACTGCATAACGGTATTACGTAGGCATTTTAATTACCCCTAGACAGAGTCTAGGGCGCCTCCAATGGCGCCAGAATATCATGATTTGCCTGAAATTTTTATTAAGCTACCTGTGCACTAATCAATGCTCCTGGCGAATTTTTAATTATGCATGCGATTCGACCCGAAGTCACATCGCCGCTCCGCTAATTAAAACTGGTCCGTGCTTCAAGAAACTAGGAACTGCTTAAGTGGCCCGACCTCAGCTGCATAAACCCGACTAGCAAAGTTTGGGAGATAGGCCGAGACAAACCTTCGTATACCGGGAAGTTTCGGGAATGTCCTTAATCCTCGCCATGCCCTACAACTGTGTCGAAAAAGATTTTCTTGGAAAAGAAAACTTTTCGAAAAAAACTGGGATGGTCCTCGTTTTGGTCTCTGCTTTCTTTTCTCGGCTTGGAAACATCTCAAGGATTCGAGGTGAGCTAATATTTGTTTTCACTCTTTTTTTGCAATGTTAAAGTCAAGCTAGTCTACTTATAAATAAAAGAAAATTTCTAAGAAAAATCAAAAATAACCCCGAACACACGTTTGCGTAACCCTTGAAATTTGGCCATTGCCGGTCAGCATTGTTCATTTGTCGGTATTCTGCTGAAAGAAAAGGCTCCTTATTTAAATTTTAGATAAGTGCTAAAAATTACTATCGAACACTTTATAAACTTTATAAAACATTATATAAGCTACATACAATTTGTGAAAGAAACAACACCAGTCGAACATGAAGCAGCTTGCTTCTAATTGTATAAAATCATAATTTGTATTTTATACTTGAGTTTTAGTTTGTTACTAAGCATACGCTCCAACATTTTTTATTATCTGAGGCTTTGTATGATTTGAGTAAAAAAAATAATTAGAACAACCAGAGCCTATACAGCTTTGGTGATAACTAAACACGGATATGATGATACCAAGTTTTTATAAATGTTTTAATCATACATAATCCTTCGTTTTTTGGAGCCGGGTAAAAAATATAAATGAAGGAAGAAGCCCATTTTGAGTTGGTTAGTTTAGACATTTGTTAAAGATTTTTACAAGATTTTACAGATTGTATACTATCCGTATTCATAAAAATACATGAACATTTCTGCTCTGTTTCGCTGGAAATCCTTTCCATATCTCGTTGCCTTACTACATTTAGAAAAATATATTAGTTAAGAATAAATATACAAGGTTTAATATTTTTGTAAATATTTAGAGAAATTTAGTTTTTGCTCCTAAATTTATTATTTCATGGAATAGATGATTTGAAGGTATATACATTATTTTATTGATGTTTGCTTAGGGGAAGATTTCATCCCTTAGAAGCATTGATTCATCGTGAATAAAGTAACCTTGTAAATATGTATTAAGGAGCTCTCTTAATGCTATAATTTTTATATTGTGTAACACTTTAGGTTTTATTTTATGGTTTTCGGCATTACCCCAATTTAGGTACCTTCAAAGTGAAATTTGAATAATTAAAATCAAGAAGAAAAATTCATCTCGTGACGAAAGGTACATATAAAATCGTTCTCTACTCTACAAGAAAATTGATCCCTCGCCGAGTGATTTTGAAATGACAAAAACTGGAAACTGCATTGGTCATGACCCATTAAATTTTCGAAATGCATTTAATATTGACTATACGTAACAAAGACATGTTGCTGTCATTGCGCCTCGCAGAAAAGCTGCTAGGAACACGGGAATTTATAAAGCGTTAAGAAAGGATTTCTAAGTTTGTGCCACAATCCTGAAAACCACCTGGCACCTGTATTTATTGCGCACAAACGACAAAGTTTGCGAGCAATGTTGCACAAGTTTACCATTTTTAGCGTTTGTGCACCACTGTGGATGTGTTGTTCGGATATATTCAACACCCCAGAGACAGGTAGACGAGTAAATTTGTAGAGTTTTACGGCTCTTGAAAAGATTCCCTTATTTTTGAGTTTTTCTTTTTTTGTGTTGCGCACCAAATCGCAGCTGGAATTAAAAGAACTCTAAATTCAATGGCCAAGCGCCATAAATGACTCTTAGAAAGTTGCAAAGTTCATCCGTCCTTCCATTTATAGGATCCTGCAAAAACAATGTGGGGCTACTTACCCACTCGCTCCTGCCTCTTTTAGTTAATAAACAAATCTCGGTCAGGCTTTTAGTTAAAGTGCAGGGTGACTGTGCGGGTTGTTTCCCGGGTCGCGTTATGCGCTTCCAAAGTAAATAAGACGGATTACACCCTACAACGGGGGTGGACTAATATCTGCGGATAATCTTTGGAGGTCAGCGGAGCGGAGTGATAAAGTCAGAACTGTCGTCGTCTTCCCTTTTTAACTCTTCTCAGCGTGCTCTTCTGTAATCTGCGAGTTTTTCTTTTCCATTAGCTATTTTTAAACAGCTTTTGCGATATTCTTTGAAAGGAAATTTCTGGATGGGTCACTATGTCCTTTGAATATGTTCTCATAAAAATTCTTGTCTCTAAAGTAAAATGTCCTTAAAATATGAAAAAGTAAAAATGTTGCAAAAGTGATGAAAGTTTAAGATCAGAATCCGTTATTATAGTAGTGTGAGATGGAGACAACTTTTTTATAACACTCTCTTTATAATATTTACAACAACCTCCAAAAGCACGATATTTTAGTAAATTTAACAAGTTGACTTTGTAATTTGAAGTAAAATCGTCTAAAGACCTTCAACATGACCTCCTTTTAAGAAAGGGAAATCGACCGTATTTTAAATTAAAACTTTTGTTTTGCCTTTTGTATTTCTTTAGCTGAGTCATCAGGAATTATTACATTTTTGTTTTGTAAACTTAATCCAACGAGGCTGTCAATGAAACCCATGATCACTAATTATCTGAATCTGAAGAAATAATAAGGAGGAAAATTAGAAACATCTTGAATTATTTCTCATCTGAAATATTATCACTTATGAGCTTTCACATATAATACATTCGTGTATATTTATACTTTTTGTCACTTCTCAAATTACGATCAACCAAAAACATTAAATTAATGAAAAAGGACATCACTTTATGATTCTGTCCCTAACGTTAAAAGAATTCTAGCTATAATCGCTAATTGTATTTAGTTTTATAAATCCAGCAGATTGAAATTGAATCAAACTTGTTGCTTAATTAGACCTACATTTAAATCGATTTTAAAGCATAAGCTCGGACTATTAATTCGGACTTTAGAAAAGAATATATAAAGCGGAATTTTTGATATAGTTCCTAATTGGCTTAGCCACTTATAAGTTACATCTATAGGTGAGGTCACAGACAACAAATTTGGGAGAGTTGTAGCTAGACCTACTTATATCTCTAGAAAGAATAACTTTCTTTACACGTGAAGATCTATATTTTGGAAAGATAATTTGGGCATTTAACTAAAAACTGGATGATTCGTAAAAAATTGTGTACCTATAAGAATGTGGTGAAATACCACCTAGTAGATTTCTATATTTCCAAAGATATACATAATGTTATCTCTTCATTATACTACATATAGTACATACATACGTATATTCAAGCTTGTTTTGTTGAAATTTCTAAATTAAATGTATGAATATCCGTGCTGCGATAGTTTGAGAAGACAAATTTATTTCTACGAACTTTTTCCATTTCGCATTGCACCCAGAACTGTTAAAACAAATTGGAATTGTCGTAACTTAAATAAACAAGTGAGCAACTATCCGACAGCAATTAATCCTCGGATAGACAAATCAACAGGATGAGTGCTTGTAGAGGTCACGCTGAACAGAGGCCGCAGCGCGGCGCTAATCCTTTCGACAAATCCTTTTGGTCATCCCGAACGCAATTTGATTATCTGCGGCGGGCAGGGCCAATTCACATGGAATACGCAAGTGCGGGCATACGTGCGGTATATGCAAAACAGGCGGAATTTTCTAATTAAAAATTCCCTTTTTTCCAAATTTATTGTGCAAACAGGACGAGGCCGCCCCTCGGCCTCTCAAAACAATTGATCAAATTTTAATCCGACCCAAAAGCCGCGTGCCTAATTGAAGTCGTTGAGCAAACACAATCCCCACGTCGAAACCGCAAAAAAGAGGGAATGCACGGCGCTATCTGCGGAAGAAGCCCGCGGATCCACACCTTTCCCGGCTACTGGCTACGCTTATCTTCGAGTCACGTTTTGTCCAGATATTGCTTTTGGCCGGGAGACATGGCTCCCACCCACAGGAGCGAATATCTCCCGGAAGGTGAGGCTTTGTTCGTTCCCGGGCGCTTCGTCATTCCCATCGATTTTCAGTCAATAATATATTTTTATCAGAAGGGGAACCCAAGGCGACGATTTATTAAATCAAAATGAAGACAACGGGCGGCGCAGGGCTGGCTGCCCTGTTGAATGCGAATCAACAGGCTGTGACAGGTTCGCAGTTTTATCGGGAGCTTAGGCAAATTATCCTATTCCTGCAGCCGATATTCCGGGGGCTGTGGCGTGGATGAGGGCAATTAATTATGAACTTAGTGCCACTGTTAATTCACCGATAAAATAGACATCCGACCCAACGCGTATTTGTTCGCCATTCAATAGAAACTGGGCTAAGGTTTAAATTAGCCCTCCTGGCTGAAAGTCCTTTCACTCCTGGGTAGCAATAATCGCGCCCCACAGCCGTGCATTTAGGGAATATTGTTATTTCTAAAGATGGATGAACTACATAACCTTTATTCTGTTTTGATTGCTTTATAATTAAGTTTCTATAGAGTCCAGCAGATTACTTACATACATTCCGATTAACAGATGAATTCATTGGATTTATTTATAAAATATCTGTTTTATTCTAACTAACTTACGACATAAAAACTTAATTATATATAGAACACATAAACATTAATTTTACAGTAAGTAGTAAGTATTAAATAAAATTATTTCGAAGCGTACATATTTTTGCTGATTTGATTCTCTTTCAACTAGCACAGCCTAAAAATTGAAAATATAAACAATTTACATATTTAATACTTACTATATATATTATATATAAGTTTGAATCCCGTCTACTATTTCATTGATTATTCTGTAATCTTTACCAATATTGATATTTACAAAAATAAATGTTCGCATTTTCAGTCCAGAAATGTTTAACACCCCATTGAATGAAAAAGTAAATATTAATAACCAGATAAAAATATATTTTTCCAGATTTCCATAGTCGTAATAAGTGAGGGTGCTTGAGGTTTATAAACTCTGCTAAATTTCATTTAATGTAGTTTTGAAAATTGTTGACTCAGTTTATATAAGATTTATATATGAATGGTCATTATATTTGAATATTTTGGTGGTGAAGTAGTTGTTTTGAAATAAATGTTTTTTGTCAGTTTGTTTGGTAAGATATATAAACATTACTCGTATTTGTTTGTCTTATTTTCTTCGAATGGCTGCTTGAATTTTATTCTTTCAAAATTTATTTAATCCATTTAAAAAAAAAAGAAAGTGTTTATTCACTTTTCATCATGTCTTATTAATATACTTTCCACTTATTAAGTATTCAGGTTCATTACTTAAAATAAAGTTATAAATAACATCCCTACGTCAGTGTTAACATAAATCGGAAATGTATGAATTCGTTTTTGCCATTTATTTAAAACCGTTTTGTTTTTGTGTGCGCTTTTTAATAAGCCAGTTTTTGTTTCTTATAAGCCTATATTCCACTACTGTCAATGAGAAAATGTACTTAGTATATAATGGTAATTTTAATGCTTTCTGAAATATTTTAATTAATGGAGACTGTTGCAGCAATCAAAGCGCCGCATGCGTTGGGGCTATAATTTATTATGGCTTTTAAGTAGCATTTTGCAACAAAATAAATTAGTAATTATAATGTTCGGAATAAATAAAGGCCTAGTGACATTTTCGTATGCCATCGAAATATTTAAGTATAGTCGTCGGCCGAAGGCAAATTGCACGCATTTAATAAATGCGACACGACAAGTACACGCACGTCCTCATGTTAGCAATTAATTTTGACAATAGAGTTCGAGCGAGACACCTGTCTATTACCCACGGAATGGCAAATCCTCCCCCGCGCGGCAATGGGCCGCAGGCTCCCTAAAAAATCATAAGGGCAAAGTGGCTGTGACTCATTAGTAGATCTAACGCAAATCAAAATCACGATTTGAAATTTTATCATTTTGAATAAATGATCATTTTCATAATCGTTCACATAAAATGGACTGAAAACCCTGTCCATCGCAACAAGGCCATGGATTTGGACGCACACCTGACACGCTCACACGAAATCCCCTTTGGGCGACGCTCTTTTGGTTCAATAATTTAATTGGCAAAAAAAAAGGCACACACTCAGGTGTAATGAAGCACGCAAGCATTCACCTGACGAACAAGGGCGGAACGGGCCAGTGTGGGTGGTCAGGCCACTAAAGAGTTTGAAAAATGGGCTACGAACGATCCGTCCGCCAGTGTCTCTTTTAAATGTTGTCCAGAAAGGGTTTTTGTCAACTTTTCCACTCGCGGCTTATGCCGGGGGCTTGTTTTGAAAGTGTGCTTTGTCCCTGTAAAAGTGATGAGGCATTGTTCCTGTCTGTTCTCGTCCTTTTGTCAGGACTACAGGGAGAGCAATTCCCTTTAACTCACTGGGCTTAAGCGAAATTAATGTACATTCGGTACGAGATCTGAAATTGGCGATAACAGTCATCCATGAAATTATTGAATATTGATATGTTGGAGGTCCACCTTTTGATGACGCACATGCAAATTCATTTTTGAAAAGTGGCTTAATTTTTAATTGGCGGGCAGGATAAATGTAATGATCCGTTTGATAGGTGCAAATTGTCCCTTTATGTCTCTCAGAGTTTGACAACTTTTGAACTGTTCAATGGCTAAAATTGGTGTAAATTAAATCATGCGAACCATATCTTGCCCATTTTTAAATACAATACGTACCGCTTTTCACATCAAGAATAAAGTTTTAATTGATTACTCTATCGTCAGATATATACACTCGTAAAACCATTTAATTATATATTAAATTATTAATCTATTCGAAGATGGTCCTTTTTGAATTTGAAACATCGTTCTGTTCATCGAATTTTTTCGAGAATTTTAAAGAATTGGATATGAGAAGGCTTAAATTTATCAGAGTAATAATAATATAAAATAAGTAATGAGAATTCATAGATATAAAGTAGATATCAAAACAGGAGCTTAAAATTATAGTGAACATATAATTCAAAAAGCTGCTTTATTTAGTTTATATGCATTTTAAAAATTGTTAATAACACCAAATTAGATTTAGAATGATATTACTTCTATTAGTCAAACGCTTTAATTTGATACCCACGTTAAGGCGATTGTAAGAAAATGGTAATCCGCCATCTTGGAGTGTCCACCATATTGAATGAAGATTGATATTAGATATACTAAATTTTATCTCTACAAAAATGATATGACATGTATTAAAAGTAAATTAAGTCAACATTAATTAATAAAAATTAATAACTGGTTTAATAAAAATTACACAATTTCAAGAATAATCATAGAATTTGAAAGAGTTTTAATAATTTTTCATAAGTTGTTTTTGTTTATGATTTGGTTGTTCAATTAATTGCCTTTGATATTAATTGTAGGTTTATACTTTTAGAGGTAAATACTCATATCTAAAATATGTAAAAAAGTATGCATTAATATTTTGATTCCTTTACATAGTAGAATACATATATTTCTGTTACCTATGCCATATTTATAGCGCTTAAGCTAAAGAAGGAAGTAGACGGAGTTGCGAAGAAAAGTATCGTATACGATATTCTCTGTTGGTGCTAAGCTCCATCCGATGCGAAGGGAAGCGAGTGTATTATTCAGGACTGGTATCTAAAGCAGCGACATTACTTCTTCCGGACGAGCGAATTCCCATTGATCAAGTCCTTAAATATTTATTACTCCCAAGAAAGGAGAAAGACCCTTGAAAATACGTCAAAACCTAATGAGGAAACATCTTATTACATGAGCTGTACCATCCCTTCCCAAGGAGCTGCATTAAATAAAATGTATAAAACAATGCTGCTCCATAAAATCAAGCGTCCTCCGGCCCTGAGGAGTGTCCACATATTTCAATTGCATTAGCACAACGATGCTCCGCGCCACTGAGAGTACCAGCGGAAATCAAAGGAAATTTTGATTGCTTTTGGAATATTGATTCCATCGCAAGAATTTAATGCATTTGCCAAGAAGCTCGATTCACCTCCGGTCCTGAATTCTGATAATAAATCTCCCGAGTTCGGCGATGTGTGTGTGCCGGCCCAAACTGGAGCACTCCGGTCCTTTGTATTATTTGAGCTCCTGCGTTTAGTTTATTTTCTGTTCATTGTTAATTCAAAATTAAAGGGAATGAAAAGAATTTGAATTGAAAGTTTGCACTTCAAATTCACCTGTTCGCAGAAAGGTTTGGGCAGCAGTGCAAATAAGTGCACCCACGCCAGAAGTAATAAAAAAGACCCTCGTAATTACAGAGTTTATTTAAAGGTAAAGTGCGAACTTGGAAAATAATTCAATATTGCATATTTAGCTTAATTTTGCGCCCCCCGCCGGCCGGCTGTGTACTTTTCTGTCAGGAGTAAAAAGCAAAATTCGAAAAGAGCCTGAAAATGGATTGATATACACCATATTTAATACTTTACGTCGCTCCTGAGTTTCCACAATTTGTGAGGATGTGCTACGTAATGCGGGTCTGTTGTCGGAAAATTTCTTTTAAGTATTACGACGCTTGATTAATTAAAAAAGTAATAATGTGCTTTTCACTTTTAAATGGTATTTAATCAGAGTTAAAAACAATGAACCAACAGCTGTTTTGAGAATTGATATAATACTTTCATTAAGTTTATAGCAATTGAGTATCTGTCTTAACAGGATTGGAAATTATTGTTTATTGGAACAGATTGAGTTTAAGGAATTTCACTTATCAGAATTTTAAAGATAATTATTTCAGGTAATATAAGTTAACGAGAAATTTTTTTTGCAAATCAGTAACATTTAACCCTAAATACATATTCGTAAAAAGTTTCAACAAAATCCGTGCGGACATCTTAAGCTCAATTTATGATAGTTTATCATTTTCTTTCATTCAGAAAACAAATCTACTTTTAGTGCAAAGGGGAAAAAATGAGTTTGATCTCCTAATTTTTTCAAGCAGTACTTATATTTTTTATTAGTTTCAAGAGCAGAGCAACTGCATATAAATGTAGGGTACACATTTTTCTTTATTATGATTTGTTGGAGTCATTCCACATTACGCTCATGTTCGCAGTGTTTGATTAAACAACTTTAACGAATTATTTTCAGAATGTTTTTTTCCATCGAATGGTCATATCAATAATTTAAAATGGTTGGCATCCAATTAATATGTCGGGCTACTTATATATTTGTGAGGTCTGCCTTTTATTGCATATAATTTCGAATTGTACTCTATGTTAAAAACGAATCCTCTAAGTTGTTATTCGTAGTTAGGTGTACTGCAAACAATATCACAAGGACACCGCATAAAAAAGGATTTGGTGGTTTTAAAAACTACTTTATCTTTGCTTAAATCTGACCATTACAATTTTCAAATTGGTACTTATGCTATGATGTTTCATGACATATTTGTATTAATATACTTATTATGCCCATTATATAGATAATAATTTATTAAGTTCATATTAATATTTAGGGGCTTTTTCACAAATAAATATTTAATTAAACCTTAATTTTAAATTTCTATATTTGTAAAGCCCACGATTTTCTTGGTATAAATTAAGATTTAATAACTAGGTTCTCTTAAAATGTGGGAGATTTTAATTTTTATTTTATGAAAAGGATCTTTTAATGTTGATAACCGAATCAGGACCGTGGTATATCGACTCTGCTGGCTAAATTTAGAATTTCTAAAGTCCAAAGTAAAAAACCTGTCAAAACAACGCGCAAAGTTTTCAAGATTTTATTTAATTATCTATTAGACAATTCTAGGCCTGTTTTGAACGCTGACGGAGGCGAGACCGAAAAAAATTTAATTATATTCTGACCTTCGTTACGAATAGCCCATTTTGGCCGCATAGGTGAACAAAAGCGGTGGTGAATATTTCATTCTCCCAAAGCAGTGCTTATTAATCATGAAACTGGATACGACTAGCTCTTCGTTATGTATGCAAGCCAACATCAATTACAATTCTCATTAAAACTAAGCTTCTTACCCCACACAAATAGTTAGTCCAACTAATCGATTGCAGTCACTAAAAACCTATAGACGCCCGGAACACTAAAAACACGCCCAGGTTGTTTTGTAGATTGTTTTGCTGTTGTTGTAGCAGGGCAGCAACAAACCCAAACTAAACATCTTTGAGTACTCCTGCCCAAGGGTGTTCTGTTCGGTTTGGAGCCCTCTGAAATTTCCCTGTTCTGATATCCACAAAACTTGCTTGGAAAATCTCTTGTATAAGCGCAAGGACGACCGAAAACACTTCCCGACGGCAACAGGTTATAAATGATTCAAGCTGTAGCCACGAAAATGTGTTTTTGGAGCGGTGTTCTTTTTTCAAGGTGTTGCGATAGATCCCTCCATTTGCAGGGGTACGCCGGCCGCCCTCACTGCTCACGTGTAATGTAGTCAATTCTGAATTATTAATGGTATAAATATCGGTAACAACCCCCATCGTGACAGCTCGAGCAACTATACCAGTTGGGCAGTGCGAAAGCAAATAACTTCTGCTACGACTAAGTGTCCAATATTATCCCACTTTGGGTATGGTATACATACATACATACATACATACATAAATACATCTCTTCAGTGCTGACAAATTCTGACGTTACAAACAGCGCTAAATTATGTGACTGTGGTGTTTCCAAATACACTAAATGCATTAAGAATAAAAATAGTGGTAGTGGAAATAAAATTGGGAAATGAACAAGATCTTTTTAATTTTTCTTAAACGCCTACGTAATTTAAATTGTTATATAACACATGCTTCTAGAACACATTCTACTACTTTTAGTTATTTTTCTTATGCTTTAACAAAAAAATTTATCCTTTTAGAAAACTTAGAACAATTGTGATTCTTTCTAAGCTTTAAAGAAAAACATTTAATGAAGAAAATTTGAAAATAATTTTAAAATACTCTAAAACCAGGAACCGATTTTAATCGTTCAAAATGAAATTTATTTCTTCCTTTAAGGATACTAAAGTAAAAAAAAAGATTCGATGTAACCCTTTAGCAGCCTGAGATTCGCTGTGCTAGGACTTCTGAGTTGATATAAGTATAAGTTTTGATAAACTGATTAGCTTGTCGTTACTCCAGAGCATTATTCCAATATTGAAGTTTAGTTGTCACCCACCCTTCTATCCAAGCCCTGGCTGGAGCCCAGTCAATGCATCAGGGAGTCAGTTCACGACCCCTTTATGGTCAATTAACTGTACCTCATTTTCCCCAACACCGAAGTGACCCGCTACCCAACGAGTGTCTGACCTCCGTCCAAGTCTTGTGCGAAAGCTCCGGGAAATCGCCAAATCGAAAAATAAGAACTACTTCGTTATCGAGCGATCGGCAAATAAAAATTATTTGATAATCGATATTTTGTATCTTAAATTTTTTCGATCATAACCACTACAGTTTCATTTATCTAACTTAAGTTGTACAGCAGCGAATTTTTATTTAAATAATACAAAATTGTTCATGTTTACAAAAACATATTAAAATTGTTGAGTTCGAACGAACCAGTAATACCACTTTATAATTCTGTTTTTTCGAATAAAATATGCTTATTTTCTTATTTTCTTAGTAAAACCTTAATTGACAATAAATTTATTTCACAATTTGTTTTTCCACTAACATACATAAAGTGTAATTATAAAACTTAGATTGCCATCTTTACTTTAAAATACACTGCTATTGGAAAAGTTGATTTTGCTCTTGTTTTTTTAATGAAACTTTCATCAGACTGTAATTAGTCCTCATCATTTGGTTCAACCCCTGGTTTTTAGCTTTATAAGCAACATAAACAAGTGCCACCATGAGATCGTACCTCTTCGTCAAAAGATGTAATTAGTACTTTTTAGAACTATAATAACTTTGTTGAATTTAACAGGCTTCGCTCGTGCATCCACTGCAAAATTTCCACGGTGGGCAGTAAAGCAAAGGGTCGTCGGTGAAAAACACGGGGGTAGAGCTCCCTTCTGCGGGCATCTTGGCACGGCGGATTCTTTATGGCAGACGCAATAAATTGTTATTGGCTGGTCGAAAACAAATTTCACCCCCATGTCGGATAGCATCGCATCATTTTCCATCTGCACAAGGGCACTTCGCTGAAATTAAGTAATGGCCACATGAAATGTTGTTGCACCTCACCTTAAACACTCGCCTTCCCTCTGGAGCTCCACTTTTATTTTCTGCTGGCTAATAACAGTTGGCGACCTGCCACATTTTGTGTCGTCTACCGCCGCGACGCTTGCGTTTTGTTTTGGCGGCAGCGTCGATTTCGGTGTCAACTTCAAAGTTGGAGGCATTTCATAATGAAATATTCTCCTCCTTATTTTCAGCATTATGTCGTTTACTACAAGTGTTATCTATTAATTAGTGCAAATTAACTTTTGGTGAGCTTCACCAGGTTGTCCTTTTAGACAATTTGCTAATATACTTATTTAGAATCATTCTCCTACAGCAAATCTTCGAAGCGATGGAATATTTATGGTGTACAATATATTTAGAACACGCCAATTAGTGTGGAAGAAGCGAATATTCACTAAAATGTAAGGGCATTAATGATTTGTGATACTTTATGTCAACACTTCTGTTGCGATTTCTTAGAGTATCTTTATTCTCTCATGTCTCGGAAGTCTCTTGTAAAATACATTGTAATATACAGTGCAATTTAAAAGCAATAATAGCTGATAAGAGAAAATTTTAGTGATATTAAAATTTTTACAAAATTTCATTACAAAAGGTTTTTACAATAGTGGTCCGTTGGTATATTTATTTATTACTCGAAATTAATACATTAATTTTGATAATATCATTTTATATATTTTTTGTTTAAATTGTAAATGTTTTAAAACAATGCAAAAAGGAAGATTATAAGTAATGCAAAAATATCGAGCATTAAACGAAAAGTCTAAACTACAAAGATTTTCAATTATTGGATAGTTTGCATAATTCAAACAAAAGATATACATATATATCTGTTCGTATCCTAATTAAGTAAAAACAACTGGAAAAGTTCTCATCATTCTATTATACATACATATGTATGTAGATCGTATAATCTTTACATGTGATTTGCAACACCATTTTTGCGCCCTCATTAGAACAATATCTAGGTAAATGCTGGTCTAATTTCAAAACTGGTGCATCTCAAATGAGGCAAATAATGAAATGCATCTCATTTATCAAATTTATTTACCTGATCCTTCGCTTTTGCGGGTATTAGTCGGAGTTTTAAAGATTAGTTGTATGCAGTGCAAATCCAGGTCGCACTCAAATCGCATTATAAATATTTTCGGAGCAGTAGACCTGAATTATTCAGTGGGCAATGCATAAATTACTGGCCGTATGGATATTTGATTACAACTAATTAAAGCCGGATGTAGTTTGTTCCAATGGACAATAGGCCGGGAGCATAAATCAAATAATTGTGGTCATTATGATGCTGAAACCTTTGGGAATTATTCGTCAGAGGTAAACAAGACCCGGATGCACCTAGTGGCTTCAGGTGGTGTTGAGTTAGACATGCATTATTAGAAGGGCGGAAACATGATCCTAGCTAATGTATTAGTTGTAATTGTGAATAATTCATCAGTGAGCATAACTATGACTTTTATATTAAAATAATACATAATTAATTTGTAGAAAACATTACCACTATATTTTGTATCTGTAGGGCTTTCTAATATATCCTGAATCAGCAAACATGACTCAATTTAAATTTCCAGTCCTATTGTCGCTATGCCACTGCAATTACATGATAATTACATGGCAATTAACGATAATCGAACTAATTCTCTTGAGATGGGAGTTAAAGACTTTAACACGTTATCATCATACGTTTGAAGCTAAATTAATTCTAGACTCTAATCGGCAATTAAATTAATAGCATTATTTAGTTAAAAGTGTGAGTATATTGATGGAAGTATTCAGGAAAAGAAAACCATGGACATTGTAAAGCGAAATAAATTTGAAAAGATATTTATTTCTCTTTCCCAGTGTTGGGCTTAAAGCAATAAATGTAATCTTATTAAATGGTTTTTAAATTTAAGACCTCTCGAAACCTAAAATTTGCCTTTTTGGATTCGCTCCTTTAAATTTGAAATCATCGTTCTTTAATGCAGAATTTTGATTTCGAACACGTCACTTATGCCTTAAGAATCCTACTGTGCTTATTTTATTTTTTCCTAAAGCTCTCCAACAAACAGTGCCTAATGTTTTCTACTTATCTTAAAGCCTTCAAAGATTCTTCAAGAAGTTTTATATGTTTTAGCTTTAGCTAAGATCGCCTTATTCGTTCAAAATTCTTAAAAGTGTTTCAAGCTAAGAAATAAGTCGCTTTAGGTGATTTCTTTAACACTTCAAATCAATTTTAAATATGTATGTGCCACAGGCAGAAATAGAGCATTAAAATTCACGGTGAACTTGATATAAGATTGTGTTTTGTTAAGTACATGGTTTTACTTATCTTTTTTCACATACATGTATTTATGTTCTTATAGAAACCAGTACCATAAATTAACAGAAGTTGGAGCAAAAATTTGTACTAGAAACATAATTCGGATTTGCTTTATTCTTTAAAAAAAAAAACGATTTTAAAAACCGTTGTTTCTAAAAATGATTATATTATATTATTTGTTACATACCATGTAAGTGGAATATGTTATTTTTTCTCAAAAAAGTTTTAATTTAAGATTTCAAAAAAATCCTGCTTTGCATCCTTATAATACAATACAAAATTATTGTAAGATGTTATTCGAAATAAAAGCATATTCATTATTATCAATATATTTAAAATAGCCTAATGCAAAAAGTGCGTTAATTCCATTATTGGGAATTTTTTAAAATAAATTCTTCATAATTCATATATTTATTTAAGCCATTTTTAAAATGCCTGGAGAGCTTGGGATTCAAAATGATTAGATAGTTTCTATTTAAGTTAGCTAGAAATGTCCTTTATGGTAAACACGTTTTTTGAAGATGATTACTAATTACTTGTTAAAGGTTTAGCCGCTTGGACCCTTGAGTTCCCACTGACTATTTATCACTCTCCTCTACCAGGAAGGTGTTATTTGGGAATCTCGTCGGTGCTCATCGTAAATCTTCTACCATTATAAGCGAAATCTAAAGACGTTCAGGGAAATGCAAATTTCATTTATGCACCGTCTTAGGACCCCCATTAATTTCAAAGAAAACAATTTTGTTTTTCGTGAGCGTAATATTGGTCGCATTTGGATGTGTTTAAGCCAGCTGAGAGCGCAAACGTGCTATTCATCACCGGCTAAAATCCTTTCAAGTACACAAAATGAGATTTCCCCATACGACCTATTTTCCAGAGGTACTTAAACCTTTACATCAGGAGTCAGACGTTGTTCTTTAGGAGGAAAAAAAACCTTAAGTGGCTCGCCCATACGTCAACTGAAGTAAAAATCAAATATTTGCTCCTCTCGGCTTTTTCCTTGAAACATTTCTTAAGGTGAGAGATATAGAAGCTTTCTTCTTCGCCGGAGCTTCTATTTTAGCGCTGAACTACCTCCCAGTGTACGTGTACGTTTCTTAATCCTATTCAAACACGGAAACGTGTGCAGGTTTCGTCTACGAACTGCTACCCTCATTAGAGATTTCTTGTAATACCCACCCGCTGTTCGGGGCCGGGGGGTCTTCTAGAGTTGATTGAATTCATTTCCCGGCCGGGGAGGAGAAAAATAAGGCTCCTTCTATAGATATAGCCAGGATACAGGCTTCCTCGTTATTGTGAATTTTTGATAATAGCACAAGTCTCTCTAAATGGACATTAAAACGTTCAACAGATGAAATTGCGAAAAGAGGATCCCAATTGAACTCGCCCCCCATGTTCCTCCTCAGACGACAGTTTAAAAGGGCGCCGCTTGGGTATCGTTTCTTACTTCATCCTTAAAGAGTAAATTAGAACACCAGGAAATTATTGATTACTGCGGATTAGTTGAGAAGGATAAAATCACATTGTTGGCAGGCAGTGCGGTTTGCGGCGTAAATTCGTTAAAGACAGAGACGATGGCATAATAAAGCTGATTATCTGTTTTCTCAGTTTCTTTCCTGTACCTTTTTGGAAAACTACAAGGAGGTATGGAAAATCCTTTGCCAATAAGTTTATTAAAGTGTGAGGTTTACTTTCCCCAAATATAGTGTTCATTCGTTAACAAATTTATATTTTAAAGTATTAATTACTTAATGCTATTAGTGAAGCTTTTTAAAATGTTTAATTATTCATTTTAAGATGTATTTTAACATTTGAAGTAAAAATGACAACAAATTAATTGCATTTTCTGTTTAATTTTTTCTTTACCTTTTAGATGTAAAGAAGCATTTATTGAGTTTTGGAATTGTTCAATTTAAATATTACAATTTTCATATAATTTGGCTACATGTTTGCTTGAATGGATGCATTTGGGGCAAGGTAAATTCTTTTATCCATAACCTAAAAAAGTCATACTTCGAAATAAACCACGATTTCTGTGAACTGCAGGACTCTGTCGTTGAATAGTATTAGTAATTGTATTGATCGTAGCAAGGGTTGTTGAAATATTGTTTCTAAAAAAAACTTTGTAAATACTATTTGTGGCCGGTCAAAATTGTAACAATAAATAAAGAAAGTAATATAAACTACGTATTTCGATAAAATTCATAGAATTAGACCTACAGGCGTAAAAAGTATATCTGCTTGATTCCACGTATGATGAGTTTGAATATCTATACGAAGTATTTCATCCTGAAGAAGCATTTTGACCGAAAACCAATCAACCTGTATGTTGATCCAGCATATTAGAGCAGGCATAATCTGCTTTAATTCTATGGTTGCTATGGTCTCCGCTTACTTGTGGTTGGGTACGTTCGGTACCTTCTTCCGGCTACTTCCGTTGATCTGACAAATTTCATTGATTCCCTTTTTCGTTATTCAAGGGGAGTAGCTTGATAGCATTCGTCATAATATAGGCAGAGCATACCTACACAATTAAGTCCACATCACATACATACATATTACATGAATGTGCTTGTAGCCAAGAGGGCGAAATTTTACCCATATTTAGGAAACTTGAGGTGAAGTAAAGCGAAAAAATGAAATGTTGATATAATTTTGACATCAAGAGGGATTCCTTAAATCTATGGCTTCTAAGTAATTTTTTACTGCTTTTATCTATTTTATGGTTACCTATCTAATTGCTTTCAACTATTTTTTCCAATACCTGCGATCAAAAAATGTTTAAAGCTCTTTTGAATTTGCGTGTGGTACTATAGAGTTGTTATAACTCATTCACGATTCTATATGCCCCCGTTTCCTCATCATCCTTAAGCTCCTTGCCCTAAAGTTAAATTTCATTATACACGAGTGTATCTTTCTATTTTGCAGGCTAAAAACACTGTGTCGCTCGAAGGTATGTTCTAGCAAGCCTTTTTGGATATCCTGGTGACGCTGGGAGGGTACGCATCCCCTAGTTCTCCCCATCGCACAGCACCATTTAACAGGTGCATTGCCTTTAAAGAATAATTTCGTGCATGCGATGTAGTCTGCTGTTGCCATTAAAACATAAAATATTACACGTAGGTAGTTGTAGATGCACGTATTTAGTAGTATTAGCGCTTGTAAACGTTCCTTGCGTCCAGTGTAGTCTCTGTAATTGTCGCTGGGGTGTTTGTGTCAAAATCCACTTAATAAAAAACAGCCATGCGGAAAGTTTGGTCCAATTAAAATAAGTATCCTGAAACTTCAAAGTTTATACTTGTGCATAAGTTAAAAGTTTTTCTAAAGTTTCAGAATGTTGCAAACTAGTGAGTTTCTCTCGAAAGTAATCAATGGTTTTTGTATCACATTTAATGGAATACAGTGGGTTACTAGCGTTTGCATGTAATATTTATCTAAGTTAATGGATACTAAATAACATAATTACTTTTATGTCTTTTATATAATTTTTATAAGTAACCAAAAGTTGTTGAGATTTTTTTCATAAATATGTCGCCATTGGATTGTTATTTTTGTTACAAATATTTTGTGATACCCTTATTAGCTACAATAGTTTAGGTATAGGTTGCACTTAAATCTCTTGCGAAATTTTATCTCACTATTGCTATCAACATTTTAAAAGAGGACGACTCCAAAGTGGCGACGAAATTTTGAGTCTGCTTTTATATCTAGAAGTTCCCAATACCGATTCCAGTGCATAATAACACAAAATTACAAATAAATGTCCATGAAAATTGACATATCGGTAATATGCTATGAATATTTTTAAATTTCAAACAAAGTCTATACCATTTCTTTTAAAATAACAACTTTTTTGAAAACTTATCCTACTGTATCTTAAAAATTATATCACTTTATTTTAAAAGTTGTGAGATATAATTAACAGGTTTTCGTAATGGACTTGTTATGAATTATAATACGAGATTTTCGGAGGCTTGCATATTTTTTTATGTTGATGTTCTTGTTTTTTAATAAATTAGACGCGCAGTATCTAGCATTGTTGCAAATGTCTCAGCAACATCATAATAATAGCAGAAGTCTTCAGCAGCAGCTGCTATGTCCGTCCAATTTTATATCTATTTTTAACACGCAAATCTTGTGGCGACAAATGCGCCGAATTTTGATGAATAATTAGCACAATAACTCTTTATTGGCAGCGCTGGTAAATTTCCGATTTGGTACCTGCCAGCTAGGCGTCGTCGAATATTTTATTTGCTTTTTTATCAGCGACAATAAATGTTCGTTGCCAATGTCGCAAATTTTATATTTTTAATTGGAAATTTCATTTATTTAATTTTCTTTTTATATATTTTAACGAGAAAACGAAATATAGTTTTTTGAGTTCTGTAACTAACGACTAGATTGTGTATTTATTTACTAGGTTTGATGAAAACCTCCAAGCCAATTGCTGTTCCTTAATGGCGGGACTAAATAAGTTAACGATTATTTAGGTAATATATTTAATGTACCTATCGTAAATCCCCATCATTGCTTTTGACTGTTTTGATAATTTTCTGTAGGAGGTCACCTAAAAGTTCTGACCTCCAGCTATAACTTCGAATATTATTGAAAATAAATTCAATATTATTGAAAGTAAATTCAATAATATTCGATACTTTTGTTAAATGCTCATTCAATTTACCACGTAGAGTTGTATGCATAAATGGAAAGCTTTTCAAGTTAATGAACTCTGATATGGTTTAGCTTCCTAAAGGATAGAGCCTCTTTGTACAAACGAATTAGTTACGAACTTTTGAACAAAACAACCGGCAGTTTGTATTAAAATCATAAATATCTGAAAGCTGATACAGTTTTAGTGCATTCAGTAAGCTCGTTTCTAAAGGTTGTGGGTACAAAAATAATGGTGTAACCAAATTTAAAAAGATCTGTGATAGTACACAAGTACACTCTGAAAAAAATGCTAGTTTGTTTTTAAATGACAGCGTTTTTATTTTTACATAGAAGAAAATCATTTCGTTTTCACATAAAATTAATTTAAAACCACAGAAAACGATTTTAAAACAAATAATAAATAGGTAATAGTTTAATACGGCACCATTTTAATTTTAAATGCAAAATCATTTTATTTTCTTAACATATGATAAGTTCATTTTACTAAATGCTACATATGTTATTTTAAAATGTTTCAACTACTTATGTAAAAATAAACCGACATATGTATCGTTACAATTTTCCTTCCTTATAATTCACACTCGGGGATTGCATCGAGTGGATATAAGGACCGGCGTTCGATCTGCAAGATTGTGGCGTCTGTGGCGGGGGCATTAGCGATCAGCCACAATGGAGAGATCTGGCTGATGCCCCGGATCGAAACGCCGACCACTTTTCTCAACAAAAAAACGCAAGTCCGTTCTCATATCGGAATTGCAGGGAAGGGCAAAGTGCAATTTTGTCCGCCAGCCGCTCGGCGGTCAAAATTGTAACAGTATGTAAAAACAAATAGTAAATTGTTTAAATTAACTATGTTCCTTTGGTTTCGCAAAAGAAAATGCACCAAAAGAAGGAAAAAACAATTACTTTTCTCACTTAAAAATGAAATTTATTTTCTCAAAATTAAATGTCTAACCATTTAGTTTCAACCATATTTGATATTTAAAATTACATATGTGCATTTTAAATTAAAATACAAAATATGTTAAAAAAATAAAATGGGTTTCCATTTAAAATTAAAATGCTTTGCCTTTTCACGAAATTCTATATACGTTTTATTTCATTTTTACATATGTTTTTATTCATTTCTACATGTTTTTTTTTCTGGGTGTATGCATTAACATGTAATTTACATAAATCCGAAATAGGGAATCCGTATTTCCAATAAAGTCAGATTATAAGGAAAACTAATCATTATTATGAGCGGGTGATTATATAAAAAAATCATCAAGTGGGATTATAAAGTCGGTCACTGAAGGTTCCGTACTATTTTGACTATTTAATTTACATAACTGCTGTGAACTTGATTGGCTAAGTGTTCATAAATTGTTGAAAAAATGTTATATGGAGAAATAAAATCTCTGACCTTAAAAGAATTTTTTAAAATCAGTATATTTTGATATTTGTTGTATACATTTGTGTGCTTAATTTAAAGGTAACAAAAAGAGGTTTTTTTCTTAAAAATATAAAATTGTAAATGAAACCTTTATTATTCAGGCAACTCCTTTTGTGAGTTTATTCAACATTATCTCTTATACGCCTTAACAGATCCTGAAATAGTCTAAGGGTTTACTGAGATTAATTCCAGTAGGGTTAAGATTTTTTTTTGTGAGTGGAATTTTGTGTGTTGCTTTGCTATGAAAAATATTAAAACAAGAATGCTGTTTTAACGTCCTTATGTGTAAGTATTTCATACTTAAATAGCTCAACGTTTCTGCTTCGTCAAAATAGAGTAATATGAATTTTAAAATTGATTAAAAATTGTTTCATTCAGAAAATAAAAATCATCAAAAATTCATCTCTGATCCCACCCTATGTTTTCACTGACAGAATTTACGTCGATATTTTCGAGTTCCTCCACACAAGTTTAGTGCAGACTTAACACCTCAAAATTGCCCGAGTGATTTTTGGCTTAAATGGGTCTTTGGCTTTTTAATATTTTAATTATAAGTGATTGGCATGTGTGCGGGGACCGAGCTCATTTACTTCCCGTATGCATAGGCGGATGGGCTTATAACCGTCGCAAAAAGGTGAAAGAAACATATTCTTCACTCTACCCGAGGCCGAGTTCAATCTACTTCCATCGAATACCTGGAAAGTGAAATGAAGGTAGGTATATGAAAATTTGTAGCAATAAAACACTGCGCCGCCCGGCTGCACCGGATGAATGTGTGACGGTGGTGGCGGATTGTTTGACGGCAACTTGGCCACTCAAATGAGTTTCCTGTGCCGTCCAAATAAATTGTAGCTTTGCTTTCGGAATTATTTAATAACTTAGCCGGCCATTGTTTGCCATACCGAGAATAACAAAGTGCTGGGGTCTGTGTGAGTCAAGACTTAATTTTGGGTATGGACGGGTGTGGACGGGTGTGGACGACTGTGGCCGACGATGAAAGCGATGGCGTTGCTCACTGCCCGTCAACTCTGCCGACCTTTGGGTCAAGTGGTCGCTTTCCTGGCTGCAGGTGCCCCTCGAATAACAACAATGTTCATCAGGTTAAAGCAATTTGAATGAATATGATTCGAAAACGCTCGATATTAACTCCTTTTGTTTCCCTGGTTTAAAGCTATTTTACTCTGGCCAGAGAATGGCCAGATTTGAGCATAGTTGAAAAACCCATCTGCCTATATTTTCTTCATCACCATTACAAGTAATGTAGTAAATAATTTAAACAACCTAATTTTTACTACATTTATTTATGCACACAGTACCTACAGTAGGTACACTGAACAAAATTTGAAAGTTATTGATATGGAAAATCATCATCGCAAATTTAATTTTTTCTTGACATTTTTAAAGAAGCGAATGTTGACAACGTTCTCAAATATAAGAGCATAAACTTTTGTTAACATTGTTAATTATAATATCAATGAAGTAACACTTTAAAGATTTTCACTTCTATGTAAATGTGAAATTGTTTGAATTAAAATATATTCGTATGAAAAACTCACCCCCTAAACTTACCAACAGATTTAAATACAAATTTAAATGTTTGGACTTTATTTAAAATAGTTTCGATTTTATTTCTTGGAAAAAAGAAATTTAAAAATATTTTAGATTGTAAACATAATTATACTTTGAAGAACCAATGTAAAATTCTGGTAAAAATAATGTTTCTGGAAAAGAGTGAAAATTTATTAAATAAAAACATATTCATAATAAAACACTCATCCGTCAAATATACCGGTTTTATTTTAAATGATTCCGGTTTTCTTTCGTGTAAAAACTTAATTGAAAAATATTTTAAATTTTAAAAATAATTTTATTTGGAAGCTCCAATGCAAAATTCTGGTCAAAATTATATTTGTAGAAAATTATGTGAATTATTCAAACATTTCGCTTCATGAAAATAGAGTTGTTCCCATATTCTGTTGTGTTTTGTTTTCAACTCTGTTTTTCTACTTTAATGTTCTTCGGTTAGTCACAGTTAATATTCATGTTTTTGTTGCACAATACTATATTGAACGATATCAATGGAATGGTCTAAAATAAAATAATATATGTATAATTATCCTTTTCCATAACTTCATTGAAAATACACATGTTCAGTAATTTTATAGTGCTACTTACTCGGTCGGTGGAATACAGACAGTTACGTATTAAATTAAGAAAGTTTCCTCATGTAAGACAGCAAATTTAAATCATTTCCTTGCCACTTAAACTCAATTTTCAGTGGAAACCTTAAGTCTTGCAAACAAAGTTACTTGAAATTTGTCTTAATTCTAATTCATTTTAAATAAATGTAGTTTGGCAGATGGGTCTCCGGAACTAGGAGTCTGACTGAGTCGTCGGAGCGGAGAGTCCTTGCTGGAAATATGCCATTTAATCTTCTTAAATGCTCTTAGATGAGATTTTAATTCGGCGATTTTATTACGCTGGGTTTCTTAAATTGGCGACAAATTTCAACTTTCGTAAGGAAACTAAATCCAGCAGATGCTAATAACTGTCCCTACCTGGACGGAATGTGTCCTAGGAAGCAATTGAGGGAATATCAAAAAATTGCCTCGTAAAAGAAAAATTATGGTGAAACGGGTCGTTTTTTACCACCGAAAACATTTTGCGGGGTAATGGACCACTAGGAAATTTATTTGCTTAGAAACTCGCTTCCCTCCCACGCCAGGACAAACGAGGGCACATTAGGTTCCTCCTTATTTACTCAGGCCCAGGTCTATTGTCCGCGATGATATGCGATAACTTTAAATTGACGGTGGGTAATTAGGTTGTCCGGTGAAAGAGCTGCTGAAATCGCGCTCCTGGTTAGTATGAATTACGAGCGCATTTTAAGGGCCAAGAATTAATGGCCCCTCGCTGTGACCGTTTAAAGCCGCAAGTTCTTTAAAGAAAAGTTATTTTCTAATTATTAAGGTTAGGTAAGGGAGAAATATGGTTTGTGGAATAAAAGTAATTCAAAATATCCCACATTTTATGTGAGCATTTGAGTCGGAATTATTTTTGTAACAGTTGATAAATTTTCCTTTTTTTTCTAAATTTTGTAGGTACTATCCTTAAAAAATTCAGTTAGTATGTATCTTAGCTTTAAGAGAAAGGGGGATATCAGAAAAACTAATAATTTATCTTGGAAAAATGTATTAGTTCCATATTCTATTTAAAAGCCTTCTTCAATTTTGATGAATGATGTCTTTACCTTTTAATTTGTTGAGAATTGCTGTATGAGATTCTACACAATGGCTATATTCTTAAATGTTAAATTAAAAGAATGACATAATTTCACATCTTGATGACAGATACCTTACTGATATTTCTCTATTTTATCCTTAGGTGCAAGTGGCTGCCAAAAAGGCACACTTAGATCAAGGTAGACCCATTGTGATTATTTTATCCTTATTTAGACTTAATTGCAAACGAAGTTTGCGGTTACACGCAATCACTGCATACGATTGCTCCTGTTTGTGCAGATGCAACCACCTAATTTCAACGTCTAATATACATATGTATGGATAAAGCTCTTTACAATTGCATATCCTTCTATCTTAGTGAACTCCTTAATTCCACTAATGTGTTACAGCTGTGACTTACATCATTTAAATATCGGCAAGGTTTTAAAATAGTATTTTAGCTTGCCGAAACCAATTGTTTTGGAACTTGCCACCACGAGAAATTCAAGGTACGACATCGACTTCCTCATTTAGATAATATGTAAGTAGATACATAAATTGAATTGGAAATTGGATTTAGTGTGAATGTAATTAAAAGTTAAGAAGAGATTGAATAGACCTCTGTAAACTTCGCGAACTGCAATAAAATGTTGTGAGATGGTTCAGCTCCAAATTGACGAATAGGTACGCAATATTTTTTTATCAGTAGCATTATATTTCTATTTAAAATTTTGAAGACGTGATTTCTGTGAGCGCCATTTTGAATTAAGTTGTCGAAGTACTACCTTTACGATTTTTACGCTATATAAAATTTAGATTTCAGAAAGTTTTATATGCATGTATGTATGTATGTATTCTACTCATAAGTAGTGTATTAAATAGCAACAATTCATACAATCGTTCTTTCTTAGTATATTTCAAGATATTCATTGTAGATATTTTTCGGCATAAGTTTTATATGCATTGCGTCATGGTCGGCTGGGATTAATTTGTTTCGTTCATCTATTCCTTTTACTACTGTGACTTAGATGCATCTTTGCGTTTCACTCCGCAGTCGCAGAAGCAGAAAGGAGCCTCCCAAAATAACAACAAAGTGGCGCTCTTTCATTGAACTGCTCGATGTGACTTCAACATCGTCGCGGCGGCGGGGGCGGAGCGCTAATAATTGACGCCGCTGGTAGAATTGGCGGTTACGGGCCTACAAAATTTCCTTGAATCAATAAACATTCAGACGACAAGAAGTAAATATTTGCTTGAGTGCGCTCGGTTCATTTCGGAATTGTTTTTCTAGGCGTGCAGCATACAATTATGTATTTCTATGCGCAGGAATAAATCAGGCTATTTTGCTTGGCGCTCGCGGGAGAGTCTTTTTGAGTGATAAAAAGAATTTCTTTTCTTCGTCTTGGCGAATTGCCTAATTTCGATGATGTTCGGGCTGCTTTTAATTCGGCAGACCAAGAACCTCAAACCTTTTTTCAAAGGTAAGTAGCCTTTGTAATCAAATCACCGGAGCTCAGAGGTGCCACAGGTGGAGCTCTGCGCTAAAATATTCAGTGGAACAAGGCTAACGAGAGAACCATTGATTGTTAACGCGTATTCCAACAAAGGTCAAGCACAGCACGGAAAGATTTGCTAATAGCGTGTGAAAGGCTAATTTTGCATTTTCATTTTTCTGGAATTGTGCTTTGACTTTAACAAGCTGAAAGTTGCAATTGCACCTTATTCATTTGATAATATTGCTTTGGAGCTGCTGTTCAGATTCTGTATCTTTAAATTATATGACAGTGCACTATAAACTTATATAGTCAGTCGACTATAAACTTATATAGTCTTTCTCTGGAATAACATATGATTACATTTTTAAAAATATGCATAGAAAACTCAAGCAGCGAAGTATCTAAGTAAGATATAAACCACGTTTACGTATTATAGATTGATAAAACTTAGAAATAGAAAAGGTTGGTTACTATTTTTCTAAATCCTCAGAAGATTATATTATACAAAAATCGTTCAACAGAGGTTAACACGTTCCTAGTGAACATTCATCCTTATCATGAATTTCGTGCGGAATGTAAATTCCATTCGATAACAAATTTTCACTGAAATGTTCGAAGCCGTTTCATCAATAATTCAAAAACTGTTAAACTGATGTTCTTCAAATTGAGTTTATATGAAGAGTTGTTTTTATTTAAAAATCGACCACTTTTTCAAAAATCTATAGTGTGAAAATCTAGTTTAATATGTGAAAGATAGTGCTATGATTTATTTTTTTAAATCAGCCTTTTTTCAATTGTTTCCTGAGGAAGACACAAACTATTATAAAAGTTAATTTTGTTTTTTTTTGGAAATTAAAGAATAAAATCAAACTTTGTTTTCAAAGTCAATATAATTTTTCATTTATAAATTTCCAAATATTTTAAATCCCTTCAGATATGAACTTGAGTATTTTTGCAATTATTACATAACATTGCTATGTTTGTTTCTTTAAAAGTGTTACAATTTGAAATTCAACAGGACTCGTATGTTCATTAGAAGTAAAACTTTAAGTTTGAAATTTCAGACAAAGTTTTCCTTTGCTTGTGTTATAACTAAAAAAAATGGGTGAGTAAGCTATGCAAATCTTAAGCATACAAAGTAAATCACTCTATGTATTTTCTGAACTGGGCTGTTATATTTCTACAAAGAAAAGTTGACATCATGTTTCAGAAATTGTGCAAAGCAAAGTTTTGTTTGAGACAAATAAGATTTCAAGTTGTAAATTACCTAGTTCTATTACAAAGTAAAATGAGACGGAAGAAAATTCAAATGGGGAGATCATAGAAAATACCTAGGACGAACTCGAAAACTAAAGTGCTCCAGAACATAAACCGTCGTTTAAAGTCTGGGGAATTATATAAAATTCATACAATTGAATACTCAGAGGGCCAAAAATATGATTTTCAACACTATTCTTACAGGTTAGTACTCCCATGCATCAATTATGAGCTTCCTTAAACATGGTAATTCAATTAATTTGTCAGACAAAGTAGATTGTCAAATCCAATTTGTGTAGACTAAAATCTCGGTAATAGTTCAAGTATTTCGGTAAAACAACGAAGTAATTTTATTTCCATTGAATTGAATCATTTTGCTGAGCTCTGCAAATGGGAGGGTGACTACTGGTCCTCGTTCTCTTCTCGGTGTTATAGTGCACACAAACCGAGCGCATATTTAATGTTTCACGAGCAAACATGTTTAAACAAATAATTGGTTATTCTGGCGCTGGAGCGGAGCTCTATACACACTTAAGGCATTATTAATTTGAGTTGGGTAATTATTTAAAACTTCACTGTTAAAGTTCAACCCTCCATCGTTAGCAGTCATTCTACTCAAGGTGCTTCAATGTATTCCAGAGGGTTGTTCAACTTTTATTCAGGTTGAACAATTATCGAAATTGATAACTGAGTGCTAAAGTAAAAACTTAACTTGTCCTCCCACTGTCGCGCTAATTAACTTTTCGATTGTGTTAGCAACTTAATTAGAATCTTTATGTACTTTTTAACAATTATTTTATCAACTTTCGAAGTTTTCAAACTACCATCGCTATCAATGTTGTTATTATAACGATCGCTTCATTACATAATTAAACTTGCTTGCGTTTTTTTAGTAAGTAGTGGAAAGAAGCGACAAAGTCACTGATACTCAAGATGCATTTTCTTGAAATCCATCTAGAATTTCAAAACTTGGTTGCTAAGTTTTTGTAGACTTATGAGCAATCATTTTATCTAAATATAATACGTACCCTAGATTACTTAATCTTAGCAAATCGAAATCTAACTTTGTTTGTTAACTGTGCAATTTATTCTTCTATTTTTATAAAATATTGTGTTTTTTAGAAAAAATGTGTGGGACGTCGTCGGGTGATAACGAATTGTAAATTAAATAAATTAGGTTTGATTTTGCACCGTATATTCTTGAAATCATTCGATTAAATTCGTGTGAGAATATTTACTTGAATTGTTTATACCTTATATCTTCGACCTCTGAGATTCTTTTAAAACATATCAAACAAAACTTATTTGATTTCATGTTATTCACTGTATACCATAAAGGAACAAAAAGCACGAACGAATTCTTTTTCCTGTTCCTGAAATTTTGTATTTTTGTAATAATTTTTTAAGATTCGGTTTTCTATGATTTCTATGGTTATTCTCTCAAAATGAAGCTTTTGGAACTTCGTTGATGAGGATGAGAATGTTATCTTATGTTATATAAACGTTCATCAAACTTTATTCTTGGTGATAGCAATTATTCTATGTTTATTCGACCGTACTCTCTTGTCTAGGGAAGATCTAAGTTTTATGTTATTACAATCACCTTTGAAATGCTCGTATAGTAATAAATTTATATAAAATTGCCTCGCTGGGACTAAAATCCGAATCGCATGGGCACGTTCATGCAAAAATGTATTGTATAAAAACTAAAACGATGTGCTTCTCCTGCTATTATATTTTCGCACTTGTTTATGTTAAATCTTTTTAATTATATATTTGTCTTTACAGGGACTTTCCCAAATTTGTTTGTTCTAAGTAAATTCATATCAAACATGAAACTTTAAAAAATAAAGACATTAAACAATATGTATATAATGTTGGTTAAATAGGATAAAATTATATATTTTTCAACGTTGCAGTATTAATGTTGAGGTTTATTGCCCAGATTTTCTATATTTAATATTTAATCAAACTTACTTTTCTCTTAATTGTCATTAATTTTAACTTACTAAATGAAACAAATAAGAACCAAAAAATTTTAGCAATTAATCCACAGAGTTTCGGTTCTAGTGCACAGAAAACGTTCAAAACAAATCTTACGAAAAATCAAGAAAAATATCAAAAAGAATCCCACAAAGCAAACCAATAAATAAATCCTCTCGTTTAAGGGTCATAGCAAGATAATTGGCATGGTTCACTTAATAGGTACTTATTTCATAGGACTTTTCCCTTTTTCATATAAAAGCCATAATCCTCAAAACGAAATGACAACAAATTTGAAACTCATCCTTTTATTGTACACGTATTAAAGAAATCTTAATTGGGTTTATATTTCAAATAACTGATATTTACTTGGTAATGTGTATAAAGAAAAATTTAAATGATTTTCCTTATAATTTTAATAGGGTTGATTTATCGATTAGTAACAAAATAACAAGAAAATGATTTGGAAAGTTCTGGGGGTTTGACATCTTTTTGGAAAATTAGAAGACATACTTTTATGCATTTTTTCGTATAACATAAAGTTGGATAAATACAATTATTAGAATGTGTTTGTTTATATGTTGTGTTGTTATGAAATTAAATTACGGCTGATCTGTGGCCATACTTATGCTGGATCGATTACAACGTAGGTACACATTCTACTGTACGATCTTTAACCAAATGATCTCAATCGCTACGCAAACTATTGAAACGACGGCTTTTGGATCTTACAAAATGTTGAATACACTTGCTCCGTGTTTTTACCAAGCTCTTCTCTAATTTTTATAGTATTTTCTGTTTTTATTTACATTCATGGTTGCTTTCGGCTAAGTAAGTATAATCCCAGTAGTGAATAGCCAGTTTTTTTAAATGTAGGTAACTATTTGTTATTCAAAGTTATTTTTTATTAATAAAGAAATATTGCTTAAATATTTCTGCAAATATAGTTATGATGCATACCTAAATATACAATATTATTTGAAAAATTTGTTATGAATAAAAATAACAAGCACTAAAATTGTAATTTCACTCAAAATTATATGTATGCCCAAGATTTAATTTTTTGAAAATTATTATTATCCATCTTAATTTGTTGAAACCTAATTTGAAGCTCTTATTAGAAGATTCTCTGGTTCGGTTCAAGTATCGGCAATCTCTAATTGTTGTGCTAATCGTTTTCATTTACTTTCGCCAATTGTAAGTTCCTTAACACTTCCCAGCGTTTAAATCATTTAATTAACAGAATTCCTGCGAGTTATTCGTGAAAATTGTTAGCGAACTTAATTGGCCGCCAGTGACCGGCAAGTGCACATAAACTTCATCTTACAATTAGACATATGCGATGCAGCATTGCGGTCCGGTCGACGCAAATGTGTCAAGTTGTTGAATGCGTCGCGAAAACATGAAATTCGTTATAATATATACATATATATATATATATAGGTATGTGTGTAGGTATGCACTTGTAGAAACATCCAATTGCGCTATGGATAAAAAATGTATAATGGTGCGTCGACCGCTAAATTCTAGACTTCCAACGTTGACGTGTGTATTTTATTTTATCTCTCCAGACGGAAAAGCGTGTACTGTGACTAGATCGTAAGTACACCCCCTCCCCGACGAGGGGTGGGTGCACAGTCTGTTGAATGAGATTTTTGCGCAACATTAGTCAGAGGTTTTCAAGAAGCCGCTGGGGCCCGGTGTGCGCAGGTAAAGCGCGAGAGAGCCGTTAAGCTGCATAAAAATCCTAAGTCCAACCCTGTTCGGCGATGCTCGCGGCATGTGTTCCGAGATTCCGATCGATCTCTCGGTTTTGGTGGAGTACCGAATACAAGTAAACGCCCTTATTTTCCTCACTTGTTGATTCATTACCAGCACACCTTTGTGCCTACAAATACTACTTAAGGGGGTGTGAGTGTATGTGCTGTGGATCGTTATTACACGATGTTCAAATGTCATTTCCTAAAAAATTCCGACGCTTCGGAGGCGAGGGATCCTCCTTTTTGGCCTGGCCCGGCTCGGGTTTGAGCTGCGCGCGCATATTTTGCGCGGCGCGGTTCAATGTCGATCAATCAACCGCGATCGGTGGCGCGGATGAAATTGCTTGATGGTGTGCGCCGTGCTGCTTCAATGAATTTTAATTAATGCGACACTGGCGGGCCTCGTCCCCCGAATTCGGGCGACGGACGTCTGACAGAATTTCGAAGCGGCGGCCGGGCTTCGGTGTGTTGGTCGGGCGACGATCACCACCACACCCGCAGCGACGGACGTACTTCCTCCGGGGGCTGCGCCAGTATTGCCGTTGGTTTGCTTATTTTACACCTTTCTCGAGCGGCCGGGCGATCGCCGGATCGGCGGCGCACATACTCGCCGGACCGACGCATGTGTGGTGACGGTGATCGTGGTCGCGCCGTGCTCTGTTCGTGTTCCCCTGTCGTCTTCTAGGGGCTCCGGCTCTCGAGGTTCTTTTTATTCGGCTCGCTTCTCGATCTCAGGTAGAACAGGAATCTTTTATCGGCGCGATCGGCGTTCTGAGCTCCGCGGCGAGAACAGAGACGTGCTCCACCGAATGCCTGCTTCTTGTTTTATATATATAAATAAATATTTTTTTCTTTGATTTGCTCGTAAACAGACCAAAAAGAGGCCAAGCCGAGTCGAACACACCAAAAAAATTTCTGAGTTGGAAAAATAATAAAGACGAGGCGACCGACGACGTCAGCCTCAGACAAACGGGCCGCTAATACACCGCCATCGCGCTCAGCCGCCGCCGCCGCCGCTGCTGCTGCCATCATCTCGAGGCGTTTACAGTTGATGATCGCTTACCGAAGTCACAAAGTCTTGCGTGTTTTCCTCTGTTTACTCAAAAGTGTGTTTCGTGAATTACCTGCCGCGACGTACTTTCTTGGAACAAAGGTGCAAAATTCGTATCTCTGGATAAACGTCACAATTTCGATCATCGGAAGGATCGGTGCGCTGCTGCAGCTGATCTCGCGACCGCGGGTTTCCTCCCTTTGGGTTTCTTACTTCTTATTTCTTATTTTTTAAGAGTGCCTCCCTACGTACAGTGCGCTGCCGTGCCGTGCCGTATGCTTTATGGTCCCCAATCAGTCCGCCGAGGCGGGGTAGTCGAGTGTGCACAAATTGGTGTCATTTCTGTGGTTCTTTGCAAATTATATTTGTGGGCTTCCTGCGCGGCCGGACTCCGCTTATAGTGCTAAATCACACTTAAATATTTTGGTGAAGAAATCTTGCGCTCAGTTGGCTTTGTTTCGCTAAATGCTTCATCGGTGAGTTTTGTGCGCGTCGTGCTGGTTTCGTTTGATTTTTCAGCAGTTTACTGCGCCCAAACACCGTCCCCGTCTAGTGCCGCCTCCGTTGATTTGGATTATTACTCTACCTGCGGAACCTCAATCCAAACATTCAAGTAAGTAAGTGTGCGGTTTCATTTTTCTGTCTTCCATCAAACGCTGGCGCAGTGCATAATTCAGCCTCGCTTTAAATCTATGGCCCTTTTTATACCAATACAAATATATAAAAGACCCTCATAACTTTTAATAAACACAAAATTGACGTCTGTTAATGCGACACTTTTGATGAGGGATTGATCTAGGTTATATCGTTTTGGTAAAAAATTTGCTATAAACGCTTACTTTAGATCCTCTAGAAATTGGGACTAAAAATTAGTGCCAATTTCTAGAGGAATTTTTTCTAATCTTATAAGTCTACTTTTACTGATTCCTGTTCAAATTCAAGTAAATAAAATTTAGTGTATTCAGAAAAACATTAAGTGATTTGCATTTCCATTATTTGCCTAATAACTGTCATATTATCTGTTAAAGTGTGTATTTTAGTTAAATTTCGTACAAACTTTAAATAATATTTAAAAATTTGTTGTTAAAGGTCTTTTCTTAAACTTTATTTTCACATCTATTCTGTATATTAAATAATAATGTAAGTTTTATAGCCAACATCACAAATTAAAATAAGATAAGGGTTCAGACTTATACTTTTAAAAATATAGAAAATATTACTTTACTATACCTTCTTACAATTTTGATTATGCTGGTCAAAAGCCTTCAGTAACCTGAGTACGAGTATCATGTGTATTTATTATTTCTAGCGTTAGTTTGCGCATACGTACATTAAAATGCATCCTATTCTACATATTTTGTGTTATATCTATTTAGTCGCATAGCTAGAATAACGTACTTTCTTTCTAAAGTTTGTTACTCACAACACGAGCTCTATTAATTACGTAGATATGATTTTATATTGGACTCCATTTTGATCCCCAAGACCTTTGAAATATTTCGTTTGTAGAAGGAGTCGGAAATTAAGCAATTTTTATAAATGTTGGTTGGTTCTCTGTTCCCCGAATTTTGATTCGCAACAATTGAACGCCCCAATGGTTCTTTAGAGACAAAACCAAGAGTGAATTACAAGCGCAGACAAATTTGAAACAATATTTATGTATGTCCTTGCGAACTATTTCGAGAATCTAAAAGTTCAAATAAGTTGTTAAAACTTCAATTTGGATCCATTAGAATTGTTTCGATCATTTAAGCTTTTAAAAGTGGAATTTAATGTCGAGCAGTGGACCAGATAAACAAAAGTTTTTGGAATCTCTAAGTTCTAAAATCGCCTACTGTTGTTGCTTCTACAGTGAAACTTAATTATAACAAACCAATTTTTCGGTTCCTTCTATGGAAAAGCTATGTATGAATGTATTTATAATTGACACGTGTTGACTCTTCTCGTTTATAACGAACATATGTTTTCTCAATCCGAACGAGTTTGTTGTATGTAGTTTAAGTACTTGTGAGATTGGATTAGAACAAACGTTTTTGGGGATGTTGGAACGAATCCCTAACGTCTTAAGCCAAACTCGTCAGTCGTCTATCCACTGTGCACATGCCTTAAGGCGCTGTTGTGCGCGGGGTCTCGCGACGCCGCTGCTGCACAGATTTGAGGCTGCTGAAATTCTCCATTTACCCAATATTTAGTCGACCTTGAAACCGAGATGACTGCTCACCAGCAACACGCGGAATTCGGATTTCTATTGCGCTTTTTTCAATCTCGCGCTTTGCTGCCTCTGCTGGCTGGAAAAAAACTCAGACGGCCCCGAAGTTATATTTCTCGCAATTCATTAAGATTTCGTGCGGCAAGCTGAAGGCTTCAGGCTTCCGTAACAATTTTGCTGTGGGGCCCAGTCTCTTCCAGAAATGGCTCCTCTACGCCCCACAATGGCCGCTTGTACCCCAATAAGTCTTCAAAGTTATTTTTCTTTGAATTTTTTTCTCAATTTTTTTCTATGCAACCGAATGATCATAAAACGTGCTAGTTGCCCAACTCTGGTTGCTCCTCTCGTTAAAAAACAACATCATTTCCAATTGCTTACTGCTCGCTGGCTAGGTCAGATTTTTCTTTCTTGGAGAGTTGCGCAAGTAGCTCTGCTCAATTATTTCGCGGACGTAGTCAAACTTTGAAATTGAGAACTCTTTCTTGTAAACATCCGCGATTAGTGTTGAGTATTTTGTCTTTTGAAGTCCCTGTACTGATTTTCTTGCCAGGAAAGATCCAAATGGCCTCATAAGCCGAAATACGCGTATCGGAAATAAAAATTGTTGAAACAAGTAAGCGAAAACCTTTTAATAATTAGTAATGATGTTTTATACAAACTCCACGGTACAGTCGATTGACGTAAAGATCTAAAGTTGTTAGAAGCTTTCAACAGACTCATTTCAGCTTGGCGAACGCTTTCCTATAATAAGGGTTGATAATTTTGCTTACCTTACCTTTACCAAATTGTATTAATTTATTAAAATATTTATTATTAAACGTTTGCAGAATGTCTCATATTAATTTAGCAGCTTTGTCTATTCTTAGACTAAAGTTATTTTCTGTTTTGTTTAATATACATATAATAACTTGATTTTGTGATAACTTTAAGGATTGATATCACGTTGATATCACAATTCAATCTTAAAATAAAATAGCTGCCAGTTTTGTTGATTCCCTTTGCGTTTTTCAAATTTATGTAGACAGTTTTAGCTAGATTCGTTTTTACCAAATGTTTTCTACAATATCGAGATACCAATTTATGTATAGTATACCTATAGAAATTCAAAACGCCATTAAGTACTAGTAACATAATATAATTTGTCGGCATCTTTGCATTGCAAAATATTGATTCGCTTTACAAATCCTAAAATAGAATAAGTTAGTAATGTAATAATGTAGTGAACAATATTTCTTACCTACTATGAATTACAAAACATCGAATAACGAATCATTTTTAAGAACTATACAAATTTATATTAAAATGATATTATTAAAATACACTAATTTATAATTATTTCTATATATGATTTTTGTTATAAGAAAGTTCGAAACTTAAGGGTAGTAAAAATTAAACTAGCAATAAAATCGGTGGGTTATCATTATAGCTAAAAGTAATAAACTTAATTTATTTTATTCTGCAGGAAAAATAACTATGTTGAAGGAAATAATTTTATTTCAATTGATTTGAGCAGAAAACGCTTCAAACTTTTTACTTTTATTATAATATTTAGAAAAACAATCATTTCATAGTTAAAGTTCCTCTTTTACACAAAAAATAATCTATTAACTAAAATTGTAGGTGTAATGTTTTAATTCACTTCATTACTTTTAACAACATTTTATTATTCGAATAATAAACATGGATTAGCTGCTTCAGAATTAGGGGACATCCGAAATATTTGCAATTAAATTAATGTCCAAGCTATGTATTATATTAATTATTAATATTATTAATTAGGTCTGCATTACATACGTAACTGCATATTTTAATATTTTATTCATTTTTCCAATGAAATTTCAATTGTGGATTTTTAATAATTAAATTAATCAATGCGTGTACTCCGGAAAGTTTTTAATTACTAAAGTTTATAAATCGTCAAATAAAGTTGTGGCTATTTCCAAGCTCATGGATTTCAATTATAAGCGTAACACGGCTTGTTAAAAGTAACCAAAACTTTCTTTCCCCATTAACTAAATATGAACTAAAATTTATTTACAATAACTTTCTTTTCATGCTTTCAAATCGAAGTCAATTGTTTTACTTTTATTTTCAATATTATTGTTACTTAGAAGACGATAAGTAATAGACATTTTTCAAGTAGATAATAAATTTTTGTGTATTAACTTCTTAAAATGGTATATGCAATGCTATATTATATTTCTTCGCATTTTTCCAATTATATAGTAGTTACAAATAAAGCGAAATCTTTTATTATACAAAAATAATGAGTTAATTTTATCTTTACTTTTTGTAGTTGGAATTGTTATTTATCCTACTCGACAGATTACAAAATTAATTTTTGGGCATCTTTGAATAAAAATTACGGATTAGTGCTTGATGCAAATTATTTAAATCACCGATAAATTTGTGAAGTTTGACGATTAAAAAATTACATTTCTTAGAGTAAATTGTTTCATTTGAATTTTTTTTAAAGTTGCATTAAAAAGTTGAGTGCAAATATTTGGTTATTACTCGATAACTATGTGAATTGAAAAAATGCCTACCTAAATCATGTAATTGGAACCAATTTCTGATTGATACAATTTTGCGCTCGTCAAGAATCATTGCTCATTGACTCTTAGATAGTACAATACAAATAAAAAGAAGGTTAGTTAATTAGTAAGGCCAATAATTTTACATTATAGGGAAATAAAACGTGGTTTGATCAATTTTAAATAATAAATAGGTAACCATTAATAAATTTGTTACCGTCACAAACCACCAATTTCGCAAGAACCAGTTTAAAAATGGCAGCGAAAGATTTCGATCGGCTCAAACATTGCAACAGCCTGTTCGCATTCTCTCGCAAAAAAGGTAACAAGTAAAAAGCTGCTCAATTGGCTCAAAAAGTACCAAAATGTTTGTCAACTGATTTAGAGGTTTGTGGACTCAAACCGGTTCTTAATTTATTCAAGGCCAATGCCAAAATTTGAGCTGATGATAGCAACATCGACGAATCAGAAGTTTTGGAAGCTCGCAGCTCACTCGCTCTTATGAACCATGGTCTGCTCGTCAATAACAATAAAATAATTAAAAGTTTCGCGGACGAGTGTCATCGCGTGGATCAGATAGTTATTGGGAATTTGGCAACGTAGATGCAGATGAAGCTCAACAGATGCCAATAAAATTTTATGGCGGAATTTATACAATTTATTGAAATAAGCCTCCGCCTTGCAACAGTGAACGAATTGATTTTGTTTATTATTAATAAAAGAGATTTATGCCTGAACTTAAAATTTCCGACAAGCATAGTACCCATATTTTAAATTAATTTCAATTGGAATATTCGGTATAGCTCGTACATGGCAAATAAACAACATTTTTTAGTTGCGAAGTTTAAAGGTGCTCCAACTTGTTAGAAAGAGGAAGTATGTAGGTATATTTGCATAATTCTAACTATTTCATTTTCCTAGTGTCCACTTTAATATCAATGTGAACTTGTTCATACTCCGTTTCACAGTTATGTAACACTAGAAAAAATATCAATTAGCATTCATAATTTCGGCGTGTCGACAACGAAACAAATATTTCCATAATCGATTGAGTTCAAGGTCTAAAAATGGGCTACACTGTTTCGAACGCCCCTCTGAGATTGGACTGAAATCCGATTTAAGAAAAATTTTATTGCCACTACTGCCACATAAGGAAGTTAGTGAAAATATGAAAAATAATACAAACAATGCAACATAATTAGCTGTCTAATAGATTTCAATTAGCACTTTTTCCTGCCGACATTTCGCAATTAGCTCTCTGAAATAGATTTGTCGCCAAGGATTAACTATATAGAAACTCAAAAAATTTTGATAGTCAAACGATCTTCCCGAAATAAAAACGACGCGAAAAGTTATTTTTCGGCGATGACAAGTTTATAGAGGCCGAACCTGCAGCGGAGCCTAATCAAGCTCAAGAGGAATTCCTTTGAAATTCCCAAAAATTCCGCCTGGGACCAGAGGACTGGGACGTTTCACAATGTCTTTTGAACAAGTGGTTTCAATTTTCGGGTGAAATGGATTGGACGTGCCACATGACATTAGTGTCACATCATCTCCTCAAACACTTTCATATATTTAGCCGCTGTCACACGTATTAAAGGGAATCGACAGGTAACACCGTCGTGAACTTTTTAACAGCGATCAAGTTGGGCAATTTGTGGCGCCTTACAGTGAAATATGGGTAGGAAATTAATAAGTAAGTTGTGTAAAATATGTTTTTTCCGAGTTTACTCATTAGACAAACTTTGAGCAGCTGGGACTCATTTTAAAATGCTAGACATTTTGGGTGGAACAACTAACTATAACTTAAGGAGAGGATGCTTTTAAATAAATTTTGATTTATTTATTTTTTATCACCATTTAAACTTAGTGCCAATAAAATCATATTATACATACATACATTCATTTAAAATTTAAGCAGTTAGGCCACTGTAAATCGAAAAAAAAGGCTTTTGTAGGATTTTTATTTTTAGAAGTACTACACAATAAATCAGGACTCCAATAAAGAGTATTTATTATACATATGAATGGCTACATATATGCAAACATATTTTTGAAACGATTAATTTTAAAATGGCGGCTTTGCAGCATTTTCCGATGGCGTCTCCTTTTTTTCAAGGTGCACCGCCGGACAAACAGCTCCTGTAATTTTTGAGTTATAATAAGCCAATTTTTTTTTGATTTTATATAATAACTGTTATAAAAGTACGTAGGTTTTTTTCAATATACTAATTTTTGCCAAATAGCGCACTTCCAAAGTGGAAAGTGAAAAATTTGCCTAAAAAATTATCAGATAATTGTTAATACCAAATGAACTACGGCCTAACCCCTTTATATTCCTTTTTAGTAACATTTTGTTACTCATTTCGCCTGTCCTACTAATTTTTAGTTATATTGAATATCAAGTAATTTTCATGCAATGCAATAAAGTCAGGCTGCTTACGAAAGATGCGGCCACACACGGTAAAGAATATTTACCCGGGTGGAAACGCAACGTGCCGGAAACGATTGATGCTTGATAAAATGTCTGTATGAACACGAACGGCCCTTAGCCGTTTCGCGGAACTATAACAAGTACACGAGTACATACCCAAGCATAATGTCAGCAGCTCTTTCATAGCTCACTTTTTAAAGACAATAGCGGATGCGTATGTACATAGTAACTACAGATTGGAAACATATAAATTTTACGTGAAATCTTAAAAGAACTTTTCCAATTTATTTATTTATTTATTTAGTGTTTGCAAACAATAAATCGTACAGCCTAGCAAAAATTTTGTATTAGTGTTTTACACTATATAGTTTTATAGTTTTTGGGGGACATCCTATCTCAAAGACTCAAACACAAAAAAAATTGGATTCTCATAACGTTGGTTTATAATTTTTCAATTTATTTATTTGTTTGGTAAAGGAGACATAGCGCAGAGGTGTTCTAGTGGAGTATAATAAGTACCTTATTTTACATAAAAAGTTTTGTAATAACTCGTTAATTTATTGAATTTTTGGCATATCATAATAGTTAAATATTTCTTCAGTTGTGGTAAGTTTATGGATTGCGACATTAAATCTAACTGTCGATTCTACAAATTTAATCAAAAGCTAGACTGACTTGTTCGGTCATTGCCCCGGTGTAGAACCTAACCCATCTTATTAAAGGTGTTAATTGCGCCAACCAGATTTTTGTGTGGACAACCGATGGCCTCTTGCCACACCTTTTTCTTAGTCAGCCAACTTTCCACTTCTTTATCGACAAACAATCGCCTCGCGGGTCTTTTTTCACATTTCCTTTATACTGCAGAGTCTGAACCTAAGGCAAGTTCGTGTGTGCGTCTAAATTAAATTGTTGCTAGGTATTGTTTAATTGTGATTCTATAGTTGACCCCATAGTATGTTACATACTCTTATTTATAATAATCAAAGTTTTATAAAAAAATTTTATTGAACTTAGATTTTTACTTCAATTGTATTATATAATCCCATATTTTGTATAATTTGATCTTAAAAGCAACAATTGTGCTGCCTGGTAAGATTAATAGTTAAATGGAAGAATTAATAATAATAAGATTGACATGGCTCATGCCCTATGCTCAATTTTCCTGAAAAGCGATGGCTAAAATCGCTTTTACCTAGAAAAGCAATTTTTTTCTAGAAGTTAACAAAACATTAAATCAGTATTGGGTTTAGGGAACAAAGTCCAAAATCGATAGCGCAATTTCCCGAATACGTAGAGCGCTGAAAATTGATTTCAACTGGAAACTGAGGGATATTCACATAAAAATCTTACACAGAAGGTCGGAGGATACAGGATTTATTCACAAAAAGGAGCCTCGACATTCAAAGGCCATGCTCACATTCGATCTTTAAAAAAGGGATGTTCCAAGAAGCACGCTCCATTTATAAGATTATTTCATGCAAGAGGTATGCGGCAAAATGGGTAGGCATTTTCTATGCGAAAATCGACAATCGTCGGGTGTCTACGCATTTGGAAGCACTTTTCTTTGGTTTACAGGGAAACGGATCGAATTTCAGTTAATGGGGAACTCTATTACTAATAATTAAATCAAATTTCGCTAATCTTTGACTACCAAAAATGTGTTGAAGGCTTTAGCTTTATTTTAGGAACTGTCGTTCTCTTTACTAAATGGGGTGTAATACACGTATTTTTAATTAAAGTAGGAATTATAATTATATAATATATATATAAACTGTTTTAGACTTAGCAAAAAACATGAACAATATAAAGAGGCGTCAATTGTTAGTGGCTGTAAATTAAAATTATAAAGTTCTTGAATTGCAGCATAATTTCTTGAACACAAAGTTTTTGTTATAATATTGCCATAAAATATACGGACAAGAAATTGTTGAATAATTTTTTACGCCAATAGAATGGAATTCCATGGGGTAAAAGTTCTATATTTGTTAGCAAACATGTCAATTTAAGTAAATAAGCAAAACTAATATCATGCTCCCACACAACCCTTTCACATTTTTCGTGCTGTTTAATGTACCAGCAAAATTATGATCAAGGGAAAAATACTTAAAACATATTTTCCCAATCCATATTTAAAAATGTGCTTTTAGATATCTGGACAAATATTTGAAATATCTTTCAAACGCACGAGAAAAACGAAACATTTTATCAAAATCTCATCTCCCCTAACATGTTAAGAGTCCGAAAAAAGTAATTTGAGCTAAAACTTTCCTAAAGTCTGTCCACATTTATTACGATGACAATTTAACCCATATTTTGTTATTACAGCAGAAATTTCGAATGTCTCACTTATGATTCGCTTGCGACTATAAATAGAGATGAACATGTGTTAACGAGTAGCAGCGCTGTGTTGCTTTTTTTCACGTAATTAAAACTACTTGATGGGAAGATATTCGTTTCAAGGCGTAGTGGGAAATTTTCTCGTCATCGAATTTACTTAGCCAAGTAAAAATTGTGAAATTATTTTGATTGCGGTTAAACGCATATTCAGCATTCATTCTTGTCATTTGTGCAGGTTTCCTAATCTTTGTTTAATAGTGTCTTCCAGAAAATTATAACATAGAAATTAGGCTTCGTTACTACGATGGAATAGTTTTAATAGAGGTCTTAAATCCTTTCAAATTAATGTTTAACCGAAAAATTGTTACGTCCTTGACAAGAAGTTTACTCACTTAACGATAAGTTCAATTTCCTCAGTGTTTTTGCATTATTATTCTCAATCCGTACATCATCTTTGATTTGGAATTTTGGAAATGAAAAGTGTTTTAATATTTTTACTTTGAACTTATATTAGGTATGTGTGTTTTGAATGGAAAGACATAAATAAATACAAAAAATAAACTTAGGTTTATTTCCAAAAAATGTTTTTATAACAAGACTGCACTATTTTTCTTTAATAAAAAATTATTTTCATTATAAATTTTACATATAAGTGAAGTTTGCGTGCTTTTATGTATAAAAGAAGGACAGAGTGTAATGAATGCGTATTTTAAGTGTCTATATATTTTAAATTCAAATGTTTGTGATCGTTTTCTTTTCCTATAGAATGCCTTTAAATAAGTAAATGTTTCCTACCTCAGCAATTGTATGAGTTTTAAGTTCTTTTTCTAAAATTTCACTTTTTTCTGCCGTGCACCCTTCGTATGTTTATGTTGTTGTGTATTGTAAATAAATAATTTTCATATCACATTTCTTTGAAACAAAATTGACCTAACGAAACCTTCTGTGTGCGTGTGCCACGTACAAGAACTTTTTTCAATGTTGTGTCTCTTTGCCTCTTACAATCGTAAGCTGTTTTCCTATGTTAACTGCTACTAAAATCTTCATTAGGTTTTTCTTTCCAACTAATCCTCTTTTACGAAACGAAGAAATTCCATTATCTACAGCAAGATATTAAAACTGATTTCAGGTCTTGCTCCATTTCAATAGAAAGTCCGACAACCTGGTTTAGAACCAAATCGAAAAATTGATTATGAGCAGTGAATAACCGGAAAATTGGAAAGGAGAATTAGAAAAGTATCCGGAAAATCCTTTAAGCTTGCACCCATAGGCTGAAGGCAAGCGAGTCAAAGTCGATTTGACACTAATAATTCCTCCGGAAAACAGCAGAAATATAATATCCAAGAAAAGCAAAAAAAAAATAAATAAATTTCTAAAAGCTGAAAAAAATCATAATTTTGATTAAGGTGGGGGCGAAAGTAAGACAAAAGGAAAGTGGTGCCGGAGGAGGCCGACCAAAGAAAGTGAAATTCTCCTCAGACGCCCTGTTTAAAGAAACACATGTGCTGCTCTTTTTAATTTCGGGTGAGTAAACTTTTGTTGTTGCTTTGTCTCTTCCTCTCATCTTGTTGTTTTCCTTGTTTTTACTTTTTTAATAAAATACAAATTTCAAAGGGGACAAGGCAAAAGATGGCCATAAAAAGTTTTCTATTAAAAATTATACGTACAACAGAAAAAAAAATTTATTTTGCTCCGTTGCCTGTACTTTATGAAAAAAAAATCAGTCATGCGTTAAGTGCTCCACACTGTCATTTGGCCAGAATTTTTTATTGCGTGCAAAAAGGAAAAATTTTACGAGAAAAAATGATAATCAAAGCGTCTTATGTTGCCATCAATCACTTGAGCGGAATTAGTGCGTTCGAAGGGGATAGACGCAATTGATTTTTAATTGAAAATTTTTTTAAACAACCCGAACTCTCGGCGCTTATTCGCCCCAGTTAGTAAGGAGCATTATTGTATTTATTAACTCTTATTTTTTCCAGAAACATATTATTTCAAAGATTTTTCTCATTACCACATTATTAATTTTTTTAGATTAGTTTCAAATTACTAAATCAGTGTAAGTAACATTTTAAGAATTAGAAATGCGTATCGTTAGCAACATCTTAAAATCGATAATAATCTTTATCTATAGTTGTAGATAGATATTTGTTTTAATTAGACTTTAAATAGTTTATTATATTATACTCGTTAAACCCTTTTATTTCATTTCCATTTCAAAGGCGTGCCCAAGAAAATGGTACTCCGCCATATGCAAAATTTAAGCTTGTTTGGATAACAGAACCTGGTTCAAAATTGACTTGCAAACTTTTTACCGGATATGCACACTAACGCTGTAAGATAAATAAAAGCTTGTAATAAATAAAACTGTAGTACATGAGCTTAATTTTACATTTTTGCATAAAGTTTTATTTTTACTGATTTGTTTATAAGTTTTGTACTTTGTAACCTCTCAATATCAGATGCACGTACTTTTTCAAAAAAATCTGCTTCCTTTTAATGTCATTGTAATTATTTGTACATTGAAATTTCATATTTTTTTTAATTGGGCAAGATACTAATTTAGTTCATTTCCTTTAAATAGAATATATACCTAGGTAGAAACATGTCTGTTCAGTGGGTTTCGATTTCATTCACAGCATTTTATTGTTTAAACGTAAAAATTCCCCGAATTTATTAACGATACCGTAGTTGCAGTATTTCTATTTTTATATAATATATGTATGTACATATGTAGGTATTAAATTTCGCTCTAGACTAAAACATGTGGGTTTGTTAATATATTTTATTCAAAACTCTTGGAAATGAAACCGATTGTTTTTCAATATTGCGTAGTCAAGTGTCTTCTCACTTTACTTGCAAGGTATAAAATATACTGGATATTATATAATGAATGCAAAGACCTCTAATAACATACTCATAGTTTGGCGCAAACGTAAAATATATTGTTAAATACTTTATCTTTAAAGTTGGAATGCCATCAACCATATTAAAATAATTTTTCTTTAAAGCGTTTTTGACCATTTTTATTTAGATGGTCTGCTCCAAAATAAATTCTTAGATCTGGCTTTGAACTCCTGTAATTTTTGTATATTGCAATTGTGGGTTTTTAATTACATTCAAAATGGAAGTGGTTGCTTAGTGGTATATTTGCCATTCCACTTTTTGTGCAAAACACATTTAAATCAGGTAGTTTCAAAATCCTGATGAAAATAGAATAATGAGCTATTTATTTTGAAAGTAACCTAATTCCATTTACGTTAAAAGCGAGATATTAAAGGGTTTGTGGTTTCAAAATAAATAATTTGTCATTTTACTAATCAATTAATATTTGTTATAAGAAAATCTTAATGATTTTAAACAAATTTTGTACAATTTGCTGCAAAATGTAGAGAAAACATAGAAATGTAATTATATAAAAAGCTAGCTTAATTTTTTTGTAAAATGTAATTAGGCTACTTTCAAAATAAACGGCTCAAATATACATATAAACATATGTGCTTTAAATTCTATATTTTTACATTGAATGAAATAATCGCTTGGGAAACCGCAGAATTGTTTTAATTAATAACAGTCACATAACATTTTTATACTTGCGTGACTACATTCGGCCGTCAGTCATCGTCATTTCGAAGAAGTCTCGCTGGGCATTTTTTAGTCAAACAGAAAAGGAACATGTATGAAAATTTATAAAACAAAGCCCGCCGAGCGTTCGTCCGAAGTGTTTCCATTCTTTGACCGCAATGTCGTTGGTCAAGCCGAAATCAGAACGCACAGACTAAAATTGTAATCCGAGCTGTCTTTTCGAATCAGCCACTCGAGCTGCTTCCAGGCCCTGCTATTTTCTTCAATTAGCTTTAATAGGAATAAACTGCCCGCAATTTGAGGCAATTGTTATTCCCTCGGATCGCCCTCGACGATACGAAATTACTTTGCCTGTTCCAGTTGCAGGCTATCGTCGGACGTAGAAGGCGAATTTTCCAGCTTTTCTCTACGGCAGTAGAGTGTCGGATGTCAGCATGTATGAAGACGTTATCCCGGACTGGAGATGATATTCCCACAAAAGTATGGCATTCGCTGATTATTATTAGCTCCAGCCTGCAACTCGCATCCAGGGCTCATCTTCCGTCTATCATCAGAGCAGCTGACTTGCCTTTTCAGGACAATTCTGATCCCTAACGCCTTCCTTACGTAAGGAGCGCTGAACCCCACACTGTCATTAGGCGAAGGCGGTCTTTCGAGTAAATGGTCCTCCAGGATGACTCGACTTCAACTGTTTAGCTTCTATCAGTCGCTGGAGAGCTGTTTGAATTCGCCCCAATGAGGTCAGCACGAGAACTGTTGACTGGATACAAGTGATTGGTTTTCCTAATGCGGGTAACTGCTAGTGCAAGGTTGCAAATGCATTTTGTCTCAATTTCTAATGTCAGTTAATCTACTGGATTATGTTTTAAATGGCTTTTTCAAATAGAAATGATTTGACTTTTAAGAATATTCATCCAACTGAAATTGGATTACACTATATAATTTCAACTGAAGTTAACCACTTTATGGATTGCATTAGTGTAAGAGTCTATATACTATCTTCTTTAGGATTCTATTGTGAATGCTTACATATGCCAATTTTTGAGATTACAGTGGTGGATTATTTGAAAAACTTATCTCAAATCGACATATGCACATAACTGAAAAACAAACGAAAACTCAAATTAATGATAGCTGCGAAGAAATTCAAACCCACAAAATGTACTTAAAGCTTCCTTAAATAGATCAAAGAATTACAATTATAAATATTTTATTTTACTGAGATAGCCTAATAAGCAATGCTTCTAAATAGAATACTCGTTCATTCCTACAAGTATCCAAAATTTATATAATTGAAAATAAATATGCTGTCATTTATTAATGTGCACGTCTATCACAATAAAATATAGAAACCATTCCAGAGAAGCAGACAAAATTGAATAATGTTACCTCAACAAATAGTCTACATTAATCCATTGTTAAATTTAAAAATTTCAAAATATCAACTATGACGTGCTGCCTCGAGGTACAGAAAGGTAAAGGCAAACCCTTTTCCGGGTAAAGCATAGAGCTTTATATCTTGCTTTTACACAACAGAATGAAAACTGGACAGTTTCCGATTGAGGAAAAAATTATTTGGACTGACGAGAGTAAAAGCAACTTGGCTGCGTCTGATGGAATTCGATATACATATACATGGGTCTTGAGAACCACACTATTCTGAGAAAAAAAATTCTGATGGAGTAATCTAGCAATTGGAAAATGTTACATTCGGAAAGGTTTCGATTTCTCTTTTGCTTATGGCAAAATTCTAGAAATATAACAGACACAGACAGAAATAGACCCTTTCAAATGTTGTTAAATGTCTCTCGCTTTCCAATTATAATATAGAATATTTTCAGCATTAAGCACTGCACATTTTCTGTTTAGCAAATGTTGGAAGTTGAAACTTAAATATCTAAAATGAGAGTGAAAATCGCGAAAACAACATTGAGAGTACAATTTACATTGAGATGACAAAAATATTAAATATCCATAAAAATAAGAATTATTTCACAATAATAGTTTGAAAAAAATATTTTTGGGAATAAACCACGTTTAGTTAAAATAGAAATAATGAAATCTGTTGAAGTCAAAGCTGAAACTACCTTCTTAGTAAAACTATTAGCAGCATTGTAGGTCGGTGATTAAATATTTTGAATAAAATTAAAATAGAATATACTTAAGTCCACGACACCTTTAAATTGTAGTTTAAGTATTAAAAATCCTTCGTCAATATATCACAATTACATATCAAATAATAGAAGTAAATTTAATTCTATCTATGAAATATAAAATTCATGAAATAGGCAGATTTATAACAGGTGTAATATCTAGGGTTCTTTATTTTCTTGTCTTTTATTCAAATTTAGTCCAATCAGTTATACTTTATAACTTCGAAGTCATTTGGAATTTTCTTCTGAAATTTTGAGAAATTATTTAAATGTAATACCCTCTATACGTTCTGAAAAAATCGAATTTTCCGATCTGAGAAAGTGGAATGCCTTAAGGGATGAGAATCAGTTAATAGATTTTTCAAAAAATCTATTTTTTTTACATTTTCTTCAAGTATGATGTTTCGAAACTATTCTCTGAACATTTCAAGGTAATCCGATTTGGAGTTTCCCAGAAATATTACAATTACTGAAGATGTCTCGCACCCAATTGCTTCATAGCTAGAAACTTTAAATGCATTTTTCTCGAAAATATGTCTTTCACTTCGGTGGATTTTGATGAAATTTTTCAAAGAAAAAAAAAAACACTTCCATTAAAGATTAGATTTATTATTTAACTAATGATTTTTGTTTGTTTCTTTGATTTGAGATGATTCAGTGACTTGTGGTGATGGTCAACGCGAAGCACTACTTTCGGAAGGGGATTCAATAAAAATGGCGATATTTGTATAAATAATTAATATATTTTTTTTTTAAATGTGTGTGTATTTAGTTTTATAAAATAAAATTGACTATCATGGGAAAAAATACTCCTTTTTTCATGCATCTGATTGCATCTCACCCCTTAACTTTTCTCAAAGGAAGCATAAGTGAAAAAATTCAAATCGAACTGTTCTAATATCTAATAGTTATACTGCCTTTTTTCGCCGACATTATTCGAATTCACCCTCTAGTGCATCGGGGTGCTAATTGAAAAATAATGTTACCTAGTTCTAATTAAATTAGCAAGATCTGTAAGACAGTAGGGTGTTAGGCTGCGTAACTATCGCAACCCCATTATAAAGTTAAGAATAAAAGTTCGCTTCCCGGAACAGATGAACGAGTGCCCCTAAACATGTCGAAAAGACATTTCGCGGGGGCATCATGTGGGTGGGTGAATGGGTCGAGGGTCAACCGCTCGACACAAAACAGCTTTCAGTGGGTGGGAGGGTGGTTCTTGAATATCTCACACAGACACCAGAAACCAGCTACCAGACACCAAATGCAGATTCCGCGTATCCTTCTCCCGGGAGGAAATCAAACGTCAGCGCGCCGGGAAGGCGGAAACGTGGCACTTGTTGCTTCTTTCGTCGCCCCGCTCCCGTCCCCCAGAACGAGTGTCGCCTGTGTTTCGGGAAGAGCTTGGGACACTGCCAGGGAATTTCCGAAGGCACTCCGCTGCGGCAGCAAATCCATTTTTGAAGGAATTTAGCTGCAGCCCAAAGAATCGCGCCAATTAACCGGGCATTTTATCTATGCGTCTGAGAGTTGACACCGCTCAGTCGGGATTTTCGCCGAGGACATGGTCCAGGGGGACCCCCAGTCCTGTGAACCCGTGCGCCCCGAAGTGGCTTCGCAATTTGGCCAATGCACCTGCACTGCCTGCTCCCGAGCCTCCGAGTGCACTTTGGCCAGGTAGCACGCTATTTATTCAGGGCATGTTTCGATTGTCGGGAAGAAGCTATCAATTCTCGAAAAATGAGGACGACCCTCGAATGAAAAATGAAAGGCTTGAGTGGGTGCCGGGAGAAGTTTTCCCGGTCGAATAGCTCCTTCAGTCCTTCCGCAGACTCAGGATGAGTTTTCGAAGGCAGCCGTGAGGCGGCACAATTTACATACATTGAGCGGAGCGCAGCGCAAACACACACATGCCCGTCTCCCGGCTCTAAGATAAATATTGGAAGAAAGAAAATTTTACGATTTTATGCGATGCTATTCGGGAATTGCTCCGCATTCCTGTTTATATCTTCGCTCAAATAAAGTTCAATCGCTGAAGAGCTCTCCGGAAATGTACGCTGCCGGATTAAAGAAGTTTAAATTATTTTTAAATATTTACTCGGTCCATGATCGCGGAAGATTGTTTACGGCGATATTAAACTGTCTTATTTATGCGATAGTTTTACCTGAAAAGTTGCTCCAGGTAACTGAGAAAAGAAATATATTTTTCAAACTTATTCTAAACACGTATACCTACCTCTTTGCATCATTACAGCAACACAGCTTTTATAATCTACAAAAATATTGTTTTTATTTGCGCTGAGATTTAGATAAGTCTGAAAAATATGAAAATGTAGGCGTAATCTGAAATTTTAGCGGGTAGTGCAAAACGTAAAGAGAATAATCGCGGAGATTATATAAAAAGGCAATGATGGAAAATGTATGCATGCACTTGCTCTGACAGATTGACGAGTTGTATTGTTTTAATTTTCTTAATACGCAGTAAGAATTTCAACTTTTGTGACCAATTAAGTTATTTACGTATGTATACACTTATCCTTCAAAGTATTTTAACATTTGTTACAAAAATATGGTAAACGACATCTGCTTCTTAAGGCTAATTTTATATTATGCACACATGATTGACTTATGCTACCATATATACAAGAAAGCGAAAACCACGTAAAAGTAATAGCTACAAACGATTCTTGAGTTATAAATGTAACGAATGGGAACATGACATTGTTTGTAACCATTTAATTAATTCTTAATTCGCTTAGGTTATCTAAATATTGAACACCCCCAGGAGCTTCAGCGAGGCGGAATAGATGTTTCCCCAACTGCACTATTCAAATGAGGACGACAGTCTGTCCCTTGAAATGGTATCGCTAGGAAGCATCCTTGCTCTTAGCAAACCGCACGGAAATTTTGAATGGAATCAATAAGTCCTGCCCCAATGCTTAAGAGTCAGTAAATTGCGGTGGAGCAGAAGTCTCACTGTCGCAAGGAGGACGATATTCACGCTTCATTCTTCGTTGTCCCAATTGTTGGGATGCTCCAATGCACTATTTATTTCCTGATGAGCTGTTGAGAATTCGAAATGCCATAGAATAATAAATTGCATAAAATTTCCCTCGAGGATACGATTTCATTCCTTCGTTCATTTGTCACTGTAGTGGATCCTCATTTTTGCAGGATTTGTTGCGATGCGAAGGCAACAAAAGTGAGTTATATTTTTTACAAAATTGTGATGCTTAACATTGCAGTTTTTTTTTTAATTACAATTAGGTATGATGATTTTGCCATACTTTAATTAAACAAAATTTAACAAAAGTATAAAGTTTCACTCATTAAATATTTTTAAACTTTTTCGGAAGCAGACGGGCAGCTGCAGTTGTTTTTGCTTCGTCTGTTCCATGCAGCACTAGTGAGTTTAAAATAACATTTTGAAAATGTTCATTTTTATACCTCTCATAAAATTTAACGCAGTTCTCCGTGATGAATGAGCTGCGCTGGGTCTGCATATGATTTTGAAAATGTTGAACGCGCCTGCAGTGCTGACGTGGTGATAAATAAAGTTTTTGGGCAGCAAGTCTTCTAGAGTTCTTTTCAAATGTGCGTGATTTTTCGGAGGTTTCCTATTGTTTAAATATCCATTGTTTACGAAGCTGCTTAATTGTACTTATTCCAAATCGGTTGCGAAATAATTGAAATTGTATTGTGGTTATCATCGCGGGTTATGTAATATTTCACGACATAAGCAATCAAGATAAAAAATCATCAAAGTAACACTTCTGTGCAATTAGAAATCCAACTAAGAATTGTTGCGATATCGCTCTCAGCCACCCCCGCACAGAGGTGTTATCGTTAACAAAAGAATTTTTCACCCGTTCAAATGCCTGTTGCCGTGAAAAATGTTTTCTTAAATGAACTATCGCGTCAAATGTGCAGAAGATGCCTATTTTCTGCTCCTATATAAAAATGAGGGAGCAGAAAAAGGCGGTCTGTATCAGGTTTGCGGTATCAATCTCATTTTCCCTTAAAGCAATTTTCCCCTTGGATAAACAGGAGACGACAGGCTTTAATAGCATTCCATGTGCAACAAAGTCTTTTTTCCCATAAAATGTGTGCATGAAGTAGCTTACATACATATATGGCGGATATATTCCCGGGAATAAGGTACGTGATAAAATCATCTTTCCTTTCTAGGGTGCACTGCATACCTCTCGGAATTGCTTTCACTGAAAATTTTCCCTCGTTATTTAGTTGGCACGTCGTTTATTCTTATTGCTATTATTATTTTTGTTTTGCGATTAATTCCAAAAATTTATACGTATTGTCGAAGCATTTAAATTACAGTCGATATCATTAATGACCATTCGAGTAATTGCACTACCACTAACTTAAGCAATAATATCTTGTACTTCAACATTCGTGAACCTTTCAAGATCCTCAAAAGCATTAATTAGCAAACTAAAGCCTGATGAATAAACTAATAGAATCGATTTCAGGATTAAAATGAATAGAATTATCAGAGAATTATTTTGATGTTTGAAACAGAACTTGACCTATACAGCCTTTAGTAAAACATTGTGAAGGAAATATAAATTGAGATGAATTGCAAAAGGGTACAAACCATATACAAATTGTTTTAAAAATGAACCTAACATTAGTGGTATCATCTTAAATGGGTTAATAGGGGCTTAAACAAAATTCCTTGAGGGTTCCTAATAAATAGTATACACTTTAAAGTTTATGAGATTGCTTTTAAGAAAAAAAATGAATCCATTTTTTGAACAGTTCACGTGAGAGCTATATATACTTAAAAATTAACCGGATAAATTGCTGAAGTGATATGTTAAATAAATGGACGTATACCATTTTATAATGTTGACAATAGTACATAACAAGTTTTTAAATATTTTAAATATATTTTTAAGATCATATGCAAAAGCTAAATATGAATTGTCTTATATGTATACAAAATCATTTTTTAATTTGGTGTGTTTGATAATAAGAAAAGTTCTAAGGAATAAATAGCAATAGATGCTATTTTTATGTTTTCAAGATAAATTAACTATCATTCTTGTTGTGATTTTATACTTACAGATCACAACTCTATATTTTGATTTTGAATTTAATTGATTGATTTAATCAAAGGCAACTTATGTTACATTCACTTTGTTACCTGTAAGATAATAAAATTTGGAAATTCTACAGGGAACTGGGAGTCTCCAGGAGTTTCGTTAATTTAATGCTTAGCGATTTACCCCACACTGAGAGAACAAATTTCGTTGTCGCAACCGCAATTTTGCCGAACCGCATTTTGAGGTTGTAAGTTTGGTTCTAAATATAGTTGCTGCCACCAGAAAACTCAGTTAAATGGACCTAACTGACGGTAGCTGCAATCTTAATGGCAATAGCTGTGACTTCAGTAGCAGTAGTTATGACCTTGGAAGGCAATTGTTGTAACCTCTTTAGCAGTTCCTGCGACGTTGATGTCTGAGAAGACGAACGTTCGAGAAAGGTATGGTAACAGTAACAGTAGTGTAGACAATTGAGGGATTCGGTTAGATGTGACGATATACAGGGTAACTGGTATGTCGGCCTTTTTTCTCATAGTCTGATAGCAAAAGTTCTATTGCGACAAAAAAATCCCGTATATACATTTATTGATATTTTTGTTGCAAATAACTATCTACTATCATACCATAAAAGGAAAGGTCGACGTACCAGTAACCCAGAATTATCGTCACTTCTTGATGATCTATAACTCTTTGTGCTAAAAAAATTGATTGAGGAAAAATTTAGTTAAATAAATATGTATATAAATATATAACAAAAGCAATGGTTTGTTTTGATACATTTTATTTCATATAAAATGATAATATAAAATAAACATAAGCTTCAATTCTGGAAGATTTAAAACTCCCAAATTATAAATTTTGTCCCTTCTGAATTTATACTTATAAATGAAGTAAATTTTACTTTAATAGAATCCAAAGGCACTGTTTTAAAATTATTAGTGAATTCGATTTTAAAAGCAAAGTAATGCTGGTCAAAGAAACAAGTTTCGAAAACTTGAACACAAAGGAAAACTCTATTATCAGGAGGATAAGACAAATTTAGGGCAATATAAATATGAAAGCAAAGTTGCACAGCTTCAACGGGGTTTAAAAAATGGTACTTTTTATCGAGCAACGTGACGTAAGCGGTGAAAGAGTCTTCCGGGATGTTTCCAATAATGACGACGCGTGGTTGGGTGCCTTTTTTAATTATGTTCAGTCTGCTTTCAAATTCATCTGCTTCTTGTATAGTCTAAAATAAAGCAAAAATGCGATTATTACAAAAATAAAATGGTCAGTGAAAACTTACATTAAAAAAAGCCACAAAATTTTCTTGAACTTCTAACTTAGAAGGCCTGTAAGAATGCTGGTCGATGCGTCGTTTGGTTCTAGCCACAGGAAATTTGTAAGGTAGAATTAGAAATGCCACAACCTTTTGAGTGTTAACTGAAAGAACGCAATACACTTTTTATATCTTCCACGTAATTTCCACGACCCTACATGTCATACCATTTGCTGTGTTCTCCAAGCTTTTGATAAAATGTTTGACAACAAGATCCTTGCACGTCCTTCCGAAATGGATAATTCTTCTATAATAATCGTCCCATTTCAAATCGATGTCTAGCATTGAAGGATGCATTAGCCTTGCATCAATCGAAAACTAATATGGATAATATCGTATGTAAATTTCAAATTTCATAATGATATTCAATGAAATATTTTTACCAAACATGTTGTGTTAACATTGTTTCCATATTTGAGTATTGGAAATGTTTCAATATATTGTAATGTAGTTATAGTTGCATTTCCTAAAATTTGCGATTAAGACTTCAATGTCATTTTCCCCGGATTGGACCACTTTTAAAGCATCTCGTGTTCTTGAATTGTCTGTACAATCTTTAAATATATAACACATTATAAAGCTGGAAAAATTTGAATAATCATTGTCACCTAAAATGCTCTGAGCACCCAACGACAAAACACTTGTAGAGCTTATATTTCTTCGTACAATATTCACTACACATTTAACAAACATTTTTCTTCTAAAAAATCACACACGTCCGACGCTCACTAAAATCACATGCGAAGTGAAATTTACCGCTAATTCTTAAACGTCTATACAATATAACCTCCTAATATGGTTCCGTGTACGGCCGGATGGTTGCCAGAATGACTAAATACTCATTCTAACCGCTCGTTGAACACATTCGATTGTGTGTGTTATACCGCAGTTGCGGTTCTCATTACACGGTGGCGAGAACCTTATTGGTCTGTCCTGTCACATTCGCTTAGGATTGCCAGACCTGATCGAGCCACTACCGCATGCTGATTTTTTAATGCGGTTCTGACAACTTACTTTTATAGTTATCACAGCTCAATACTGATTGCCATAACTTTTCTTCGGTTGCTGCCCTTAAAATTCTGTCATCGTGAATTACTTACGTTCATGGTGACCTAAAATAGTTACGATACCTTCGCTTCAAATGAAAAATTTCTCTGAGTGCAGGAATGCTCATCCCGACCGAAGTTGAATTTCTTTCGGGAGTAGCAGTCTCGGCGTTCACTTACTTTGTTGGTGTGATCGTAACGATCATTTAACCATACCAGCATTGGACTCGGCTCGGAGTCGCGGCGGCGGGCGAGACGCCGCCACCGCCGCGGTCTCGGAATTCGTAACCGGTTTTCCTGGCCGTGAAGTTAAAAATTTTGTCATGGTCTACGAGCAAGGGCGCAAAGTGGCTGCAGCAAGGTGGATGGGCTCTCAGGTGAGGCGGTGCCGGTGCCTATTTCGTGAAGAAGCGCGTCTCTTCGCCTCCGCTTCTTCGTTTTTGCTTCAAGCCAGGCCCTTGGTGCATTGTTCGCTCTTCCACGACAGTCAAGGTGGTTGAGTCTGCCGGAGAATATGCGCCCAAAGATACCCAAAGTGCGTATAGAACTTACTGGCTTTGGTGTATTCTTGTGCGCAGAAGACTTCGAGGAGTAACAAGTTTAACCAGTTCTGCGGTACCTTGTCGGGTTCGAGTGCATTCTGCTTTGTTTCTTTTTAGCGTGCTGAAAATTGCAGGTAGACGGAGGAATCTATTGTTAAGGGCTGTGGCATGGTGGCTACATAAAGTCCACGAATCAAAGAAGTCAAGAGCTTTAAAACAATAAGAGATTAAGACCTCTTTGGGTGCGTAGTATAACTGAATTTATTTTCAATTTAAAATTAATGTTTTAGTATACCTTTTAGCGCCTAGTTGTAGTTTATAATACTTGAGCTAACTTCAATTACTGTCGCGGTTCTTTATATCAAGCAGTACATTTTCTCAGTAAACTATTATATAGGTATTTATACCTGCATGTATTATATTGGCCCAGATAAACTGAAAGAAGAAAACACAAAAATTGCTTCCCTTATGCTTATGAAAGCTGATTAAATAATGTGTATTGTATTATATATATTATTATATGATAAGTATATTTCTAAACCATTATTTTTATACTGGACAATTTATTTTTGAACTAATTTTTATTATATTATCTTGTACGAATTAATTCAGTGAATAACACCCGTAGTATTCTAAAGATTGGAGAAAAATTTATTTATTCACAAATTTTCTCAGATTATTCATTATAACGGTTAGTTTCAATGAAATTTTGTAAAAACGTTTAAGACCAAATAAGTTTTAGGAATTCAAAAACACACAACAAATCTTAATTAACTGTAGGATGCACTTTGGGATTTAATACAGTGGAAAACGAGGAATAATAAATCTCGGGATATCTAACGCATAATTAAAAAGTGCATCATCACCTTAATCCTTTGTCCGATGTTCGTTGTGTGACAATTATTATTATTTTAATCTCTTTTATTGCTCGAGGTGTTGGTTAGTTTGATTCCACTGGATTGGCCTCGAAAATTAGTAGAAATAGCTCATTCATAAGAGCCATTTCATTCAGCAGAGCCATAAAATATTGCAATTGGCCGCAGTAATTACTCAGCACTCGTTAGATGAATTAATTATTAACAATTAACTCGGAAAGCCTAGCGAAATTCGTGACTTTTGGCAAGGTGTCGGAAAAACTCACTCAGTCGGAGTGTAATAAATTTAAGCTAAGATTTAATCGTCTAAATCCTTTGGTGCAGCCGGCAAGAATTTATGCCTAAGCGAGGGAATGCAAAAAGATGGCCGCCAGATAGTGCGTTGTTAGGCGGTGCAGATTCCCTCAGCCGAATAGATTTGTCCGCGGGTCCATAATTTCAGACAAATTATGGTGTAAATACATGAGATTGGCCCAAATCCAATGATACCTGTTTGATGTAAAACCGACCTCGACGACGTTGATGGCAATTTGAGCATTCCGAGCCAAAGGGATTACCGTAGACAACTTAAATGATCTCAGAAAGGTTTAATTGGATGCAATAAATTTGATGATGATAAATAGCCCCCGACCGCCTGTTCCAACGCCACAAGTCGCCAGCTACCAGCTGAATATGCGGCGAGATGGCGTCCGAGGCGCAATGCTGCGAAATCAGCCACACCACACACGCCCCGCGTGGAAAATCGGCGAGATTTCACTCATAATTAACGCTCTTTCGCAACATTTATTTTAATGCTCGCCAGAAAGTGTTCTACGATTGCGTCGATGGCGGTAGGACACCTTCGCCTACTGCGCCGCCGACTTCATTTTCATTCATGAAACATGCAATTCGGCGGCTATTCGAAAAAATCCTAAACAAAGTGGGAGACGAGTGCATAAATCAGCGACGGATGAACGAGATTATTTTGGGAAATTTTTCGCAGATTGAAAGTGACAATGATATGCGGATCAGGTCGCTGCATAAATCAGTTCGAGATCTCAGCCAAAGTGATTTATGCTGCCATTGCGCGGGCCAAATTTTGAGACTGACTAATTTTTCCGGAGTTTCCCCAGCCACTAGCGGGCCTTCGGGGCACGCACTTACTTTGAAGTTTCAGTTGGAATAAATTTTATATTTTTTCCGTCCACACAGCAAATTAATGTCGTTACGTCATACTTTTAACTCTTGCACAACACAGATGACCGCATGAGCCATTTTTGTAATTTTCAATTTCCTCTACTCGTTTTTTGGGGGCATTATTAGAAATAAAACTTTGAACTCCGATTTTGAAGTGTGATGAAGTACTTTATTTAACGAATTTCAGGGTCAGAAAGGCAAAAATGGTTTTCGATTTTATATATTTTACATACATACATATATATCTCAGTTTTTATGAGCTAATTATTTGTTTTGAATTTTATATTATTGCTAAATTTTATTGCCCAATATTTAATGTAGATACCTACAAAATTAATTCAAAAACTAGGACAGCTTTAGTTGGGATTCCGTATCTTTTTCTATCTGTAATCTAGAAAGAGATTTTAAATTAAGTAATAGAGGTAAAGTCGAAATCTATCTATATACATTTTTACGGTAATGTCTAAATAAACATATCCTGACTTACTGGATTTACAAATTTAATCCTAAAGATAATTTGGTGGGAAATTTACTTAATTTTCCGCAAAACGCTGCTTTGAACAATTTTGTAGACGAGTTTATCACATTTATTCAAAAATGTATTTTTTCCAATATACCCGAGGGTTAATTACACTCTGCATTTGATTTAGGAGTCTGAAATTTCGGGAGGAATCTAGGACTTAGACATTAGCCTGTGGGACCAAATAAAACACTACTATTAACTATAGGTATATTTATATTTCGAAAACGCATTGAGTTTTGCAAATCCTTTGAAAATCGTTTTCGAATTGAACCACCGCGGAAATCCAACTAGAACTTGGTCTTTTGTAATCTGAAATGTACTATAAGTATTGCTGGAGGCGCGGCTGATTTCATCGTCCGAACAAAACCACACGGTTCGCTAGACGCATGCTAGTTACGTTGGAAGCATAACGCAGTCCTCCGAAACAGTGCACTCCTTTTAATTAGAGTGGCTTTGTACATTTATGCAAATTAAACAAGTCCATCCATCATTTCGTCCGGGTCACGCTTGTTAAATTGGCCAGGCAGACGTCCCGGCTAAAAACCCGGTTACGCGGCTCGGGATTGTTTGGTTTATGCTAAAAATATTCTGTCGCGGCCAGGCCCTGCCAATGACAGCGGACCAGCGGTAAAGTCGCGGCCGACTGGAGGAAGGGGCTCACTCTGGGCATCGTCATCGCGGCCGGTGATGAGCCCCTCCCCCGCCCCGAGGAGTAGCGATTTTTTATGCGGGCAGGGCCCAAGAATCTGTGACACCACATTACGCGGTCAATAACTCGCTTCCTAACGCGGATTTTATCACGAACGAAGCCGCTTTCATCCGCGGCGAGGGCATTGTTGCACAATTTAATTCCTATGCAGGCCATCGGGCGGTTCTATCGTGCGGGCCGCGGCCGCGATTCCTCCTTGCCTTCTTGCTCCGTGGCTTGAGACAAAGAACGGTTAGGACTCACCGCGCGGAAAAGTGCGTACCTTGCACTCCGCGGCCGCGGCATGCGAGCGGGAACGATGCACTTTCAGCTCCGGTGCACCCGCCCCTCACCTGAGAGGCTGTGCGGTCGCGGCCGCGCACCGTCTGCATGCAACGCCGCGCCGCTCCGTGCCGCGTCGCAGCGTGCACATGGCTGACGCGGCGCGCGGCCTGTCCGAGTGCCGCGAGTCGGACGCGCAATTTTCCGCTGATAATTCGCGGCGCTGCGACCCATTCCGCGGATCCGTGAACGAACACAGGCTCAGAAATTTACGATCATTCGCTTCGATAAATTTCTCGTTGGGGTCCGGTCGGCGTCTGGGCCGCCGCGGCCGCGGAGACCGACCGGCAAAATGTGGCTACACTTCGCTGGCGCGAGTTGTGAAATGTCACGCTTGACCTTGAACGTGGTCGAAGTCTTCAGGAGACTTTTGCACGGTAATTCGATGACTTAAGAAAAACCGGTTTTTCTCAAGAAATCTTCGAAGCGAACGAAGACGTAAAGCAATTGAATAACGAAAATGCAAGTGTTGCCATCTGGGGAGGTAAGGAAATTTTTGTAAAATACTCAAAAACACGAAGATACAATGAACCTGCGTTTTGTGATCAGAGTTAAGGCATTCAAAACGATTTTCTTTTGTAAAATTATTTTTAACTAAGATTGAGGTAAAGGTCAGTGATCTATTCAAATCGTGCCCTTTATGCGAGTTATGACAAAAACATTTTATTTAATTTTTCCGACGTAAAAATTATGCGAGGCTTTGCTACTGAATTAATAAGTTAGGCCGTCTTCCGGTACGCCTTTTAGAGAGAATAAATTCATTAGCGAGTGTGCGGAGTTACTGCCACGATGCTATTCATTTGCTTTGGATTATCATTTAAGAAATCTTATCTGCGTATTCTAATAATAACTCGCTTTAGCGTTTTCATTAGGTGAGCTAAGCACATTCAATGAATTCATATTGCTGAAATTCTTTTATTTTTAATATCTTTACAAAATTTATTCAAAAAAAGTAATATATTTCATATTACTCCAATACAATATGAATGTATAAACTGTTTTTTAGTTGTAGGCTTTAAACAAAATGCATTGTTTAATTTTTACGTTTATAAGATGAAAACTATTCAGTGATTAAATATATTGTTTTTTATTTTTTTAATTATTAAAGAGATAAATTATGTGCTACAATTATCTTAATAATTGGAGGTGATTATGCTCATTTATTCACCTTTCGCGTAAAATTGTATCATCATATTTATTCAATTTTTCGACCGCCTTTTATAATTGCATTACTTTTAACAGCTGATTGATTTACCTATCAATTAGATTGCTCAAAATTCATTAACTCTACACCTCAATCACATACATCCTATAAAATTGAAAATTAACTGAGAACTCGGCAGCAGATAAATATAAAGTTACTTGGGGGTGTACGAGTATCAGTTGAATCCAATTAAAGTGAAATTGGTCATTAATTAGTAAAACGACATTGTATGTAAGTGCATTTTCCAATTTCGGACCGACTGTAAAAGTACATTTTTGTAAGCACCATTTAGTATTGGATTTGAAAAATTAAATTTGAAAGCAAAGGTAGTTCTCGTCACTATATGGGTTTAATATTTTATAAATGAATTTTTTAATTAAAAGTTAATCTTTTATTTAAATGTTGGAAATACGTATTTATATAATGTACGCATAGTTTTCTATATCCACATATTTAGTGTTTGTGTAAATTCTATGTGAATAAGAGTTAGCACTAAATGAGAAATAACTACCCGATAAAGGAAAAAGTAATTTTCACCCGTAACACATTCGATTCAAATTAATTCCGGATTGGTGCAAGAAATACCTAACTACTTAAGTCATGTCTATATGCTAGCGTTTCGTCTAAGCAGTTAAAATTTCCATAAGGAAACTGCAGAATTTTTAACACTCGTGACTGCTGGCGGTACTACAATTAATCACCAATTTGCGGGTGAATTAATACAAACGGCGAAGCGACAAAGTGGCAATTGTTTTTACAATAAATTAACATCGTTCCTCACTTCCGCGGGATTTGCTTTGGGCGCAAACAGGAAATTTTGCAACTGCGAGGATCGCGAATCTTTCTTGCCATAGCAACCAAGATTGTGGGGATCGTCGTGGTCTGCAAAAATCGAAGAATCTGGCCAATGGCATGCTGCTGTCGACCGCCGTCAAAACCAGTTTTGCATAATCGACGCGGAATTTACTTTCATTTGAAATTCAGATATTCCGCAGAGCCGATACAATCCTCGCATCGGAGAATCTTAACATTTGGATTTCGTTTCGACTCCCGAGGAGCACTTATTGCAGCAGCGCCTGCAGGACGCCTTCCCGGGCGAATGGGGCGCGGGGCTGAGCCTCGGCCATTGTGGGCTGGATAAAGGACGATATTTATAGGGAATCCGTAAGCCAGGGAAATTTCAGTACGCTAGATTTACCTGGGAGGAACTTAGCAGGTGTACACTATGCGGCCCGATGTGTGACACGCAAGCCAGCCGAGCTGTAAAAAACACCGAGATAAACCTGCCACTCGGGGAAGCTTATGTTTATGATAATAAATTTTCGCATATGCTCGACATGAATGTCATATATTCGGCTTCTTTGTTCTTTTATGCTTTCCTTACACTTGGCTAGGAGGCATAATAGGAGAACTCCGGATTGAAGCTCCGCCGAGCACGCATAAATGAAGGAATCGGCCGGGTCAGGGGTGCGGGCCCGGCAAGTATCGCTTCGGGTTCCAATATAAATTCCTGTCTTCCCGCTCGGTGGGATAAAATACTCCCTATTTTTCCTTCATGGCGCACTACCGAAAGGCACAATCAGCTTAAATTATATTTGGTATTAAAAGCAAACACCTGTGCTGAGTGAAATCACCGAGCGAAATGGGTTCGTTGGTCGTCCCCGGGATGTCTGGCGGTGCGGGTGGTGAGCGATGGCTGCGCCCTCCTTCCGTGTGTGGCTCCATTCGTTCTTATTTCTGGAAAATGAAATTTATCGCTGTCCTGATGGCGGCAGACCCTCCGCAAAATCGGCCAAAAGCCTTAACTTTTGTTCCTGCATTTCCATCTACTTTATTTTGGTCCGGGTGGTTTTTTAAATACAATGTCAAAGGGATTTGAGTCAGCTTGGCGTCTATAAAATCATTTTCAGCTTCGACAATTTTTGTAATCAGCACCACGGCTTGGATATCTATTCGTTCATTTTTAAAGTATCTGCTTTAATTATGCTCTATACTTCATTACAGTACAGCATACCGGAACAATCAATGTTTTTGAAACGTCCATTTGGGATTCAAAATTAGCAAATATGCACGTTTACGCTTTTGTTTCTTGTTAATACTTTTTGAAGTATCTCAATTTTAATCAATTTGCGTTGTTGTACGTGTTGTAGAGAAAACACATAATTATAAAATTATTTACATTTTGGTATTTCTATATATACGCAATACAGAAATATTTTAAAATCAATTGTTAAGTTATACGTATATTCACCAATTTCGTTACTTGTAGAAAACCGCTATAGATATGTACTGAATTTATAAATTTGGTGGTTTCTGGACAAAAGACATCTTTTAGGGTGTTGTGTATTTTTTCTGTGAGTCGAGAAGCGAACAGGTACCTTTATAGGATTCATAAAACCAAAAAACGTCGCAAACTGATCCTTCTCCTAAACTACGGTTCATCATTATAGTTTGTTTTCTTAAATTTAATTGCGCCAATAAAAGTGACACCAGTCTACGTCGTCTAAATTGATTTTCTTTCGATCATCACTCCTTTACTCGAAGATGTTTGGTAGTTCCACGAATTCCAATTTCCGATGGTCCAGTACTGAGCAATATCCATCATGCTACCTGGTTTGACCAGAATTTTTCGAACATGTCGTATCGTTATTGGCAAATACAGGTCTTAAGCCAACCAGGCGAGAGATTTCTTTGATGGATTTTGAATTTAGCCCATTTTGATCTTCGAAAAAGCTCAAAATCTTTTCATTCTTAAAGAATTAAAAATATTGTATGAATTTTAAATAAAAATTAATAAGCAAAAATCTTTAACATAATTTAATGTCATTACGTGAATATTAATTTCCACAATTTTAGGAAAGCAATTGTATTTACAAAAAAATATTAAGAAGACATCTGTTTCATTCATTTTGACATAATGTGTAGGTGGCAATAAAATTCAAAGATACGATTCTGAATTGTGAATTCTAAATAGTAAAAAATCATAAATAAACGTAAATAAAACAAACCTCTGTCATTCCTTTTAGCAAATTAGGAGAAAGGAATTTGATATTAATTTACAAACCCTATGGTTCAGAAATCAATAAGTGTTGTTCTGGAAATTTCCGATTGATTGGTCTTAGAAACGTTTAAGTTTTAATTAATTATCTCTCTAACTGACCAGATACACTTTGTACCCATTAACAGTTCAATGGAAGACATTCAAGAAATTCACTGGAGTGGACAACTAGTCCTCTGTACCTGCATATTTCCTATTTGATAGACTATCAAGCTGCTCTTACGAATTTCAATCCAAGTACCTCAAAACTACTCAGCATATGTGGTGAATGCACCTTTATTAAGGTTAATGAAATTGAACTAAATATTTGGAAGAAATTGAATTAAACACCTCTTTGACTTATTAGTTGTAGAGAGTGTTCTTGTAGTGCGAATTAGGTTCAAGATGAATCTTTGTGATCCAGTCAAGGATGAACGACCATAATGTGGCATGATTTTTTGCTTACAATACAGAAGTTAGAGGGGTAAAATAATCGTAGAAACGACGAATAGCTGATTTTTTAAAATTTACTCTGGACTATTTTATTTTAAAATTAAAGTCCTCAGACTATCTTATATCGTATAGTAGCTTTATGAGCCTTTAATTTTGAAATTCGGTTTTCATATAAACAGTTGAGTAGAAATCACCGTCTTTCTTGACAGCATTCATTTAAGGTAGCTCATAGATACTACTTCCTGACAAGTGATAAGCGGAAGCCTTTAGACAAGGGCATAAAGCCCACAGAAACTGCGTTTAACCCTAGCACCGAGGGAAATTGCAGTATATCTTGAAATTTTCTTAAAACTTAAAGACACTGCTGGGGGCGTAGGGCACCTCTATTCAATTTAGTCTGTATCATGATAATAAGATTCAAATCTAATTTCCTCCTTCACTCTTTTGCAGGTAGCGGCCATGATGTCCTGCCCCCTCCCCCTGCCATTGCCACTACTTCCTTCAACTCTTCACGGTGATTTCCCTCCAGTTCACATCGGTGTTAAGGTAAGTTTACATCACATTAATTTGAATGAATGGGACCAGACCTATTTCATTTGGGCTTTTATAAGGACACCGCGGTCCAAATGGTGTCTGCGCGGACCCTTGTAGGACCTCGCCCTATAGTAGCCTAAGCGGCTCCTCGTCTGATACCATCGGATGGTATCTTTTTGGGTATCGCATCCATCGCGTAGTGGGAGTCACGTAAATTTATTCGTGATTCATGCCGCCGCATACGCTCGCTTCACTGCTCGATGGTGGCGCACTAAAGGAGGAATTTATCATTATTTTCCCAAACGGAAAGAATCTTGATAACGCCCGGGAGAATATCCTAAGTAGGATAAATAGCTTTTTAATTTGTTAAAAAAAATGTATAAGATCTGGAAGACGTCGGTAGCAGACTTACGGTCCAGACCTTTCACTTCGTTACTTTCCATCACAGATTTTGGAATTTCCACTATACACTTTTAGCCGTACGAAACAGTCCTTGTTCAGCGGTAGATGTGGTAGTGAAAGAAACTACTCACGAAAATTCAAATTATTGCGGGAGGCGCACGTAGAAAGGGTCAAATGACCTGGCAGAGGAGGTCACAATAAAGTGGGACGCATTTGTCAACCGATAGTCCGGTCTGCGTTTGAGGTGTCTCAACAAATGTCTGTAATCAAGGTGCGTTTAAGGGCGCGCTGACCGTCATCAACCTTTGCCTATGTCATGTAAATAAATTTCTCAGGTTCCTTTGATGGCACTGAAGACAGTCGATGTGCACTGAGGGCGCCTTCTCCCCTAAAAATGAAACTGTCCTCACGGGACCCAAAGGGACGGATTGTTTTACCTAGCGGCCAACTCCTCATTGTTTTATGTCGCCCGAATTTAGACGGCCGCAAATTGTTAAATAGACTCTATATTTTTCACCCGCTTAAACCCGACACGATTACTTACCCATGAAACTTTTGGTCCTTTAGTTGACATGAATACTTTTTTGAAACCTTAATTTCGCCGCTGGGGCGTGGGTCGCAACACTTAGTGTCAGTTTGGGTGAAGTACTCGAATTTTTTTCACTGTATGTAGACGCAAGGACCTTTAGCGCATTTCAACGTAAGTAACATCTATGTGGAATTTTGGCTCTCAGACATATTTTGAGATTTCATTGTTAACATATTTTACGACTGCTGAAAAGATCTTTTGTGATTGGCAGCCCTTTGGCCACCTTTTGTACTTCGAATACTTTAGAAAAACATCCAAATAGCTTTTCCGATGGTTTCCAATGTCACTTTACCGGTGCCCGGAAGGTCAGTTAATTTAAATAATTGATTGACGGGCTCTTTGGCTGCTTTGAAAGACGGCTATAAATTTTTAAGCTTTTTAGAAAATGTTAAGTTCACATTTATCTGTTCTAAAATTTTGTGAAGTAGAATACCGGGTTAAAATCAAATCGCTTTTGGCAAGGATAAAAAAATTTTTTTAAAAATGAAAAAAAGAATGACGACCGAGGAGAAATTTTAATAAAAAATTAGAAATATTTATAAAGGGATATTTTTGAAGGTAATTTTCAGTATTTAATTCACTTGACGTGGCACCAAATCACAGCATTTGTCAGTGTTCTTTTTAAGATTTTTCATGATACATACATATATATTCTTTCATATTTTTTATTTTTAAATCTGAAGAACATTAAACCAATGGCTTCATTCAGACAATGAGAGTGGAGTGAGGAAATAATTCATCTTCAAAACTCGTATATTTTTTATCTATTTAAAATAAACAACCAAGACGTTTTAATTACTATTATACAAAAATTTTCTAAATCGTGCGAATCTACATACAAATATTTTCCGTAAGTGGCCCTGGTTTATCTAAGTATATTTGATTTCCTAAACACTTCTCAGTCTAAGAATTATAGTACATAATTGGTTAATAAGAAATTCCAAACTTTTGTTGATATAGATTAAATTAAATAACAAATTTGACATTGAATTGAATTTCTTAATACAGTTCAAATTTAAAATAAATCCAAAATGAACGATAATACTTATAGTTGATTAGAGTTGTATATGAAAATTTGCAATTTCGGAAAATATTGTTATGCAGTTGCAATTTTCTGTTTAAAAGTAGTGCACCCAATTCTTCTTAAGTACCTACAGGAATGTTTCAACTTCAATTAATTATTAATTTCAGTGATTTCCAAATACTTTTTTTCAGCATTATTGCAACTCTGAAAGAGGAAAAATTTCCTGGGAATGAATGCAATCCTAAAGCTTTTTTTTTTGTTTTACTGCCTGGTTGAGATCTGCATTAAGCGAAGTCTTCGAAAGTTTCTTCTTTCAGTTTTATTGCGTTTGTTTTTATTTTATATTTCGTTATTCCAACCAATTACCTACGAAATGCCAGAAGATTCGTTAAATACAAGAAGGCTTGTAACTGCAGGCGAAGTTTGACTAGCAAGTTAACGCGTTTTAACTCTATTTCAAGTCGTTTAACCACAGAGGATTTGCCGGTATGTTAGCACTTCTCTTTAATCCCTTTATCGAAGAATCCTAATTAATTTCACGCCGCAAAATTCCTCCGGTAAGGGCCCACGGAGTGTCTCCGTATACGCGGTTTGAGCCCTGTTTAAATTAATTAGGCTCCATTTGATAAAAATGCCGGGGAAGGGAACTCTGCAGGCCGTCTGAAATTAATCCAGGGACCGAAAGACGAATGGGTGGGTGGGTGGGTGGGTGGTCGGGTGCTCCTCATCCGGCCCGCTGGAGCCGGTTCATCAAACAACCCAACAACCCGATAAATGGTCCTTCTGCCGGAGTCTGTGTATACTTGGCTCAGTTTCGGAAGTAAAAATTTCGCATAAGCAGCTGGCAAGATCTGTTCTTTCGCAACTATAAACTCTACAGCGGCGTGGAAGACCCTCATATTTGTAAACTTTGCTCCGAGGAGCTCCACCCTCGCCGGGGTTAAATTGAGATTTCCTTGGGATCTCAACCGAAAGAGGAAGAAAGGGTCGCACTTATTTATCCAGCGATTTTGAGAGCGCGTGTAATCATCTCGGGCGAAGAAATTTAGTTTTACGAGAACCTCATAGTGAGGGCATTCCTAATTGCAGTCTTTTATGTCGAAGACGGCGCTCGGCGAGGCGGACCCGGACTTCTTCGTGTGGTGCGGCACGGCACGCCACTACACGGCACGGCACGGCAGGGCACGACACGGAGCGGATCTCACAGGGTTTCCTTCGCCGCCTTGTTTGCCCGACGATACATCCAGTTTAATCCGGGCATTAAATTGGGGAAATGAAACATTTTAAATTTTCTTCAATGAGATTAAAGCTGCAAGTTTTCTTCCTGAGCCTTGGTTTTCTGCAGAAGTAAAAAGCTATTAAATAAAGTAAATGCCAACTTTTTATGTAAATCGCCTCGAAGTTAATTAGGGCGCTTTTAATGGCAAAGTTTGAGATGAGTCGACTTAAACGTGATTTCTTCCTGATCGGGCCTGGACAGGTATTTTAGCCTATTTTCCAGGTGGAGGTAAACCACTGACATGATTAATGCTACACCACTTCACCAGCTTTAAAATCGTTCAGATACACAACGGAGATTCATATGCTTCACAGGTCTTTTTTAATTGCATCAAACTAAAAATAAACAATATAAAAATAAAAACCCTCCAAGCCCTAAAGTAATCCTGTACTCATACCTACATACATACATATGTTCATATTAAAAAGTTCCAGTTGCCTAGTGGAATTCGAAATATGCAGCTGCAGTCGCGTAATATACATATCTGCCCATCCCCAAAGTGTATCAAAAGGAATTAACTTCGGTAGGGATTAATTTAAAAATAAAAAATCCCTGTAAATTACCTAAAATATTTTCACTTGTCGGATACCGCTCGTGTCGCACATACGTTTTATTTGGAGCAGCTCAAAGAAACCCAAATTCAATTTTAGAGAAATTTCATTATACTGAAAGCAATTTAATTACATTATAGGTAATTTAATTAATTCTCCCTCGGAACTATATGACAATTTTTGGTGGAATAATTCTGTTTTGTTTTTCAAAGCCAAATTTAGACAAATAACAAACCACTTAAATGGAAGTCTATTTCTGTATGAGAGTTTGAATAATTTTAAGGTTATATTTTAAATAAGTTTATAAAAGTACCTACTACTTTTCATGCTATAGAATTGGATAACGCAGATAAAAATAAAAGCATGCAATTCATGTTGTTACTTTTGAAGTTACGAAGCTCTATGAAGATTTTGAAAAGCTGAGATTTCAGTCTACATGCTGCGCTCATTTAAAACTAGAATACTTTTGATAATTGAGAATTGCTATATTTAACTCAAATAGTTTTAGCCAGCATAACGCCGGGAGTGATCAAATTAGTATAAAATAATTTGAAAATCCCGCCTAGCAGCAGAAATATGAATTATCGAAAAAGTTGTTTGATTTCCTTTTATTTACTACACAAAAATCTTTTTATAAAGAATAAAGCTCTTAGAACTTTTAATATTAATAATATTACTTCTTCCACAATGTAATGGTTGGCAACAAGATTTTCAATTTAAAGGAAGTCGATAGTGAATTATGGTAAATTATAATCTTTAAGTTTTAAAGTATTGTTGATTACTTGCTTTTTTAAATAGCTTATTATTATTTATTATTTCGTGCATTTAAAAATTTTTAAATTTTGAGGATTTAAATTTAATATGGTTAAAAATTCGCAATTATTGTCTACGATATAGTTTTAGTTCGCGGTAAATCGATTAGATCTTAAAGATTATTATTAAAAATTTAATCAAAAAGTTTCACGAAACTCCGCTCACTAAATGGCCATTTTGTGGTTTTTAAATTATTTGGATTAATATCCTATTTCTTGGGACGAAAAGTAATTTAAAACCACTATAAGTAAAGAGTAGTGATATTCCACTCGAAAAATTCCCATAGCCAGGTGAATACTTAATAACCCGGCCTCTGCAGGAATAATATTTGCAATAAATCAGTCTGTATTGAAGAGCCTTGCAGGATTCGTTGTCTTGGAAGGGGCACAGGACGTAAAGCCTCGTAAAGCCGTGCGTAAATAAAGTTTCGTCTTACATTTTTTATTTTTATTCGAGTTTTATAGCTGCATAAATCTTATCAGAACCAACAATAATTCACCGCCTGAATAGAACAGATATCGTGACATAATACCTGTAGACGTCCGGGTCTACTTAACATGCCAATGCGAGCTTAATGCCAGCCGTGAACACGTTAAGCGAGCTTAAAACTCGGGTGCCGCACCGGCTGAGGGGATGTTCTCGCCCCGAGCCTAAGGCTGGGTGTACATAGGAATTGTGTAAATTTCAAGAATTACTACTTGGCTGCAGTGCCCTAATCCGAAAGTAAGGGCGCCCTAGAGACAGAAGCGCAAACTTTCCCGTGTCAGGCGGAGTTTTTCATAAGTCTATTGTAAAAATTCAGGTGTGACACATGATTTGCGACAAGTGGAGGGTTCAAAATTAGCTTTACGATATTTCCAATTTTTTCTGGAGCGCAGCACTTTTGGCACGTTGAGACAACCAACCCTTCGAACGCGTGTGGGACGGTGTCGCAAAAGTCACATTGGAAATTGTATTTTCAGCACTTTATCCCCAATGTGTTTTGCGGCTAAATCAGATTAAATTTCTTATTTTGTATAGTCTGAGCGCCCTGACATGCCGCTGCCACCTCCCCCGGCGTTGATGAAGTTCTGAATTATTCAACAAGTTATAGAAAAAAAATTGTTCATCTGCTATTCTGCTGCCCCAAGATAAGCGAAAAATGACGTGAATTGACATGCAAAACGAACCTAAAAATGGAAAAGTTAGCAGATCAACTTTTTATGGTCTGTGGAATTGGACAGACGAATTTCCCTGCTTGGGTAATATGAAACACACTCATACAATCGCGTCTACATGATCTAAAAATGATTTCCGTAAATGTCTTTGGTGCGTCTCATGTCACTGCAACTCTTTGAAGGTAATCTACATATTTTAAATATTTATAGCTAGCTTTCAATTCATTCTGTTAACTCTTCATTTCAGTAGTTATTTTCCTGTTGGTTTAATTCATATTCAATTCAGAGATAATTAAGAATTGGGAAATCATTTATTATGTTTATTATAAAATTAGAAGAAAACTACTTGTTCATTATAAATTTACGTTAAAAGTGTGGATTTACTACTTTCTAATGTCTTTTTCTCTGGGGGCTTATCCGCTTAATATTATAGTCTTTCAATGTTAAAAATCCCAACATATCAAACATTGATAAAATTTCCCTTGTGATCTTGTTGAAATTTGGCTTAGATGGAAAAGGGAAATATCAAAATAAACAGTTTCACTATGTTTTTGCTCCACAATTCAAAATTATTAATAAAACCAGTCTAAACAAGACTGTATTAGTTGCTTTCTTTCATCAAATCGAATTGTTAAGGCCCATTTCTTTATTTTATAGGTGTATTATTTTAATTTTGAATCAGAAATATGTTAAATCATATACTATTTAATGTTTATAACGAAGGAGTCGATGGTTTTATATACATATGTATACCATATATGTATGCTATATTTATTATAGTCCTGAAATATTACATAAGGAGGGAATGTTTTACTTTTTGAATAAAAATAAATATAACTCAGAATTAGAAAAATTTTATACCTGAATGCCTGCAAATAATGTTTTTTCGGAATGCTATTCCAATTAAAGTATTCTTAAAATGTTAGACTTGTGCTGTTCAATCTTATCATGCATACTTTTATGCATAACTCTAATGTGCCAACATATTTTATAAAATTAATATTAAAAGTTTTCGTTTTGGCGGACTTAAAATGTTTAGTATATAATTGAAAGAAACTCTTGAAGGAACCCACCTAATGAACTTAATAAAGACCTTCAGCAATAATTCAGGGAAAATAACTTTTAATTGGTTTTCTTGACGATTCATGTTGCTCAGCAAACTACACAGCATTAGAACTCTGCCTCAACAGATGTCTTCTGAACAGCAAAGTTATATGTTTTCCTAGTTTCGTGGCTTTAGGCAGAAATGTTCTGCTGACTTTTTCCTGTATGTTGTTGACTTTATTATAGTTAGAAACTATTTCTGTACAGTGATGATGCTTCTTCGGTTCTATTTACCTCCAATATTTTCGTTTCCCTACTCAGAATTTCGGATATATTCGAAGACTTTCCACTTTGCTTCATTTACGCAAAACATGCTCTGCAATGAAATTGCACTTTATGGAAATATTCACCGATTACATCCCCTTCTAGAAAGTTTCGGCTAAATATTTCAGGTTATCACAGCAATTTAATATTACTATGAAGTTTATCATTATCCCTCATATGCAACCACGGTGTATGACTAAAGCATCTTGTTTTGGCTGTAGTAGACATCTCTTCACGGCGTTTGATAACATTTTGTAGGAACGTTACCTTCAACTTTAATCCTATTTGCTCCAAACCAAAAATGCGGATTTTCTCTACAGAGTCTAAAAATAATTAATCTGTTAATCTTTTAATGAATTTCATAATTATGTAAAATACATGAGAATCATGAATCAAGTATTTCACATTTTGGTTAAATTTTCCGAAACACTTTTTTTTAAATTATACATTTATTTTTAAATTTCTTCTGAAATTAATAGATTTGAATGTTTGGGTTTTCTCTGTTTCCGGAACTAAAGGAATATTACGCGGAATTTACAATTTTAATTCTCCTTAACCCTTTATATTATGGTTTAAACGGCGAAGATTAGTGCAGAATCAGATAGGCAAAATATTTGAAATCCTTGGGCCAGAAAAGAAAACCGGCCGGATTAAAAATATATTTGTTTGATATACATATGTGCATATAAATATGATCTCTGTATACATGTATATGGTACAAAAAAAAAATACATAAATTCGGTGTATTGATGATAGCCTATATCCATTCAACCCTTACAATCAGTCTTAATATTTGATGCACCATTGGCAATCTTCTCCCTGCATATAAATACACTGTTCAACAGGTTCCTAAAATTTTTATGTTTGCAGCACAAAATATAAAAGAAATTGTTATTGTAGGGCCGAACGGCCGTCTGGCTGTGGGGTACATATGTGCAGCAGTATTATGAGCGAGTATAAATTCCATAAATATTTTATTAGCAAGAATTACTAGAATGTGCGTATTTATTGGCCTGAATTTCTCTGATTCTCAAATATTCATGACCTGCGTAAATTGAAAACATCTCGAAAATCACAAAAAGAGAATAAAGTATCAAATGATTTTGGAAATGCGAAAAATCCTGGGAATAACGTCGGTGTGTAAAAGAGTTTTCTCGTTGGCGGAAAGGAAGGTAACGCCCGAACAGGAGCGCACCACCAAATTGCCGGTTGATCGCTGTAAGTCCCTTGTTTTAGGGGCTGGTGTAAATATTTGATGATGACTCGGCAAAAAGAAAAGAACGAATCCCAGGTCGAATGATTCCACGGGAGCACACGGCTACAGACAGATATTAAGCCGCCCAGATCAAAGGGAAAATGTTAATCTCATAAGATTCCCGGGCTTATCTGCGCTGGGTGCGTCGGGCTCCCTGCTGCAATTTAGCGTTACTCAATTTTATTGTACTTTCCTTACACTTAGTACGTATTTTCTGGTTCATTTAATATTTATTATCAACACCTCTACTATTCGGCTGCCGCGCTCAAAGGGCGGCTTTTCCGCGGCGCTCCAATCTCACTCCGTGCCTTGTAATAATTTTTGCAGCAGCCCATCTAAAATTGCCCCTGCTTACCTTCGCTGGTGAATATTGCAAAACAACGCAGAAATTGTTCATGTTTTATATGAAGACCCTCTCGGCTTCTCTTCGCTGTGACTCGGCTCGATTTGTTTTCGAAGGCTCTGGCAAATCGTCTTATTTGTCCTGCCGTATCCTGTTTTGCTTTGCTTTCGACAATTCATCATCGCAAAAGAATTATTTATTACACAACTCCCGGCAGTCGTTTTTTCTCATTTCATAACATCGTATTAAATTTGCAAAAGTTCTTCTGATTTACAATTTAGTCCATTTCCGCATTACACTGAGTAATAAGTCTACCGTGATACCTGCTACTATTACTACTTTATTGTAATTACAATTTTGAATTTTAGAAAAACCTTAAGTTTAAGTTGCTTAAAAACGTTTCCTTTTTTAATTAAAAATTCATCATATTGAAGATTAGAACATTATTAAGCAAAAAGTGAATTATGAAAGCTGACGTTTCACCTGATGCTTTGATGAGTAATGGAAGTAAATATAGTTAAAACGACATTTTGTGATGGTTTTTAAAAATATTTTGCCATAGACTTTATTATTCAATATATTTTTTTTATTATAAAAAGGGATATATAAAAAAAAAAATATTCAAACTTCTCGAAACCACAATCAAATTGCTTTTTTTTGGAAAACATTTATTTACAATTTTTAACCCACTATTTTTAAAATACAAACATACCTAATACATATAAGGATCATTGTGGAAATGTAATTTTATATTTTTCACAGTATATACAGTAACTTATCTTTTATTTATGTATTTTTTTTTTTCTTTACAGGTAAGGAATACATATTCTGCTGACAACCTTTCTGGGCAAGTAACAAATACTGTTTTTAATCAAAAGATTTATACTCGTACATACTATACAGTATTATAATACAAAATTATGAACCGAATTTTAAGTTTAAACATTTGGGCAATATTATGGAACGCCAATGCTATTTAAAGCAAATTTTACAAAATAAAACGCCTTTTGAAAAAATTTCGCGTCTACAAAATCCCAAAGACCACAAACTTAGTCTGCGTCTTCATTTCTAATAACGATTTTATAATGTTCAAGATAAATTCAAATTTGGTTTAAAAACCCGTTTTGTAACTTTTCTACCCCAGTGAAATTTAATATATGAGCCGTTTATTTTGAAAGTGGCCTAATTCCATTTTCCAAAAGAATTAATCTAGCTATCTCTACATTTTGCAGCAAATTGTACAAAATTTGTTTAAAAGCATTAAGATTTTTTTTATAACAAATATTAGTTGATTAATAAAATGACAAATAATTTATTTTGAAAACGTAAACCCTTAAATATCTCGATTTTAACATAAATGGAATTAGGCCACTTTCAAAATAGCCGGCTCATATAATTCTTATAAAGTTATGAAATAAAAACATCAAACCGATTTTTTTAAGGTACATACCTCCCATATTGTTGTGTTATGGTAAATTTTAATTTTCGGACTTGTAATCTATAGAAAAACCGTTAAATGAGAGTTATGATTGAATTTCTCGTACAGTAGTGGATTTTTGAACACAACTTCAGGGCACTCTATTTTAGCTTTGTTTTTCTTTTTATCTTAGCATCATTTAAGCATAAATATTCTTGTTCAATTTGAAACGTCTGCAAAGTGTACTTCAGTGTTGAATGGTAATTGGATGGCTTAGAAGATAAAGCGAAATCGAAGTACATTTACCGACGGGGAGAAGTGCTATCGGCGAATGCAATTACAAGTGAAGAGCTCGCCGCCGTTCCGTTGGTCCGAGGAGGAGCCCGTGCAATGGATGGACGTAGGCAATTTTTACGAAGCATCTACTCGGGAAGAGTGCCCCTCCCGGAAAGGCGATTTTTCGCGTAGTTCACCCATGGGGCTCCGGCGAGCTCCGGAAAAGATGTCGTTTGGATTTTCCGGGAAAAAAGGGAAAACCAAAATAATGACGAGGAACCCCATCAGTTCTGCTGCCGCAGCTCGAGACCAGCGACTAGCGCCGAGCTCGAATCCATAATTTATAGCAGTGTGGCAGTCATTACGCGCCAGTCTCTGTCCGGCCCGGAGCAGTGTAGCTGCCTCTTTCGGGGCACCGGAGCAGGTAGGCCGCCGCTCCGCCAGGTAAGAATCGGTTGCGTTGGGTTGCGCCGCGGCTGCATCTGTGTCTGTCTCTCCTCCGGGGCCGCTCCGTTGAGCGATGCGGCGCGGTGCGACGGCTGCGACAGTCGGGTCGCATAAATCGCTCGTTATGCTGCTCTAGAGCGGAGCATTAGCGCGCCGCGGCGGGGGAGGCGGCCCGAATCGCGCCTTATGTACTTACCTCCGGCTCTCCTCTTCCATGTGGATCACTAGTTGCGCATACGATGAGTCGTTATGTTGTTACGTTCCCTACAACCTGTTACGTCGGTGGTATGGGGTTTTTGCCCTTGCCTTGTCTCTTTGTGGTGTCTTCTTGCGAATTCCTCGGTGGCAACAACAATTAGTTTGGGTGAAACGAACGCCAGCGGAGCACAGCGGTCGTCGCGGCGCAGAAAGGGGCCCTCTGTGCTGGGGCTCCTGGGGCCCGCCACGGTCGAAGCTTTCGAACGGCCCGCGTGCTTTTCTCTCGCGATTTTCGAGGAACACTCGGGGGCCCGCGGAGACTGAGAATTTGGCGGACAGGGCCCGAACGAAACGGCGGCGTTATCGGAGCAGCCTTGTACTTGTATGCGCCCCACCGGGGCACCCGGGGGCTCCGAGGGGCGGCCGGCCGCCCAAAAGAAAAAAATAATTTTATGTATATAAACATTATGCCATGGTGATTGTGGCTCGATTGTTCAGGAGGAATTGTTGCTTCTCCTCTATGGAATTGACGTAGCTCTATACATGCGCCCCACGGAGGAGCATAGTCCGGCGTTGTAACTCTATCCGACTATAGGTGTTGCTCTCCCCCGCTAGGTGGTGTAATGTTGTATCTCTTCCAATCTGTTGCTTGCGCCCTGGCCCCGTGACGTTGTATAGTTTCCAGTCGGGCTCCGGAAGGTAGTGGTTGCAACCAGAAAAGGGCCCCACGAAAGGTTCGCGCTCCCCGTAGTTCTATGTGTGTGTTCTACTTGACTTTGGTGCTGTCACTTGTTTTATTTTGGTTGCTAAAAGGTGAACTCAAAGATATTGTGTTTAAGTACGTGCTCAATCGTCCGGTTCGTACGGAGCAGCCACCAAAACTTAATAATCAGGTAAGAGTCTCGCTGACCTGCGGCGGATGGTATATTTTTGAATAAAAAATTATATTAATAATACATTCGGAGCAATCGCGCCCAGTTCGGAAGTTTTCTTGCAAATCGGCCTGTGCACTGAATATTTAATGCCCTATATGTATTTTATGAAATTCGGTATATGGGGTGGCGGGTGTAGCGGGTGTAGCGGGTGTAGCGGGTATAGCGGGTATAGCGGTGTCGAAGGCCCGCTATTGTGTGAGCAGTGTGCCCTGTAGCTGAAGATACAGGAGCCAAGATTTTTTAATTCAGAGAGCAAAGAACTGCGCACCATCCAGGTGTGTATAGACCACTATATCATACCGGGGTGGGGAAACGGTCGCCGCACCGGCGCAGAATGGCGGCGTGGTTCGGCCAAAAGCTCCCGTTTCTCTCTTCCTTCGTAAACATATCCAACCGTTCGGAACCTACGTGCAAGCGAACGAAAAAGGGAACGAAAAGGTAGATATAGGTTTCTGAAATTGGACGGACATATAGAGGCTTCTATATCCAATGGAGCTGCTATTACCACTTATGTCTTTCTCTCTCTGCCTTTTTCAGATGTTTTTAGAATCTTTCTTATAGAATTTCTGTTATGATGATGGTATGTTGCCTCTGGTGCCTTTTGGTGTATTCCCCGTTCTCAAACAGTATATTACCTCAGAATACCAGTCGTTCTTACTTCAGTCTTCGTACAGTCTTTGCTTTAACCCGTTCCAACTCTGTCCGCCGTTCTAAAACACACATAATTAATTACCATCTTATAATAAAAAAATAAATAATATAATATAATTGAAAAAAAAAACAAGTATATTAAAAATTGTAACGTTTAAATAAAAATAAAAGTTTGCTGTCAGTCGCTCGAATAACTCGAAAAAATATACAAGCAACTTCCTTCTATCTTCGTAAACGTTTCTGCTCTATAGAACTCTATAGCTTTAACGGCAGTAAAAAAATCAACAAAAGTTACTTTTTTTTTGTCTCACAAACGCCTTCATTTAAACAAAAAAATTAAAAACTTTCACGTTTCACGCTTATAATAGGGAAAAGATTTGTTTTGAAAAAAAGGTAATAAAATAGAAACGAAATTATTTGGTGGCATTGCGACTAGGAGAAGCATAAACAAAAAAGTTAAGCGAGAGGCATCGTTTCCGACGTCGACAACGACGGTGGTTGCATTTCTTAGTGACGTTAACTGTGACGAAAACCGAGAAGACAGAAACAGGCTATCAACATATAAAAATATATCTACAAATATACTCTGTGGTGTTTCACACTTGTCCGCTGCTCTCTGTAGGACAAAAATAAGCTTTTCCACTCTTCAAAACATTTACATGTACACATCTACTCAACAATTTGCACAAGCAGACAGTTTTCTTCCTTCAAAATTAACGAAAATAAAAAAATAAATAAAGAAAATAAAAAAATAAAAAAAAGTAAAACTAAAGAAAACAGGGAAAACATTATATTGAGCCAAAAAGGATTAAAGTAATGAAGAAGTTATTTTTTCGTGATATTTTGTAATAAAGAGAGATATAAGCGATTCACCTAATAGGCAAAGTGCAAAAAACCGGTTAGAAGATTCTTTCCAAATTGTTTGAGAACTACTATTTTCGAAACAATAATAGTATTCGACCAGCCAGTGTTCAATCTGATCAGTATTATTTTTGAAAAATTAAAAATTGTGTTACTTTGATAACACAGTGGCAAGGTGTAGAGGACGTAAATCAAGAGCTATATTTATATCAATTGTTACAATAACTTGTTTCAAAGGAAATTTTTAGAAGGTATAAATATATTTTAGATAAAAATACTACATTATAAACAAAATACAAATTGTGAAGAAAGGCGTTGCGAGGGAAATCATAGAAGTTCGTGAGATTTTTTTTAGGTTATAAACCGAAACTTAGGTAAAGTGCAATATTTGTGTTACTGCTGTTGATATTTTTCTCAGTTTATTTGCTGAAAACACCGCGACTGATTCAAAATACTTTTTAAGTTGTTTAGTTAGGGTCAAGAGAGATAGAGATTTAGTTTTAATGGTTTTAATAATTTAATCAAGTGGGAACTCTTCTAGAAAACAGGCAGTAAAGACAAAAAATAAACACAAAAATTCCGTCTTCACCAAAGAGTTAAACTATTTAAAAAAAAAAATTGAATGGTTGTTTGACCATAATATCTACAACAAAATAGACAAGTTGTGAATATAGTAAATATATTATATATATATATATAAAATATATTGAAAAGAAAGATATGTGTAACTTATAGTTAAAGTAAATTTGCGAATTTATTATTAAAACAAAACATAGACAGATGTAATTATTGAAACTAATTAATTATTATCTACATATCATATATTCTGAATGCAAACACTGAAAAGACATAGAAAATTGTAATACTAAAATAGAAGAAGTAGATATTACTTTTGTGCGATAAAACGCTGAAGAATCATCAATTATTTTCGGCTAGTCTAGTTAAGAGGAGCAAAAAGGAGAAAAACGTGTGATTTTTAGCGTAAAGAAAACAAGTCAATATTAGCAATTAGGGTGCATTCGAGGAAAAACTGAAAGATTTAATTCATATATTTATTTACATAGTATGTAATATATAGCACTAATTATATATGGAAAAGGAACAAAACGTAATAAGTAGTTGTATCACACATTGAGTTTTTCAACGTATTTACATAATAAACTGAAGATAAATAAATTTAGGGACAATTTACATTTTTAAAGAAAACCGTAGCTTCTAGGATATCTAAGAATTTTGAACATTTAAGGTTACGTGAGAAAAAGCGTTTCGACAATCAAAAGTCTTAGCATAGCGGAAACCAATCAAAAAAGGAACGGAAATATCTTCTACAACTTCTTGACAATCTTCTAAGCATTTTAAAGCTATTTCTAAATTTTTCGAATCGTATAAAATCATATAAATTCATATCATACTGTGAGATATTTCGCACATATTTACTCTTCTATACACATTCGTCTGGAACACTGAATCCAAAAAAAAAGTATTTTCTTACACTTATTAGTCAAGGGCTAAAAAATATAAATAGAATTTTCTCTTGTATGTGATTCTATCAATACAATCATTTACATTACATCATATACTTCGTAAAATAAATTCGTATGTAATAAATAAATAAATAAATAACTAAATAAATCTAGATAATAAGAAGACAATCCTCAAAAGACTTATTCTTAGTATAAATACTTTTATCTTATCGTAGTAAATCTTGAAAGAAGCTTTGGTCGAATATTATTAAGAAGATTATTAGTAGACAATATCGTGTAAATTTTATATATATTTAGAAATAATTGCATAATCAATTTAAGCAAGAGCATAATTTGTAATTCAAAATTGTGGTCACAACGTATTTCCCACCGGGCCTCGCTATCTGTCCCCCCTTTTTGGCTCCTCCATCGCAAGCGTCATTAGCTTCTTCAGTAGCATCGAATATAATTAGTCCGAACCCCACTTCTGCTCTAACACACTCTCTTATACCGACTACATTTCTACCACCGAGCGCGACAAGTACACTAAACGGTTCAATACATCATCACCACATAACATCGCAACATAGTCAGCAACATCAGCAGCAGCAGCAAAACCAAGGGCAGCACAGCATCCACCAGGTGCAGCAGAACCCGAGCATACCTTTGTGCTACTGCGGCCACTGCTGCCCCCCGCCGATCGTGAGTGCAGTGACACCTACCTTGATCTTAAGTCGCTACACCGAAATTAACCTCTGCGACTCGATCTCGCTGAGGAACCACCCGCAGGCCGCCCAGGCGACAGCAGCAGTTTTTGGCGGGAACCCGTTGAACGGCATCACCCCGGTGAGCAACGCCTGCAACAGCTACAGCCCCAGCCAGCTAAGCTACAAAGAAATAATGGTAAGGGAAGAAACATTTCTTAATACCGCGAAAGATCGCGCTCTAAGATCTAAGACCTAAATGTGTAGCCGATATTGGCAAAAAAATTAATCACCTGACGATTGTTAACATTTTCCATGCCAACACGGCTTCCTGGTCTTGGCTAACATTATTCGAACAGCAACAATTTCAAGTCCGCCAGCATCACCACCACCAACACCAGGGCTTCCTTCAGCAATACCAACGTCCGCCAATGAACGCAATCAAATACTCAAACAATCCAATTTTCACTGTTCTGCCTGCAACTACTATCTCGACATTTCCATCTACTGCTACTACTCCTGCTAGTTTCAGTTCTTCATCTTCTGACTGTTCTATGGCATCTCCGCACTTTTCTTCTCCTAACAAGGTATATTCTGATTGTGTGTGTGTGTGTGTCGCATGCCTGTAGTGCAATTTGTTTATATTTTTATCTATTTATTTAAAAGCATTAAGTAGAAGTCGAGATATCGGTAGCAGTAATTGCTCATAAGCGGAGCGCAAAAGTCCGCCTGGGTAAATACCTGTTCGCTAGGTAAACAAAAATATTTTCTAACGAGCCAGAATCGCGAAGGCCCACCGCCGCGGGATACATCTTCTGACTCCGTATCTTCGCGGGCAGCCAACCAGCTAGAAACCAAAGTCAGTGACAAGTTAGCAATCGTGGTCGGACCCACTACCTGTGCTCTTAACTGCCGGAGCCCTAGCGCTGCTGCTTTCCATTTAATTAAAAACGCCCTATTTACTCAAGGTGGCTTGGCGGGGAAGGAGGCAGCACCCGCTTGCATTTAGCGGGAAATGCAATCAAAGCAACTACAGGCGCATCGCGGGCTCGTTTTCCCACTTTTTTTTTATCATTTTTTCTTCTACCTGGGGCCCCATTGTGTGCTTCGCATCCATCGTTTTTCGTACCTACGACTTCCCGGGGCTCCTCGCTCCCAGTCGTAGTTCATTCACTTTATTCGGAGATTGCACACAATTCTTCGCCGCGGGCTACCAACGCTACCCAAGCTACCACACACTACCCGCCATACAGAAATGTCGGGAGCTCCAACATTTGGCATGATTTTCATTTAAAGCTTTTCTTTCTTTCGTCCCGCCGTTCCTCAGAAGTTACCCTCAAAATCAATTTAATCTGGGAAATTACTTGACCTGTTGAACTTTACCTTGAACGAGAGAAATCATTTACATTTTGCACTTTGGTCCCGGTTTCGGGGCTTTCAGAAGGGCTCCCCTATTTGGTTTACGAATGCAAAATCCTTCGAGGATACCGAAAAGGTTGCGATTTTGAGACCAGATAGCAGACTGATGCACTCAGTATCCTTGGAAGCAATTTCAAATTGCAGGCCAATTTTTGTTTTTTAACTTGTGTACTTATCTAAGCAAAGTTCCTAAAAACTGGTACCTTTGTTACCTCACATATGTAACGTCCTAAAATTAATTATTATATCACATATTTTTAATGCCGTTTTTAATAAACACTTAAATTCTATCTGCATAAAAATGTATTCCTGGTACGTAGTTGTATAATACCAAGAATCAATAATCGCATTTTTTTGGGGTCTCTTTGAGAAAGGTCAATTTCAATAACTATTACAGTGATTAAAAGACGATATTTTAATTTTTCTTATAATACAGAAACGTCTCCAGAAATGAGATAAAATTGAAACTACGACAAATTTAAAATGGCAAAACATAAGTGAAATATAACAATCGCATTATAAATTTAAGTTCTTCAAATTTTATTTATTAATCATAAAAAATTCATAGAGATTGAAATAAGTTTGTTACGAAGATATGTATGTATTATAGATATTTTCAATGAAATATTGAAGTCGGCTATTTAATTTAATTAATATTAATTGATTAATTAACTTAATATTAGTTTTAAATCTTGCAACCAATTTTGTGACTACATCTACTTAACTGATTCTGGCATATGACGATTATCTACGGGTTTTATATTGATAAATATGGCTAAAAAGCTTTATTTTTATCTATTTTTCATGTTTAGCAACGAAAACCTGTTCTAAATTCATCGAGGTCTTTAAATCTAGCTCCATCCCTAGTTAGTTCCTCAAAACGAAAAGTAATTACTATACATAGTGGATTGCTTTAATTCTTGAGACTAATTATATATTTATGTGGAAATAAATTCAAATTCAATATATGAAAATACTTATAATTGAAGCACTTAGTAAATTGAAGCATATTGTAAATTCGAATAAATGATAGAGTTTCATAAAGTAATTTAAATATATGTACTAAACTTGTTTCAACTTTAAAATTCACTATTGTGGATATGCTGAGAAGAAAGCATTGTGTTTGCAAAAAAACTTCACTGACATCGTTTTTGCACTAAGCTCCTCGATTACAGGGAAAGTGGCAGTCTACCATTAGCCAATTTGAATTTCATAGCACGCACCAGACTTCATATGTGAAAAACATTTGTTTTGAGTAAGCCGATAGAAGGGCTTTGCAGACATAGAGAATTTGACACGCCTATTTCGGCAGGACATTCAAGAGCTACCGGCTAAAATGAAATAAAAATAGGTTAAATGACAGGATACTTGGGCAGCGTATCCAGTTAACGCTGCTTAAACTTAGGTAATCGTGTAGTATGTCATAGTTTGAGCTTTGAGCTCAAAAGCCGTTTTCGATTTGCTATTGAAAGCGGATCATTATTTATTTAAAAAAACAAAATTTATATCGTTTTTTAAAGATTCCATACATATGTATATTTCGAAAGTTTTCTTAATATTTAATGAAACCTAATTTCATGTTGAAAAACTATCTTATTTTCATTATTTTCGCCGACCAAAGTGTAAGATCAATACCAACTCGTGCTAAAATCAATTCTGCTGCAACTTAACACAAACTACCTCCAAGTTGTAAGATCCTTGCAAAACATTTCTGTTTATTGTACAAAAAAAACAAACCTCACCCACAATGTAGATTTAATTATTCAAGAAATTTCAAAAGATATTTAATATCTACTTGCTTGTTAGTTAGGAGAGCAAGAAATTTAAGTAAAAATCAATGTTTGATTTAAGATAATTGTGGATATTTTAAGGCTCCATAAGTTTTTACCCAATGAAGTAATATCGGTTTATAAACGACTCCTTGTAACGAAATACGCTTATCTCATATTGACGTATTACTCTTAATTATTCTAGATAAAAAACGGCAGAGGATCTCTAACAAACAGAAAATATCTTTAATGAGATTGAATTCAATCTTAGGAGCAAAAATTATGGTAAAATTGCATTGATTTTTTGACCTCGTGCCAAAAATTGTGGAAAATTCTTATTCCTGACTTCTCATATTCATATTCATTCTATGGTATTTTTAGCCTTTCGAAATTTTGAACATTTTCTAGGAAAATTCGTTTACTTTTGAGCGCTTTTTTACTCTTAGAATGTTAATAGACATAAAACTATAACAGATTAATTTTGATATTTGAGAAGTTGTATAAAGGTTCTTGCTTGTTCTACCAAATTCGTGCTAGTATAATGTTTATTTAATTCTTGTTTTAAATTCAAATAATTCATACATATTAAAATGCTTTGCTTATTTTATTTCGGGATTTTAGATGTGCTTATAAACATTTAATTCTTATATACTTATCTAATTTAAATGATATCATTATTATCATAAAGAACGCATACCAATTCTCAAATTAATGTAGGCTTTTTAAATATTATAAAATTCATTATTTCAAGGAAAAGTATTCGCTAATTATATTTAATATGATTTTTAAAGAGGAATATTTGTATGCGTAATTTCACTTCAGCGCCAGAAGGCGTTTTTAAAGTATTTTAACGTTACAAGTGGTTGGTGTGGAGTATTACCTCGCTGTAGGATCCAAAGACTCAAAGGGGGTGGAAGTTCTAAGAGTTTAAGTGCTCTTAAAAAACAGGAAAGGAAAAGTAATCTGTAATGCTTTTTAAAATAGGGTGGTATTAAATGGGGAAGCGTTGCGTTAATTACGAGTCAATTACGCCATAGATAGAGTGTTAAATGGATCAATGGTTTGCCAAAAGTTTACTGTCTTTAGTACTTTTTAATCACTAAAATAAATACATCATACGTTACAGCAGTTCCTATGGTGTATTCTAGAAAAAATTTTAAGATAATGAAAGAAGTATGCAGCAGGGGTGGAAGCGCCCTGTATATCTACACCCACAGATTTGCTGATGTCAAATTTTTGATCCCTAGTCGGTGTCGCAAAGCTTTATGGATTGGATGTCCTAGATTCCCTTGGAAAACAATCGGGAAGAGAAAATTTGTAAAGATGTTCAATTTCTCATTTGCTAAGGGAGGTAATCTTCTAGAAAATGATTTTCGCGGATATCTGGCTTAGAATAGGTGGCATTCGGGCACGTGCCGCTTGTTGCTGACTGCAAGTAACCAACCAGTCTAAGAATATTTTTCTTAGGGGTTTCCTTGAGCGCTTGTATTGTTTGTCATGAAACCTGTGGCTTGGTGAGGTTGTGGCTATCTACGTCACTCCCTGGAGGCTATATAAAATTTGATTAAGGTGTACATAGCAAAAAACAAAATGGTTACTTAGTAGAAGGACGCTTGAAGGCAAGGTTTCATGTAGAATAAAAGACAAGGCCCAAATAAATTACTCTACAACATTTTTTGCGAAACAAGAAAATTGAACCACTTATTGTGTTTTTCTAGACTAGAGAATTTCTTGTTGGTAATATTACTTAATATTTGTCGAAGGTAGAAAGCTACTTTATCTTTTAATTATACTCACCAGAAAGATTTTAGTTATTTCATTTTACAAAAATGCAAAAGTATTGATTCTAAGAAAATTTACTTTTGTAAAAATATTTTAGAGTTCTGAAAGATGTAAATAAAATCTCATAATATTTTTATTACTCTTTTATCAATAGCAGAAGCTATTTTCGTAGCTTACAGAGTAAAATTGTATTGAACAATGAATGTAATTATATTAGGTACAATATTTTTAAAGAATTTCGTATTTCAGATATCTCATTCGGAGAAAATTTTTCTGTTTTTATCGTTACAAGAAAATTTTTTAACAATTCAGTTTGTATTTTTGCAACACGGAAGCTAATTGGATCTTTAAGTATTTTATCCTTAAATTTCCCACTTTTTTACTTTTTTTCATATCCGGCGACTACAAAAGTTTCACTTTAATACAAAAACAAATTTTACTTGCTTAAACAAATTCCAATTCGTCCATACAATCTAAGCTGTTGGATGGGTAGTTAAGTCAATGTTTCAATACAATAGTAGTACAATTAGGAAATTCTAAACTTTTAGTTATTGTAATAGTAAAATTAAAAATTTATTTTAATGTATTTTGGAAGTAAGTTTGAATCGCAGTCGTGGGCTTGGTTTTCTGTCCTTTTTATTAGGGCAAATATTCTTATGAAAAAAGTTAGGTATTTTTATCCACTGCAATACATAATTTCTAGAATTAAAAAATAAAATTGATTGAGAATGTGCTTAGTGATAGGCACATTAGACACTATTTCGATTATTATCTATTATCTTTTCGGATATTTGGAGGGGTAAATTATTATGAGCATCCGTAGAAAGATTTTTTAAGAAAGGCAGATGACATAGAGATAAACGTGCGAAGACATTTTTTGTACCGAATGACTTGGGGTTTGAATTTCCTTTGGTATCGCTTTTTGCCTTCCAGTGCTTAGGAAGTATAAGGCGTTGACGGCAATCCTTTCGAGTCGTTGATCTCTTCTGTTCGATAAGAATCAGAAAATGGCCCAAGGGAGAAGACTGAACCAGTTTAGGGGTAACCGAGAAATGGGGCTAAAAATTCCGGGTGCCACCGCAAGCTGAAGGAAATTTCACTTGTTGCACAAACACGACAACCGCAGAGCTCCCCGTTCGCATAGTTTTTACTCATCAATCATGATTAAGAGTAAGCCAGCTGGGGGTGGAAAACCGCACCGCAAAGGTGTTGAGGAGGGTGCTGGGCGGACTTGCCCCAGGTAATTTCTTTAATGACAGCACCACCAGACCTTGGGCGGCCGCAAGAACACGCTAAATTGCAAAGCGAAACAACATAAAAACATACAAAGCGACGTCGCATTGCACAAAGTGATCTTGAGCACAAAAACCTGGAGCAGCCTCTGTCACCAGCAACACTTGTCGAGGAAGGCAGAAAAGTTGACAAGGGATGAAGGGGGAGAGGCCTGTGTTGCTTGTGGCGCAGTATTGAAACTAGCAAAAGGTACGACTTTAGACATGTTGCCGAGGACGACAGTGCGGCTGCTTTGAGCGCTCTGTGGGCCCCGGATAGTCGGAGCGCCGCTTTTAGTGACACCTTTTTTTTGCACTTGAGGTGAACGACACCTCCCACGCCACGGACCTTTTTCGCCCTTTCGCGCTGCCCAACGCCAGGATCCTGGGGGATTCCCGGCGTGTGTTGGGCGTCGAGAAGCGCGTCTAAAAGGACCTAGAATTGAATCTCGGGGAAAGTTCCCATTCAACGAAGTGGCGATTCATTTTTATTACATAAAAATGGGAGCAAATGGATGTTTCTCCGAATCTGATTCTGGCACAATGCGGTCGGACGCCTTTCTTTGTCGAAATGCGCCATGTGCCATCTATCCGACTTTCGGAGTCGCGCTGTAATAAATTGCTCTCTACGGATGTGTTCACTGCAGATAAATCGCCGAAATAAAACACGGCTAATGCAGGTGATAGAAGCAGCAAAGGAAACCCATTAGTCATCATCTTTCACGGGAGCGACTCAGGATAATGAAAAGGCGATGCCGGAGCTCCCGGAATTTATAGAGCAGGCTCTCTTCGCCTGGAGCGAGCACCTTTTCACTCTATTCGATAATTAGAGGCTTTCTGCCGAAGGATTCATTAGAGTTATTAGCAAGTGGAAGTTTGACTGCCGATTACAAAAGAAAATTGAAATTTCAATGTAATATTTCCCTAGAGCAGTCTGTGTCTAAACGACTTACGTTCGAAATTTGACAAAATGAAAGGCAGTGAAATTTCTTCAATTTATATGGCCACGTCTATGATTTATACCCCCATTGAATCCAATGATGAATTTCATTCTAAAGATCAATTTTTCTGAATACCTACACAAACAGAAAACAGGTAATTTCAGATTTTTGTATTAAGCGTAATCATATGTATTTCCTTTATAACTATATTTTTCAAAAGTTAATTTTATCTGTGAATACATTTCAACTCACCTAAAAACAACTGCAGATTAATTTTAATTAACTTTTCTTTAAAAACAAGACAAATCTTACTATTTCAGTCAAAAATGTTTTTATTCAGTAAAATTGTTGATTCTACGTCAAAAAATTAGAAAAAGAAAATTATTGTGGGAAATTTTATTCATATTGGAATTGATTAGAGGATCAGGTTCTTTTAATTAAAATAGCGATGAATTTCTCTGCATCAAAAAAATATTTAAAGAAATTTTACATCTATCTAAATATATATTCATTTATTTTATGTTTCCAATTCTTGCTTAATATCATTTTATTTTAGAAAAATTTGCATGGAAATCAGCAGGAGTTTAATGCATTGTAATATTTAGTTTAAAAACTTCTTACTTAATATTTTTAAAACCTATATTATATGCATTTTTGTGGTTTTTATTATTCAATTGAATTTATATCTTTTAAATTAAATTTCGTTCAACTATATTTGAAATGAATTCTTCTTTAACCCTGGTTCTCTTGGAAAAGCTTAGAATAAATTTAATTCACTATAGCTACTGAATTTCTTAAGACGGATTACAAAATTGCTGATGATTCATAAATCTCAAGCCGAATTTTAATTTTATGAACTGGTGATATTTGCTTGAAAATCATAAGGTCGTTAAAGAGGGCGTTTTCGCAAATTCATCGGTCTGATGCACCATCATCAATCACAATTTTTCCTGTAATGTGCACCAACATAGGAAAATTTGGCTATATGGTGAAAGAAGATGATAAAACGCGGTTTATACCATGATGAATTTTTGAAAATATTAAGATTATATATATTGCTATATAGCGTCTAAATATTTAATGATTGAATATAACATTCTGGGCAACTCCTGTGTATTTAAGCTTTAGATTCAAGTTATTGAAAAACAAACATACATTTCCCAGAGGAACTGCTGCAAGATATCTAAAGGAAAAATGTTTTTATAGGTCCGATGTGTGTCTTACACGAGGCCCACAATTTTTTTAAATCCATTAACAATAGGCAATTACAACAACGTATCGTTGTTGCCATCCACAGTTGCGGAAAACATCATACGAGATTCACTCCAGACCTTCAGGACTACTTCAGAATACTGAAAAGCAGTCTAGATGATTCTAAATATTTAAAAGGGCGAATAATTAATGACCTCATAGAATAGGATTTTTCTTGGTAGCCTACAAGCTTTCAAGTTATTTACAAAGAAAACGAGAAATCTTTTCATCTAATGAAATAGTCTCTCTGTTATATTTTGAAGAATTTTCGGTATTGAGGATATAACACAAGGAGGTTTTCCTACGGGTTTCAGAGACCAGTCCCAGGGTCTCACAGATACACGACGAACCAAAATGAAATTTCGTGAAATCACGTATTCTCCTAGTTTAAAATGTACCATGAAAGCCTTAAAGTGATCCCCAAGGAAAATATATGAAGTTCACCTTTGTAACACGTAGAAGAGGACAGCAGTAATTACATAGAGCAAAGAAGTAGGGAAACATAAACATGCTGAGTGCTGCCATTTTAGATGTGGGCACAAGTCCCTACATGTCGTAGGGCTCCTCCAGTCCGCATCCTCATCCAGGGAGCTATTTGGGGCTGCACCAACATCCATCTACCGCTCCTGCAAACATACACTATACAGTATTTTTGCGTGAGTATGTGGATGGGGCTTATTTAAAATTCAATTACAATTAAAAAGGGGTGCAACCATAACTAGCCGAGGTCTACTTTCGACACTTAGGCCAGGGACTTTATCCCCAGAAGTGCACCGTGGGGCCACATTCTATTTACACGTCTATTCTGGTTTATTCATGTCCTTAGACACTTGTCGAACCAAAAACTTTCAGATAATATTATACGTACGTGTGACTTGAGCCAAATGCGAAAGTTTTGTGAGGTGAGAACTTTTTGGGTGATCTGGAGGGGAATTTTAATGTGTTCCTTTTATGGACGTGGTTTCTGATTCTACTCAGAACTAATAGACATTTGCACCTCATCCCACATTGAGCCCGAGCCCTAGTTTGGCACGTCAAGATTACTATAAATCAAAAATGTTTCACCACGGTTTGGCTAGGTGGAGGGTCTGTAACTTTGGAGACGTTAGGTATATGTATGTGCATTAAAAAGTAATAAAGGATTTGCTCCTTCGCGTGCGAAGCAATCATTCTTCGAAAAATTGGTAAAATGGAGCCTAGGGATGCTGTGCACTGCGAATACTGCACTAGGTAATATACAGCTGGTTTGCAATCCTAGAGACGCTGAGTTTCACTAAGTATGATAAATTGTCATATTATGCTCATTTCTCCTCTATACAAAATTAGTTGGCACTTTTTCCGTCGAAATGCTATAAATTTATCTATAACACCGCCAGCTCATACGTCCTCATCTGTTAATAAAATCAGACAACCATGCACAAATTTCATACTGAACCACGTACGTATATTAAAAGTTTTATTAAAATTGCATTTTGTGAATTGACAATATCATGTCAATCCATGTGTATTTAATTAAAGAAGAGGATTCGCTATTAGGTACATTAAGAAAAACTTTTATTATTGTATACATATATTTTGCAGTAGCAGTATTTTTCATGAAGCGCATAACATTTTTCCTAAAAATATATATAATTCCATTTTAAGCTCTCTGGGTATTTATACACAAGTTCCAAGCGAAATAACATTAATCATATTGCAATTCAGTTTACAAATTATTTAAACATTAATTACATTTCGCTTCAAGTAATTACAAAAGAATAAAACCATAAATTAGTGACATAGCTTTTTGTGAAAATCACCTATTTATAAGTTATATAACTTTTAAAAATAAAACATATTCTTGATAAGAGCAACTACTAACGATTTGGCTACATTCTTAATTTATTTTAAGCCCTATAATAAACTTTTATTGTTTTCTTTTCAATAAAAGTCATCATAAATGTGTCCGTCTGAAATTTATTATGCTGTTACACATTCAAAGAACGTAGTGAAATTTGTTGTAGCTAACAAAAGTGTTTGAATGGTCTCATTTAATATGATTCTTTTAAAAAAACAAAATTTAATTTAATAATACATTTTCTGCGAAATATGCAGGAGATGATTAAAATTTGACCATGAAATTAAAAATTGTCAAATGAATAACTTTATAAAATAAAAATTGATCACTAACTACAAATCGTTCTGAGAGAAAAGACAAGAACATTTCTAATTTTGCTCAGTTATAGAATTATATTTGTTTTTTGAAAAATTATTAGTTATAAAATCTGGGGACGAGCAGGAATATATTTAAGAAATTTTTTTTCGGTTTTATAGAGGCTCCCGATGGATTTCATTTCCTGCCATAATCTCCATAAATCCAATTTGTTCTTTTTCCTGTATACCCATTGAAATCTATCGAGACTTCCCGGCCGAAAGCAAATGTAATAGGGTCATTCCTTGACCCTTACCATGTCAGAAAAGCAAATTTATTGAAATCTGAAATATACTCTAGTTGAAACAAAATACCGAATCTGAGGTAAGCAAAGCTAGGAAACACAAAGGTCAATTTTGTAAAATTGGATCGAAAGAAAACTTTAAAGTGTCTGGATAGCAAACCCCTTTCCTTTTTTAAAGGTGGACCACCGTGCCCAGAATTTCTAGGAATTATGGCTCAGAGGAAAGTAAATAAAAGAATCCCTAGGTATTTCGTATAAGCATCAGTACGTGCTCTTGACATTTTCAATTTGTAAACAATTTCCTCGGCACGTATGCCGGCTATTAATATTTACAAATTTAAAAGAGTGAACTAAGACATTTCCTGAGACAGTGACAGGATGGCAGCCTTATCAAATTTTTATAGTAGCTTTTCTAGTTTCTCTTTCGGTGGTACAGCGAGTGGAGTTTAAAGTTAAACACTTTACCTCTTTACGTAAACATGAAAAAGGACACCCACTGCTATTCTAAGGACTTAAGAAGTTTTCTCAAAGTTTTACTATCCGCAGAAACGGGATGTTATCGTCGTGGCTTAATTTATAGCCGAAAAGGTGCCTCTAGGAGCGTCTTTCAAGAGCTGCTACGGAAGTTACACGCTCCCCCCTGAACATAGGCAAGAAAATGTTAAGCCAAATGAGCTAGGAGAGGTGGAACGGTGGGCGTCTAACTCAAGCGGCAAGTCCTGCTCGTCGTACCTATCCAGAATTCCTTGTCTTATAAAATTGTTAGTCATAATAAGGATAAAGTCGTAGAACGGAAAGCGGTGAGTACCTTTCAGAACGCATCAAATATGTACCGCAATAAAGTTTTCGAGAAAACACGCCTGCGAAGAGATCTAGTAACTTTCCGCCTTAAGGGCAATATTTGAAAACTCATTATGAAGATTTTAAATAATCCTCGGTAGCGTAGTTGGAGGATTTTTATTAAGAGATATGCGCGCACACAAACGCACTGCTGAACTCGAAATACTGTCGGCAATTTCAATTTTGCTGAGTGGATCGGTATGACACACCACCACAGCGAAAGCACTTTGTAACTTTGGTGAACTAAATTGAAAGAAAATGAAACTTGCTCTCTATAAAATTGGTTGCAGGGGATTTGCGTGTTAATTTTGTTCTTTTAATAAGAGCCTCGGTGGCTGTTTCATTGGCGTTCCTCTTTATCGTTCCAAGAACATCCTGCCTCTCCCGTTTTTGCGATCTCCCCTTCCCGGCAGATTCATGCAAAATTGCTAGATACTCGCGTATCAATTTTCTTTTGATACCAAAATCAATACGTTCCGGATAGATATGTAGCTAGAAACGTTTTAGTTTTTACAGCCGAAGTCGTGTTTATCTTTCATGCGAAAATTCTTTCATCTTTGCTGATTTCGAGAATTGTCTTTGATGACTGTTATTTTTTGATCTGGATGTTTCAGTAGAAATATTCGCGTTTTTATTCAACTTGGACGGGAGCACATATTCGTTTTAATTGCACTTTACAAGAATTGAGGCCTCTTTCAACAATGAATCGAACACCGCATGCAGAATGTCAAATTTTATGCATATCCTGCAGATACTTTTGTTTTAACGATTTCCCTATTGTTTATATTTACTATACAATTAAATTTTATTGTTTACTGCGAGATTTAAAATATAAAATATATTCGATTGATTCAATTATAAAGTTGTTTCAATAAAAAGAAGTTGATTGATTTCTCCGCTGGTTAGTAGATTTTTGAATAGTTGTTTAATTTGTTGAACCCTTTTTGAAGTCGTTTATATAGAAAGTATTATAGCTGAATCCTTTTTATATCAGCGAAATATACTGCAAGAGAAGCTTTACGATGCAGTTTTGAACATGGCGTTCTCCTGCAAAGTATATATTCAACCGACTGTTAGTACTCGTATGAAAGTTATGAATTTATAATTTACCGTCTCACCAATTAAAGGATCCTGTTTCATGCATAACGACGCACATCGGTATCTCGTTCGTGCCCTTAAAAGTTCCAGTTTGTGGTTGACGATAAATTTTATGCCATGCCTCGCGTACTGAGCCGAAGTTGATTGTTTATTGCACGACAGCGCGACCCATTACCCTTCCAACTAGGTCACAAGATGTTTGAAGGGAATAATTTGCAGCCAGGCGCCTGCACATACCTGTAAGTTTGCAGCCCGGAATACACCCCCGGGACAGCTCCGGAGCAAAACCCCGACAGCGGCGGTGAAGCACATCCAGGGCAATAATGGCACCAAAATTATTTTGTCCCAAACCCGGTGAGCAAGATATCATCTTTTCTTCTGACTGAATGTCGTCGGAGTTTTCCGAATTTGGGTCAACGTGATTCGAACTTGGAAGCTGTTCGCTTTTAACAACATCGCATTGGAGCAGCAACTCTTTTCTTGGAGGATTCTCCGAGCAGGCGATCCATGTTTTACGAGTATTGTGAAAATCTACGAACTATATTTTCCCGTCTCTGCATTAACCATACACACAGCACTCATAACTTCTTTAGCCCTTTCGACTTTAATACTATCTTTTGTAAGGGGTAGTTTCAAAAATGTTTTACGTAAATTTAAAATACTAGAGTAGCTAGAGTTCGTGTAAAATATTTAAGGGATCTCTCAAAGATAAAATTTAGCGTTTAATATTCACAATTTACAATGCAATGTTATAAGATGCTATTCGATGATATTCGAAAATCTAAGTGTTCATAAGGTAATTTTCAAAATTACTGCTAACAGTAACCAGTAATTTAAAACTATATAACAAGAGCATGAACATAATGTTTTATATATGCATAAATATAACAGTCAGATTATATTAGAGCGCATATTTTATTATCTCTTTTAAAATAGGTAGTATTCTTACATGTGTCGAGTAGGCACGCGAAAATTACATATGTTAAATTCTATCAGCTCAGTGTATTTTGTAGATATTGAGTTAATTTATTTCTGTTTTTTAATTGAAGAAGCAAATATAATTCTACAAAAATACATAAAATTACAATGATCGAAAAATAATGGGAAATATATTTTGGACCCTCTCGAATATCTTGTTCATGCCCATTAGACCACTCCTGGGCGATTTTTATAGTGGGACTGGTGATCGCTGCATTCAAATTTAAGACTTATTTTAATTAAATTCACTGAATATACATAGTATGAAAGCGCCATTCTTCTTTGAAAATTCCGGTTCGTATTTGTGCTTAAATTGATTGGAAATTAATTTTCTAATTTTGTGTTTTTGTATTTTATTCAGCATTTAAGCACAAAACGCTAAATTAAAAATAAGTCCAAATTGGAACAAAAAATATATGTGCATTAATGAGAATTCTTGTGATATATCTAGCCCAAGTAAGAAATTTATGTAGGTGTTCCATGGAAACCAACTTTTCGAAAATGCGGTACATGTAGAAATTGCGCTGGGCGGAGCAGTGTTTACGTGAACGGGTTAATTACGTGCTCATGGGCTGAAAATCAATAAACTAGCCCTGTCCCAAAATAGTGCTGGTGTCATTCATTATGCAGTTGCCCCGCTGAGTTCCCTGGGACATTCTAAGCAGGGAATTTCGTGTAAGGCAATTAAAAAGGATACCGCGCGGTCACACTGCGTGCGCGGAGGCAGCTAAACCCGTCATATCAATTAAAATTCCCCAACGTGCTCAAGAGTTGCAATAAAGCTAATAGCATCGTTAATTACCCAGAAACTGCACACATTTTGAGAACGTGCGACTGCTCATATCGAAAAGGGCCGGGCTGTTGTACACATCCCCTAATTAGTTTCCAGAGTGCCTATATCTAGCTCACATGTGCCCCACCCACCCCCGGGCGGGACACGTCAATATTTTGGAGCTGCCAGTGATGCATAGAAGACAACCTCCAAAAATGTACGAACGAGAAACTTTTCAGGAGAGGTCTAAGAACAGGGCTCGTTGTTTCGTTCCTTGAACGGGCTAAATAAAAACGAGGAAAACACTCCCGGGAAGCATTACTCAAACATGAAAGCGAGTTACCTGAGAGACATTTCAGGTGGAGGAGCTCTCGTCCGCGAGTCTCACAGACGTTAAAAACGGGGGATTCGCGTCTGCAGAAAGCACCCCCTGCTCGCTGTTTTACGTTTCGAGGGGGGCCACCTCCGAGGAATCCGCCTCGCAGTGTGCTGGTGTTTATCTTAAAGAATTTAAATCACAACAATGGCTCACATGTTGACACGGATTCGTCCTGCTGCTTCATTGCATGCCTACGAGAAATGCACCCGTCACCCTGTGTTTCCGCAGCAAGGAACTTATCCTGGAATGAAAGAACGCGCCGAGGAAGATGGCGTTTAGCGTTCGCAAGGAGGAGGAAAACGCCTCCAACCCGGCCGCCTAGTTGGACGTAGTTAAAAGCATTTTTCATGTCCTAATTACGAAATCTGAGTGTTCTTTGGCACTTTTGAAAAATGCCCCTTTAATTTATGGCCCACTTTCCACGAATGACCATGATGTAGTACGGTTCAATGGCTGACGCAAAGCGAAGTTTAAATCTGAGCGCCTAATGAATTACTTTTGGTCCTTCGTGGAACATTTTCAGAATTTGCAGGCCTTGCTGTTGTCTCTATGTGTTAAAATATGGCCTCAACTTCATGAAAATTTCTATTTAACAAAACAAATTCTCAAAGCTCCAATGGGATTTTTATTATGTATTCCATTAATAATTTTGTTTATGAAATTATTGCTTTTCTTAAAGTTCATTTATCCTTCTCTACATAATTCAAATCGATTTGAAAAAGCATATTCCAAACGAAATAAATTGGAGAAACATTAATTATATATTTACTTTGAGTGCTAGGGATGTTTGTTGACGAATTCTTAATAATAATTTTTTTATATTTCGGATGTTTGCATATATTTTAAATGGTATGTAATGTACCTATTTTTTATATACACAAGTTAAGTAGTTACGAAAACCTATTCTTTCTAAAACTATTCTAATACTTTTTATAGTCTCTTATGCAATTTATACGTGAATTACTATATAAATACATATATAGTAAAGTGTGCACATGTAAAATCGTATGAATCAATTGACCAATCGATTCAACAAATAAGTTTAACTATGGAATGATCGTATATAAGGTATAAAAAAATGTCTTCGAAAAATTAAAACAGCTTACTGTTTCTAAAGATCTACAAGTATTTCTTCTTAGGACAGTGGGACATTTGCATAAGTACCTTTGACTGATATGGAGCAGTTAATTTGCAATCAAGCGACCGTTTAAATCAGTTAACTTTTCCTTTTGAGCACTATAAGACTCCATGATCTTGCTAGCGCCCACCCGTAATTAAGCTCACAAAAAAAAAAATGAAAAAGAAATTGCCCGCACTTAGTACAAATAGGCCGCGATGAATTACGCCCAGCTCATTATGTAGGGCCCGCGAAATTACATGAAATATTTAAACCATTCATTCGGACGCAAAAGACAAACTTTTGAATTAACCGCATCGCTTCCCTAGGCCCTATAACTACGCTAATGCCGGAATGCTTCTGGGGAGGTCGTTTCGAATAATTTATCCAGGGTGCTGGGGCGGCCCATCCCCGGGAAGCACCCAGCCATCACCCAGGACTGCCTCCGCACCGCCCCTTTGGAGGAAGGTGTCAAAGGGAAGACGCTTTGGGGCCCAGCTTCTTTGCGGCGCTGCTCACTGATGCGGGTTAAAAATGTTTCAGAATCCTTAACCCAAGGTGATAAATATATCAAGGAGCCCCGCTCGTGCCAGCGTCTGACGTAATTTATACAAGTCATTTAGGACGAAGGGCGCCTGCCGAAGTACCTGTGCGGGAAGTCAGGTGTATCGGGACGGCAGCCGACAAATAATCACGGATCACATTTTGATTTCCCCATCAAAGGACGATGAGCACATGTTTCACAGTCAATGCCCCCGGTCGATGGCGCCCACTCGAGCGTCGTACGTGCCCCGCCCGAATCCTTTTTGGGGTGTCGAACCAGATTTAGTCACGGAATTATTGTGGTCAAATATGTTCGTTATTAAACTTGGATGGCTTACCTGTGCCTATAGACAAATTAGGGCCCAAATTGGCCAGAATGTAACATTTGTGCTTTTGTGGAACGAAAGAGGTTTGTTGCGGTCACATCAAGGGTCAAAGGTAGTTTCTAGGTAAGCTTAGGGAAATTATATTTTGATTGCTTGCCTGAAAATTTAAACAGCGCCTGATCTAATCGCCTGAAGGATATTGTTTATGCAAGGATACATCCGACCCTACTAGTACAGTTAATTCTGGAATGGAGAATAAGATTTGAACAATTGGTTATTGTGGGCAAACCTTTACTCTAGAGGCTTTACAAGCGAAACTCTTCAATAGATCTACATATGTGCATTATGTATAAGAATGACCAAAATGTTTCTTTCATAAATATATATTTCGAAATGGCACAGAAGGAAGATTCACGATAGAACTTTTAAAAATGTTATATACATATCATACTGCTAGAGTTAAGAAACCACAAACTCTATCACCAAAACTCATTCGTCGTTTTTTTCTAATACAACTTGGTAGATACATACACGTTTTGAGATTAAATTTTACCCAATACTTAAAATTTAGAGTACAATTTTAAATTATCAATGCGGTAGCAAAATTACCAACACTGAAGAATATTTGCCATAATTATACTTTAATAGTAACTCAAATTAAAAATATAATGGTGGTTAAAAATATTTTGTATCTTATGAAAAAGTATTTTAACTATATTCTGTTATATGTACCTACTTCAAGTCATTTCATATTTTATGAACATTATTTAAGGTAAAAATTTCAAGAAACTTACTTGCTCTGAGAATAAACCAACACTGATCACTGTAATTTTTGCAGCTATTGAAATTTAAAATTAAATGTAATTAAGCAGTTTGATTCAGTACGCTCCCAAACTTTTAAGGTCTTCCAAAGGAAAGAGAATTATAATCAGTATGTTAAATGATTGATTGAAACTAAACCTGTCAATTTCTCCAACCCTTTATTAAGCGCGTGATTTTTTGAATAGAGTCAGTGTCTCTTGTCGAAGTCATTCAACTGAGTATGACAGCTTTAAATTTACCCTTTGCGATCCACTATTCAGTATCAATGAAAAGGGTTCAAAATTAATGCTAATTACTACCCAATTTTTATCGGATAATTAGCACGTATTTTCGAATGAGTCTCGAAAATAGATCCCGAGAATGGCTCGTGATGTATTATTTATTAAAAATCATTATTCTTCTAAGGAAACACCTGTATTTGGCCGAAATTTCAAGTTTGCTAGTGTAGATAAAGAGCTTGCATACATATGTATTCCACATATTTCGTGAGGAGTAATAACTAAAAATAGTCACCACCACTGCTCATCGCTTACAAAAAGTTAATGAGGTCAATGCATTCACACAACGCCCTAGAATTCTCATTACGAGTCTCTGGGGATGGTAAGCACTCAAAGTAGTTAACTTGTAATTGCATAAGTGCTTCGAGGAGCACAATGGAACAAAGTCAGGAGCAGTGATGCCTCATGGAGTGATGAAGGGCTTCGACGGGCCAATTCCTCTCACAAACGCAGCTCTATTCCAGGCAGGGTGAAGCACTCCTTAAGGTTTAGCTTCACTCAAATTTTATTTAGAGTCAACACTTCTTGTCACAGCTCAGCAATTACCATCAAATATTTTCATTTGAGGTTATTAGTTATTGTGAGTCTGGCAGAAGTGTACTAAGGGAGGGAATAAACAACCCCACACCCCGCACTCTTCTTCGATCACATACATAATGTACGTATGCAAATTGTCTTTCAGATAATGCTACAGAACACTTCTTTGTATTCATGGCATTTGATGTGGCTTTGTGAGACTCACTGAAATCCTGGACGGTGGTGTCATATGTGGGATCGCACTCTGGCAATTGACTAGGTTACGGACGTAGGTGCTGGATCCTTTCACTGGGGCAAGTGCATAAATCGACCAGGGCTAGGCTTTGTGCCCTATCAAAGGGCGGGTCTCCCCATCACAAAAACAATAGACATAGACCAACCGAAACTTATGCCCCACTCGTCTTGGATTTATGCACAACAAAATGAAGTTACTTCGATAATCTTGGCACGAACAAGTCACCCAATTTCATCTGACAATGCGATTATCGCAAATCAATGGAACGTCCCTCACTAACCATGTTTGCAATAATTGATTGTGAAATTCGGCCCGAGGCTTTGGAGGATATTTGATGGTTGACAAACACATGCTCATCCTCATCGGACAAATTATGCAATGAAATGCTGACGATGAATTTCCGTACGGGGGATTATGTAAATTATGCTCATTTAGTGCTTACAATTATCACAAAGAAAAATTGAACGCCAATTGAATTTATTTGAATTGTTCAGTTATGTATTGGCACGAGTATTTATCAAAAATGTGTGTCATAGTTTAATATGCAGCGGATTTCGATTGCAGTAACTGCCAGGTCCAATTTGATCAATTTTTCACATTTATGTTCATATGGACATATTTCCAAGCTCATAAATGTCTAAAATGCATATAAAAAACTGTTTCGTGAAATATAACGACATTTTTTATATAGTTTCCTTGAAGCTTATTATATTATAATACCACAATGAAAGTTATAATTAATATTAAACCATACAGCAATTCTTTAAAATTTAGATTTAGCTTAGAGAATACTTTTTAGACCCACCTTTACTTAATATCAAATTTTACTGCATGTATTAATTGCATCCTTATTTTATATAATGAATGGCTCGTATACCAAACAAATTTTGCTTCCATTTTTATATAGACATAACAAGCTCGATCTCAATTTTTAACTATATTTTTTATACAAAATTCGGACTAATTGGAACTTATATTTGCATTGCATCTTTTAAAACTATTTACTTTCATTAGCTTGATTGTCTGTTTGTACATTTAATCCATGATTACCTAATTTTTTTTTCTAACATTAATTCTCCTTATATCCTTATTTTTATTCTCTTAGATACCTAGATTATGTAATTGTGAGAAGGTTTGAGTGTTATATATGTTCTTCGAGAAATATTTTCATCCTTCCATTCACACATTACTGTTTTTCAGTTTATTATTTTCAATACATATCTTACACTTCACTTTAAAACAAACTATTACAGGCGAATAAGGAAGCTCATCAAAATACTGATATCACCTTCATTATCACACATACAATTAGATGTAAATTCTTAGTTAACTACATACTGTAATCTAATGGCTAATTGAACATAATTCATTTGCTCTTTAACAAACTTATTAAAAACCAGTGAAATTCAGATTTGTGATTACCTGTAACTTTAATATTCGTGAACCGATTTAGACTATTTTTACTACTATGATTTTTCTTAAAAAGGTTTATTTTAATTTTGAAAGATTATTGCAATGCAAAATTGACTTTACAACTCATGGAGCCAATTGTTTTAAGTTCGGTGTAAAATTTTGGCTCCTAATGTAATAGATGAAAATAAATATTTTGAAACTTTAAAAACACTATATGTATGTATATTATGACATTGTAAATTTTCCGAATTATGACGCCATTTAGCAATTATTTAATTATTAGCTTCGTATACCGTTACTAAATTCGTCAAATCAAGTAAATTTTGGATACGTTCCGGTAAGAGAGACAACATTTTTGGATCCGTCATTTTAAATCAGAAGCCCAAAAAGTACAAAATATGTAGTTTTAACTTTTGAATTTGCTATCTCTAAATTGTAGAAACCGATGCGAAAATTTGGCTGAAATAATTTCATTGTTAAGACAGTAAGCTTTAATGTTGTACTTACTGTAAGTATAGCAACAGAGAATTACCAAGTGAAAGTTGTCCTGAATTTTTTGTTATACAAATTTGAAAGGATAATACTTTCAGAAACCGTTTTATATCAATCATAATAAAAATTCCCTATATTTATGCTTATTAACTGTATCATAAGGCAAAAATAGTAAACATTCGGCTCGTTCAAATGAATTGCTAACATTTATGTGCAGTAGCAAAGCAATTGTGTAACCGACATTAGAATCTAAAACTGTTCCTACTTTACGCACTGACCCATTCGCCAGACGCTTTTATGGCGTCGGCGTTAAAGGTACTCTCCTTTGCTTAGCTTTATACTGTCATCTAAACCACATGGTCTCTTGTATAACGAGTACACGTCCTGAATTAACAGGACGGGATTTATGGAACGCACCCCTTTTGAGTCGTTAAAGCACTACAGCCATATTAGTTACGGAATGGAAGCATTTCTGGTGCTAGAATTATTGGAGAATTTCCATATTTGAATGAAATGCTCGGATTCTGGGGGAATCCTGGCCTCGGTCCTAATTCGTAAAGCGGACAGGATTAACGATTATGGCGGAATAAAACAAGACGAAATGACGTAGTGAAATTCGCCTAAAGGACTCAAAGACGACGGCGGCACGGGCGGCAGTGGCGCAAAACTTCCACTAAAAGCATATTCTAATACACTTTCTAATTTAATATGCTACTTTAATGGGTGCATTAAAGCACGCGCATAAATGTAAACACAAAATAAAGTCTACAGGTAATATCGCCGCACTGGTTATGGGATGTTTACTTAACTACCTAAAGCTCTCAAACCCGGTGTCGTCGCCAAACACAGATACCGCCAAGAAACTTAATTCCCTTTTAACTTTCTGGAGGCCCTGTGTGGAGGTGAACGAAGAGAGTCGCGAAGATGTGTGGGTCCTAGAACTATATGGGAACAGGAGTCCTTAGTCCTTACGCTCGTTTCGATGTGTGACTCTTAAGGGAGTCAGGAAATCTACAAGTGTGTTGGGTGTTAACCTGTTGAGCATACCATCAAAGGGCTTTGTTCGATTGTGCTCAAGGTGGGGGGTTGTTTCTGTTGCCAGTGGCATGGCAGCAGCCATCCTCCAGGATTTGTTGTAGGCTGATGGCTTCTTCCACACTTCCCTTTGCCGTGTTGCGCTTTTGTTGTTCCCTTCTATTTTGTTTGGGTTTACGCCAGTTTAGCACTTGAAGATGTTCCCATCGCATAAAAGCATTTTAATGTCTAACCCATTTTGCTTGATTTTTTCCCTTCCCTTCTTTTGAGTGATTGCTGTGATTGTAAATATGTAAAACTTTTAAACTTTGCCATTAAGACAGATCCCACCCTATGGAAAAGTCACCTTGACTGGGGGAAGATTCTTATCAAAAACTTTTTTTTTTATCTCTAGTTTGTAAGCATTTACTTGACTCACTTTTGTGTTTCTTTTCTATAGTTCTTCAAATAGTAGAAAACTTCGTTTTTTTTTCTTCTTGCCTTCCGGTAGCTGAAATTGAAAGCGTTCCTTCCACTTAGAAGTTCCCACAGAATATGTTTCGTCATAAAACTGTCCTACTTTAAACCATGTTACGTATCTACAACCTCAGACATGTTTTGTATAAACTTTAATAAATTCGTAGAAAACCTTTGGACACATTTTAAATTTCAATAGAACTTCTGTCAAAGTTGGCTTACAAAATGAAAAATTCATTCCATTCAAACCATACTGTTGAGGTAGCCTAAAGGATGTTAGAAAATCAATAATAATCGATGCGTACGTACAATCATGATCATGAAATGCCTCCTAAAAAATTAAAAGTGTTGCACGTTAATTATTTATATTTTTTAATTAAATATACCTGAGGGCATAAACATTCATTTGAATTCTAATAGTACAAGGTTTATTCAGGAACAAATTTCAGAATTGTCAAAATATCAATATAAAATACTTAATCTTTGAAAAAATTCCTTAGGCATTATAAATCAGTCCAAGTTATAATATGAATTGGTACCTAAATAAATAAATTATGAATATCATCAAAATCAGTATTATTGCAGGCAATTTTTCATTATTAACCTTGAAAATTTAATCAAGTATACAATCATAAATTTGTGAAACCTGATGGACATTATGAAATCGATAAATATTTTAAATAAAATAAATATTATTTCGTGCAGACAATTTTCTTTCAACATGGCCTATTATATTGAGATGAATTAAGTTCAATTTTCAGAATTGCTCAATAACAGTGGTTAAAAACAATCTAAAGTACTTCTCTTCTGTATTCATTCATCTTGTATTTTACGTTCAACAAATTGAAAGCATACATATGTAAGTATACATATGTAATGTGAAATTGAATTTAAATCAAAGAGATTTGGATGAGGTATCTTTGGTGCTATAATAGTTGCCATATGGGTGATATAGAACCGCATCCGCCAGAATTTCTAATTAGGAAAACCTTCAAAGTGAAAGGCAACAGGAATTATAAAAATAAACACGGGTATATTTTGTAATAATATTCATATTTACATTTCCGCTGAATTGGGGTATATTTTCGAAACCTTTCTTACCTCCACCTGGGCTACGCCAAAAATACATATTATCATAAAATTACCGCGTTTACCAGCAGCAGAGATCCCTGGACTCTAGGTGTATTCTTTCCTAGGTTCATGTTTTCCTACATATTTATATGTGGACGTATGTAGATATATAAAAAGCATGTTTGTTTTACATTTCGGCCGGGCGCATCGCATCACATGAGGCGGAGTGAACATAATTTGAATCGCGATTAATTTCACGTTCGCGAAATTTCTCCGGTGAATTAATTCTCGTGGAGATAAAGTCATCAGATATGGTCGTACCCATTACTGTAATAAATTTATTCTTTTGTTGTACGAAGAGCGCAATTTAATTTATCCTAATATTTCATGTTGTGTCTCTATTTATTTTGGATGATAGGAGCCCCGCATATCTGACGGCGTATATCACCCTATGCCTTTATTTATGGGGCTAACCGTCGCCCGCTTGAGACTCGGCGCTCCCCGGCCCCGGAGTCGGAGCCCCACTAGGTTTTGAGGTACGCCTCCTCCTGTATGTAAAGTAACGTAAACCTCTTACTAAGACGGTTTGGATACGAGTTGCGGTTTTCTTGGGGCTCAACATGGCGGGGTATCCTTCGCAGGCTGCGGGTGGAGCTCCTCGGCCTATTTCTCAGGCATATCATGAGCAGCACGACCAGATATTTTTAGTACGACTATGTACCGAGGCAGCCCTAAATGAAAATAAACTTATTTTACGATTGTTTACCTTTTGCCTTTGAAGCATTGTAATGAGATATAGAATTTGGTTGATTTTGTGGAGGCTTTGTTGTAAATTACGTTGTTGTGCTAATGTTTGCATATCTCCTTGGTCGTGCCTTCGCCAGCAGTTCGGAATTAATTTTCTCCATCTTTTTGTTGCAGAGAGGCAGCGACGAACTCTTAAGCCAAGCAGCAGTTATGGCACCCGCATCAGACAATAATAACCAAGACCTGGCGACGAAGAAGGCGAAGTTGGATACGAACACAGTATTGACCGGAGTTGGTAAGTTCCTCCAAAATGTTTATAATTTAAGTTTTCTTTCGTTCCCATACATAAACTAATGTTTTTAATACGCCACCAACATTTTATGTGTTGTGCGGTATAGCTGCGATTTTATCGAGAGTAATAATATACGTGAAATGAGCAGTATAACCTTAAGGATCATTCAACCGAAAGACCCACTGTCGGGTATTTTTGCATTTACACCTGGTTTGGGAACATTTTCATGCTTTGGTTTCCTGGAGCATTGCGTTCAAACATTAAACGATTATTACTTGCCGTAAAACTTAAACATGAGGATGAGATCCTTCATGGGAACCTCAACTCATTCAGCTTTGGGAAATTAATCGTGTTAATAAGTTCAAGTGACTATTAAAAATTTTTAGTATTATGTGCGTGTACAAAGTACACCGCAAATGAGTCGTTCTTTTGTTTTACATGACCTGGTGCGCCTACATGGGATCTGCAAAATTTTTAAAGAAACACCTGTTTATTTTATTTCTGTTAAAGTTAAAAACTTATATAACTTATATTAAAATACGTTCATTAACAAAAAGTCCACGCCCTATATTACTTTTGAACACTTTTCATGACAAAAGAAAAATACCAATTACGCTCATAAAAAAATATCACTTAAAAGATCTAACTATATTAACTTATAAAAATGGTACATTATAAATCAACCAGATACTGTTGCAATTACTTATAATACTTTACCTCTTGAGACGAGATACTGTGAGCCCCCTAAAAAATGTTATGTATATTAAATATGAGTACTGTACGGTCTGTGATGACATAGATATTCGCCTTATTTAATTTTAAATGAGACAGAAGTAATCGCATTTCCCATTCGTTGCCCTTAACACTCTGTTACCCCAAGCGACAACCGGAACGCATAGCTAGTAAGTTTCTTAATGTAGTTCCACAATAAACAATTAAATTTTACAACATGCCAGCACTGATATGCTTAATAAATGCTTCGTTATATTCATTAATAGCCACATCTGCATTTTCGCAATTAAATGTAAATGCATACGATTAATTAATAAGAACAAGTAGCTTCTTACACCGTTTAAACATCATACGAAATTTAAGAACTCTAATCAATATTATACAATTTAATAGCTTGTTAATAAATGCAAAGTCGATGTTAACATAGATAATTTGATGACTAGTTTTTCATTACGTATTTATTGAACAACATTCATTCATCAGCGATGTAGTTTTTCGAGTTTATTTTACTTCTGAGGATACTTGCTGATAACCGTTTTTAATTTTTACGAGTATTAGTAGTTATCTACCATCCTGATACTTTCGATATCGAGTTACCATAGTTTTATGCTCCCAATAAATATCGATTATGTTAATTTAGTAGTTGTTGCTGTGCTCGCGCATTGTTATAACCACGAATTTCCTGTCCGCACTAGAAACGGATATTCGAAATATTCCAGATACTTCCAAATACTAGCTCTTATTATTTTATTATTATTATTATACTCCCTACATGATCAAACATTATAAGGTCGAAGACTCATATTTTTTGGAGATAACATAAAATTAAAGCGGCAATAGTAATTTTGACGTAGACAATTCTAAAAATATTTGTAATATTGTTTTGTATAACAAAGATATTACAATAAAACTTAAACTGCTAATGAATAAAATAAAAAGTTGCAAAACGAACCGCATTTTACGTTGCAAAAATAAGTCTCAAATTGACTAAGTGTAACACCTTTACAATAAGATACTGAATTTAAAATCAATGGAGTTGTAAGTATTAATTTTTATTCGAGTTTAATTAAATAGTATTTCGACCCCACCGAAATCAGCAACCCAATTTGGTTAAAAATTTCAATACATTTAGTGTTTTATATAATTATATCCCTACAAACTGCATAATACCTACATACACCTCTGATTTTTGGATTGAGTTCTACTCGATTTTAAAAGAACAATTACTGCAATCATCAATTTTGAAAATGGAGAACAAAGTATGAGGCGAAAATGCCAAAGAAAACTTTGACCGGAAAGTCTGTTATCAGGGAATAACGCCGCACACTCCCACACAAAATGGTGGAGGAGAGCGTTTTATGGAAGTGCAATTTCCTTTCGAAATATTCGGTCGCAGCTGCAATCGTCCTGCGGAGCAGAATTATTTGACTAGCTCTCCGGAGTCAGTGGCCCTCGTCATCCATCACGATCTAATCCACAGTGCAAATTCTTCACGGGCTCTATTTGCTCCGCCCGGACCCAAATGAATCTGGACAGCATTAATTCAAGGAACTTAAACATAATCCCCGGACGCAAGATTGATATGCTTGCGAATTGCAAGGTAACTTTTTGGTAATTATTAAATTTCATTAGACCGAATCCGAGAAGATTTCGGTTCGCCGCCCCAATTGCAGGTAGTTGGGTGCACCCGGAACTTGTGGGCCACTCCTACAATCTGTTGAACAATTGCACCTGTCGGTGGACAAACAAAACTCACGGGAAGTGGCCACGCGACAAGAATGCTCTGATTGGGACTAATGCGAAACATTTGTTGAAATTTCGAACAAAGCAACTTTCTGAGGGGGTTGAAAATTCGTGCATCCCTCACGGTTCGTGGACTCAGGCAGAGCAAGGCTCGGTGGTCATCGGTGGCGCATTGGCACCCCCGGGCGTCTAAACAGAGTATCAATTATCCGGGTCTTAATTGAAATCGATTGGACCAGAAAAAAGTGTCCAAGTGGTATGCAGCCGCCGCTTTCCATACCCGTGAGATCAATTAGCGACGATCAATCACACTGCCCTTGGGCGGTCCATTTTTACGAACATCCTTCGAACAGGTGCCTCGGAAATTACACTTTTGATTACTCTAGCTCGGAAATGAACCCGAAATGCAATAATAGGGAAAAATAGCATGGAAATGGTTTTTCCACACGCAATTGGCAATTTCTCCATCGGAATCGTCGACAGAGAAGGGCTTCCCCGAGTATCTTGTTCTACCAAGGCCGATCCTGGATCTGGGTTTCGGGATCCGGGGGATTGCTGAAAGAGTAGAGTCCTGCTACAGACCTTTGTGCGGATAAGGAGATAAAGCTGCGATGTGGGGGTGCTTATGCAGGTGCTGAAACGTAATCAATTGGAGCACCTGCTTCCTTTGTGACCTGTGACCCGATGGCTCCGGGCAATTGGTTCCATCACCCTTTCAATAACTGCCGCGACGCGACCAGCGCGGGTGCTTAATTAAAAAATTTAAACGTACCGCCATATCGCTTTGGAATGCAAAATGAAACAGCCGTGAATATAATTGAAAAAAAGGAGCAATCGCTGCTGCGCCTGGTGCTTTTGTTTGCCAACTCAGAGAAAATGGCGTAAATTGCCATTAAACTGTTGCCGGGTTTGTTTTAATTAATGTTTTAGTCAATAAATAAACAGAGTGCTTCCATAAAGTGCGTGCCAGCGAACAAGGGGTTCAATTAATAGATTAAACGCTGCCTGCATGCAAATTAAGAATATTAATTATTGCTAATAATGCCCGGTGGGATAAATTAGGGTGGAGATTCGCCCGGGGCGGTCGGCTCGCCACCGAACCCTCCAAAATGAATATTACCGGCCGTCTGTCCACCTTATTATGGCAAACCTTAATTAACTGATAATGCTGATCCGATTGTTTTTAAATTAATAAATTCAGCGGGCTAACCAATCAGCAGTTTCAATCGGTGGACCACTCTCGCCAGCTTATTTTCCGCTCGTTCAGTCAACAGGTGAAATTTTCGGACGCGGCCCAATATCTTTTTTAATTATCGTACCATAAACATTAGAGCCTATAAAATGCTCGCTTCACATAAAAACCAAATTGCCAAACCAATTCAGCACCCTGGAAATGTTTGATCTCTATGCAACTTTTATTTAGCGAATTTGCGTTTTTGTCCTTTCAGCCTTCTGGTTCAGTGCGCTTTAGGCCATTATGTGCCTATTGTTGCGCTTCGTTTAGGAGCATTCGAATTGCGTCAGTTTTTTGAAAAATACACTCGCTTTATGCAACCAATGCTGGGACGAAATTATACTCAATTTGTATTTTTTATTTTTTGTCTACGGTAAGTTTAAATTCGGTTTTTCCCATAATATCAAATAATATTTTTTAAATCACACACATTTGAATGAATATTAAAAATAAATAGACATGCAATGAGATTCGTGTATGCTATTTAAATTCCACCTGTAAGAGACTGTAAAATACCACAAAACAATTCTTCTTTGAACTTTTTCACGTATTATGTACCAAGAATGGAACCGAGTCGAAGCAAATTTACTCTCTTCTAAATATTAAAATTAATACGCCTTGCAGGGATCATGCAGACAAAAATTCTTAGAAACATTTCAAAACCATTTTAAATGTCTCATTTAATTTACCTTCCTCCAACAAATCCTTCCAATTTGAAAACACACATTTCAAAACACATCTAACTACTTCAGCACCTACTTGCTCAACATCCACAACAACCATTAAATTTCTAGGAATCCACGGAATAAATCCGTTTACTTTATGATATACCAAATGACAAAATTGATATTTTTCGATGATTTCGAAGAAATTACTTACCGTGCTGAAAGCAATATCTCGCGTCATACGCTTTCAAAACAGACAGATCCCAGAAAAAATATAAATACTGAAAATAATAGTGTTGGAGTCAATTGGCACCGTGCTCATTAACTGCTTCAACAAAATATCAATTCAAAAGTCAGCTTTATTCTCGAAATTAATTTGATATGTCACCTTAAAAATACCATAACATAAAAAGTTAATTACCTAAGGCAAGTTTTCCAAAGACATTTTTTATATTTATATTGCGCTTTACATCCAAGTGGACAGTAAATTTGAACAAACGCTATTGCAGTTAATAACTGAGCAGTGCTCACGACATACAGGTCATTTTAAGTAGAAGTTCTAGGAATCGTCCACAAAGTACGACACACTATACCCTTTTTCGAGGAATTCTTCAAAGGCATTTGCAAGGACTTCTCAGTCATTTTCCGAGAAGTGTTATTTCACTTGAAATGAAAATGTCGTAAGCAGGACTGCAATAGTAATTGAAAATTTTTGAAATTCATTAGGATTGAATTTAAATCTCTACAATATCTGCTGCTTTTAGCTTGTGAGAAGCTTTTAGTTAAAAAGTATCAATTCTATAAAAATTTAAAAGGGAGTGAAGGAGCTTAAAGTCTTAATGTGGCGTGGAGTGGATATTTATACATAAATACAAATACAAACATACGAGTATGAATCTGAAAAAAATTTATATGATTCTTCAAATACGTTCTATACTTGTACTCGTTTTTAAAGCACCCAAGTGGTATTGAGCATATAGTATAAGAGAATAAAATTGATGAATTAATTAAGTTTACGGTGGTGTTCGTCTACATTTCTCACAGTTTATTATTATTCAATACTCATAAATATTTTAGGTAAAAAATATGAATGGTATATGATATAACATTTATAATATATGTATAACATTACCAACTTTTAAAAAACTGCCCTGATTTCTCATTCATTCTGCACATCCTACAAGCATTATTTTTATTGTTCTTTGCAGAAGCGGTTTTTAAACTTTATGTAATCCTTAAGAAATAAGGTAATTAAATAAATTTCACCTCTTTTATGGAAAAATGTTAAAGAATTCACGAAAGCACTGTTCTTCATTAGGTGGATTAGTCTATTTTTTATAATTAAATTTTTCTTAAACCTTCATAAAGATGGTATTTCATTAAAATGTACAGAATACAACGCAATTGGAATAAACAGCATCAAATCTACTCTTACGATAAAATTTCCAAGGTTTTCTTGTGCGGTCGCCCAAAACCTCAAAAATCCCCATGCTCCCCGACACAATACTAATTTTGTTAATAAAGCTAATTGTGGAAATTTACACCTTGCCCGAACGAAAAAAGCTGGGCTCCCTCTATTTAATTACTACGACCGTAACCGGCAGATAAACAGTAATTAACAGCGGTGCCAATACTGGAGTGCTTAACAAACACCGGTTAGTATCGCTCGTCCCCAGCTAACTCGATAATGAAATGAAATTAAAAGCAGCCGAAAATTTTCTAACCGAGTTTCGAAGCGCTCGAGTGAGGCTGCGATGTTTGAACAAGGACTCTGCCCTGAGCCGCAGCCCTCTGCAGGGAGTCCTACACGAAGTAGGTCAGGTCAGGCGTGTACAGGATGGCGCACGGGTTGGGAGCTCCCCGCATGTGGGCCCCACTGCTCCCCCGGATCCTTCATCCTCTTTAGCGATAAGCGTTTTTCTATCACGCGGAAAGCGATTTCAAACTAAAACATTTTAACTCTTTTGTTTCCAGGAAAACCATCGAGAGTCATTCACCTGAGGAACATTCCAAATGAATCCAGCGAAGCAGAAGTTATACAGCTTGGAGTACCTTTTGGGCGAGTCACAAATGTCCTCGTTTTAAAGGGGAAAAATCAGGCGTTTCTGGAGATGGCTGACGAGGTCTCAGCCACTGCGATGGTTGCCTGCTTCACCAACAATCCACCACAAGTCCGCGGTCGCATCGTTTACGTGCAGTTCTCAAATCATCGCGAATTAAAGACAGATCAAAGCCACTCCATCGCGGTAAGTTTTGTAAGTTTTACAAATTCACACCGAATTGGTTAATAAATATAATTAATTGTAAAGCTTTATAACAAATATTTATGTATATGCATGAATTATATCGTCATATAATATATAGTAAAACAAAAAAAGTATTTGTCCTACATCTGGACTCACAAATTCCTAAATTAGGAATTTCCATTGAAGGCCTAAATAATCAATTTTTAGAAAATAATTTTTCAGTATAAAAGCCACCATAAATATTTATTTTATGAAGCAATATTTCAACTAGTTAAAACTGCATGACAGTAGAGAGGTCTAAATAAAGAATAATAAAAGTTATCGGCATGCAATTACTTGAAAAAGAAAAATAATTTTCATGAAGATTGACAAGGTGGAACTCGAAAACTACAAATTCAAGAGAGAGCCAATTCAGACAACATTTCTTGAAGGAAGAATTCACAACCTGACTCGTAACAGAACTAAAACCTTCCCATATGAATATGCAATCAATGAGAATGATCCGTAGTTAGATCGTGTATCAAAAATTTCCTAAAATTGTACCTTTATTGGACCGAAGAGCATAGTACAGCACAGCACTACCTATTGCATATATCAAAATTCACTATGCAACAATTCAGGATGGAAAAATGGGATGGCTATTCTGAAGGCGTGCCCCTCCCTTTCCTCTACACTTCACTGATTACATAATTGAAATCGAGTTTTCGATGCATGACTTAATTTCTTATGCAGACGGCATGGTGCCCTTGGGGATATTTTCTTTGAAATAGAACCTTTTAAGCAAACAAAGATGTTTATATGGTTGGCCTAACATTCCCTACAGTGTCGAGTTCCAAAGAACTTCCTGTATAGTGTAGCATGGGGATATTTTTGGTACAGAGGTATTGATTTTCAAATCTTCGTGCATAATTATACGCATAGTCTTCTCTATTTTATCAATGCACATACATAAATGCATAGCAAAATTGTTTTAAAGTTATAGCGAGCGAAAATAGCCAAGACACAGGATAATAATTTTAAACAGGTTTTTGACGCAATTTAAATTTTCTTAACTGGTGGACGTTGTCAGCATCTAAAAGATTATCTGATTCTCAGATAGATAAGTAAATGGTTGTTATGGTATAGACTTGGATAATCAAAAAGGATTCAAAAGTGTTTGTTATTAAAATAAAACAGATATCAAAAATTTAGTTCAAAACAAAATGTTTACCTCGGTTAGTCAAAATAAATCCACTTTGATAATGGCGAAACATTATATGCAAAACTCTTTAAAATTTCATTTGTTATTTTAAGGAATATATACACCCAGAAAAAAAACATTTAGAAATGAATAAAAATATATGTGAAAATAAAATAAAATGTATATAGAATTTAGTCAAAAGGCAAAGTATTTTACTTTTAAATGGAAACCCATTTTATTTTTTTAAACATATTTTGTATTTTAATTTAAGCTGCACATACATATGTATTTTTAAATATCAAATATAGTTGAAATTAAATGTTTAAAAACATTTAATTTTGAGAAAATAACTTTTATTTTTAAGTGAGAAAAGTAATTGTTTTTTCCTTCTTTTGATGCATTTTCTATATACATATCTATACATATGACAGTTTATTTTTACATAGTTGAAACATTTTAAAATAACATATGTATGCATTTGGTAAAATGAGCTAATAATATTTTAAGAAAATGAGATGATTTTACATTTAAAATTAAAATGGTGCAATATTAAATTATTACATGTTTCTTATTTGTTTTAAAATCTTGTTCTACGGTTTCAAATAAATTATATGTAAAAACGAAATGTTTGCCTTGTAGGTGAAAATAAAAACGCTGTCATTTAAAAACAAAATAGCATTTTTTTCTGAGTGATATTCAGTATATTTGTAGTATTACAACACCTAAAAAGTTTTTGAAATAAAATATCATCGGCATTATTATATATTTAAGGTTAATGCAGTTGACTATCACAAATAATGCAGATTTATATAAAACGAAAAGCTAATATGATTGGGAGAACTCTACATTAATATTAAATTAAAAACATAGTAATGCTTGCATTAGAATCAGATTTAGAAACATTGAATGACCCTCGCAACCACATTACATGCTCGAGGTCACATCCCTTCGCAAATCCCATCGGGCAATAAATTTTTTACATTTGCAAATTGTACTCAAGCCCTTGAGTATTATGAAAGCTTTAGTAGCCCCGCAGCCGCTGCCCTTTCGGGTGAATAAATCTTGTCCCCTGCAAAACCATCAGATTACCGGCGGTTGCATATTCCGCGATGCGCTGCTTGCACTGATTATTGTTTAACTTATCGCGAATATGTGAAAATACCGCAATAGAGTAATCAGCGGGCACGTAGAGCAGAGATCACGGCCCTAATAATGGTCATTATCACTCATACGAATTTGAAACTGCCATAAATTCAGCCCGCGTGAAAATTAATATTTATTTCGCGATGAGTCAAATGCATAAAAAATGCACAGTGCCGCAGGTACGACTTGCCCGCGACCCCCATTTATGTTGTTCGCATGATAATCTGATGGTTGCCCGTTTGGATGCAGTCTGGGCAGAGCGCAATGTTTTATGAAATATAATTCTTTCGCTAGGCCGACTAAGCTGGCTTAAAGCGAGTGCAGGCAACTTTAAGTTTTCACATGGCTGAAAGCGAATTTTAAAGCAGCTTGGACACAGATAGATTACATGAACCATAATACAAACATAAACCGGTTATTTACCGCAGGACAGGAAAGGGATCTGGACCGATGAGAGCGAGCATAATCCTTGATATACAAGTGCCATCCTTTCGCAGCAAAAGGTAAACATTTTCAATTTGTACATATATATGTATGTATGGATATATGCAAAACCGAGATTTAAGTTATGCCACAAATGATGCCACCAATAAATGGGTAACGCATCCTTTCTTGGTCTGCCGTAATCCATTATTCGAATACACGCTCCTGGCATTAAAAGGCTTCGACTAATCCAGCACCAGGTCCCCCTGCAAGGAGTTTTTCCTTGGAACCTTTTAACTACGCCACACCTCACTCGTAGAATTCCTCTGAGCATTAGTTTGTCATTTAAAATGTCTATTATTAAACTGAAGAACTCCTGGGCATTGCATTTAAAACTCATGCACGGCTTCATTAAAAGTTGATTGCAAGGAATCTCGGATAAAACTTTTGCGTCTCCATTTTCGATGAAATAGTTTCTGAATAGGAAGACCTTTGCAATTCACAAAAGCCTCAAAAAGTTCCTTCATGCGATTTTATTATGTGTTTGAAGGGCTCAAGTGTTAAACGTTTATGCTTATACTTACTTTTGTTAAAAGTTGTAAGGCGGATTTGACAGGGAAAGGACGCTAATCCTAATAGTCTCAATATTTTCGTTTCATCAGTTCGAGGTAGAACATGCTACAGCAGGTGAAGCACTTTTGTGCATGCTCAGTTCGTAAAGTCACATATGTACAAGTTGTTATAATCTGTAGCACTTTCTAGGATCTACAAATGTGACGAAATCTAAATTTTGATATTAATAATTTGGCTTAGCTCCACGACGATTTGGATCCCTTGTAAAGCACAATTCATTCAATGCTGTTTACTTTTACTTTAAGATGGTGGGCTTCTTGTAAAGCTCCCAAATTGCTAATTAGGGCGCCAAAGTCTTTAAAAGAGATACTACTTTACTTATGTTTTCACTTCATTCGTCCGCATAATCGCCTATATTTTTAGACTCTTCCAACAATGTCGATTTCATGTTGAAAAATACAGCCTTTTCTATTTCAAACCTACCGAACTATCTTTTGTTTATTGGTTATTTTGTAATTTCTGCGAATGGAAAAAGCTCTTTTTTCATTAATGTTTTTAAAAATATCCTTTTTTATATTAGTTATGTAATTCAGTGATTCTAAAATCCATTTATAGCGATTACAAAGTAATTTTCCTGGATTTGATGGTGTGTTGCTCTACAAAACAGGAGCATATATACATACATGGTGAAATTTGAACTACTCAAATATCGATAATATCGATATGCATTTGAACATTTCTGAGAAATAATAAAAATTCAAATGCAAAGTTGAGATGAGCATTTTTACCGAAAAATTATCATTTTCACCTCGGTGATTACGTTAACAAGCAAAATTTTCGCATCAGGAACAAGTTTGGTTTTTGGATCAGAGTAATCATTAAGCCATTTTGCTTCAAAATTGCGGAGGAATATGCGTTACAGTAAATGTTGTACACTGCCGTGCTATGGTAACTGATCATTTGTTACCTATATTCGACGATATGGACTTGGACAACTTTTACTTTCAACAGAAAGGCACACCGAGCCAAACCAAGCAATGTAACAATACATTTTTTGAGTGAAAAGTTTGAAAATCGCGTTATTAGCCGTTTTGATGATGTGCATTTGCCACCGCGTAATTGCGATTTAACTCCGTTGAACTACTATTTCTTGGAAGCAATTAAAAATAAGTGTTACGCTGACCATCCAGCAACGATTAAGACTCTCAAGGACGAAATTGTTGCAGCCAAGGAAGTCATTAGAATGAAATGGTCTTCTATAATTAACCGGAAGGATTGTACTTTCGAATAAAGAAAACCACATTAAAGACAAATTATTCATTGAAAATCATTGTAAAATCCAATTGGAAATTATAAATGGTCCACTCTGCACCATAGTAGAATTTAGTACTCAATGGAAAGATAGAAAGGTTTGGGAAACCGCAAAATTTATTTTTACTATGAGCTCTCTTTTTTTAAAAAAACCAACATTACATCAAAGTAACTGTTGTCCATACATCAATTGTTCATTATTTATTATTGCAGTAAATTCATATTTTAGTCTGAAAGCGTTCGCACAAAGAATCACAATAATATTATTGTGCAAACACTGTCACTTACTATAAAATATTATTACAGAGCGTGACTGCTCGGGGACATTAAAAACATCAAAATGAAACTGAACGATATAATTGAATAGGAAGGCGTCATGAATAATTAAAAGAGGGAAAAACAAAAACAAAACATTAAATATATTACGCTCGAAATATTAAAAGCAGTGAACGAAATATTCAATGGAGATTAAAATAAATAGTATACAAAACGATTTCCACTCATAAATCATTATTAATCCTGCCCGCCGTGCATGCAATTTACACTTATATCAATATTTAAAAATAAAAGCGCCCTCCACGTAGGCCTAAAATTGTGCCGATTATTAAACGGCAATATGTAACCACACGGAGTGAGTGATATGAGTGCATTTAACAATCTTGTTTATTTATTCGCTGGCAGTTACAATACGTTTTCCTTTTCGAGGTCAGCTGAAGAGGTAATGGATTTTGGATCAGTTCACAGTAAACCCTTATATGTTTGAGGGATTATCCTTTTTCGTTAAGCCTTTTCCACAGGCTATTTTTCCTTGCTGTTTGTTTATTATTATAATGCATATAAAATTAATGAAAGAAAATGTTAATCTATTGCACGCATTTGTGATTAAAATCAGTAGGGACATCAGCGGAAAAATTTATTGTGGAGGCTATGGTGGAATTCATTGAATAAAAAAATAAAGAAAGCATGCTAGAATTGCAAAATAAATAAATATAATCTTTTTCAACTACTTTATTTTATAATTCTCAAATTATGTAATACATGTCTTCAAATTTTGGATCATAGTTTGGTATTTACTAATAAAATAGTTAGCTCAAAAATTATACGTTTTATCGACGATTTTAAGATGCAGGATTTGTAATAGACTATCCGTCCTCCTTTTAATTTATTTAGAATAAAAATGTGGTCAAAAAAGATTTTTTCGAAATGTTGTATTGTTTCGCCACTGCAAACATTTTGAAAGAATTATAATTATAAATTATTTCTTTCTTTACATATGTATGTTTATAAAACAAAATAGCAATTAAAAATAATTTTTTTTTTTTTTGTTTCATAACATTTTTGTATCTTTAAATTTTGGTTGGACCTTCGCAAAAATAATAAGTGCATAGGTTTTAGTAAGGATATGAGAAATTTTCCACATAATTCTTAGTCAACATTTGAAATTAAGTATCTAAAGGCGTTTTTGTTACCTTAATGAAGCGTGTTTTTGGAAATGATTTAAAATAAGGTAACCTAAGCTAGTTTAACATGAGTATATTAGTTAGAACAACCTAGTTTAGTGTATGTATTGGTTAAACATTAAAATAAAACGCTGAAGTAGTAGGTGTCGAACAATCCAGCAATAACACTGATTATCCTTTCCAGAACGCATCAGCAGCTCTTCAAAATCAAACAGAGTTTCAAATACAGTCACCAGCAGCTGGGTCACCACTGCCGGTCTCCGGAACCACAGACCCCACATCACAGAGTGTTCAGAGCACCCAAGGAGGTCCAAACACCGTACTCAGGGTTATCGTAGAATCACTTTTGTATCCTGTCTCATTGGATATATTGCATCAAATTTTTGAACGATGCGGAAAAGTTCTAAAGATAGTAACATTTACAAAAAATAATTCATTCCAAGTAAGTGCAGGCGTCATGATCGATGAGAACCACCCCTGAGCGGATCCCTCCCTTCCCTTTTCAGGCCCTTATCCAATATTCGGACGCCCAGACAGCGCAGCAGGCGAAACGCATCCTCGACGGGCAGAACATCTACAGCGGATGCTGCACCCTCCGGATCGATAATAGCAAATTAACCGCTTTAAATGTTAAGTACAACAATGACAAATCGCGAGATTTTACAAATCCGTCGCTGCCCCCAGGGGAGCCCGGCGCTGACGTCATCCCGGGGGCCGGTGGACTCGTGAACACAAACGACCTGCTGCTCATTGCAGCGCGACAACGGCCAGCACTTACAGGTGATAAATTAGGTAACTCCATTTTCAGTTTCGTTTCTTTGTTTTTGGCGGCACTAATCCAGTGAACTTCTTAACTAATCTTAACTCTTTTACCTTTGTGTTAAGCCGCGGCAAGAAGAGTGTGCGATACCGAATGTTTTGCTCTGAGACGCCTCAGGCGCTTTCGTTGCTTTTTTGGCTACTACTGTAACAATTATTCGATTTTGCATCATAGTTTTTTACTTTATAACTAGCTTCAAATTTAGCAAAGCTTCATTCATCGAGAAACCAATGAACTTTAGGTCTGTGGCACGATAAAATTTTCATATTTAAGTTAATCTTTAGCAAATTGCGCGAAAATATAATAAAAAATTTAGTTGCGTACAGTCGTAGAGTATCTTAAAACTATTTAACTTAGCATCCGAATTTCAGTCAGAATCTTAATGTTTTTGTACGCTTGTCGAAAGGTTATTTTAACGAGAAGCGCATTTAAAATTTTAAATTTTACAATGACCTAACAAGCTCCTACCATTAGTAAGTTAACCAATATTACAAAATTTTATCTGAATTTTAATAGATTTGTTCTCAAATAGTTAAGCAACGAGATTTTATAAAATTCAATCCATTCCTTCGCTGTTTAAAAATGAATATATAATACTTAGTAATATATGTGTACCTATATAACTCAGAAATCTTCTTTTGGAGATAATCGAAACATTTCGAGTCTCCTTAGAGTATCGATGAATAAAATTTGTCGCATCATAAAACAACATCGTTGAGTAGTAAGTGTTTATTAAAGTACATATACCAAAGTGAAATGCAAAGAAACCCGTGCCGACTCTCTAAAGGTTACGATATTAATATTATATTGCTAAAATTTTCTTATAACAGCCACCGTTAATACGATGCATTTTTTGAGGTCTTAAGATGGATTTAACTCAAATTCAGAAGTTTATTTAAAGTCAGATGATAATATTTTTGTAAACACTTTTTTATGTTGCTTTTTTCCTTTTAAGCGGTCTATCTCTCGCTGAACTTAAACACAAAAGGATATAAACTTTTGATATTAAATAAAACTACATAGGTATTTGCCCATTTTTCTTGATGCCGCTCTCAAATATTTAGATAAACATAACTTAGTGAAGGTCTCTTTTTCTATTTCACAGTGCAGTGGACACACACATGTAAGATAGAAAAATTTAACATTTTATTATATTGTAAAAAAATTATTTATATAATCGTGTAATGTTAAATTCGTGATAATTATTTTTAATTGGATATATCGAATTTGCCACAGACCTTTTAAATAATGTTTTGGGCCTATTCCAACATCCGTCGCACTGTGTCAGTTTTATTGCATATTTCGAAATTTGTAATTCTAAAATCGGTACTTATTCGAAGCTGCTATCATCGGATTATGGAATATGCTTGATCGCTGCCTCAGAAAAATTAGGGTATTCTTGTTTGTCTGCACAAGTACCTAACAAATAAATATAGTCGCGGGATTCATAATAATTTTCGAACATATTTAATTTTGTTTTTGCTTTACTAATTAAATATTGTTTTTAAAATACAGTAACACGCGTATTTTTTTATCAAATGTATTTATAATATTTCAATTCGCCCCACAGTAAACGGCTTAGGTGCTCCTGGAGTGCTGCCCCCTTTTGCCTTGGGAATTGGAACACCCCTCACAGGGGGCTACAGCAGCGGAATTCCCAGTTTAGGTGCGTTCGCTCTAGCAAATACTGGTGCTCTGAGTTCGGCCACTCCAGCGTTACGCGGCTTCTCGAATGTTTTGCTCGTATCAAACCTTAATGAAGACGTAAGTAGAAACCCACTATTTTCCTAATTATTCAATAAAATAAAATAAACAAAAAATAACAAGCGCTTTATTAATACCATAATAGTGGAAGCTATTCGAAGTGCCCCCAAAAATCAAAAAACTATATTCCTTCAATGGGAGTTCGAATAGGTTCCCGCGTTCGAAGCTAAAAAAACTTTTGTTAAAAATATTTACCCTAAGCTTATTTTGAACTAAATTCATTTCTTTTTCGTTACTTTAGTGTGTTTTTTACATCTTCCTTTAAAAATTTATCTTTATCGTTTCACACACCAAAATAGAATTTTTAGGTAGTTCAGTGATCAATTTTATCAGATTTAATTAAAATTAAAAAACTTCTTTATATAATAGCTTAGATTCTTCTGCTACAATCATTCAGTCGATTAGCGTTACAATTCCAACAATATTGGCAGTCATTTGATTTATGAGAATATAAATAAAACAATTTATTGTATGTTTTTGGAGTTTTTGCAAATTAAATAGAATCTATAACACGCTACAAACATAATGATGAACTCTACATGGCATTTGAAAAGTATTAAATTTTAATGTATAACCGAGAAAATTATATTATAATTTCTTCGTGTTCGGGAAAGAGTTGAATGATTCGGTTTTACTTATTTTCTGGGATAAACCAAATTTTGAGGAAAAAAACGTTACACAATAATTAATTAACTTTTCAATATCTTATCAAAAGTAAAACTCGCTCTAATTACCTGAAAAGAATATATGTATGAATACGAGCCTTTCGTTCTAACAAAAGCAATTCGATTTCCCCTTGTAATTTACAAAAGACACAAATGAAAAATCAACACTTTTTAATTTTTTCATTACTATATTGGTTTATCATATAATAATTTATTGCTAATGAGCATAAAAACAAGCTTTTGGTTTGTGCAGCAATATATTTGACAAACGACAAGTAGTAATTGACCATGAATTATTTAACATCTATGTACATATGGTATTATCAGGGACCGAAAGAAGGTATTATTGTTGTTTTTTAAATGGAAAAATTGTTTTAATAAAAGTCGAAAAAAATCAGCAAAATGCACAAAGGGTTGATTAACTTGTACAGCATTTTTGTAGTATTATAATTGTTGACGGTAAAAGCTTCAATTTATATTAAAAATCCAATTAAGGCATCACAGCAGGTTAATTTAACTTGCGCTGTTGTCATACAATTTTTTCTATTTATTTTAACTATTTAAAAAACAAAGGAGTTACAAAATAGAACTCTTCAAAGGATGAAAATGAACTTGGTGGATTGCGACGATGTCTAAAGCTCGATAAATATTATCACAACACAAACTTAAATTTTTTCTGATTTATGACGAGGTCTATGTAATACTTTTGAAATTAACTAATAAATGTATCCGAATTCACTTGTGTTAGTAAAAAAGAAAGCAAGAATAAAATAAATTTTCTTTTTAACTACTTGATTGAAGAAATATATGTAATATCAATAATAAAGTTCTAAATCCTGAAATTTCAAATATTTCTGACACCTTGAGTCCTTGATTTATGTACATACATATATCAAAATTAGTAATATAAATAGCAGCGAAATTATTATCCTTTTAAATGACAAATTGAGATTAAAGATCGACAGTTTTATGAAACTAAATTACCTACTTACCTATTTTTCTGGTATGATGAAAGGATCGATAAACGAATTCAGTCTAGTCGACACTGTGCGTGGTAGCAACAGTCAAGCCAGACAAAAGACTATGATCTAGGTTCAATTTGTGAGCGGGGTGGAGACATTGTTACGAAGATTTCAGTTACCTACATTGCAACTGATTTCAGTGGGTCACGAACAAAGAGTTCTTTGATTAATTACCTAAAAGATGCCACGAATGGCGTAACGATAATGAAACGAATAAGACCCGACAATACAATTTGAACTAATGTGCTAATTGCTGCTGAACACAATGGAAGGCGAAAGAGTTAAATGCTCCTCAAAAAGTTCCATGAAAAATCCCTCCTATTCAGGAGATGCACTTAAAGGATAAAAAGGGAGACCAATTAAAAGGGAAAAGCTCGCAGCAATTTTGTTGCCGAATGGTTTTATCACTACTAAATTAAATCGCTCCGTCTCTCCAGGTTTTGTGGGGAATATTTATTAAAAAAGGAATTATAGCGACAATTTAGACGACGGCACGAACTATTTGTTTGTCTGTTTAATTTGTAATTTGAGAATACATCGGTTGCATAATTGCACTGAAAGCCATGGTTAAATACTAAAGGAACGGAAATAAACTGCTGCAAGTGAAACATCTCACGAATAACTAAGCTTGTTACTTGCTACTACTTGTAACTTGTAAAAAATTTAAGGACACTTTTCAATCTTTTTTAATATTTTAGTGACAAATTATATCGCCATTTACAAATATTTAATTTAATAAAGTCCTTGTTTTTGTCGACGCCTCTTGTAGTGGCAATTTTTCACTATCTCACACTATCTAGGCAATATATAAAATCCAGTATCGTTTACACTATTTTTTTATCACATTTTATCTTCTTTGAGGCCGCCTTTAATTTAAAACATTATTTAAAAAGGTTGTCATTCTTTAATATCATACACTTTGTAAGTTGCCAAAGTGCCTTCTTCTTACTCAAGCCTCACTTCCGCTGAAATTATTCCCGCCAGAAATACGTTATTTACACAGACTACGTACGCGGTATAGCCGTTCCTTTGCTATTTATTCATTGACTAAAAGGTTGGGAAGTAATTTAAATTGTGTCAGTGGTTGGGATCGTTATTATTTTACAAAACATTTGAATCACGGAAATTTGCTTTCATAATAACCTCAATGTCCGCAATATGATAAAATAAGTAGGTCATCTTTTTGTATTATGTTTGCCCTAACGTTTTATATACATGCATATATCATACAACCACGTATAAACAAAAATAAAATCAATGACTGCCAATATCTGTAGAATATTTAAACATACCTGGATACTAAAGTATTGCACTAAATAAAATAGAAAGGTTCGCACGCGTGATCATAAGCTCGACTAAACCATATTCTAATGATTTGTTTCGGCTGGATGGGATGTACTTTACGTCCTCTCCGAATGTTTCATCGGAAAAAAAATATTCCATTTGACAGTATAAAACCTCAAAATCCTCTCAATCCCTAAAATACAATTTTGCCATAAAACAAACCAGCAAAAAGGGGACACACATTAAAACAAAAAGCAAAAATCCATCCCAGAAGATTATCCTGTTTCACGCGCAACTACATAATGTATGTTATGTAGATATTTTACACGAGATATGTTCCTGTAAAGACCCTAGTTTCCCATTTGTTTATTTCGACAGTTTTCTCTGTTTTAATATTTTATAAGCGACGAAAGACATAAACTCTGCTAACTGACTTTCTTTTTCTCTTTTCTGTAGATGGTCACGCCTGATGCTCTATTTACCCTCTTTGGTACGTCTGCACATTTTATTACTATTTATTGAATTTAATATTTTAAACATTTTATATTTTACATAACTACTATACTCAATTAACTGAATCCTACTCGTCAATCTTGTTTCACCTTCAAACGTTTGTTTATTATTTTTATCATTTCATTTCGTTTGCCATCTCATAACTAAATAATTTTTCGTGAGTGTCATCATCATTCAGTCAATAAACCTCCGCCTCTATTTTGCTTTAGATAAAACCTTCAAATCTGCGTATTCTGTTCAATCGAAGCAAAATAGTTGCATCTATTTTTTTGTACATTCGACCTTTATCATCTGCGTGTACATATCTCCTCTCTGTGTGTGTTCGTCGTCGTTTTCATTATTATTTGTTAGTACAAATTCAATCAGCGACAATAATAAAGAATCATAAAATGTGTGAATTTATATAATATGTGTATCCGCGTGTGTTTATGGCTTTCGCATGTGCATTCGTAGAAACGTTTTTGTTTCTCTGTTCGTACTATCAGCTGGTGCTGATAGTTTAATAAAAATAATTCTGGTATACGTTGCATTTGGGAATGTTATTAGTAATATTTATCTCGCTTCCGTTTTATTGTTGGCCATTCTTTTGATTGAGTACTTCACGTGATAGAAGTATGAAGTTATGAGGCCATTTAATACATTCAATTCTAATTCATAAGTTATTACTAGATACAAAAAAATATATAAAATTTTATTTTTTCGTGCTTGAAAACATTTTAAATGCAATTTTAAAAATATCAGGAAACTTTTTTTTATTTATTATGCTTACTTATATGTATATCGTCATGTATTTATTACCGACTTTCAACTGAATAAGCATGATAATATGATGGCACTGCAAATAACGTCAAAATAAAATTGGAACCAAAATGAAAATCTTTGAGGCAATTAAAAACCGAAATTAAAAGAACCTGATTTGAAGTGAACTATTATAATAAAACATAACCCAAACAAAACTCACTATCTTGTTATTGAAAATGGGAAACGTTAAAGTGAAATGATTATTATAGTATTATTTAGCACATATTTAACAGTACATGTGTTAACTCTACATTAGAATATAATAGAATGTTATATAAACTCTTTAAAATCTGGCCGTATTTTACTCAAAACAAGATCTTGTAACTTAAGCAGTTATTGAAATTGTTGAAATTATTGTAATCGTAAAAGAATTTAAATTTATTCTCATGTACCTACTGTTTTTAGGTACAGGTATAACAAAAATTCCTAAAAGTCTTTTTTCGTGTAATGTACCTACGATAGTTATTAATTATTATTAATAATTTTCGAACAGTAAGGCTTCAAGTATTAGCGTAGATAGCCCTAACGAGGCACTTTCATTCTGAAATATGGTTGGAGAATGCAAAAATAAATTTTGCACTAATTATAATATTTACAACCAATTGCTGACTCAGCCGGATAAAGCTTCACGCAGGACGAAGCAATAACAGTAAAGAAAGTGTGATAAAGGAGCGAAATTGAAGAAAACGGCGCCAATTCGAATATTGTAAAACTTGCCATTACTGGAGTGCATAAAAGTATTTATGATCAATAATTCATTTGAATAAGAGCCCAATAAACCTAGAAATAGCGAAAGTAGAAGCGAGGGGAGCAGGACGACTGCCTCAAGAAGCTCCACCGGTGCACAAAGAAGCATCGGATGAAGCGCCTTAAGATTATATCCAGATTGTATATGGCAATATCGATTCAAAGTGGTCCCCGAGGAGCCATCATGTAAATCTAACATGCTGAGTATGTAAATATCAAATTGACTGCGAATTCTGAATTGTTATGCGATATACATACATAATCCAGGTATATACTAATCGCACAGGTCCACACCTTCCACGTTATGGCCCAATTCTACTTGGATTTGGTGGATAACAAACATTTCGCCGGTGTGAGGTGTGCGCCAAGACGTGCCGTCCCGATGGAGGAGCAACGGCTCAGATAAATGCGCCTAGCCAGCTGAATGAGACTGATGCACATATAGCATAGTTATTGATATTAACTTTTTACGATCGGAAACTAATAAATATTTATGATTTTGTAAAGCTCAATAGCTTTTGCCCTCTCGTCTGCCAGAACCGTATGTATGTTTCAGAATCGGCTTGCCTAGGGACATACGTGCCCTCAGGTGAGGCAGCTTTCCGAAAATTGACCAAACGACAATTTTCGAAGCGATGATGCTAATGTCAGCTACGTATGTTTCCTGATGGTTTCTGCTCCTTTCCCAGAGGATACCTTCAGCTTCAGACCAAATACGGAAAATTGCTTTGAGGCATCCGCCCAAAGCGAAAGGGCTTTCCACACAATTTGATAAATCAACTTCAGTCAAAATATTTATAATATTAGACGAGATAGTTTGCATTATGCTTCATGAGCACTTATGAGCAAAGCAAAAAACAAAATATACTTAGTTAAATTCGGATCCAGAAAATTTAATTGATGAATTTTGGATGATATGGTTATTACTGATAACCTCGACCCTCATGTACTGAATGTATTAGTGTTAGTTTAATTGTATTTTTCATCTTTGCAATACAACAGAAATTTCGGAAAACACAGCATGTGTTGAACAATCCCAGGGTTCGGTTCCCTTAGGACCTCAGTCGAAAAATATCAACTGGACATTACATATTTCGGTTGGCGTTGATTTTTTACTCGATTATGTTGAAAATTCAAGTATAACTTCAACAATAAATTGCCTAAATCGTAATATAAATTGTTGGTGCCTTTGAGAGGAGTTTTGTCTCATAAAGTAAAAAGATTGAAGTGTATACTTAAGTAAATCTATATTAAAAGAGTCTTTTATGCTTAACACTTCACACATTGAAAGCACACTGTTCTTGAGTTTCACGATTGAAAAAGATATTAATAGGAAATCATTCAAAAACACAATAAAGATAAAATAAAAGCAGCTTTACAGAATAAGAGGCTGGTTGAATTTTTGATTTCAGTAGAGCAAAACAGACGTAATCATTTCATCAATCCGACGGTGTACTTTAATTATTTTCAATTTTCAATCGAATTTAGAGAACCCATCCAACGTGTCACATATATACATATAAACAGAATAATATTGAGTACAAAGGGCATGACATGAATAAAGTATCAATTGAGCATGCAAATTTTTTGTAATTTAATTAAAATTAGCTTTTTCATGTTGTTCAAGTTATATTTTTAGAATTAAAGATGTCAATAAATAATCTGAGGATATTTTTAATTCAAAATACAATTTTTCATGTGTTAACTTTTTAAAACAATTTTTAATAGTTGTGGCAAAATATTTTTTTATTACATTTTATGTATGTATGTACATGGAAATGTCTCTTCATGTAAATGCTAATTTCATTTTTTCTGTTATTAATTTATGTGAACTATTTCTTGTTTATATTCCTGCAGGAGTGTACGGCGATGTGCAACGTGTGAAAATTTTGTACAATAAAAAGGATTCAGCCCTTATACAAATGGCCGAACCACAGCAAGCCTATTTAGGTGAGTATTAATTTTTATAAGGTTTAGTTACAAAATGGTAGAATTAGAAGTTATTCAACGTGTATTCAAAATGTGGTGGCTGGGACGAACGGAAAAGGGTCTCAATTCCTCTACAGTATACAAATAAATTTTTAATTTCAAATGAATGCACAGGACCCTTAATTAATGCAATTCTCTTTTTGACAGAAGGAAAAGTGGCATTCCGTAATATTTTTTTCGAGCAAGGAGAATTCGTTATTAATCAAAATAACTACAGAATGGGAAATATAAATTCTTCATTCTGATAAATTAATATTAAAATAATCCGCATTCTTTAACAACTCTGACTGAACTTTTCACTGAATTACTCCCTAGGAATAATGTATTTAAACTATTTTTTTTAAATAGCTTTCGACAAACCCAATAAACTGGCATTATTAGTATAATTTGTGAAAAAGATGGCGGTAGCCGCAGTGGCTCTGTGTCCTCTCGTCGATAAATGGAAAGACAAACGCATTTCCTTGCATGAATTGAACTCGAAAATGATCCTTTGATGCCGGAGATACTATCATTAGTTCTCAAGTGAACCTGAGCAGAATAAAGGGTAATTTGAGGGAGAGCATCGCAGCTTCTGATCCTATTTAAAGCACCAACAAATACCTTGAGAGGTAATCAATCATCCAATCTTTTCAGGGAGTCTCTTTATATCTCAAAGGCATGTCCCTGGAGCTGACGGGGCTCCTCGGGAAAGCAACAAGTGCCTGTAAAACGTAGATGCTCCATGAATGGAATGAAAATTCTCTTCCCAGAGCTAGGCCTACTTTGAGATTTGCTATTTTCCGGTGTGGGGTAAAGTTTATTCTATCATGAGTGAAACAATTCGAAAAGCATAAAATTTCATTAAAGTGGTATTTTGCTGGCTTATGCTAAACACAAGGGGATACGTTCATATTTGAGAATCTCCTTCTCTACGGAGAATGTTTTCTTGCTACTCCTTCGTAAATATCCTCGAGTGCTAGTTGTTCTTTGCCCTTATCTCATGCTCCTTGCAACTTATTCAATTTATAAGCCGGATGAGAAACAACTCTTTTCGAATTTTACATAAATTGAAGAAATTAAATTGTATTTGTTCCATTTCGGCTGCGGCTACAAATACGAAATTTGTTATATTTCTGATTTACGAAGTGCACTATTTTGCAAACACAAATTATAGGGGCAGAAAAATATTAACTTCTCGCATTGCTGCAGCCTCGGACATCGGTTATTTTTTATTTTATTGTTATATATTTTGTTATTGTTTTTGGCTAAAATTAAGCATTTGAAGTCACTAAGCATCACCCTCTTATTGTTTTAGAGTAATTATATTAACAATTCACACTTGCACATATCTTAAAATAATAGTAATCCCTTTAATCAAAATATATACTCTGAAAATAACTTTAAAATTTCCATCGCCACTATATTTCATCAAGAAGACTTAAATTTAAAGAAAAACGTCGAAGAAAATTTAAAAAGGTGTTCTTTAATAAAATTACAGCAAGTAATTTCAGTTTAATTTCCATACTTAATAATCATATAAAAAACACCTACAATGAAATTGCTGTAGTAATCTGATTAGCCACAGTGATTTAATAACCTCTCAGTTTTTCTTGCGGCAATTGTTATCGCTTTTGTATATACATAATTGGGTTTTATTTGCATTCTCTTTTAGTGGAATAAAATACGAAAACTTTCTTGATAAGCAAAGGTAAAAATTAGTTATAGTTTAAAATAGTAAACAGACTCAGCTTTTAGTGTACTAATTCGTTTAGTGTTATTTGACCTTTAAACAAATATCACATAAATTTGAATAACTCAAAGGTGATTTCGAGTAATATTAAATAAAATATTTATTCGTTCAATACATAGTTATAACTACTCACATAATTCGCGGTATTAAGAGGCACTTTTCCCAGATCATTGCTGTAAAATGGATTTTGAAACTGCAATCAATATGTATAGCGTGGGTTCAATAAAGTTACTGAAATTGTGGTAATTTTAATAAATAACTAGGTCAGTACCTAATTAAAAATATTCTACTCTGCAGTTAGGATTCCCTTGTTGATGATACCTACTGAAATATTTGACTACAAACAGGCAGTTCTATCCGACTGCAGTAAAATTCAAAATGTTATAATTGAAAAAAGGAAATGCATGGAAAGGCCCTCGTACTGCTCATCGTACCTTCACAAGCCATCAGAAAAAGTTTACCTCCTAAATGATCATCAATCGGAACGTAATTAAACGAATAACTCAAGTGTGCACGAGTAATTTAATTCGAAAGTGGAATGATATTAAAGCGCAATACATTTATATTTACCTCTTTTAAATACGATGAAATTAAGACATTGAGAGCATTTTGCAATTTTTTATTTTTGTTTATTCAAAAATCAAAAGGCAAGCATGGGAATATACCTGACTTCGTGCAATGGGAAAGAGAAGTGGCTTTTTTTTTATCAGGAGTCCTTTTCCCTTTTTTATATAAAATTTCCCTTTAAAATTATATTAGCGTTCGTTAAATCGCGCTCCTCTCTGAAAAATTTTATGCAAATATAGTTGATCCGATTGCAGCAAAAATAAACAGCGAAACACTCCATGAGGGAAGATAAACTCCATTAAAATAATAATTCAATGCACGCGGTATGTGGGGCTGAGGAGCTGTCGCGCGAGAAGGAAGTGGCGGAAAAGTCCTACAATATCATTGGAATATTAATTCACGCTCTCTATCGACGTTAAAGTCGATGAAAAGGATACTTGCGGACTGTAGGACTTCTCGGATGGTTTCCTTTTTTAACGACTTTCAAATTCTTTAAATAAACAACTTTCCTCACATATAACTTTGAGTAGGAGAATTTTTGTGACTTTAGTAGGAGTGAAATTTCATACCACCCCAAAGCAACCCCATTTTCCTAGAGAGCCGTAGAATCACTCTACAGCCCTTTTCGGCGTTATTTATTCATATTTCAATTTTTGGCTCGTACGATTTCGCGAAAACGAAGGAGGAAAAAGGATTTGTGTTTGCTTGAATTGAATTTTACGTGACATATATGGTCTCTGCGCGCGATTTAAACGAATTCTACTATGAATAAATTAATTACATTCAAACGCAAAATTATATATCTGGGTAATTTAAATCATTCGACCAGGCTTCTCGCTGGTATTTCCAAGGAAAATGGGGTGCATATTTAAGAGAGAGAAGAAATTATTTTTTTATTTTTAATAAATCTCTTTCGACTGACGGTTAGTGAATAATCTACGTGTTTCTATTGTATGCCGTGTCAAACAGATCCAAAGCAAACGTTAATAACTTCAAAGTTGATCATAATATGGCTCCTTTCAAATTAAGAATTAATTCAGTAGACTATATAATTAGTAAATTTATTAAGTCCATGTTAAATGTTCAATTATCACATCTATTTTTGGAATCCATTACTATCAACTTCAGATATTTTCTACCAGCACAAAATTTAGAATTGTGCTAAATAAACGATGAACTAAAACGGAGGCAAATGCCAACTGTGGCAACTAGAAAATCTCTCCAGGAGACCTATGAATTTTTTGTATTTTCTCGACTCTTCGTCTTTTGCACTGCAGCCAGGAACAATCCTGGATCAATAAGTATATATCTTGCTCCTTGACAACTGAAATGCAGACCCTTAGCAAGACCCTTCCTTCTCTAGGCGGAGGATGCTAAATTATTTACATTTTGCAGTGCTGAATTTCAACGTTTCGTCCAGTCACCAGTAAACTTAGCATGCATAAACTTCCACTGTGCGAAGGCTGCTCAACGTGGAAAAGGCCACAGAGCAGCAGAACACCTGACGGGCTTGCAAATAGAGTGATAAATTTATCTATATTTACATTACGTTTTTCCCTCTTGTTCCCAACAGCTATGAATCACCTGGATAAATTACGTTTGTGGGGTAAATCGATACGCGTTATGGCGAGCAAACACCAGGCGGTTCAGCTGCCGAAAGAAGGACAACCGGACGCCGGACTAACCCGTGATTACTCGCAAAACCCCCTGCACCGATTCAAGAAGCCTGGCAGCAAGAACTACCAGAACATCTACCCACCATCGGCAACATTGCATTTAAGTAACATTCCGTAAGTATCGCCCACCTCACTAATTTTAGAGCATTAGAGTAAAGTGCATCCGAACCACCAGAAAGGACCTGATCCGATCAGGATAATGACGAGCTCGTTTGTTTAAAGTCGGGCGTCGCCACTTAAATCACTAAAGGAATTCGGTCGATTGCTCTCCGCCAAGTTTCCGAACCCAAAAGGGTCCACTCGACGTTGTTTGAAAACTGGTCGAAGTTGCATTGGGATAGGTCCCACTGTGTCCTGTCGAAATTCTCGATCACACTTAACGCCCATATTGTGGAAGTTTGCAAAAAGAGGCAGCGTAACTGGAGCAGAAACTGAAAATGTCCTTAAAACTTTTCGCATTTCCCCCGAACCCCACTCATAGTGGGAGCCAGGCGTTTCTGTTTCTGCTGGGAGCATTTCAAAAACGCTCCCAAGGTGGTGTCTCAAAAGCGCACAAAATACAATTAATTTTGTCTAAAACAGCGGGGAAAAGCTACGGATATTTTTTGCTTCGCTCCTTGTACTGGGTGCAAGAAAAGTGAAAACCATTAGGGGTCCTGGAAATCATAAAAGACTCCTGGTGCAAGGAGCTCCGGGTGGAAGATTCCATTGTTATGAGTTATTTGGTCATTAGAAATTTCTGTGATGAGGTCCTATTTAATATCACAGTGAACGTTCGTCGTAGTGTGTACGAAAAACCACCGTGTTTATTAATTGATCAATTAATCACCTTTCAGACAAACCTTTCTCTTTAATGAGTGATAACTATTTGGGGTGAATTTGAACATAAATTAATAAATGCGGTTTATTGAGAGCAGTAATTGCTTTATCGAACGCCTGTAAATTCACTATTAATCACTCATCGTTTGTTTGGTTATCAAATCTTAAAAAACAACCGGAAAGCAGAAATGGGCGTTTGTAGCTTTTACAAATATCATAATACGTTGTTTTACTTTTCACTTGATTATTGATTTCAATTCATTGAAATTAAAGAGAACATTTATTTTCAATTTAGGTATGAGCAAACGTTTATTTAGACTTAGAAATACATTGTGAGTAGATACTCATAAGTGATTAATATTTCTGATATTTTTATAAACTGGCATATTTTAGAAAGGCAGTTATATTTACTTACATATGTATGCACAATTCTAAGTACATATACATACATATCTACACAATTTTACTAATTTTTTTATTGAAAGAATTTTGTCTGAAAGGCGGCAAATCCGCGAAAATAAAATGTCTAACATTTTTGAAATGTTAGACAATTTATTTTCACATATCACAGTTGCTTACCTACTGTAGACTAACTAAAGCGCATCGATGTTTAACTGCTAGATTTAAGAATAAGCATTTTAATAAGATCAAAGGGAACAATCAAAGCAATAACGTCTGGTGAACATTCTGACAATTTTCGCGATTTTCCGAACAAACAATTAATTTTCGCAATCTTAGAAATTTAATCAAAGGAATATAAGAAAAAAGCATTAATATAATCTTAAGAACTTTTCTCTTTTACTCAATTTCCTTATGTATGATCTTGGAAACAACAGCCTCGGGTGCGGAGAAATGCCTAGAAAATACCTATCAAAGCATAAAAATATGCTCCCGCATTTCAATTGTTCTAGGAAAATATGCTACCTTATTAGCGAGAAGGAGCCATGCTCAAGTTATTTATGTACATTTATAATGCTGAAATTATTTAATTTTTATTGCGATGCCTAAGGAAGCGTTTTGTGGGTAAATTTTCCGTTCTCATAAAAAGTAACTTTCATTTCTCGCGACGGTAGGTTTTATTTGTTTTGAAGCATCGGCGATTTAATTTATTTTTTCTTACGGGTGAGAGAAATATAAATAAAAATTTCGCTTGTAACGGATAAAAAATTGAGAGAGATCTGTTTTCATTTCAACCTAACTAACTAAAACTTGAATTTAAATTTGCAAAAAATATTAAATACTAAATATTGAATATGTACAAAGAAGTAGATTTAATTCGTAGTTTTTATTTCAACATTTATAAAAGTTTGTTTTTTAGTACTCTGCACAAAGGGGTGCACAATTTTAACAATCATCCCAGAGACAATTTTATTTTGCTAAATTTAATAAATCAAATTTAAATCCAATTTTTGTATATATACAGTATACATGCAAGCATCACTTCCTTGGAATTACATTTTTTGATTATTTTATTATTTCACAAAATTAATACCAATTTTTCAAAAGTGTAAAGTGATACTTAAATAAAATTTTCTAACTTATCTGTAACTCCGTTTTAAACAGGCATACGCCAGTTAGGATCTTAAATCATTATTTTTTCTACGAGATTATTTAATTGTATGCAACTTGAGATGAGATAATTTAATTGTACTTTACATTTTAGCTCTTGTTTTAAAAACCCTATAACTATGATGAATACTTTTGATTTTCAGATTCAATAAGATCTCTACACCGATTGTAAAATAAAACCTAAAACAATTTGCTATCTATATTTAAAAAAATTAATTTATGTCATCTCTTTATAGCTCATCTTGTACAGAAGAAGATATCAAAGAATCCTTCACGAAAAATGACTTCGAAGTAAAAGCATTCAAATTTTTTCCGTAAGCGTTATCTAAATCTTAGTTAAAAATATACGTAAAATTTTAACAAAACTATTTATGCACCAGGAGGGACCGCAAAATGGCGCTGCTTCAACTCGCGTCAGTGGAGGAAGCTGTCCTGGCGCTAATTAAAATGCACAACCACCAGCTGTCCGAATCGAATCATTTACGCGTAAGCTTCTCGAAGTCAAATATTTAAGTGATACAATCGCACAGACATTCAGCAATTATTATTAATTACTACTATTAATAATAAAGGTAACGCCTAATGTAAGAAGACAATTTAGTTTTACGCTGAGACAAGGACAAAGTTTAAGTTAGACACAAAGCAGACATTAAGTAAATGAAGCCTAAGCTTGAGTCGCAAATTTTGAAGGAGAGGGACAAATAAGGAGTTTTTGACCGATTTTAACGATAACCAGTAGACGTAGGCGGATAAATGGTTACACAAAACAGAAAAAAAAAACGTTAATTATCCCATCGAAGCAAGATCAGAGTTTATCTTGGTATTGACGTACACAACTAAGTAGAGAAAAAAATAGCAACAAAAGCTGCAGAGTACGCATTAGCAACAAACCCATTCTAACTCATTCGGTTCGATCTTGGCAATTCGTTAGAAGCTTCTGCTTGTAGTTATTAAAAACGCGCTCTGGAGGACGTCGACGGAGGAAAGTGCATTCGATTTACCCCACACCGAAACTGCCCCATATCAATTGAAACATATTAGGTGAAAGCAAAATGGTAAAAATGTGCGTAGAGACGACCATGTTGTATTTTTGGTTTTTACAATATTTTCCTTATTTCAACTAACAAGCGCTTTTGTATAAAACATGGGATCATTGAAACGAGTTTCAAAAACTCCACATATCGGGGTAAGATACAAACAATCAATGGCGTAAGGGGGGAGCGGGAGAGGGTTAACTGATTTTTATAAGTTCATTTTCAGTTTTCATGTTGTTAAAAGTATAGGTGGCATTCAGACATTCTATTTTATTAAAATATGCCGGACAAGCGAACCGCTATACTAGAAAAATTTTAAGCATTTGTTTTTTTATTGCAATTGTTTGTTGAATTTAATAACCAAATATATTTAAAAATAAAAAGTAAATCAAGCTGCTGGAATCTGGGTTAATGTTCCTATCGCGCATTTTTCGCGACTATAAGCTCAAAATTTTTGTGACAATAGAAAATAAGCCTATAATCATGCCGAGCCGAAAAAAAAGGCTTTATTTTATTGTATGTATTTTTCGAGTTTTATTTTATTTGTTACTTAGAGCAACGCATAGATGAAGAAAAACAAATAACATGTTCCAGCCTTTAAGACAGAACCCGAATTTAAAAGCATTGTGTAACATTATTCTTGCAAAGGTGTTTCATCGCATTTTGCTTGTTTCTTTAACATAATTTCGCTCGAATTAAATTTTTAAACTACTAACATAAAAACAAGACTAGAACTAAAATAATTTAAGCATGCTTCGTCTACGATTAACGATTGCTATCGTTTAACTATTTTTAACAAAAACTGTTTTTAATTACCAAAATATTTTATATTGCAATAATACAATGAATTACATCAAGTAATATTTGGTAAGTAGCCAGTTATTTTAGCATTTTATTTTAATCATATTTTGCAAATACGTCTTAAATTATATGGACAAAAATCTAAGAATTTAGAAGTGGACATCTACAATTAAACTGGCAATATGATGAAATTTTCATCTTACTTTACACCTGCACTTACTTAAGCTTTTAATGAGTCGCATAGGAACATCAGATATGAGTTGATGTTCTTCGATTACATATTTCTTGCAATATTCATACATTTTTAAATTTTATTCCGACATTATGTTGAATTCTCAGACATCGATTCTATAAGAAAACTTATTATGAAATCGATTTTTCCACATTTCTACAGATATACATCTCATCACAATTCTTAACTACATAAGAAATAAAATTTTAAAAACGTTGAAATTACCTTTGGAAGGTTTTTTAAAAAACTACTTCAAGCAGTCGAAACTTTACAACTTTTTTATTATATAATATATTAATTGACAATCAGTTTCCATTTCTTCGGTTGTATTATTTATTTACTGTCACAATAAAAATACGGTTTAAATTAAAGTAAAATCATAAGTGCACTTCATAGAGCACGTCATCTACCTAATTTGCGGTTTCAATTTATTCCGTCTAGTAATTTATGAACGCAAAAAATCGCAATGGACTCAATTAAACTGAGGAAGAGTACGAATAGCAGTTTTTTTTTTATTAAAAGTCAAAACAATTTCAAAAACTGAATGCGGTTTAGGAAAACAAATAATTTTAATGATTTGTAGATATGTGTAAAGTTACGCTATTGATATGATATTTTAGTTTTTGTGGGATAGCAATGTATTTAATTATGGTTTATATTTTAATGCTGCTGGCTTCCCAGACCCAATTGTGGATTGTGAAATTGTACATTAAAAAGGTCATATGTTGAATATGTTTGTTTATGTATGACCTTTGGCGCAGAATGCGTTCTGTAAAATTGTTTATTAATGTGTCTTGATTGCTTCCCTAATGCAACACGAATTAACTGAAACCAGAATATATTAGACAATTAATTAGGTCATATAAAAAGCGTATATTTATTTATGTGCCTAGTAAAATTTTATAAACCATTTTTAACTTTATTAAAAGGTATTACTAAAAACAGCGACCTCCGCAATAAGGACTATGAAAAAGAATCGCAAGCTTTGAAATTGAAATAAACAGCTGCCCAGTTATTTCATTAGTTTAACATAATAGTCCCCATAATGCAAAGATGTTACTTTAAAATTGGCTTAGGTAGCTGCAGAGAATTATTGTTTTAAATATTAAACTGGCGCAAAGCCATTGTATGCCATAAAATTCAGTGACTTGAACTAAGAACTACCACTTTCTGTTATTGAAATAAAACACATGAATCTCCGGCGCAATGCATTCAAACTCATAAAAAGTAATTGCGTGTTCTAAACTCGAATATTTCGTAACCGCAGAAACATTTTCCTTGTTTGGTTAACTTTTCACAGCCTCACCGCATGTTAAGTATCTTAAAAGCGATAAAACACCCCTGCAACTTTACAAAATATGTTACATGCCATTTCAACCTTAGCTGCTTTTGTTATATCTTTTATAAATACCACAAGGATTGGTAAACACGTGACTTTAGCGAGGAGCTATTAAGCAACATATTGAACAAAAAAAAAAAAAATGAAAACTGAAAATCTAAAGAGGGTCCAAGTTTTTTCTATATATCGTAAAAGTGATATTAAAATATATATAAAAACTATATATATACAAGCAGACTTTCCCTTTCCCCCCTTATCATCGTCAAGCATTTGCTAAAATTATTACAAAAGAAGAGCAATCATATTATACATAAATAATTATATAAAGAATATTCTTATAAAAAATTTTTGCAAACAAAGGAAATTCTTATAAATTTCTTAGTTCATATTTTAAAGAGTTTGTTGTTATAGAAGAACACAAGAGTAATGATAAAAAATATTATTATTATTAAAATACTATAAAAGCTGAATAAGCAGAAGAGACAGGATGAGATGAAAGTGAACCAGGCAAGTTTACACTTAGAATAAGTTTTTTTATGTATATGTATAAAAGAAGGGTTATTATTATAATTATTATTGCATACTTTATTACGATGGTAGTTTACATAAATTTACTTTTGTTAGAATGTTGTTCGTTTAATGAATCGATAATAGGTCACCTAATTTTAATGCCCAGTTAAGATTACAAATCTCGAGGTTTCTTTGAATGTTTCGAATAGCACCTCCGTTGTTTTAAGTTAAAACTCTACGAGTATTCCTCAAGGTCTATTCTTTTTCTAGTACCTATAACTTATTACTTAAGCAGCACAATTCAAATTTCTGCAACAAAAGCACATTTACAGAATTTTTACAAGTTCAATTCTAAGAGCACATGTCTAATGATGAAAAATATGAAAGAAAAAAAAAATCAATTTATTTTTACAATGCAATCTTCATTTTGTTCTTATTGTCTTTTACGTTATTCACTCACATTGTCAAGTGGTTTACAAGAAATGAATAATTACATATTCATATATATTAAAGAAAAATGTGAAAAACAACAAATTGTGTTGAACACTTACAAAAATCAACACGAACAATTTATTCGAACTAATGATAAAAGGGGGAGACTCTAAGAGAAGAGGAACAAGGCAACTAATTATTTTACAAAGAAAAAACAGTGGGACAGCATTAATTTAGAAATTAAGGATGAAACAAACAGATTATAACTATACACAATAAATGAAAATTAATATCGGTAAAACAGAGTATATTACAGATACTATCATTATATTCAATAACAATAAGATGTGAACTAATAGAACTAAAGTCATCATAAAAATCGGCCAGAATGCAGCAACACGAACGTAAATCTAATCCGAGCTAAAAAATACGGGAAATGTGTACGTAGAAATATTCCAGTATTTAAAAAAAAATGATAACGAAGCAAACCTATTCAAAATAAAATTATATATAGTTTAATAGTTAAAGTGTACGCTAATGAAGAGCAATTTACGAATATGATTCAAATCGATATCGTTTGATTGATGCGAAAAAGTGAAGAGAAGAAGACGCAAAAGCAATTATTAACAAGAAAAGTAGAAGAAATCTCATCTTTTGACGCACTTTTTACCTACCCAGTAGCATATTATATCTTATACCGTACGTTCTTAGTATTTCGTTTCGATTCCATTTCTTCATAGTTTCTAATGTCAATTCAATATTGTCTGTTTAAATTTCTGCGATAATAATTACGAAATAAATGTTTAATTTAAAAAAACAACATTTCTTTTTATTTTCAAATTATACTTTTATTTTAGGTGTATACGTCTCTTGTTGGGAAGTAACAATTTATTTTATTTTTATTTTATATTGGTTGGACTAACATTTGTTATCCAATAAGACAGAAATTGTAAAAAAAGCCTTACTAGTTCTTTTGGAATATTACGATTTTTGGGTTGTTATTAATAATTATTACTACAACTAATGCCAACTTACGTTATCTTTTAAGTTTCAGAATTTACATATTACATCATTTTCCATCAGCCTGTTGACAAAATAAATATTTTATGTATTAACTATATTACTGAAATTTGAACTATTGTACCTAATTATTCAGCTGTAAACCAAAATAAAATCAAATCGCGATGAGACAATAAGCTGAAAATAACGTTCACTAACCATGAATTTTCCGTTTAAAAGGAATAAATTGCATTCTGTTTATTATTAATTCAACCAATTAGATTAACTCATATCACTGTAATCCATTTTGAAAAGCGGGTTAAGATTTCAAAAACCCCTATGGGGAAATAATAGCGCCCCCATAATGGAATTATTTTGGTTTTTACTTTACATGGACTTTTGTGAGGACTTTCATCTATTCATGGAAGGATGCCCCGATTTTGTTTCATAATCTTCATTTCATACGTAATGTGAAATGAAACAGACTCGTGAAAATGTCCTGCCGGTGTAATCCAGCAAAATGCAACACATTTTCGTAGTGCCATCGCCAGCAATGGATTTATCTCGATCCTTTTGAAGGATAAAAGCAGGATTCACAATTGACGCGATTAAAATTCATAGCATTGGTTCACGACTTTTATTTTTAATATTTATTTTGGGCAGAAAGTGTAAACAGACAATTTCACATTTAGTTCCTTTACACATCTCAAGAGAGTTATTTCGCTATATCTGGAATTTTATTTTTGAATAGAAAAATTGTTGATGATTTTAGGAACTTATTATTGATTAGCTCAAAATGTAAAAAAAAATTGTTTATTGTAAAAAAGACCAGAATGGTTTTAGATTTTCGAATGTTATTTGATTATATTCGCCATCAGCGATGGGCACAAAACATATTAGATTACTATATTGAAGAAAAAATTATATAAAACTGAAAATAAGGGAAAAGGTATGAATTTTTCCAGACAATCCTCGAAGGTAAACTATATATATTTACTTAAATACAACAGTATAGTTTTAAAATAATGTCATGCTGTATTGTAAATGCTATAGAGAAAATAAATTAAAGTTAAAATTAAAATTAAAAATAATTTGGTTTTATTCCTCTAAACACACATAGTAAGAGCTCCTTGTGCCAATTGCTGTGATCTTTTCACATCGGATCCAGTTCTTGGTTTTGCAGGAAATTTTGCATTCAACTGAACTTTTATAAGGGTGGTTCCACTTCTGCAGACTAGTCTATATAAAAATAACTATAACTTTTTTTAACCCCTTAATCGGATGAGGGTAAATGTAAATAAGAATGCTGATTTGTTTTATGTTCGTGTCAGTAAGTATGTGTTGAAGGAAAGGTTGCATGAAGGTTGTGATCGCTTGTTTACTAACATAGAACCAAATGCTGATTAATTAGTCATGCGCTTTAGAGTAACGTTTCTCAAGGCTTTGACTTAGCTGATGGTTCTTTAAAAAAAAAAAAAATAAACCGTCATATAAGTATATAATAATTTTCGATTTTGCGAAAATAAAATGAAAGTTGCCTGGTATACCCACTTTGTATCAAAACCTTAATCCAATAATTTATCCGGTTTAAGGTTTGAAGTTTGGATCGTGGCATTTTGAAGCACGTTTAACAAATTTTAAAATCTTGATATACGTGAGGGTTTTTCAAATTCAATTCAATTCAAAATTCATGCAAAACTTAGAACCGGATCCGATGTGAAAAGAAAACAGATAATCACTTCCATTAAATCCAAATAACTTTCCTTTTAAAACTCCCAAATGCGACTTTTTTCCCAAAAAATATTAATTTTCGATTAGACAAAAATCAAAGGAGTTGTAGACTTGTCACCTGCTTTTTTTGTTAGACGTTTTGATTTTTTTTTCTTGTAAGAGCTTATTGTAATATGTGTAATATTTTTATATTAATAAACTGAAATATGAAAGAAGTTGTTTACGTTCTTACAAAGTACATACTCGTATGTCTTTGCATTATCATAATTCACATTACAATATTTAGGGTCCAAAGTGACGAATGTTTAAAAATGATATTTGTCGGTTTAATATTTCGAAAAGTATTATTTTAGGCATTTTACAAGATAAAAATTCAAAAGTCATTCAACTTTATTTTTTTTATTTCAAAGGATTTTTCTGACTATTTTTACTTTAGAAAATCGAAATGACTTTTGATAATGTAATGAAATGTATCGTTTTAAAAATTCTCTTCTTCAAATTTAAATACTTTAAAACGAAAATACGCTTGTTAGCTCGGGTGTGTGTGAGCATTTGAGAAAAACAGAATTTTATGAAGGCTTAAAATGAATTTCACTAAAAAGATTGCATTTTCAATTAACACAAAAAATTAATGAATAATAAAGTGTGTAAACGCAGAACGATCGTACTATTTGATTTTAATTATTTATTTATTCATTTATACTTTTGAATTGTATACATTAAGGTTTTTATCCAACATTAATAAAATTTCCCAGATTTCATTGAGGCTGCTAGTCCTATTCAAAGCTTGTGTATCTATACGCTCCGTGGATTCCAGCGGTTTAATACAACCAGCTCCATTGAAAAATTTCAGGGATTCGGTGAGGAAATATTCCCTTGGGATGTTTTAGTGCTTGAAAGCCTCCATAAGGGCGCACTAAATTAAGATATGTTGTTCCAGTTGAAACTTTGGATTCACTTAATTCCCGCGTACGCGAAACCAGCCGGCAAAATCCCCCAGGCCTGATTTGGATGCGTGGGGTAGTGATTTTGGGCCCAAATGATAACGCTGTACCTGCCGTTTGGCTTGTTCTGACGTGCTTTCACAAAGTGCCTTTAATTATTTAAATCAAAGTTCTTAGAGCGTAAATGGGCCATTAGGCGGCCACGGAACCATTAATGTGGCATGATGCATGTTTCAATTAGTCTTTAAATTTTTATCGTTATTAATAAAGATCGGCAATTCTGCCGCTTTCAGGTAATTTCTCATGGGTGCAGTTTCACGCAAATTTGCCTACAATGCTTCAGTGGCTACTTAATTAGTTTTGTATTCGTCTGTTTTATGTAAACTATTAATCAATAACGTACGCTGTTTACATCCATATTCGAAATTGAATGGGATCGGAACGTGTTTTTAACCTCTCATATTTTAAAACTTGTAAATTTGCCATGAGCACATACAATTGATGCGAATTTCTAAACCAATTTGTTTCCCTTTAAATTATAATAACAACCTTGCACGAAATTCTGTATACATTTTGTAAAACATTGGTTTTCATCAACGTAGAATAATTACTGAAAGTTATATAAAATATCTCTAATGGAAAAACATGTGTTGCAAATCAAAAGAGCGCGTGGAGTCGTTTTCATCCCCAATTTAAAAACGTTTTATTTATCTAACAGGAAAAATCAATTAAACTGCATCATAAATTCAGGAAGCAGTCAGTGTATTTCGAATATGAAAACAAGTCATTGTTCTCTAAAAAAAACATATTGCCTGAAAAAAACGAGCCCAACATTTTGTAATAAATTTTGCCCCATGAAAACGTATGCTAAAGAATTCCCTCCATTTCCGGACTGCAATCTAATCACGAAAGGGTTTGCGATAGCATTAAATTATTAATTATTCAACTATTGAAGGAACATGTGCAATATGTAGATTGTGTGTCAGGTTTTTGTTTTTTTATTAAAACAATAGATGTAGCAATTCATGCCGAACATTTTTAAAGCATTAATGTTTTAAATAATAAGGTTAACATTTATACTTGGTATTTTGTAGCACTATTTATTTCTAGTTACAGTTTAATTTTGTAGAAACGACGAACTGACGAACCCCTCTTCACTTACAATGCAAACCATATTTGCGCTGGTTACTTCAGTAGAGGTTCAATATTTGATTGAGGACTCGAAAATGTCCTCTTTTGAGGTCTAAATATGCCCTGTGATAATACAATAATGGATTTGTGTCTTCGTTAAGTGGGAGGTGATCTTGAAATCTATTTGGCTTGTGTCTTGGCCGCATCGGACCTTTAATTTGGTGATACTACAAGAATTTTTGTTTGTGTCTTGAGTAGGTCGCATATTGGATAATAGGGGAATCCCCGGGTCACACGCGTCTGTAGAACTGATGGTAAGTACTGACCTCAAAATGTCAAATCTGCTGTTTGATCGTTTGAAAATAAAGCCTAAGGAAACACTGCACCGTGTTTAAAACCCCTTTATTTGAGCGTAGTAAAAAACGGGTGGTCGTAGAAAAAGAGACACTCATTGAATGAGCGAGACGGAAGAAGCATCGGACACCTCTCCGCGAACATGTTTACATTGCAAGCAAAAGATTATGTGACGTCACAATGCTTGAGGGGGGGGGGGGGGAGGGGGGGGGGGGTGATTTGGACCTAAAAAATTGAAAATTGTTGAACTTTTGAATAAAGTTACATTAAGCAAAAAATATTATAATGAAAATGCCCTTTATTAATTATTAAATTTAAATTACAGTTATATATTATACATTATTTATATACCCCATTACAGAATATGTTTATTTTCTCGCCTCCGAGAATGATATCGCGCTTCCTTAGGCTCAATCTTCAAAGGTTTGATCAACTGGCCGTCAGATCACTTCTTCCAGTTTCCGTCATCTGATCGCCGGTGACAACTACCGGACTAGTCAGTTCTCACGAGATTAGGGGCGAGTCACTGGTCAGTACTGACTGGTCAGTGCGGGCTTGCACGAGTCAGCGGCCGGCAGTTTCAGTCAGACCGCGGCGGTGTCAGTATCAGCTCGGTAACTCCCGGGTTAAAGACCGCGATACTTGTAAAAACCCTGTAAGTGAGCGGCCAAATGTGTTTTTTATGTGAAATTGCTTACCCTTTTTACTATTATATATTAGAGCGACTGAACAGCGCTTGCAGGCATCGCGAAAATAAGAGCCGAATGACCCTCGCCTTTCTGACGTTTTTGATTTACCGCGAGTTACCCGATCTTTACGCGGGAAAGTGTTACTGCCAGACAGATCAGTTCTGTCCGGAACTGTCAAGTGTTGGGTGGCCGTTGAGGGTTCGACTATTGTCAAAAAATTCTTTTCGCGGTTGTTAACGATAAAAGTTATATTTCGCGTGTTTTAAATAACCCGAATATGCGTGATTCATTGAAAGTGCAATTTAGAAAGTGTAAATATGAACTTCGAGGTCTTATATTATTGTGCAACTCATAATATATGTTTTTAATGTTGAAGTGTACAGTGCAAGATTGCAGAAATAATTCCTCACAACTGCGTGGGAAAGACTTTTTAGGTAAGTGAACCACTGCATTAAATGTAATTGTACTTAATTTATTTAAAGTGGAAACAATCATGGCAAATATCGGTAACAAATTCGATGAATTCGTGAAAATGTTTGTTGTTTACAATTACGCAATGCGATGTCAAACAACGTCATCAGTTCTCTGCTGATTTAGGGTTCAAATCAGTTGTTTAGTCTAAACAATTTTTTTCGACGATGAATTTTTACATTTAGCATATCTGTTTATATTGCTTCATTTCAAGTTTTTGTTAAAAAAAATCGTTTAAGTTTACTCCATACAAGTTAAAGATTATATTCAAAAATAAGTTCAATTTTATATGATATGTCCTTTCGCTCTGCATGATAATGTCGAAAATATCAATGTATTGACATGAAAATTGGCATTTGAACCCACACCTTTTTCAAAGTAATTTATCCAAGTTACTACTTTTACTTGATGACCACTTCCTCTCACTGAAGGAATCCCTTCTTTTATTGTTGGATAATAGTACTTCAAATGTCTGGTAATATTAATTGAAATTAAATGAATGGATGGTTATAGAACTGTTAAAAAGAAAGTAGTAGAGATTTTAATTGTTCATGTTTAAACACCTCATATCTGAAATGTGCCACGTATATTTGGTTCGTCAAATTTTTGCTAACAAAACAAAGGTTATAAAGACCATAAATTCATTATGCGTAGCGCCACCTGACGCAAAGCTCCAAAAGGTCATAATGACCTCAGAACTGCAACCCATTCAAGATTCAAACTAATTATTTTAAAATTCTTGCAATATTATCAACTCAAAGGTCTGACAAACCGAAGCCACAAACCACGGCCAAGACACAACCCTAACTTTATCACATGTGTGTCACCTAAAGCATAAACCAAAATTATTACAAAATCACCACCATAAAGCTACTATACAAACCAACTGGAAATCCCAAAAGAAGTGTTGCAAGAGCGCATTTTTAGGTCCTAGGGCATACATTGGACCTCTACTTACCTACCTCTAGTATAAAAAAAATTAATTTTATCAAGTGCTTTTAACTCATACCTCATACACTCGTAAAGTCGCAGTATTTTAAAGTTTCTAAGATCGTGCTTAACAATGTTCTCTGATTTTGTGCTATCTGCAGGGGTAAAAATGTTTTTCATAGTCAAATTGCAATCGCTAAAAATTTTTATTTTGGAGCTTCAGAGCATTGTGTTTGAAAAATGCTCTTTTCCATATAATTCACTTTTTGGAAACGAGTGTTTCTAGTTTTACAGAGGTCGTCGGAGAACCGTTTCAATTTAAATTTCTACTTTCAACTTTTTAACAGCATTAAATAATAAAGTAAAAAATTGCCTCTTTCTTCAAAACAGTTTAAAAGGACTTCTTAGCTTATAAACTGCTATAAATTTGAAAATACATACTTTGTTCCTATGTTATAAGTATAAATATCTACCACGATTAAACGACTGTACCCAAAAGATTAAGACAATTATTACAACATAAATCCTTAAAAGGTTTCATCATGAGTATATGAAACTATAAAAGGTTTCATCATGAGTATATGAACTTATAAATTATTTCATGATTTCGTACAGTATGAAATTAAACTAGTATTTTTCACTTGACTAAGAAAAAACAGCACGATCAAGAGTCGAATTATATCAAGGAATACTTTTAAAACATATGAACATTAAATCTAAAACTAAGTCCCAGATACTATTTCCGTCGCTTCACTTAAAAATAAGCCCCAACACAAATTCAATGAAAAGATCAGTATTAAATATTTTAACATCATTTATTTCGCCCAAAGAACTATATATTTATACTATATTGTGGCAGTGGTAAAATCAGAGTATTTGTCCATGACAATTTATTACTAAATTTATTTATTCATCGTACTTTCCACTTAAACAATTTTAAAAGACAACGTTGCACAGGAGGACACGGTCTCCTGTCCGTGACGAAATTCCATCAATACATAACCAAGGTAACTCATAGGAGGACAAATATTTGATACACATTTAAGTACAAAACCAAAATAGACAGTACCTACAGAAAGGAAGTTATCCAGTTTTGTAAAATTGTCTTAATAAAACACGTATTTACTTATATGCATTTAAATTATTTTCATTTCTCCATATTAAACATTTTTGATGTTCTAACATATTCTTTGGGTTGTATATTGAACATTTTCTTATAATAATATGAAATAACTTTCATTTTTTGTTTTCTTCTTTTTTTTTATAAATTCCATAAGTCTTCACTTAATGCTCATTTCATTCCTTCACACATTAACACTACTTGTCTTATCTCATACCAGAAAATTGCTGTAAATCACGCGTTGGACGCGATTATTATTTTTTTAATGTAATTGTTTTTGAAAAACTTGTTAAAAGCTGAGCTTAGCTGCTTGATTAATATTCTACTTTAATTTTTCTAAAACGTGAAGATGCTCTCTGTTAATAAACGTATCCATTTTTTAAATACTTGTACAATATATGGGTACATACATCAAAACGGTTTGTTACAATTAAAGCGGCAATTAAATTGAAAATAGCTTCAGTTAATAGAACGTACTCGCAAAAGGCGCATAACTCGTAATACAAAATTGTCACTCTCAATCTCTTGTCCACTCTTACGCAGAATAAATTAAATTAACTATGTGGCTTTTGTTAGAAGAAGCCTTGATTGAATTTAACTCAGCCCTCTGGCACCTAAAAAGTGGTGTCAATTTCTCTCCTGTTTGTATAGTGTAAAGCGATATGCTGAAGTAATCATTAACAGTAAAGTTTAATGATTCTGATAAATTTATTAATGAATACTCTTAATATACCTTAAATTGTTGGGTTTTTAAGGATATACTTTTTTGTATCAAAAGCACTTTTGATCTAATTCAATTAAATGTAATTTGAAATTAAAAGCTGTTTTAATATAAATTAGTGCAGCAACCTATCTATTCCCGCATTAGCTTCAACTGATTTTTTTAAGATTATCAAGAGTTAGCTATTCAGACCTAATACAACAAGCTGATTGACTTGTAATATATTTGTACAGAGTGAACTTTTCTTCTGAGTGGTATCTTCAACAACAAACATAAATTCTTGTCTAAAGTTTTATTACACTTTATTATATTTATAATTTCCTATCAGCATCTATTAGTCTTAATAACTATCTATACCTATCTCAAATAAAGTTATTCAAATACAAAGTTACAAATTTATTTCTCTACTGCTCCGTGACAAAAAAAAATAGTCTGGAATAAGTGCCCCGAAAAATATTGGTTAGTAAGATACTAGAAATGATAAATAAAAAATAATTTTAATTTGTAAACATTAAAAAACCGTACGCCTAAAACACATAAATATAACTAATTACCACAAAAAACAATCATTTAAGTTTTATACTTTCAATAAAGAGTAAAACAGTTCATTCCCAAAACTTGCAACTTATTTTTTCATTTAGTAGTAAACAATATTTTATGAAATCTAAAGGTTTTAGCTCATTCTTTAAGATAATTCGATACATTACTCGGTTAAAATATGGAATATTTTAATAGCTATTCAATTCCATACAAATAAACCTGGAGAGACAATTGAGATTATTTCGAATTTTCAAAAGCGAACAACTTTTTTATACTTCACTATGCACATTCTAAGCTACAACACTTTCTTTGAAATATGCATTTATTAAAACTACAAGGCTTTTTAAGACTTACTCCCTTTCCCTCACCTTGGATGGCAGAATAGTTAAATAATTAAAAAATTTGAATCGCAAGTTCGATTAACAAAAAGGGACTGTGCGTTTGTTATAAGTTTTTAACCGACTATGCTTGAACATTTGAACACTGAATTATTTTTAGGCAGTTGTTTTGAACATGTTTAAATCCATTGTTAGCACTTATCTTCAAAAATGAATTTCAATTCAAATTTGTCCTTATTAAAATTAAAATATCGAAAATGAAATACTCAAACAATACCAAAAAGTTGCACTTATTCCGGGAAGTGAATATTAAAATACATTGTAGAAAAAGCATAAACTTAATAAACATGTATATACGAGTATATGTATATATAAAATGTCTAGCAGAATACGAACAGTAACAGTACAGATCTTCACATCTTTTGCTTTAGCGGATAGAAATGCTACGTAAAAATGTACTTTTGTGAGACGTTAGCATTTATTATTGTAAACATGATTTAAAAAATTCTATAACCAAAAATGACATCTAACACCATTATGTTTTTGTTGCTTTTCACTTTTATTTGTATACAAAAATTGCGTACTTTTATTTACCTTTATTTTTATAATATAAATATGACAATAAATAAACAAATACTCAATATATAGATATATATTTGTTCAATACCTTTCATTTTGTTTGTATATGTTGTGCATACATTCAACTATTTTATATATTTTCTTTATAAATATACGATATGAACAGTGATATCAAAGCAAGCCCAGATCATTGTATAAAGAATCACGGATTATTTGTTCGTTCTAATTTTAAAAGAAAATACTACAAATTTCAATTAAGTTCTGCAAGCATGTTAATGTTTGTGTCTCTCCTCTCCCCTCCCTCTTATTTGGCAAACGTATCGTTGACTTAACGTAAGATTTGCACTTCGAAATTTTATTGCTTTGTTGTTATAAGAACTTGATTCTTTAGAATATACTTGATACACAGGTGGAGTTCTCAGACGTTCGTTGTATTTATGTTTGTTAGTTTCTACACTAAAGGAAGTTTTGTAGGTGCTGAATTTGCGATGAATGCCATCTTCCTTAGCGCCAAATTTAAGGTTTGCGCCGGCTCAATACACTTGGTGTCCTTAATTCAAAAATGGAAAGCGAAGTAGCGGAAATGAAGTATACGTATTTTTATTTTTTAATTAGTAAAATAAACATTGCAATAGTTTAAATAACAAATAGGAACTTCTTGCTGTTAATACTTAATGAAGATAAATTGCACAAATGTGGCAATCAATCAACCCAGGTCGTACAGAGTAAGTTACCAAAAAAAATATATTCCAAAAGAAATGGCGCATCGTTTTTGGTTTCTTTGTTATAATAAAATTGACACAGACAAATGTACTAATTTTATTTTTAGTTAGTAATCCAGTATTTATACATATTCCCTCTACTGATATTATAGTTAAAATATACGTGTAATTGTTCTACAGTAATAATTGCTGAATTAATTCATATAATTCTCCCTAATACATAGTTATGCTAACTTTATTCAATATATAATAAAATTGCTAAGAACTCAACAACACACTTTACTCTCGCTAATGTTTTTATGTGTTTTTCAAGTTTACATCTTTTTAAAGCCTATGTATATATACAAAATACCTTTTCTAGTAAAAAGCACCCAATTCGAAATAGAACGAGAAAGCAAGACTGTAATCACTTAAAGTAGGTAGTTTTAGAATACTCCAGTAACATCAATAAACAACTTTGAAATAACAACGGTTTAGTATCCGAGCCGGCGGCGAATTTTATTCAATAAATCTCCCTAGGCCGCAGAATTTTTAGTTAATTGAAAACGTACTTAGCGCATTTATGGAAATTGTCCTCACACCTCCATTTCGTCTCTCAAAACTAGTAGATATTCTCTAAAATCGGTGGGACGAAAAGCATGCTTGTACCGTTCTTTGCTTTTCTATGTCAAAGTATTCCAAAAACAAATTTTTAATATTCTCATATATGCTGAAAAGCAAAACTCGTATAAATCAGTCCCATGAAAAGTTTACGTATTCTGTGTCCTAGAGGAGCATTTAGCGCTAAAAGTGCCACCAGTCCAGTATAACGAGACACTACATGTTCAACAACAGAAAGTATGAAGAGAATAATGCTCAAATAAATAAAACATCTCTACAGTTTGTTTACCGAACAACAAATAGATTTATGTACATCATCAAATCTAAACAAAGAACTATTAAAGCCCCAATGTGCACACTACACTGCAGTTAAAATTAACACAATTTAATGTTTTCTTTATGTGTATCAACATTTTATTCAATCTGCTTCTTTTATATACTCATTAAATTGACGACTTTTTCCTCTTGGTTAAGACTCAAGCGTGAGCATCAGAATGATAACGTAAATGAGTATATACTAAAAGTGCGTTAATTATTTTAAAACTTTTTCCATTCTAAACCAAAAAATTTCGTAAAGGAATTGTAACCAATCACATTTACATTAGTAAACATATTTGCGACTAAACATGGTAAATCTTATGTGTGAGCAATTCGTGCATATCACCTATTTGTGTAAAAGCAGCCACCTCGTATGGCTTGTATTGTAAATGTTTTCGCAATTTGCTGCATGATTAGATACAAAATTAGATTCGTACCTTCCAAACAAATTCTACGGCCTCCAAACATTCATAATTAAAATTATCTTTGTCAGTGTTTTTCGCCAGAATAGTTTAGTTCTACAACTTATAGAAAATTGGAAACTAAAAAACTTACAACTTTGCAATCCTGCCTAAAATATTTGCTCCTATATTTTTCTTAACCCTCAACTGGTGCTCATTAAAGAATTACTCAAACGTGTTTTTAAAAAGCGACAATTTTATTTGAGTCATTATAAGGACTCATTTCCATACGCAACCAATTAAGGGTCAGAGTCATACACTTAAATATGTACTTTCCGACCGAAATTAAAGAAACCTGCCACTACTAATTTCCGTTCACAAAACCTATATGTGCCGAAAAGTGTTAAAAATTAAACAAAAACACGCGTTCTCGTAAAGTTTGTTAAATTATTCAGTTTAGTTCCTAATTTCATTTTGGTACTTATTTTCCAAACTTACTTTGCTCTTTCAAAATTATATATATTTGGTTGTGCGAATAATTCCCTCCAAAAGACTCTTTGCAGAAACAATAATATGTTAATGAAGATTTCAAAATTTGATATTTTTCAAAATTATATAGTGGCAATAAAACATTCTACTCTGAATAATGTTAAATTGTTTTTTTTTTATATATATTAAAAGCATTAACTGAAGATCTCGCAGAAAGCCAGATCTATCTTATATTTTTAAATTGTTACACCGACAATTATTAACCCCATCAAATTCTACAGTTTTGCCTAACCAAACAATAACATTAGTAACCGTTCACCGCTTCTTTAGCAGAATTTCGATATGAGGCATTAAACTGAAACAATTGCAAAATAACGAATAAAATACTTAAATGCGATTAAATTCGAAAATTCCACCGGCAGGCACACCTCAAACACACACACTGATAAACATTAACCGACTGAATAATGCAACTATATTGTTTAATGGGTTTTCTTGTCTTTTACTTTTACTAAGTTTATAGGAGAGTTCATATTCGTATTTTTTCGAATCTCTAAAGTTATAATTAGACGTAAATGTCAGGCAAATTGATAATTAGAAGTTCGTTCATTAGTAAATTGCTTGGTTTCCCTATTTCCATACAGTTTATTGTTAGATATATTTATTTTTCGTGTAAACGTTGTTATATTTATGTATTTAATTGTACAATTGTGTTCTCTAGCTAACACTTATCGTTACTCAACAGCGTCTGAAACGATATTGGTCTAAATGAAGAGCGCTACTCGAGGAACGGTCTAAAACTAAATGATAAGTGTTTGGTTGATAAATAAGTGAAACCATTAAAGAATAGTCGTATATGTTTTCTAGACTTAGAAATAAGTGTGTTTGATACAAATGGTAAATTAATCGCTGTAGAAAAGAAGTTTCCTTAAATACACCATTTTTTTTTATTTATTGTTGAGTCTAATTAAATAACAGCTATTTTCTAACTCCTCTGCTTTGTAGCTCTGTTTTGTAAATAGTTGCGCGTTTATTACTATGTATATTTAATTTAATAATTAGTTATTGTTCGTTAGAGTTAGTTTTTGTAAGTTACTATCGTATTAAGAATCAACCTAAGAGTAAATATTCAGACATTTACGTTTCCTTCACTTTTTTTCTCCTGTTATTGTTTAATTTACTTACATTACTTTGTAAAAGAAGTCTGTTGCAAACGGAAGTGTTCGTTGTTGCAAAACACATTTTTCGTTGTTTGTCTTAGAGGAATAGTTTTCAAGATTATCATTTCCTACTTTTTTTTTATTAATTATTTTATGTATATGAACGTAATGAACGTTTAGGGATGCTTTGGAAGTTTAATTATGCCAATATAACTTTTTACAGCAATGATTAATGAAATGGTTTTACGTCTTGTCACCTTGTTATATAATTGAATTATTAATTTTACCTTAATTTTTGACATTCGTTAATGTACTTCGTTCAAATATTAACTTAAATGAAAAACAAGCTTTGGATTTTTAGTTTTCACAAACAGCAAAGAAACAGGCACCCAATATTTTATTGCGACTGGACATCTTATTGTATAGAACTTGGAAAATCCGATTTTGAAAAGCTTACTTAAAACTCTTAGATATTATATGACAAAGCGACAAGTAGTGAGTTATTACGAAATATTGCAAATGCTGCTTTAATCAGCTCGTCTTTAAGTAAGGCCTAGATACCACTTTCGATGGTGGTCAAAACTCACATCTCCGCCGCTTACACCTAATATTACTTTCAACGATAGTATTGAGTAGATATAAGTAGCTTAAATTTATGTAAAAATCTGGAAAAATCAGCCGTAAATTTGTAAAGTGTATGTGTATAGTTTGTTAACAATACGTGTATATTATGTCTGTAATACAGGCGATTGTACATTAGTTTCATCCCTCAAGAAAACCCTATATCAAAAGAGTTCCGTTAAATATTTGTATTCACTATAGAATAGTGTTAAAAATTTGTTAAGCTTATGCATGAAACATCGATTAGCCCTATAAGTTACTTTCTACACTTTGGTCACTGTTACGGTAAGAAACAAATTAGTTAGCATGTATTTGCGTATGTAATGACGAAAGTCGCAATGATTGATCAATAAGAAATTTTTAATTCGTTTCACCAATAAATGGATTTTCTTGCAACAACGAACGACCTCCTACTGTCGTTATTTACTACTAATTTATTCAAAAAATTAATTGTTTATTTTTGTATTATTCTCGAATACTGATTCAGTTTGTCACTTTTTGTATAAAAAGTACTGTATATATTAAAAATTAAGAAAAACGTGTTTGTATTTGTATATTATTAAAAATCTTACAAATGTATGTATAATGTGAACAAAATTAAGAAGAACTTAAATCTGTTTCTATTTTCAATTATGTAATCAACCAATACAAAAACCAAATCTATTCCGTGAGTTATCCGAATCCCCTGCTTTTGCATAAAACTGGCTGATAGTCTCACAAATAATTTCACCTTAATACTTATTTCTTATTTGCCTATTCGTCTCTTAGGTAACGAAACAAAAATATCCTTCAATATAAAAACACGTATAATAGATAAAGCATTTTCCTTAACTACGCAAAAACTGATACACGTGAAAACTAGTAACGAAGAATATTTTCGGGAGCACCATGGGTCTTCTTCTGTTTGTTGTAATCATATTTACCGATTTCAAAATGTAAACAGAAAGGTCGTATTTTATGTGACATTTGAATGTATATTGCTCGATCGCAACAATTCAATTCAATAGCAATCAGGTAAATTAAAATGCTACTAAATTCACATATATGTAGAATTATACTCCTTGCATGCTCCTATATCGTTTTGTTAGTAAGTAATTTAAAATTACAGTTGAAAACTTTTGCTAAAATTATAGTAGTTTATTAAATAAAATCATGATTTGATAAGGTAATAACAAGTTTTCCGAAAACAATAATTATAATTCTTTTGAAAATAGCAAAACACATTTTAATGCTTCAAATCCGTCATATGACAAGTATTAGAATCTCAGAAAAAGTTTAAAGCTGTTGTTGACCATATTTTAAATATCCCAAAATAATTTCGAAAATATTTGTGGTAACTATCATATAAATCACTAATTACCCTATATGCCCTGGCATTTCTTACATAAACTCATAAGCTTTTATGATTTATACAAGCATTCGAGAAATCAGCAGTTTTATGCAAAACCAGTTCTGGTATATCAGCGACGCGCTCCGTGGTTATCCTAACTTTTATTGTATTATTGTTTCATCGTTACTTATCAAATAAAGAGTAAATTTTATTTCAAATCACCTTCATATTTATCGTTATCTTTGGTATCTAAATTCAGTGAATTATTAGGGGTTGCTGTATCCCCCTGTGGTGGGTCAAATGTTGGTAAAAATGGATTTGTCGAGGAATACTGTACTCTGTACGACCCGAGTGTGTGATAGTTGTTGCTCGAAGTCGAACTAATTGAAGATAGATGCCTAGTGTTCGTATAGAATTCGTAACCACTAGTTGAGCCCGGTGCAGCCGTTGCTGCTGAGCTAATGGCACTTTCAGTTCCGATGGCCGTCGAAGATGGCATACAATTTGAGGTTGTGTTCGATGAATACGCGGAAGTGGTCACTTTAGGTAATGTACTATATAAATTAATAGCTGCAGCGTTACTCTGCGAGCCGTTCAGACCCGTTCCCGGTTGATCTGGGCTTGCGAAATTATTTGTTTGTTCCTTCTGACTCCTTGTAAGGTAATAATTATTCAAGTCTGATTGATATAATAAATTTCTAGCTACGCTCGTAGGTAATGTGTTACTTATTTGTCTAGACGGTGAAGACACCTTGTATGAAGATGGGGATGAAGTGGATGATGGCAATGAGGCGGAGGTGGTAGTAGGGGCCGACGACACTTCTTCTAGAGTGGTCTTTATGCTAGAGGATGGGAAATGGTAGGTACCTAACGATGGGCTACTACTTACTTGGTTCCTATACGTACTACTAGTAGGCTCCGATGTTTGTGATGATTGTAATTGTTTACTTAAAGTACTCGTTATGTTTCTACTATAATTATTATTGGTGTAACGAATGCTGGGCAACGTATCGCGCACTTGCGGTGAAGAGCTGGATGATGCCGACGCTAAAGAGCCTTGGTCTCTGGTCAAATACCGTGACAATGTCTGCGACGGTGGTGATGATGAGCTTGTAGTTTTTGCTGGTGACAATGATGTTTCAATAGCTGCTGTAGCTAGAACACTCTTAATGGATGGAAATGGGTCTGGAGTAGTAGTACTTGGTCCATAGCTGCTGATATTGTGGCTACCATTTTTTAATTTTTCATAATTACTCTCTTTCGTTTTACTGTTCGTTAAATCATTTTGATCTTGCTTTACTGACTGTGCACTCTGAGATTCGTGAATTCTTGTATTTGATGCTGAAATAATGCTGGTTGGCGAAGCACCTCGTTTGATAGTATCAGTACCTTTAACGAATTTTTGTTTAGTAACATAAAACCATAAACGCATCTCACTACCTGATCCCGAACCTGACCCGGTTGATGTTGAGCTACTGCCTGGGGAGGGTGTGCCTGGCAGTGGCGATAGGTCTTGCGTTCCCAAGTCCGCTAAGCCCGCCGATTGAGGGGGCTGCAGGACAGTAACCATTAGTTTACTCTCTTTTAACCCTATTTTCCTTACCTTTACCTGTGGGGCCACTTGTAGCGAGGCTCGAGGCGATTGAGCTGACTGACCCGCTGCTAATTGATACTGATGACTGCTGGGAGTGACTAAGAGATGATGTTGGTCTTGGGAGTGAGTGATTGCTGAAAGGGAGATATGACTGTTGGACTGATGGAGTTTGTCCACTTGCAATGCACTGACTTTGTTTCCACGCTGCCCTATTGGCTCGCCGCGTCGACCTGTCTACATAGGACTCTGTATTAATCGAATACATTAAAACATCGCTAAAAAGCCCCTAGACAACAACCCCATAACGCAGTGACAATATCTACTATTATATGCAGAAGCGAACACACAATGGATTACGTTACCTGAAACAGCTGACGACTGGGGCTGAGGCCAGATTTGTAAAAGATACTTTAATACTGCGATAGGTTGGGCGTGATCTATTTCCGTTCCTGGAGCCGCGTTTGATGAATGCAGCATCAATGGAGGACCCATGACGGTAGCTAAAGCTTGCGCGGACATTTTATTCCGCTCTGAAGCTGACACCACCAGCGATAGGTGGTCTAGCAGGAAAACTAACGTAGCCTAAAATTGGAAATTACTTTAGTTTTTAAAGAAATAAATAAATATAAAATTTATATATTTGCACTATGCATATGCAACATGTAACATAGAAATAATTACTAACAAATGTGAGTATTTGGGAATTTTCAATAAGTTACCTATGTTCTTTAATATCTGACCTTTATATAAATTTTTCGAGTTTAGAAATAAAAGCGATTTTCAATGTGATATTGTAATATAATACAAATATATATTTTATATCTAAGCATGAAAGTATAAAAAATTATATCACTACAAAATTTGATTAACTTGTTCGGATTGATCCTTCAATTATCGCGAAATCAAAAATAGAAATGTTTAGATGTTATAGATGTAAATGGCTATTTTGTGAGGCCTACACATATTTTAGATATAATCCAGAATAAAGAAACTAGAGATTGAGAACAAAAGAAGGGATGAAGTGTTCTTCCACTCCCCTATTATGAAGTAATTGAAGAAACTATTGTGATGTCCAAAAGTAACAAAATAAAACTCTGATAAAGCCAATTTCTTCTGTTTACAGTAAAAACAATAGCTTCAGTAAATTACGTACCCTATTTGCTCTAGGTAAACAATCTAAAATACTAAGCATCAATTTAGCGTTTCCTTCGGGATCATCGGGTAAACAAACAGCTGAAATAAAAACAAGAATAAGTAGTGATCGCAATAAGGAAAAGTCCGTACCTAAAGCGTCTACTGTCATTTGGAAAAGACATCTAGTAAATAAAGGTTCTGGTAGTTCCCTGAGATAGTCCTTTAGTACCCCAGTTATAACATTAATATCAGGAACATGTTCTGGGCTCAATTCAACAGCGCGACTGTTGCGCTCGAACGCCTCCCGCAGAAGCCTTTTCTTCGTCGCTGACCCGCAGAGCCTGTAGAGGCCAATGATGTCGAGTCCCCGTCTCTCGACCTCCTCCACACACCGCCTTAATACTATTGGAACAGGAGCACTGCCTGGAGCACCTTTGGATTCCCGATTCACTACGGTTTCTAAGTCAGCACCAAATAGTTGCGGGTAGCCGCCCCGTAAGCTTGGAAGCCCGCGTCTTCGATATAGCGTGACAGGATCGGTGTGACGAAGACGGATGTATATCGTTCCGCGCGGCTCTACCTTAAGTGCTAGTTGGTGTAACTGCGATTGTCTTAATAACGAGGCCAGGGAAACGGCTCCACGGTAGCACAGCTTGTGTCGGTGTTGGGGGTCCCAGGAGTAGACCAGAACGTCCAGTTGCTTGTTGCAAACCAAGTCGAGCTCGAACGACTCGTCCCAGTCGAACTGGAGGTCTCCGGAGCGGACGACTGTGCGCGCCTTGTGCACTCGATCGCACTCCAGCACGCAGTACAAGTCCCGCATCTGTCCCTGGGTTTGGGTTACATCCGGTGTCGAGCGCAGGCCGCGCCCCGCGAGCAGGTGAATCCAGAGCATCCCGGAGACCCCGCCCACGTCCAGCACCGGCTTGTCCAGCTTGTATTTTACGAACTCGGCCGGGTTAATATCAATCTGTCTGTGCGTTCTTGGAAGTGTTGCGCTTGGGGTCGGTGCTGGGCTCTGATGGCCACTAAGAATACTGCTCGGACTGCTGGGACCTGTTGAGAGCTCCAGGAGCTGCCTCATCCTGCGTATGCTGGGCGACCGGATGGACGATGGACCGCTGATGTGCTGCGAGGACATTGATCTTACGGGCAGCGCCGAAATTCCCCGTGGACCAGTCAAGTGCCTGTCCAAAGTGCCTGTAAGCGCTCCTGTGCGGCTGCTGTATATGCTTTCAGTCTGTAAAATAAGCGGGTTTAAGTCAAATTAAATTTTAGCGAGACTTGTAACTCATATTACGTTTTTTAGGGCATCGTGAATATTTTCGGCGCTACAAGAAAACCGGTGACCGCGAGGTTGACTCAACAGATCTCTAGTCAACCTCATCTGTTCGCTTATTGCAGAACTGCTCGGAGCTCGCCTCAACCACGCCCTGTACTCATCTGATGTAAATATGGATGGACTGGCAGAAATCCTCGATCTTAAATCTCGCTCCCGTCTTGCTGGTAGTTCTGGCGCTGATAAGTTACCGTCGGCGTCATCCATGATCCTTTCCCCTAAGCGAGTGCGAATACCGCCCAACCTAGTTCCGGGCCGCTCCCTCGGAAGAGAGTTGAATTTGGCTAAATCTGTAGCAGCCCCAAGTACCGATGTTCCCCTCGGTATGCTGCTAATCGCGGGTCGATTATAGTAATAGTAGCTGGGTCTTGGGCCAATAGTTGCTTCTGTGTCGCTTGAGTAGTCTAACGTTGGGCGTGATCTTCTAGTCAGAGTTGATGGGCCACTTGGTGGTGTTCCGTATTTTGAAGTCCTGGGTGGCTCGTACCGTCCGTACCGACCCAAGGTGCCTCCCGTCATAGTGCCAGTCTTTAAGCTTGATCTCAAAAGAGAATGCCTTCCCAAAGAGGAAGAATAATCCGAATATTCAACGCGAGGTAAGTGTTGGTCAGATCCACTACGAGGGAATCTTGTGTGCGATTGGCTCATTCCTACCCCAGTTCCCGTAGACATCCTTCTAGAAGGACCAGGATAAAATGAGTGAACTTTCTCAGCTAAACTTTCCAAAGTTCCTGCATTTTGATAGTATGCATGTGATGGTGCAAACGAGTGACTCTTTGGCTGCTCTGTGATAACAGATGGTGGTGGCGGAGGCTTATATCCCCAGCTGGGGGGCTCACTTATTGTATTCGGACGACTATTATAATATAAATCTAATTGTTCGCTTTGGGGACTGTAATTATTTAGGCCGAGTCCTAGGCGGGACCTAGATTCTGTCATCTCTCTACCATCACCTGCAGCATTGAAAAACAGTATTTAGAATATAGTTTACCATAAGTCACTATCTATACCTGTACGTCTTTCCCTTGATGAACGAGACCTTGGTATTCTGTCGGCATCGTCCAAATCCTCCTCCCGTAGATCTCTTTTTATAACAACGACCGGAGGTGGCTTCTGTTCGGGACGAGAAAGCGGCGGTGGTCCTGGAGAGCTTGCTCCTCGACTCCCACGCCGTTGTCTTATCGCTAGAACCAGACGCCGAGGAATTGACATAATAATAACAACATCGTCCAACGACATATGTGTTACATCTACTAGGTTAACAGCCAAGATTTCATCACCTACCTGGAGATTATCAAAATCATATTTAATTAAACATTTAATTACACACTTTAATTGCTTTCTCCTTACTCTTAGACAGCCACTATTGTAAACTGCTGACTCTAGAGCTATTCTTGATATGAATACACCGTCAGTTCTATCAGCTCCATTGCCCTCTCGGATGTATAAGCCTAAGGTTTGTCCAGGTCGTTTCACTATTTCAACCAGCTGAAGTAAAGTCATTGTTTAATATCCAGAACTTGTGCACATCTATTGTATACCTGTACAGTATGCCTGGCGTCTCCTTTCGACATTAACTTTTGTGCAGCTTCAACAGCCTGTTTCCCGCCAATGCATCTTGGCTCCAATATGCGAACTATCATCTCACCGCGGCGTTCAACGGCCTAAAAGTAAAAGTATTTTTACTATATAAAATTCTGGGCACCAGGCCATCCTGTGGATTCTACGTTATTTATATGAATGAATCGGTAATTTGAGGAGCAACACTATCCTCAGATTTATTTATTTAAGAGGCTAAAAAAAAATTGTGTAATTTAACATATTATTGTCTGCGTTTCTATATACGGTTTATACATTCAATACAGAAATAATGACTGTGAGAGACCCTAAGAAATCAGTAAATTTGATCTATGGAAAGTTTAGAATTTTACTATAAACCTCGAATCCGAATGGCCACGCAATTAATGTGTATGTTTAGCGTCCTCATTGATTTCGAATTTAATTTAATAATGCTATCGTTACACTTATATAAAGTATGGGAAAATAAGCTCTGTGCGGTTTTTCAACAATTAAAATATAAAACTTAAATTTTAAGAATGATCTTTTTGATTTTTGATAATTGCGTTTAAAATTAACTTTTTTTTGCAAGTTTAAAAACAAAGCGTAAGTACTCACCTCAAGGGCCGCCGCGGTGCTAGGGTCGTGGTCATTTTCAACGGCTTCTATCTGTCTAAATATTTCTGAACTGATTCCCGACACTTTTCGGAAATCTCCCTGTAGTAGGACTGGTTCTTTAACACCCTGCCTCTGAGGCATCGTCTGCACTGTACAACTTGTCGGCAGTGGTCCTGGAGGTGCCCGCCCAGGGCTGGCTGTAACATCAGGAACTGATCTTCCATTTTCCTGAAAGGCAAAAAATAATGTAAAATTACCCACTTAAAGTAATTATAAAACTTTTTTCAAAAAGTAGTGACTAGTATTCCGCTAGAGAAGCAATTATGCATAAATTGCGATTGGGGCATGGCAAGCGGAATACCAAATTATGTACAAGAAACGTGAACTTTGGAATGGTCTAATGTTACATCATAATTCATCTAAATTAAGCTCACATGAAATTTCCATTATTAGATTCAAGTGATTAATGTTATAACAAAGCCAGTTAATTCAAATTTTCCGATAAAAGTATTACCGCCTTTTCCACCGTACGTTCCCCCCCTGAGAATTCAAAATGACGTGATTTGTTCAGGCATAAAATTTGTCTACATCATGCTGAGTTATGTACACACGGGGCTCTGATAAAAATCAATAATAAGAACATACACCTGTACGGAGCCCGCGACGGGAGGCAGATAAATTGAGTCCTCGGTCGATTTGCTTTATTTGTAACAAGTCGTGTAATTAGAAAAGTGCGCTCGTGCCGACTCGCTTTACTTGCCCTTGCATTTTATAAATTATGAAAATGAAAATCCAAGTTCAGTCCTTTGACAAGTGCGCTGCCAAGTGAATTGAAATAGGCTGCTGATGATTACCGCCGAGTTCCCAGTCTCATTGTATTTAAGCTAACTAAATGGGAACGTTTCTCTTTTCTATTTAGGTTACCATTTCAAGCACTCGTTTCCAGTGCGGAGCATGATTTAGGTTTCCGGTGCAATCATCATTTTACGGTATCAAAGAGATAAGAGTTAAATCCTCCTTACCACTTGGAATATGCGGAGTACATGTAGTGGAGTAGAAGCGCTTGCTTCTTAAACGTTCGATAAAAAAGGAAAGTTTGCAAGGAAGTTCATTAATTTCGAATTCGATCGATTTTAAACGAGACTTTTTTCACGATGGTGGTACATATGTACATATATGAATTCAATGAACAGTTTAAGTTTTACAATAAAAATATTTGACATAAAAAACTGAAGGTGTCGAATATTTCGATGATCGATCAAATAATCTTTTATACAGAACTTTATAAAAACTTCGTAAATAAATTGTTATCCTGAATTTATTTTACATAATATTAAAACATTAATACTAAAAGCAGTAGTGAATTGAATTTTATAATCAAATTATAATACTTTATATTTTCAAATAGAGAAAATTAATTCTGTACGTTCATTTATAGAAACAAAATTAAACTTATAAATATATATAGATATGTAAAGCAATCATTTTTAATCAAACCGTACCAATTCTATCGCTATTAACTAATCGCATTCTGTTGATATGAAAAATACGTTCTCCATAATTATTATTTAAATTTATCGGTGTCATCTCATAAATCGATTTCTGGTGTTACTTTTAAGTAACGTTAGATAAAGGGGTAAAATTAGGAAAGGTATTTATCTACTAAAAACTATTAAAGAAAGCATGATTTGTCTATAAATTGGTTTATATTAATGCTCCTAAAACTCATTAATCAATTGTTGATCAATTAAGCTTTCGTTTTCGGACTTCATTTTGCACTAACTCAAACTGCGTTTTTTTCAGACTGAATGTTAACGACTATAACCTCTATAATATAGTAGATATAGCGTGTATAATACCATTTGAAAATATGTGCAGCATATTCAAATTTTGACATTTTCAATTAACTCTTTCTTCTCTTCTCTCTTAATTTTACAGCTTTTATTGTTGGGAAAAAATATCACCAGATATGAATTTATTATCCCAAAAAACATTTTATGAAAAGTAATACCTACATATGAAGAATTTTTAATTTGGCGAATATTTTAGTAATTTTAGATTCAACTTTTTCTCGTGATAAGTAAATGCTTTATTTTGCATTAACATAAAAATTAAATGAAGATTCCGCATTTTAGCCGACTTTAAATTGCGAAATGTATATATGTATGAAATAGTCCTTTTATGTTATTTACATCGAATCGACATACTCAAAATAGCATAGAAAACGTATCAGAGCGAGAGGACCGTTATTCGAACGACTCAAATAAAGTTCTTTATGGATCCTCTTAATTTACGATTAATTTTTAGTAATGTAGTATATAGCTCAACTGTATCAATGTGAAAGTAAAATATTGTGCTAACGCCAACAAAGCATTTTCAAGAGAAATTTTTGGATACAGACATGAACAACCTTGTCACAAAAACGAAATTTCAGAAGTAATAAAATATCTGGACATCTACATTATGTGGACAATATAGAGAGCAGGAACAGGTAGCATAATCAGAAAGGTGAAAGTGCTTTCCTTAAAACGTATTCATTTCAGCTGCCTTTTTTAATGCAATATTCAGTAAATTGAATTGAGAAAAATCAATTTTCGAAACTTTACAATCAGCGTCCATCATGTGTCGATATATTTTGCAACATCAATAGTCAAGTTCGTATGTAGATACCTGTATATACTATATTATTATTCAGAAATAGCAGTTTTGAAGAGAAATACGAAAATATTTTTTTTCATCCTGATTGAGAACAAATCATTTTATATTTACATATGCACATACAAAAAAGGACGAATTTTGGTTGAAGGACATTTGAAACAAAAAATGTCCGATGAATTGATTGATAAAAGTTGAAATGTGTAGGTATTTACCATATACCACACCAACGTCAGTTTTCCATTAAATGTGCTTCAGACGAAAGTTATAAGAAAGTACCCCAACCACTCAAAATTTCCCATTTGTTCAGAACCGTGATGATTCACTAAGTACAGTCGCCGTACGAGATACCCAGACAAACCGCCTGAAACTCTAACTCGTATAATTGCCTAAAATAGACGGCAGGTAGCACTTTGAACTGGAATGACACTTTCCCAAATTAAATTCTATACATAAATTAAGAGTTATTTTCCGTTGAGTTCTCCACCCACACAGCCTCCCGGCCCTCGTGCATTTAACTTTTAACAAGTTCGCCAATATAATTTAGAAGAGGGCCGACTGGCGCGGCCTGCGCTGCTTCTGCGACTAGGACTGACTATGTACTGCTCCTCATGCCGCAAAGCAAATGTCGTACAACATAGAATTTCCAGAAAGTCTGGAAAGTTTCATGTTTCGTGTTGTAATATTTACGCCAACATAAAGTGGGAATGAATTGACCACAGATCAAAAGGGATAAGTCTTAGCGATTGGCTCTAAAAAATTTGCTGTTTTGCATTCTATGCAAAATTTCAATTCAATAAATAACACTACGAGAGAGCTCGTCTTGCTTACATAACAAAATACCCTTCAAGAGAAAAGAATTTGCGAGGGGTTGTTTTTATGCTACAACAATTCGATATTTTCTGAAATTTTAATAATGTTATTGTTACCACCCACAACTTACAGAACTGTTGCTACGCTTATTTAAACACAATCTGAAATCAATACCGATATTTAAAAGTAAAATTCGGATTGGAAAAATTGGGATTGAGAATAGTAATAATAGAAATTAAATATGGAATTATAGCTCGTTTTGCAAATGACAAAATATCAAAAAAAAACTATAATTAAAATTTAACTTAAAACTATGTATGGTTTTTATACAAGATAAAATTGTACATATCTGAAATAATATCCTTGTCAGCTTAATATTCCTTTCAGTAATTATTTAAATTCGCAACAGTTCAATTTAAATCTGAATTTAGGATTAAAATCACTCGATAATTTGAGTAAGTAAATTGACAACTTTTCCATTTTCAATGCATACATAGGTATATGTGCATAGAACATACATATGTATATATATTGTATATAACTACATAAAAATACTCATTTATTTGGTGCTGAAATAGTACTGACAAGAGAAGTTACCAAAAACCCAATAAAGCCACACTTCTAATAAAAGCAACCTGTTGCAATTTAAAGGTAGTTTTGTCAAAGCACCAACAAGCTTATTCAATTTTTAAAGGAGCCAAAAGATGGTTTATCGACATATAATTACGAGCCCACATTTACAATTCAATTTATTTTTGATAAATACACAACCTTTCAGCAAAGTTCAGGTTTACTTTGATGAAAGACTGATAAGCTTGGGACGATGCCGCCCACCAGAAACCTCTTCGTTTTTGTAGCAGAATACCCTTAACTCAGATTTTCTAAGACCAACAAATCCCAGATATACCGCAAAAATTCAATTGTTGATGTTATATTATTTTCTTTGAGCAGAAACCCTAGAAACAAAGGGATAAATTAGCTCGATTTGTTTTACCTTTTTTCCACTGCTGAAAAAACACCCTGTACTTGTACTATCACACATTAATTTCTACGATGTACCAGGGACCACAACCAGCACTATATTCAGTTTTTCCTTCTTAATTATTTATGACGAAAGAGCTTAATTATTTATGACGAATGAAAAATTTTTCATTTCACTTTAGCGAGGCCTCCATGCACCGTCTGCCTATTAAAACTTCACACGTCACTAAACACAATTACTACAAATCTATAACTTGGACTGGCACATTGTCAGCGCCACTCAGTCGAAGTCGTCTATTGCTCCCTAGAAGATTCGTCCTCACGAGGATCCCTTCAATACGAAACCTCGACTGATTTAATGTTGAGGGACAGATGAGTTTTAAACTCTAGTCACTCGCGGTCGAATGGCAACGAGGAGTGCTCAACATTTAGGAAAAATTTGAAATTTGAACGATTTGAGGAACAGTCGCAAATATGGCGCCTACCAGTATACCACGTATCCCTTTACAAAGGAACCCTTATTAATTTATTGAAGAAGGGCAACCAACGAAGGGGCAAACATTCCACACATTTTTATTTTGCAGGAGTATGCCCCCGATAGTGCGCAATCTCACCCACTTGTCGACGACGAGCAGACCTTGAAGGTTTCTCCACCTTTCTCCGTCGGTACGACGTCCTGTCGGTGGGTGCTGATGCCCAACACATCCCTCAGGATGCAACCCGTCGAGGAGAACTAGAAGCGTTGCGGCTCATGCGCCCGCCTCGTCCTCGCGGCCCGAATTGTAGTGGTCGTTTGCATGCGGTCCTTGAGAAAGGTCCTTGTGCTTTTTATTGGAGTGAACCCACGGAACCTCCGCTGTCGATGTGTTCACAACACGATCACGCGTATTGTCGGTTCGCATCGTACGTACTCGATGCACGGTACTATTGTGCATAGTATGCCAGACACAATGAATGAGCTGTTGCCGGTTTTCATTCAACAAACCCAGTAAACTCTACCCCTCGTGCAGATAGCGTTCAACTTTTAAAATTGACCTTTGCGATAAGCAAGGCTTGCAAATAACGTAGGTCATGAATGATTAAGTAGAGCGTATGAATAGCCCTGCACCGAAACGACGGAAATCCCCAAGAAGCCTTTATTGCAATTCAGATGGTTTTCCTATTAAGAAAGTTATGTCAGTATACCATACAATTTCCCAGAACAGAAATTGCCTCTGTTTCCCAGAACAGAAATTGCCTCTGGTACAAAATGTAAATACTAGTTACCTACGAAAACATGCACTGTTTCTCAGAACTTTACAAAAGCCAATTATACTGAAAATTGCTAAATAGCGTATCAGTACATATACCAATTGCTTGTTTTATTAGAAACTCGAGAAACGTACTAAAGGGAACAGAATTTGATATCAACAATTAGAATTTTCATCCCGGATCATCTGTATCTACATTAATCCAGTTTTTGATTTGAAAATACTAGTACACATACAATAAATGCAGATGGATTTAAAGTGGAAATTCCAAAGCCTATTTGGCTTTTGAATAGCAAGCATCCAGAATCTATAAAATTGGACTCTTTAACAGACGTGGAATCTCCTACTCGGTGAGAAAATGTCAATTTTAGTTTCATTACGGTATCTCGGAAATCAGACTCAGTAAATAAAAGCATTGCATTGAATTCTAGAATAGTTCACATACAATTAAATTTGGAATAGGCATTCAATATATTTACAAGTACAATTTAATAAAAGAATCGCTATTCGTTGATTTTTTGTTTTTTTAATATGAAGAAAAGTCATATTATTATGTTTAAAGGGTATATTTAATAATGAAAAATACTAATGAGTGCAGGTTCTTTTAAATAATTACTATGGGATACATTTTTTTTTACCACCTGTCAATTTTAATTTCTCAGCTAATTTTTAAATCTTTTCAATTGATTTAATATTTGTGGTTTTTGAAGCTAAAAGCGTTTAGAATTTGTGAAACATTCATTGCACAAAACCTTTAGCATTTGAAAAGCCATTTATAAATCAACAGACAAGTAATAAACTGTTACTATTTTTTTATTTCCCACATTAAAACTAGACCCTCCTCCAATCAACACAAGGTTTTATTTTTATTTTCAATTCGTCCCTTTAATTGTAAATAAGAAGCTGCTGAACAAAATTTTGGAACCCAGTCCAAAAAGCCTTTTAAAAATGCATGGTAAGAAATACAAAGTTTCGCCTACAGGAGTTGAAATAAAACCTTATCATCTCTTCCTAACATTGCCCCGAGTAAAAGACAATTGGAACGTTACTTTTATTCCTTCAAATAGACCTTCTACTTGTTACAACCCCTTCCAAATGTTTTTTTTACTCACTTCTTCAGACAGTAATTGAGGTTTCTTTTAGCCATCTGTGTGTCAAATTTCAAATTTGTAAGGCATTGGGTTTTCTTTACATACTGATTTTACCCAAATTTTCACTATTAAAAACCAAAAATAATTTCTGCTAAACTACAGCAAACCATTATAGATACATTAATTCAGGCTCCAGCTCTAACCATAAGTCTTTTATTATATTATATACATATGCATGTATAATGTTTACATATCGTCTTTGAAAAACTTATGTGTCTGTTCTATTTTATATTCAAATTCGAGACATATATATTGCCACTGAACTGGAAAAAGTGTCCTCTCGCATAATTTTAAAAACGAATTTTAATCTTTAAAATGTTCTATATTATCAAAAATTTACATACATTTAATTTTAAAAAATGATTACACATCAGAAGAACAATTCACAGGGTCAATTTGCCATATATCATTCTTATTGAAACTGTTAACTTTCTTTAGTGTGAGTATGCATTAATTGTGTGAGCTATTTTTTACTATCCTTTCCTTTGATGTCCTTTTAGTGCAGCTCTTAATGTAATATCCGGTTTTCAATAGACCGCAATATTTCTTTAACACACAGTTAGAAATGCAACGGAAAATGGCGGAAATATTTGTTAGTAAAAATAGATCTAAGTTTAAGCTTTAATTTACCGCTCAAATACGTAAACATATTTCAGATTATTTATTTTTCTTCTAACTTAAATTGTGGAGAAAGTGAACTCTTCTACCCATACATATACAATCAATTCATTAATCCAACATTCAAAAGCATCGTCTTCCCTTTTCCCCATTTGATGACATCCTGCTGAAACGTAACGAGTGGATTAAAGGGAAAAATATTTCATTTCGATTTCCAACTCATTATTAACTATTAATACAGGCCTATACTAAAGCAAAAGATTAAGAGCGCAATCCAGAGAAATTCGATTTTAATTTTAATCTTTATTACATTTTAACTTTAATTGAAAACTCGACATGCAGATTGGAGTGAATTGATTACAGACGAAAGTATTTATGTGAAGAGTAACCTGCGGAAGTTTTAATGCAATTAGGCTAGGGCAATTAAAGTTTCATTTTACTAGAGCCTTTAACTACAAAGTTATTAAATGTGATTACTTAGATTTGATTGTCGTATAATTTTGTTATACTGTTCCCAACTATGTACCACATTAATTAAAATAGAAACTTTTGACACATACTACCAATACCAAAAATGTAGGAAAAGAGTACCGGAGGTTTGTTTTCTGGCATGTATTGCAACTTATGCAAAAGTAGATAATATTTAAATTAAATAGTTTGTGTACTTTCTGTATTCATTATTCTAAATAGAATTTTTATTAAATTGTACAGTTCTGTAAGGGTAATAACATTAAATTGAATTGTATAAAGCTTTCCAATGTACCTCTAGAATTTTCGTGAAATATAGGCACATACGAATTTAAGAATTTGTTACTTTAATTAATTTCTTAATTTTCAAGTTAAATTTAAAATACATCAGCGTTATGCTTTTGATATTAAATTTTTTTCATTTATTGATTTATTGCAAAATATAAAATTTTTCTTAATTTCAATTAGGTACAACTTCAAGTTTTGATGTTAAAAGCGAATCGAGACATACTGTGTTCGAGATCACTTTTCATTAGAAAACATTATTCATTAAGATGCGAGTGTTATTTAATAACTCTGCTTAAATTCTGCTTAAACATGTTATGAATTTTTTGTAGACACTCTTTACGCCGTATTATGCCATAAAGATGTAATAAAAGCTATTCTGCAGAATGCCTTGAATTATAATATTACTCTGTTAGAATGTCTTTCAACTTACTTCACAAAACATATTGATGTAAAATAACTAAAGTAAAGATAAAAGAATATTTAATGTACAATATATCCATCATTCATAAATGCATATAAAAATATTTGTTTTTTACCTTAAAAAGGTAAGTTAGAATTCCAATTGAAAGATATTCCTCACCATAAGCTTTCAGTTTTATCAGGTACCTACACAAAGCTTTTATAAATCAAGATAATTTACGACTTTTTCTCGACAATTCTTTCTGTTTGCTATGTATGTCAATGTGACTAAGACAAATCCGGTAAAAGGTAGACAAGTGTTCGTTTTGTCACCAAATAGAACCATATTAGAAGTCCCTTATTTTTTTATTTACCACTTTCACTCATGGAAGGCCACAAAAATCAATTACTTGTACTTTTCAAAAAATCATATAACTTCGTGTCTTAATTAGATCTTTGTGCCTCCATTCCAACACACATTTAGTAAGAAAAGGAGAATCGCACTAGGAGCGACGTAGCTGGTAAATTCCCTAGAACGCCTTAATTAGTTCTGATTACGAGCAGAATAATTTCCTTTTGCGGGAATGTCGAAGAAATTATTGTCTTTGTTTGGAAAAAAACAGGAAGAGCTCCCTGCACCCCGCGTTTCTATCTTCTGTCTACGAAAATTTTGCGGTTGCTTTGTAAGGATCAAAAGCGTTTCCATTATACGTAAAGACAAACCAGCAAAAACAATGGACGGAAACCATCCCTTTCTTGTTACGACGTTGGTTATGAATATATTTATTTACCACAAGTTTAAGTTTTATTTTCTAGTTAATTTTTGCGAAATCTTCGCTATTTAATGATACATGCTGGAGAAGTCTTCACAATATTTCAGCGGGTGTATTCTATCTCTCTTAAATTTTGTGAAGATAGCAGGAGATTTATCCCTGTAAAACAATGAGATGGGAGCAATATGGTGTATGACCCAGATGTGGAAACATCTTCCCAAAAAGCGCAGAATATCAGCACTGATGGCTTCGGTTGCTTCAGGCTTACAAATGTATTGAATACTGATTATAGCCATAAAAATGACAAATGTCCCACGGCCACAAAAGAAAAGAAACAAGTATGTAGAAAAACCTGAATCGCTTAAGAGAGACACATTGACGGTATTGCTCCATTCCCCTTTTCCAATTTAATTATATTTCAGGAGCATTATTTATGAGGACCTTTTCATTGCTGTGTTTAAACTGTTGGAGATAAGAACCAGTCGTAAATTTAGCAACGCTCAAAAAAGTATAAATAACAGATGCTTGAAAGTTTCAGAAGTTCACAACAGGTATAAAATAAAAGCATGCGTTTTATACCATCAAATAAATTTGTTTTCAAAAATGTATTACAAACTTTTGTTTATGGATTCATTTTGACTAAACAATACCGAACAAGAGCACTACAATTACTGTCAAGATCCATTCTTTTAAGAAGCACACAAAAAAATTCAAAAATGTTTCGCTTTTTGTACTTTCTTTATTGTGTTATTTATTAGATAGATATTATATTTTGTATAAAAACTTCTACCTAAAACAAGTATTATAGATATATAAATATAACCGAAGTTTTGCGACAAGGAGTATTATAACAATTTTCAAAAATAAGTACATCCACAAGTGTTTGGTAAAATGGATTTAATTTATGGACCTCCAGGGTCTATGTATACTACACAAATGGTAACTCTGTGAGTACAGAAAAATCCTAAAATCGTTCATTTTCTACTAAGTTGTTGAAAGGTAAAAAGCAGGGGTAGTTGTTCTAGTATTATTTTCCTATTATTTACTTTAAAAAACAATCAATTAAAATATAACACTATGAAAACCTTATGTATTGACTTAAAAACAAGAATATACATATTTCACCAACTTAAAACACATGATCTTTTGATTTTAAGGGTTACTTTATCTTTATCTTATCTTATCTCTGTATGTCGCAGAAGCTATAATCGCAGTTTGCTTATTTAAAGAACTGTAAGTAAATGTTGGATTATTTTTGTTGCATACATTTTAAAGTTGTTCTATGCTTCATATTTATTAAATTTAAACTTAAAATTTTTCCTTCAAACTTACCGTATGTCTGAAATCTAAGAAATGGAATCGAGGACGAATATTGTAATCTAACTTGAACTATTCAGGATTGCATATTTATTTATACGAGCTCAAAAGTATATAAGGTAGATTAGAGCATGATGATTTTGATTGTTGAAGCCATAATATGAAAAACAAGAACTAAATTAAAAGAACCATCAAAACTCAAAATTTTTCAAGAAATACAATATAGCATGTACGTATTGATACTTTGAATGATGCTTAGTGCCGACAATGAATTCGATCTTTTATAACCTGTTAATCAATTTATATGAACTACTTATTTTGAAATAAAAAAATTAGTCCATTCTCAAAAACTCCCTTTTTTACCATTAAAGGAAGATTAAGAAAAATTGATTTGATATAAAAGAGATTAAAAACAAGGACATGCATAAATGAGAATTCACCTTTCTTCGTCCACAACAAAGCATCCTTCGCGTACGCGAATGTCCTGTAGCTGCTTTCAATCGGGTAAACTTCCTCCACTGCATTAGTATACAATCTAAGTTATGATGGCTCTATTTGGCTCAGTCGTCGGCGTATTGCCCCGCCTAATGCAAGTTCTCAGGCCAGTTATAGGACACATTCAAGCTGCATTTATTTTTGACCTTAAAACAAGTACGACCGTAAAAGCAATTGAATCAAAATTCAATACTAATTAGCACATGTTGTTAATTCCGATTATTTAAGTCCCCGAAAATACATTCCTGCAATCAATTTCGTTTATCGTACATTAGTTTTATATTATATAAAAAGAAATCTGTTGGTTACTCCCATATTTATATTTTCTCCAATTTTTGCCTGAATTGTAATTTGATATGACAATAAACTTTATTACCTTATTTAATTTAGCTACGGGGTGTTCTATGCGTTTACTGTCTAATCCTTTATAAATACCGAAGGGATATTATCTTTTATTTTTAATCTAAAATATGTATGTGCATATTCGGGTATATATATTTATAAAAGATCCCATTTAGGAAGCCTTAGAGCAGTGCTCTCTGCATTCTAAATATTAGAAGCTCGTTACAATCAAGTCATCTCCTCGGGAAATACTTGCAAGTAGCAATCTTCTTAAAATGAGGAAGCTAATTATAACCTGCACTATTAGACTCAAAAACGTTTACAGGATATTGGTTGCTTCTTCCTGTACAAGAAGCTTTTAAAATTCTAATGAAGGAATATAAAAATGTGTAAAAATGTTTCCGCAAAGTTAAAAGACATTGTTTATGCAAAGTCATCACAGGAAGTGCCTTTTATAAGTTCTAAGTAAACTTAAATTAATTTATATTACAGCACAGAAAATGTAAGGATGTTCAATGACCCGAGAAAAGCCACAAGAATATAAAGTGTCTTGCATTCTAGCGCTCGAATATCAAACATATTTAAGAAATGTTTTTGAGTATTTATTTTTTAGTCAGGGAAAAGATCAAAACGTTAAACAGTAATAAACGTTTAAATACAAAAACAACAATCTTGGAAAATACCTTTCCGGGAATAATCCAAATTCTATTGTGTTAGGAACTTTACAAATAGTTTAAGCATTTAATGAAGTTGGCAGTCAAGTTTCGTTAACATTTTCTTTAAAACTTACAAATGTGAGGATTGTGTTGCCTTTATATATAAGTTTCTTCTTTGTTACTGACTGTGTATAATAAGATAATGTATAGGTATATAGTTATTGTTTTTTTCAGATTTATCAATAATCGGAAACAAAAATTTTAATTACTATAAAATTACTAGGTTTGTCTCATCCAGCATTTCACTTCTAGTCAGTTTAGCTGTCTTAATTATAAAGAAAATTATCTTTTAATTAAGTATTACATGTGGCACATTTTCGTAAAAAATAAAACTGTATAATTTGATCTTTAAAATAGTGAGTAATACTTTACATTTATAAGAAAGTTAAAATGTAGAGTCAAGAAATCAGTGAAAAGTATTAGGAGTACATTTTGTTTAATAGGGGCATAAATGAACAACAAGAAAGTGATAAAGTAATTTATAAAAACATTTATATAAGAACATACCGAATTCAAAGTGAAATTATTTCACATTAGACCCAAAAAAATCATATGATTTTCTAAGCAAATTATATGAAGAATACTTTTTAAAAATTAATGTAACGCCTTAGAATTTAAAACTACATTATATAATAAAATATTGAATTGTATAGACTATTGCAAAGTAATATAATCCATAAAACTTAATTCGCAAATTTCTTGGAGCAGATTTTGGGTCAAAGGTCTTTTAATAACATCTGAAGATGGGAAGTCCAGTAAAGATTCAATTGTTTTATATTTTACGGATGAAGTCTAAAGTACTTCCTAAAATAGTGAATCATTTCATATTTTATGGAAAATCAGTTTAAGGTAATTTGCAAAAAAAATCTATTAAAGCAATATGATTCTTCTATCAGATAAACGAACGTAAATATTGATAAGAGGACTGTCTTTAATAAAGTATGTATGTAGGTGTCTGTGGTTTGCGAACAGTTTCTAATTATGAAAAATAGCCTATTTAATGCCAGGGTAGTGCAGAGCGAAAGGAATATTGATGTCTGGGGTCGACCTAACGCCGGTTACTGCTTAGACGCGGCTCAAAAAGGATTAGTCGGCTTATTTGGCATGAAAGCGAGACATTTTGCGGCTGCACCCGAACGCATCGCGAATTTGGCACAAATCCTGGCCGAGCCCGCGAGTGCATTTACCTTTGGCACAGCTCCGGCCGCACAAGGCGGAAAAAGGTAAAAAAGGAAGGAAAAAGGAAGAGGTTTTCGCATGGCCCATGACCGAGAGCATCGCCGAAGCCGAAATACAATTTTCTGCATGTTTGACACAATTTTTAGCTTTTTCTAGTCGCTTTTCCCAGCCTGACAATGCTGCACACCGCGCACCCACACAGCCGCAGTTAGCTATCTACCCGGAACTACCCCTCTGCGTTCTATGCATCCTGCAAAGGGGAGGTCCTTCCCCGCAAAACACATGCATGAATAGAATTATGACATCACTAGCGTACAAATACACGTGTACTGCTCGTACAATTTCGTATTTTTCCCTATCGATCGATTCTAATAGACTTCATTTTTTTCCTTAGCTTATTTTTGTGAACGAAAAACTCTGATGAATGTTTTAAGGCTGGAAAATGCCCAGACGACCAGCGAACGAAACTATGTACCCACGGTTTCGATCGTCTGCGGGGGGAATGGGGCGCAGTTTTGCTCACGGAGCCTCCTCAACTCTGTCTGGGGAGCCTCCAGAATGTGTGCGGAGCCCTCTCGAAAATTGGGAGTAACCAACGAGAAACGATATCACTTCAACAGGGGTGATCCTCCCGTGAAATCACTTTTATTTTTTATTTAAAATAAACGAAAACCGATCTTATTTCACTCGGCCGGAACACTAGCGATTCTATGGCACAAAAGTGGTCCCCACCAAAAAGTCGGTGGTCATTTTTCTGCGAAAAAATGTCACACACAGCAGGATCTCACAAACTCCTGGAAAACACCAACGGGCCTGGCTAGGAAACTTGAAAACGCTCCATTTTGGCCCAAGAAAAGCAATTTTCTCCAAACGCCTGAGCTGGAAAACTCGATTAACGCTCTCGACTACACTCGACGATTCTAAGAAATTTTAACGTCGCCGCGTCGTTAACAATCGATTACAGCGAAGTACCCGAAATACAGAGTGAGAATCGTCAGAGGCGGCGGGGAAATTTCTGCGGAGCCGGCGCCCCTCGACCGCTTTTTTTCGTGCCTCTCTTTTTTCCGTGATAATAAACAGCTTTAAGCGCAATCTAAACACAAATAAATTCCGATATGAGGAAAAATGTCATCGAAAGCTCGGGCACCATCCTCATTCACTAAACTCGGCATGACCTGGTTTGTGGTTTTCGGCCTTCGACTTTGCATTTCCACGGAAAGCTCCCCCATCCGCGGGAGCTTTTCACTGCCCTTCCTGCCTGCTTTCGACTGCCCTACAATTCGAAAAAGGGTGCCGAGGCCCGAGCAGGAACAATGCGCCCGACCCCACCACCCCCACCCGACTTTTCATTATTAAGAAAACCTGGATCGAGTGGATTTTTCACGTTTCGCATGGAATTTTATACGCCCACCTGCATACCACCACCCCCGCATGCACTGAAAATTCCCCGAATGTGTGGGGGGTGTGTTGGCAGGGCTCAGGACGAGGACGGGGATCGCGAGGTCTTCATGCTTCGAATTAATTGCTCCGTCCTCTCGAGGGGCTTGTTTTCGTCGAAGGAAACATTCCCAGCAAAACTCTTTTGTGATGAAAAGGGCATGCAAAATTGCACGTCAGGTGCAAGGCGCGCTCGGCCCAAACCCGCCCCGGGGCACTCCAGAAGGTCATCAATAATGCGCCGCGCTCTGGCGCAGCCCGCCCTTTGTCATCGCCGGCTTTCCCTAATGACACGATTTGAGTTTGGAGTCATCGAAAAATCTCCTTAAACATTCCATAAGTGGGGAGTTTGTCGTAATGATGCATATCACGGTTGAAATAAAGATAATATAAAAAAGGAGTATGTCCTAGACATTTACACATTTTGAAGGTACAAAGCCCCTTCATAAAATCAGTAGTGCTAATTCTAAATAAGTAGTATCTACAAAATACGGTTACTTTAGAAAAAGGTTTATGAGTTGGGTGCAATCTAGGACCAAAATATCCTTTAAAATAAATCAAATTAGCCCGAAAATGAACAGACTTTATGGAAAAATAAAGGCCTTTCTGTGGCAGTCAAAAGAAAAAGGATAGTTTTTAATGTGGTAAAATTGATTTTTACAAAATTTAGGTGCAATACTGAACTCCCCATTCGCTTGATCAATCCATCTTATTTACAAAATTGCCATCGAGAATATGTTAGCTATGTTTAACCAAAGTCGATGAAGAAATATGAAACATACCTAAAAATAAATTATAATATATGTATAGTTATAGTCCCCTTCCTCAACCCCGCAAAATCCATTAAAAAATGAAGCAGATATCGCAGTAACAAATTTACATATAAATTGATGTGTCTTCTCACATCTTCGACCAATTATCAACATTTCTAATAGCAGATCAGGATTGAATGTCCATAAATTTCTGTGACGATCCAGTAGCGCATGGCTAGAGATTAATTTAACTTTTATTTAAACACTACAGGATCTGATCGTATTTCTGGGGTCGTTTTCGAATCATTTGAATTTGCTCAACGAAAATTTTATTACACTTTTTAATAGAATTAGGCATAGTGGGTAAAAGAACATTCCCTGGTAAATGAGTATTATTATCTTTTAAAATTAGTTAAAATTGATGTGTGCAATTGCTCTTTATATATACTATACATGTGTCCGTAGCTTATTTTCCAAGATATAATCATTGAACTCAAACGGGGATGACTTTTAATTTATCCAGAAGACTACTGAATTTTTTTACATTTAATTAATTTTAACAATAGTAATTGTTATCTCATTTTACAAACAAGGAAATTGTACAAATATATTATTAATTATTTATTACTATTCTGTGCTACATTAAAAATACGGATGTAATTTTTGTACCAACGAACAAAGTTACTACACTAAATTTGAACGGAGTGAAAGTTCACACGCATTAAATAAACTTACAAGTTGCTGGCTGGCTTCATGCAATTAATTAGGAACATGGCGCAATCCTTTACGGCACTGGGAGACATGTCAATAATTAGATTATCAAATCTAATCAAAAAGTTGCAGTCGGAAAGCACTTCCCATCACAAGGCAAAATGTCCTCGTCGTTGGCGAGAACAATTTCACTTTCCAGGAGCATTCAGGACACAGTGTGAAGTAGGAGAGCTCTGTGGGTGCCTACGATGAAATGCAATATCCTGATGTGAGCATAATTTGCACTTTGAATTTTTCTTTAAGTTATTCATAAGGTATTCAATTCAATGGTATAAGCCCCGATTTATTTCTATACATCTAAAAAAAGAAATTAGTTTTAAATACTCTAATGGTGAATTGCAAAAAACCCGAATAAATCGGGTTTTTTACCATTTTTAGTGATTTTCTTAGTAAGCAGCTAAGGCAACATACATATGTACTTGCTATACACCTAAAAAATTGTTTTTCTAAAATAGAGCTTTTTTAGTATGGTTTTTTGAGAGTATTTAAAATTAATTTATTTTACGAAAAAAAAAATTAATATTAATAAAAACAAACACGAATCTGACATGCGAAGGCGCCAGCTGTGGAAGAACCAGGAAAAATAAATCCACGAACAGGATCAGTGTGAAAAACAAGGCTTAAGCAAACAGGGACTGGGACCGGAGGCCTCGAGCACCGGGAAGCTGGCTGGACTGGACCCACCGCAACCAGAGGGAGCTCTCCTCATCCCATCCCGTGCTGGCCGCCCCCCAGCTGGGAGCACGACGGCAGACCAGCAGCCGATCCTCGCTAGCCCTCGGGACTCTCGGGAGACGTGAATTCGCTCCCACGGGCAGCCGTCGAGCCGAGCCTGGACCGGGGACTCCCGCCTGGCTCTGAGCGGCCAGCGTATAAATTCCGGAGCAGCCAGCTCTGCCCTCATTCGTTTCAGGGAGTCCGTCGGGGGGGTGCGCTTGGCTGGGCTCCTCACGGGCAGCGGTCGAGCTCCGCCGGGGCCAGATAGATGCGACATCGGATTATGGAGTGATATGATATGACATTTTATTTTATATTATTTTATTTTATTAATTTTATTTTATTTATTTTATTTCATTTTATTTTATTTTACTTTATTAATTTTATTTTATTTATTTTATTTTATTTTATTTTATATTATTTTATTTTATTTTATTTTATTTTATTTTATTTTATTTATTTTATTTTATTTTATTTTATTTTATTTTATTTTATTTTATTTATTTTATTTATTTTATTTATTTTATTTATTTTATTTATTTTATTTTATTTATTTTATGTTATTTTATTTTCTTCTATTTATTTTAAATTATTTTCTTTATTTTATTTTATTTATTTTATTTATTTTATTTTATTTATTTTATTTTATTATATTATATTACATTATATTATATTATATATTATATTATGTTGCATTATATTATATATATATTATATTATGTTATATTATTATATATTATATTATAGTATATTGCATTATGTTATATTATATTACATTATATTATTTTATATTACATTATATTATATTACATTATATTATATTATATTTTATTATATTATATGTATATGGTTTCTGCTTTAATATTTTGAAGGAAATTGATCGCAAATGTGAAATGATAAGTCGTCCTTTTCAGGCCACCATTTAAATGCTTACACATAGAAGACATTAATTTTTTATACAATGATTTGGTAAAATTGTTTTAAGGAAAAAATTAAGTCTTTTATTTAAATTACTTAGAGAATCAAAAGAATTATATTTCCATAGATATTATAATACAATAACGGTTTATTTATTTAGTCTGAAATATACTTAAACTTTATATTTTAAATAAGTTTTTATAGGTTTTATATCATTTTGAAATTTTGCATCTAATATGTTTTAATTTCTATTGAACTAAGAGTTGAATAACTGCAAAAAAATTCTGTGCTTCCACCTAGGAGAAAATCGTGTTTACTACGCAGGAGGTTGTGCTGAGACCCAAACCAGAGGAAAAATTCCGCACCTAATCGGAAAAGTTCTATAATGAATGAACGAACGCAGCCTTTGTGCAGGGAATGTCAAAAGTGCATCCCGGCTGTTCAGCGGCGGGGTCACTGCGAAGTCAGTCCAGCTGTTTTTGACTTTTGTTTAGTTTCTTACCGCCGGAGTGCATCACCAGTTAGAAGCCGTGGGAACCTTAGACTCGGCCCCGTTTTCCGCTCGCTCGAAGCGAATCTGAAAGGCTCTAGTGCGCAGGCTCTAACATGGCTGGCCCACCATCCGTAGTCAAGGTGACAAGCCCCTAGCAACCAACACAACAATCGAAGGTAATTCGCTGACATTTCCGCAATTTGTTACTAATTCCTAATCCGCTCCTCTGCAGGTGAAAATGAAGTGTGATTGAGAAACTAGACGGTTTAACAAGTGCTCAGTAACTAGCAAATGATCCCATTAGTGCGTGCCTCATGTTCTGGTAAGTCCCAGCCTCACGAGCGATTCCCCCGCACTTTTGTTGGCTTTTTTTAAAAGTAAATTCGACACGAATGTTTAGTGCAGCTTCCCTAACATCAAGTTGAAATATTCGCCCTGCTCGCTTAGAGTTTTCGAATTGTCCAGGAATAGCGCGACCATTGGCTTCCCACGTCCCACAAATTCAAAACAAATTATTGCGCCGTTTGGGCACATTACTTAAATTAGATCCGGGCAGAAATTTGCATCTCGGAGCACTCGTTTCCAAGTTCAAAATTGCACAGCATGTGAATCAAATCACCTGCAGCAAGTGCGTCACGATGTCCACGTTCCGGTGCATAATTAACTACGAAGACGAACTTGCAAGTTATGCTAAAGCTCTGCAATTGTGCACATGTCCTTTAAACATATGTTAATGAAGGCTAATGAAGACAAAGCAAGACATATTTCCAGGAATTCCACCGATTCTATTACTTCTGAGGTTATTCGATCTTGGTTTCTAAGGCAATTCGTAGTTAGGAAAAGAGAAAATAACAAAGCATTATAAACTTGATGTCATTTACATTAAGATTTTCCTTTTCCGAAATACTTATTTTTGACTGAGAATTGTCCATACACAAAATTCAATAATATCGATATTGTTTGAATTTAAAAAACTGGGTTTTCTCAAATCGTAAAACCTCAAACATGATAGAAAATGTTCCCTAAATTCGTTTTGAAATTTAATTCGTAGAAATATTTGTTTTTTCAAGAATGAAAACAAGCATGCATTGTATTTTATTGATACTACGGAATTCACGTAATTTCCGAACGTTGAACAGAATCCATATTCCAAAACGAATCAAGAAAACAACTGATTATGTAAAATCGCATCATTTAATTATTAAAATACATTTCGATTTAAACCAAAAGAAATGATTACATGATAGGAGCGTTAATTTTTAATAGAGTAGCACATATATCTACGGACTTTTATCTAGTATATTTCAAATCCTAGGCATTATATTTGTCAAAAATTGGATAAGCCTAGATTTGAAATAAAATTACTAAATTCCGGTGGAACTCAACATACATATGTATATTCCAAATGTCGGGCATTTAAGAGCAGTTTCAGACTATGTGAAAAACATCTAGGGCTACTTTCATATTAAGTAAGTCTTACGAAAATTGAAAAACAAATTACAGTAAGTATTGCAATTTTTGTATTGGCAGATATTTAATTTCAAAATAAGATTACATATGAAAAGCCTGTTTATTTTTAAAGCGTATTTGTTTTTCAGTATTTTTAGTAATAAAGAAAATAATACACAATAAACAAACAAATTAACATCTTTTGTCCAGAAATCCTAAAAAAAACTCCCTTTGTTTGTGAATGATCAATAAAACATATATGTATGTATTCAATTAAAAAATGGTTTTAAGAATATACATGCATACATTTACATACATACGAAAATGAAGATTTCCCTTTTATAAATTTGGCATTTTCTTTAGTGCAGCTGATTGTCATCGAATATTTCTTATAAGTAATCATTCAGCTACATAGAAGTTTTTAGAAGCTTTTTGATTTGTTCCATATTTCGTTCAATTTTAATTGAATTAATTATGCTGGTATACACGCTTTGGTGCAAATAATTTGTGCAATCTTGCATTTACTATTTCATTATTGTATAAGGTGCAAAAAAATGGTTAGCGTAGAAACAACTATTAAAGTTTAAAATTTTGCATTCAGTGCAACGATGCAATTAGGATATATGCATGTATACAAGAAAGCCTGGTTATCCCTATATTTATCCTACGAGTTGAAAGTATAACAATAATGCCAAATTGTTGTTTTCAAATATATGGCGTTAATAATAATTATTATTCTTATTATCAACATCACCATGCATTATTATTGTACAAATCAGTAATGTGTGTAATGCTTTACTCTGATTTAAATAAATTTCATTAGCTTGTTAATTAGACCTCGAAGTTCATGAATTTAATTGCAATCACCGACCAATGAAATTTATACTAATTTACTCTCCAATTAATGATGTAAGCGAATTAATGTCGCCAAAGGAAAACCCGGGTGAGATCTCATTATAATGAAAGCACTGAAGCTCTGAAATTGCAAAATTCATTTATGAGTGTCCCCCAGGTATCAGGCAATTCTCGTGCAATGTCTCTGAAAAAGAAGCTTTATCTTTTGGTATTTTCATATAGCCGTGCAGTTTTCAATAAACCTACAAATTATTTGTCTGATATGAAAGTACATCTTCCAACCGAGCGTAACTCTGAAATTAAAATTAAAATCACAATGAATATGTCAACTTAAAGTTTTATCCATTTTGTTTTCAGAGCTCCAAAGTGAAAAGTACTTTTGATCACAGCATCCGTTTGTCTGTCAGACAGTTTTTAAACAATTAATTATGAATAGCTGAAATTTTCCAAAAGTGAGAAATACCCTAAAATGACAATCAAAAATTGAAGTAATATTGCGCTATCCTAGTCGTTGCCATCATTTCATTTGCCCTAATTAATCAAACCAGAAAATATTATAATAAAATAAAAAATCAATTTATTTTACACAAAATTCTTTATTACAATACATCACAATAAATTATATTTTTAATGAAAATTCTATCACTATTTTCGGTCTTGGAGACAAATTTTTATTACACCTAGAACTTCATCTCAATCGAATAAATGCTTTTTCCGTGACTCATTATAATATAATAATAATATCAACTTGAGATTTTTACAAATAGTCTATAATATTGCGATAAAAAATTCGTTTCATATAATTTATACCCCGACAAATACGGCTAATGAAATGCTACATTTCAGTTTTTATTTTGTATACATCGTAAATAACCTTTTAAATTGAAAAAATTGTGAAGAATTTGTCATAAAATCAATTATCTTGACCAAACCTGAAGTAAATTTTTTTTTAAACTTCAATGTATATTAATTGTCAATTATCAACCTATGTATATAGATAGCATTTTTTGTTTCATCCAGATAACTCCTATAGTTTGCCCGGAATTTATAAAGTGAGGGAAAGTCAGTGATGATGGACGTTTTTATTAATATTAGGTAACATTAAATAGGCAATATATACCATGTGTACGAACTTTAAAGGTATAAATAACACTTTTTTTAATAACAAGAGCCGGCCGACTTTTTAAGTAAGTAATAATAACTACAATCATGTTTAAGGAATATGACAAAGTTATTACTATGTTTTTTTTAATATTTTATTTGGATACTGATTCTTTATATTCGAAATGGTTATGAATATTTCGATAGCAATACTTTTTTACTTGATCCTTTTATTTATATTTAATCGAACGTTATTATTACGTTTCGCAGATTTTTTTATATAAATGTTACGATGGGTATTTCAAGCACTTTATAATGATCTTGAGACAAATTAGCTTAATTTCTTAGAAGTGTCACACATGCTTAACCGGGTAGATAAATATTTAGTTTTATTTAAATGCTAAATAATAATAATTGATAAATACCATAAATAGAGTACCTACACCTTTCATTCCATGTTATTTTATAATTATACTTTGTTTTATATATTACTTATGTCCTTAATCGGTTCATAATCACAATTATATTTTAACAGCTTCTGAATTTTCCCTTTGAAACCATTAAATCGGACGATTTCAGCAGCCAAAATTAGTAAGTGTGTTATTTTATGGTTTCCAATCTGCAATCATAAAAAAACACTTACTAACTTTGACTGATGCACTCAAGAATATAAATTGCATACAATTTTCTCTTTTCAATCTGAACATAAATTCTAACAAAGTTTCATCGAAACCAAAAATCGTGCTGTAGTGATTTGCCTTAAAATAATCTATATTTTTATTTGAATGTGATAAATTAAGATATGCCTGGTATGTTAGCACATTATTAATTTCGCATAGAAAACATTTGATATTATCTTAATATATATTTAATTATTGGAAAATAAATTCTATAAAAAGAGTTTATAAATTCATTGAACAAGACATACATTTCTGTCTTTGATACCTCACGAATTACCTTGAATGATTCGTCTTCAAAATATAATGTGAAGTGATTTGAGCGTTATTAATTACTTCTTAATTAGTTCAAGATTGTCTAATAAGATAAGTCTTTTTGTTGATATACTGTATCGAAGCAATGGTAATTAAACTTGCACGTGGATGCTTGATTCTGTTTGAATTACTTAATTTTCAAAGTGCTTGTGCAGCAATGTAAACGTAATTGATGGGCCAAATATATTTCTAATGGAAATAGCGGCAAATTTGGTTTGGATTATATTTCTTTGAAGAAGATGATGATAATTTTACTTCAAGTTTGTTTTTTAAATTGTCAATCGAAATTGTTCTTAATATATTTGGCTTTGAAAGTAACTTTTAGAATGTGAAATGCAAAGCAATATTTAATTTTTGTATATGGCTGACATTCGGATCTAAATGTAAGTACTAAATATAACAAGGCTATTGTAACCCCTCAATATTTTAACGAATTACAATTTTCCGTCAGCCAGTGGAATATCAATGATCAACAAATTTGTAACATTACGTTTCATATCGCAAACGACGCACCCTCGCTGGCCTCCACAGTTGGAAGCATTTTTCTAATATACCACCTGTCCCTGTTAAGCTGCAGCGCGGCCAGGAACACCCTACACATTTTCACGGGGAACCCTTCAACCCCAGTAAATTCAAAATAATTTTTGTTACCTTAATATCGAAAACAAAACAGGAAAAACCATCCTGTTCACCGCACTTTATCCGCTCTGTAAAGTTTTTCGAGCTCAATCCAGCGTAGGTGCAGGGCTCTCAGTGAAAATCATCCAAGAGTTGGAGTTATTTGATCAATAATTTGTTTATCGCTACGAATCGCGCTTACAGGCTAGTTTGCAGATAAAGTTGAACTCCCGTCATTTGTGTATCCAAGGGAACTGAGTAATGTACCCGGTTAGGTTTTAATGGTTAAAATAGTGAATATTAATTACAACAAACTGCAGTGTTTTTTATTTTATTTACCTGTTTCCTTTAAAGTGCATTGATGTTTTAATCACGAAGTGTTTAACTTAATATCCTTTGGTCAAAGCCACATAGACACAGTAAATATCTGAAATATAATTACGAACGTTTAATAAATTATAATGCTTATCAATTAAGACATCCTCGATATATGGCACATGAAATACTTGTTTGCCTTCGTGAATTATTTTAGAACATTATTTTATTTGTTTAATTTGGCACATTAAAAATCAAATTGATTGTTTTTTATGCGAAGTATTTTTTGTACCCAACCCAAAAAATTTGTTATTCTCTTTTGGAATTAAAATATTCCCTTCAATCGCCAAACCTTCCAAGCCTGATTGTTGTGGACATTTTATAGTCCTTTAAAGTCCAAAATAAATCAATTTTATATATGTATGTATGGACCAATAGTAGTGCGTGCGTTGTCTTTTTCTTTGAAAATGTTAATCGATAAATTTTGCGGAACGAATTTTTATTTTAAATATAACAGAAAAAAATAAAAGAGTTCTACTGAAAAACTGGGAGCGGTTGCTATTCTGGCAATTTTCTCATTGAGCTAATCATGGCATATATTAAATTCCTGTGTCTTTTACTTCAAAAATATTAATTCAACTTTGCCCTAAAACTTTCTGTCTAATTTTATTACTGCAGAAAATTTTACAAGTTGACTACACTCACAGCCACTATAATAAACAAAAAAAAAGGAAATCATTTTCTAACAAAGCCAAGAGATATCTCGTCATAGTTACCTTTGCTCTTGAGATCTTCCTCATAGCAACACCCTTGAGCTTGCAGGCTCGGTGAGTCTCGTTTCTGCTCTTCATTTTTGATTCCATACACAATTGAAGTGTATACACAAAACCATATTAACGCATCCAAATAAGTTGTTTTATTGTTTCTTTTCAGAATTCGTTTATAATGCCATAAAAACTTCAATTGTGGATTGTTTAATTACAAGGAATCTACATAAAACTACTAAAGTTATACCAAAAATTGAATCTAGTCATAGAATAAAAAATAAATTACACTTACATCTGTATTTAAATTAACTGAAATGGCAACCAGACTAGCAACACAAAGAAATTTTGTGACGATTACACCAACTTCTGCAAGTAAAGAAAGGAAACCAAATAACAATTCATCTGGTGTAATATCTATAACTCCATCCGAATCCGGAGATCAAAGAAATTCTAATCAAGGGAGAGAAATTGATATTGATCAAGTTATTTCTCAGGTAAGTTTCGCAAAATTTACTAATAATTTCTTAAATTTCATGTTGGAAAAAATCAAATTGGTAAAATATAATGTTGAGAGAACTCTAAATACAATGAAGTAGTATTTAATTAAAAATGATTATTTGCCACTTTAAATAATTGAAATGAAGTATCAACATTTTTGAATATTTTATTAATCACAATTAAATTATAAATATCGATGAAATGCATATTCACAACAAAATACTCATTGTTGTGTTATTTGTTTTCAATTGACTATGAGGAGGATTTCTAAGAACATATTTCAATTTAATATTGCGTTGGATGTGTAAAGCTTTAGTAATAATGTTCCAAATCGCAACACAATAAATCAATTAACATTATACAATTATTAACACAACAATAAAAAAACAAAAACATATCGTCATTTATTGTGTTAAAATTACGTGTAACAAAACAAAACAAATTAAAGAGTAATAGCTAAAAACTCAAATCATCAAAAACAAAATAAAATGAATATATTTAAATATGGATATTTCGGGTTAATAGTAAAAGAGGAGAGGTAGAGCTTCTATTTACGCGGTTTTTTAGGGTTTTTTCAAAACCAAGACTGGCTGTGGACTCCAATTGCACGTTTTTAATTACGTGACTTTTTCACAAAGGAAGATTATTAACATGGATATAAATGATAGTATTATTAAAAAACAAATTCTTAAAAACAACACTTCAATAAAAAAGTAATGTTTTCAATGATATTTTAACTACTTCAAAATTTGCACATGTAGTAGAAAATTTCAAGAAAACTATGCACTTAAATACAACAAGTAGTACGAAAAAGGCGCTTCTTGGGGAAACCTACATATATATGGTATATAATTTTATTTAAATACTGGGCTTAACTCAAGATTATAAACTCCTCACGAATGTTAATACAACTTTGTAGGGAAATTCTTATTACTCTAAAAATGATGAATACGCAAACAAAATTTGTCGGACATCTTATAAGTACTGTTTAAATTTAAAATTTTAATTGCTTGAAATTTTTTTTGAAAAAATGTTTTCTAAGTAAAATATAAAGTATTTTGCTCAAGATATTTATATAAATAATTTGCATTTTCATTTTTTATATGAGAAAATTATATTTGATGTAATATAGATTATTTTCCCACATTTCTAAAAACAGAAAAAATTACTTTTACAATCCAATGACTCTGGAGTAACTGTCATTGATGTTGTTCCCGTGGATTCATCGGATTCAAGCAATGAATCACCAATTACAGTACCGGAAGTGGCCGCAATTGAATCGGACTTGTCTCCTTGCGAAAGTTCTTCATCAATACCCCAGCAAGTGGGAGCCCAAGTCACAGTGGTTCATTCCCAGAGTCCAGACGAAGGGAGCAGCCCTCGCTTCATCACGTTAACAGGTAAGCGTTCATTAAATTCATGATTAAATACGCACCAGCTGAACTTGTACTTGCGAAAGCCGAAGATAAGTTTATACTACCACACGCCTATTGTAACTGTCGATTTCAATTAACGTGCGCCTGTGATGTGTATCAATTTAAATTAATCCCGAATCAGAAGTGAGCCGCCGATGAACACATGTTTTCTTCGCTGTTTGCACCGAGAGTGCCTAACTAGTAAAATTTGGCCTAAACAACAAAAGGGACTTAAATTTCATACCTGCGTTCTGCACGTGCTGCATCGAGGATAAGGTGCGGACCTGGAGGGTGTGCTTCCCGTGCAATATTTTTCACGCTATCTTGTAGGGGTTGTAACGTTCTGAATTCGTATTATGTCCGCGGGGAAATTTGAAAGGATCAAGTAGGGTGCAACAAATGAAATGTATTCGTCAGGGGTTTAGCACAGGTAAAATTGGACTGATTTTCATCAAAGGATTAGTTAAAATAATAAGGTCATTCACTTTATCTTATCTTTTCTTAGTTTCAGCACTGCCCTTATTTCTCTAATAGGGCCGTTCAACGAGTAGGTAGTGTTATTCACAAATTATGGCGAAACTATTTTTCTTGGGTCGTATAAAAATATTTCTATAAACTAGCATAAATGCGCAGTATTTTAAATCATATAATTTGTTTATTACAGGTTGATGTTTGCGACTGTTCCAACAATGTTGTAATCCCAAAATTTCTTTATTTTCCTTTTCATATAAAATAAGGTTTTTTTTGCCAAGACGTACTGATTATCATATTTTCCGTGATCATTAAGCTCAAACATATCAAACTTCAGCAATTCAATCAGCTGTTGAGAAATTTGTGCACCCAAATTTTAATTTCATAATTTATAAACTTAAAAAACTGGAATACCTAAATATCTATGTGTTTAAGCATGGTTCAGGGCTAAAAGTAAATTTACAAAAAACGACATCACTACATCAGTAAACCTTAAAATTAAAACTTTGGTCACTTATTTCAGCACTTTGCAAACACTTTTTTCAATAGTTTCTCCAAGTTTAATTTTTAAATTCAGTCACTTTAAGATAAGATTTACATATGTCTAGGCCAATGGTCAAAATTAATTCAATTGTGCATTTGTCCTCACCTACATATTATTTCAATATTCGTAATTACTTGTGTTACAATCCCAATTTCACTATATGTATATTTCAAAATCGAATAAAGCTCCCGAAATCGAATTGATTCGTATACACACATATATATTTAAAACGAAAATGTATGTCGCTCAGTTTGACTCCAATGGAATTTCATTGATGTCAGTGGCTCCGAATAAAAAATCATCGATAGATACGTTAGATTAAGGTTTGTAAAGTGAAATCGAAAACGTTGGCTGATGCTTATAAAAATAGGCTATATATACACATACCCATGCTTAACCGCGACTGTAAAAATTGTTTGCCTTCGCCAAACAACTTTTACATTTTGCCGGATTGCATCGTTAAAAATGTGGACAGTGCCTATTAAAAGGACCTATTTCTTAAATATTCCCGGTTAAAGAATGCTTTATGAGCTTCAGGCATATTTTATATTAAAGACATTTAATTTCATTTTATGTGTAGGAATTCGCAGGGCTTTATTATGCAGTTCTGCCAATAGATGTAAATATACATAAATAGAATATATGTTGTACATATTGCTTTTTGTCTCTCTCACTATCTAATGCAAACCTAGCAACAACTAACAGAAATATTTAAAACCATATTTTACAGAATTATCATTTTTGTTTATTCGTTTATATACGCAAACATTTCAATTTTATGTACAATATAATACGAAAAAGTGAGAAATATATGACATGATTTGACATATCATTGGTAACTATTCGTAATACGGTAGTTGTTAGTAAATCTATTTTAAAATTAAAATAAAAATCGAATTTGCAAGCAGCTATCGTAATTTCCGCAAAATTTAGCACCCGATAAATCAAACTGATCTAAACATCTTGCGTTTGATTTTTTTTTTCATTACTTTTAAAAGTAAGTGCTATTTTAGAAATCAAAATTTGTTTTCTGCCAGGAATATCTATGTGTACATAAACATGATAATATTGATAATTTTTTTTCAAGAAGCAGTTAAATTGAATAATATTTAATTATTTAAAAAACGAAAACTTTAAAAACAAAGAGATTTAATAAAATTAAATGTGTTTTTATTGCTTGTCCTGCCTCATTTACACTTCAATGTTAATAATATATACTACTATTACTACTACTATATATGTTTGCGATCAACTCGAATTGATAAAAATGACTAGCCAGCATTTCCACGAAAAATTAAAATTGTGTTAATTCTGCTCTGCTTGTACTAAAAAATATGATTAAGTTTATTTATATTTTCAATTACTTATGAGTTACACTTCCTAGCTAACTCAGAAGGAAATAAATGGAGGCTTCCTACCCTTTTGTGTGCTAAAATAAGTGTCTTTTATATATACCGAATGTCATTGTCGCACTATATGTAAATATTTTCTAAAGGTATTCGCTGCAATTTCCAATTTTATGTTCAATAAACTGAGAAACCCCTTAAGAACACCCCTTAAATCAATGTTTTTATCGTTTGTATATGAATATACATTACATACATATATATTGCGCCGCAAATAATAAGAATCTCTTGATGTTCAAGAAATTGGGAGGAAACCTTAGGTCAATCTGCAATCATATTGTTGGCTTCTTTTTAATTGTCGAACAATTACTTATCAGTTTTTGCAATCTTTGATACGTAGGGGAATAGCCCTCTTTATTATGAAACCTTTGAACCTTTGTGGATGAACAAAAGTATAGATCAAGGTACATGATAAACAGGAAATAAATCTCTTCGGGAAACGAAAACCGCCCAAGATATCTCTGCAACTTTTGAAAGGCTTTACTTTAATAGAGGTGGGAAAAGTAGCAATGAGTGCCTTTCCTCTAGATCAACAATTTTTCTAAGGTAATATTTCAAAGACTTGTTTAAAAGTTTGATTTTCTTTTTTTACATCATATTTTCGCTGGTATTTTAAAAGTAATATTAGGTTATATCTTTTGTATTTATATTCAAGAACAGTTTTCATTGTCATATTCTTAACCTTCTAATATTATCGTACCGTCGTTTTACTTGAGTATACATAATTCTCGACAAAAATTGAATATTCATACATTTTGTAAACAAAATATGTATTCTATGTTGTGTTTATTCAGTTATTTACAAAAGGTAATAAAATTGCATGTTTCGAATTTGTTTTAGTAGACAGACTGAATGGCGTAACTATATCTAACCTAGGTAAATTGAAATCTTGAACGACCTCCGTGTCTGTGAGTAAGACGACACGACAGTACTTAAATGTTAACGTTATCAAATCTTTTTTCGAAAATTTCCAATTTCTACCAGCTTGTTAAGTTTAAAGCCACCGTGATTTTTGTTACTATTTAAGCCGTATGTTCGTATCCTTTGAATATTTCTCGAAAAATTTTAGTTATTCCACGCCAATTTTGTAGTTTTTTTGAATGGATAATAATATTTAATTAGTGAGTATACCTTTTAAATTTAAAAAACAAAATTAAAATTTACAAATTTGCTCTTTGTTGGCTGTAGCTTTGCTTTCTCGAATTCCTGAGTTTTCAAGTTGCAACCACTCAAAAAGTACGTGGAAAATTAATTGATGGATGATATTGAAAAATGCTTACACAATTATACTTATGTTATAATATAAAATAACTTATTCGGTTTATCGGCGATAGCAAGCTCGCATTTCTCGTATAAGAACTCAAACCGAAATAATAAAAATTTTAAAACTAAAATTCTGGGACTTGCAAAATTATTCACGTTTATTTGCGAACGTATAAATTTATTTTTATGTTATTTTTATTATTTTAAATTTATGTATATAGATTATGCTCAGGCTAGACTTACTCATGTAACATCAAGGAGTTCTTTAAAAAGATTTCTGACTTTTGAACGTTCTGACGACGAATAAAAACTACAAATAGTGTCCTAATATTGTTATATTTTTATTTCTAATGCAGTCTTTTTTTTAAAAAATTATTACTATATGTATATACCTAACGCGTTATTTTCATGAATAGCTGCTTGGCGGGAATTCAGAAACATATATTGATTGTTCTTTTCCAAAATAATAAGTATATGCATTTAGATACTCTTAGATTTTAAATGATAAATTTTAAATATATAAAAAATTGTTTTCGCCTCGGTAAACTGATCTAATATAAATAGTACAACTCGAAAGGTACACAAAATATGTGCATAAAATATTCAAATATCGTACATTCAATTTTTAAGATTAAATTGTTTCTGAGGGTTGTCTAATCTGTAATATTTAAAATACGTTTATTATCAAAAGAGAAATACAAGAAGTGTAAATTCCAAAAGCCCCAAAATGCTCAAAAGCTAGCATTATCCGTCATTGTATTCACTTCTACTACACACATATTAAATTTATTAAGTACTAGTGTAGTATTTTTGTTTTTTAGTGATTATCAACTATATATACTTATAAACTCCAACTAACAGCATTAAAAAGTGTTTCCCGAATTAAATTGCTTTTTAACTAATTTTATTGTATAAACACTGAACTTGCTCACTCACTTTAGTTGCGAATACACCACCTTTTCATCGCATTACTTATTTTTCATTATTTGATTTTTTTTGCGAGTAATCAATAATTTCCGTAATTCAAATATGAGACAATTGCAACTAATATTAAAATAAAATTTGCAGAAATAAAAAGCAGACTCATGCAGTGAAGTCTAATCAACTCTTCAACAGCTCGCACGATGCCATACGCTTATCCCTAAAGGGACAACCCTCTTTCGAGTTATCATTTGTTTGTGTTCGCGTCATGTAATAAAAACTCAGTCCTAAGGGATGCTGTGCCAACCAAAAGCCCACTGAATCTGAAAAGGGGAGGTGCTTTTAACAACGAAAGCATCCACTATTGGCTGTTGCTCACTGCGAGCGGGGGCTTATTAATGGAGGGAGCATTTTTTAATGGTAGGTGGATCACTTTCACCTGCTTGCACCTCTCATTGTTCCTTTTGCGTTTATCATTATTCGGTTGCTCTTGATCCTCAGAATCCACCCATAATGGTGTATCATCTCACATCTGCATTTTCAACATTTAAATCTATTGCTTACATACGTCAAATAATTAGATATCTTGGCATGTGTTTGCTATATATAAATATACCGCATCCTGTATACTCGTATTACACGTCATAAAAGTTACTGACTTATGTAATTTTGTGTTACGGGAGGACTTTTGGGTAAATTCACACACACCAAACCAAATTTTACGAAATTTGCTTAGATACATCACTAGAGAGCATATTGCTAGGATAAATTTGATTCTGGATTCAGTTGTAATTTTACCGTCACCGTGTAGTCCGGTTGCTAGGCACAAAGTACGGAACTCCTTTCACTTTCAGTTACTCTAACGATGAATATTGGGTGAATGGTATCATATTTCGGTGCGCTTTTCGCTCTGATCCTGAAACTAGTTCATCGCCCATAGTGACGACCTTTTTATTGTTGTATTTAAGCGAAGTTCAATTGGTGTCATTTTACAAATACTTTACTTTTAAAAATAAGTTCGCTGACTTTGTCTGTTTCTGGTAAAGAAGTTTTGAAAAGATTTTAACTCCACAAGTTTACTATGTATAGACAACGCCACAGCAGTGTTTCCTATTGCGGGGGTAAATATCCTTTTTAAATGACATTTTTAACTTCTTCCACATAAATTAAACTTGTAAATCTAAAATTAAATCTCTCAAACCCGACTAAACACAAACCATGATTTACACATACCGAATATGATATGAATATTTCTGTATTCTAATAAACTCTGTGTTGATGTAATCATAATAATAACAGTAGATATTTGTTTTTTCCAACTACTGAACCTTCTTCTATATGCAATTTTCAGAAAACATGTATTTTCGGTAACTAAAATAAAATTATTTGATTTTATTTACAGAGATGTTTAATAAACACAGAACTGTTTGAACTTCATGTAATTAAAATATATTTTCTGTTTAATCTGTTCGGATCAGAATAAAGTTATACTTTGAATTGAAATAAGTATGTTATTACTTTCAAAATGTGTTTGGAATTTTTAAGTACGTAAAGAATTTCAGTTGATATGAATATTAAAAGAAGTTATCGCAAAATTATAAATGCTATTCAATTCAACAAATTCAAAATATTTAAAGTCAGTAAACGTCGATCGAATTGACTTTTCCTGAAACCGTTGTATCCAATTATGTACACTAAAATATTTATGGTAAATATCAAAAATAAATTTTATATTATTATTAAAAACAGAAGTCTAAAAGTAAATCAAAAATATAAAATAGTATAATATAATCATTCTTGGATTTTTTGTGTTCATACAATTGAAATGTATGTAAATTTGCGTAGATGATTCCACTGTAAAAAAAATATTGAAACCATATTCAAACGAATGCAGGAAAGGATAACATTTGTTTCGTCTAACCTACCAAACAATTAATTTCTCATCGGACTATAAAGCAGATACTTGTTTTTGGTGAATATTGGACAAAATGAGTTTCGGTTATTATTAAAACATAACTTTTTTCCCATTGGAAGCGGAAAATATTTATTAGGTCTCTGCTCTATCACCTGGTATGGTTGGCCGAGCTCGTTATGGTCACAGTCATGAAAACATTTTTAGTTCTGTTGGATTTTTCGATGTTGGAAATTTTTTTTTCCACCAGATCAATTAGTTAGTGCAGCCGTCGGTGTCAACGAATTAAGTATTAAAAGTAACAAAAATATTACCAAAAACTAAAATATACTTACAAAGTGAAATTACGAATAACTTCTTGAAACCTAATTCTAAGTTAGCAATTGAGTTTTTGTAAAGTGTCAATTTAAAAAATACAACAACTCGAATCAGGTAAAAAATGGCGAATGGGATCACCCAGATTACTCTATAAATTTAAAGTGGAAAATGATATGGCTTAAAAATTTAAAAAAATATAGGTGTGATTTTATAACTTTTTCTAAATTTCAACTTTCGAAATGTTTAAATTATTCAGCTTTATTGTCACCGGGAACAAATATGGGCAACATTCTCTAACTCTAGCAACTATTGTTTGTAAAACTTGTACCAGATAACAAAGTAACGCTTTTAAAAAAAACAGCAAAATAAATTCCCTGGCAAACTATAGCTGCTATGAAAAGTTTAGATAATGTCGTTTATTCAAACTATACTTAAACCTGTCGTACCTTGGACCGAAAACAATAATGAAGAGCGGATTTTAAGGTTTCAAATCTCTTCATTTTGGCTTACCACAAATTGTATCAATAATATTTATTGTTACAAAATTTATCTCTCAATTTAAACGCTTATTAGCATCGATCAAAGATGATATTTTATTTGTTTCTCTGTGTTGAACCCACAGTCCAATGTTTTAACTCTAGATCTAACTCAAATCCTCCTGAAATTTCAGACTAGTAAAGCATCTAAGATTATTTAAATTGAAATCGCCGGAGTTGTAAAATCCTTCACTCAGATGGGGTATCACTCGGTCGTGCGTTTTTGTGTTCCTGTCAATCTTTTCCATTTATTTTGAATTTATTTACTGCATACTATATAATAATTTGCTGTGCAAAGTCAATTACGAATCTTTATTCGTTGCAATTGCTTTCCAATTCTACAGACATCGTCTATTAACCCGTTCAATAAATCAGATGGTTTATGTTATATGTTTCCAAAAAAGGCAGTCAACTAATTTTAACAAAAAACTTCACTAATAAGATGAAGCAGATGAAACAAACCCGCGTAAAGGAGTTTTAATATCACACGAATTCGAATTTCACATACTTGTAAAATTTATAATAAATATGAATCATATTTGAATAGTGTGAAAAATAAAATTTAGATTAAGTTATAATATCTGGTATCTGCAGGGAAATTTCCCATCTCTTTATTTTAAATGATAAATGTAGAACCGACCCATAACTAATTGAATTACCTAATAATGTGTTAATTCTCTGATTGCCACGTGATAAGGTGTTTGCTTAGTCACATTCATGCAATTATGAATGTGTACTTATCTATTATATCATATTTTGGTCCAGTCGAGTGATGATAATTGTAGTAATGTGATATAATGGAATTATTATTTTAAATGGGAATTCAAAGAGCTGTAAAGCTGAAACGTTCGGAATTAAATAACTTTAATAAATGAAAGAGAAAGAGGCGTCTTGCTTTTCTAGCGACCATTGAAAAAAGCTTTGAATATAATTGGAGGGCATTATAACAAGATCAGCGAGTACAAATTTAACTAAAATTTAATCGTAGCCAGAACGCTATTTTGTATTTGTTTTTCAACTTAAAAAATGATTTTTGCACGCCTAATCGTGTTTTTCATCCATCTGCTCTTCTACGTGCGGCTAACTGCTCTGCCCACCTTGCAGAATCAGAGCGAATGGGCGGATTAATAAATTCGGGTGAGTTGTTTTTAAATTCACACTGCGAAATATCTCGAGAACCAAGCATCCTAAAAAAAAGTATACCGAAAGGCGAAAGGTATTCATAAAGAACGAGATTATTATATAAAAACATTAGCTTCAACATGTATGACACTGTAATCCGTGAAAATTAGGTTAACTATTCCCGGAAATAAAACGTCACCTTTTCTTTATTTTTTGTAAAAACATTTAAAGATGGTGTTATTATCGTTATCATAAATGTTTTTAAAAGCTCTATTCGTACCAGGAGCGATAATAACAGTTATTTCATAAATTTTATATTACAAAATTATTGAAAAGGATTAATCAGATGAATTGTTAATTTTATTTCCTTAGATCAAGAATAAAATTTCATTGGTAACCTTCACCGTTTTTATTTTCAAAAGAAAAATGTTTGTTCAGTGTATTAAAAGTATATTCGCATATTGACAACTTTTATTATTCCTCACAAGAATCAAAAATCAATTTATAATGCTTATTTTCGATCGTTCTGATAATTTTCAATAGTATTTATTATTACTTATTATAGTTACTATACCCTGATTTAAACCAAAATTATTGAAAGTTAAAAAATTCAATACTAGTATGGAGATATGAGACTAAATTGTAACTTAAAATAGGGATGCCAGAGATATTTGCAGTACGTTTATAGTTTGGATGTCGTTGTTGTACTCTTTTTTTTATTCGAAATTACAAAAGGATAAAGAACGTGGCACTATGTGAAGATTTCTGAGAACAATTTGAAATTCCATTAACATTTCAGTATGATATACTACAATTTATAATAATAAGAATGCAATTGTTAAACGTGTATATTGCTACGTTAAAGAGAATTTTTTTTTAAATATACAAATGTTAATTTGTATTTGCTGCACGAACTAATACGCATACTTTACATTTATTGAGAGTAAGTTATTTAAGACAAAAACACCTTTATTTAGGTACAGAAAAAACACGTAAATTGCATGGAAATGTTCAACACTTGCTGCTTTTATTCATTATAAATGTATAGTTTGTATATAAAATAAATTTTGTAATGTTGTCCCGTTAATTTAGATTAGCATAGGAGCATCAATCATAGTAAATTTCGTATATCCAGCATTCATTCTTCGCTTTGTTCTGGGGATAAAATGCAGGATTAAAAAAGAAACTGAAAAACGAAAAATGTTTTAATACTTACATATATGTATTGTTTTACATTCTAACCTTTTACAAAAACCCAACTACTTGAAATCCTAAGAGGTATAATTTTTGTATCAATAGAAATATGTACATTTTTTCTAAAACCCACCCACAACCGATTCTTGCCTGAACAAATATGCCTACTTAAATTGGCACTAACTCCCAACTATAAAACAAAATGTTTGTGAAACAAATCTGAACTTGCATTAAAACAACTAAAAAACATTATCAGTTACTTAATTTAAATTAAACTGAAAATCAGAAATATTTCACTTAAGAAATAATCATAGTCCATAATTAGATTAAGCCATATGACAACTATTCATTAAATAAAATTACTTTCCTGTTTATTTGCTTATAAATTACCCTAGTTTTTCAATCGTTGGATATTGAACTATTCCGGATTTCCATCGAACATGAATATCTTGAAAACTGAATGTTCCACTACACATATCCTCCGTTTAAATATAAAATTACCCTCAAGAGCTTCTAAAATGTTATGCAAAAACCCTCCTACATCGTAAATTTATTATGATACGCTTCCACAAAATAATATAAAAACAAACAATTCGAATGAGGGTACAATTAAGAGCCAATACATAGGATGATTGCTGTGTTATAAAGCTGCTTTTCAGATTACAATATCTTTCCTCTTTTCTTGGAAGGAAAATACATATATTATATAAAGTAGAATTGCGTTATGGTAATTTTCCTCGTTTCTTTCTATTAAATTATTTCCTATTGAATTCATTATTATGAGAGAGGAAAATACTCTATGCAATTGTTGATATCAAAAGTCTACTAGATGAAGTGCCGCATAAATTACTAAATAAGTTTATTCAGCTGGTAGTTATTATATTGCTCGAATAAGTTCTATCTAATGATTGAAAAACAAAAGTAGAGTAATCTATTAGTTAAGCTTTAAATGGTATTTTATTCAGGTGAATTAGCAGATTATTGATACATGTAACATCCAAATTAAGGTACGATTCCCCAGCATAGGTTCAAATTTTATGTTTTATCGTACTCCAACACTTTGGATATAACTAATTGTACTACAGTGCAACAAAAACTACAAATGTGAAATGAGACTTGTAATTTTTGATTTTAATGAAATTTATTTATTTTTTCAGTTTCAACTCAAGATAACGTAGCAGCCAGTGGTCCATACCAAGTGCAATATGTTGATCCGGATTTGTATCACAATTCGTCTCAAAATCAATCCCAAATGTAATAATTTTTTCATAATTGAGCGTTTCCTAAACTTATTAAGGGGGCAGCGGTGTAACGATAGTAAACCTTTCGTGTTCCGTAAATAGCTTTAAACGATTTTGTTTTTCGTTGGTTATTCCAGTAAAATGAAGTGCTTCAAAAACAAATTTTCCTAAGCAAATGTTGTTGAGTTCACATACTCATTATTTAATGCAAGGCTAATGATCTTTTAATTACGCTATAAACACCTTTCAGTAATACTATCACTTTCACTACTGTTTTGGGGTAAATGGAAAAGTTTAGGAAATGCTAGCATAAGCTTTAAGAATTACTTTTGACTCGTAAGATTTTCTAGGACATATCCATTTTGTGCTGTTGGGGACTATCAATCGAGCAATCAATCGTACTATTCATCAACAGCCAATTACACAAACTCATCGAGCACATCGAGTTCTCATTCATCTGGGTTGCCTTACATAGTTCCTGTAGACGAAAGCCTTTTATGTAGTTCTCAGAATCGAGAATCACCTCAAAGTTTAACAACAGTAAGTACAGAGGTAAATTTAGTCGATTGGAAAATTAGAGGATTATTCTGTATTTAATTATTTTTTGATCAGCAGGAAGTGACTTATATTCCAGAAAATCACCCAAATGCTCAGCAAACTCCTTCGTCCACTACAGCAGGTGTTAATGATACTGAAAATTCACCTAATATAACACATGCAACACGAATCTCACCAGCAACGGTAGAGAATTTATTTATTTTTTGATAATACATCTGGAAAATTTAAACCAAAATATTTTAATAGGTTTCGTGGCTCATGGAAAATTATGAGACTGCTGAAGGTGTTAGTCTTCCCAGGTCAACACTTTACAACCACTACATGCAGCACTGCACCGAAAATAAGCTCGAAGCTGTAAATGCAGCCAGTTTTGGAAAATTGATACGGTCTGTCTTCACCGGCCTTCGTACGCGTCGATTAGGGACTAGAGGGAATTCCAAGTACCATTACTATGGAATTCGCGTGAAACCGGGCTCCGCTTTAATTCAAGCTCTAGAGGAGAAATCAGGTAGCTATCCAAGCAGTTCAGGAAACTCAAACATGAATAAAGGAATTAAAAAGCTTGGTGCTAAACCCGAAACCTATGAAGCTTGTTCTCAGGTAAGTTTTGCATGTAATAAGACGCTGCAGTTGTTTATTTGCTACGTTTTCCAGTATTTGGGCGACGGCACAGGTGCCATTCCTGTTTTTCCAAGTATTGAAATCGATTCTACAATACCTGGTGAAATTGCTATTGAAGACTTCGAGATTTTACGGTCCATGTACCGCGAACATTGTGAATTATTTTTGGACGCTGTCTTAAATCTAGAGTTTAGTACGATTGAATCGCTTTGGCGAGACTTTTGGCGATCTTCAGATAACAACAACATCGATGAATGTGAGGAAGAAAAATACCTGAGCAAATCAAAACTATACTTACTGTGTCAATGTAAAAGCGTGCAAAACTTTATTAAACAGGTCAGTTTATATTAGCACATTCATACCATAACAACTCAAAATTGTGTATTCGCAGGTGGATTACCTCTTTTATCAAAATATGGTTGAAGTGCTCATACCCGATGTACTTCGATCTATTCCTAATTCTCTTACGCAGGCTATTCGAAATTTTGCTAAAAATCTCGAAATTTGGTTAAGCGAATCAATGAACGGATGCCCTGAGAAAATAATAAAAATTAAAAGTTCAGCGGTGTCTGCGTTTTGCCAAACTTTACGTCGTTATACATCGCTCAACCATTTGGCTCAAGCTGCTAGAGCAGTCCTTCAAAATAGCTCACAAATTGCACAAATGCTCAATGATCTCAATCGTGTCGATTTTCACAATGTTCAGGTAAATGATCTTTTATCAGTAGATTAGCCGACCTAAACAATAACATTTATATTAAAATGATTGCTGTACCTTCTTCAAGGCAAAAGTTACAAATAACTATGCTATTAGCTCTATAAGTTTTCTTGTTTGTTTTATTTTTAGGAACAAGCAGCATGGGTATGCCAATGTGATACAGCAACTGTGCAAAGATTAGAAAATGACTTTAAGGCAGCATTGCAACAGCAGAATAGCTTGGAACAGTGGGCTGCCTGGCTGCGTTTGGTTGTTGATACAGCACTTGAAGATTATCGCGGAAAACCGAACTATGCTAAGGCAGCTCGCCAGTTCCTTTTAAAGTGGAGTTTCTACAGCTCAATGGTAATACGTGACCTAACTCTGCGTTCGGCGTCAAGTTTTGGTAGTTTTCATTTAATTCGTCTGTTGTATGACGAATACATGTTTTTCCTAATTGAGCACAAAGTGGCCGAAGCCCAGCATACAACAGCTATAGCAGTCATGAGTAATAAATTGGTAAGGCCAAGTGTATGTTCCCCAAATTATTTCTGTAATCATTATTTTCACCAATAGCAAGAGGATTCCGAATTCGATTTTGTGTACCCAACGGAATTCGATATTAAATTGGAACCACAAACGAAACGAATCAAACACTGAATTCAAAGTGCTCAATTTGTAAACATTCCTGGGGATAAAAATCAAAAACTCGTGCAATAATTAAACAAAAGTTGTCAGTTTTACAGTAAAGAATTTGGATGGTTTATTTCGATTTATAGCCCAACTGTGAAGGAAGTCTGTCATCAGCCGTATCCGGGTTATTAGCTGATATTATATTTTTGGAAAAAAGTGAGATGTTTGCTGTTGAATTTCTTAAATATAATCAGTTATGATCTTCTTCATTGAGCTTTATATCTAATCAAATTTTTATTAATAAATAAAACATAATACCTACAACTCTTGCCATCTAACTGATATGATAATGAGCAGCTTTTTAAAAATAGTTAAATGCTACTTCATATTGATTAAAAGTTTCAAATCTCTCGGAAAACGTAACTACCATAGGATGAGATAACTTTGTTCCAACACTTGATGATAAAAATTGTGATGTTATATATATATTATAAAATCTACTATTATTAAGATTTGTTTACGCGGGAAAAAATCAGAACAGTATACGGAGGATTGAAGCCAAGTTGAACTCTGAATCAGCTCTCATGTAAGCAAAGATTGAGTTAAAAATAAATCGAGTAAATTCGACTGAAGTCTCCTAATTGACTTTGACATATTTTAATTTGAACGATTGTCATACAATTTGTTGGGAGGTGGTGCTGTGTGTAAGCTGATTTGTATAATTTTGAGATATATTCCTCAACAATTTTACATAAACCATTCCCGCATCAGAAGTAATGCTACTTAAAATAGACCTTTGACGTATAATTGTAGAAAATTATTTTAACAATCAATCAAACTGTGAAGATGATACAACATTTGAAAACATTTAAAGAACTGGGCGGATGAATGGTTGTGATTAGCGAGAACACATGTGCTCTTTTGGACTGAGGTATTTTAATTAATTTAATTTTGTTGCGTAACGTTACAGTAAACCAGATCATGAATAAATCTGATCTTGAAAATTTGATTCATCTATAAGCTTTTACCATTGAAGTCCAACAAGAAAAATACGGAAGTTGTGAAAATAATGTGAAAATCTGGAACATGGGATAATACTACTAGTCAAGCTCTTAAAATCGGTTGAAATCATTTAAAGAATATTTAAGTAAATCTTTCACAAAAGGTCGTGTTTACATTTTACCAAATGAATATATCAGAAGTGGCTCAACTTTAAACAATAAAACAAAGAAATATGAATTTATTCGTGCTAGTCTCTAGACTTAATAAATTTTACCTTATATTTTAATTAGGATTATAAGACTTTGAGATTTAAATTTAAACTGCACTAAATTTTAAGCTAGTTAGTAAACACGTCGCCTATGAGAACACTATTTATTTTGTACGTAGTATTTAAGATGTTATGGATATGAAAATGTATAAAACATTTAGATCTACTCCTTTCAAATTTTGGAGATACAACAGTAGATCGAATTTTTAGTAACTGCGCTCAATAATGAAATTTAAGGAAAATTATCCATTTTAATTTTTCACCCAAAATCTACGTTCCCGTTCTACTTCTTGTTGTCAATTTGAAATAACTACATATTTTGTCTAAGAAATGATGTACAAAATTTAAATAGGGATTGAACCAAAGTACTTTGGAATTCATGTTATGAATAATCCTTGGAACATACCTTGTAAGTGTAAGCTGGAAGAATGCACACAGAGTTAATATAAGTTTATATAGGAATAAATGCGTGGATGAATAATGCTAAGTTTTTTACTTTAAAATTTCACTACAAAATTCCCTAACCCAATTGATACATATGTATCCAAACGCGTAGAACAGAAGCAGTGAAAACAAAATTTTTGAACAACTTATTCATAGCGTGATGTTATTATTATTAGTTAATTTATAAAAACTATTTAGAATATATCGGTACAGGTAGAACAGTGTAAATTTATGTATGGCTCAAAATCCATCCTAAGCTCAAAACAAATTTTTAATGTATTTTTTTGTAATTTAATCTTTCACAAACTTAATGCGGATTGAATACGGCATAACTTTACGCTTTATAAACAAAGTTTAATCATTTTTCCATTCCTTTATCCCCGTCTTTGAATACCGGTAAGCTAATTATAATTAACCAAAACTTGTTCATACAACAATTTTACTAACCAAGTACTTTCCGTAATTGTCTCAGTTTAAGGAGGATTTTAGAATACAAACATGATTTTTGAATTACACCAATATTTGAAATAATTTCAAAAATAATAAACATGGAAAGAAAGAAGTTTAGTATATAAGTTTTGAAGCCAAATAAAACGATTTGAATTGAAACTAATATAAATTTGTCATCTAATTGAAGTCTTAATATTTTACTATTATTTACTATTATTAGTTATTTTGAAAATAAAAACTAGAAAATTTAGAAATTCATTACTGAAAATGTCTGTTCTCTCTACTAAAGCTAAAATTGCGAAAAGAAAACAAAGTTGTATAAGTAAAATTCGCAGGTAAATCGGAGATCCTTGTCGGTTGAGTTTTTGGAAAAATCTAATAGTTTCAGCATGTTTTATTTAGTGGTACTGTGCTTTATGCAGTCATGTAAGTGGTAGTGGGTTCATGATTTCTATCGAAAGAGCTCATTTTTGGCTGATTTCCGATATTTTTTTCCTTTACTGTAATTGAACAAATTAATTACGAAAATGTCCCGGAATTTCCCTTCCCAACAGATTATTGAAATTGAACACACCCTGTACGATTTGGTGACATTTGCGAACGCGTGAGGGCAGTTTACATTTTTAAAAGAACATTCGTGTTTGACCACATGCTGAACTGCAAAATAATTAGTTGTTAAGTATTTTAGTAACAATGGCCTCGAAACCCAGCCGAATCAAAAAGTACCTTGAGAATAGTGAGTTTTTAAAGGAAATCGAAATTTCTTCCGATCCGATTGAGATTGCACCGGAGGAGGACGTCTGGCTAGTTCAATGCCCGAGAAACATAACTATGAAGCGTCTGAAGGGTGAAAAGCTAAAATTCCCCGGCAAAGTTAGCCTGGACCCTATTGAGTTGATTTCTGAAGAGTTCCCGAAGCGCCGCATGCAGCCGATGGTGATGGGACCGGGAAATGTCCAACTACTGCCGATTCAAGGGACTGTGGTCGTTAGAGAAAAACTGATGAAACCAATAAAAGTGGAAAAATCGGGCGAAGATGTTATAAAGCCCAGGAAGGTTGTACCCTTTCCCGAGGGATTGCTGGACCGGCACCCCTTATTCGGATTGGACTACACTGAGAAAATTGTGCTGAGGAAAGACGTCGAAGAAAGGCTAGCCCACTGCCACGATATTGTGCAGAAAAAGGTAAAACGTGAGATTATCAAGATAAAAAGCGAAGAGGAGACGTTTCAGTCGACTAAAATCAAGAAGGAAAAGAAGAAGAAAAAACGACAGCTTTCCGAGAGTGAACCACAGCCGGTGAAGAAGAAAAAGGTGAAATCGGAACCGCCGGAAGAGATAAGTGCAGATTTGATTTGGTTGAAAGATATTTGACAATAAATTCCTCTTTAAATCTTCGCTACATTTTTCTTTTACTAAAGCCTTTGCCTCGCCAGCCGGTCGCAGCCCTTATGGAAAAAGTACAAAAGGCCACGTTTTGCCAAGTTTTGTCTGAGATAATTCTAGATGAATTAAATTATGGAGAAAAAGATTAATTTTAGCATAGAAATTTAAAATGTGAGAATACCTGTACACGGTACGTGGTCTAACGACTTTTATATAAAGAGTACCTACTTAAGTAACAAGGACTAGTTGATTTCAAAATTCTAGCCCGAATAGAAAATTAGTACCGATTATAAGTGCCCTAATTAACTCCTTTATTAATTGCTTATTTGTAAATTTTTCCAAATTTCCCAAAAACTATAAATATCTGATTCACCCTGTTCGTTTTACCCTTGATTGATGCTGTCAACAAACATCAAATTACGGCTAGCTTCATTCAGTTATGGCTGTCTAATGTGTAAAATGGTTTTCTGTGGGCCGGTTAACGCTTAATTTTACGGTGAAAAATTCAAAATCTAGTCTAAATTTGGTTATATAATTGCCCATAAACAAAGCTTTAATTTAATTGTACGCCCAAAACAAACGATTATCACGATTATGCTGTAGGAAGGCCCTGCGATTTTTGGTTGCAAGTCAAAAGCCGTCAAAGGGGAGGAACTTTTCAATTTCAAATGACCATCATTGCAATGGACGGGAGCACCAGATTACCCAGCGAAATGTGCCTACAATCAGAGTGCCCAGAAAAGGAGTCGGATACGAAGCTGCTGCTGGCCAATCCCGACTACTGCAAGACGAACATGTCGGAGAACGGCCTCGTCAGCGGCGAGGAGTACCTTGCACATGACTCTGAAAACCAGGTGACCTGGCTGGACGACGAGGAAATCGACAAGCTGGACTTCTCGCTGACGGCCGACCCAGGGAACATGTTCTTCAACCGAGTGGACAGCGCTGAGATCATCTACCAGGCGAAGAAAAAGGTCTGCAAAATGGTCGGGAAGTACGTCATGGGTGACATCCTTGGGGAGGGCTCCTACGGGAAAGTTAAGGAGGTTTTGGACTCTGAAACCTTGAATCGAAGGGCTGTGAAGGTGAGATCCTAGCATTCACTTTGTAGAACGTTTCAAACCAAAAACTTCTAGATTTTAACAAAAAGAAAACTGAGGCGTATACCGAACGGTGAACAGAACGTACGGAGGGAAATTCAACTCCTACGGGACTTGAAACACAAAAACGTTATAGAGCTTCTTGATGTTCTTTACAACGATGAGAAGCAGAAAATGTATTTGGTCATGGAATACTGTGTTGGAGGTTTGCAGGTAATCTTTTCCAACGTAAAAATGTTTCTAAAATTGTAAAAAAAAAATCGTTACAGGAAATGCTTGATCATGCCCCACAAAAGAAACTACCTCTGTTCCAAGCACATCGTTATTTTCAGCAGCTGATCGACGGTTTGGAATATTTGCATAGTCGTGGTGTCATCCACAAAGATATAAAGCCTGGGAACCTCCTACTTACGTTAGATCACACGTTAAAAATATCCGATTTTGGCGTAGCTGAGCAGCTGGATTCGTTCGCCGCGGACGACACCTGCACGACTGGTCAAGGATCTCCAGCGTTTCAACCACCTGAAATTGCAAATGGACATGAAACATTTTCTGGGTTCAAAGTGGACATCTGGAGCAGTGGAGTTACTTTGTAAGTATTCTTGTATTAAAGCATTTTGCAGTCAGATTCCAGGTGGATTTTACACGATATCGTAAAGTACGTTTTACGATAATTAGCTCAAATTACATTCACTTGCAGTTATTTCCGATTCTAAATTACTAAACTTACCTGTAAGCTGCACCCAGTATAGGTTTATTATTTTTGTTTTTCCTTAAATTCAAATTTATTGCCAAGGTACACAAAGTGTTGGGCGGTACGCCGAAAACTGTCTTTAATTTTCTACTAAGAATGTTTGGTAGTGTTTTTCTATTGAATATCAAATGATTTAAATTGAGGAAATATATAATAACCGTTTCCATGCGTTAATTAATTGTTTTGTTACTTCTTTTCCATGTAATGTAGCCTGGAACATCTCTTATTTTAGGTATAATATAACAACCGGACTCTATCCGTTCGAAGGAGACAATATTTACAGGTTATTAGAAAATATCGGCAAGAGTCAGTGGCAAGCGCCAGATTGGCTCTATTGCATGGATCAGAAGTTAGCCGAATTAATATTAGGAATGCTGCAATCGGATCCAACTAAACGGTTTACATTACAACAAATTCGATACCAACCGTAAGTGTGGAAAACTTATTGTGCGTCTGAATCAAATGTAATTCTTTGGCTCCTTTGTTAGATGGTTTATAAGTGCGCCGGAAGAAAAGGGACCACCAATACGCATCCCACCGTTAAAAAATGATGAGCTACGACGTTCAACAGTACTGCCTTATTTAGAAGCTTACCATTATGAGACCGAACAGGATTTGGAAGATGTTTACTTTACAGAACATGATTTGAACCGTAAGTGAAGTTTTGTACTAAATATTTTTTTAAATTATTGAAATAGTTGTATTTTACAGAGGAACTTGCTCGGCAGGCGGCTGCTGCAGCTGCGGAGATTAAAGCGAAGAATGCAGCCGCTGCAGCTGCAGTAGCGGCGAATAGTAACTCGAAGTCATCAAATAAAAAAAGTTCGAGTAGTAAAAGACGCTCTAGAAAGTCCGCTTCTTGTATATCGGTTAGAAATTTGACAAATTGCCGCCCCTCGTGAGAATCGTTGCGTAATCCTCATCATCACTGTGCTGAGAGGCTAACAATTCCTTAATTCTTTTTTTGCTTTCCACCAGTAAACTAATTTTTTTTAATTTTTACTGAGATACCTTTTTGTTCTTTATTTTTCCTAAAATGTAATCAAATCACATTCGCATGCTATCCCCATGCTCTTTATATTAGGCTACTCTAGCGAAACACAAAGAAAGCATAAACTTAAATGTGAACCTCTAATATCACGAAGTAGTAATGTATCGCATGAGGATAGAGAGGAACCAAATCTGTTTTTCAATTTATCGTCTGCTGGCAGACTATTTCGTGTACACTCTCTACAGACACTTCCCCTTTTGGCTAGAAATATCTTCTCACATTCGTACATGTTTTATACTCTAGTTTTCCTCGATTAGCATTTAAGAAGGTGTTTTTGTTTCTAGTCTACATGAAACACGTTTCATTCGCGAGCTGAGAATCGGACCCACACTCGACTCTTTCAAAAATAAAAACAGAAAAAGCAGCTTAAACAACGAAACAAGCTTTAAAACAGGAATATTTCTGGTTCGAGGTATTACAAGCTTTGTTTAGTTAATAAATGTTCACAATCAAATAAGAGCCAGAGCATTTTGATTTATAAGCCTACAAATAACTAACATGGGAGAAAAAAATGAGTAAGTATATTACCACGTTCATTAATTTTGAATCAACTACCATTTAAAGTTAACATCAATAGTTTTGTAGTACAAAAATTCCCACTTTAGTTCCGATCCGAGAAGAAATGTTTTGGTTGAGACTCCTAAGTTTCGGTTAATTAACTTATAACCTATCTATAAAAAATGTTTACAAATATCAAAAGCGCTCTCTACTCTCATTAGACACAAACAACTTTTAGATAAGTTCTCAAGAGCTCCTTAAACCAAAAAAAGATCTAGAAGAAACAATGTCCATAGGAAAGAGGAAAAAGTGCGGTAAATACTCGGTTAGAAATTTTGCCATACATTTATTTACTTTTAAGTAAAAACATAATATAGTCGACTTGAAAATGCTTCTTACATTTTACACATCATTGTTTCTTATTTGCTAACAGAATCAGTATATCTGGCCCAAATATTTGTTATAATTTTTTGCTAGCAATTAAATAACTTAATTTTAACATAATCAGTTTGTAGATAGAAATAGTCTATAGTAATAACAATTCACGGCAAATCTACATTCAAAATAAGAAACAAATTTAACATTTTATAATAAACAAATTATAATTTTTGGAAACTAAAGTAATTCCTACATTAATTTTTCTGTGTATGAAATTTACGCGTTTTTAATTTTTTAAACGCAGCAAAAGTGACATTTTTTAATAAATTGATACTAAACTAAAATATAAACATATTTCTAACATAAATCATATCACAAAATCTTTTTTTATTTGTTTTTTCAACAAATTTTCATATTGAACATAGACCGCCGTGCAACTAAAACAATATTTTGTGTGAAGGCGTTGGAAGTCACAAAAAAAATTAGTACATAACAGGTGCTAGAATTCAACTGGAAATAGAATAAACAGGAAAACTTGACAACAAAAGCTAGGCAGTACAAATTAACGTTATAAAAAAGACCTATTTATTTAAAATAAATACACTACGCATTTAGCTACCTTAAATCTAATTTTAAGTACAATCGTATTAATTAGTTTTCCGAAATTTAATTTGTATTTACTTTTTGGTTTTTTATTAAGACGTGTTTTTTTTATTCAAAATATGGATCGGACATTAGTACATCTATTTGTTGGTTGTTGAAAATTCTTTTTATTGGTTGTATTGCTAGAAAATGAAGTTACTACTTGTAAAAATATCGTATTTGCGCTAGATATTCGACTTTTCGGGTAATTGATTTAATTATTTTGCAAACACTTAAAGCACAACTGAATAGGTAGTTTTTCAGAAATATCCAGCGGGTAATAGCATTGTAAAACGTGTTGACATTTTTTTTTCTTTGTTAACAAACGTAACAAAACGTATACGAAATTTCAGCATATTGAGTGTAAAAAAGGAAGCACGTAATAGAAAAAAGTTTCAATAAATATTTAAAGATAACTCATTGCGAGAGAGGTTTCATATAATTTGAAACCCGTTTATGTAAGTTACTCTTTTATAATTTAAAACTTAATGTTTAAATTTGTTATAAGTATGTAGTCCACATGAGTACATGGAATGTACTTAAAACTAAATATTTAAATACAAAGAATTTTTTCATAAAAGCTATTTCATTATTGTGCATTCAAAAATTGGTTGCCCATTATCCTACATTGATATGATACCTCAAAACTATAAAAATGTTTATTATATACATGCAACACGTTCGTAGATAAATGCAGCGGAAAGTTTTTCAACCAATTCTCAAACTATAAATGGCACATTCCTTGAGTTTTCTGAGAATGTTTACACGACTAAAAAATAAAAATTCTTTGGAAGATATACCACAAAACTCAACTTTTAAAATGCCTAGAGAATGATTTTTGTATTTCAATTTTATCAGTAAAACAAATACATATATTGAAATATATTTGTGTGCACAACAACTTATTTAAAAAAGTGTTTGATGGTGTGAAAAAAAAATCCATCTTTTCTTACGTTTTATAAAGCCATTATCCGCTTCAAACTCGTAAGCCATTTCAAAACCAAGCAAGTAATACAACAAAACTCTGCGATAAAACTTATTTTGTATTTTAAAAATTTTGAGAAAATTCAATCTTTAAAGATAAAAAATATTTGCTTTTATCATTTTTTCTTGTGTAACCTTGTTTTTTCAATTATTTATCGTGTATGCTCCCATAAAAATATTTTTTATATTCCCTTTTATTTATTGCCTGAAATGTTCAAGATTGCTATTGTTGTGGATATGTACGACAATGATTTTAAAAAATGTACTTTCAATTTACCAACAATGAATACACAGTTGTTTGACACTTTTGAAAAGCCAAAATGACGATTTACAGGAAGTACTCTTTTCAATATTTAAACCAGCGTACACCTATATGCAGATATATTTATACACAAACTTAGCACATTTAGACTATGATTTATCAAATCAACAAGGAATAAGATACAAGAACTTGAAAGGTTTAATAAATAAATAAACAGGAATAAAAACATTGATAATAGCACTTCACTAAAACATATCTTAAAGCGCAATATTTGTATGAAGCTGTTTGTTAAAACTGTACATTTTTACCAAACGCTTCTCAAATATCATTAGTAAATATTGAATTTTCAACGTTTCTAAGAAAGTAGAAACCATCGTTCAATATTTTATTCTTGTTCTGGATCGCAATGAAAAACTGTAAATTTGTACCCGTGGAATTACAAACTCATCATTCCTCGTACACCATTTTTCCTGCTCATTTATAAAAATTTGTAAAACATCATAAAAAGTCTAATTATTGCACACTTATTATTATAAGAAAGTAAAATATTTCTTTTTTTCATTTTTCTCGCAAAACGTTCAATAAAAAAATGCTTCAAAGCATGCATACAAAATCGTTTAAAATTGTTTTGTATCCCATATGCTCAGCTAAACACAATAATAATCTTTGGTTTCTTCTTAGATCATCAACTGAATGGATGGACACTGTATTTCTTATATGCTAAACCTTTTGCGTTTTTTTTTTTTGTATTTATTTAAGACGCTGCGTAACGTTTGCCAGAGCTACAGCAAAAGCTTGAAGAGCTGAAAATGGATATTGAAAATCTAATGTGTATGCATTTCCATCGATGCGACCAAATTGCATCACCTGAAAATATAAGGTAAGTTACTACACCAAACGTTGTTTTAAATGTTGATTAAGTAAACGATACATAGTTTGAAGTTATTTCCCAGTTGATAAGTTATTAATTAATCATATTAAAAATATGAAGACTTAACGAAAGTTTTAAAAAACATCTTGTATAAACGAAAGTAGGGGTTCCAAATAAAAGAAAAAAATCAAAAAAATTACTTTATACAATCAACATAAGGTTGCGAAAAACTCACCATTAGATAACCAAATGAAATTGAACAACTTTTGCTTAAAATACTTTTTGGTTTGATTTAAAACCGTCTAAATCAATTTAGGGAAATACGCACTTAAAATGGGACAATTTGTATACGCAGAATTTCAAATTTTATGTTACGTTGATCTCAAGTTCTAAACATTGAAACGGTGCACTTATGCACTAAAGGAATTTTTATATAACAACTTTTAAAAAGTAGATGCATGGATTTTATGGCATGTGTTTGCTTCTTGATCTAAAGAAGGGCTTGAAAACAATATTGATGCTTTTTGAAATTGACTGCTTTTTACGCGACACTTTTACTGATATCAATACTTTAATACCGGTACTTACTCCAGTGCTATATAAATAAAATTTCAAACCTGTTTTCCAAGAAATTCTATTTGAAAATTTTTGGCCGATTCTTGCGTCACCCTGCCTCCAAAATCGAGCTGATAAACCTGGCTGTTCTCATTCCACATCGGAGCCTTGTTGTGCATTACAAATTCCCGTCTTTGCGGCGCAGGACTGGAATGTGATGAAGTTCCATTTGGTTCAATTTTTCCACGTTTGAGCTGCGAAATAATAAATAAAATATTAAAAGTCCTTCAAATAAAATATATTAATAAAGCCGCACCTTCTGTCTCAATTGAGCCTTTTGGAAGGTTTCCAGATCCCGATACTGTTTACCATTTTCTTCACCAGAACCGTTGGTGAGTTGGCCTTCCTCGTCGGAGCTCTCTATAGGCTGCTTCTTCCTTTGCCGACGATTCAAAAGGGGGGAATTCAAAATATGACGAATTGGTGAGGCACTTTGATGACGTTTCCCCTTTTTACTTGGAGCTGGCGAGGCTGGCGAGCTTCGCGGCAATCTTTGCGGAGACGCAGGCGGTGTGAATTTCCCTTCATCCAAATCTCGAAGGCGGCTGATGATATTTTCTAACGTAGTTAGAGCCTGGAATCCAACAATGCTATTTTCTAATTTCTTAATAATATAGGTATAAAAATCACCTGTGTATGTAGCGAAACGGACGCTTTGGACTCGACTGGGGTAATTTCAATTTGGTTACCGTCGCAACCGGAAGCATCGGTCCGGCTACTTTGAGACTCCTTCTTCCTCCTTCTAATTTCGGATAATTGCTTAACTAAACTAAAGCTATTTTCGTTTTTTCCACTTAATATTGGCGAATGATTATCGTTTAAACCGTTTAAAAGAGAACTACTCGAGATGGACTCATTATTGTTAACGCTATTGATATTGGCGTGGCCGTTACTACTGCTGCCGAATCTATGTTTCCTAGAAAATAGTGGACTATCTGTAAAGCTGGTGATCACGTCAGTCTTCTTGCGAGGATCACTAATTGGTTTACTGGACTTTGAATTCCCTACTACTCCGCTCGGCTCAGCAAAATTCTTGTTTTTGCTGCGAGTCGGTTTCATACTAGGTAGACGATTCTTACTGCTGCTGCTAGAACTGCTACTACTACAACTGTTAACGATTTCTAGTTTTTGAGCTCCTTTTTCGCCATTATCTAAAGAAAAGTCCTTGTTCTGGCAACGAGTGCACTTGTCGAAATCGGAACCGCTGCAACATTTGGCGCAGGACTTTTCGCTGTCTGATTTTCCATCGCTCTCGGCCACTTCGTGCAATTTAGGCATCGTATTATCCTGACTTTTTTGATTTCCTTTCGATGTCGAGGTCGAGAGAAGATCGCACGAGTCTAGACTTTTCGATTTTCCGCTTTGGTGGAGTTTCGGCTTTCGAAAATCCTGGTGGAATAATGCATTACTTAATTTCTTTTCTATAAAGATATTTGGTATTAAATCTATAAAGCCGGGTCCAATTCCAAATTTTCAAAAACACTAGCTTTTAGTAAATAAGATAAGATCATTTCGGAAGTCACTTTATATCAAATTGCAGAATATGTATCATTTTAAATTGTCGTTGATTTCAATCAATTTTTATGAGATCAATTCAGAGTTATAAAAATTGGGTTTTTGTGTATCAGGAGTAACTGATGATAACACATTTTTAAAAAAATGGGTAAGGGCGAGTCCGACTCGCACAGAAACGGTTACGCGCCACAAACTTTATAATTATGGATAAATCGATAAAAAAAGAAAATTATAACCAATACTGGGAAGAAGTTCGGTTTATAAATAAATATCAGAAATAATGGATCACTCACCTCCTGATGGTGCTTTTTCTTTTTGTGAGGTTTCTTATCAACTAATATCAGCCGCTTGTTAGGCGCATCTTTCCGTAACATAGACAAGGCTTCATCTGAAGGGACTATTTCGACAGAGTCTAAATATCCCACACTACAACTTCGTGTGATCGAATCAGGCAGTGCAGGAGCAATGGACACAACCGTCGGAGTGCGTCGTATTTTTAATTCTCCATTGCTCACGCACGCACTTGTTGTTGCAACGACTGGCGACTGACTATCCTCATCAATGAAAGTCATATCCTTTTTTCTGCCACCTTGTTTCTCCTTCGTCCTTGCGTCCATCTTCTCAAAGTTAAGATTTAAATTTAATGGGACGGGATTGACGTGAGCATTGGTCGTTCTGATTTGGTCCGGTATCAAAGCATTCTTGACCTGTACTACGTTATGTGCATAATCATTATTGCTCGAATAGCTCATTAAGGTCGTCTGGCCGGCAGGAGGTCTATCGAATATTATATCACTCGGAGCTACGGCATTCTTGGGTGACTGAAGAGTTGGCACAGACCCCTCACAGCATAGGGGTGATATTGCGTGCCTCGACTGTCCGCTAGAATTAGACGAGGATCGACTATACTGAGTCATGAGACTAGTGTAACTGGGGCCGGAACGTGGTGGGTTTGGGGACAAAGTCTCAATGTTTTTAGGTCGGATGGGTTTGCTGTTACTGCTGGGCTCGTTGGCCTCATTCCCGACCAGAGTATCATCATCATATGACTCAGCTCGGGCTAATGGACTCATTGGGGTTCCCATTTCCAAAATTCGACAACCATTCGAAGCCGCGCCCCTATGTCGTGCCGTAAATCGGTTTGGCCTAGGCGACATTGGTGCAATTGGGGGAGCAGGTTCATTCAATCGTCGCGGTGGCTGTTGAATATGCTTTTCAATATTTTGATTTATGAAATCTTCCTCATCCTCTGAAAATATGTTCGGATTAAAATTGGGATCTGGTCCAGTTGGAAAATCATCCCGAAGCTCAGTTATAACGAGAGTCATTTGCCTTGGCTGTAAATGTAGTAGAGAAGTTTTATAAGTCACTTGTCCAAGATTAGCCGGAACGGTTTTAGCAAGGCCATGAATTTTAAATTTCGTGCCCCAAATATTCGATGTAACTTCAACCAATTTCACTTCCTGGATGGAAAAAAAAACAATAAAGTGAATAGGTAAAAAAGCATACTAAAATTATACTTCTGGTAAGGTATCCACATAAGCTAACTCATCCAAAACCTCAGGCTCAGTACCATTCGGTTTATCACCACCGCTGTAGTGCCTTCGCTTTGATCGTGGTTTCCGTTTTCTGGGTGTTTTTGGAGACCCATGACACCTATCCTCAAAATCACTATCAGACGAGTCGGTTCGACCACTAAATCCAGCTGTCGATTGACTAGATCCTGATGAACTCTTAGAATCCGGTGAAAATTGTAAAAAAACCGAAGAATCTATTCCAAAATAAAAATGAATTTATACATTTCCCTCCAAACATTTTTGTTACTCTCTTTAACTAACCATCTACTTGTGGATCGAATATAACAAATTCTGGACGTATTTTGGACGTTCTTTTTCCCTTTAAAAGTGGTACTAGTCCTCCTAAATACTCCAAATACAATGTATAGCATGTACCAGAGCTTATATTTGAATCGTCATCATGACGAATCATTGTGCAATGCAATCGTGTCGAGCACGAAGGTGGACGTGATACGAACTCTCTTAATGACTTAGAATCAGGTACACAGCACTAAAATGATGTTTTGAATTTGAATTATATAATTTTAAATATCCGCAAAGTCTTTAAAGCAAATCCATTAATTTAAAGATTTAAAGGAAAAATACGTATGTACATGCTCATTAGCTTGAATGAAACGCATTTCTTCATCTTTTTTCTATTCCGCATATACATTTGCTAGCAATTGTGCTTTATATGCTTTATATGCATTAATTTAACCCTAAGCTATATAGTTGTAACACAACAACTTTTTTTCTTCAAATATTAACTGATTGTTTTCTACTTTATTTATTGCTTATTGCGTGTTTCATATGGTATTTCGGAGTTAGGATTTTTGGCCTTAAAGGACTTAGAATTTTTCTGAATTTCGAACTTGGAGAATTTAAATTATTCTTACCCGAATAGTTTGAGCAAACAAATTTCCTATTAAAGATTTTATCCTAGATGGCAAAGGCAGCAATGGCAATGTCATTTCTGACCCTATACTGGCTTGAATCTGTAGCCGACAAAGTAGCTGTAGAGAAGCTACTCTCCTTGAAACCCAAGCGATATGTACTTGAGTTCCGGTTGCAATAAAAAGCCTCTTATCATTGTGTCCCCATGTTAATGCCGTTACTGATGTCGTACTGTTCGGTATTCGGGCAGTATACAAAAGCGTTCCGTTTTCTGTATAAAACTGTAAAAGATTCTCATAAATAGGAGATCCCTGAGGGTCCAACGTGCAATTTTCTGATGTCCCTGCAACAGCTAACAACTCTCGAGAATTGCTCCATTCCATCATGAAACCCAAACCTCCGTTTAAGCCAGTGTTGATATGAGCTGGCGAAACATCATCAAAGGACTTGAGAAGGTAAATGAAGCCGTTTTGGAAACTTACTGCCAAAACAAAAGTTCGTTTAGCTGCAATATAAATATAATAATTCTCTTGTTATTTATAAAGTTAAATTTTTTGAATAACATACAGGCGTTTGTTACTCCTGGCTCCGTTTCCTCGCCCTCTTCCATTTTAAATTTTTCGCAAGACCACGCCATTGCGGTGATGCCGACGTCTGAACATAATTGAACCTGCGAAACCATAGCACCATGAACATCCATAACAATGACCTGACCCTGAGTTGTTCCAAAGTAGACCTGTTGGTCATCTGGTGTCCATATTCCGCATGTTATAGTCGATTCTAGATTGAGCATAGAAGACCAGTATCTTTGGCCTGCTACTGACCCGACGAGCACAAATCCGTCTTGGTAGCAAATCAATGCCATTCTACCATCATGCGACCAAGAGAAATGTGTGACTGGAGTATTTCTGTCGTTGATCAATTCTATCGACCAGCGACCTTCGTATTTTATCCAAACGAATATTATACCAGAGCTATCACAAGAGGCCAACTTTTGGTAGGGTTCATTCCATTTTACTAGGATAACCTGAAAATTTATAAAAAGTTTTAAAAAATACGTGTGATATTATCATCATTCTATTCGTATAATAAACTTGAACCATAACTGCAGGTCTTAGTCTATTAGTGAAAGAGTATAGTTCAGTTGTGTAGAAACCGTAAAGAAATATGATATACTTTTCTTAAATTATCACTATTCAACAGAAGTAGCATACGTACATACAGAAGAGAAATAATTTCCTTTTTCCTATTTTTACTATTTGCATGTAATCTAAAACTCTCGAATACAGAAAACCGAATTAAATTTTCCATCAAACGGAAAAATTGCAAATGAATCGAGAAAATTGGTTAAATTGAATTTCCAGTGCATCTGGGTTATTTAGTTAGGGCTAACCCTCTGTAGGAGTAGATCAATAAATGTATGCAAAGACATAGTAAAAAATAAACTTACATCTGAGCGATGTCCTCGCAGATTGTAATTCGTCCTCAGGGGATAATCCATATTCTTTTTGCAGTGGGACGTTGTAAATGTGACACCCACAATTCCTCTTATGTTACCTGTGGCCAGCCAGCCCTCCTGATAGTAATTGGTTCGATTCAATTTCCATCCGTCGTCCTGCAAGTACCAAAAATAATTGAAAACCATTAGGATGATTTCATTTCAAGTTTCTTAATGAACTTTTACTGCTATCAGATACTTTTTACATTTCACAGGAAAACAATTTTTGATGAAAATAATACAAAAATCGGAGTTTTTCAAGTTTGATGTGTATGGTGTTATGCTTTCTGACCTTAATATAGTTCCCCTTCATAGATGTTTTGCTAGAATTTGTTATTTAATAGGTATTACGGTTTTGCATGTTACTTATATAATTTTCTATAAAATGTAAATGTTAAATTATCTTAAAAAACAGAGGTTTATTTTAAAAAATATGATTAAACAAAATATATAGTTTTTTCTAAAAGCCCCATCTACATGGTCTAAGTGTCAGATACTAAACTTTTGTTCTTAACATAAGTATAAATTTGTCTCCAAACTCGGTTTAACAAAACGATAGTACAAATAATTTAAGGAGCTCCTTTGATTTATGTAGATTTTATTAACAAAAATAAGTCCGATCAAACCTTACGTTTATTTTATTTTCAAGTGTTTCATACTCTTTGAACTATTGCTTAATAACGTAGGCTTACGAGAAAAATAAAAATTGTATAATTTCAAAAGTTACAAAAATTGCCGCCTGAGTCAACGTAATTAAATATGTTACATCAAAGAAATTCTCAAGAATTCTCATCCGTGGAAATTGTTCCATTAACGTCCTAAGGTAGTCTTATATTTTTCATTTATTTCCTTGCCATTGGTTAAAACAATTTATTAATTTTATTTTTACCTGGCAGCTTTAAAAAAATGATTCCCCGTCGCATAGTAACAATGCGTCCATCTGGTAGATTGAAGAGATGGATACTAAATACATACCGCCCATTTCGATTTAATTAAAAAATGGTTTTATTTGTGACAGCGAAATTAACAGAGTCGCGAATGCAAAGGACAGCTGAAAATAGCAAAAACAAAAGTAAAAGTCAGAGAAACAACCCCTTAAGCAAACAGATTACAATTTCAAATCAACTAGCTCGCCCTTTCCATTAATTTTATAGGGGTGAGAAGGTGAAAGCATTTCATTTCCGTTTAATAATTTCTTTCCAAATGAGAGAGAATTTTCACATTTCGACGCAAATAAATTTTATTTTATGTCTATTATGATTTTCCGCAATTGTTCATAGAGGAAATTGGTGGGTTGGATGTTTTATTTATTAGTAGCAGAAGCAGCGGCATGTAGGAATTGCAATTTTATTAGGCTTGGGAGTTAGAATAGCTGAAAAGCTAATTTTCGAAATATTAATGGAATTTACGCTCCTTTACGAGTATTCGATATGGCGTACAAAGATTCAAAGAATTAAAGGCTGTTCCAAAATCTAAATAACTTTAAAAATGTACCCTAATTAACCAAATTGTTTTTAATTTGATTGGATTTTCGCAATAATTGATGTATAGGGGTTTTTGGATAAACTTATTTATTTTAGTTTTGATCTCACAATGTGGAAATTAAAGGTACAGTGTTTCTAACGGTTTGAAAATGACACATATTTAAATTGTAATGTAAAAATTAAATAGTTGCTTCCACAAATGTTTTTTAGGATTTTAGAAAGAGTTACTATTAAGTACGAGCGATATATTATAATTTATCCTATATTTTCAATTCTAAACTTTTAAAAATTAACACCAGCAAATGTTTAGACGCCCTTTTGCTAGCTTGAAAAATTGCTTATTAATCAAAAAAATCTGTCTCATAATTAATTACAAATCGTTTGCAATTAAAATGATTTCCCCGCATGTTATTATGAGAAACTCTCACCGGAAGTGGCTACTTTATGAAGGAACAGATGTTATCGACGAATTATGTTGATAAATTGCAAAAGTTATACATATTTTTGATTCATTAATGTACCTACACAGCTCTGTCGTACCTCTATTAACCCTGACACAGATCTCGATTTAATAATTTAAAACAAAAGGTGAAGGCTGCCGGTGTCAGACGTTAACGGAAGAAATGAAATATGCGAGGATTAAATGATTCCTGGCAATACATTTCACCCGGAAATGGGTGCGTGGTGAAAGGTTTTTTGAAAATTTGCCAACATTTCCTACAGCTCGGTCTTTTATGCTCCGTCAGGGCAATTAATAAGTGGTAGTTCACGTGGAATTTATTTAATGTTTTTTCGTTTTTCTTTTCTTTGACATGAAATGGTGAATAGTTTAGTTACATGTATTTGACTAAGATCTTTCCGAAGGATTAATGCAAACCAACAAACTAAAACAATATAAACTTTTTCTGTCCCACAGTCCAAAGGGAAACTGATTTCATTAGAAATGCTTCAGTTGCTCCATTCAGTTCCAGTTTGTTAATTTGAATTCTCGGAGTATTATCTCCTTTAGGGAATAACCAAATGCTTTGAAATAGCAGGGATCACGATTGAGGGCATTTTAATTGAAGTTAATTTGAATAGGACCTGTCCTCGCAAGCAGTTCCTTATCAAAAATAAACTATTGCACAAAGTGCTCCAAACAGGATCCAACTCGTAAGAAAAGAGCCCGAACTGAAGCGAAAATGCCGACGCCATACTTATGGAAAGCATAATCCTGGCTCTACTTGTAATGCTAACTGAAAAGCTTACAATCTCAATTATGAACAGCCGGAGGTTGTTGTATTGGGGGGTGTATTGCGTGCCTCTTCAACCCCTGCCTTTATTTAATTAGGATAAGTTGAAATTGCATAACAAGCGAGTGCTTATGAAGTTGATATACGTAACGTCAATTATCTTCGCGATGCCGAAAATCGGGTTATCTCACGTCATGGTGAGTAAGGTGTGTGTCTGGATCATGAAAGATATTTAATAAATTATTCCTAGAAGCCGTACGAGCTTCTAGCAATTTATTATGATCGTGGCAAACCACATGTCTATCGTAGGAGTAAGAGAATTTATCGATTCAATTTTTTCCACCACTTTTATCAAATAATTTCTATCTGAGTGAGCAGTAAATATTTTGCACTGGGAGTTGGGTACCAATTCTGAACTACTCTTATCGATACCTCAGCAGCAACCCCCAAAAATACATTTCAGGAAGCATATAAATTTGATCAGTTTTTCTTTTTTCTGGTTTTCTTATCCCCATTCGAAGGACGATATATTAAGCACTGCAGAAGGGGTGAAGTAAATTAAAAGTACCACGACTATGTAGTTATTAATGGCTATAAAGCCATAGGAGTGCTCTTAAGTGTGTTTTCAATTGTATTCTATGGTCAATTAAAAAAATGAAAAGGGAGTGACAAACAGCCAAGTGCACGACTTAGGTAAGTACTGGTCGCTGTTAAAGAATTTTAAATGTGTCCAGCAGAGACAGTTTTTATATTTTATCCAATTGTTTTATATATGTTACCATAGAAAAACTAAGTATAAAGAAGTTTCACGCTGAACAAAAATTTGAAACGCGTTTCGCTGCGAGGCATCCACCGCGAGGCATCCACCAGCTTTCAGAAAGCTCTTTGATGAAAGTTTCACATCTCACACACTCATGGATTGCTCTCATTCTCATTCTCTTTGAAAGAATATCGTGTTCTGGATCAGGGCTCGCGCAGGAGAGGAAAGGCAACTGACTGTGCGCGAAGGCAACCCGAAAGTAAAAGGGAATTGTGGGGTGTGTTCCTGGAATTTCATTTCTGCTGATTGGACTGCTGTTTAGATTTTTTGGTTTCTGGCTCACTTCTGTTGAGTTGAGTTGAGCTGATCGTAATGGTGGAAAACCTCATCCGAAAGTTCAAATACTACACCAATAGTAATAAATTCGGTAAAAATTATAATACATAAATAATTAAAATTCCTTGGACCTATTTTAAATGTTACAATACGCAATGTGGGCACTAAAAACGAAAAAAACTGTCCTAGTAAAAGAGAGGATTTTCATCAAATTTTATTTATAATTTATTAGTATCTCAAGCAAACAAATAACGTTTTCAAATTTAAATCACAACTCCAAATTTTTTTTATCAACAAGAAAAATCATAATTGACCAATTATTGCTGAATACGAGATTTCCTTGTTTCATACAAAATAAATATATAGGCATAAACCGAACGAAAAATCTATGGGCAGAAATTATAAATTCCAGGGACACACCCCACAATTCCCTTTTCCTTTCGGGTTGCCTTCGCGCACAGTCAGTTGCCTTTCCTGTCCTGCGCGAGCCCTGATCCAGAACGCGATATTCTTTCAAAGAGAATGAGAATGAGAGCAATCCATGAGTGTGTGAGATGTGAAACTTTCATCAAAGAGCTTTCTGAAAGCTGGTGGATGCCTCGCGGTGGATGCCTCGCAGCGAAACGCGTTTCAAATTTTTGTTCAGCGTGAAACTTCTTTATACTTAGTTTTTCTATGATGTTACATATTTAGAGACTATTTGACGCCTGTAGTAGGTTAGAGCTTAACATACCGACTAGGATGAAAAACCCCCTGTTTGAGTCCGATTCACAACACGTAATACCTAGTAGTATGAAAACAAAAGGGGAATTTACGCTCGATGCTCTTAAAAATAAATAAATCAATTCCAAAACTATAGTATGTTTTTCAATTTAAAAAGGACTACTTATTTGCTCCGGAAACTAATCCTTTGTATATTATGGTGTCTAACATTAGTTTATAAACACCAACCTTTATGATATATTTATACAATCAATCGTTAAGAGTAAGAGATTAGATCGCATTATGTATATTAATGGTTCTCTAAAGTAGTTTGCTGCAATGGATTCCAAATTTTGAATGAAACTTAAATTAGGTATGTGTAATTTTATCTGTAGGATACGTTTTTATTAGTAATTCTCTTGTATGTACATATATGCAACATTTTATTAAAGCCGATTGGGGAGTTATGGCGCAACAGACAGAAAAACATGCTGTAGTTTTATTAGTATTAGTTTAGTAAATATTAATATTTAAAAGCCAATTGGTATTATATATCATATCAGTGTAATATTATCTTTGAAATAAATTATGTATACACATTTATCCTAAGCAATGTTTAATTAATTTTGATATCTGTTTAAAAGTTAATTATATTCTGCAAATTACATTTGCCAACATATAAAACGCAAGAGTAACTTGCAAATTGAAATAATACATAATTCCTAGATCAAAATGTTGTTAACAAATACTTCATTACAAAATAAGTAAGAGATTAACGCTCGGAAGCCAACGTCATTGTAATAGTATATTTGTTTTGCAAACGAACGATACAGAAGCGTGACTTTATTCGTTCGCCGAATAATTCGGAAGCGCATAAATTCCCGGAAAAGCTAGCGAATAGGTTGGGAAAATGAATTTTCTTTCAAAACATTCCCATGGCAACTCTGCAGCTCCCGCTAAAGTGCCTTCCTATTCAATGTCAACGGATGGTATTTTGGGAATCGCGAGTCGGTGACGGAAACGTTGACATCCATCTCCCAACAACCATTCTAAGTGACCTGAAAATTTGTGTTTTATTGTGTTTAACCGGAATAATGGTGTTTCAAAGTGCACTTTTAATGACGTTATTCATAGCGTCGACCACCAGTGCATCCACCTATGGCTTAGGTGCTCGTGTTGAAGGTAAGTTAATTTAAAAGTTTTTATTTTCCTTTAATGCTCCAATAGAGCCAATTTCCGCTTCCATTTTCATGTGGCAGGTGACCGACTTCTAATAAACGACACTCTCCTTGAAAGGGCGAAGTCGACTGGACTTGTTAATCGTACGATTGAGTTTCAGTACCCTGTCCCAAAATCCATCTCATACATTGAAATTGAGGCAAATACAGTAAGATACTTTGATTAGGACCTTGTCCGTGATAAGAAGCTTTACTTTCACTCAGAATGCATATGCCCTTTTTGGGTTGTCTCCAGACAGAGTCCTGGAGGGCTCCGTAGTTGCCACCCACTCCCCCGAACTAGAGGTGAAAATTCGTGTATTCGTGGTTGATGACAAGGATGCACCCCCCAACTTTCACCCAGCGCTACTTCCGAATAAAAAACTTGAAAGTATGGTGATCCCGGATCAGTACGGGGATGATGATGAATTCTACGAAGATGACTATGATGATGAAAATGTCTTGAGTCTCGGGGAGAGACAGCCAGGTGAGATCTATAGCTTTTATTTTTGACTTATTCCCACACAAATACCTATACATAGACGATGTGCTATTATACGAAACGTACCAATATTCTGAAGATTCCAAAAAGCCGGAAAACCACTCAATCACTTTTTATTATATAGACAGCAATTTTGTTACTTTGGCGGAATTTGCGACGATCGGAGTGAGTAATGGAGATCATAAAAGTTGAATTTTGCCAAAAACAAAATTTGTATTTTGCTTTCTATCTCTTTTCTTTTTATTTTTTTTAAGACGGAGACCGCGAGTGCAACGTTTTCTCAGGTCAGCGACCATTCCATTAAGGCGATTATTTATGACGAAGACGTAAAGGGGCTTGTTGTAAAAATTAGGCTTTTCGGTTATGCACCCGATAAGAAGCCGACTAGTTTCAGGCCAATGCTTCCGTCTGCCTCCAATGAACCTGGATACAAATATTGCCCAACCGTCGAACTTTTGCAGGATAGTGGCTCTAAATCTAACTTACATGCATTTCTCATCATTTTTATAAGTTTTACTGTTTGTACAGCTCACTTACTAGCATAACATTTTATTATCGCTGTTATTTGTTAAGTTTGGGAATATATTGTTTTTAAATATTAGTTCATTTGATCTTTTAACTTCATTGAATATCGTCAAAGTAATTTGCGCCTATATTCTTTTTATGATTTTAACATTTCTGTTAATGCGTTCAAATCATATTTTAGAAAATTATTACAAAAAGTAATAGAGGTAATAAATATAAACGATGTAAAAAAATAAGTAAACGAATTTTTAAAGAAAGAAGTTTTATTAGCAATTAAAAAATGAAAACTACTTCAATAACAATGTTATAATAAATTAGTATTTTCATATTTTAATCCAACTATAAAAAAGAATTAAAAATTACCAAATTATCAACAAAATGTTTGACCCTGACCTAATTTATTGCTCATTGTTATTACTGCTTTGCATTTATCGTCTCCTACCCTTCATTCGTGTGAACATTTTCTTTAATATTTAGATAATGTCGTCAAAATCCAGTTAGCAGAAATAATAAATCTGACTATTCCTTAACATTTACAGCAAGGCCTTAAGAAGACTGAAATAGTTTTCGAAGTAATTAGAAAACTTAAATATGTTTTCGCGGAGAGAAGATTTAGTTTCATTTTTATTTAATCACAAAATTACCGCATTCATCTTTTAAAAGTACATACATAATATATTTAAATTCATGACCGTGCTCGTAAAAATACTTATGTACATTTCTTTTCTGTTCATTTTCTTTCTTTAACCTACATGAACTTCTTTACGGGGACTTCACGTTTCTTTCATCATATCGTCCTCATTGAATCAATTAAAAGATGGCTACAAAAATTTATAGAAGCACATTTGCTTGTATCCTTCATATGCTCATGTTCTTCTGTACCATTCTTTCAGAAGTTTTTAAATAACTCAAGGAGGCTGCTATCCGTGAAAGTCTTCCTGATTTAATGAACACCACATGGACGACATTTTTTGCACTTGAGAGGCATAAAATTATTTCAGAATAAAATGATGATCCCACAGAAGGTGTTATATCTTTTCATTTGGTGTATTACGAATTATAAAAGAAGGTTTCTTTAATTTGATGGTGTGGTTTTGCTAAAATTAATTGTATTTGCAATATTTGTCCGCAAATTTTAAATATAATAGACAAGCTAAAACGAAGCTAATCTAAAGATTATTAACCATCTTTCTGCACTTCTCTTTCAACAAGACTTTATTAATTTGTTTCAATATTTTTAATGAGTTTAAATCAAACTCAAAGGAAACTCATCATTGAGCTACCTTACCTCAATACAGTCATTAAATATACATTTTGTAAAATATAGAAACAACGTAAATAAATAAACCAGTCCTAATAACTAAAAACTTTGTTACTTTGTTATAAAGAATTTTTCATTAAAACTTTGCGACATTTAATTAAAATTAAGAAGATTCTCGTCTGATTGACTCATTTTCGAAGGGTCTGCTTGGTTAAAGGAAACGCCAAGGCATCACGGGATTCACTTATTTAATATTTAAGGTATATTATTAATGGCAGACCGCGTAATTATATTAATTTGCCAGTTTTTATAGAATTTCTTAGAGGGATATCGTAAGGTTTATTTTCCTGTATTATAAGAACAAAAATGCTGTTGCAAAATAATGCTTTATAAGAAATTTATAAACAAAACCCACATCACAATATCTATGGGTTTCCAATTTCAAGGTACATATTGATAAATCAAAGGAGAGAAAAATAAAAATAATAAATAATTTGCAAAGCAATCATTTTTGATATGAGAGGTCGTCCGTTGGTAGATGCAGAAGAACGATTTTATATGTACATATACATAAATTCCTTGAGAGTTACAAGTCAAAGTTAAATGAAATCCTTACGGCATTTTGTTCCATGTAGTTATAAAAATAAAACATTCTTGTGATGTGAATTGGCAGACAAATTTTAGTTAAGCAGTGAAGTAGAGAATTTACAAGGGATACAACGGTTATAAATTGAGGCTTGCTAAAAAAGACTTAAACCAAAAATTTATCAACTTAATGGTTTCATAAAACAAAAAATTGCTTTTATACTGAGGAATTTAAATGCAATATGTCCGATGTATCCTTGTTGTGCGTGAGACATGTCATTTTTCAAATACTGAACAGGCATTCTGGATAAGTCTGAAAACGCTGAAATGTTATAAAAAAAAATGATACACTGAAAAGAATCTAAGCATTTATAATCCTATTTTTAAACCCATTGTTTTTAGATAAAACTATAATACGTTTTTCGACGAAAATATTATATCAAGTTTAATTAAGGTTCTTACTTATTAAGAATTTCCTTTATCTCGCAAAATTAAAATGATCGTCCAATAAACTTCAATATTATCTCATCATTGTATCCCATCGCATTGTGTCCTTCAAGAAATTTTATCGTCAGTACAGTCTACAGAAAATGATTTCTCCTCTTCAATCATGGATTAAGTAGGTAAGTCCTGTCAATGGCAGACAACGGGAAAGAAGTGGAATCAATATCCTTTTCTTTAAAAGGATGCATATACGAGTGGTGGAGATGGGACGAAACCTCCTTCATTTTTATTCGAGAATTAAAAGAACATAAAATATCAGTGCTGAGATAAAGTGTTTTAAGTATCGAAAATCTTAAAAATATGCTATAGAAACTAAAGATTACACCTGTCGTCTTATTATTTCATTATTAACATAAAAATTGTTCCCAATCTCTTCAATTGAAAAGCTTCAAAACGATCATGTTAACTATGCAAACATTTCTGTTAAATTACACACGCCTGTCGTTGTCGGATTAAGATGGATTCTTAAGTAGTGAATAATCGAATTTATGCAAATTCCAAAATAAACAAATTAGGAAAATTAATGGGGGAAAACGTTGTGCAAACTCACCTCTGGTATGTCGTCAGGTACCTTGCCCATCCATGAAAGCGATAAAATCGAACAGTCGCATTTCGTGTTCACGTTCTTTTCGAAGTGAAGATGCATATCCTGTCGAACTTAATTTTGCAAGCGCTGGACCTCTCAATAGATATTATGTAGCTGTTTGCGTATATTTATTTGCATATACAGAGATATTTTAATAACTTTTGTCTACTGCTGACACTCTCACACGGCAGAGTTTTAGAAAAACCGCTTAATTTTCTTTACCCCGGTTTCTTGTCATTATCCACGGTTATTTTAGCTGAAAAATAAAGTAATATGTATAATTAGTTAAAGACTAGCTATTTAATGTAAATCAGGGAGAAATCAGGGTTTGTACCCATTGACAAATCATTTAGCATGCATATCTAAAATTGAGATATTTTGTTTTCTATAGTATAATGTGCATATATAGTATAATTCTCACACAATACCAATAACTTTTATCGCTTTATTAATTCCTTAATAGACATAGGGATCCTTTTGCTAGTTCAAATTTTTGCCATTATACATAATACTTTTGAAATACTGTGTTTAAGTTGTATTCCGTGATTAATTTAGTGTCAAATGAATTACAAAATTCTTGTAATTATATAGTTTTAAATATCTGCTCCCTATAAATTATTACATTATTTTTATTGCTGATCACCTGTACAAAGTCATCGCTTTCTTGGAGCCTGCAAAAATCATTTCTCGAAACCAATCAAAATTTCGATCGGCACTGATCAAACAGAAAATGCAATTGCTTTGTGAAAATAAGGTCCATCATCCATTATTAACGCTTTGCGGTAGCAGGTGTGAGCTCAATATCCATTTCATTTCCGATTCCGAAGCAAAAAACTTACACCGAAACTTCAGGGCGCCATTCGTAGCAGAGCATAAAATTAATAATTTCGCATGTTCGCTTCAAGAGTGAAAAGAGAAAAGCAACAATAAAACTTTTACCGCCTTTTTGGCCTGCAGCAGAAATTCCCGCACGAATTGCGAGAGCCCCCTGTTCAAGGTACTCCAGCCCTCGGAGGCTGGACGGGGGTGAGATGAGGCCCTTCATGCTAACTATTACCTGGGGCCAATCAATAATTCATCAGTTGCGGCTGACTGGGTGGTGGGCCCCGGCTGTCCTACTTTTAAGTATTAGTGGATGACGTGAATTCTGACCGCCGGCATTAACGAACCTATTAATGAATAATTCTGGCAGATAAGATACTCCTCCTTAAAATCGCCAACTTTGATGTTTTCTTAATTCAAAAATTCACTCTTTCATTCTCACTATACTCGAAATTTAGAAATTTCCTTCCAGAAAAAAGCAAATCCTTATTTGTAAGAAGTTAAAAAGTTTTTCTGCTTTTCTTCAATTTAGACTGTTTTTACTAAAAATAATATTTTTAACAATGACAAGAAGAAAAGTTTGAATGAGTTTGGCATGTTATTAAAATTAAAACTAAGATCGTTAGTTTTAGGTAAATTTACCATACTTATGGTGTTATGTTGTCCATTTTTTGTATAATCCTAGCAATTATTACTGCACAAAGGCCGAGAAAGAGAAAGGAGCTTATCCAAATAAATTTAACACATAAAGCAAATTGAGAAACTAAACTTCGATAACTGAAATTTTAAATGCCTTCAAATTTCCTTTTACTGTAATGATTCCCCGTAAAAATTTAATCACTTTTCTTGGAGAAAATCTTCTCAAAAAATGAATATGAATTGCCTTTTTTAATACAACACAAATTTTTGAGCTTATAAGAACGTTTTCCAAATCTAAGACAAATATTTGAGAATTTAGGTTCGGCAGGTTTTTACTGACGTAATAGCAACATGTAATCCATGATAAAAATAAATTATATTTAGTATAAACAAAAGACTATCTGTATTATCACAAGATTTATTGCAAAAATTAATGGATTGTCTCCTCATTTTCATTGCTTTTACAAATGCATTTATAATTTTATTCTATCGAAATAGTACGTAAATAATAAATATAATATACCATATAGTAAAAACGTCCTTACTCTGAGTAGATTTATAATTTTGCAACACGAGGTAATGTTGTCAGGATGTGGGTCAACAAAGTGATGGCCAATGCGTTTACGGTTCAAGCAAATCATTAAAGGCCGTCCGTCGTACCAATTTATGAGTCGAAATAATAATTTAGACCCATTCCTGATCAGATCATAAGGTTACGAGGTCTCCCTGACTCAGTCGCCTGGAAGAACACTTTGGAAGCTGAACTTCTTGGTAATTTGTTGCCAATTTGTTTGTGCCTAGAATGACGCTTCACAGGATGAATTTCTCCGTAAAGTATTCTCAGGATGTGACTTAGACGAAAGTAGATTTGGTTAATTTGTGTTATTACGTGTAATGGCAGATAATTAAGGCTTCGAGGTAACTGCCGAAAAGGCATTCGCCTGTGCCATTTTGGGGAAAAAAGAAATTTCATTTGAAAATACACGCAAACATTCGGCTGAGTCCTGATTTCTTCTCCTTTGTAAGTTGTTTTCGGTTATGTGGTTCCGGGTAATTTAAGCTTTTAAGTGGTACATTTCCATGATGCGAACGGAACACTGGGAGACTTTTGAGTTCTCAATTTTTTACGTGCTTTGTTTGCTGTTCTTCAAATTAAACTGTCTCAACTAATGGGGTCCGAACCTTTTTCAATTTAATGAAAATCTTCGTTTGGGATGAGAGAACCAAAAACAATACTTAATTGCCCTTTGTCTTTTATGTATGATATTACATACAAGATTTAAACATGCGTATGCATTTTAATTTGTTTTGATTTCCAAATGCTCAGTGTTATGCTTCTTTGTATTTTATTTAAAGGATCACTCTGCACCTGTTGTATTCCCTTTTCTTAAAGATCATGCAATGCAGTGAATTGAATTTTTATTTTTATGTTATGCATACATAATATAGCAACATTCTGTACGGCAAATCCTCAATAAATAATTTCTTCATTAAAAGTCTGTTATATTTACTTCATAAATAAGCGGATAATTTATTTTCTTCAATGAAAGAAAACTTATTGAAACAAGAAAAGTTTCTCTGAGGTTTATTAAATTAGTACATTATCTGCTATAAAATTCGCATTATAACAATAAATTAAATAACTTACATAATTTGTCACGGATCTGTTTTATGAGTATCCTTTAACACATATCTTTCTTTCTTTTGGTGTTAAAGAAAGTTGGGTTCAAATATGGAAAAAAATTTTATTATCATATTATACGTATTATGAGATAAATGTTTTAATTAAAAATTTCATGGAACCATGAGCCATTTATTATACAAAAATGGCGAACATACAACCAGAATGGAATTTAAAGTCATTAGTACAAAGATTTACAGTCTCTATCTGGATTATACCTCTTTCTCGAAAGCGTTGAATCCAAAGGTAGAAGAGGTAATCATACCTTTATGGTACCTCCGGCGAACTTAGAACGTGTGCGGGCTATTTCTTCAAAGCTCTGTATAAGGAAGTGCTGTAAAAAAGTCATAAAAATGCTGACTGTATTTTATTGCTTTGGGCAAAACGCTTGTGCGTAAAATTCTCGAGCACTGTACGTCTTTATGTTTCATTGAGCAAAGGGCATAAGTGACACCTAGCACACGTGATTTTGCAGGGTTGCAGGGATTTTCCCTTATTTTCCACTCCTGCCTCAAAAGAAAGCGTACAAAAATGGTAGACGCGCAGTTGTTTCAAAATCTCCCCAATTGAAGTTATCATTGTTGAACTGTATGCCCGCAATAAATTCAAAAGATTAGTGACAGTTTAAAACGTTTGTAAAAACCTTATTATGGCATCAGCTCAACATAGAACTTTGTACCAAACCAAACCAACTTCTGAGCTCAAAAGTATGTTTTAATATGACTGCCGTTCGACATGCAGAACAGCGAAGCCTAAAATTAATTTATTTCATTTTGGGTGTTTTGGGTGTAGTAAAACGCCCTCGACGTTTATTCTGTGAAAATTGACGCGTTAATGACACGCCCGCTGGGAAACACACGTGGCACAACCTTGCGCTTGTTAAAAATGAAAGAAAATTTTTTGCAAAAACTTTAGTCCTTGATGTAACAGCAAATAGGCGTGTCTATTCCACTCAGCTGGCACTGCGAATTTCTACTTCTCCTTTTTAGCTATCCCCATTTATCACTTTCAGCTTTGGCATCGAATGCATTTTCGGTTTATAGAGTACCTGGCACTCTTTTAAAAATCCTCTTTTCTAAAATTGTTAGACTTTTGTGGAGACCGTGTGTCATTTCAGAAAAATTGGCGTCCAATTTTTCGGAATATCTAAGAAATCAGAATATTTTTACTAGAAGGTCAGAACATTATGGTTTTTATTGTTCCTGATTCGTTTGGATTCTTAATCAGGCCTGTGGCTTGGTGAGTTCTCAAAATAGTTGTATTCCAAATTTAGGCTCCTCCACTATTCATACGCTGTTCTTAAGTGTAATTGTCTCAATAAATAAGAACGTTCTGCACGCAAATCTCTTATTGATTGGTGTTTTTCGTCGGAGCTATGCAAAGCAAAGGACTCACTCACACTAGTTCTTGTTTTATAGAAAATATTTTCCTGTATTTCATGCATATAATCGAACTTGCAATAAATAACAATATTCCATGGGAATTTTGCAAGGAAATTTTGCAAGGAAATTTTTTCAAAGTTGCAATGTTTAAATTAAGAATTATTTCATTTAAATTGGGAAATTAATTTATTTAAATAAGTCCTTTATTTATTTCGATCGAAGTTTGTCTGCAAACAAGAATTGCAATAAATATAAAATTATCCACTGTCCTTTTATTTTAATGTCTTTTATCATTTTCTTGGAAATTCTACAAGTAATTATCTTTTATAATTACTATAGATTTTACTCGTTTGTTGTACTTTGAATACATGTTTTTTTTAAAACAATGTGCAAATAAACTATCAATAGCTTACATGCATCCTCGGTTTCAAAATCGATTTTATTATTAATAGGAGGAAAACTGACTTAAAGTTCAATGATTTAAGAAGGTCAAATAAAATCATTCACATTTTCATTTATTGGTATTATATAATCGCAGGTTAGTTACAGTGAACATATTAATTCACCAATAAGTTTATGAAATAAAAATTAACTAAAACGGTATCAATTTGTTTAATCTCAATTAGATTTGTAAGTAGATTTATTTTGTTTTCCATCGGAATAAATTCTATCATCGTCCAAACTGCCCTATAATATTACTTCAAAAGAGGAAATTGTTTTTTCATGTACATAGAATTTAATATTATTAAAATTAGTTAAGAGTTTTGCTTAATTAAATGTGAAAAACAAATGAATATTTGGAAATATTCGAAAACCCTAGGAATAATGAAACAATTTTGAGTTTTCTTGTTTTACAATATTCATGTTTTTGTTTGATGTTATTACTGTTTCAGCAATAACGAATAGTATTTTATGTGTATATTACGAACTTAACGTTATATTTTCGAGAATAATTAGGTTAAGTATAATATGTATAAAAACTGCATTTTCGCAGTTTTCGAAAAATGTAACCCGAATTTGAACTCAAATGATTTGTTCAAATTTTAAAATATTAATTACTTGAAATTCTTCCGCAAACAATTTTGGGAAATAACAGAATATTCTGTAATCTGGCTTCCTAAATTAAAAAAAATATATACTGTACATGGAAAAACAAATATAGCTTAGAAGTATAGTTAAGGGTTTCAAGTTTTTCTTGTTGGATTTTTTAACCAACAATTAACCCGTGTACTAATAGAAAAAGCAAACATCGTTCTTTGCGAAAAAGTCGCAGTTTGATACTGCTTTATAGTATAACCTATACAAATAACAAGACGTTTAGAAAAAAACTAAAAAGCAGAATCTAAATTTAGACAAGTGGTGGAACTAAGAAATACCTGAGGGGGTCATAGACCAAATTTCATACTGGCTATTTTTAACTTTCTGGAGAAATTTCCGCCGCATATGTGTAGTGCACGGAGCTAAGCCGAAGGACAGAAAGCGACTTTCCATTCGAATTAAAGAATTCGCCGGAACTAAACCATCCGCTAATTAGAATACCGTCGTTCGTAGCTTAAAAAATCAAAGAGTTTCCACAAAAGGTAATTGAGCACCTTTCCCGCTGCACCTGAAAAGCAGGAAATCTCGGTGCAAAATTAACAACGAGAAGAGCCGAACGAATTATCCTCGTGTAATGGAAAAAGATAAAGCTCCCATGGTCAGGGCGCAATGCAGCGGTACTTGAGCGAAACCAGAATGTTTGCTTAAAAATAAAGCAGGTAAAATGAAGCAGTAGGTCAGGTGGGACTTAGGGGAATGATTTACTTTTGGAACTTAAGTGCACTAAAATTGTAATAAAAGAAAAACACAGTCGGTACGGAAAGGGTGTGAATTTTCACCACGACAATGCTTTGTATAGAAATGGGCTTAGAGTTTTCCCTATTCTTGTCGACTTTGCTTTGTCTTCTCCTGGCAGATTTATTAAATTCGCTTGAGACTTATCTAGAACTCAATTAATACAAGCACATCCTTTGTTTTATCTGATTTTGCTCGGTAGACGCATCGAAGGAAAAAAATCCGGGAAATCTTCAGCTACTTTCGGGATCATTGGTTCCGTCGATTCAACTATGCATATGTGTCTTATTCATTAAACTGCCAGAGAGTCAAAACCTGCGCCACGAATTAATTAGATGCTGTGTGAACCCTTAATGGTCATAAATATGGTATTTTAAATATGAATTTGGCGACCCCCGTAGGTGGAGGCCCCAGAAACAAGTTAGTCAATTGAGGGGAGCCTGGCTTGGAGGCTTGAGGTCGAAAGAGTGGAAAGTAGCAAAGTAAACCTGGAAAAGCTTCGACGATCGACCGTGTTACATGAGCGCCCTACCGCTTCTCATGGTTACAAAACCACGAAGCCTCAGGCAGGGACTCGGAGTTGGGCCCCAGCATTGTGTAAGTGGGAAAGCCGCAAAGTCTTGTTTAATGTCTCAGGAAGTAAAATACGACACGTTTCAACTAATTAAATAATCTAAGGACAGTACTAAGCATCTAGTCACCTGGGAATGATTTCGGTCCACTGATTTCCTCCGAGGGCTGTTTCCAGGTGGCGGTCGTATCCTTTTCCTTTTTAATCACAAGCCTCGCACCATCTGCTGCATACGCGGGGAGTCCTCTACGACCACAAATCACGCAATTAAAGAAAAAGACAAGGGAGGACTTCTTCGACACGGGTGGGCACTTTGTGAACTTCGTAGGGCCCAAAATCGCACTAACAGGACGGGACCCGGACCGTGTGAGCGAATCAAGACAACTCAACTTTTGACGAAAAAGACGAATTGTGGGGCTCAAGAATGTAGCTAAAGAAAACTATCTTCTTGCCGCATCGATTTTCCGTCCCGAGAAAATCTCAAAATAATTAGATACGAGACACGGCTTGCACTCCACTCAAATGAACGTGCTGAAAAGCTTCATGGTGCGAGAAGATAAAATTTCCACGGCATTTCCGCCGGCCATGGAAAGAAATTGATAAAAGACAATTTCTATATGTATATATAATTTTTTGAGGTCCGTTTTATTGCTCCACTAAAAATTCCGGAAGGTCCGCCCTCGCGACGATGTAATCTTAGAAACGTCAAATATAAAACTGGCTAAGCGATGGCTTTTGGGGTACTTCGTCAGAAAGCGCCTTGCGCCCTTCGTTCGGTTTTCGTTCATTATCGATTGAGGAGAAAGTTCTATGTTGCTTCTTTCCCCCCACGTAATAGCATCGAAGAAAGAGCCACGGGGAGCATGCGATGCCGGGCGTTAACACGTGGTTCACACCCCCACCCGTCCGCCCGCACCTATCACACACCACCTGACAATGGGCCCTCAGGAAGTTCGCGACTCCCACGCAGCGATAACGAACTCAATCCTCAGACCAATGCTGTTGCCATGGTTTGCTGTAATGCTTTCCAACGCCAGAATACCTGGGTACGGCTTCTGATTTTTTAAAAGGGCGTCGGAGTTACTTGTCGAAGTCGCCTATCCGATCAATCAAATTGCACAAAACAACCCTTAGAAATCGCACAACTCCAAAACGCTGCTCATTCACCCAAGCAACAAATTGAGTGGTTGCGAATTTAAAGCTGCATGTCGACTCGATTTTTAAATTCCTAGTTCTCAGTAAATCAAATTACAAATATCACTCAAATTTCCATCTGAAAGCAAACAGCGTGGAGTGGCCTTTTCTAATAGTTTTCCAAGAAACTTCTCAGCTTATCTTTCTATGAAGCACTACTTATAGTAGTCGCGTGAACCTGACTGACTACTTACCTCTTAATTTGTTAATTTTAAACATTTATCAATAATGTTAATCAATTGACAAAAAGAAGTATTAAGCTCTTGAACCGATAAAACTCTGCCTAGCTGGGTACTTATGTTCATATGTATTTATTTATTTATCCAATCTTAGTATGTATCCAGATGAGATTTATTTAATTTTAAATTACTTACCTATTTAATAGAAGCAATGAAGCAAATATCCATGTTTTCACAAACTAAACTAATAACGTCGTTTAGTTTTGATTGATACTACTATGTTATACTAGTTTACTTAATTGTTAGCCCAAGTCACTTTTGGACCATTTCCTGTAATACAAATATGTTGAATTTTGCACACATGCAAATGTTCTGTTACAATACAATATATGTAGTATATGTAACATCTTTTTAAATCCAATATGGCTGACTCCTTCAAGATGGCGGAATATATTTGTTTTACAACCCCTTTGATTTGGGAATAAAATAAAAGGTTTTGAAAAGTAGAATACGAATATAAAATGCTTTACTTGCTTAATTACCCGCTCAAGTTCCAAAAGTTCTGCACCGAGAAAAATGCCTCTCAATAACATCAATTTCTTTTTATAAAATTATTAAAATTTAATAACTAATAAAAGCACTTCTCAAAGTGTCAATTTTTTTTTTTTTTTAAATAGCAATACCGCGAAGCTGGGAACATCCCAAAATAACGGTTTGTTTCTTTTTAAATGATAAAATGTTATTTATTAATATTTTGTTGTAATACATATAACATGAATGTAAATAATTAAACTTCATTGACTGAGAAAATATTTTCAGGCTTAAGTGCTAAAACCAATCGTATGGATCTTATTAATAGCATTTGCCAAACGAATTTGCTGAACATTCATTGCGCTATTACCAGCTAAAGCGTAAACATTTGTAATCAAAAACAAGTCGGAAAACTAAGAAACTACTGTAAAGAAATCAAAACGTCCGTTGAAAATTGTTGTTAGGGCAGTTCGTTCCATGTCCGGCGAGTGGAACGGGCCCTTAGCCACAACAACGGCCACTGAACCGGAATCGGAGCGAAGTTGACATTTGTTATGTTGCCACTCTGTATTCTGTATATGTGTGCCACCTGCCCAGCTGTGTCAAAGGAGAGTCTGAAAGGGAAAAGTTTTCGTTTAAGCGATAAAAGTAATGTCTTGGCTGTGCTAAAAGTGATTTGAGGTGGTCTCCTGAAACCGTGTGCTTGCGCTTAACCAAGAAGATGAGCGCACAAGTGTAAGATGTTGGCACGACAAGAGATGCTCGAAAAAACCTTCAATGTGAAGTACCGTCGGAAATTTATTGTTTTCGTCCTTACGTTCGTCGTTTGGGTCTCGGTGGTGGTCCAGGCGGATGCGTTTAACTGCACGTCGGCCACAGGCTGCATGAACGGCGGAGTCTGCAGGAACAATGTCTGCGTCTGTCCGGACGGATGGCAAGGACCCGATTGCCAATATTGTGGCGGAAAAGTCAGGTGAATGTTTGCCCGAATTATGTCAACAATATGTTGACGCATAGGTGTTTCTGGTAAATGGCCCAGCCCAGCGGAACCCCTGCTTAGCGGGGGACCTGTTCAATCTGGCACCGTCTGGGCGCTGGAAGCCTCAAAAGTGTCTTAATTCGAGCAATGGAATTATGATAAATCTATACCGCTTCCACCAGTGTTGGGTAATATAAGAAAAACATTCTTTCTCTAGGCTCACGCAACCCGAGGGCATTATTCACGACGGTTTCGGCAATTACTCCGTCAGTGTCAAGTGCAGCTGGTTGATTGACGCCCGGGGGGCTGATAATGCAACAAGTGGAGTAAATGGCTTAACTTCCAGCCAAAAGGCTCCCAAGATTAGATTACATTTAGAGGAGTTCGCCACCGAATGCGGGTGGGACCACCTGTACATTTACGACGGAGATAGCGTCGAATCTCCGCTCCTCGCTGTTTACAGGTCTGTTTTCCTGCAACCTGTGCTTGGGCACGGCCTGGCTAACTTCCTCTTTTTATTTGCAGCGGACTGATGTATAAAAGGAACTTCTCAATTCGACGGGTGCCAGAAATTGTAGCACAATCCGGATCTGCGCTGTTACATTTCTTTAGCGATGATGCGTACAACATGTCTGGTTTCAATATATCCTACAAGATAAATGGATGTCCTACAGACAACTCGGGTGAGTTTGCAATCTTCTTAAGTTGTTGTACGCAGTATTTATTGGCTCTATCCAATACTGACTGCGGCTAAGCTTTCTATAAATGGATATTGGATGTTTAACACAGAATATCTCATTCGGCCATTCACTGACCTAGATACAGGAATGGAAAGTATGTTTGACACTACTAAAAATTCGGGATATTCAATCGATTATTTGGGATTGGCTCTCCCTATAAAAAGTGTTTACCTCGTTAGAGAGTTTGAGTCGGTTTACAATTTTGATATTTTTAAAAACATGGAAATATGCTGCTTGTAAGAGGACCCGGATCATCGTCTTTTTCTAATTTAAAAAACGTTCGATTGCATTCTTCCTTTCTTAAACCTCTGTTAAGGAATAAAGAATATGTTTTATCTTTTCCAAGTAACTACTAGACCTTACTTGAATTCCAAATCCGATAATTCCTTTAAACAAGGCTTTATGAAATAGTCGGGTAAAACGATAGTATATGCCTAATACTCGTGAAATTATAAAGAACTATTATCAGGACACCTACATTTACAACCAAATATAAAATATCAAGCATACAAAGCTTATGAGATATTGTGTTCTCAAGTTAATTGGAATCGCTTGTTTACGTTTTTGTTTTGCTATTGATTTTTGTAAAATACCCGAATTTTGCCTGAATTTCTTTTGATTTCGAAACATGTATAAAATAGGGTTCAAAGCATTTTAGAAAAAATATAACGACTCACATGGAAACATTTTCGGTGTTTACTCTAGAAAATTAGTTCAATCTCGCCTCATTGCAATGTTGCGTTGAAAGTGTAATTTTGCTCAGATGTATGTGTACCATTTTGTCTTGATATATATCTTCTATTAATAAATTAAGTAGACACTGTGAACACAAAAGAACTTGTGTTGGGTTTTATTTGTATGATTTTATCGTAAAGAAAATGTACTTATGTAATAAAAATTGTAATTAATATGAACATTTTGTCAGAGAGCCTTTGGACAACTTATCGATTTTGATTTCATGGAAAAGCACACCAGTTTTGTTATATTTATTCAAAATAAAAGAAAATCATAAAAACATTCTTCATTGAATTTTGGCAATTTGATATTTTTTGACTACTTACACTATGAATACAGTCTTAAAACTGAAAATCAATCCCATTTACGATATTATGATTATATCATCTGCTACATTAAATTCTTAATATGTTTTTGTATGTTAAAATGCTTTTTATTTATTTATTTTGTTTTTCCGTTTAAGTGTACATGACGGCTTCTTATAAAAAAAATTAAAACAAATTTAATATCCTCAATGCATTGAATATGTTACAATAAACCTACTATCAAAATCAACACTTTATGTAGGTATAGTGACTTGATCTATTGAATACTTTTATTCTTACTACACGTGGTCGTCAGTATGTAGCCCCAAATTTTTAGTAAGTTGTAAATATTTTATTTCTAGCCATGAATTGCTCGGGGCGGGGAGCCTGCGCCGACGACGGCACTTGCACCTGCTATGCCCAGTACACCGGAGAGGCTTGCAACATTGAAATTTGTCCAAACAACTGCTCGTCCGATCTCAATCAAGGCGAGTGTAAGAGGGAGCAACACGAGTGAGTTTCCGTTTTTTTCTTTATATATTGTCTAACCGAGAACCCTTTAAAGGTGCCAATGCTATAGCGGTTTTGCTGGAAACGATTGCTCTCAAAGAACTGCTTTAGGCGTCTGGACAACAGTCTCTCTGAATTTCTCACCTCCGCCGCCAGGAAGTGCTTCTCACGGAGCTGCTGTTTGGCGCGACACCCTCCACATAATCGGTGGAGAAAGTTATGATCGCGGGGAGCTGCTCTATATGTATGATTTTAATGGACGGGTCTGGGAAACTGTCCACATGGGGGGCAACAACGTGCCGGACCTAAGATACGCAGCTTCGACTGTCATGTACGGAGATAAGATCTTCATGTACGGAGGAGTGATCCAGAAAAAAGGCATCTGCAATGAGCTGTGGGCCTTCGATGTTAGTGCTAAGATTTGGGAAAATATCACCGTGAAGGCTGAGCCTTGTAATGGTACAACATTTACCATGTGCGGTCCACTGAAGTCAGCGGGTCACACAGCAACCCTAGTACCGGGCTTCGGGGACAAAAGTACTTATCAATATATGGTGATCATCTTTGGTCATTCGCCACGGTATGGATATTTAAACACAGTCCAGGAATACAACTTTGGGACTCGGGAATGGAAAATTGTAGAAACAAGTGGGTACGTAGTAAAGGGGGGATATGGGCATAGCGCCAGTTATGATAAATTTACAGAAAAAATTTACGTTTACGGCGGAATTGTGTCTGAAAGCGAAAGTACGCAAATATTGAGCAATAAATTATACGCGTATGACCCAGCGACAAGAACTTGGTCCTTGCTCATATCTGCTCCAAGTGCACGATTCCTTCATACAGCGAATTTTGTGAGCGCTGGACTAATGATGGTATTTGGGGGCAATACCCACAACGACACATCGCAGAGCTACGGTGCTAAGTGCTACAGCAAGGATTTGATGGTGTACGATGTATTTTGCGACTCTTGGCATATTCAAGACATGCCGAAGGATTTGACTTCAGATCTTTCCAGGTTTGGACACAGCGCGGTCATGTTCGAGCATTCTCTTTATATTTACGGAGGCTTCGATGGCCAATTGCTATCTGATTTACTTAAATACACTCCGGGCAACTGCAGCTACTTTCTGAAGCAGGAAAAATGTTTAAACGCCCGGCCCGGCGTAAAGTGCTTTTGGGATGTTAAAAAGGCTAAATGCATCCCTTTTAACAAAATGGAGCAGGTGGCAATTGTGGGAAGGGATCCTTATGGTTACATTACGTGCCCAGCTAAAGGGAGGCTCACCATGACTACGGAGCTCTTGCTCGATGTAAGTCGGTGCGGTGAACTCACCAACTGCCAGTCTTGTGTCTCAAATACGTTTGGATGCACATATTGCGGCAATGGGACATGCTCGAAAGAAAAATGCCGCGAGCTCTCCTCAGATGGATTTTCCCTTATAAAAAGACTGGAACAATGTCCGGATGAGCCAGGTAGTGCCTGTGAACACCTCCACTGTTGCCATTCTTGTTCTTCAAACCCAAACTGCCACTGGGATCATGATGCCAATCGATGTAGGCCATTAGGCAATAGAACAAATGATCCAAGCGATATCCAATGCCCCCCGCCCTGCGCTACCCTCCTTACGTGCACAAATTGTACTGAAGACGACTGTATTTGGTGTCAAAACGAACAGCGTTGCGTTGATAGAAACGCGTATACTGCAAGCTACCCTTATGGGCAGTGCCGAGAATGGACCACCCACCCCTCAAAGTGTAGACCTTCAGGGTCGCAGTGCGGCTTCTACAAATCATGCAATCAATGCCGCGATGACCCAGCTTGTGGCTGGTGTGACGATGGCTCTGCAACTGGCCTAGGAATGTGCCTCCCCGGAGGGGCTAGTGGGCCCCAGGAGCAGATTGAATGTCTATCCTCCCTGTGGCACTTTACTCATTGCCCGGATTGTCAGTGCAACGGCCACAGCACTTGCCCTGACAAATTGAATTGCTTGCAGCCGTGCTCTAATCTAACTACAGGGAGGAACTGTGAAAAATGTCGACCAGGTAATTGAATCAGTATTTAGTAATAGGGTTTTCCTTTCAAATTAATTGCCATCTAAATTGAACTACTCTGGTGTATTCCATTCTTTTTTAATAAATTAATGGGAATAAGCAATGCAATTATTATTCAAAGAAAAAATAATGGAGTTGTAATTCGATCTAGTTACTTCCTCGAATCTCTTAATGCAAGAGTTACATCAACAATCAATTTGAGATTATTACATCAAGTATTGTTCTTTATCTTACCTAACTTAGTATGATATTTATTATTTAGTTCTGTTTCCCTGATAATTCAAAAACGAAATTAATGCAAAAAGAGATGACCAGTGACGACAATATTTAATTTATCTGTAAAGTCCTTTAAACACCAAGTCGTGTATTTAAGGAATTCAATGTGCAAATTGAAATTTTACATCGAGAAATATTGTGAATGCGGTTTTTTTTTTTGGTTTGTTGAATTCGTCATAGAAGTGGGCCACATATACATATATATTATTATCAATTTGAAAAGGTATATGGTAAGGCAATAAAAGTTCACATTCCAGATCTTTATGATAATTGCAATGCTAATTTCTATTACTAATTAAAAAGTCATTTGATTACAAAATATCATAAATGGAATTGGAATGGATATTAAGGCTTACAAATTTTGTATTTTATTTTTTTAATTCATTCTCTTCAGGTTACTGGGGCAATCCCATAAACGGAGGGACGTGCCAAAAGTGTGAATGTAATGGTCAAGCCTCCCAATGTCACATGGACACTGGAAAGTGCTTTTGTCATACAAAAGGACTGGTAGGTGACCATTGCGAAAAATGTGATACGCAAAATCACTACCACGGTGATCCTTCGAAAGGCTCATGTTACTATGATCTTACGATTGACTACCAATTCACATTTAACCTGTCGAAGAAAGAGGATCGCCACTACACTCAGATAAACTTTCGTAATTCACCGACAAAGCAGGATATCGATGCGGACTTTAGCATAACTTGCAGTGTGCCTGCAAAGATGAATATAACCGTTCGCACGGCAACTGCTTCCGAACGGGCTCTTTTCAGTGCGGTGAATTGTTCCACATTCCGACATCGCTTTCCTCGCGGGGAGTACCTGTACGGAATGGTAGCTAATGTTACTTTTACAACGTTCTACGTTTACGTCTATGATTTTCAACCACCACTTTGGATTCAAATCGCGTTTTCTCAGTACCCGAAATTGAATCTTCAGCAGTTCTTCATTACCTTTTCATCGTGCTTCCTACTACTTCTACTTATGGCTGCGGTGCTATGGAAAATAAAACAAAAATATGATCTATTCCGCAGAAGACAGCGTCTGTTTGTAGAAATGGAGCAAATGGCATCGCGCCCTTTTTCTCAGGTAAAAAAGGATTACCCTTTTAAAAAGGAAAGTTAAAACGCAATTATTATTTTTGCAGGTCATGGTAGAAATAGAAAATAGAGAAAATGTCGATATCTCTCAAACACTTGAAACAATTTCAGTTTCAAAAAAGCGTAAAAAGGTTCGTTGTTTTTTTATCTTGGTGAAGTAATTCGAAGGAATTGTTATTTAAATATTTTGCAGGACTGCCCCAGCCCGATTGCTCTAGAGCCGTGCAGCGGCAATCGCGCTGCAGTTTTATCACTTCTAGTCCGGTTGCCAACAGGTAAGAACATTTTCTTTAGTTTTTCACCCTTTTTATCAGCTCTAACAAGAAGTCATCTCTAGCATTGTGTACGGCTTTCTACGCCCTCAAACAAAATTTTTGGTTTTCAAATCGAGAGCAAAATAAAAATTTAAATTCCAATGCATTTTAAGTCATTGTATCTGACATTTATGATGCAATTATTATAAAGTTACCATAGACTAATGCAACACAGTTTTCCCAAAAAAAGACTTTGACCGGGATTTAAAATATACTTTAATCTATGCAAAATCTAAGTCCAAAAAGAATTTAACAAATAATTAAGTAATTAAGTTTGTTATATAGTACTGCTTAAAAATGAACTTATTTTTTTAATTAATTTACAGGTGGCCTTCAACATGCTCCTCCCGGCCAAGCGGCCGGTTTAGCTGTAGCAAGTGCTTTAGTAACATTAGGTAATCCAAGGAGGCCATCCATTGAGCACCCAAAAGAGCCTAAGACTAAACGAAAGCAAAGTCAGCATCCCGATAGTTGTACATAATTAATAAGCATTGATTATATATATACAATATTTAAAAAAGGAAAAAAACAAAACTTAAATTTAACGCTAACACGTAACATGCCGGCGACACGCGAGGAAACATTTCGAACACAAAAGAAAACCATATTTTTCATTCGGCAGATCAATTTTGAATATCCCAGTATTCTCTCAACAAGAAGTTCATATTTCAATTTGTCCTCTAATTAGGCGAAAAACGGTGAGGAGCATTCTGCGTTTGAGTTTGAATTGAATTGATCGAATACCGAAGTTTCTTGCAGATATCAGATGCATTTGTTTCCAAATATTATATTACGACAAGCAGTATAATCAGATTCTGATCAATATATAGTAATCACATAGGCGTATATTTTTATGAAGAACTTGTAATATTTATAGGGCTAGAAAGGAGGTAAATACTGTAAATTTTATGGCTCTTGAGGTGTCTTTGCATTGTAACTATGTAACCACTTGGGTCATGTTGTGAAAAACTTCTTTCTGAATTCAACAGCTGCTATAAAAAGTTTTAAGCGTTTTTCGATAAATGATATAAGTTGAAAAGGAAGAATAATAAAAGGAAATAAATATATAAATGGATCCGTGAAACGTGAAAAGATTGGATAGATTTGATTTATCGCTACGTTCGATATATGGTACGTACTTTCACCTGCAAGATAATTTATAAAAAATTCTAATAATTTCTGCTGATTTTTGTTAGTTAATCGAACCAATATGTGTTGAAGTTTCCCTTGATTGTTGCCAAATTTATTGCTCTCAGGAACAATTCATCACAAATCCATTACATTGCATTTTACCGATAATATATCTCTTTGCAGGACTTTGACAAAACATTTAGCATCGTACATCAGTTAATATTTTTTTACCAGCAAATGTTATAAGATTATCTCAAATAATATTGTTGAATTTGCGCCAATTCGGTGGAACATTTTAAAAACATTTTCATAAGCGAACAGTTTTGTTTTCGACACTTTTATCTTTTGTATTCTGGTGATATAAATATACCTTTACTGCCCAAAATTTAGGCATTTTTGGTTTTAATCGTATGCAATTGTTTACGCTATAGACCAAAAGGTGCAATAAAGTTTAAACGCGAAACATTTTTATATGTATAAAGTGAGCTTTCCCCAATAATTTGCCTATTTATTTCTTAAGAAAATATTTTATTTATTCTTCTAACTTCCCACCGGAGCTATAAAAATGTTATAGCAACAATACAGTAGATCGTGCAAGAATTTTGTTTGTCGCTGTATTTTAACATCCATGATCCTATTTCGATGCAAAAGCAGACCACTAATAGTAACAAAATTATGCAGTACGTCATATATCGAGCAGCTAGGCAAATACTCAATTATGAATCGAAAAATGAGTCGGAATCATAACCGTCAAGCGAAGAATAAAAACGGAAAGAGGTATAACTTAACTGAGAAGAAAATCTAATTATCAGTTTATTGATTTTTTAATAATGTGATAGAATTTTTTTATAATAAATTTAAAGTAAAAATATGAAAGGAAAAACATGAAAAAAACAAAAAAAATTATCGAAAATGGAAGAATTAGCGTAAGATGGAGAATCAAATTGTATTATCTTTACACTAATTTCGTGAGTCCAATGTTGAAATTGTTACGATTTTTTTTAAAAAAATATTTAGCGCACTTAAAATTTTACTACTGTAGCTCGTTTGTTTCTTACCTTATTTGAGTGGAGTTTCGTTCGTTTATTGTCCGAAGTTCTATTATTCTATGACAACAAGTAAAATGGAATAATCAAGAAAAATTTATACAGGTATTGAAATAGACAATGTAAGAATGCATTTTGTAAAGACATTAATGAGTAAAAACAAAAAAAACAAATATGTGTATATTAAATGAACATAAAGTAAATGTAATTTAACAACATTTCTGGTGAGAAATGCAAACAAACTAAGAGGTGAATTTAAAAGATGAATTATTTTCATAGCGAAAATAGGGTCCTGTGTACGTGAATGCTAAAGACATTTTAACTTTTAATCTTGCGATTTCCCTTATGGTAAGGTATTTCTTTGCATTATCATTTGTATTTTAATTTCTCGTCAATGTCTTATTTATTTTATTTAGTTTGTAAAAGACATCTGATTTACGTTTGATTGTTTTTTTATATATAAAAATAAATTGTCAAATGCAACGTCCAAAGCTCTTGTTTTATTTGTACCTTTCGTGATAAATTTTAGTATTTTGAAGTATTAGTTTTTGATTTGTCAAATTTGATTTTGACTAAAAATACACAGAACCTAGAAATTATTTTAAAGTAATATAATTAAGTAACTTTGTGCATGAAATTGGAGTATGTAAACAAACACCAAACATTAATTTTTTTAAAGTACTTTCATTGTGAATTTTGACGTTTTAATATAGTGAAGCCTGTTAACTTATACATTTGCGATTGCAAATTTTAAACGCACAAAAATATATATATATTCTTAATTTGAGTACACCAATATTTTATATTTAATTAGCAGTAAAATAAATAATTAGCATTAGAAAAAACCTTCATGGATAATAAAGTCTGAAAGAAATATTGTATTTCCCAACGATTCCAAACTCTGTTCATAATTCTTTTGGGCATCAACTTCCCTCCTGGACCAATAAATTCCCAATCTGCCGGCGGGGAGTGCTAAGGAATCGGACAATTGAAATGGTTGAATAGTTCGCTTGGAAAGTCGACCATTGTTCCAAGTGAAGCAATCAAATCAGCGCCGAATTGCCAAAAGTTCGATTCAGATAAGTTCCCCCAGCTAAAATCTGTGCCAGGAGGAACTACCTCTTTCAAGCGAGATGAATCTGGGTTAATGTGCTTCGATCTTTTTGCATTGGGTCTGGCCGCGGCGATACGAGCTCGGGTCGGTGCTCCAGCTCTGGGGAAGGTTCGGCGTCTGGGGCGTGAGTCCAGAAATGGTCCAAAGGCACAAAATTAACCAGCATCCGTGAGCCGGTGCATCGTTCATCTGGAAAGAATCCTACTTCCGGTACGCTTTTCGCTGGCGACAACGAGCATTTCACGCGGATGTGTCGGCCGGTATTTTGGTCCAATTGTGCCTCTGGTACGTGGGAACTTTCACCGTGCATTCAGTTCAAGGTGGCGTGACATGGGATATTTGGAGTTTCCTAGTTCAATGCGGATTATCGCAATTTCGTGGGAGCTCTTGAGCTCATGTAATCCCGCCTTGAGGGGTATCTGAAACAGAAAACTAATGAAATTCCCACCTTCAAATGCTTTCGGACCCACAAAAGTCTCCGATAAATTCCTCTTCCCTGGTAATTCCCAATACGCATAGCGGCGTTACATTGACGAACTTTCCGCGCTATCGTGAATCATTCATTTTGAGTAACTGATAAATTCCAAATTTTAGAGGTAACTTAATATTTCTTACGTTATTTATTGAACACCATCTAGTTATAGTGTAGAATATAGCTTAATTTTTACAAGATTTTGTTATTTTATGCTTATAAACATATTTTGAAAATGGCTATTTGTTCTTCAAGTGGGCCTAGTTTAATGATTTTATTTAGTCCCTTGTCTTATCTTATTTAATTTATGATAGCAATAAATTCAACATTTCTAACTTTAGACCCGTTGTTTGCTATATTATGATATATGCTTTTTTCTAGAAAAACCAACATAAGCTTTTTAGGCTTTCGTAAAAGTATAAATTTAGGAAGGCTATGGCATTTGTTTCGAAAATATTTATTAAACGTTACAAATTAGTTTGAACATTTGACTGTAAGTACATACAATGTACATAAGTATGCACGACTCTATCAAAGTATTTAGCGGAAGATCTTCCAACAAATTGTTCACTTGTTTTTTTTGTAAATGTAAAATAATAAATTTTGTTTCAGTTAATTCATAAGCACTTATTAAAAATAGGAATTAAAGAAATTATTTAATATCTATGTCTTTTAGTTAAAGATAATATCAAAATTGAAATTGATTGAAACGTTTCGCCTTTGTGAAAATCAAACTAAATAAAATAACGCAAAATTTTTAAAAAACTTTACCAATTATAAAAATGGGTATATCATCGAGTGCTCTCCATGGGGTGGCTCAAAAGTACTCCTTCTTCTGAAAAGAAAAATTTGTCTTCCTCAAAATTTCATAAATTGTCCGTTTTCAAGATAATCTAAAGAAAAAACTAATAAGTAAGCATTTTCAAAGCAATTATTCAATTATTGGAAATTCATGCTGATCTAGTCCCAATAACATTTTTTTTTATTTTATAAAAGAAACATGTAAACTGAGATACTTGTCACCGCAAAGTTTCCAGTTTATGGTTCTTTTGCTAAAGTTAATGGTATCTTTTAATTAGAATAAGTTAGTGCAAATTCATTGTAGTGAAACTCACCTTGAAGTCGCCCCGATCTCTGAATCTACGTAAGCTAGGAAACTTATCTTAGTTAGCCTACAGGTATTTTCTTCTAATGTAAATCTAGAAAAGTTACCACTCGATAAGAGTTCTCAAACTGTCATTCAGGTCGTTACAAAGGATGTGTTGAATGAACAGGTGAGACGGTGCGAAAGCTCAAATCTTCATTGCAAAATGCGTGAAAAATCTAGCAAAACAAAAAGTAAGAGCATCTCCCATGGCGTAAGGGGGGATCGCTCCGCGGCCCAACTCGAAAGTCGCCAACGCCGAGTTGGATCAGTTCTGTTTGGACGAAAGGTGGAATTGCATGCTATTGCCGGTTTATCGCGAGACATCGAGAGTCGAAAATCCGTCGTCATTCGCGAAGAGAATCGAAAAAGGAAATTCAGTGATTTTCGTATATTTTTTAGAGTGATAATTTTCACAATTTTTAGACTATATTGAAGTGAATTTAATACAAATTTGGATACCAATTATTCTAATCTGGTTAGTAGTGGTGTAAAACGTATTTTGTTATTTGATTTTGGGCATTTTCTTCTCATTCTACCTTTTTGACTATGTGTAATTAATATTACTCACCATCAGTAGCATCGCAATTTTCGAAAGTTGGCTGCTACCCACCGTTGCGCTCCCGCGAAGTCTTTCTAATGGGCAGGTAAAACTCACTCGAGTGGACTTACAGGAAATAGTCGTTGGTGTGGTACAACGACGCGGTCTTCCAGTCCGCTGAATTAACGCACTGAAAAGTTGCGAAAGGAAAACGTTTATTGTGAAAACATAAAAGGAAGTCGTTCTAGCTACAGTTTTGTAATGTAATCGCGAATATTCGCATCAGGTCTCCTAAAAGTTGGCCGCTTAATCGTCAGTCGAATAGGCGGTTCTTTAGAATGTTTATTTTAGTTACAAAGCGTGACATAACCATTCGTAATTCAGTGGGCAAGAATGTTAAGTAAGTCACCGAACAACAATATTTTGTATTCACTGGAGTAGCAAATTGCTACAATGTTGTATGTTTTGGTTAAAAGTTGTTCTCATTTACACATAATGCATTTTAGTAACTCCTTTATCGTCAGAATATCCTCATACAGTCTAGAAGTGCTAGAAGGTTGTTCGTATTTTAATATGATGATTATGTTTTTAGTACAAATAAATAGTGTAGATAACACTTGCCCTAAAAATCTTTTTAATAGAAAGTTATATAGACCCAACGTAAAATACATATTAAATATGTAACTTAATTTCGACTCAAGTGCTTTTTAACCATTTTTGTCAACTGATCTCCAAAGAAAAGCAAATTCGGACGAGGTCGAAAGTATCATAAATCACTTTTAGTGAATCATTATGGTAATGAGTATAGAGTTCAGGAATCATTCAAAGAAAACTATATTCATATATTGTTCTAAGTTGCTATGTGATCACAAAAAGACAGAATATCTTGAATGGGACAAAGATAAACCCATTTATCGAATTGTGTTTAAACGAAGCTTCAAAATTGTCCTAGTTGTTTATTGCATGTATTTATGGTACATATATTCCAAATGTGTGTATTCGTTTTATCTTTTGTTCATCCTTTCAAAGAAAAGCAACATTATGTCTCAATATTTATAATAGAGTGGGATTTCAAAGTATTAACATTTGGACTTTGTCTTATTTTTTTTAAAAGAGGTACATACCTTGGCATTTTTAAAATAACAAATTTCAAAGCTAGATGATCTTCCAGTAAGCATCATAACATTTTTGTAAGCTACTTTCAAATTACATACTTATTTTTTAAATTATAATTCGAATTCATGTAAACGCCGTAAGTAATTGAATATTTTAAAAAAACTCTCTAAGGAATAGAATACACAAAGTTTGCCAACAGCCGATAATTTGTTCTTGCACTTGAACAGATTTTATTTATAGTAAAACTATCATACAAAAAAATGTGAAACCTTCTAATTGAATATTCTATCCTGCAACTATGTTGATATACTTATTGTACATATGTAAGTTCACTGCACTAAATTATGTAGGTGCTACTCATTTTTAAAAGATCCTGGTATAAGTAGAAAAAAATCAGTAACTATGAACAATAAATTAGAAATTATTGTCATAAGATCTTTGTATGTAGATAATATATTTTGATTTTGAATACTATTTAACAATATCCAATATCAAAACTAAATTACAAGAATAAAGCGCATGTAGAAAAATTGTCATACTTAAAAAGTGTTTTTAAATGAAAACTAGGATTTGATGACTGATTATCATCAAAACCTATTTTGGTTTTTCTCCTTTTGTATGCAAATCGGTTAAAATTATTTCGAATGTTTATAAATTGCTTAAGTGGACAAAGCTGTGGAAATTCGACTGTTGTAACACGATTCATCTTTTTCATCTACTTTGATTGGCGAGTTCAAAAAATAATTATTGCATATAATCCACACCTAGGCACAGATATAAAATAAATAATAAAAAAACCGATTTTTAACGCTTGGTTTCCCAAAAACTGCACCTTTTTTTATTGTTCGCCCCTTTATATCACTGAAGTCAATTTGAGGAATTCATATTTCCAGCAACTGAATTTTTTGCACTTACAATAATTTTTGGATTTGCATGGCACATTTGAGGAAATCATTGCATGCTGTTGATTTATTTGAAAATTACTCTTCTTCCATCATATTGTTAGATAACCAGTCCAATTGAAGCATAATAATCTCTGAATTCATTACCCGGTCATGAACACTTTTTAGAATTTAGGCAGTGGCAATGTCGACTCGATTTTATTTCCCCCCGCCGATAGAAAAACCTTAGACCTCGTTATCCGAGACTATTAATTATGCTAATATTACATACAATGCCATTCGTCATTAGGAGTATCACAATTGGCGGCAATGAATTCCCCCATTGAGATAAACTGGAAGTTTACTGCACCTGAAGTTCACGAAATTTACCTCCAAGTGAAACAGGAAGTTCTTTCAGGTGGTAAGGCCCAGATAAAGTATCCAATACCACCGGATGATTTATAGCTGCCAATTGCCTTTTTTGGAAGACCGCTGTGGGGTCAAAGACAGGAAAACCCCAACCGGGTACAAGACATCGAAGAAAGCCCCAAAGTCTACGGTTTCTTTCCTCCACAACTGCGCCAGCATTGCTGACTCAAAGATATTTTTTTTGAATGCTGAAAAAAGCAGAAAAGTGGGCAAAGTGAAAGCGGCGAACGCGTCTTACTTCGCCTCCATTGGCGGATGTTGGCATCGCGAGTTGGGGCTCCAAGACTTCTTTACCTTGAAGAAGGCACGCATGAGACACCGCACCAAACGCGTACGGAGTCGTTATGAAATTCAAAAATACAACGAACAGTCGCGAAAGCGGTACACGCACACTAAATACCTGATTCATACAATTAGTGCGAAATTCAATCCATGCAGTAATATCGAATGGCCACTTGTTGAATTAGGAAATAGTGCAACATTTCCTAATCCCATTCGATTCTGTCTATTATTTGCAATAATCTTTTAAACAAACCAGACAACTTTCACGAAGGTAGCACAGACACTTTTGGCAGACGGCAAGCATTTGCCTCCTGATTTCTAGGAGGCTTTTAAGGCAATCATTTTCCCTTAATCCTTTCCCAAACCTAGCAGATGGAATTATAAGTTAAGCATTTTGTACAGAATATTTTCCAACATTTAATAATACATTAAATGAAGAAATTAACATAAGAAAAACTCCTAGTAAAATTAAATTAATGATCTGAAGCGATATCTTCTTTAAGTGTTATTTATACAAATATCTCAGTATTCATGAATTAAAATGTATAAGGGGAAAAATATGGTATGTCAATTTTTTAATCTATGTAATAATACAGTAAAGATAAAAAAGGGGTTTTAAATGAGAGCCTTAAAAAATAAATAAATTTATGTTTACCTCTATCACCTCACTATATGTATCTATAAAATTTTAAAATATCTATAGATGTGTATGTGTATGTATGTACATGCAAACGTTATTTTCGGTTAAAATGGAAATGGGTCTTTAATTAGTTTAGTTTCAATTGTAGCAACCAAATATTCGAAAACTGCAACTTAATTTAAGTGATATAAACAATTTAATTTAAGTTTAATGACAATGATGAATGTTTTAGCAACTTTTATACTGCATTTTAAATAAATTTAAGTTAATGCTATTGTGGAATCGAAATGATTAAAAAATATAGATTTTGCTAAATAAATATCGTAATTTCATAAATGAATACCATATGTATGTTGTTACCTTGCTTTTTTTTTAAAATATTATTATTTAGATTTGTAATAATATCAAATTGGTTTGAATATTTTTTTAGATAAAATAAAAAGAATTATTACTTTTACTTAAGTTCACATTTGCGTTTTGTGCACATTTTTTATTTATACATTATAGTCTCTACTAAGCCTATTTGTACGCTTTATGAAATTAGTTTCAAAACTGTGACAGTGTCCCCGGCCCCAGTGCAAGAAAACATTACCGTGGCACCTTGACTTACTGGAAATGCACATGATTTCGCAAGGTCTTCAAAGCCACAGCAGGGCTACAGTCTTCACATTTTGAGCTCTACCGCCTTGGGAGCTCAAACTTTGAGCATGGGAAGCAGAATTATTTTCTTAAAGACAAGTAATTTTGTTTCAAACTGCCGCTTACCCCGCAACCGCACAACAGTCACTGACCACCGAGCCAAGCTCCAGTTTTGCATTAAACCGAGAGAAACCTTCCGGCTCGTTTTGGCTCAAAAGTTATGCGCCTGGACCCGGGTTTTTCGCTGAAAATGTTTCGTTTCACAATAAACCGTAGTGGCTCATGAGGCGTTCAAAATAAAAAGGTAACAAGAGAACACGCCAAAATTAAATTTATTGGCGAAACCAGTTTCTTCCCAAAAAACTTCTTGATCGGTGTGCAGAATTTGTCCAGCAGCATCGGCGTGGCGGTCTACAACAAACGCGCTGCCCCACAGTTCGAGTTAGTTCTGCAGTCCAATTAAGCGATATCTTGAGTCATTGCGAAGAAAGTAGGCTTAAGTTGAATCTTAAGGTTGACTTGCTCGGACAACTACAGTGCGTGACTGGCTTAATTTCGCGATCAATTAATAGCTGCTTTTGCAAAAATGCAAAAAAATTTTATTGGTTTGTTATGCCGACATTCTGATTAGGGAAATTATCCCTGATTTCAATTTTCGGAAATTTCATCTGAAAATCGTAAATTGGTTAGGAAATCAAAGCATGTTAAAATCAATGATTTGAAGAAATTGAAAAATCAAAATACGATTATATGTTATATATTTAAAATTACAATTTATTGCTTTGTATCAAATTATTAACAAATAATACCGAATCTTTAAAACTATTAATTCTTACATCCTCATCCTTCGAAAGTATTAAGATTGATCTCATTCCGATATACTTGAAAGTTTTAGAAATAAATAAACAAAAAATAATTAAAATACAATATAACTAATAAAATGAAATGAAAATAAAACTAACAGATGTTATTTATATATAATCTCTATTAGATACGGTCGAAAGCAACTCAGATTATAAGTATTATAAATCATAAATATGACACGTTCTTTGTCGCAAATAAATTACAAAATTTGCCGCTTCCAGAATTCAATTCTACTTTGATTTCTCGAAATACAAATCCCCTAAACATCCAGAATCTATTCTCAAAATAGATATTTTGGGTACCTACTTACATATGTCACAAGATTTTAAATAGTTATTTTTTACAGCATACATTTTGCTAAATTTCCGAATTCAATTTCCTTAAAACTTCTCTCGCCATTCTTTCTTGTACGGAAAATAATGTATCCAACTTCTCTTAAAATACCTGCAGCTGCATCTTCATAAGTACATATACCTACATGAGCAACTCGCAAAACATAAATTAAACTGCTTTTTCTTTTCTTTTTAGATCTGAAAGAGCAAAATTTGGGAAAAGATAAGCTGCGGCAACAAAGTGGCCGTAAGGCATGCCTTGAGGAAGATACATACGCTTGTATGATATTTTGGAATCACGAAAATGGCTCGTTATGATGACCACTGGTACATAAGCATTAAAGTTGTTCTTCTTGGATTGCTCCTTTGCAATCAGGCGATCGTGGAAACTGCAGCAAAAAAATCGCCAGGTAAGATTTCCGACAACTCCTCCAAAATAATCTCAGTTTGGTTAAATATCATTTGAGGGTCATTGCTGGTGGTCAAGTAATAATCATAAGAAATAAATTTTTTTTTTTAGTATGTGTTATATATTATGTACCCAAGATAAAAAGGTGGATTAGTAACCACACACGTTGTTCAAATGCCATGTGAAGTTCTCGGAATTCTACAATTAATGTGCAATGAAAGATTGTAATTTAAGAGGTCTGAATTAAAGAGTCGTTGACCCAAATGACCCAATGTTTAAACTTCTCGCTCTCCTGCGATGTAATGTGCACGATGATAAGAAAAATGTAAGGATATAGACAGTATATATATGTTACAAATATTTCATTTACTTATTTATTTTGAAGATCAAGTGAGGTTGATGCAGATCCAGTTTATTATTATCTATTTTTGAATAAATTAGAAAGCATTAGAATATTCAATTATTCGGAAACCCGGACATCTGTTGGAATGATAATTTTTCTCCAACTATATGTTGGATCTCTAAAAGTCTCCTTGGCTTTTATTTCATATTTTTGGGCCAATCTCTCAAAAAACCGAAACAAATCATGTTTTTTAAATCTGAAAAGTTGTTGAGCAATAAAAAGTGGGTACAATTGAATAAAGCCACAATTTCGTATATAAGTTAAACAGTTATAGAATAATTTATAGTATCATACCATAAAATCTTAAAGTGCATGGACATGTTAGTTGCAAAAACGACATATTATAGGGTCAAAGAAGCATATCATCCTAGGCACCCTACAGAAGTCATATGATCGAAGAAGTATCTTCTTGTAAAACGTTAAGTTAAACGGCCTCAGAATAACTAGTCTTAAGAGGTCACTTCCTTGATCGCAAAATAGCAACTGCCAGAACAAGCCAACAGCAGTAGTACCTACTCTAAGATGCATTTAATCTCCAGCTAACTTGCAAATTGGCGTGAAAAAGTCCCGTTCAAGAAATCTTATACCATAACCCATTTACCAAAGCCCTGAAGAATACTCACTCATCTGCTTAAAACCCATAAAACAGTTACCCGTTCGACACATCTTTTGTTCGCAAATATGTTCCCACGTATGAACTGCGAAGAAAGGCATATTAGAAAATTATCTTCGCAGAAATGACACTGTAGTCGTTATTTAATTAATCAAGAGGTCGCTTTTGGAGAACCCAAAATTTTCCAATTGAAGCAGACTTTTTGGTAGAGTGGCGAACGCCATTTCACCTTAAGTATGCAAAAGGCGGCTGCAGCGTCGCACGCTTGCCTTTGTCTTGTACGCCTACTGAAGATTGAAGAAGCCGAAGAAGCCATCCGATAAATTCGCAGCTAATGTATAGGATCCGTTACGAGAAGCGCAGTGTGTCAGTCGGTCAGCGCGCATGCGGTGCCGGCTTCCATTTTCCTTTTCATTGCAGTTCGCGCCGCGCTTCCTGTCCAGAAGCCCAGGGCGCGGTGGGGAAGGGAAGTTGCGTCGGCTGAAGATGAAGACCACTCAACTTCCTAGACCAAGACGAAGTAGGCTAGTTTCTTATGTGGGGCCACAAAAAACGGTCTGGCGAGTTCTCGCCATTTGTGCGGCTTCTTTCGCGCTCAGTCGTAGCCCCATCCCGCGCTTCTCAAACTTCAATTGAAGACAATGGCGCCGGGAGCAAGATCAACTCTCCGAAGATCACCTGCTTGACGGAGATGCGGCATGCTTTCTTTTGGAACATGTACTTTTACCGATGGGTGGAAATTTTTGATTTTTGAATTCCGCCCGAATTCTCATACATTAGTAAGGCAGTAGCCGATCGCAATCGGAGAGACCCAATCGCGCATAATTAGGGCGATCGGGGTTTTCATGTCACGCCGGCCATTGGTTTCTGATGCGAGGCCGAAGTGAACGAACCCAGTGACTTTCGTTTTCCAGGGGGGCGACTGCGAACCTCGGAGACCTCCTCGGGTGCACTTTCTCCCACCGGCTAAATCAATTTAACCGGATGTTTTTATCCACTTGTGTCGTCCGCGCAGCTCCGTCTAATTGGGGTCTCGAGCACATATCGCGCGTTCCGGCGGCGATCGCGCATTATTGACTGATAGTACAGAAACGCTGATATTATGCGGAGAGATCGAATTCTATTGATTACAGAGAGTGCAGCTTTCTAGGTCAAGCAAATGGGGGACATGAAACCGAAAGCGGTCGAAATTTATTCAGAATACTTAAGCATATTACTGTGATTCATGGTATCAGTCATGTAGACTTGAATGAATGTTAAATTAATTTGCAGGACATAAAAGACGCTAATTTAGAGAGAAATTTTCATAATTACGAGTTCCATCATTCATAAATACATGCATTAGTATACTAAATAAAATGTTTGATTTGTAGATAATGTACATATTTCTGCAATAATATTAATGTACATTTATTTCAATACTGCCAATCTAAAGCTGTATAAACATTAATTTATTATATATTATTTTAAGCAATACCTAATTTTCTCACATTTGCAACGATTTTGAGTTTCGTCAAAATCAAGAACACAAGTGATAATTAAATTACAACTACACATCTGCATAGTCGAAATTTCTTCTCCATTTTTCCTCCTCATACCTAATTTCAGGAGAAATAAAATTACAATAGTCGACTTCAATTAAATTCTTCCTAATTATGTATATTGTCTATGACTTTGAGAAACTTTCACTATTAGAAAATAGTCCTTGTTTTTACTGATTGAAATTTGTATCCAGTTCTATTCAGGTATTTTTGCGTTAATTATGCTAAAATTCTGTCCTCCCATATCTAAAGCATTTAAAATTGAATAGCATAGACCTATAATTATATTACAATAACATAAATAATTATTTTCCTTAAAATAATGTTTTCACACTAGAAATAGTCGATATTAAAAGTAATTATTTTAAAGTCTTTTATAGTATGAAAGGTATGCACATTTTGCAAAGGATATTTCTAGCACAGACATATTTTTTACCCATTTCATAAATCCATTAAATTGAAAAATATAAATGTTGTACTTAAATCCTTTTTTGTTGGCTCAACTTCAAAAGGAGAGTTCAAGGTTGTCTGAGGTAGGTATATTTTCAGAATTATATTGATAAGCTTGAAGCACGGAAACACGAACAAAATAAAATGAAATACTTGTCTTTTGCTGCCAATTAATTTTCTACTTCCGGATTGAATGAAAACTATTAAACAACGAATTTGTATTTTTATTATTGGAAGCGTGAAGTCACTTTCACACCGTTGCCAACGAGTTTTCTTTTAATTCCGGCCGCACCGCCGTTGGCACGGGCACGCATTCATCTTTTGCACACAGGAGCTGTCCCCTGTTGGAATTTCTAACGTGGATATATTTTATGCTGATACCATCGCAAATCGTAATTCAAACGAGTTCTGCGATTCGAGTTACAAAAGCAATCATATCGCACTTGAAAGGGTTTTTCCAGTGCACATTGTGCTTTTGGAATTATACATTTACGAACAATTGAAAAAGTGAAATCTACTTACATATAGGTATGTCACGAAACCTCATAAGGTAAGAATTTTCGATTTTATCAGAGACTATGCATTAAATCGTTGGAGATAGTTTACTTTTGAAATTTTAATAAGCCATAACGAATGTTTTTGCGAAGAACTTTAAGTGAACGAGTACAGATCAAAAATTCACTTTCTACAGGACTTATAACAGGTCAACACCAAATTTGAGCCCGAAAAAATAGCAAAATTACGCAACAAAACGAGACACAAGATAAAATATTTTTTGTTGGCCGGTGTAATTTTATTATAATTCAAACGAAATATTCTGGAATCAAATTAATTTTATCCTCTTATACATGTGTTCGACCTCATTTTTAGTAATGCAAAGAAATATTGCATACCTCTCTGGTTGAGTCATGCACCTGACAACAATATCAAGATGTTATTAATCAATCATCTTATTAACAAATATTAACATATCAAAGGATTCTATTTTTTTTAGATTCGATTAATTTTAAGGAAACTATATTCTATTACTATTTTCAGATTCTCTCACAGCATGTCAGCATTTACGGCGAGCAGAATCTCGCCGGGCGAAGTCGCTATCGAGTTCAGGGAAAAGAATTCGAATTCCAAGATGCACCAAAATTGGTGAATTTGCTCCAATCCAATGCGCGAACGAGAGCATTGGAATGGATTGTTGGTGTGTAGACGATTATGGAGTTGAAGTACCAGGCACTAGAAATGAAACTCGGAACAGTGTGAGCTGCTCCGAACCAGAACACTGTATAGAATCTAGTTGCCGTATGTACTGCCCTTCAGGATTTGCTAGAGATCGGCAAAGTGGATGCTCAGTTTGCAAATGCAGAGACCCTTGTGATGGCATCGAGTGTCCACGAGGACAAACATGTCACCAACAGGAGGTTAAATGCAAAAATGAGCCATGTCCACCAGTGCCAACTTGCAAAAAAGCTAGGAGTTTGAACAATTGGTGTCCAGCTGGTCTACCATTGTCCATCGAAGGAAGTGCTAGACCCTTTTTGTGTGGAATCGACTCGGGAAAGCCAACGTGCCCTCCACTGTATCAGTGCCTAGTTGAGTCAGGCAACGACTACGGGGTTTGCTGTCCAAACTCTTTACAGTACAAAAAACCAGGAATATGTCCAAATACAGAAAACACCCCATACTCTCCCCAGACAGGATATTTGTGCGGCACACCCTGTACCCATGATCTTGAATGTCGAAACAATGAAAAGTGCTGTCTATCGAAAGGATGTCAGTTAAATTGTCAGCAGCCAGTTAATATTACTACGTGCCATCAGGCCAGGGCTCTATCAGAAATACTTGCTGTTAGCGAAAGGGAAGGAAGGGGCTATATCCCTGAATGCAATGGAGAAGGGGGTGTATTTTCAGCAAAGCAGTGTTCTCGAAATGGACTTGTTTGCTGGTGCGTCGACCCCCAAAGTGGTCATAAAGTTAAGGGCACAATGGGCGCTGCCGAAATGGTTAATTGTGATAGTCTAGAGAATGGCATAGGACGCTCTTTAGGAAGAAGTTTCAATATGGAACGTTGCGACACGAATATTTGTGCTGCCGTCTGTGAGTATGGATTTAAAAACGACCACAATGGTTGCCCCACTTGCGAATGTGCTGAACCTTGCGAAGGGTTCATGTGCCCCATGGGGTCGCACTGCGAAGTGGCTGTTGATCCTCTTTGCGGTTCCGGATCAGCCCTTTGCTCATCTTGGCCTGTGTGCAAGCCCGATATAGCGTACTCAAATCCCTGCGAGGCCGGCACCCCGCTCACAGATAATAGCACTGGAGAGATTTTCTACTGCATTGAAGGTACATTTATTATCCAATTATTTACTAGAACTGTTGCAATCATTTTATTTTTGTAGAGCAACGAGGGTCACGCAGTTTTCAAGCGATGTCATTCTTTGACGAGGACCCTAAAGAAGGCAGAGCAATGTCGAACAGAATTACTTGTCCGGCTAACTATAGGTGCACTAAATTGCACAAGGAGCCAAAACGCGTTTGTTGTCCTGAGCCAGAACCAGAAGTAGCAAAATCCCCCGTACCACAAGGCAGACAGCAATCGAGTAAGTATTCATTTAAAATAAACTGTAATTCAACTTTATAGGGCATGATGAACGAATGAATGCACCTTTAATTAGTTTTCAAACATTACAAAAAATTAATATAATGGCAAGTCACAAAAAAAAAACAACGATATCGTTAGGTATGTTTTCACAATGTGCGCTTAAATCTTGAGTGGAGATTAATTTCAACTTAGGTAAACTTTCATTTTCACATATTGGCTTAAATTAAGTTATAGTCCTAGAAAAGTGATGAAACATAAAGAAATCCTAAAACGAAGATTAGAAACAGCCTTGATTGAGAAAACTTGTGTGAAACTCCTTGTCAGTCATAAATTAACTGATATTAATAATTACTAACTACTATGTTAAAGGGAAACATTGCTTACATTTTATAACGCCTATTTTACAGTGTGCGAATATTTGCGAGATTTCTCTGAACGCATGGAAGGTACAGAAGAAGGTATGCAATTAGGAATACCGTCACCTAGGTGCGCAGCCGATGGAGGCTATGAATCCAAGCAATGTGCAACAAAGAAGGTCATGGTAACCCGTGCTGAACAGAGGCAGATACTCGAACAAAATACCATTCGTCAGATGAAGATGCTTCTGCTCAGTGCACGAGAAAAGAGGGATACACAAAATTTGAAACTTTACAGAGTAGATGAGCATTCGTTAAATATTAAAATTGCTGGTCCTTCGATGGCTAGAAGCGCCAAAGTCGTGGACACCAATCCAAGTGTACAACAAGGACTCACAGATATGTTTGAGAATAATATCAAGAAAAGTATATCTGCTAGCAAACGACCTATTGACGATAATGAAACAGTTGAAATGGATGTCGAAGAATGCTGGTGTGTCGATGGGTTTGGAACTGAAATTCCAGACTCGCGAGGTTTCAATGTAACTATAGATTTCTGCAATAGGTAAGCTCCCTCAAATTTATATTTGAATATTTTTAAATTTATGAATTTCTTCTAATCGTAGACTTAAAAATTCCATCGATTGCTTAGACATCACTTGTCGAATGGGATGCGACTATGGTTTTATTTTAGACCCTGAAACCAAATGCCCGGCGTGCCACTGTCGAGATCCTTGCGATGGTGTGACTTGTCGAGAAGGAATGGAGTGCCGAACTGTAGATGTCTCATGCGATGATGAGTACTGCCCTCCGGTTCCGGCTTGTCTACCACGTAAGACGGGTCAATGTCCATTTTTGGTACCTCCAGGCTCGGAAAACTTAGAGGTCAATACTTGCGACTATGAATGCAGGACAGATGCCCATTGCGAAGGGACTAAGCGGTGCTGCTCCAACGGCTGTGGTACACAGTGCGTGGAGCCCCAACTGAAGACGGCCTGCCAGCATTTGCAGACAATTCAGTTGCACCAGGCCTCCGAGCTCGGGGTACCTGCCAGAAATATATATATTTCTCAATGCGACGAAGTTACTGGGAAGTGGAAAGACATTCAATGCGGACCAGACAACGTCTGTTGGTGTGTCGATTCACAGGGTCAGGAAATAAGCGGAACTAGAACGAAAGGCAAAACCCCAATATGCGAAATAAACTCGGAAGTGGATTGCCCTCTGTTGAACTGTCCACCCTGCGAGTCTGGCTTCAAAATGGACAGCAATGGGTGCAGAACTTGTGAGTGCAGAAATATCTGCGACGAAACTTCGTGTCTTGCAGATGAAGAGTGCCAGTTGATCAGTGTGGAATGTATTGATCAACCGTGCCAAAAAATGCCTATATGTGTTCCAAAACGAGACAGTGTTTGTCCTGAAGGAATGCCTCTTGTGCAAGGTAGCATAGAAAATGTCTGTGGACCACAAAATGAGAATGAATCATGCCCAACAACCCACAGTTGCCAACTCAATCCTGTGTCCCACCGTGGTGTATGTTGCCCAAAAACTAGTAAGACAATTTATATATTATGTTAATTAACAAACTCTGAAACAAAAATTTATATTTTATAGGAGACGTGTGTTTCGAATCTTTGGATCCAAACTGTTTTGCGAAAGCTTCTAGTTTTGTTAATACAACAAAGTGGAGGTTTAGTCCAAAATCAAATAAGTGTGTTCCGGTGGTTATAAGTGTTGATGAAGGTGCTTCTTGCCAAAGTAAAAATGTTTTCCACAGTGAACAGGCATGCAATTCTGTTTGTCCAGGTAATTGATTTAAACGAAAATTTATTATTTTAGTACAATTTCAAATCTTCAAAAATTTCCAGTACTGTCTCAATGTGAGCGTCTAAAATTGAAAAACAGTTTAGCAGCGAAACGCTCGGGTCAGCCGTCGGTGCTATTTCAACCACGTTGTGATCCAATAACAGGTCACTGGAGTCCAGTGCAGTGCTTGAATGCTCCGCCAGACAGAAAAAATACCGAAATTGGGCGAGGATTTTCCCAATCCAGTGACGAGCTTAAAGGACAATATGGAGTTTGTTGGTGTGCTGATAAAAAGGGTGCTCCACTTAAAGGAAGTCTCACACGGGATTCGGAACCGCTGTGTAATCATCGACAAGCCAGGCGAAGAATGCAGGAAGATGATGAACCAGTTGATCCTCTAATGGAGGAGTTAATACGGCAAATGACTATTTTGGTGGATATTGATGATAACACTGATGTGATCATGTTAGATACCACCCAAGCTCCATTCGAAGAGCAATCAGTCAGCACTGAGAGAATTCTGAAATTAGTAAATTCATTTGTTAACTCAAAGCCCGTTTCAGAAAGTACTAAAAAACTTTTGAAAACAACAACGAGGTGCAAGGCTCTAAGCAACTCGGCATCCTTCCCAGTGGCCTGCGATCAAAATGGCGCCTTTCTTCCAACTCAGTGCAACGGTGACCAATGTTGGTGTGTTGACGCCGCTGGAAATCAACTTCCCTTAACGGATACCTTCCAAAAAGGATCAAAGAAATGCATTTACACTCCAATAGACTCCGTTTCGATTGAACTACATTTAAAACGAGACCCATTGCGAAATTTATCCAACTTGTACGACCTTCTAAAAGTGGAGCTCAACCACTTGACCGGCGGCTCTGTAGAAAATCTTCGTGTCCAAGAAAAACTCGACGGAAATGTGCTTGTTCGATTTGAGCTGCACGATGACTCTAAAATAGATACAGCTTTTGCCATTGAAGAAATGGTGAAACAAAGCAATTTCCTTCTTGGAAACGGAAGTTTACGTCCAGACATCACACTTTCAAGATTTGTGCACAGAAGTTTTCAGCTTCCAATGGCTGAGGCAACTTCTTCAGCAGAGAATACGCTGCAGACGGTTGTTTTCATCTTGGCGACTGCTTCTGCATTTTTAGTTAGTATATTCGTTGTTTTTATAATGTTGAAGAGGGGAAGAAAAAAGGCGGTTACAACATATAACGAGAACAAAATTATTGGAAATGGGGACAAATATATTGACTATGGATCGCCGATTTTCGTTCTTAGCGCTAACGAAAAGGAGAAGATTAAGAAGATTGAGGCAGAAGAAGTTGTATCGAAGAAATGAATTTGAGCAAATGCAGGTGCTGGCGAGAATGTATGAAGATAGGTCTTTAAAACTGTTGAAGTGCGCACTCCCTTTTGCCTTATTTTAAATCCATTTAGAGCCTTTAATTTAACGACTATTTGTCGCTTTGGGCATTATTTTAAAAATTGAAAAATCTAGCTGAACATCCCTTCTAAAATTTGAAAGGTAGGCATATTTTTAACTGATCGTTTTCTTCAGTTGCTTTCCTTGCAATGCTCATTTCACAAACTAAAGTAAGCTTAATTCATTGTAAATGAAATTGTAAATATGTTCGAGTCTGAATTATACAAGTATTTCTTAAAAGTAGAAAGTATTTTTAGTCGTCGTTCTGTGAATATCTTTTATTTGTAAAGAAACGTGAAGAAAAAATATACATAAAAATTCGAACAATCTTTTCTATAACATGAAAAGAGTAAGAATAAGGCTGGGAATATACGTTATAATTTTTTCTGTGGGATTCTTCGTTGTTTTTGGGACTTCTTTGTGCTCTATATTGCCTTTTAACTTATTTATTAAACGCTTTAATTTGTTGTATTTTTGTTTATAAAATTATATTACTTTATATTGGAAATAGATGCTTTAAACAAGAATTTTGAATGTTTTCATACTAATATTCACATTAATCCTAAATATAAATGTTCATTTTTTTAAATTTTCCAAGTTTGGGTTACTTATGAAACGTTGGTTTATGTTTTTTTTATTACCCGGTAGTTTTGGTGCGATAGTTATAAACTACTACATAGTTCTAAATAAAGTGATTTGCACGAGATTTAGGTGTTGCCTCTTCAATAAGAAAAGTTTATTTCTGAGCAAATTTTCCTTCTTCTATATTCGTATTTTTCATAATATTGGAAATTCTATGAAATGTTTACATAAACAGATATTGAATTAAACTTATAAATATTTATATAAGTATCGTATAATTTCCTTATAATTGTTTGAAACCAGCCAAATTTAATTTGAATCAATATCTTTTCATGCCTAGAATGATTCTTCAGCTAAAGATCTTAATAATAAAAATAAAAATTGTTGCATCTTAATTTCTTCGTCTTAAAGACCCAATAAAGGAAGTTAAATAAATTCAGATAATATATTTACACATTTTAATGTAAACAGGTAGAAGGATAAAATACAATTCAATTAAGTTACTTGACTAAACTTTAAAAGCAGGAACTGTATTAATTGTAAATAATTGATTTAAAAAAATGACATTTCGGGTACTACGTGCTTTTATTTTCAAATTGGGGCGCGAAGAATATTGCGTAACGTTTGCAAAAGTACTACCAGCTGAATGCACCTACTGTGCCTAAATTTATTTAAAGTTTATTTGACAAAGTGGTACAAAAGTAAATGTTAAATGAATTCAAATAATGAATAGTAGTTTATTCGTAATCCTAAAAAGTTAAAACTTTTGAAAACATCGAGGAAATAATTTTGTTAATGGAAATTTGCCCAATAGCTCAAATAGTCTCCACAACTGGACATACACACAAACACGGAATATGGCAGCGTGTGGAGAGTTGCTCTTTTTCTCGTGAATGAAAGTGATGAAAGTCGGCGCTCATACGTTTGATTGGGAAAATTGCCAGGAATTATAGTTAAAAAGCCGCGAAAGACTGTGAAAATTCTTTCTACAGTGGAGCCCGATCCACCCGAATGCCGCTGCAATCGATCAATCCAGGTGCGGTCGCAGTAAAATGCGAATAAAGTTCCTGTCGGCTCAGAGGGACCCTGCTCTTGTGACAGCTCAATGTCTGCCGCTAATCATTTGCTAGAATTTTAGAGGATTTCGCTCGGTGACGACTCTGGAGGCCAGCGCAACGGGACCCGAAGCTGCTGTAATCGTGTATAATTTGTGTGTGAATTAACTGAGTGCGCCTTGGAACAATTCCGCCGAACGCTAAATGTGGCAGAAAAACTATTTTTAAAGCTGAGAAGATTTTTTCGTACAATTCTTCGGTGCGGTGAGAGACCACAATTTATAGATGGTAAGTGTGTTGGTGTGCTGTGGTAAGTTAAGTTGGGCATATGCGAGCTTCATTAATTTTGGATCGTGATGCTTCCTCTCTCTTTGGCTGCGACCGAATTTTGCATGTCCACCGGCTTAGCTCTTCGCAGTTCTGAAAACGCTGCCCCCCGTGTGGAGTGTATTAGTCAGGATTTCATTTATTATTTCGAGGTGGGCTTCGCCATGGTCAGAAATGCCCAGTTCGTATCCCTCGGATTCCTATGCCCGCCAGCTGTGAATCGTGTTCCGCTGCCGACCGTTTCTTAGAATGAGTGGAATGGCACTGCCACTCGTGTAAAGGAGTGGCTGTCAAACCTGTCGTGATATAATTTGTAAATAGAAAAAGACTATTGGCTCAGTCTGTCGGTCCTGGCCCGGACGATTTTTAGTGCATTTTGTTGAAAATGCAAGTAATTCACTCATGGAGTGCTAAAAATACCCGTTTTGTATACAAGGGAAAGACATTGCCAGATAATTCAGGCAGCAAAGGAACACATGTAGACTGTGGCTTGAATTATTCATGGGCTCTGCTTGTAACTTATTTATACTCGCAGTAATCACTTTTGCTTATAGTTTTGCATTAAGGAAATTAAGTAAAAACCCCTCATTAAGACCAGCTTGAATACGGTCGTGACAACGTTCTCCGACAGTTGATAAAGAAGGGTTGTGTCAATAAACAATTAATTCTACAAAGAATCCAAATTTCTCGAACCTCTTGGTTTTACAAGATCAAGAATGTTTAAAAAGAAGTAATAGTAAAGCTCACAACAGCAAAATTAATAAAAACCTATTCTAGCGTCAGTACAAGTACAATTGAGTTCAATCTGCACCAGCACTAGAAACCAGCAATTTTTCACTGTACTCTTTTCAAACGAATGAATTAGGTCCGTTTGCACCATTGCAATTTACAAATTTAAAATAGACTTAACCGGTTAAGTCTCAATTTTACAAATCAATTTGGAATTTAGTTCAAGTAGCACTTTAACTGTGGAATCTCTCACTCCCAATCAACTCCGATATCTTAATTTTAATTTCTGACAAAGGGGCTTTAAGTAACTAGAAGGTAACTCCTGAGCTGCTTTAACATTTGGTTTAGTTTAAAATTTAATGAACTTAAGTTTAAGTTAGTGAAATAGGCAATATATGCAAAGAATGTCAAATTTAATTGGCATAGGAGCTATACAATATTAGGTTGTTATATTTCTAACTTATTAAACTATTTAGGGGATACGCCTAGTTGAAATGAAAATAAAAAGAATTTTTGTCTCAGTCATTTGAAAAGATTTTAGCCCAATATTTTTTTGTTTGAAAGTATGATTTTAAAAGAAAGTTGTATAAATGGTAAACATGCCTGTTTTCTCGAAAGTTTACTGTCTGTCCAATTAAAAATATATATACATATATATATAAAAACGAAGTTCAAGGACTGCGTTTCGGTATTTGTATATAATGTATATGTAAGCCTGCCAAATTTAAAATGAATCGGCACAACCGTTCTCGAGTTATCATGGCCACCGATTTTAAACACATAATAATAATTTTCTTTTCATCTTACACACAGTCAACTATTCTAGGCGATCGTTATAACATTTTCAAGAGAGATACACTAAATACCACGCTTTCGGAAAAACTTGAAATCCAAAAATGGACTTCCAAAAATTCCAACTAAGCTTGATCCCGTAAACAAAAATCCGTTGGTGCTTTGGTACTTTGGTTTTACTTTAAAACAAGGTAGAGTCAAATAACGTTGCTTGTTGTCTGAAGCACCTCTTATTTTTATAATCTTCATAGTCTGTTCGAGTGGGACCAGAATTATTTGGTTGTTGCTATCGCATTAAAATCTTTTCTGAATAATCTTAATTTATGCTTGTATACTGCATTAAGAGATAAAGAGAATAACGTACTACAGTGATTGAATTTTACAATTTTTATTTATTTAAAAATGGTTTAAAGGAGCAACATCACTGTAGCATATCCAAAATGTTTGCATTTTCTTAAAGTACTAACTTTTACGTAGGTATGTGCACAAATTTATAATTTATAAGTCCTAGTTCTAAAAAAATAACGAAATCTTATTTTAAATTTGCGCTGTCAACATGGTGGTACATGGTTTGAGTTTAAAAGGCCGAAAGGTACATTTATACAGAATCCAGAAGCAGAAATTCGATTGTGTTATTATTAATCAGCAGAAGTTCAATTATAATTTAATAATTTTGTTGCTCTTCTGATTTGGTTTAACTAGAATTTACAAAACAAAATGCATGTTAATATAAATTTCTTCTTTTTTGAAATGGAACAATCAATTTTAGGAAGTATGTATACGTAATTCCTTTTAAAGTATTTAATGTATAAGCTTTAGCTCAGATGCATATATTCATTAATAATTAAAATCAAGCTTTCAGCTCTAAGTGCATTATTGGTTTTAGATAAATGCTCCTTGCGTAAAAACAGATAACCTTTATGACATTGTTGGTTAAATAAGCTCCGCATTTTATGGTTTATGAATATAAAAAGTATTTTGCCGTATAAAATATCTAAATAAGATTGAACAGTTTAGAATTGTGATTCGGAAATGATTTTATAACGCTTCCTTGAAAGAGTTAATTTTAGAAAGCTCTTTCTCTGCGTATTACTCCCACACTGCTGTTCGATGTCCGTGAGGATAGAGCCACCCACGCCTCCAATCAAACTTGTACATCAAGTTTTATCAGAGTGTCATTTCTCTGGATGTTTCGCTGAAAGGACGACGAACATGCGAGGGAAAGACCAGGGAAAATGAGGAAAAACTATTTTGTCCTGAAATGCACACATCTAGTAGATATGTATATTTCGATATTGGATCTTTCTGCTCCTATGCCTCGATATGATTGAGGAAAACGAGTTCACCGTCGGGAACCTCTAGCTTTATTGGTTCCTAAATCAAACACGAAATCGTTTCGGCGCTGCTTGCACCTGCTTGGCTCTTAAACTGCAAATATGATAACTGAATCTAATCGAAGGTTGAAGGTCATCAGTAAATGTAAAAAAGCTGGAATTGCAAGGATGCGATGCTCTACTGAAGCTACTGGTAAAATGTGATTAAGTGCATTTGAAAACGAAATGTACTTTCAAAAGATCTGTAAAAAATTGTCGGAGCTAGAGAAACGTTACGTATTCGTGTTTCATTAAAGAGCTCTGGGCTTATCTAAACAAATGTTAAACATTTGAGTCTAATCGAATTTTCTTCTGAATCAATCCATACAATCTGTGTTGCAAATTCTTTTTTCGTCATATATAAAATGTGAAAACTTGAAGCTAATTTCAAAAACATTTTTATTTTAAACTAGTATTACGCCTCGAGTAAGCCAATGTCTAAATTATATATAAAAATTGTCGTTTTGAATCCAATATATATATTGAATTACTGAAATTAAATATTAAATGATCGACTGAATTTTCAAAATTAAAAATTTTGTGAGCCACAATATACTTTAAATTTTTTTAGTGTTGAGCAACCGTCCTTTTCAATTTTTATTTCAAGATTTATGATTAATGGGATACTAACTATAGATGAAATACTGTCATTCGTTGAGGAGTTTTCATCTTCATCTCGTGCTCCATCAGATTATCACGAACTTTATGTGATTTCCTTCTTTAAATATAAAAGGCGAACAATTAAAATCGATTGACAAATGGCGGAAATATCGGATAGCACAAATAATCGAACTGAAATCTTTTTTTAAGTAGGTTAGTAATCCCAATTCAAATCCTTAACAATTTTCTATGAAAATCGTTAAAAGTATTTTGGTGTAAGATTTTTGTTAAACCTACTGAAGTAAAAAGCAATGATTTTAAATTTCAGACTACCTTTTGTGTCGCAACGTCTAAAGATCATTCATATAATATCCTCATTTTGGATTCGGTGTCCAAGAAATTAAGTGATTTCGGCCACGCACGGCCCCTCGCCCAAATGGGGGCAGCTGCATCCTGGGGTGACATTTCCCCCCCGGAACAATTTTGGTAAAGCGGATTTTGTTGTGCATGGTAACGTCGCCCGCTCTGACTCAGTCCAGTTTTCCAGAGTACAGTTCGATTCCACTTGGCCCCTGTTTTTTTCACCACATCATGCTATTTGAGAATTGAATTTTTGCCTTGCTCTCCGTGCGATGACGGTATATCTTTTGCTCAATTTGACCGCAGTGTAAAAATTCTTTTTCGTAGACCCGATTCGGATGCGGAGTTTTGTAATAATTTCGAGTGCATCTATCAAATTATTTTGTAGCAGAAGTGATCCTCGGTGCAGGCGACCGTACGGCCTGCAGAGAATTGCCTGCCCGTGAGTGAAAAAAAATGGAGGAAAATCCGACTCCGAAGAACAAACGAAATTTTTCCTCAAGTTGGAGAAAAGTGTTTTGACATTGATGAATAGAACGGCGAGTTTTTGGGGCCCGAAAAGGAAAAAAAGAAAGATTTAAAAGCGTGTGGGCTACTTGGGGCTCTGTTGGTTGTGTGTGTGTGTGTAGAGTGAAGTGCTTTATCCGCTCGTTCGCTGTGTAAGTGATTCATTATTCATTTTATCAATTATTTTGCACCGAGGAAAAAAAAATTAATGGCTCGCGTACATATGTGAGTTTTTGAGCCACGGGAAAGGCGTCGCGAGTGTGTGCGCTCAAAAGTGGTGAAAAGCAAGTTCAGCAGCGATCAAAAACGTTGGACAAAAGGTTCGCTGCGACACCCGTGGAATAAACAACGTTTCTCCCTGCGGTCACCCCATCGCCTCGCCGAGTCGACCGTCACTCGCCACACGCCAGCCATCGTCGCTGCCGCGCGGGGACACCGCAGTCATGGTAAATAGGAGCAGAACACCCGTCTTCTTGCACCCGTCTTAAGGAGCACTGTCCAGTCCCAGGTACATGGCACCTTGCCGTCGCGAACCATTTGACATTTATGTTGTTCTCCACCGTGCGGACGGGGGCAATACTATCGAACGGCTTCTGACATTGAATTTTCCAGGGAGCAATAGCGGCGCGTCGCCATTTTGAGCGCTCCTGCTGCTTTAAGAAGCGAGGAAAAATGCCCCAGCAAAAATATGAAAGCCCTTCGACCAACGAACGAAACACCGCAGAGAGTTTCAGTTAGGGACACCGATTAGGTCACAGACGCAAAACGTCCCACATTATCTCAATCATAGCTAATTGATGCGCACTTGCGGTTGCTTGGTTTTGCCAATTTCCCAAGCCTAATTGACAATTTCTGCTTCCTCCTAGGTTTAATTACTTGAACGCTGAAGCTCCTTGGGGTGATTTTCTAATTAAATGATTCAATTGTCCCCTTATAGCTTTGATTTTGAACGACTTAAGTAACGTCCACGGAAAATCAATTTTCTCAGCAGAGGATTGATCCGCACACATTTAGCGCGATGAGGCAATTAAACTGTGGCCAAAGTACACAAAGGAGCTCCAGACTGTCCCCCAAAATACAGTCGTGGTGGGCTAGGGCTGGTGTCTTAACTCTCCTAGAAAGTTGCTACCCCGGATCGAACTGGATGGAGTTGTGTGCCGCACAACCACCTGAATGCTGTTTTCGTTGCGTAATCCCGCGGAATGAGGGAAAAACCTGCTTTTGTTTAGGTCCCACGCAACTTCTGTAGTACGAAAATAAATCCTAAACGGATTCTCAGCAATTTTTTATATTTACTACCGCTTTGGAGGAGCACCAGGCCTGCCACGCTCATCACCGCCCGCGGGTGTTTTTCCTCATTTTCCCTGATAGAAAGTGTTTGTCGTAATTTATATAATTTCACTCTGTGGCTGTAATTTTTTCTTTCCTGATGTGCGCCCGCTCTCTGCAATTTTTTTCTCCGCCAGCGAATCTTCGCTTTGTAGAAGCGCTCCCAACTGGTTCTGCACTTTACGTAATTTGCGCACGTCCATCTGCTGTCTTATCAGCTCCCAAACTCCCGAGAAAACGCAAGCGGGCAAAACTACTTCACGTGGGGCTCCTCAAGGCTGCCCCCCAATGTCCACCGCCTGATCAAGCGGCAACTGGAGGAAGAGGTGGCCAAAAGTAAAAAGTACTGGGAGAACTTTTTCACGAATGACACACTCCGCGAACGTATAGAGTGGGGACCGACCGGCTCCGCGTAAAGCGATTAGCTGACCTCTAATTGGATTAAAACAAAAAATCATTCCCCGGGTGGATTTGGTAAAAAGAAACAATTGATTAAATTTTGAATGTGCTCCATGGAATTTGGTGTTAAAAATTCAGCTTTTCGGAATATTCGCCCTGTAATCGTCCCTACGGAAATATGGTAAAATTGAAAGGATTGTAAAAACATGCCGTTTTGGTATACTCGTACTTATAAAACATCCTGTGTAAAGGCATAGATCGCTCCGATTTCAACCCCTTAGCCTTTAAGTTCGTAGGGTAAACCTTAAGCGGTGCAGACCCTAATATGGTACTTATTACGAAGTTGGCCAGTTAACATTGTAAATTGAATGGCCTCGAGTTTTCACTTACATTTGCTGGAATTTGCAATTCAATTCAGTCTAATTAAATTAATTTCATTTAAACGTATACTCATTTAATTATCTATGTAAGTAGAAATCTTAGAAAACTTTTCATTTTTACTTTGATTATTGCCTAAAAATGATCAGAACTGCAAATTTATTCTTAACTATTGTTATAACAGAAAATAAAATATTTTGCCGAATATGTCATTGACTTCTCGATTTTTTAATGTCAACAGCTGTGTAATGAGAAAAGTAATAATTTTATGTGTGTTTTCAACTGGAACTTATAATTAAAATTTTTATTTTCTCATTTAACCAATTTTTCGAATTCCACGAAAAGAAAAATTAAATGTTTTCAATTTTAAACATTGTTTTCATCTCAAACAGTCACGATTAAAAATAAAACAGAGGTAAATAAATTGAGCCGTTTTTAAATACTAACCACCATTAAGTGTTTACTCGTTTTTCACATTAATAGAGATGACAAAAAGGATTATTAAAAGCGGAAAAACGAATCCCATACAAGTCATTTGGGAGGTTAACAATGAATTTTTTTAATCTAATCTGAAAATATGACTTAAAGATGAAAAAATGCATTAATTGGAAAAATATCTCAATTTAATTAATTGGAAAGATCTTACCATAATCGGATGAATTTGTGTCTCCCTTAAATAGGTTTTGCATATTCAAAGCGATGGTTTAATTGACGTCATATTCTTGTTGCGGTTGGAGTCCAATTGTTACATTTGGTAGATGTTCTGAAATCCGCCCATACAGCTATTGCGGGGATACTATTTGCTGTTGGGGAGGTACTGGAGGACTGGTCCCTGCCACCATTCTTTTCATTATCGGTCCAGTTCCATCACTATGCCGTTTGTCGTGTGCTGTGCCGAAGTAGTTCCACTTCGATTAGTGGTTCACCACAACAAAATTATAGGTTAATGAAAGCCACTTAGAGTATCGCTCCTGCAGATGCAAAATCTATTCCAGGAACACAAATTCATCAGATTATGCCTAAGAATAGGCTACTCATTTCCTACTGAGTGCCTAATCAATATGGTGCACTTTACATTACAGTCCTTTTTGCTTTTACACTATTAATGGATTTTAAGCTGTCCGATGCGGGTTTGAACAATTGTCAAGGATATTTTTGGACCATTTCTCAATTTAACGTCATAAACTCTTCAAGATTAAAATTATTAAATACTTAATTCGCGTTGTATCTTGAAAAACCAATACAAACAGACTTTTGAGAATCATAAAATCATTTATGTTTACTATACCCAAATATAAGTAAACATAATTTTTATTAGAGATTTCTCCTTTTCAATTATGAGTATGACGCTTGAAAATAAGTCGAAAAATTGCAATTCTTGGTCGTCCGTCAGTGGGTTGACTAAACGAAAAATATTTCGTAATTTTGAATTGTCGATAAACCTAAAATTTTGCCTAATTTCAAAATTCTGTGTGACATTGTTTTCAAGAAAACCGTCTGTGGCAGGCGTATGGTCGGACGCAGGAGGGGAGGCCCGGGCGACGAAACTCTAAACATAAGTCTAATCATAAAGTGTCTGTCCAAACGTGCGATGATTGCACATAGAATACCCCATTTACAATTTAAAGGCTCAAACCTCGACTAAACCGATGATGAATTTCATTAAAACATCGATAAAAGTATTGATGCTTTCATGCACTGTTGTGTTCACTAAGTGAATATTGCACAACACTCATGAAGATTAATTGCATTTAAACCTAAAGTGCTTGGCTCGAGTTTACCCAGATTAAATTAAAAAAGTTACGCGAACATTAGCAACTTTTGTCTAAAAATGTTTTTTAGTTTTAACAGAATTTCCTGCCGACTACAACGTTGTTATCAGATGACTATTTAATTGATCAATTTCCGATATAAAATTGCATTTTCCTTAATTGATCGTTTAATTCTTTGAATATAAAAATATCCTTTTTACAATTAAACAAATCACGCTGTCTTACAAGCTTGAATGCGGGTCGTGAATTTCATGTAAGATTTACAAAAGCTGAGAAAAACTTGGAAATTCCCACCATGCCGCACTGCACACTCAACGATTTATTAAATGCTTTTGTTTTCCTTAAAGCTCCATAGAGAAGGGTTTCTCTGATTGCTCGGCGTGTGTTCTCTATGAAATAGTTGACCGAAGTATGTGATTGCGGCAGCTTTTGAAATATTTAATAAAAATCGATTTGAACAAATATTTTTAGAATGGAAACGTTCAGGTGAATGGGAGCAAAATGGTAGTTTATGCGAGAAGTATTCCAGTGGAAACGATGTCTATAAAAGATTCAAGTAAATAAGTTATCGAATTTAAAGATTTCATCTGAAATTTTAAATTCTCACTTTCCCTTTAGAAAATACCAACGTTATTCTTTCGATATCAGCGGGAGTGGAAAATGAAAAAGTATCTACCGATCTTATCGTCTTTTTGACACAAGGAATAATTTAACCGCTGAAACATCAACCTATATACAATTTTTGTAAAACTGTTGTAAAGAAATTGAATCAGAACATTTTTTAATTTATTCAATATTACCAACAGGTACAATTGATCAACTTAACACTAAAGCAAAAATATAATAAACCTTAACAATATGTATGCATACATACTCAATGTATTTTTATTGAACCCTCTTTTGCGAGATTTAGCTGCATTTTTGTCCTTGAATTTTTCAGTATTAACTCCAAACAATTTAGTTAGTAAAAGTGATTCTGAGTTCCCTAGCACAAATTCCACCTCTGAAAAATATTTTCTCACATGCTTATCTTTGGTATGAGAGCAAGATTTTATATATTTTCTAAAGCGGTATTTAAGCCATGTTAATAATTCTGTGATGCATACCATACTAAAAATACCATACATAAAAACCACAAATATGCTTGTTGAGAAATTAAAGTTCACATGCACATTTTATTCATTTTTGCAAACAAATGTCGACAAAAGTTAAAATTTTATAATTATATATTACGAATCCCATTCTAGTTCAATGCATTTTGTCTGATGGCTTTTAAAGTTCTCGTATAAAAAGTAAGGAATAGTTTGGAGCAGTAAATCGGAACTGGCCACAGTAATTGTCTACGGTTAACGAAATTTTGTTAAAAAGGCATTAAATTTCACACCAGTTAAAATAGTCTTTCGGAAAGCCACTTTATCTTTCAGTTTTTGTGTTTTAATCTCAAGTGAATTAAATAGGAGTTTACCATTTGAAAAAAGTTTAAAATACTCACCTGCTATTTTTTTAAATTCCCGGTGAGAACTTGACTTTCGTATGCTGTTATTGGCAAAATATCTTGAGTGCTTCTCTTTCCTTAAGCGAAACTTTCTTAATACCTTATTGTTTTTAAGAAGGCTTTGTTGAATATTTATTCATCAATAAATAATTTTCTAGATTCTTGAAATTTTTTATTTTATTTTAATTCCCAGCTGTAGTGAAACATTCGAAGGATAACTCCTTATTAAAGAGTCATGTCACGTTTTTCTCGGAGCACAACTTTCGGGACATCTTCAAGTACTTTCAGCTTGCACGTGCTATGTGCAAAATTCAGCTCGCCCAGAATGATCCAGCTTATTTAAAGATTTCATATTTATAATAATATTTCCTGGCTGTAATTTGAGAAACAAGTACGATCCCTAGTTATTGAAATTCCATTGGAAATTCAATTCTACATGAGTGAGTACGGTGCGTGCACATAGATAGTATGTGGCTTGGGATGGAAGTAACTCATCTTTGAAATGATTCAATTATTTTTATGGAATAAAAGTGGATGAAATTGTTTTAACTGGTAATAGTTGTAAACTAAAATAATCATATCTGATAGAATTACTTAAAAATATGGCATCATATGTAGAAACCATAGCAACAAAGGGCCGTTTAGGTGCAGATAAAATCAAATCTATTCTAGAAGTCCTTGTGAGAAAACAACGTTTCTAGCAAATTTTATTTTCATCTGAATGCATGACGGACGTATAAAAAGGCAAGCTTGAACCAGCATAATGAAAACTTTGAATTTTCGATTTTATTTAAAACTATTGTGTGATTTAAAGATTAATATAATATTATAAGACGATAATAAAAAAGTCAGTATTAAGAACAGTATTTTGCGATTTTCGGAATACTTAATGTGAAAAATGTTGATGCAGCTAATTACAAAATCAATTTGGTTCGCTGCAAGTGCAACTCAAGCAGCCGCTTTTCAACCAATGCGAAGTTCATTTCGGGCAATTTAACGCACTGAATAATTCGGAATTTGTGAGAACCAGCATAATGTTCGCAAGGACAAAGCAAATTATTTGCAATCGCGATATGCACACATTTGAATAATTTATTAAATTTATGGGCGACCGATTATGTGTTAAGAACTTCACGTGCGTTAAATAGGCTCCCAGGTTGGAATATTTGTTTATCAGCTGGAATTCGTTCTGTTAAAATAATGATGGCATTTTATGATTTTCGATTATTATGTATGCACTTATTATGAATTTTCTCTAACTGACCTTTTTAATGACCCGTGAAAAGTAATGAATTGCATATCATTAATTAATTTAATTAATCAATAGCACGTGCTGGAAATTGAATGTCAACGAAAGTATATGTTTTAACATATCAAAATTCGATTTACTTTTCAGTACGCACAATTGAAATAAAATTATTTGTATTTGAAGAGTTCTATTAGCGCTTCATAGTGGAAAAGTTGGCGCTATTACTATTACTATTCTATACTATTGCTTTCAATTTTTAATTCTACTTTTTAGAACCAATTAAAGAAATTGGAAAATTATTAGGTAAAATCTAACCGCGTACCAAGGAATTGTGCCGAGAAATAAATTGAACTTTGTTGATTAGTAACGAAAACAAATCAATGTCAACATATGAATATTTGTGATTTATTTAATGCTCACAATATTCGTATGAGAAAATTATCCCTTCGAAATGCTATAAAGTTAAAATAAAGTGCAAGATTTCAAAATGGTCATATAAAATATCGACCGTGAGAAGAATTTTAAGTTTTTTCATTTTATTTCACTTCATAATGGCGAGTGGTATTCTTATCTCTTTAACTGTGCTTAGTCTTATCAAAGAATGAAAAATTCGCGATGTCTTTCAGTTTACGACTAAATAGTATAAAGATAGTGAATATAATCCGAGTAACACTAATGTTTTTATATCAAGCAGATAACGCTTATGTTTGATAAAATTCATTTAAAAAAAATGGGAGCTCAAAATACCATAATATTGTTGCTATTTTATATAGTGTTTGTGACCAGAACAAAATTTGGATATTACATCAGATCAGCTTTAAGAATAGAATAGCTCGGTAGAGCATTTTCTCCAACCGCCAAACTTTAATATTAATTTTCTCAAAATAACTTTTTTAGTTGTGTATGTAACTGGATTCAAAGTACTGCACTTTCAAGCTTTAATTAATCAAATTCAAATGTTTAGGGGCGTCTTGGTAACACATTAAAGCTATGAACTTATGGCCGGAAATTGTATGTACATACATATATCTGAAACCTGTGCTTCTCAGTAAATGTCCATGCAAAAAGGAACTAATTTCTACTTTGGATGCAGACAAACACGCATTTATACTTTAAACTTTTAAAACTGTAACTAGATATTCTGTGAGTTTTAATGCAGATAAGTGATCGCTGCCTGACACGTGCACGCAATATTTTTTCTCCAGACTCAAGTACAATCGAAAAGCTTAAAGGGCGCAGGTGGAAAATTTTACTTGGTATACAATTTCTGTCAGATAATTGGGTTCTTCAGCACAATTCAAATCAATTATAATTCTCTCGACGGAAAAACCATTGAATAGAAAGTGGATCATAAAGCATATTTATTAACTTGAATATTGAATCCACAGACTTATAATGGCACTGCTTTGAAATACAAATTACTTTTCTTTGTACCATCATTGGCCATTTATTGTATCTACTATCTCAAACCCACTCTTATATTTTTAATTATTTTTCATTCAAAAAAATTTAAATATTCTTCAGTGCAAATATTATTTATTAAATGTGAACAAATTAAATGGAGCTTTTTCAAAAATTGGATTGTTAATTACTTTCTATGAAATCAACAATAAACATTGCGTTTACTTAAATATTACTTTTAAAATTTAGTTGCGCTATTAGAAGTTGATTATGTATTTACATACATATATAAACTTTTTCATTACATATCAAAATTTCACTTGATTAATCGAACCGCACCTGTAACAGACGTGTGTTGAAATGAAATAAGCGCTAGCTACGGTCCATTTCAAAACAAATAAAATAGGAGAATGGAGATTATATCAACATTTCTATTTTTGCCATAAAACTACGTTATTTATATGAGAGCACAAAAAAAACATTTGCTCCATTACGAAGAAAGACTATAAAATTTTCTCTGTTTATAGCAAATCTTCCATTACCAGTATGCTTTACAAAAAGTTGCGCTATTCGAGATGGACTATAAATAAAATGAAAGAATCTTTTGTGTTATAAAAAGTTTATATTGATCTGATCTATTTGAGTATGTTCAATATAACTATGAAGGAAACAAAATTACCATTTTATATTGTACCTAACTAACGCGAGAGCCGATTGAATGCAGTTGTAAGAAACAAAATCCTTATAAAATCTAATTAGTCGCAAGTAGTCTATTCGATGGCACTACCTTGCTAAATAATGATAATTGCTTATGCAACAATCTTGGAGGGTGCTAAGTAGAAAGAAAATTTGTCTGCAATAAGTATTATTCTGCCGATGGAGCACAAAAAGGTTCGATTGTTCTATTGATTGTATTTATTTCCAGTGGATTTTCTATAAAAAGAGATTAATTAATATTGAAAGTGGATATTTTAAATTTCATAATGATGTAAATCGACCTACGCACTGCACGAAGGAAAGCTTTTGATTGTATCTATCCGGCAGTAACGCTTAAAAGCATTTTTATATGGTAATTAGTAATTAATGTTAAATAAAAGAGAATATTTCAAAAGATAAAAATTACTTAGTTGATTTTTGTGGAAAACAATTAATTACTACTTTGCACAGCAATCGTTAATTATAAACTGTATATTAAAAAAAGGATAATTAATACCAAAATTTCGCGAATCTACGAGTAATTAAGTATAATGGTCAGGCGTTACGATAGATTATTATTTAGTATACTGATTACATTTCAATTTGTATGTTATTAAGATAAAATGACACAGCTTCATCTTGGTCACTTCTGTCTTCAGTTTATTATGATATGATTTATTACGGTATGATAAGAAAACTGCAAATCTCTTATTAGGTGCGTTCTTTTCACATCGGATCCGCTTCCAAGTTTTGCAGGAAATTTTGCATTGAATTAAAATTTTATAAACCGTCACGCATATAAAGATTTTATATTTCGGAAAATAAAATCAAGTTTCCTGGAATTATATCCATTTTATATCAAAAAGTTATTTAGTTCAAGATTTGAAAATTGGATGGGTAAATATCATGGTAATTTGAAGCACTTTTCACAGATTTTAAATCTAGATATACCTCATGGCTTTTAAATTTGAATTCAATGCAAAATGTCCTACAAAACCTGGAACCGGATCGGATGTGAAAAGAGCTATTGTCTTCTTAAGAATCTCGGCTTGTATAAAATTACATATCAATCTTTTCTGAACCGAATCAAGATCAATAAAATAACTTACACGTCAGAATCGCTACTAGGAAGATAAAAGTAATTTTTGCTCCATAAAAATCGATCGGTCCTGGGTTGTCTAAAACTTGGCATAATTCTGACGCAGGTTTAGCTTAATCCTGATTTAACTTAAGCTAGTTCAAAACTGAAATGTTAAATAGCTGACAAAATCACAATTGGGAGTGCTGCGGTTTGTGAATCTCATAAATATAATATTAGGAAATATGTTAATTCAATTTCGAATTTTGTTGTCTAATCTACGTTATCTTTGTATAAATACAATCATATTTTAAACGTCTAGCTAATCAGGTCGATAAATGTTCGGAAATTATCACAAATGTAAAAGGTTCCTAAAAATATATTTCTACAGTGGTGATGGGCCGCGTTCGCTGCTGCACGTATAACTCATGAGTCACGCTCAGAACCCTTCCTTTTTCCAGTGTTGCGGCAAATCACAACTAATGAAGGGAAGTATGAACACAGCACGCCTTGCACTGGTTCAATGTTAACCGGGTAGCAACCTTGTTCAGTGGTTAATATTAGGACATAGTTGATTAGGTTGTAACAGAGAAAAAAAAAATTCATCAAAACATGTTCATTCCACAACTCTTAAAAAGGGGTACACAAAGGAAGGTTGTCATCTTTAGTTATAGTAGAATAACTATCAAATGCTGAAACTTATCCTTTCTTATTTTTCACACCTATGTGCACTTGCCGGGATGAAGCAGCAAATCGATATCATCAATAAGTAGCGTAGCCCTTAAGAAAAAACGACATGGCCGATTAATTTAAAGGCCAGCATGAAAAATCGATCAATACGTGTTTAAATAATTCCCTTGACCAGTCTGTGAAAGTCAGAGGTGATTTAATGGGCTCGTACATAAGCTATAATCCTGATCAAATCAATTTGTATCTCGTAAATGCTCCTCATAAAAGGATTTTTGTAAGGAGTTATCGAAAAGATAAGCAAACTATTTTCCCTTAATAGTTAATAAGCTTTTCAATAAATGTGTTTATAAGATTTCAAAAGCGATATTTCGCATATTGAGTTGCTCCAGCTAGTTGATAACTACATATTGCTCCTGAGCTTTGGTGTGGGCGTCGAGATGTTAAAATCATTTCTTCCCTTAGGCAAAAGCTGCGTTGCTACAGCAGCAACAGTTTGCGCTTGCATCTGCACTTGGTTCTAGTCCAGTTCGGTTTTGTGGCTTCGGACAGTGCACATCTAGCCCTGCTGCGATTGGTGCCCTTTACAGTGGAACAGTTTATCATTAATCTAGTGAACATTTTGGCTTAATAATTAAAAAAGTCCTTTTGAAGATAGAGCATTTGATTTCAAACTGCTCCACAGTAAGTGCATCTCAAAACTAGTGATTTCTAGGTGTAAAGTAGCTTTAAAATAAAAAATTGTTATTGCTTCAAAATATGGGAAAAGCGACACAATTGTTTGCCTCATATCGGTAACTTTTTTAACAAAAAGATTAACATCTTGGGAAAATACGAACATTCATTTTTCAACGGTTCCAAATCTTCCAAAAATCTCTCATAGAAGAGAACAAGACCTTGAAAAATCTAAAAATATTTTCGTCACTGTACCTAGATTTCTGTAATATAATGTAAAGGTACATATATGCTTGTGCATTTAAAAAAGCATCTGAAAGTAAGCGAGTGAAAAAAATTGCTGAATGGCTGAATAAGTTACTTTTCAGTTTTTGTGCAAGTTTTCATTTAAATTCACTCTTTACACAGGCGTGGTTTGTTGCAATTCTCAAGTGCGATGATTTGCTGCGTCTTGTTTCGAAATTTAAGAAGTCGACTTTAAGTTTTAGGTGATAATGTCTTTCAAGATCGCTGTTATTGGAATCTAGAAATGAATATAAATTCTTAAGAAATGTTTATGTGTCTGAAACCTTAAAGATCGTTGAATACTTGATTAAATTGATTTTAATATTATATTTTTGCGTTTTTTTTAACTATTGATATCGAGATATACATACATACATATATATATATATATATATTTACAAAATTAAGCTATCGTGAAATTTTTGGAATATCCAGTTTCCCTCAATCCTTTTCAAAAAGAATTTAGATTCAAATTAAAATGATCTTTCAACAAAATAAGCAAATATTCATGACTATAATATAAAATAATTTATTAAAAAAATTAAAATAAAAAATTTAATCCTGAAGTGCTGTGTAAAATGATAAGACCATCATTACTTGAAATTTAAATTTAAACTTTGAAATAATAAGGTTCTTGAGCATTTCGCTTAGTAAGCTTTACCATTTCTCCGCAAACACATTCTTTTCTCCCATTGTTATTGGCTTTCTTTTTCCTAAGATCTTCCAAATATTCTTAATAATATTAAAATCTGGCCTACAGCTAGGCCACAAGAAAACAGTATATTATTGTTGTTGAACCAGTTTATTGTCAACGCCTTACTGAAAAATGGTGCCTCTCAGTTGTATATTCCATTCTACACATGGAAGCAGTTTTCGATATGGTATGTCCGTATAAGAGTCCTGATAATTAACTATATCCGCAAACCGTTCCTGGGTAAACCACTCCATACCGTTATTTTTCCACCACCATCTTCCCGTTGAGGATTGATGCAGAAAGGAACGAATTATCCTGTTGGAAGGCAGCAAACTTAATTTAATTTATGATTGGAAGGTCTTAGGAGAAAGAACTTCAAAAAGAAAGCCATCAACAGTAGAAGAAAAGAATGTCTTGGCGGAGAGAGAGAAGTGGCAAAACTTACCAAGGGAAATGCTCAAGAACCCGATTGATTCCTTGCCTCGAGGAATTAACGATTATATCCGAGCAAAAGCTTATTATTTCAAAGTTTAAATTTTAATTGTATGATGGCCTTATCCTTTTACATAGCACTTCATGGATGAAATTTAAAATTTTTTAAAAATATTGTATTTGTTTAATAAATTATTTTATATGTTAAATAAATATGAAATTGCCTTGAAAATTGGTATTTGGGTGGTTTTTGTATGTCGTTGTTGCGAATCTACGATCGAAAATTGGATTTTATATTGGCGGATCCAATGTGGCGTCCAAAAATTTTGGAACTTCAACGAATTTAAAGGAAAATTAATACTTTGGATATTTTGAAGCCTCTAACTTCGAACATGTGATAAAATGTAGAAATTCAAAATGGCGGACCCAATATAGCGACCGGATAATAACCGGATTACCCATCTAGTAATTTAAAGGCCAGTTCAACTTTTTCGCAGAACTTAAGGAAATACATTTTGTAATGCATAAAATAACTTAACTGAAAAATTAATTTTTATACTCTTGTTAATTTTCACATTATCGTTTACTTTCAGATTCGGTGGACTATCTGCATATCCTTCACGCTTACCCATAGAGCAAGAAAAATCACAGTAACAACTAGAAAGTCATCAACAATCCCTCCAAACGAGATAGCATTAAGCCGCGTAAGTAGTATTGTTCAAAACGAATATTAAATATTCTAAGCAGCTTTTGCTAATATCTGGAAAATATTTCTAGTTTTTCTGTAAATAGAATAACACAACAGTAGGTATCGTAACTTTAGTTCTGAACACATAATAATCAAAGGACATCTAAAGGACGGCAGAAGGATTAAGAGTTACTACCTAGATATTTATAGTGAAAAGTTGTGAAAATGTCTTCGGGAACATTTGTTGATCGAATTGATCCGTTTGCGAAGCGTTCACTAAAGAAAAAAAGTAAAAAATCTCAAGGTTCCTCTAGGTATCGAAATTCGCAGGACGTGGAGCTGCAACAGCTACCACCTTTGAAAGGTTTCTGTTATTGATGTACGCATTTGAAGGGAAATTTCTCATCAATTTCATTCCAGCTGAATGTTCAAGTCAAGAGCAGGAGGAGCTGTTCATTCGGAAGTTGCGTCAATGCTGCGTATCTTTTGATTTTATGGATCCTGTAGCAGATCTGAAAGGAAAAGAAATTAAGCGGGCTGCTCTCAATGACCTTTCCACCTACATAACACATGGAAGAGGGGTTTTAACAGAGGCTGTATATCCAGAGATTATTAGAATGGTAAGTTAATATTTTTATTAAATGTTTTTAAATGTTTTCAAAATTTGTTCTTAATTCGAACCGTTTTATTGCAGATATCCTGTAATTTGTTTCGTACACTGCCTCCTAGTGAAAATCCTGATTTCGACCCGGAAGAAGATGATCCTACGCTCGAAGCCTCATGGCCGCACCTTCAGCTAGTATATGAAGTGTTTCTGCGATTTCTTGAGTCTCAAGATTTTCAAGCAACTATTGGAAAACGTGTTATTGACCAAAAGTTTGTTTTACAAGTAAGGAAAATTTCTATTTTTTTATAAACAATATTCAAAAATGTTCATTATCAAAGAAAACAAATAAACGTAAACGAAAACCCAAAACTCCAAAACCGAATATGCTGACATAACACAATAACTTAAATAACAAAGACTAGAATTTTGATAACTACTTTATAAGAAGCTACGGATTTTTGTTTCCTTTTCAAAATTTGTTTATTTAAGTTTAATTAAGTATTGCATATGTATAAAACAATTTGTTTTTTTTTTGTTGTTTTACAGTTATTAGAATTATTTGATTCAGAAGATCCACGAGAGCGAGATTTCCTTAAAACAGTACTGCATCGGATTTACGGAAAATTTCTAGGGTTACGCGCTTTTATACGAAAACAAATAAATAATATATTTTTGCGTTTCATTTACGAGACGGAACATTTCAACGGCGTGGGAGAACTTCTGGAAATTCTTGGAAGGTGAGCCCACATTTGTTAATTATCAAGGATACACCTTTAAAACACCGGTGATTTTATTGTACATAAATTGTTATCATTCCGAACTCAGAGCTATGTTCGAGCTGGAATGAAATTAGTTTGCATTTTATATAGCTTTGAGATAGGACGTCGATAACATATTGTAGATAACATACACATACTTGTACTTCACATCTCCAGTTTAATTTACTAATTGTCTCTTCTTAATTATTTTTTGCAGCATAATTAATGGTTTTGCGCTCCCATTAAAAAGTGAACATAAACAATTTTTGGTTAAAGTTTTATTGCCATTGCACAAAGTGAAATGTTTATCGTTATATCATGCTCAGCTTGCATATTGTATTGTTCAATTTCTCGAAAAGGATGCATCACTGACAGAGCCTGTGGTGCGAGGTTTATTGAAGTTTTGGCCAAAAACATGTTCACAAAAGGAAGTGATGTTCTTAGGTGAAATCGAAGAAATTCTAGATGTCATTGATCCACCACAGTTTGTAAAAATACAGGAGCCACTATTTAGGCAAATAGCCAAGTGTGTTTCAAGCCCTCACTTTCAGGTAATTTCTATTTTTTTTTTTTTTGTAATTAATTGTTACCTTTTTTAATTTTGTTCTTTGTAATTCTTTATTACAGGTCGCAGAGCGAGCCTTATATTTATGGAATAATGAATATGCAATGTCTCTTATAGAAGAGAATAACGCTGTTATAATGCCAATCATGTTTCCTGCTTTATATCGAATTAGTAAAGAACATTGGAATCAAACTATAGTTGCACTTGTGTATAATGTTCTAAAAACATTTATGGAAATGAATTCCAAACTTTTTGACGAGCTGACGGCTAGTTATAAAGCTGAAAGGCAAAAGTAAGTATGTACTATTCATATGTATTGATGTTTGTATATATGGGTCATTCTTTGAGATGGTTTATCTAATTTTATGCAAACCGATTTTACACACAAAGAACTACAATTTTAATAAATTTTAGAAGAGGTTGCATTTATAGGAGTTTTAGTTCAGTTGTTTGCCCGTCTGAACTACCATTATGATGGGTGTTTTTGTTTTTCATCCTCCAATCCCGCACTGCTCCCACCTCTAAGGAACCCATTCAGTTTTCCTAGAGTATATGTATAAAATAAATATCCTACTAATTTTTTCAAAAAATCGATGCGTTCTGTGGTGTACTTGATCGGATTTAAAGTTTATTATTTAAGTAAAATTGTAGTCAGTAAAATAAAAAAATCGTTTATTGACATTTCCGCGCTTGATCTTAATTTAACAAAAAAAAAGTTCTAGTACAAATAGGTAAACTTGAATGGCCCATATGCTTTTGTGTCGAAATTATTATAATCAAGAGGAATATTTTTAAGTCTATTTTCCGTCTAAATGTGGTTTAGTTGCATTGAAATCCCATCGCCTACGTACAATGCATACTATACTGCCCATCTAGTTAAGATTTTCGGAGATATATGTTTTTTATACATGGTTTTAATTTTTGAGAAGTCACCACGAAGAAATTTATTCTCAACTCGCACAAAATTCTTTGCACATTATTGGTGTATTCAGTAACTTATTGGTCTGCTAATGTCAATTAGACAATTACTCGTATATATGTATGCGTGTTATTGCTGCAGGTTTTTTTTTTAGTGAGGAATAGTCTAAGTAACGGTAAAGCAACATAAACAAAATAACCATAGTTTATAAACAAATTGGGTTAATTAATGAAGTTACTTTCACTGTTTATATCTATTATTTTAAAAACCACTGCTGTATAGAAGTAATTCGAGCCCAGTTTTTTAATTTCGTAAGGATCTGAAATTACGTTCTCTTTCAATAAATTGGAATCTTATGTATAATAATTTAACTCCCTAATCATCATATTTGAATACCCGGAATTAGCAATATTCAAGATTAGTTTCAAACGATAGTGCAAAACCCAAGGGGGCTTGAAATTTATGGACAATAATATATTGTTTTACTGCAAATGATTTTAAATTTATCAATGTACTTCGAAATTTCTTGAAAATAACTTAAAATCATCAATGCTGTCCAAATCGACTACTCATATATTAATTACGGGGTAATTTTCTGTTGATTTAAAGATATGTTCGTAATTCGCACTGCATCTTTAAGAATAAATTAAAATCTAAATATTGTATTTTACAACGAAACATCCTTAAACTTGCGATAGAATTAACAATGTTCCTCGATTTACCTTGTTTTACAGAGAGAAGAAAAGAGAAAGAGATCGCGAAGAATTGTGGAAAAAACTGCATGAATTAGAAATAAGCCGTTCTTCGAATAGAGGACTTAATGACTCGTCCTTGAATAATTCAACATCCGGAAATCCACAGCAGTCTGTTAATTCTCAGCTTCATAATAATCAGCATATGCATCAGCAGCAAAATAATACATCAGGGCAAAATATGGTACAACAGCAGTCGAGTTCAACGCTTTCCTCAACAAATACAATTTCTACTGGTGGAAACATCAACACTGGATCCTCGCTACCCAGCCAGCAGGGAATGAACGCAAATTCGGGTGCTGGGGTCGCCATTGCGGCGACTAAGTGATGTACTACTGAGATAATTACCTTGCATTAACAGGCTAATAAAAAATACTATAAACAAATGCAAAATGGATGTAACAAAAGTTGAGTATGAGGACTGTGCGACGAGCGGAGTGCCCAAAACCCTAGCCAGATTTTGGTATCAAGGCGTAATAATAAAGAATATGAACACATGCAAATACATTAATATAAATGAAAATATATATGAAACTCTAGTAATATTACAATGATTATTGCATATAAAACAAAGATAAAAACATACACAAGCAAGTAATACTTTACAAGAAACAAATACGATTATAAGAACGCTCTATTTAAATTATATTAAAGTAAATAGAAGAATGGAAACAATTAGAGAGTAACTAAACAAGAGAAATCCAATCTAATCTAGGACTGCGCCAGAAAGTCAAGCAGATAAATTTCAATGTTAATAATGAATAATTTTCTGTTTTTATATTTAGGGTCTTCTAAGTCAGTGTGAGACTACTTATTTAAAAGATAATTTAATAAAAACATACATATCTTTTCCATTCAGGACATTTTCTTTCCGAATAAGAATAAATCTCATGACGCCCGCTCCTCACATTTCATTGTCTTCTTTTTTCACTAAAAACTATTACAAGTTCATCAATTAAAATGAAATATTTTGACATAAACACTAGTCTCTGTGAATTTGTTTTGGGTTCGTTTTTATTTTTCTTAGTTTTCAGAGATTTAAAAAAAAAGTATGCAACTTTTATTGTAATGTTACTTTAATATTTTGCTATTCATCAGCTTGTTTTTTACACAATTAACAACAAGATCGTTTAATTCCCACGAAATATATCGACTACATATTGATAATTGAATTACAAAGGATAGACAAATATGCTCGAGTAATTTTGTTGCTTTTCATTTATTGCTTGCTATTCGGCCTTTGTTTTAAAGTAGAAAGAATGTTTTCTTCAAAGTACTTCGTATAGAGCATAGTGGATGAAAAATGGATCGTTAGAGATCATTTAATAAAAAAAGTTCTAAAATTTACTGGATTTCTTTTTAATATATCAGAAAAATGTATCATTTTTCTGCAGTTCATTTAATTATTTACCTGTAATTTCCATCAGATCGTTCAAGTATAGTCAAAATGTTCAAATGCAATAAAATATTAGTCCATCCTTTTTTTTTTTTACAAACATTAATTGTATAATATTAGAAATTTTAAATGTTTTTGTTAAACGTACTTGTATAAACGAAAGGATTGGGTTGTGGTGTTGTTCCTCGCGTGCCTGTAGTGGTTCATGCATAATTGAGCCCCTATTATTATTTTACCATAAAATAATAAACCGAAGAGGAACATATCAGTGAGAATTTTTATAATTTTTTAAAGAGGTGGGAGGGGTACTGCTTTTATAGAGTTCAGTCACATACAAAGACAAAATGAACTACTTTACTAAAACTCAGCAATATGTGAGAACTAATACGCAGACTAATACTCGCAGATACTACAGAAAAAATTATTCAATGTGCGAGACGTCGAAAACGCCTATTGTATTTTTATTTCATTAAAATTGTACTCGCCCAATTTTAATTCAATACTTTTGTACTGGGTGAGTTCGAATATTTTTGGGGATTTGTGTTGTTTTTTATGATATTACGGCATTAAAGTCGTTGACGAAACATGATCTATAAACTTTTGACTGAATCTTACAGGTAGATAATACCTTCTAAATTACGTTTTCATTGTTGTAGATTTTGAAAAAGAGCGATGCATTTCTGGGAAAAATTCATTAATAAGTACCTTGTATTGACCTTATGAAGACCCAAACAAATCAAACAAAACGTATTCCAAATTCTAAACAATAATTATAAAAGTAACTACCACACATCTCACAAAAGTCTTAAAACATTATAAATAAAAGATAACTCATGAAGAAAAAAAACGAACTTAACAATAATAATAAACAAAAAAAAAACATTGCTGAACATTGGCGGGAGGACGTAGATTTTTATTAAATATTGTTGGTAAAACTCTGAAAACAGCCCAGAGAGAATAGCGAACCAAACTAATGTACTACAAATACTTCTTTACTTTTGTACAATATCATCAATCTTAAGTTGTAACAGCTCTCAAGCTCTCAAGCAATTTATATCTTTGTAAATTAACAATCTCATTATTTCCAGGAGATACAAGCGGAACAAGTAAATTTTTTGATAAATTTATAGACTGACAGAAAGCATCTTAGCGGTTACATTTCTAAACATTCTGTGTAAGTTGTCTCTACATCATTTACATGCATAAGATTAGGAGTTCATCGTGAAGACACTGTTGTTTATTTTTACGTCATTTAAAACCGTTCTCTTTCGTTACTGCTACTAAACTCGCTAGGTGAGCAAAGTTAGCAGACTTAGAGCTAAACTTAAATTGTAGAAATTAAGGAGTCAGTTTTTGTTTTAGTATTTTTTTTTAGTCCTTCCCTAGTTTGTAGCTCACTTTCGTGTACATTTAAAAAAAGAAACGTGTAACTTGATCAAAACTACAAAAAAGGAAAATACTTATAAAAAAAAAAAAAACTTGCAAGTGATAGAATACTTGTTGTAATTTTAATGATAAGCGATACTTGCATTGTGAAATTGTTGCTGCTGAAGAAAAATTTTAAGGATCGTCCCTATTTCCCTGTCCCATTTGTGTGTAATATTTGTTGACAATTAGAAAGATTAAATAAGACATTATAATGAAAACAAGAGCACAATTATTTTGTAAATTTTCCCTGCCACACAATCTCATTGAATTTCAATGTGTTTATGTAATAAGTGTTTGGACGATTAACTCGTTCAGAATGCCGGAAGGCTTTAAGGCTTCTTTAATTTCCTGTCTCTGGATTTCAGTTGTCATGTAAAAAAAACGGTTAAAATAAAAAAATTAAATAGAAAGATGTTTATATGTGCGAATATTATTAGTTAAAAGCATTTATTTCCGTTATTTAATTTGATTTTCTATGGCTGTTGTACACACGGTCGCTGGGGATGAAAAGGTAAAGAAAAGATCCTTGACTGCCAAATGTTTGCTTTAAGACGTAATTGATTTTAAAGGACAATGAATAACTAGCTTTAATATCCAAATATTAATTTTTTGTGCTCTCTTCTACCGTTGCTAGATATTGAATTGAATGCTACGCCGTAAATTTTTAATCCACTCCACAGAAACACGTCCTTGTTTCCGCTACAAACAAAAAGTTATTTGTCAAAAATAATGTTCATATATAAGTTTTATTTTAAATCTTCGAAATATTTTTTTAAGCCACTTACGCTTATAACGCAATTCGGTTCTGTTTACTCGTTTTCTTAGAGTTGAGTTACAATTGTTTGTAATCATGTAATTCCAAGTTAAATAATTGAAGTTACTATTGGAGATTTTTTTGCCGTAATTAAGCTTTATGAATTGAATAAAGTGACTTAATTTAAGAACTTTAAAAGATGAACAACAATCGATTAATTCAACGTGTGTAGAATGTACGCGTAGCACAATTAGAAGGTCACACAAATCATAGTAACGTGTCAAGCGAATGCATTTCTTGTCGCAGTAGATACAAAAAAAACACTATATTGGTTGTTGACGAAATCCTGCCCATACGTGCAAATTCGATTCAATCAAGTGTTTCCTTTGTAAACCTGCACGTAGATTTTATGGACGAGATGATGCTATTCGAATCGAATTCACCGATATGAGTCCAGTTGGCGAAGTTAACTTGTAAACTCAAATGCAATCTCTGATCATGCCCAAATCTCAAATAAACACGAAATGCTAAACACAAATTTATTTTGGATCGCTACAATTTTTCTTTTATAGTTTATTAAGTGTAATTCAACTATAATAAATGATACGACCCGATACAATTGAATTCGCCGATATTTATTTTTGTGTGCTTTTTTCAAGTAAGAAAACTTATCGAACGAAAAGCCAAGGCACAAGGTTATCCCGATCGAGTTCACCAAAATTAGTATTGTTTAACTACTCGACTGCTTCTATGTTCTAAACAAAACAAAAGTTTGTAATAAAAAGTAAAAATGTACAGATTTGGCAGGATTTTTGTTTCCTTAATTTCCAATCTACTAGAGGTTATTTGAAATGAAAACAAACTCAATATTAGAAATTAAAAAAATTAATTAACTTATTCACATAATAAGTGAGTGTTCAATAACTTTATTTATGTCGCAGAGATTAAAATTTAAAATCACAACTAATGGGCTCCCTTGATAATTTAAAATGTTAATTTGCAGGTCATATTCATAAAGTAATTTTCTGCAATCGGCTATTTAATTCAATATTTTTTGTAAGCTGGGTTTAAAAGTCTTGTGAATTAACGATTCAATACTTCAAATATATTTACGTTGAATTATTCATTAGCGGCGTACAAACACGTTCTTGAAGATATCCTAAATTAAAAGGTAGTTAGGAATCTTTCATATCTCAATTTAAAAATAATTTGATTTCATAAAAATAACGAACACGCGTTCAGTTACTTTAAATATTCATTTGTAATATTGCAGCAAATAAAATAAGTTCCATTTTCGAGTTTTATAGCTGAATTACATCGCATGGATCAGTAGTAATTCAGCTTTCTTGTGACCCAGTTTATAATTATTGCAATAATGAACATATGCCCAGTAATTTTTAACGAAAATATAATTCTTGGATAATCTCAAATTAAAACAATATCATATGATTAAAAATACCATCCCAGATCTCAGTGTTTACATCTTTCAATTTAGGCTAGTAAGAATTTATTTTGCATATCGCTTGCAGTTTATAACTCTTCTTTTAAAAGCAAAGGCATAAATAGTGAAAATTAAAAAATAAAACGGTACATATATAATCCATTTGAATAAATTTCGCCCAGATTAATTTTATCTTAAATAAATTGAGGCGAAATTTATTAACAGAAAATTATAGTTAACAATAACGCTGCAAAATGAATTAAATACAGTCAGTTCTGTGTCGTCTAATTAGATTTATCGGCAAATAAATAATTCCACGTAATGAAATGTGATATCCTTTTTCGCACGTATTATTGCCACAGTTAAAGGTATTTTCTCTAACATACTTTGCTTTGCTCTGATCAATAAAGTCAGTGAAAAAGTCACTGAAAATGTATTCTGTGTATTCTGAAACGGAAAACAGAATTAACGACAATTATTGCGTTAAAATACATATCTGTTTCCGTCGTACACAACTGTCTGATGCATGTGTGTTGTTTTTATTAAATAAAAAGTGAGCACAGATTCTCTTCACAGCATGATATTGAAGATTAAAAAATGAAAATAATGGAGAATTAAGAAGAACACAAAACACTGTTAGTAGGTTAAAATCGAGAAGAACAACTGCAAAAAAAGTGATCTATTTTTCAGTGGATAAACAATTAATATATTTTTAGCTTTGTATATTACTTGAATATTGTTATGTTTGGAAACTAAAATCGTAGGAAAAATGTAATGTAAAAAGATCTATGAAGCATTTTTTCGTTGTAAGATAATTAAGCTCTAAGCCAAACCAGACGGGGTCTTTTTCTTAAAAATACACAAAAAATATATACTTATATATACAAAAAAAAAATCGAAAATATGAAAAAGAAAATTGACTAATTCACTAAAGCTTACGATAGTGTAATTGTTGCTATAAATGATAACAATAATTATAAGAAGAAAGTAAACATTATAAACAAATTTAGAGATACATACCAAAATTACTAAATGATAGGATTAATATTTAGTAACATTACCTTTATTACAGATTAGCAAAGTATGTCAACAAATTGATAAGGTTTATATAAAAGTTCTGAGAAAAACATACAAAAATTATTAGTTGAGGCGAATGCGTTAAACTAATATAACACCTGGTCAAGATTATTGCAGAAATGAAGATGGCGTAAAAAGTAATAAGATAATAAGGAAGAGAAAAAAAAACAAATATATAATATTATGTATATGTTGTTGTAGATTTACGATATATTCAAAAATAAGGTGAAATATGAAGATACAAACTAAAATTAAACTAAATTATCATCTTATTTATCACATTTATTATCCTTTACAAAGTGATCCGTTTTGTCATTATTATAATAAAGAAATGCATTCATTATCATTTGTTTGTATAATAATATAAAGAAACTTAACATAAAAAAATTTACTTCGTGCCTTTTAATTGTGCTCCTACTTTTCCTAGACTTTCAGATTCCACGTAGTGTTTTTACTTGTTGCATAGATATTCAAATTTAGACAAAGAACGTAAGATACAGAGATGAAAAAAAAATAAAACATGCGAACTCGTTTAATTAATAGATTGCACTACTATTTAAAAAAACAATTTTTAATCGGAGAATCTAACTCGATGAAGTTAAAATAGGATCGTAAAATTGGACGAGAAGAAACTGCTTTACATATTTTATACTGCTTTACGTAAAATATACAGAAAACAAATTATTTTCGAAATCAAACAAAAACGTTTCATTCAGTAGAGTAACCATTGACTTTGATAAAACGTTGATATTTGCTAAAGTTAAAAATTACTGATTATAAAGAATATAGAACATAGCGTTTAATAAGAAATATTTTTATTAATAATATACCTTTGTGTTATCTCTCAAAAAACTGAAAAAAGATTACACAGAATTTATGGATATGGATCGTTCAGAAATACTTTTTAAATAATGAAACCCAAAAGCGAAACAGAAACAATAAAAACCGAATCCTTTTATTAATTTACAAATTTAGATTTTTAATTGATAGAGTTGCAATTTCGTACATGTATTTTTTAAATTTGTTTTTGAGTAAATCATAAATTATTTTGTAACAAAATTTATCACATCCATAGATTTAAAAAATAATAATAATGTTTCATAAGGTTAAACAATAAAGGTGTAAATTAGAAGTGCTCATTTGTGGTGTCAACAGGTTGCAGACTTCGAAACCACTCCAAGCTGTATTCGTAGCCCAAAAATGTAGCCGCATTTACGGGCATAGCTCGTACAACAAGCATCCAGCTACCTCTAAACAAACTCTTCCATCCATATCTCTGGACAAAATAATAAAATTATAAATTTAACGTTTTCATTTTAGTCCTGTAAATATTATTATCGGACTATACTATAAATAGAGAATACTACTAAATGGACAAGATAGCTATGTATTGAATAAGGAGTTTTTGAGCGCTAAGTTATATTTTATTTAGTTTACTGTAATGTTTTAATATTTGTAATAATATCGACTGATTTGTAACCTTACCTAAACATTTATTTTTTTGTGGTATTTCAAAAGTGGTAAAAATACGGTCTTTCGCATTTTGTAGTTATTTTTTTCTAAAATAAAGGAGCTGTTTAAGCCTTCTTATTTGATACAAATGTGTTAAGAACATTGATATTTTCCTATTTATAGTGTTCAATTGTTTATTTAAATAATGTAGTGATTATATTTAAAATTGATAGAATGAATGCAATTGGTTTGTAAGAACTGTGACTAGAGGAAGAAGGATAAGTTTAAATTAACAATTTGTGTATTTATGTATACCAAAATAAAGCTCTAGGACATTTTCCATTACTTTTACCTTCACATTAACTTGCATACAGTGTCTTATGCTCTTGTAGTGAGCATTTTCCTCAGCCTGCATGATCGTCTTCACGACATCGAATGGAATAACCAACACCCAGGACATCACCCCAGCTAGAGCTCCTGCCAGGGTGGTGATGACCACCTCCAGATTGGTCATGCGGTCGGCGCTGGTGCATCGACGTCTGTCCTTGACGATCTGCATTTCGTCGAAGACCTTCAAAGTGTACTGGTAAGCGAGCATGTAAATTCCATAGGGGAGCACATCCCTAAATATAATAATTTCTTAGTTCGTAACGATGTTTGAGAAAGAGATTTTACGATCTTGCCTGCACATCATCGGTAGCAGTCCTCGGTAAAGTCCAGAGATACCCTTGTTTCGGACGATTTCCCTCATGCATTTGAAGGGTGTCTTTCTTTGCCCCATGACGTAGGAATTGTAGTCTGCAGTACAAGATCATTTAAGTTCTCAGGATGTGTTCAGGGTCTATTCGTATTGTGAAAAATGAAGATGATCAAGGTGATCTGCGTTTTCTGGGGCTTAGGTTAACGCTGAACGAAAAGAAAAACATAAGATACTTACAATGATGCGTCTGTAGTCGGACTTTGATCAACTCAATGGGGCACGCTAAGAAAGTTTGAACAAATCCGGCGATAGAGCCAGCCACGAATATGTTTTCAAATTCAAGCTGTTCACGTTGGTAATCACTGTGGCATACCTTTTGTAATTGTCGCAAATGGTTTCCGTAGACTCCAAAAAGTATAGAATTAATAGCCCCGGCGGTAACAAACGGAAAAAACATGCCGCGATAAAAGCCATTTAGCTAAAATATTTAAATAATTTTGTGATTGTAAATTCTAGAATATGTGATATAATATGTGGATTCAACGAAATTTTTTACTTTACCCCATTGTTTCGCTGATATATCTGCTTAGAGGCACTGCATATATTAAGGTTGGATGCCTGCTGCCATGTCTTGATCGTATCCAAAGGATGTCCAACGAAAACTCCTAGACCACCTAGAAATCGAGAATAAGATTTATTTTTTGAATGATCAATTTATTGCGTCATATTCTTCAAACCATTGAAGTCAGTTGTTAAAGTAATAATATTTACTAACCACCAATGCATCCAGCGATGAAGTCGTCATACAACCACTTCATGACCCGGGGAGCGGAGAGATATTCTTATTGTTGGGAAAACCACATGCAGCCCGCCAGAGCGATGGAGCCACGCAAAAATCACTGCTCCGCCACTTCCTTGCGACGGTCTTACGAAACAAATTTAAATGGTCGTCTCGCTGATGTCGAAATTCATTTGCGATTTTTTACACTGCTCAGCTGGTCGAGGCCCACAAACAAATGTGCTATAATTAGCTAGCCTAAAACATCACCTTCGCGAGACAGCGCTAATTCACGCGAGTGCTGCTCTTGACTTTCCCAGGGAAGACCAGTGTTTTCACAGATTTTGGTATCCACCTAAATATAAAATAATTGAAATCTGAATATTAATACGAATTTACTACTATATTCATAATAACGACATTTATGTTTAAATATTTATTAAACCAACTAATTAATTATTATATTATTATTATTTTTTTAATCACAGTACAATATGCAGCTTGTCCAAATAGAATGTATATTGTATATAATAAAAATTTATATAAGATTTAGAAAGCATTGAATCCTTTTAAAATTGGTCATTCTAATAAAAACTTATTATTATTACAATTTTATTTAGTCCCAATGTGATAAAATTTACATCCAAGAAAATTCAAGATGGAGCAATGAGTAAATGTTAATATTAATTATAAATTTAAATGAAGCACATTGTTCTTATGTATGTACACTCTTCTAAAGTGTAAAATTTATTATTATAAACAAATTTCAGAGATCTCTGCTAGGCCACTATTTTTTCTTTAGTACATAGATATATATATATATAATATATGCATTCCCACATTTTATTTATTTCATTAAATTTTTTACCTTTTTTAGCTGAATACGCTCGGCACCGATAATCAGATCTAATTTGTTGAATGCTAATTAAGAATTGTTTATATAACTTGGCGCCACTATCCTAACAATCCTAGTAATATTATAAAATTACAGTGCCTCTTCCTTTGGTTTTTTAACATATTAGGCTGCTCTACTATTTCTAAGCTGCCGCTGACAGCCAGGAAAGAGTCCCGGGTCCAGATTCGGCTCAACTGCTGCCCGTGAGGATCCCACGGGGAGTCCCAGTCACAGTCCGTTTGTTTAAATCTTACGCGGCGGTCACTCGCTGGTTGTTTTTCACACTGATCCTGTTCCTGGATTTATTTTTCCCGGTTCTTCTACACCTGGCGCCTTCGCATGTCCGAATCTTAATAACTTAATGGTCAAAGTTTTACCTGTACTATTGTATAATTAAAGAATTAAGGTGTAGGTTACCTTAGCAGATCAACAAACTTTATTTTTGGTTTTATTTCACAACATTTCAAGGTAATTTTAGTTTTTTGAATTTTTCTTTGTACATAGTTCTATCGTTCTATGAACCGTTTGAAAAATAACAATTTTTCACCGTAATTTTTTAGAAAATTGTAGGGTGTATCACATATTTTGAAAAAAAAAATTTGTTTAATTTCAACAGTTTAAGAAACACTGTTAGGCAGCTGCTTTATGTAGAAATTGTGCTTTTGAATGGCATGAGCTTTCGTTGAGATTTTTATTGCATAAAAGCTCAAAAGGAATTTTGCAAACCGATTCTGCTGAATTTTTGGGACAAGAAGAAGGATTCCTCAGTTGACATGGACATTCCTCGGGTGAATTGCGCATAAAAATAAACAAACACATTCAGTGCAAATATGCACTATTTTTAAAATTACCAGAGTCGGAGAAAATGTAAAGTATATCTAATGATTTAAGAAAGTTTATTCCGGTTACGTGGATAGCAAATTGCAACGACTTTTCGGAGATATCCTCTTTTCCTTTTTAGAATTTTGTTTTTATATTATCCTAATTTTTGAAAAGAATCAATAGTGCAGCACTGCCGCAACCTTATTTATAGGGTTTTAATGAGGTTGCGCGCCCTGAGGACCTCCGCTAACATCCCCCGAGTAGCCCTGAGTGCCCCAGAGCTAGTCGGTAGCCCAGCTGATTTTTGTTTACGTTTCAGGCGGCCCCTGGAGGCTCCTCCGGCCTTCGCTTGAAATGAGCCCCCTGCCGAACAAGTAGAGAATTTTACTGAGCGATGACGACACATACCAGGCCAAATCTGAAGAACCTTAACCCGGTTTTCCACAAGCGAGGCAAGTCGGAGGACGACAAACTGATGACACCGGCCCTAATTAAGCAAGTGCGGAAGTCGGGCGTGCTGAATCTGGCTGGGAGGGGCTTGGCCACAGGTGAGAGGTTCTTGAATGCATCGCTTAACTACCTTTAAAATAAATCAAATTTCTTTCATTTTAATTCATGGTATTTGAAAGATTACTGCTTCAGTAGCTTCGCATAATTTCATTTAATCAGAGGGTGTGGCTTACTATTCATTAAGTAGTTTCTAGCGAATTTAACAAGCTATAACTAGTTGAAGGTTACAATTATATCTAGTTTAATTTTAACAGACAGATTTTGGTTCGCATTTCAATCTAACGAAGATACGGTGTTCGTTTCCGTTCGGCAATATTTTATTTCATGCGCACGTAACTCAACTATCGAAGTGCTCAAGTTTAAATGAGATCACAGGCCAGAGTTCTCTTCTTAGAACAGAAAGCACACGGCATCAGTCAATCCAGTGTAATTGATATTTTCAAAGAGTGGAGTTTTGCGGTGAAATATCAGTTAATTTAAGTTTATTTGAAGAGTTAATTTAAATTTAAAAAAAAATAATTTAACGATAACATAATATTTTACGCTTTTCCCATGTGCACTTGAAACGAAACAGAATTGACAAACGTTGCATTTGCACATAAATTTAAATATAAAATTTTTGAGAAGTAAGTAAGAATTTTATGAAGCAAGATAAGAAATAAGGTTTAAAATATTGAGTATTGTGATTATCTTTGTAGATTTTTTTAAACACAAACTGCTGTTACATAGGATCACAATATTACTTTCATTAAACATTAAAATGCATACATTTTAGGGATTTATTCAAAAAGCAGAGTTTTTGATTTATAATCGCCATAATTTCTAAACTATTCAATCTGTTTTAATCTCCTCAGGGATATTGCAACAAAAATAAATTTTAATTATATGCCTGAAAAATAAAAAATTTAAATCGTTCACCAATAAAAAAAAATCGTAGTAAGATAATGCGGACAATATTTTATTCTATTTCAGTTTTTAATTGAAAAATGTAAATATGCGTACGATAAATGAAATATAAGATATTGGGAAAATATGGATCTTCGGATGTGCAGAATTGATTAATAAGATTTGCAGATAAGAAACACTGTATATAGAATCATGTAAAATATTAGTCATATTATCACCGTATAAATTCATTTTAAAAGTATGAAGAGAAGATTTATAGAGCTTAATTTTTTTTCATACTTCTCTATTGTTAGTAAAACGAGTGTAATTTAAAAATTCGCAGTTCAATTTTACTTTTAGATTGAGACCAATTTTACTTCAATTTCAAAAGATTGGACATAGTGGGGTAATATGTGCAGAGCAGGTATGCCCAACATCTGTTGTTTTCCGGCAAAATTTTTATTACTTCATTTATCCTTAGCAAATTTGTTTGCGAATCATGCCAAGCATGCAATCAATGTAACAATTTCACGGCTCGTTAGGCATCTGGCTAGAGATCCAATATATTCATTTTTCATAAATCAATCACAGTTCAGTTTTTCTGTGATTTCTGGCGGACTGGTTAGATCTCAAACGCATTTAGTGCCTCAAGTGTGTTTCTGTGTCGTTTATTGCAATTCTCGATGAGTCCACGCAAAGTAAAAAGAAAGTACTGTCGCATTTATGGTGAGATAAAAATATTTAGGGGGAAAATATTATTAATGCTCTATGAGGATTATGTTCGATGTTAATTAAATTATACGATTTTTGTTTAGTGCCTGATAAAGTGTGGAAGCTTAATGAAGCTGAAAAAGAGGTGGAAGTCAGTTTAGATTTGACCAGCACAAAAGAGGAGGAGGCTTGGTGGAACCGGAAGCCGTTAAGTAACCTTGACCTAAGCTCAAACACGCTCACAGCAATTCCTAGTGATATAAGTAACCTTTATGATCTGACCGTCTTAGACGTGAGACTGCTCCGGTTCAATCAACTTGTTCTCGTAATAAAGAAACCCATTTCAGCTTCACGATAACGCTCTAACATCTATCCCTAAAGAAATTGGGCTGCTAGAGAAGTTACTTAGAGTTAATTTAAGTCGAAACAAACTAACTCAACTACCAGAGGAGTTCTTCAGACTTCGCGAGCTGAAGTATCTCAATTTGTCGCATAATGTATTAGACGATATTAATCCCGACGTAAGCGATTTTTACATGCTTGAGGTGTTGGTAAGTGCGGGAATGAATATTTTATTTCTTGCGTATTAACAAATATCTTTTGACTGCGCTTCCCTACAAGGACCTATCAAATAATCAATTAACAACTCTCCCCTGCGGTATTGGATTCCTGGTTCGATTAACACAACTACTCTGTGCCTTCAACAAAATTAAACAACTCCCCGAAGACCTCGTTAACATGCGTTGTAAGTGTTGTCAGTTTGGATCTAGTAGACCTTTGTCTTTCCTCAATCTCTAATCACCCTACAAAAGCCCTGCAGAAATTGGACCTTATGAATAATGAGCTGAGAGCCCTGCCTAGTCCGATGGGTGGTCTTCGGAAGCTTGAATGCGTCTACGCCCAGCACAATGATATTGCCGAGTTGCCTGAATTCGAGGGCTGCGAATCCTTGAAGGAAATTCACATTTCCAACAATTTCATTACGGTAAGCTGTAACATCATTATTTTATTTTGGAAAAGATTCCCCATTGAGGTCCTCTTTTGTAAACTTATTGAAGGCTTCCTTCAATATTCGGCAGTAAAATAGATGGGTTGGTCAAATTTCTAGAAAACATTTTATTAATATTGTGAGACTAAGAGTATTTTCTGCAACGTCCAAATAAAGTGCCTTATTATTTTATTATGAAATAAGTTTCAAATAGTTTATTTGGCACTTTATTTGGACATTGTGAAATAGATCCTAAGATCAAGTAATAAATAGAGCTTAAATTTAACTCAAAGAAAAGATTTAAAATAAATAAAAAAATAAAAAATAAAGAAACACTAAGCTGAATTATCAGAATAGTGTTTGAGTAATATAATTAAAATTAGTATAATACAATAGGTAAATAAAATTAATATTATTAATTTATTAATTGGAAAACACAATAATTAGACGATAAATCGGTTAAAGGAAGTTTTCGGAAAAGTTGATTCTGAAAAGTGTTGTTGATTTTTTTGTCAAAATGCACCTTGATGGGAATATTTTCGAAGATACCTGATTTTATTCGCTTGATGTTACTTGTTTTTTTTTTCGCGTGAAGTCAAAGCAAGCATTTTTTTTTTCAGGAAATTCCGAATGATTTTTGCGAGCATTTGCCTCAGCTTAAAATTTTAGATTTACGCGATAATAAAATTGAAAAGCTACCGGATGAAATTTCTATGCTACAGAGCTTAATCCGCTTGGATTTGTCGAATAATTCCATCGACAGTTTGCCAAATTCGCTTGCAACCCTTGCGCATTTAGTGAGTCTCCAGTTAGACGGAAATCCGATTCGGTCGATTCGACGGGACGTTATTCAGTGCGGCACCACCAGGATTCTGAAAACCCTTCGAGATCGAGCCGAAATGGATGCGAGACGCGTGAGTAGAGCCCCTGCGTCTATAGGTGATGAAAATGAAGTTTTCCCGGACAGGTAAATCGATTTGTCCTATGAAGTTGCACCTTGGCTAGTCCTTTTTCGGCTTTTGTTAGGTACAAGATGAGGCTGAACAGGTCTCTTACAGTTAATATGAAGAACTTGGTATGTGTACCAGATGAAGTGTTTCTTAAGGCCAAGGAGGAGAATATTTGCGTTGTCGATATGTCCAAGAATCGGTTCACAACTCTTCCCGCAGGGTATGTCCATTTTAAATATATTCTCTTGCCTGTTTGGGGTCATATTATGACTCGATAATATTCAAATATTGCAACTCAATAAGTTTACTTAACATTATTTTACTAACTAAACAAAATGGAGAATTCGATTACAAATCATATAATTCCAAGTGATTAAAAAATCAGATTTTCTTAGTTTAAAATTTTAAAATACTTAGAGTATTATGCTTTGTAATTATCCTATCTTTCTAATTGCATTATGTTTTTTTCTTATTTTGTTGTGCTTAATAAATAAATAAATAAATATGGTTATTAAAAGAAATTCGCGAATCAATTAACACCAATACAAATAGAATTCATATTAAATCTTTTTTTCTTCAATTTAGCATGACCCATCTGAAGGATCATATTTCAGAAATTGTGTTCTCACAAAACTTGATTAAATCAGTACCAAGTTTCATATCGCAGTTCAATAGAATATGGCGAATTGATCTTTCAAAGAATTTACTAAGTGATTTGCCAGAGGAAATTAGCCTTTTGAACACACTTCGCGAATTGAACATTTCAAACAATAAATTTAAGGCAATCCCAAAAAGTGTTTACGGCGTGGAAGGTTTGGAGGTGCTTTTAGCTAGAGATAACCAAATTGTTTCAATTGATGCATCACCGCAAGGACTTGGAGCTTTAAATCGACTGGCCACGGTTGATTTATCAAACAATGATATTGACCATATTCCTCCTGTCCTTGGACGACTGACAAATATTACGTAAGTTTCCCATTCTATTTGATTTTATTTCATTTACTGGCAAAACGAAGAAATATTAAAACTAAAATTTATATTATGATTACTATCATTACTTCTACTCTTACTTATTCTGGTAAGTTTTAATTAGCGTGAGATAAAAGTAGGCAGAATTTTGTAAAATATCAAATCACCAAAAAGAATAATTGTAAATATGAAAAAACCACAAACAATTAGAATTGAATAAAGTTGTGACTTTGTAACCTAGAACTGCTTTTAGTACCTCAGACGTGGCTTAAGGACATTCAAAATAATTTATGTCTGTATTTCTTGCAGTTCTCTTGAATTAATTGGGAACAAATTCCGCCAGCCAAGACATCAAATTTTGGAAAAAGGAACGGAAGCGCTGATGTCATACCTGAGAGATCGCATTCCTGCTTGAACTGAAAGCAGATTTAGGATTCGATATTTATTTTTGTTAAAAATTTGTGTTTTTATTTTGTTGATTATTGTTTTAAAGTGAAAAATTTATAGTTCACAAATCTAATCGCAGCGTTAAACTGTCTTAGGCTATAATTTGATTTCAATGTATAATCATTGTGAGCGATAACCTGAAAATTTTCAAGCATTAAATAACAATGTTTGCACCTTTCGATGCCATAAAAATTATTGTTATCAATCTTTTTTTAAAAGCAAAATATATATATATATATATATTTTTTTTTTCATTAAACCTGTCTTTTATTGAATATGTCCTAGATTACTTTTATAGTAATTATTAATAGTATTAATTTATTAGTAAACGCAATGCAAAATGGAAAATATGTGATTATTTTGGTTAAAAATAAAAAAAACAATTTTATCAATTTCCGTTTCATCATTTATATGCAATTTTACGCTTCTTCGATCGCTACCATAATTTTTGATTCGGTATCGCTGGCGCCATAGACGGCTTCTTTCCCGGAATATTTGGTAATCGGATACTGATGTAAGGCTTCTTATTTCTTATAAAATATCAATTTCGAATTACTGAAGAGGGGAGCAAAGGTAAGTAAATAATAAACTGAAACGTTGCTGTGCATCAAAATAAATCGATTCTCTTCTACTCCACCCTCCTGAAAGGACGAGACCTTAATTTCTATTATTAGTTACGGTGTTGGGTATTGATTTCTCAAAGTGGACTTCCAACCGACTTTCACCTGAGCTTGAAATTAATCTGAGCTCTCGTGCCACGTCGGAATTTAAACTAAGCTCAACAAGTTCTGCATAATGTTTGCATCCCCGGCCAAATTAGCCCCATTATGCCGTCTTCCTGGTTGGGAGTCATTACTCAAGACAATTGCAATTTAAGCAGAAGTCAATATGTCCCGGAAGAGGCTTAAATTGATAAGTGACCGCGACCACTTGATTGTCGCAAATAATTCGAGAGTACCAGTCACATCCCCAGAGCGTCGGGGCTCTCCTGACCACGACGACATTGATCACCCCGCGCAACCCTGGCTTGGTAAAGTGGGTCCAAGGTCAGGCCTTGTCCTCGTTCGAACGTCGCCGGGGGAGGAAAGTCCGGAGGTGCGTGGGAGTCCCATTAATTTCAGTGCCACTGGAAGGAAACCTTTCAAGTCGCCGTCTCGAGTTCCAAGTACCTGTTGAACCCCTGTGGATTTGACGACTGACCAAACACTTTTAGTTGTTCTCAAATCTTCGTTGTGGCCAGTGAGGGTAAACTGGATAAAAGAATCGTTCAAATTAAGCTATCTCTTCAGTGGACTTCTCTGGGAATGGAGAATTCGGTTCGAGGATTTTTGCGAGATTTATTTGCGGTGTGTTCTTTCATAATCGAATTTAAGGAAAAATAACAATATACGTAAACTGATCAAAATGTCCAATATTTCTCGAAAAATTTATGTTTTTGTAATCCTAGTAGAAGTGTTTTTCAGAGTTTAATAATAAAGAACCATATTTCAAATGTTTATATAGTGATCGTAAAACAATATGTTCTTATTCCTTGTTAGTTATATTTTAAAAATTACCCAACGCGATGGTATACGATCGAAAAATAATAAATTTTTTTTAAATATATCGAAAATCACTAAAAACACATATTATAATTATATTTACTTATGCATTTCGTATTTTAAACATTTGTTTTTATGGTTCTAATACATATATAATATTTTTGATAATTCACAGCACGAGCTTATAAACAATAATTTAATTTTTCGATTTCATTGTGATGGTTTATCACTCTTTGAGAAAACTAACTGAAATAGCTTGAACTTAACTTTCGCATTTTACTAAATTTGCTTAAAAAATTAAATTTAGTATGCATTTATTAATAGTAACGTCAGAAGGGATTACAAAACCGCAAAACATCTGGTTTCAGAAGACGAAGATCGCTTAAGTTCCACGAAAAAAATTCAATTGCTAGGCGAAGTTAAATGAATTAGCGAAAGTAACAAAAGATCTTTGCTGCTAACAGACTTTTTTGAAGATAGATGCTCGTATTTGCGTCACTGGTGTTACTAATTATTGAAGTATCTTTGTTTGCAAACTTAATCGTTTCATTCATTTGTTTGTTTGAACAGGTTTCCAAAAAGATTTTGAAGTGAAATATAAGAAATCTTTATTTTTATAGTATAAATTATTGCAGTAGTATTTAAGAAGTAGTTTATGTCATAAGAGCATTATAAGTAAATTAATATGAAAAGTAACGTGTTTTTCAGTTATATTAAATGTAATTATAGGTAAAATTTGATCATGACGCACATGATCCTCAAAGTTTTCGCATCAACGGTGATGGCAAATGCTATCCAAATTGCGATTCAAGTGTTTGGTTAAGATCATGCCAAGAGGAAATAATTAAGCCAATAAACGGTGTGGTCAAAGGTATGCATTGAACAAAATACGTATATTGCATTTCCTGATGCTTGAGTTTTCTTATTCGACAAAAATTTGGAAAGGCACAATTCCCGCGTGGATCGATGGCAGCCTCCTCAGAAATGGACCTGGAAACCTAAAGGTGGGCGATATGCAATTTCAGCATCTATTCGATAGTTCGGCTTTAGTGCACAGGTTTGGTATTAAAAATGGGACAGTGACTTATCAATGTAGATTTGTTCAAACTGAAACTTACAAGAGAAACATGGCCGCACAAAGAATAGTTATGACTGAATTCGGTACTTCTGCGGTACCTGATCCCTGCCAATCGATTTTCCAGCGGTAAGTTCCTATTTTTATGATTAATTTGTTTAGTTTATTCTTAAAAACCAAAGTATCAACATTTTCATTAGTGGCTCTGGCTCTGTTCCATCCACATATGTAAAAACGAACAATATAATAATTTAAAAGTATACCAATTTTTTAGGCCAAGAATGCCTCTTAATGATAAACCATTTCTTTATTTAAATAGCGTAGCTTCAGTGTTTAAACCAGGATTATCCAATTCGGATAACTCTATGATTTCTGTGTATCCTTTTGGAGACGAGTACTACACATTCACTGAGAGTCCGGTAATTCACAGGTAAAGCCAGAACAAAATTATATGTGTGTTGCAAAATTTTATATATGTACGTATGGTATATTTGGTTTGTAACATAATTATTTATAGCTTTTAAAAATTTCTATTGATTAATAAATTTGAAACAGATGTAATACGCATTATATGTAACATTTTTCTCGTAAATTAAAATTAGGATAAATTAGAAAGTGCATGCTGGTCTTAGAATTCGAAACACTCAAGTTAAATACTCAAACTTTAACATGGAATCAAAGTGAAAAGTTTTAAAAATTTTCAATTTTCATTATGGTGTACTTATGGCTAGTTATTATTTTTTTTTTTTTTGTAGAATAAACCCCGAAACTTTAGCGACAGAAGGTAGAGTGATTGTATCCGATTTTGTTGGTATTATCAACCACACTTCACATCCCCACGTGATGTCGGACGGAACGGTCTACAACTTGGGCATGTCGGCTACAAAATTAGGACCCGCATACAACATAATTTGTTTTCCGCGAGGAGAACACATGTTTGAAGAGGCTCACCTGGTGGGAGTGGTTCCTTGCAGATGGAAATTGCATCCTGGGTACATGCACACTTTTGGTAAGTTGAGTGACTCCGCAGAATGACCAAAAACCATAACTGGGTACACCTTGTTCCAGGGATCACCGAAAATTACTTTGTAATCGTGGAGCAGCCGCTGAGCGTCTCCATCAAGCAATATCTGAAGGCGCAGATAACAAACGAAAAGTTGGCGTCCAGCCTCAAGTGGTTCGACAACAAGTCCACTTTAATCCACTTGATGGACCGCGGAACGGGTAAGGTGAGACACACCTTCCGGGCGGAGGGATTTTTCTACCTGCACATAATTAATCAGTACGAGGAGGATAATCACGTAGTGGTCGACATATGCTGCTACAAGGACCCGTCCATGATAAATTGCATGTACATCGAGAGCATGATGAATATGCAGAATAACGCGAGCTACGCGGAAATGTTTCGCGGGCGGCCCCTGCGATTCGTCCTCCCACTAAAGATCGATACACCCCCCGAGCAAAGGGTGCTAATTAAATCATTCTCATTTACAAGTATTTTTCCAACCCCCTTTCAATCAAAGCACCTCGTAAAGCATTCTCAGTCGGAGTACCAAGATTTATCGAATTCGCATCGCCACAGCCCCGAGATAAAAACGAATTTGGTTGCGCTGCACGGATCCCACGCGAAAGCATTCGAAATGCACGACGGGGGCGTCGCGGTGCAACCGGAGCTGCTTTGCGACATGGGTTGCGAAACGCCGCGCATTAATTACGAAAATTATGTGGGTATGTTTGCTGGATTTAATTAACTTAACACTGTCGCTGGGGCTCAAAATCGTTTGGTGATTTAATTACAGGCAGGAAGTACAGGTTTTTTTATGCTATCAGTTCTGATGTCGATGCGGAAAATCCTGGAACGGTTCGTGTAACAACATTTGCTTGCAAAAAGCGTGATAAAGAACGAGGATTTATTTGTAAATCACATTTGAAACCTTTCAATGGTACTCAAAGCAAATATTATATAAAAAGTTGTTCATTCTCTCAAATTTAATTATGTAAAATTCCATCAAAACTTTCAGCGCTGAAAATATCAAATTCGGATATCGTAAAATTCGTATTAAATTCATAGGCATTTAATCTGTCTAGCGTAGAAAGTTAAAATATTATCCAAAATTTTCTTTTCAATTGCTTAAGCAATGGAACAAATATTCGGGAAAATTTTTATTTTGATGTTCTATTTATAATGATAATCTATTTTTACCATTACCTTTCAAACTATCAATTTTCTGAGAAAAATAGTGATAACAAAACTAAGTACCAAATTCTCTCACAAAAGACGTTTTCTACTTGATTTTTTGAAAGTTTTCAAACTCTTTTCTCAAAAAGAAAAACAAAACGATTTTAGATGTGTATTTTCCAAGATTTCATTAGAACAATTAAATAGATGTCTCTACAAAAACTCAAAACACTTAATGACACTTTTTTAAAACTCGAAATGTTCACTATTGTTTTTTTGATATTCTTAAAGTGTTTGATGATTATTTAAAATTTTTATTTGTACCTCGTTCTGAATCACTATTTAAATATACCATATATAAAACAATTTATTAATACTTAATTAATCCGAAGCACAGCTAATAAAAGTTGACACTGTCATGAAATCAAAGTTAACGTGGTGTGAAACCAACTGCTACCCCAGCGAGCCTGTATTTGTGCCTTCCCCGGACTCAAAGGTAAATGATTCAATACTGAGAAAATCTATTAAATTGCATCTTAATTTAAAAATTTGTTTACCTCTAGTCCGAGGATGATGGCATTGTTCTATCAGCTATGGTGTGGGGAAACTTCGAGGAAAATAAAGTTGGACTTTTAGTTTTGTGTGCAAAAACTTGGAAGGAGATTGGACGATGCGAATTCAAAACACCAGGGCCAGTACCAAAATGCCTTCATGGTTGGTTTGCACCTAATAAAAATACTAGGGGTAAAAAACCTTGATGATTAAGGGTGATTTCTTTCAACAAAGAAATTATGTCAGTTAGCTATGCTTTATTTCAATGTACAATAGTCAAATAAATAATTAATCGTATAAATAAATGTTCTACTGATTTTAGTCAGTTTCAAATCATCATTATTAAAAAACTGGTAATCAGATCCGAGGCCTCTAAAATAATATTTACGCTTGCGCTGTAACATGGGTTATAATTTTTATTTCTTCTAAATAAGGAAAAGTAAAATATCGTTTAATCTGAGAATCCGAAAAAGTCGTTAAGTTTAAATTAGCAAGTCATTCAGTTGGGCATTGATAGCAATTGAAAAAAATGTGCAGATCTATTTCTAATAAATTAGCAGATTGTCTTTAAGAAAAGCGAACCTTAATAGCTCGCAGATGAAATTCCGCGAGTGGCCCATTTATATCTGCACCTGATGCAAGCCTGCAGAGCATATTGAAAATGTCAATGTTTACACATCTTTTCCATAACGACCATCTGAGCCTATGCAAATAGACCACAGCGCGAGTATATAAATAGGAGACGTTGGAGATCAATTGGAATGAACTTGATAAGATCACGACTAGAACAAGAAGAGGCTAATTCACTATTCACCGTGTGTAGTTCCAAGTTTGTCTTATGGACATTCGTTTCGCTAAGTAGACAATCTTGCGAAAAATTTCGCGATTCAAAGATTTTTCGCAAACAATTTGCAGCATCACAGGAAAAGGTACAACAAGCAACTGTTTTTAAATAAATTGTAGAAAATTTATAGACAAAAAATGTGTTTGTGGTATTCACCCTTGCGAGGTTTTTATACAACACTCCGCGATATCAGAGGGGAAGTTTTTAATCAGTGCGTTCGTTTTTCAAAATGTAAATTTTATGTTTTATGTGCAAGGTTGTGGCTCTTGACATAAAATTATACCGTGTTGTTTTTCTGTTAGGAACTGAATTGGAGGTGCCTACAACATATAAATAGTTGCGCTGTTAAGAAACGTAATTTTCAATAAGTGTCCCTACGTAGAGTTCAAATTGAAGTGTTACTGAAAATATTTGAAAATGTTGTAACAATAAGTTTTTGAAGAAATGTTATTTATTTGCCTTAATAGGTTCAACATAAAATTACAGAGTAATCCATCATGTAATTCGGTCATCAATAGGAGCAAATGTGCGAGACAATTTCATATGAAAATATAAATTAAAATTCGAGATCAATTCCACACGCCCCCCTAGCGCTTTAGGACATGTATCTTTAAAATATTATAAATATAAAATATTTGATCATAACTTGGAGATTATTTAATCTTAGATTACTCATTCGTATAATATTACAAGTAAAATATGATGATCATCTTTAACCAACTGCCTTCAGTTAGAATGCGCTTTTCGAGCACACGTTTTAGTTTGTTCCTTTTCTGCTGAGCAGATTTCATACTCAGAAGACAGACTGAATTGAGCTGAATTGAATTGAGACAATATTATCAAGAGTGAATTTGTTACGAACGTGCTAGCATTCCAATTAGAGATGATGGGCTCAATAATATTAAAAGACCATCAAATTCCGCGTTTTCGTCGGGTTATTTTTTAATTGTCCGCATGTGGAAAGGATAAGTGAATATAAAAAATATATATGTATACCATTCTTGTTCGTTCTATATATGAATTTTTAAGAGACTTCAACATTTTACTATACCAAAAAATATTGTATGATTTATTTTACTATGCTAACTTCAATCATAAATTTGTTCAGGCGCCAAGTATTTTTTGATATACTATAATGTAAAATAATAATCAAATGCTTTTATTTACTATAACAAGCAAATTTACAAATATGTACTGCATATAATATTTATTTACAGCTGAAAATGTCGTCTATAAGAATGTTGGCCATAATTTTAGTCGTACTTACAATTTCGTCAACTTCTGATACACGTGCGTCGTACACTGAAAAGCCGTCATACAACTACAGTAAGAATTAATTTAAAAACAAATTTACGTAAAACGTTTTAAAATTAAATATATTATAGCCTATGCGGATATTTCACATCGCATCAAAATGTCGGAAATGCGAATTGCTTTAGGCGGATCAGTCATCCTTACACCAAAGGAGCAAAAGGCAAATGATATTTTGATGTCCATAAAAAGAGATGAGGTAATGAGTTATAATGTTTTCGAATGTTTTATAAATGTTTGTTTTTAATTTATTTATTAGATATATAAAGGTGAAAAAAACCCGGATGACTATCCGCCAAGTATGCACTTTTTCAAGGCAAAGCCATTGATAAGGCAGAGTGAAATTTTTCGGATTATTCAAAAAATGCCAAAGGGATCGTTTTTACACGGCCATAACACTGGAATGGTGTCATCAAGGTGGATCATAAAAAATTTGACCTACCAATTCAACGTATTGACGTGTTTTGATAGTCGTGGCGTGCTGCTCTTTACATTTAGAAATTCTTCGAAGTGTGCTACACCTTTGAAAAGTGTTTGCATAGAACGCCTGAGATCGAAGGATAAAGAAAAGTATGACAAGCAGCTCGAAAAGCACATAAATTTGTATAATGCCCGACCCGAAGGTACGCAATTCTTAATTTTTATATCTATGTATTTTTAAATTGAGGAAACTTAGCATATATATCTGAGCCCCATAAAATTTGGGCTCAATTCGAACAAATATTTGACACGGTGAACGACTTCTACAAGTATGTGCCGGTATTCCGGGCCTACCACAGAAGAATGCTGGAGGAACTCTACGAGGACAATGTTTTATATGCGGAAATTAGAATGCCTTTATCTTCGGTAAGTTAAAAGTTATAAATAAAACCCGTGTTAAATTTTTCAATTAAATTCAGCTATATGGGACGAATAGGACTTTCAGCAAAGTCGATGTAGCAGATGAAGTGGAAAAAATTGTAAATGACTTTAGAAAGACACACCCAGATTTTTTAGGATTGAAAGTAATTTTTGCCAAACGAAATAAAGCAACCAAGAAACAAATGGCAGAATATGTTAACGAGTTTGTAGATGTTTTGTAAGTATTTTTTAATTAGGTTGATATAAAATGTTGTCCTCATAATTTTGTATTTTAGTGCTCAGAAAAAACACTTTGTTATTGGTTTTGATTTAATAGGAAACGAAGATATTGGAGATCCACTCGAAAAATTCATAGAAGAACTTATGCAACTTCCTCGAGACGCTAGATTCTTTTTTCATGCAGGAGAAACAAGTAAACCATTTATTAAATAATAATAATTTTATGTTTTAACACTTTTCCCTTCCTTTCTCTAGAATGGTATGGAAGGACTGACTGGAACTTGCTCGATGCTATTTTATTAAATACTAAAAGAATAGGCCATGGATACGCTCTTCCAAAACATCCAAATATTTGGGACGCTGTTGTGAAAAAACGAATTGGAATTGAGCTCAATCCAATTTCCAATCAGGTCCTTGGACTCGTTTGGGATTTAAGGAACCATCCGGGAAGTTATTTTTTCGCTTCTGATCTACCCATTGTTATATCTGCTGACGATCCAGGAATTTGGAATGCGAAGGGATTGAGCTATGATTTTTATTATGCTTTTATGAGTCTTGCGTCTGCAGATGCCGATTTGAGGACACTAAAAAAACTTGCACTTAACTCAATCGAGTGCGTATTATAATTATTGTAACATCTTTGTTCAATTTATAAAACAGTTTTATACAATTGACAATTATAATGAATTTCGCAATAATATTTTATATACTATTTAGCTAACTCTCCCTCGTTTTTCAGACTATCGGTTTTAACGAACACTGAACGAAGAGAGCTCAAAACGCTATTTACGAAGAAATGGGATATATTTTTGGATTATATTATTAACTTCCATCGATAAATTTTGTTTATTACAAGTGTAAATCCTATGTATGATATACATATGTATTGTTAACGCAAATTTCTTAATAAATAATTGAAGATGTAAGATGTAATTCTCTCTGTTTCAGTAATTGGCAATTAAATATTATTATTCTTCTAAAATGGATCAAAATGAATTGTTTTTATTCAATACTAGCGGGGTTACCCGGTTTCACCCGGTGAACAAATATTTTGGCCGCGGTATTGGGTTCGTCATTATAAATTTCCAGCATTTTATATTAAATTCGAAACTACCTCAAAATATCGATAACACTAATTTTCATTTAAACTCGTTGAAGTTCGAAAATCATTGCACGCCATACTGAATCCACCATCTTTAGCGATAAATTTCGAACATGGATTCGTAATAAGGACATCCAAAAAGAGGCAAACACTAATTTTCATAGCAATCCCTTGATATTTTCAAATTTTCGCTTGGGTCCGCCATTTTTTAATTAGGAAATAAAAAGTAGTCTGTATGTTGGGTCAGAATATGTAGAATCTTCACCCAAGACATGAATGTTATCGGATCCACCGTTTAGGCGTGATTGAGCAACAAACAAATTTTCGATTTTATTTACATATGTACATATACATGATGATATAAATAATATTTTATTTTTCAAAACTTTTATCTTCTAATCTAAAAGATATGATATAAGTTTACTCTTTAATTAAAAGCTTTTTGGCTGATTATTCATAACTTTTCAATAGTTTTTAGGTCACCACGTCCATTGATAAATACAGCAAGAAATAAAGGAAGTGAACAAGGCCTTGCAATCATAAGTAATAGGCATTAATTTTCTGATGTAATTCTCCTAGAAACCACGTTTGTCGAAGTTCTAATGGGTGTTAAACTATAGTTATTACAAACCAGCCTGTGCAAAGTGCGCAATTTCGCAGTAATAGGTACCTTTACCGGTTTTAGCATGGTGCAGAGAGCACTCGCCGACACGTCTGAACAGACCCTAAGGTCTTGTTCACAGCAAAATTCCCAAATACATACCTCGTAAATCCGAAGACAATAGAGACGGACGCTTGCGAGCTTTAGGCACCTCAGTGAATCTTAAGACAATCAATCCGTTATGCTATGTCATTGCGCCGAGTAACAAAGTTATTATCAACGCTAAATTTAAATAAACTTATGATTCAATACACCCTCGATTGCATTAATAATTTTGTCACACGCTGTTAAGTCGAGAATTACCTCCTTAAGTGACTCGAGCTTACGGGGGCTCCAAGAAAACTTCTCCAGTTACTTTCCTCCTCTAGTGTGACTCTAACTCCTCTGTGAACGAATGGACGAGTTAGGTTAGTATCATCTAAAACGATTATTATTATTATTTTACATATAGGATGTTAACCTACTTATTTGTAGCAATTAGTGAAATTTGTATGAAATTTGTCGGTAGCTTTTTCGTTTAATTAATTAGCATTCCAACCACTAAAGTTCTCGGTATATTTTACACCTGGTGGTTATGTGGAATCGCTTTGGTAGCAATTAACCACTGTGTAACAACGTTAAAGTGAATTTATATGCATATTCAACAACACTTCATTTGGCGAAAAATTACTCTTGATGTGAATTCTCTCAATTGTAAAAAATCAAATAAATATTTTGAGCAAAAATGTGTTTGCTACGCAAGATTTCAGGTGTTAATATTTACGTTTATGTTAGCACCTCTTTCAATTTTGGGTGCGTGCTACTGTCCGTTTATAATTTGTTCAAAGTTGCTTTTTCGATCGTAGTATAATGAGTATATACTTACAATACCCTTACGAGATTTAAACAGTAAAATAAAAAATACACACCTTGTTTTTGTGACTTCATATTTCAGTAGAAAATTAAGAACAATTTTTTAATAAGTGGGTTGTTTTATTCAAAACTAAAATATATCTTTTAGTACGATCGTTTGTTATCAAAAATATGGCCTCTTTAATTATTCGGAGTCAAGCCAGGAAATCGATTCAATCCATGGCGAAAACCAAACCAATTCAATCTGCACACACAGGCTAAAGAATTATATGGACATTGTACATACATATAACTACATATGTTAATGCACTTTATATATATTATTAAAACAATAGTAAAACATGATGTAACTATTAGGAAGAGGGCTACTACCAAGCATTGAAATTTTAGGATTTCATGATTTATAAAAAAATAAATAGGTACATACATATGTATTTAGAAGTATTAAATAACTAGTGACTAGAAGATACTATCTGAAGCAATGAATTCCTTTAGTATTACTGATAATGATAAGTGTGTTATTTGCGAAATTTACCTTTCTGCAGGTGAAATGCAAGAAGAAATTCTGTTCAAAATTCCAAACCCAATTTTAAAATCTTGCTGTCGTCAACGTAAACGCCTCAAGCCTTTCGTTCGATTTGTGCAAGTGTTCATAATTCATTTACCATTTGTTTCCACGTAAAACACAATGTTTTCGAAATCAACAATCGATCTTGCAATTAGGCATAGAAGTATCCAGAAAAGAATAAAAGGCCAAAGCAATGAAAGTAAGCGAAGTATTCCGTAAGACTTCAACCTTGGGAGCACCGAGTTTAGGCTACTCAGTCAAATAAAACGTGAACCTAAATAAAGTTTTAAAAAACTTAATAAACATAGTTACAATAAACCTGTGTAAGTTTTAATTTGCTTTGTTATATTCACTTTTGCGAGTTGTTTATCGACAGTTCATTAGGCTTTTCGTTTTAAGTAATAGTGATTTGATCTCATCCTGATTTTCCGTCTTTCTTGAAACTATTAGATAAATTTAGTAAGCCAGGCATCAAAGCAATTCTAAAGAGCTAGTGTTCACAATTTCAAAACAAATAATTTTACAATTTTGCTAGTTATTAATATAGATAATGAAAAACATACATCGTTTTACTTTGTTCAAGTGTTCACCATCAATTTTGATCTCATTTTCCACGTAGGCCAAAATGTTATAACAATAGAGCATTAACGTCCAGATTGTTAGTAATTTGGATAAACTCAAAACGTACATATTCGAATATTTCCTGGTTCGCTCTTTCACAATCTGATGTCATAATAAGAAAAACATTTCATCTTCACCAAATTTTTTGATTTTTTTTAGAGGTGATTTTTGTATTATTATATTAGTTTTTGATTTTTTCATAAGGAAATGTAATGCTGAAGTTGAATATCGTTGTGGAGAATACGTTTAGTCAGAATAGATTAGGAAATAAACGTTCTACATAACAATAAATTAAAATAAAATGATTATGATTTTAAACTTGAGCGAATTAATGTTACTGTAAAGTTTACATATGTAACATTTCAAAAAGTGGGCGCTCAATATACATATGTATGTATCTTCATAAAAAAGATTGGTGAATATTTGTTATTTTGATATATTATTGATATTATTAAAAAATAAATAGTGGTCCCCAATAGGAGGAAGTCAGTTTAGTTGCGGGTAGAATAGTTTTTAAAGTTCTACACGTATACATCACAAAAGCTAAAAGCAAGAATTAGCAGGTAACTTGTTGTTGTTAACATAAAACTGTTAAATGCTAAACACTTGTAAGAAACAATAATAACTAACGATACAATTAAAAGTACGTCAGTTTAGTGTTTATACAAATGATGGGTTCATTCATCTTCTATAGTCCATGGTTAATCTGGTATTCATAAAGGACGGAAAATACGTCATGAGTAAAAAGATTTAGTGAACACTTGTATCATCATCATTTCTAGGCCTATGTCAATGACATATGAGCTCAACAAAACACAATATCACATTTATTTTTTTTATTTCAATTTTTTTCAAAACAGATCTGGTCCAAAGCTCAAAATCACAGCGCAGAGAATGAAAACATCTTTATTTTTTGCTTTTATATATTTTACACATTTGGCTTATTGTCTTCAGAAACCATTAAGTAAGTAACTAAAGTTAAAAACCAAGACGAAGGTTATTATAAATTATTTTTAACTAGCTTATCAAGCAGCACGTAATGCAGTTATTGAAGCTGAAGAAAAGTTGGCAGCAGGAGGAAAGATACTTCTCAGTCCTCAAGAAAAATTCATTGAGAATAAACTGAGGAAGTTTAGAAATGAAGAGGTAAATTGGATATTTAAATATTTTTTCAACATTTTCCAAACTTCAACAATATAGATAAGAAATGGGCTATTAGATCCATCAAATTATGCTCCAGGACTGCATTTCTTTAGAGCAAAGGATATGATAGAAAAAAGTAAAGTCTTCAAGTTTATAAGAAGAATGCCGAAAGGAGCACTTCTGCACGGTCATAACGCAGCGATGGCATCCTCGGAATGGGTAATACAAAATCTTACTTACTATCCAGGCCTTCTTAAATGCGAAAGTGATACCGGGAACGCTGTACTTACTTTCCAAAAATATAGTTCAAAAAATAAAAATTGCCAAAGTTTAGCAGAGGAAAGACTTAAAGCTAAAGACAGGAAAGCTTATGACAAGGAGCTGGAAAAATTAATTAATTTACACACCAAAAACCCTGAATGTAAGTTATTAAGTTATTTTCTATTTAACAAATTTCCAAAAACATAAAATTCCAGCTGAATATTACCACATAGCGAGTGTTTGGACAAAGTTTCAAAACATGTTCGAAACTATTTCCGGTCTTTTGCAATACCTGCCAGTTTTTCGGGCATATCACCAGAGAATTCTTGAGGAGATGTACCAAGACGGAATCATGTACATTGAATTTAGAACATCTTTTGGAGACGTAGGTGCTTTTAATGATTAAATGGTAAATATTTAACTTATACTTTTCTTACTTCAGGGATACGATGAGTTTGGTAAAACATATTCACCAGTGGATATGGCACGAATTTTACAACAAATTGTAAACGATTTTAAAAGGAATAATCAAAATTTTTTGGGAGCCAAAGCTATTTATTCAACATCAAGACGGACTGATATTGAGAAGTTAAAGAAAAAAGTTGCTATGTATAAGGAATTACAGTAAGTTTATTTTTAAACGTAATTATTTCTAAATATTAAATTCGGTCAAAGTCATAAAGAACAAATAGAGATGAATTATTTAAAAGCACTAAACAAATGTTCACACAGAAGAAAACGAATTTATATTCGCTATTAATGTAAAATCAGATTTTTGATCTTCTGCACTTTGGCAGAGGAAAGAATGAAGAAAAGTACTCAGTCATTTTCTAATCTAAAAATGTTTCTTTCTATTCTATTTTATACATGTTAGTCGACACTTCCCCAATTTTATAATTGGTTTTGATTTAGTCGGACAGGAAGATCTTGGCAAGCCGATTCGCGAATTTTTACCTATATTAGGTACTTTACCAAGCGATACAAATTTCTTTTTTCATGCAGGGGAAACCAGTAAGTAAATGCAAATTAGTGGATATAAGAAAAATGTGAGGCTTATCATTTTTAAAAATTATAGATTGGTATGGATCCGACGTAGATGAAAACGTTTTAGACGCCCTTCTTCTCAACACCACGCGAATAGGACATGGGTTTGCTATTATTAAACATCCTGTCCTGTGGAACGTAATTAAGAAGAGAAACATCCCGATTGAGATAAATCCAATATCAAATCAAGTTCTTCACCTGCTCTTAGATTTGCGAAATCATCCAGCAACGTTTTACATGTCGCAGGATATTCCTGTGGTAATTTCGAATGATGATCCAGGCTTCTGGAATGCTAAGGGATTGTCTTACGATTTTTACTACGCCTTCATGTGTTTTACCAACAGTAAAAATGGGTTAAAGAGTTTGAAAAAACTTGTTTGGGATTCCGTAAAGTGAGTTACTCTTCCTTAAACATTTTACATTGTTAAAAACGAAGTTTATTTTTATTATTTTTAGATATTCAGTATTGTCGCCAGCTGAGCGCACTCAGGCGGCTATTATTTTGCAAAGACTATGGGATCAATTTCTAAAAGACATTATAACAGAAAACTTTGTATAACAATTCGACAATTTCACATCTATTGGCGTTGCTGTGTAAATTAATTTCAATAAATAGGATTTTTGAATTAATGCTTTCTATGATTTATTTTTTCAATTCAATATCGCACATTGCGCCATACTTATAATTGTGATATCTAGTAAACATGAAAATAAAATTATGTAATTTTAATTTTCACCAATATTTTCTTTTATAAAATTTTCACAACTTTTTTGTATTTGATCGTAAGCCCTTCGAAATCCATGAATTCCATTTTCCTGTAAACATTTCTGTTAATTTGAAATTTAATTTAGAAAACAAAATTAGTCTTACAAAATAAGGATCCACAATAATTTTATCTCTTGGATTTCCGCAATATTGCCCTAGATATAAGATTTTTGCTTTACAACCAGACGGTGCTAATTCTTGGAGCTCTTTAATATTAAAATCATCCATTCCGAAAATGACATCAAATTTGTTAAAATCTTCCAGGCATATCTAAATAAAGATTTAAATTTTTTAAGATGTCGATTATTAACACTTGTAAATATCAATTAGAATTACTTTTCGGCCGATATGATTGCTAATTAATCCATTTTCTGAGAGAACTTGAATACATCGGTCTTCTGGGGGATAGCCAACGTTCCAAGTCCTTAACGCGGCACTATCGACTTCCCAGTGTAAATCTTTATACGAACTAATCATTCCTTTGAGCACGGCCTCAGCCATCGGAGAACGGCATGAGTTTCCTAAAAAGTTAATTAAAGTAAGACATGTGATGCAATAAATATACTGCAACAATCAGAAACCTTAGCTAACACCCGAATCTATGTATTAAACAATTTGAATTAATCACTGTCTCCTCTAATAAGATTGAGGCGGTAAAAGCGAGTTTTGTGGTTCCCCGTTATTACGTAATAATATAACTCTTCACAATACGCCTCAAAAACCTTTTAGACAAATATTAAATAGTAGCCTACATTTAGTCAAAACTTTAAATCCGCACCATCGGTTACAATAAAAAGTATGAATAATTTAGAAATCGAACTGCATTTAGGTAAAATTGTGAAATTATAATAATTGAAACAAGGTTTTGTTTATAAATTTTCTGCTTTAATATTTTCACTTCAAATTCATCTGTGGCTAATGTATCGATAATTATTTTTTACTTACCGATGCAAACGAAAAGAACTTTTAAATCGCGCGGTAATTTCACGTCTTCTGTCATTTTGCTAAAAAGCTTAAAATAGCACCTCACACTTGGGACTAGTCGAATTTTATAGTAAAAATTTATTTGGACGGACTACGTAAGCAAAAACCCAATTATAAAGCTATCAAGTAGTTTCTTTATTGTACAAAATATTTAAAATCACAAATTAGACACGATTTTCCTTAACCGCCTTCAAGAACGCCGCAGAAGCAACTAAGCACTGCTGGTAGCACTTCTCGAAACCTCTGTCGTGGTTGTCCTGAAAGATGAGACGGCGGTAGAGACTATCCGGATTAGCGGTCCATTTCACACGCGTATTCTCGCAGCAGCATTCAAACAGGTTTACCAAGATATAAATGTCGTTTTATTATCATTTAAAGAACTCGTCATCCCACACAACTGTCTCTATTTGTTTGATAACTTTCTCTTATTTCACCAAACAAATGATCCCTTATAAAATTAGTGCAAAAATATATTTCAATTTACATGTTTTTGAAACTCCAAACACCGCAATTATCTTATTGAACAATTTTTGGCTGAAGTTTGAATTTTGTGCAGTTAACATATTAAAGATTTTGGCAATTCTTAAGTACTTTACGATGTTTATATGATAGCTAAAGGATGAAATTTTTAATTGAACCACATTACGAGCTCCTACAAGGATACGTTATTTTGTAACCAATTTTAAAACTGTTCAAAATATGTTTTGTACGTTTCTCGAAAATATGTGATGGGACATTTTCGTTATGAATTCATAAAGTACAGAAAAATTCATATAAAGATATTACTATATCTTCTGTGTAGGAACAAAATTAGCGAATTTTCCATCGATTTAATTCGCTCACCCAGAATGCCAGGATTTCATGCAATCCAAAATTTCAAGCAACGTGCAACAGTAGCACTTTTATAGAAATTTCTCCCCATTCCTATAAAACCTACGGTTTGAATTCGCGGCGAGAATACATTTGTGAAATGGTTAAATTGCAATTTATATTGCAATTGTTGCAATCTTACGTAATACGGGTCCCTGATGATTTTTTCGGACGCATCAAGTCCGTAGTCCCCCAAGAGTAAGATTTTCGCCTTGCAGTTTCTTGGCGCTCTCTCCTTAAGGTCGGAGATGTTCGAGGGGTCCATCCCAAAAATGAAGTCGAACGCCTCGAAGTCCTCCACGACTATTTGCCTCGCGGAGTTCTTGTAGTCCAGGCCGTGGTTCTTCATGATTTTCAGCGCCCTCCAGTCGGGGGGCTTCCCAACGTGCCAGCCTCCGATCGCTGCACTGTCCACCTCCCACTTGTCCGCCTCCCCGGCTTCCTTGACCGTTTCCTGGAAGACGGCCTCGGCTATTGGGGACCGGCAAATGTTCCCTGAGGCGGATTTCAATTAACTCAAACAATTCGCTTATTTCTGAAAGTGCTTACCCAAACAAACCATCAGCACCTTCTTCATGGCTAGTTAAACTGCGGTTTATTAACTGACTAACTAGCTAGATAACTTTTTAAGGAATGTGAGATTGCAATGCGGAACAGACGTCAAATCGCTCTTCAAAAATATTAACATTAAAAGAATTGACTCCGCAAAGAAAGGCTATGTGCACAATTTGCAAGGTACAAAAACATCTGATTCTGATTACATCGGTAGTTTCCAAGTTCACATCCAGATGGGCGGAAAGATTTCTGTCGTTGAGAAGAAATGTAAAGTAGCAAATGTCCCTCATTTTACAAAAATTACAGTTTGAAATGAACGAACGAACTTAATGCAAATATCGTTCGTTAGTTCTGATATAAAATCTAATAAGTATTCCAAAACGTTTACTTATATATTTTAACAATTTCAAACTCGAGAGTTTAGGTCTGCCCATTGTTTGGTTAAAAATTCCTTTAAAAGACCTATTTATGTTTAAATACACACATAATTATGAAAACACGAGAAAATTGAAATTTTCCAATGAAAATTGACGACATTAAGAACTTAAAGAAATTCTGCGCAAACCGAGAAATACCTCACCAGAAATTTTAAATGGATTTCATTAAATTGCATGTACATGAGTAAATGGAGGTTTTTTAAATTGCGTTGAATTCTAATTCAGTGCTTATAATTATAGAAATTTAAAATAATAGTTGCTTTAACAGACGACGATAAACAATTTCGATTTTTGATTGACAAGTATTTTCACTAAGGACAGTTTTACTTTTTATAACAGAGGCGGAAACTTGGCGGATATTAGATTACAAACAAGTTATAAAAAATTATTGAGAATCACTTTAGCATATTACACTGGTTAACAAATTTAATATTCTTTTTCTATTTCTAAACAAGTAGATTAATTTTCTATTATTTTTTTTCACAGATTACAATTTCTATAGATTCGAAAATCAGCGCCCTAGACAGTAAAACATACCGCATTTTGACCATTTTTGAAAAATCATGATTAAATCAAGATTTATCCCGACGTGGTTTAAATTAATTTTTGATTCCTAATCCATGTATTATTAATACACATATGTATGTATGTGTGTAAGATAATTCTAAAAATTGTTGTTGAAATTTTTTCGGAGTTCACCTACATAAATGGCCGTTCTCCACCTTACCGGAAGAACTGCGCCTAAGACTAGGCAAAGTGATCACGATTGAAGATTAAAGCAATCAAGCATAATTCAGTAAATGTTTCTGACTCGCCCAAGTGTTTGGGTCTCCAAAGTATCCCAACAGTTGCAGTCGACGCCGACGACCGGGGATGCTGCGGCGGTCCAGCCGCGGGAAGAAGGGGACTTCCAGTTCGAACAGGTGGTTCTAATCTGAGGCGAATGATCTTATAAAGCGAAGCCACGGAACGGAGCACGGGAGAGGTCCAACTGGCGCACTCGCAGGTGTGGAATGAGCCCACCACGACACGTTGCCGCTCCAATCCACGTCCGGGGCACCACGCCTACCCCACTTGGCCGTGCATGTATTTCATAAATGGCCAATTCACCGACATCGGAACGCTTTGCTTACCTGTTCAGCACACACCACCGCGGCCAGGTATAACGACTCAGATGAGGTTCACTTTAAATAGTGCTGAGTTAGGTGTTTTTGTGCGGAATGCTTTTTAAGTCTCCACACAGAGCGGGGCAGAAGTAAAAAAGGTAAATCAAGTTGGATGTCCTTTGGCCCGGAAGAGGCACGGCACGAAACTAGGAACTGGAACTGGGCGTCGGGTCGGGCTGAATATGCAGGGAGAGCATGCACCAGGTAAGAGGCCCCTGCACCACTTCGGAATCGAATCACCGCGCGCCGTGTGTGACACGATGTCGCAGCGCAGCATAAACCCGTAGCATATATAGTAGAGCGAGAGCATAGTCACCTGCGGTGGTGTGGGTGCTGCCGCTGGTGTACCTTTGCCACCTCACCTCCCCGGCCGATGATTTGATTCACCGACGACCGCTTTTCTGTGATGTTTACTTTTCAGAGTGGCTGCTGCAAACGTGTATGACGCTGGATTGGCACCCGGGACGGGCGGGGCGCTCCTCCCCCACCCTCGGGACTCCGGCGGCGTCATACACACAGGGCACATAGCCATCAAACAAGAAACGAACGAAGCGGCCAAGCACTCAACAAAACAAGTTTCTTGAGTAGTTTTGTTCGTGCAGCAAAGTCTTGAAGACGTGTGCCTTGGCCGCGGGTAGTACAAAGCGCCTTCTCTGGCTAACTTTAAGTAAAATTCTAATTGCAGAAGAGGTGCACTGTGGCTTTGCTTTAAGTTAGTTAGTTTTGGACCGGTAACCGCCACCGCAAAGTGCATCTACTATATAGTGTGAAGTTGCTACGGATGTGGCTCCGGAGCTAGAAATTTCAGTGTTGGATCTGTTGTGTGACTCAGCGCGTTCCCAGAAATTGCCTGAATCTAGAATTTGAATCCGAACCCAGTGCGATCCTTTCTTCACCGCGCATCCGGGTGTCGAACTGGCCACTTGGTCATGCCCATTCGAAGTAGTGTCGTCGGTGCAATTTCTACTAACATTTAGTGGATAATAACCCCCGGGTTTATCTTGAAGACGCCGAGAAATCTCAGCGGTGTCAGCAGGTCACCATGTTTTAGTGCTTGCGCTGTGGGGCTCCGGAGATTCGACGACTCAACCACCTTGGAAGAAAAAGGCATTCTCAGCAGCCCGTTCACGTAGACAGTGGGTTTTTCTCCTTTTCTTATTCTTACCTTTTGCTGTTATCGCCGTCGTCATCAGACCTGTTGCTGTTGTGCTGCTCTTGGACGGTTTTAACACTTGCACGGAGGAGCGCAACCAAATGGGATTTTTACCATGATCGGGCCGGGCTCGCGCATACTTCAGGAGTGAATCAACAGGTAAAATATCAACTTAATAACCATAATTCTCTCGGCGCGAGTGTGTCAGTAACTGGCGTCTTCCCGGCGCCGCGCAACCGTTTCCCAGCTCCTCGGGATTGACTCTGACTACCATTCTTGTGATGCAATGCAAGCGCACTAACTGCCGAGCTGCTGCATAATTGCCTTCGCTGGCATTTCAGGAATGCGTGAAATGTTAAAGCTGGTTAAGCGCTCACTTATGACTTACCTCAAAATGTCCAGGTTTTGGTCGCTCTGGGGAGAATATCGTTAGAAATTTTGTTCAGTTGCACAAGCGTCTTTTCGCCTAATTAATAGGCGACTTCAAGAAAAAGAGCGCCAAGAACGACTAGACGTAAACGGCTTTGCGTATCTACAACCACGAAAAAGAAAAAGGATATTTCCTAGATTGCGCTGTTTTGCTTTTGTCGAGGTCAATGATCGAGTGCAGCGTAATCAAATAGGCGAACTTTAATTCAAGTTGTATATCTAAACTTTGTCGATTTATTGTAGAAAAGATTTTAAATGTACGCACATATGCATAGGCACGTATTTCATAAAATATAAAATATATTGACCTTGAATATACCTCTGGCTCCGTGCTGCAGTTTTATGGATTATTTTTCTTTAAAATCGTCTCTACAATTCAATCTTTCGTGTACATAGAGTACTATATATGTATACATAGAGTTTTAGTTTAAATGAAACAAAAAACAAAAAAGAAAAGAAACCTTTACAGGATTAATTTTTAATCTTTCTATCCTACAAGACCCTTTTTCTTAGCAACAGAGATGTATCGAGTTGAAATAAGAATCAAATACTTAAATCTGCCGCCTTATAGTCCTCTAAAAGAGTTCTTAGACACAGCCTTTAAAAGTGTATTTTGATACTTCAGCTATAATTGATCTTCAGCACTTATACAGTTCTTGCTGTTGGATCTTGTAATATGTTACAAGTAACGAAAAATCCACTACTTTCACAGAAGCTTCACAAATTTATACTTAAAATATCAATAAATACATAGCCCTTTGTGATGTGCAAGCTGCATTTGATTGTTTGCATTACGCTCTTCAATAAGGATATAGATTTCTTGTTTCTCAGCAGACGATAATTTAAGATATAAACAAATATAATCAGGGTACAATAAATTTATCAATAGAATGTCGATTACAAGTGCTATTTTTTACCTGGAGTTCAAAAGGTAAAATTACTAAATAATATCCCTACAGTACTAACAATAGGAGGTTTTTGCTCCGAAAAATATGGTGAAAGTTTCACCAAGTACCTACTTTGGGAAGACAACTGGCTTAAATTCGTGTTCATTCATTCATACATTAAAACATGAAAATCGGGAAAAAGTAAAACTCCGTCTTAAAAATTGGCTGATTATATTCGCTGAGTGAACCAATAATTGCTAATTCAAGCGACACGACCCTTGATGTTATGCATTTAAACATTTTTCTCTGAAATTTTATTTCTATCTGCGCGTGTCGCCCAACCAAAAATATCTCGCGATATTATGGAAACAAGATTTTTTTTGTCGCTTACAAAGAAAACCCAAAAATTTTTTTAACGGCCGGTTTTCGACAGTAATTTGCATTATTTTCCCTTTAAAAGTTATACTAACTCCCAAAGTAGTTGTTTAACAGATAATTAGTTATTTTCGTGGTGGTGAACCTCATCTTATATGCACGAATTGATTTGTGCTCGTACCATTTCGATTTTCGTAGGTTCATTTAAATGCTTTAATACTAAAATTATTAAAATTAGTCAATTCATTAAATTGTCGAAAATGTTTGAAATCTGTATTTTTGTGCTTTAAATTTTATGATTTCTTCAATTAACGTGCTACGTGTTGATGCCGCCCTGCGGAAAAATACCTGGCAGGTGTTAAATATTTATGCAGCTACCTTTACTTCCAGCAAATGCATGCGTTTTTAAAGCCTGATGTAAATTGGGTATATTTGCAATTTCAAATACTAGCCATGTCAAAGTGATAGTAAAAATGCATAGGTATACAATGTAATCGATAAAAGCTGAATCGTAAATTATGCATTACGAACATTACGCACTGGTACTTGGAACCAACTATACATCAGCCTTTTTCCCCATTACTGGGAGTAAAAATCCGATCGGGGATGGGGGTAAAAAGACATATGCCTAATGAAAAGACAACAATTAATTGTTTCATTGAATGCACTCGTTTCCTCTCCACCGGCTCGCCTAATGAGAGTGTTCCACGGCGTATTTAGTTTCCTGCGAGGCCCAAAAACAAATCATCAACGGCGCTCGCCACAATTGTCTATCGCGCGACAGCCAGGTGAGTTTGTGCGTTATTTCTGCAGGTGAGCGCCGACTATCCTTCCACCTGGCGACTGATGGGGTGGGGAAGGATGCAATTTGGTTTTTAAAAGGGCATTCGTTTGTAAAATATTAAACCTAGCAATCACGAGTTTCTCCTGTGCCTTTGTTAATCGGGCAGCAATTTTCAAACTTTTCTCAGCGAAATTTGTTCAAAACAGCAGAACTATCTGAGATGATTGATCCACGGGGAAAATCGCTTCCGCGGCTCGACATGTGTCTGATTTGAATGTCGGGGAAGATTGCTCCTCTATTCAGCGGCGATTGCGAAAAACGAATAATTGCAACCAATTACCTGGTCGACGCTTTCAATCGAGTTCTGGGATAATATCGAGGAAAATTAAAAGGAAGCCTCGCTGCAGAAAGAAGCCTGCAGTTGAGCACCTTTTTCCGTTCACACACTTTGTCTTCTCGAAAGTTGGTCTCTGGCTCCTGTTCCATTAGTGCTTCTCACTCAAGCGCCTCTGTGCAGTTCATAAATTATGCATTTTTTAATTAATACCCCCTTGAGAAGCCACTCAAAGATGTTGATATAAGGTCGGGTCATTTCAGCGCGGGTACGCTAAACATAATCTTTAAATTTGAATCTTACTGTCTTTGCGACAAGAAATCGTTTTGTCCTACGAATAATTGGATTCGTTGGGGTAGTGACTTCTTCGCAATAAACACTACATTTTATCTTCTATATTTTTATTAATCTTAGTTGTAAATCCTGGAGAAATATCGAAATGTATACTCTCCGATCGAAAAATTGGATAATTAAAATTTGTTCAGTAGTACCTAAGATTATGTCTTAAAAAAACAAATTGTCTTTCCTCATGATTCTTCTAAGTTATTTTACGAACATCCGATGACTGCTACTGGAATTATTTTTTTCTGATTCCCTAACCTAGAAATATTTGGGAACGAAGAAGTGTTACTAAAAACACAAAAATTTTTTTCCATTTCTATTTTCCACGCGAGTCATCTTTACGAAATTCCTGAATATTTAAGAAGCTGATCTAGAAACAAAAGAGTTAATAAAAAGCATTCCCGTTAAGGAATAAAGACTTCTTCAATATTCTAGAAAAATAAGATCACTGCCCACTGGCCGGCGCGCCCAGGTGCGAGGTGTGAAATGAAAAGTGCCATCGCGAGCACACTTTCGCGCAGTTTCGCGCAGTTTCGCGTTTTGTTCGCACCGAGGCCGCGTTTCGTTCGAGCGGAACAAAACAAAACGTTCGATCTGTGGACGGCGCAATTTATGAGCTAATCTTGAGCTGGGATTTCTGCACACGTAGCTGCTTCAATAGTTGAAACGAAAGGTGAGATGTACTTTCACCTCACGTGTGCGTGAGCAAGTTTACCTGTTCCGCGGGCAGCTGGCCAGCCACTTCAGGTATTACTAATAAACGAGATGGAGATCTCGTGCAGCCCCTTAAAGTAAAACGCGAAACACCCGGGATGAACCTAGGCACGTCTCTGGTGATGATTATTCTTATTAATTTCCAGCGTCTTCCCTTTTCATGCTGCACGATCATAGGTGCAACCTGTTTGCTTTTCCTGGGCGGTATTCAGGCTCCCTTGATTCGGCCTCGTATCACGTTCACGAAGACCGCTGACGAATGACCGCGGTCAGCATAAAATTGGTCAGCGGCGCGATAAAGGCGAAAATAAAAATTTAAACTTCGGACAAATAACTTGGCGCGGACAGTGCAGATTTCTTGGATTTGTGCAGAGTCGTTTGGGTTTTTCGAACACGACCGCCGAGACGTTATCCGAAGTAGGTCATCGGATCCAAGTATCTGTGGCTAAGGTCAAGAAACCTTTGTGCAGCTTGAGGCGTTGCGTGAACGCTTTCCTCGCTAAGTGACGTGACACACATAATCACGGGTGTGCTTCTGCTCGATCAACAATAAAAACCATTCCGCCAGTAGTTTCCAGCAGTGGAAAAACGTAGTCATTTTTGTATTGTTTCCCGCACGAACCGACCCTTCCCGGACTCTATCCCGGACTCTATCCCGGTCTCTACGGGTGCCCAGACTACGTAACACGGAATGTGCCAGTCTGACGTGACACAAATTGTGCACAGTAAGGATACGGGCAAAAATCAATACGCCTGCTAATGGAAATTATTTTCTAGCGCTAAATTAAAATAGTCAGGAAAATTGGCCATTTATTGCGGGCGCCGGGGGTTCGAAAGGGTTCAGACGGTTGCCAAGTCGAGTTATGTGTTGGCCCACAAAGCCTCGATGGCGCCTTTAATAATAATAACGCAGCCGGGGAGCTCTTGAGCACGCCTGCTCAAAATTGCGCGACTGTTGCAAGAAATTCTTCTTGCGAGCAGCCGCTAAGAAGCACATGGCATGGCGGGTTCCATTAGCTCTTAGCTCACCGCTGTTTTGCAAACTAAGTTGAATACAGAAGTAGTTGGGGGTCTAGAGGTCGAGTGCAACTTTATAGTAAAAAGTAGTCGACTTTGTTCCCTATTCTCTTGCGTGCTGGGCGAGTCCATTAATTCGAATAAGGAGCCGCACTTATGCTTTATAAAAAATTCCCTAGAGACTAAATTGCTTTTGATTGAATTTTTATGGCCACATGCAAAAAGTGCATCCACTGGAATAAAATAAAAGTCTAAACAAGACAAAATACACATTTGCCAAATATGAACAACTTCCTCAACCAAACAATATGTTTTTGAAATGCATAAGTATACGTATATAAATAGAAGCACACTTATCGAGGTGCGTAGGTCGTTACAGAAAAACCGAAAGTTTTCTACAGCAATCTATTCCAAAATTAGAGTAACAGTTAACGATCCGGTATATGTATTTGGTCCGATTAAATAGAAATTTAGGTAAGTCTAATAACTTTGCATAAATCGCATTCATTGCGGAAAATGTAAAAATAGCAAAAAATTACTTTTTTCATTATCACACCATAAGCTTTGTTGAAATTTTCCTAATTTAAGTTAAACGTTAAGTGAAGTTAAAAACAAAAACTTACGATTTGGGGTTCGGGATTCGTATAAAATTATTGGATTTTACTTAATTAATAACAAAATGCAAAATTTCAAAATATAGCTTGTGTTTTGGATATGCTACAATGATCCGATATTTTAAACTCGCGAATTTTGAAAATCATATATGTTTGTAAAACTAGTTTAAACTTCTAGGGGATGAACAAACACAAGGAATGCACAATTCTTCAATTGACCACTATTCCATTTCAATTCGCGAAAGTCCAGTCTCTAAATTTACTTAAATTTAAAGACTTTAGATAGCTTTAAAAGGCGTTGAAATAAATATGTGCCTAATAAGATTAATGTTATTCAAAATATATCTGTACACTAATGTGAAAACGTCCCTTGAATTTAACCACCTTAGTTGATTTCCATATTTTTTTCTGCGTAATATGAGCCTCAGCTCTCAATATCTCAACAAATACATATGTACATCTTAAGGTTAAATGCTTCCTCAAATTTCTTTAAGACGCGGGTGGAACTCAGTGTACATATGCTTCTAAGTATTGCTATTCTTAAATAACCTGATCCGTCTTACATCTGCTGGGTTATGTCTTGCACATGACCTAAAATATACGAATTCTGGACAGCACTTGTCTGGCGAATGAAAAAATCAGAGTTATTTCTAGAGTTGCACTCAAAATAAAATAGTGCAACCCTGCCACTAAATCATTTAAAACCAATGCGATATAAAACGGCCAGTAACTGTCCCATTCCAGAAGATACATATGAAGAATCTGTGAACGATTTTCGGGGCATGCAATGATCGAAAAATTGTTCGGCTGGAATTATTTTAAAAACGTTTATGAAATTCCATGTAAACTGGGCCGGGCATACAAATATTAATCTTTTAGCAATATATTTTTTTGAGCAATGTCGATTCGAGGTTGAATTTTTACTGCCAATTTTTAATTACCGTGAGCATGTAATTGGATTTTTCGAGAGGTATTTTTAAAATATGTTCCGCGTTTTAATTCAGATTTTGAGGTAAGCTCTGCATGCGGATTTGTGTAGGATTTTATGGAACCAGGAGATTATTTACGGCGTTTTAATTACAAATAAAACCATTTTTAAAACAGCCCGTGGATTTGCTGAATATTTCCGCTGTAATGACACTTTCGATTGTTGAATTAAATTGAAATAATTAAAAGCTTCATTATTAAAACATAATTTCAGAGTGGAGTATGCATTTAAATTATTTTTGCATTAACTGGTCTAACCATTAACCACATAATGGTCCCGATTACACATCAAAATTTATTTTTGATTGAAACCAAACCCAACGTTAATGCGAGGCACCCATAAAACAGCCATTAACCTTTGAAATTTTATTACGTAAATTTTTGGGCTCAGGGGCGTCTATTGTGCGACTGATAAAAACGGATAAGATTTTGGACGAAATTCAGACCTTCGATTGGAGGTACCAAAAATCTCGGATACTTTATCCATTAAACTTTTAAAATCTCACCATTTCCCAGAGCCGGCTTCATTCCACAAAATTAAATTGCACGCACAACTTGATCGCGAACATGTTTAATAAAATTCAATAATATCCCCGCGGTGCGGTGTCACTGGCTTTGCGTATTTCCAAGAAACTGGACAATAACTCGTTTCCAAAGTAGCGGCACGTAGCGTAATTCAAGAGGTTGTGAAATTTTTGCAGATTATGAAATTGCAGATAAATGCTGCGCTGAGTTTACGTGAGAAACAATTATTTTAGATGAAATGAAACTATGAAATTTGTTGAACTACAGGTACACTTGAAAATATTTATAAAAGCTAAGCGGTGGTATTTTGTAATGCTGCGAAAAGATGTAGATAATATATTTTCGAGGACCGCAGAGATTTCGTCAAACAAAACTTTGTCAACTTAAAGGTACATATACCATATATTTCAATTTCATTAAGTTACACCGTAAATTGCAAGCAAACATATCTGGAATTGTAAAATCTAGAGGCCTTTCATGGAATAAGATTCGAAGATAACTATTTCATGGTGACTACTCCTATTCCGATTTGGTTGGTTTAAAATTAAAAAATGAAGAGCATTTAATTTCGAATATTAACTATTTAAACGAAGCGTTTTCAGAAATAGTTATTAGTTAAATTTCGTATTCCAAATAGTTATTAATTCTGCAAATGTGTGATTCTGAGAAAAACGCTTTAAGTGATTTGGAATTATTTCACACATTTTCACTAAGTATGACTTAATCCGAAAATTTAGTTTCGGTTTTATATGCTAAATAAATTATGCACATTACATACTACATACTAATGTATACAATTTGCAGTAGTTCAAAACGAATTTTAATGCTGTAATTTACATAGGAGGATTTGGTAGGCTACTTTTTAAATGAAATATAATATGTACAAGGTATAAAAATTGCATAACCTATCGCATAATAAATAACATAATTTTTGCCTTTTGTTTACATTTCGTAGTTTTAATTGATTTTTTAATTTTATATGCATCTGCACTACTGGTTAAGTTACTATCATATAAAATTAATTAAGTGTGATGCGGTAAAAATCCGATGTTAAACTCACTTTTATTCTTTTACTGTGCTTTTGAGACAACAATGGTTAATGTGGCAGGTGTTTTTGAGTTCTACTATACTTACAATCAGCTTTAATAGGTTAAAAGCTCAATTTGCTTTCATTGAAATCGCTCTAATTAAGCCCGTTTATCGTGTGCGTAGAGTTTCAGCCTCTTTTCGATTGCCCTGCAGTTTTGAGTACAACCCGCCTTTTGGCCCTGGAAATTACAACAGGCAATGAGTTTGCAATCCCGAGAACAGTTTTATGTTGTGTAACGAAATTCGTACTATTGTTGGCAGGTATAATGTTGCATGAGAATTTTCGCGGGTGGTGACATAATGCGCTTTTCACCCACCGTTGGGCGTGCTCTGTAATGGAATACCCGCAGCCGATTTCATGGCCAGAAATTACTAGGCCATAGTCAAGGTAAGGCTGCGAGGATTGCCGCTCTGATTACCAAAAAATATTAATCCCACCTGGTTTATTAGCGGACTTAGCGGGCGATTATTTTTATTATATCACATCGCGGCCGCGGCGGGCGCTCAGCCGGGTGTGAAATCACAAGAAGAAGCAGTCACGCCATGCACAATTAAAATGCAATTCTGACGGGGGAACTGTGGGAAAATGCCGGATGGCATAAGAAAAATCGCTTGAACGCCGCCGTCGCGGCGTCTTAATTCCTCCCGGCGTGTCACTGGGGAGTAAATCGTCACGCCGCGCTTTTCGCGTCGTCGTCGCCGCCCGCAACGCAAGAGACGCTGCTCCAGATCTAATCTGATTAATGATGTCTGCAAATATGAGCTCAGGAACGCACTGCCTTCGCTTTTACTTTTCTGTTCGCGGGGGGCGGCACCTTTTCCTTTCTTTCGAATTAATGCTAATTACCAACTAGCAGACAGAGGGCTTCCGCAGGTGGGTAATTAATGGCTGCTTCTCGTGGAACTAAACCTTAGCGGCGGAACTCACAGTGACAAATAATAGTGTGCTTCGAACTAGCCCATTAAAAACCCACAAAAGTTGACCTTTAGAGACTCTTTTATTGCCGCTCCACAGCGATCCGATACGTCTGCTCTTCTATAGTACCTGAATAAGGACGATGTGGATGTAGATCCAATCTCAACTCCCCGTCGCGTGAACTAAATTAAGCCATAAGGACGTGGTCGTATATTTTCTACAAACTGATAACAAAAGGATATCAAGTGGATAAACATAGCAGCAACTTGAACTTGTCCCGACGGGAACTTGTCCTCTAGAAAGACCGACATCCTCTGTATGAAACCTTCACTTCGCCGGGAGAAAATTATTTCTGGCGCGTTTAACGACTCTTTTGTGCAGTTTCTTAACCGATATTCTTTTTATTTAGCTATTTAGCCGAAGGAAAGTATCTCCTTGCGGAGCAGGACTTTGTTTGCAGGTAACGAACGACCATTTGTTGGATTACGTGCGCACAATTTGTCTTCCTTTGCAATACAGCGCAATGTTGTGCGCCGTCTTTTGCAGGTTTACAGAAATCCCGAGACTCGGTTCTTATTAAAATTACGGGGTTACTTTAAAATCTTCATTATTCTTACAATGGCGACGTTTTAGCAGAGCTTGTTATACGACGATGCAATTTATGCAAGCTGCATCCAGAAATATGTATTTATGTTTTTTTCTAGCTCTCTCTATGGGGTTCAGCACAAGAAATGGTGAAAAGCTGAAGGTTCTGCCGACACAGTCATAGCTTGAACTCTTTTGAACATTTAACAAAAGATGACCTAGTTAAACGATATTAAATCAGACATTTTTTCTACTTTCTGCAAAGAATTTAACGCAAGGGCTCTACAAAAGGCGATTTAATTTTGTGATAATATGACATGAGCTATATAAAGGACAAAAATGGAATTAAAAATCCCATTTTAAGATTTTATCGCCAGCTGTGCCAAGCAAAAGCACATGAATAATGGACATGAATTTAATTATTTTATAAAGAACATTTATAGAGTTTCTAGCCAAAGTTTTGGATAAAATTATTATAGACCTATCCTATTTTACTGACTTGTCTAGATACATTTTCTGTAACTCAAATTAAAACACTTTCTTTCGACAATATTTTTGTAAAATACAATTTTTAGGTATGGTCTTAACTATTTTATTTCTCGGTTGTCTCCGTTTTGAATATGTATGTACAATAAAATATACTCGTTTATAAAACCTTCCGAACAATTGCAGCATAAATTCAAAACCCGGAGAGTTACTGCAGGGCTCGCGGGTTAATAACTTTTAATGTGCGTATCTATTTGTCGCTTTTGCTTCAAAGCTAAAGGGGAATAAAGTTTTATCGGTTAATAAAAGTGGTTGAAGATATAACGAATAAGTGACCTTTGGGTTGTATGTTAGTAGATGCGATGGAGTTCAATTTTCCATCAAAATACTGCTCTTATGAAATTCACAGGAAGCGCATGGAGCCCTTTTAAAGCGCTATAAAATCGTTTCATCCGCGCCCAAGTTTCGAAGTGAAACCGCGCTCATGGAGCCGGATTACTTTCATTAAAGTGGCCAGGGGGCAGCCGGGCAGGTTTCGCGGCTAGTTGCGAATCGGTGTGAGGTTCTTACCGCGGGGCGGGTTCCGCCGGATATTCAATAGTTTTATGCAACGGACGCGCTAACTGCTGGGAGGCACGTTCGCGTCAGCCCGCCGCAAACGTGATCAATTTCATCTTATCGGCAGCTGCGCTGGACCCCGGCACCGCGGCCATTCGCCGCAGCGGCACAGCATCCCGCGCAGAATGTTCATCGAATTTTCATTTGAAAAATTCTGCCTAATTGACGAAGGAGAAAACACTTGCCGCTTTGCAGCCGCAGCATCCAGGAAAGTTGTTTGGCGAGAGTAGTTTTTGATTTATTGACTTAAACGGGTGCCGCGATCAAATCTCACTTTCTCAGCACTTGTCCGCGGCGGTTTAATAAGTCGAGGGCACTTTTACCAGCGACCCATGAATCCGCGGGTTTCTCCTTTCGAGGCGGTCCCGGGTCCAATGCTAATTACCTTTTGCAAATTTCCAACCCGGGAATGCGCCCAGGCGCCTCGGGTGATCCTCATTAGCTATTCGCGGGGAAAGGATCTTTTGTGCCGCGGTTTATTGAAACCGCGCCTCATTCCGCGGTGCAATTTTTCAGAGCTGGCTCACGCAGATTTTGCATTGTCCACTCGAGTGGATGGATTCAGTCGCGCTTGTTGCGGCCAATTGTTTCGCGCGTTTATTTTTGATTCGTGAAACTTCTATTTGTCTGTAATTTTATCATTCCGCGAATCTCCGCGGCGACTCAGTAATATTAACCGGCCACGCGGCCGCGTGTTTTGAATAGCAATTAATGAGAACTACCGCCGCAACCGACAGAGTGATCAAGAAATCCTTGAGGATTGTGTTCGGCGCTGTGATTGATTGCGGTGCTCCGGAGGTTCGGCACTAAATACAAAACCGTCTACGATTTATTCGGTCTGTTCTCAGGTATATTTCACTCAAAGGTGTGCATTAGGGCGGAACGAATCAGCTTTTATTTCAGCTTTGTTATCAGTTGTATGAACTCAACTCTCACTTTGATCAAATTAAATTTTCTATGTACATATTTTACATTTGAGGAGTGACTATGTACGCCTACTTTTCCGTACATACATTTTATTTCCTATCATTCATTTTACTACTATCCATCCTCCGATTCGGTTTTCTCATCTATCAAAATTTAAGAAGTAAATAGTTATTACACACATACTAATGTGAATTAAATAATTCGCCATCATTAGTATAAGCACTATTAACCAAGGGTGCTCCACTGAAGTTCTATCTGCTGTTTGAGATTGCTCACTTTTAATTAACACATTGGTTGATTGGTATTTTGCGTGAAAGCCACCTCATGTCACCGACAATTATAAATTATTATTATTATGAATATGATAATTTTTTTAATCGAATTGTTTTAAATAATTGCAGTAGCCAATACCTAATGCAAATTGAACCACGTGAGCGGTTGACGTTATAATACGAACTCGTGACCAGTCTACAATATGTTAAAAGATCTTTTTAAATTTCCTTGAAAAAGCTAAGTATATACTTCTGAAGTTTTCTTATAACCTTTATGTTACCAACATTTTTATCTCGGACTTTCTTTATACTTTTTAAGTTGTAACACATTGAGAAAGAATGTCTGCATAAAATCAAGCAAGTCGTATATTTACATAAGCATTGAAATCTAACTATTTAAAATTGTCATCCTAAAGGACGTGCTCATTTTTCATTATTCGACAAAAATATAACTAATTTACAACAAAATTTCTCCCCCATCTCAAAACCCAAGAATAATTGGTGCTTTGTTATTTTCTTTCTTGGCATTAAGTTAAGTTGTCATTACTTAGGTCTCGAAAGTTTGCTCTTTAATGCAATAAGAAATCAACTTAGAATGAAAAGGGGTGCTGACTTAATTCAAAAGGAAGCCAAATCAGTTTTTTAAAGGATAATATTAAATTTGATGTGGTTTTTCTTGCCCAATGGACATTTTATACATATATGTACTTACACATATATTAGCTTTCTGCCAGCGACTTGGCGTGAATCACAAAATAGAACCAAAACAGTGATAAAATTGGGATTGCTATTGGTTTGGAATTAAGTAGCTATGTTTCAGGGTTACAGAAAAATCAACCCCCAGAACAATTTTGTAAAATCTCGGAGGGTGATTACGCGTCAGAAAAGAAACCTATTGTCCAAATTTCATATAGTTAATTAGCTTGAGCGGTTTCGGCTCGACCTTACTGAATCAGTCAATCAATCAGGACATATTATTTATGCACATACTAAAGTATGGAAAAAGACAAAAATAGATTTTTCGTTAATTCATATATAAAGATTTAAAATATTAATCATGTTTCCCTGTTTTTCTTCCGTTCTACGGAAAGAAGCATTCAGTCAGAAATTTACCTATGAAGAAAACGTTTTCAACTGATGCCATTGTACCCTCACGTAACTGATTCATTGAAAAATTGACTGAGAAACCAACTAAAAAGAGTAGTGTATGTATATGAAAAAGGTTTTAAATGAAAAATGATATGGTCAGTTCCACACACTTATTATGTAAAACTTTATTCCTTTTTCTGTTTTCATAAGAAAAACCAACTATAAGACTGTGCGTTGATCGTGTTGGATATTACTCAGAAATCTTTCATACGCCTCGAAACGTTAAGTAGTTTTCGTACGTGATGGTCATTGTTTTGCAACGCATTTCTGTATTTTTTCGATTCTTTTACAAACCACTCTGCAACGCCGCCGCGGCCGCTAAGTCACGTTCCACATTTTTGTTCTATGGCGAGCTCTGTTCCCTTGTTGACATAATTATTCACAAAATGAGCTAAGTGCAGGCCACTTTTGGCCAACAATCGCCTGTTGATTGTTATACAAGGCTGGGTGCGATTAAAACAGGGGCCACGTTTAGTTTAGTAGTTGGACATGAAAGTGGAAGTGTTGCTCAGAATATGGTGAAACTTTTCAGAGTTGCTATAAATATTCAGACATCTTTAAGCTTAATTTGTACGGGCTTTTAACAGTTCGTTGAGTTAGTTAACTTCTTTGTACTTTACAAAAATAGTACCAGGAGGCTGTGTGCAGTCAGAAATTAGTTTAGGAATTTCTGTTTTGGACTATACGTTCTTCTGATTGGTGCCAATGTTACTAAAGATTTTGTTCACGTATCTGCTCTACAGAAGTTTTAATGTCCTCCGTTCATTCATGAAAGTAATGCATAATGAGTTCTTCATAAAAGATAATAACATTGTAGTAAATGTTTTGTATTTTCAGCGCATGCAATAACTGAATGTATGCAATAGCTTAGAAATACTCTGGCAGTTAAAAAGTTAGTACCGATTTTGTTATAATGAGAAATATTTAAATAATCTAACAACTCTAAATGATTTAATGATTTTTGAACTCTAGCCTTAAATTACAATTCAATTAATACTATTCATAAAATATGTTTTAAAACTCACTTCAAATTTACAATATTTATAACATACAAAACCTCGAGTCTCCGTGTCAGCACAAGAAATTATTGATTGCATAGTGCAAACAATCCACAGAAGGTACATTTCTACAATTAGTGTGATCCTAAAACAATCAATGCAACTTCAATACGCTTAATTGAGTTTCAATAGCTGCAATTGCTTAAAAATCACTTGAATTCCTTAATGCCTAAAATCCAACCGAAGTCCCGATGAAACTGAGCTCAATTGTCAAATCAATTGAGGGCGAGTGGAAGGCAATCCATTCATGACTGCACCATGCAAAATAAATTTTAATTAAGCTTTCTGCAGGAAATTCTCTGCAATCAATACGTCTAATTAGCCTGCTCCCGCAGGAACTCCCTAGTGCTGGCGCACAATCTTACAGGGCTGAGGAAGGCTCCTCTGGAAATTCATCGCTAATTTATAAGACGGCAATGGAGCATGTAAGGATTACAAAGCCGAGCAGATGGGAGATAAATTTATGCAAATGCAATTAGCCTTGCATATACGCGTCACAAGGATATAGCATATATAAACAAATTTTAGAGGCATTTTTTTAAGAGAATATTAAATACCTCTATTGTCATCGTAAAATCTACATGACACCGTCAAAGTTGACTATACTCCGCTGCTGCTTCATCCTTTTTTTGGGGGTAAATGAATTTCAGATTTATAAGCACCCTAGCGAGTAGCGCTGGTGAAGGATAAACGAATTTTATCATGCAATAATTGTAGCGCACTCTTTTGACATGAATTTCATCGATAATTTTCTGGTAATGAAATTAAAAAATCGCGATCGGTAGTATCGCCAATTTGCTTTATAACGTAACTCGGTACGCTTTGTTGCTGAAATAAGCAGATTCAGCCGGGAAATTGATTTTAAACTTTTGATGATGAGGGTTTTGAGAATGCAGAGCACCGGGGAAAGTCTGAAAGCCGGGTCAAACTTGCCTCAAAACTAGGTAGAACTCGTTCAGTTGTGTATTAGTGCGAGTCTTTGGCATTGCATAATTATAAATTCTTAATTAAAAACGTTTTCACCGAATGCTAAAGGATGCAAACTTGAATGGGGCCCGAAGAATAGGTGCAAATTAGTACAAGGGCATTTAATATGCAATGCAAATAACACTTGTAGCTTGGAGATGTGGTTATAATTAAACACACAACATAATTTATTTCAGGTGGTAGATGAATTCAAATATGTTATTTTATATTTTCACCTTTTGATTCGTAAACTAAGTTATTAATTAGAAGAGTGTCGCTATACACGATGTTTTTATTCCAAATTCTAATATTTTCTGAAAGAGAACTACATATTCACATATTACAGAAAAGCCGATTTTATAAACTTCTAAAATAATTATATTAAAACATTTTTCATGAAAGTTCTTTAATCCATTGTTTACGTTGCTAGTGTTTATTGTTATTCCAATTTTTCTAAAATGTAATTTTTAATAATTGAAATTCTTATTTATCGTTGAACAATTTATTTTTGTTGAGGTCCGTCCAATATTTGTAAAAATTAAATTTTGTAGTCTATTATTTATAAACACTGGTTATACTACAGTAATATTTTTGAAGTATTGTTCATTATAATATGTAAAGTCATATTCTATTATAAATACTTACATGTAAAATAATATAAGTTTTAAGTTTACCTTCACTTTGAACTTTGTCAAAAGAAAATATCCAAGTTAAAAGGGTTATAACGCCAAGTTCTTCTCTGAGGCTTTCCAGAAGGGTACGAAATTATTAACAACAATTTTCCTGACATGTCAAGGAACTAAAACTTCATAATTTTTAGCTTCAAAGGTTTCATAATCTTAAAAGCGGAAGCTATACAGAAACTGACAAGTTAAACAGTTGAGATTAGTTTTTACTTTAAATCTTTAATAAGTTTCAGTATCATAAGAAAGTCAGTGTTTGTCTCTACTGTGTACTTTATGTATTGCCTGCTGCCCGAAAGCCTTTCGTGGAAAGAAAATTTATTCGGGTTAAACTTTAACCGGATAGAGCATATTGTGGACATTGAGGGCACAAAAACTTTCTACGGACGGAACTTTAATGGACCATTAATAGTAATTGTCACTACATTTACTTCGTGTCGGCGCTTACCTCGCCGTCTTTGTCATTTTTCGAATTCAATTCGCTTCACCCACTTGACCATAGCTATCTTAGATACTTAAATTTTACCTTTTCAGAAAGCAATTCAGTACCATTGCCTAAGTAAATAAATCGCGAGGTTTGGAGAAGTTAGCCTTAAAGCTGATGATATGCAGTCGTGGATAGTAGAGTGACCCACTGAAAAGCAGTCAACGCCCTCTAAGTAAGTAATAATCTGCTTAATGTTGTGCTCAAAACAATTTCACACTCGACGTGAAGTTCCTAATTCACTGTCCGAAAGGTCAGGTGAAAAAGGCCCTATGTTGTCCCACCAGCGACGACTATATGTTTCTTTTTCTAAGTGTGGCCGGAGTCGTATTGATAGTGTTCTTTACGGGAACCAGCTGGAAACCTTTCGTCGACCTCCAGAGTGGTCGGTTTCTTTCCTTCATCTTTTCTTCTCGTAATGTCCAAAGAAATTGTTTATTTCACTTGCCGCCAACGAACGAATCGGTCTGTGCTTAATGGAGCATGGCCAGCTTTCTCGACCAGATTTCTTTTGTTTAAGATTATCTCGGCTCAAGAACAGACCACACAGCCCAAGGAGGATGAAAAAAGCGCAGTCGTGAAATGATTCAGAGGCCATTTAATTCTTAATTGATCGCTTTGCGGGGACTTTTTCCTCCCAAAAACCAGATGAATTGAGCCGCCAAAAAACATCCATACATATGTACGTGCTGCGTCACGAAAAGCTTCCTCACAACCAAAAGGGAGTTAATAAACCCAGTCCAGAAAGTTTCCGGAACAATGTTGGCTTTTGGGGGTTTTATTTGTTTTGAACCTGTGTATAAATTCTCTACAGAACATTTAATAAGATTTGCTCTTTTGGAATTAATTTTATATATATTCATAACATTTGTGTCTGCTACTTAGAGAACTAACTGAAGTACACAGCTTCATGTAGATATATAGAATTTATCTTATAAAAAACATAAGCCTAAGCTTTATTTTGGATGTTTTTAAAGTCATTTCTGAAAAAAACTTCATTTAGTTTAAAGTTGGGAAGAGAGTTTGTAATGCAAAATTTAAAAAGGAAATTATTTAAAAAATGTATACGTTTACATTTTAAATTATTTAAAATTTCATAATTGTATGTAAAATTAAAATATAAAATTGTTACATTCCTATTTTAATACCTTTTATTAGACCTACATTATACGACTTCGACAGCTAAATAATTTTATTTTGAATAATATATTTAAAACTAGCTTATATATTTATATGCAAGTAAGCTAGAAAAATTATACTTCATTTAATATATGAACCAGCAAAAATGAATTGTCAATCATTGTTTTAAATTAAATTAAGTGCCCACTGCAGGAGTATATTACCTGATTTTCTCAGTTCAAAAACTTTGAAACGAAAAAAAAATCTTTTGGTTTCTTAATCAGTCTGATTTTAAATTCCAGATTTGATTTAATAATTTATTGAAAACTTTAAAAATAATAATATGAAAAAAGTTCACCGTTTCCGAAATAGTTGAAAACAATCGTACTCAAATGTTTCACCCCATATATATAGGTAAAGTTGGACAGATCATCATGAAAAGCAGTTAGCTGAGTTTTCAAACTTTCGTTAAAAATGTAGTTGTTTTCAAAGAAGTTGTCAAAGTTTAATTTTTCTCCATATAATTTGTAGAAACAAAAAATTAAATATAACAAAATTGAAATTCTTTTGGATTAAATATAAATAAATATTTCATTCCACCGCATACTTATTGGCTTAATTTTGTTGCATTCGAAAAACGAAATTCCTATTTCAACAAGAACGTAATTGCTGTTTATATACTAACTTGAAATTAACTTTCGAAAAAACAACGCACGTAGAATAGCAAATTGGCAAATTGCTTCTGGCGACCCATAAATAACCCAACAGATCGTCACTAATGGCCTCATCTGGACGAGTGACGAAAGCCATTTAAACGTCGACCATCCAGCAATTGGGTGACAATTCTTTTGTGTCTGAATGCCACTGCCGTGCTGAATTAAACAGAATAAGACATTATTCACCTTTCTACGTGATATGATTCGGGTGATGGCTTCCAGGCACTGCAACATCCACACACTTTCTTCTGATTACTATGCGTGGTGGAATATGTACTTGGAAAAATTTCCTTTTTTCTGCTATAAAATGGGTCAAAGTCGTGACTTCTTTAAAGTTTACGTAGTCGGGGAAAGTCCCTTTAGTTTGATTTTATTCTGTTTTTTTTTTTGGTTTTTAGGCAAAGACATTCCGCACCTTTATCTTTTTGAGAAATTTGAGAGATTTTCTTCAGTCCAAAGGAGTCTGTATACAAAAAGTTGTGTTAAAGAACTTTTTTAATTAAATTTAAATTAAGATATTTTGATTATCCTTTTTTGATTTCAGAATGGACTTTCTGGCAGGAATGCAATTTTTTCTTTAAAGGTAAGTTTTATTTCCCGACTAGAGAACTGATATACATATGTTATTCCAATGATTATATTAGAAAGCATTTTATTTCTTAAAAAAGCATATATAACAATTTTTATTAGTTTTTCAACTAATTTTCATTAGTGTTTTAATTATTTATATCGATTGCAATCTCCTCTATATTATTTTTATAGTTTTGTAATTAAAAATAGTTAATTTTTATTCTGAAAGAAAGTACTACCTATAGTTATATGTATATTGTACGGCACATATTTCAACAGATATAGCACTGCTTACATTAATAAATGAAGGTGATGGCTATGATAATTTGTGTTATTCTCTCTAATGACAAAGGTCTTACCAAAGTAATTACCAAATTATTTGAATAACACATTTAAATATACGAAATTATCAGAATAGGAATCGATACATACTCGTACATTACTGAATCTCTGAAATTTTATTCATATTTGATGTGAAAAGCTTCATAACTTTTGCAAACATTGAGGAAGGGATCAAGTTCGGTCTCTATACATATAGTACTAGATTGAAAGCGCGGGTAAAACAATTATAACCACAATTCGGTTTAATTATCGTATATTCTCTTTATCTCTCCATAAAATTAATTCAAATTATTTTCTGCAATAAATACCGATCAAAATGCTATTAAATCAATATCGTACAATATTTTTTCTTTATGTGAAAGTTATCAAACACGCATAAACCGCTTAATCGTAAAGTGCTCTTTGGCGCTATACCGTAAAACACTTAGCAGTCAATAAATTTTCAGCCTGTTAACTTCCGAAATTTACATGATATCTGTGTGTTCCTTAAATAATCGATATTTGACGCACTCAGGTAACAAGACCTCCTTAACTCCCGAAAGCTAAACTTCTTGGACGTTGTAAGGCACAACAACATTTTTGTTGCCCGAAATAAGTTAGGAATTGACTTCGCCCTACTTGTGGTACGTAATGCAAACAAATGTCGAACCACTCGTACGCATGCACAGCAAAACAGCTTCATTTTTTAATTTCGCGAAATAGAAGAAAAGATTAGAAATGGTACATTACTCGTCTCGTCAAATGGCAGGCAACCATTAGTCGTTTTGTGCTGCTCATATTAAATCTCTGTTAATATTTAATCAAGAAGTCGTGATAGAAAAGTCGTGACGTGGATATGCGTACTTTTGTTATATGTATTTTACATAGCCTCTGATTTAGGAGAAACATGAGCCCAAAAAGCTCTGGGTTTCCAAGGAGAGCTCTTTAAATGTCGTTCAGTATGTCTCTTACTTACATTTGGACTTGGGGAATGTCTTTGAAGGTAGAAATCACAATTTCTACTTGCGCTTATACGTATGTATATATGCACATACATATATCATTCAGTTTTTTAAAGAACAAATATTGCTTTGTTTCCTGAAATCGCTGGAGAAAGATTCGTTTCGAAAAAGTCCTTTTTAGTAAAGGTAAAACCGGAATAGATATTTTATGCAAGCATCTAGATTACGTTGAATCCAATCGATTTAGATTGTTCCGTATTATTTCATCATATTCTTAAAAACACAAAAACGAATTCCTGTAGGTACATAGGTGCAGTTGGCAACATTTCCTACTGAAGCCTTGTCAACATTTCCAAGATAAAAGCTTTGGATTAAAGAAGAAGGAAGTCAGTGATAAATTTTCGTTAGCATTCGGATTATCCTTATGCAAACATATAAGAATATGCCACTCAATTGAACCTTATGTTTAAAAAAATTCATCTTCTTTGAAAAATTTTGATAAAGGTATGATTTGGGATTTCCATTACGTGACATTCTATATCAGTACTTAACGTTGATTTTCAAAACAATAAAATATTAACTTTTATATCACAATAATAAAAATAGTCTTGGAAATTTAATTCAAAATAGTGGTATAACATACTGAAAATTACAATGAAACTGGTATTAGGTGTTACCGAACAGAGCTACATACATTACTTAATATTAACAATAGAAGTTTTAAAATATACATGTTACTTAATTTAAACTGGAAATTGTTATTGAAAGTAATAAATTTGGTTTTCAAATATTAAAAATTTAAATTACATCAAAAGGAACAATGAGGAACAATACGTTTTTACAATTATTTCCTTGGATGAAATATAGTCTACTTGATCAACAATTAAAATTATACGAATCGAAGAACTTTGTGCGGATTATTATTTATGGAATTGGCATCTACTTTTATGGAATTGGTATCTGGATTTTCCGTATAATTTATCTTCTTTAAGTTTTGTTTTTAATGTTTCTGTATTAACTTGACTAAAATCCCATTTAAAAATAGAAGCCCTGACTGAGTAGTTGACATTTTTGTGAAAAAATTTGAATTTCGTGGTGAAAGCAAAAGTTTAATATAAATATGATAGTTTTTTAAAATAATTATACGTATAATTGTAACAACTTTGTCTATGGCGTTAAAAAGTTAGTAAGTATCGCGAATATATCTAAAGGGTACATAATAAATAGATGTTTTTTATTAACACCGATGTAAATTCATCCCGCTTAATTGAAGCAATATTAACAGGCTAGAACCCTCTTCAGTGGCATGTGTGCCTGATTTTCCCACAAAATTCACTTGTAAATCACCTCGGGGTGTGTGGTACGAAGTCCATATTCAATGAAATAGCACATTTGCTCCAATTTCAACCGATCCCACAAACTGCCTAATTAGGCACTTTTGGGACTTATTCAACCCAAAATCCAAAACCCAAAAAATTCAACGCAGGAAATCGGAAGTTCTGCAGGGCGGGAAAAGGCTGCCGCTCAGACGGTTACTGGCGTGCTGCATAATGCTCCTAGATTCATTTTGGGCCAAATTAATGGGAAAAGTTACCGTGGGAAAATCAAAAACGTCCTCGCGAGTGCCGCCGTCAAAGGTGCACATGTAGGAAAATAACGCGGCCTGGTCGCGCCGAGGGGCACGGGGCACCTGCGCTTGTTCATCCAGAGCACGGGAGCAGTTCCCTGAGCCGGGGTTAATTTTCACCTGCTCAGCCAACGGGGGACTCGGGAAAATTGCCGAGTGTTGCCAGACAAATGGGTGCTTTTATTGAACACGTTTTGCGGTAGGGTGTGGTTGCGGGTTAATTTTCTTTTAAAGAGTTTTTTAGTGGGGCGGTTGTAAAATTTCGGAAATTAACGTGCTTAATGAGTCGTTAAATTGCCAAAGCTTCCGGTCTGGATCACACGGGCGTGTTTTTCCTCAGTGGCAACACCTCGCCGTCGGGAAGCTTTCGTGCTGGTGAGATGTTCCCTTAGGTTTTTGGGGAAAATCTCTAAACCGACTCTGCGCCGTCGCTCATGATGGCGAGAAAACAGCCGTCGAAAATCTTTGAGACTCTTAGTTTTCACTTTCCCGCAACATTGATCGGTCGGTGAGGTTCGGTTCGACTTTTCAGTTAAATTGAGAAGTTGTTTTCCTTTGCCATTTTCCCTACCTCAGAATTATTTTGAAACTTTTCCTCGGCCTTTCGAATGGCGGCCTGCTTCTTCAGCGAATAGTGTAAGAAGTTTGTTTGTTTAGTTACCGCGGTCGGCCTGACTAAAGCGTCTTCAATCCGCGAAGTCACAGTAATTACATAGTGCGAATTCAGTGATTATATGCAAAGTTTGAACACGCAGTTTTAGGGGATCCGCCGGTGCAGCAACATCGTCCAGGACACCGATGATCCCCGCCCATTTCTTAAACGACTTTCTGCGTCTTCGGGACCGGAGGAGCCTTAAAGCTTCAAAAGAAACCCACAGACTCGAAAAGCACAGTCGTATTTGCATAGCAAACGAAAATAATTACCGCCCTCGCTCATTCGGCACTATGCTGAATGGGGGCAGAAATCGCCCGTGAATGAATATGAGCTGCGTTCCGCGAGACGCGCCCCTACATTATGCATACGCTTTAATCAAGAAGTTACCTGTAATTACATAATAAAATATTCATGCAGCGCTGTCCTGCTGTTGTGGTTCCCGGTGCCCGGTGCCACGCCGCTCCTCCTTCCAAGGAGGACCTTTCGTCTTCCGAAGAACTGAATCGCGAGCGTGCGGGTGACGGACATGCATACAAAAACGCATCCGGCTAAATCACGAACTCGCAACTGCACCACGGACTCAGATAGTCCAGGACTGCCTGGCGCAACGGCTCGTAGTCGTCAGTGGGCCGCAGGACACCAGGGTGTGAAGTTCAAAGTGCGCTCGAACGGTACTTCCGCGGATCGAAACTAGTGCAAGTGATTCCAAGGAAGTGACGCCGTAACGTCGTGAACTGGGTCAATAAACGGGCGTAAACGACGGATTCGCCGGAGTGCCCAAAACTAAGACGTAACACTTGAAAATGCACGTTCCGGGTGTAATAGGATTTGTGACGGAATGAGTTCAGAAGCTATTGATCGAAAAACGTGAATGAACTTAACATTTCCGTGTTCCTCGGGAATTAAGGCTGAATTTCGGATTGCTTTTATATTTCGCAAATTTTTGAATAGCCTCTACAGAAAAAAATCAATTTTTTAGTGCTGGTTTGATGAATTAATTTTTGAAAATATTTTTACGAATTAAACAAGCGAGTTACAATTCAAACACTTAATTTAAACGGCTTAGACTAGAATATTTTAATATATTCTTCCTGTTTTATTTTAACTTGATAGGTGTAATTCTGGATGCAAAATAAAAAAAATATTTCTTACCTCTTTTGGGAGATAAAAGGTTAACCCTTTCTTTCCATAGTAAATCGAGTGATTTTGGAAAGGTCATTAACCAATTCCAAAAATTGGTTTGCCTTTGATTTTTAATCCTGAAACTTTTGACCCGATAGTAAATTAAATTTTTCAAAAATATGTGCAATAGATATTGAAATGCTTTCTTCATCCATTAATTTAAAGGGATATCCAATAACTAAAATTAGTGCATTTAAGTGGCATATAATAAATCATTTCCATATCAACTTTTGGTATCAACACTGATTTGAATTATTACGTTATTTACACAGAAATGGTTTTTGGATTATTTTTAATTAATTTATTTATGTTTTTCATAGCAACCCTTTTCCCGAATTTCTCTATCAATTCAATTTAATATTTATACTGTATTCGTAATTATTGAGTGAACAACTCTACGCATTTAAGTTTTTAGTTTAACACAATAACAAGAACATACGGTCTTTGAAAGCTTATTTGCATACTAAAAATCGCACTCGGTTGACCTACATAAACTTAATTTTATTTTTTATGATTCCATAATAGATAAAGTAACTATATTTACTAAAGCTAAACGATAACATAAAGTTACATCGTAATGGACCTTCGAGCTCTACTCGCACTTGCCGACTTTTTTAATTTTTAATTACTCTATCTTTCACATTTCGCAAACTCAGTTAGACTTATGGAATCAAACTGAATTTTTGTATTCGAGTTCCAATTATTGTACTTTCTAAGAATGTACCTACGAAATTAGAAATTACATAGGTATTTCTTAGTTTTTCTTATTTATTTTGTTGGGATTATTATACATAAATACATATTAAATAAACCAGGATCTGGCTCATCTCTTCGCTTAATACATTCAAATAATTCGTCAACGAGCTAATTGACTCCCAACAAGTCACTATTATTATATTATACATATTTTTAATTTCGTAATGTTTTTAGCTTGGTCATTATTAAATTAAACGAGATTATTTAGACCAAATTCATTCATCAAAACGTGTTTATTTTGGCGAACTTGTAATCCCTCTTCAAGTAATAATTATTTGGAGCCTATCATAAAAAAATTTCTTAAAACAAGCAACTCTGAATTAAACAGTTGACTACAGAAATTAAGTTCTTCAATGAAACATACAAATACTTAATATGTTTAAAGATATTATCTTTACTTTATATTACTTTTTGTACTACTCGATTTCATAAATTACAACTAGTAAAGCCGTGACGGCTTTTCAGAATAGATAAACGAACTAAATTTGAATTGAATTATGTGGGCTATAAGCAAACCCGACAACCGTCGAACAGAATTGCACAAATGTTCAATTTGGCTTTACGGTTCGATTCAGCACAATTACAGGATATTTCATATTTAAGGATTAATCCCGCATCGATTCTATTTTGAGGGGAATCTCATTATTTAGCCCCGGTTCGAGTAATGATTTTTGGGCCAATGGCCCCCTCCGATCAATTCAATGGATACAATTGATACAAAATGGGGCCTTCCCCCAAGCACAATTAAAGCCTCTAGATTCGGATCATTAATTTTGTTGAAACAGGCCTGAGGGACCAGCCTGCACTCAATGTTGCCGTGTACAACATCCTGTTGACCGGACTAATATTGTTTCCGGAGAATGCTTTACGGGCGTTTTTGTTGTCGACTCAATATGTTGACAATTTTTATAAAGGGTCGTTGCACAGAGCAAATAGACAAAAATGCATGAAATGCATTTCTCTTTATCTAAAAATATTTATGAAAAGTTTTCTATCTCCCCCGCTGAAAGCGGACATATCTTTCAATTTTTTCCGGAAACTGGAGCCCAAATATAAAAATTTGGGACATTTCCGGAATTTCTTATTTTAATTTGAAAGTTGGATCCACTCCAAAGCGATAGTCTTACTGAATAGCCACAGATTCACATGAATTTTCATTATCTTGAGTATAAGGCCTCGACGTATACAGATGGGAAAAAATAATCGTGATGTAAGCAGACAGGTTTCCAGAATAAGGATTCTCTCCATGCAACGAATTATTTTTATGATTTAGGTCTTGCAGGATGTAGAGTAATTTATCAATGTTGGCAATTTTGCATATTTATTCAACCATTGTGATCCTTTAGGATGGACTGAAAATTTTTGAGTGATTAAATGCATTGCATCATGAATTTTACTAACATGAATATGTTATTCTAGGCAAATTACAATTTATTTGAAAAAACTGTAATAACTTCGTAATTGAGCTTAGTTTAAAATTAGTATTATTATTGGAAAAGAAATGTGAGCTTATTCTACTAAAATTAAGATTCCAAAGAAACACGAAATTTTACACACTCCTGTTCGAAGATAATTTTACACATGAATTAATAAAAAATTATGACCTAATTAAATACTATTCTTATCGTTCTAACTGACTGACGAAATACACAGACTAAAGAGGGCATTTTATCTGCAAATCTAACCTTAATTCTGATATGCGGCTTTCATATCCTGTACAATTTGCAATTTGATTGATGTCCTAGCGAAAGTTATTTTATAAATTATCAATGAATCATCAGGAGAGTTGAATGCTTTGGGACGGACAAGAAATTTATCAAACTTTTTAATTGGAAATTAATAACAGAAGGAACTGAATACTCGTTATAAAGTCATTAAGGGTTCATAGAGGAAAGGGACCTGTGTCTAGTCCCTGAAACTCTAGCAGACCCCCTTTGCCACACCAAGATGCTGTGCGACATGTAAATTACATTTTTGTTTTGTAAATTGCCTGCAATTCCCTGTTCACACTTCTAAATTAAAGAAGTTGTAAAATACTTAAATTGCGTGAATTGTTAAATACTTTATAAAAGTCGGTCCGTACGAACTGCTGTAATTGGCTGAGCAATTCAGGTGGATCATTATAATAAGACAAAAATGTTTGTGCGAGCCTTCGAAAGATAATAAGTTATTAATGAGCACATTAAAAGTTAGTAAAGTTTTGCGGACTCTTCCTTCTTCATAAAAATTGTTTGTCTGGCACTTGTGTGCAAACAAGGGAAGAATACTTAAGTTTTGTTTTAGCTTTCAAGAGCGTATCACGAAAGATTCAGAAATCATACACGCGAAGTATTGTGGGTAAACATTCGTTGGAATTTGCTCATAAGAAGGCACACCCAAAAAAGTTATTTGTCCACAAAAAACTGAAAGGCGGAGAGATCGAACTAAAATTAGTTCTCATTCTTGCCAATGTCGACGACATTCCATCGAATGAGTTCCTCGAAATAGATTCGTTAATGCGGCCACCTTTCTCGGAGGTGGGAGCAGCAGTTAACCTTAAATATTTGTCAACTGAACTTGCACCTAAAATCAAATCCCCGCAATACCTCTCCGCGGTCTTTAAACCCCAGGAATATTTCTTCTCTAAATATTGAACCTTCGACGCGAAATTAGTTGAATTTACGGGAGAACGCAAGGACGACGGGGATGAAACCCTCAATAATCAATTATTACGTTCTTCAGGAGCAAGGTGCCGGCGGTGATTTGTGCGCGGTGCTGCGACTATGCTCTGAAAATAGCTCGGAAAAGAGCCCGCATCCTGCTTGAAATTCATTTTTCGAAATTGAAGGATCTGAGCTCTATCTGGGGCGAGGGGCGCAATATCGCCTGGCAAGGAAATTGCATTGCATCACTCTCCCCTTCTTCGATTGGCTGTGGAACGAAAAGGCAATTTGATGGCTTCCTGTTTAAAATACATATTTGTAAATGTAAACGTTCAGGAGAGACGATGAGGATACATCCAGGGGACAGGAAATGGATGGATGCACTTAGGATTGATCATACTTTTATGTACTTTATTTTCTAGCCGGAAAATTGTTTGAGAGATATAACTTTGCTACTCGAAACCGCACTTTCTGAGTTTTATTGATAGCTTCTTTCCTTTTCCACAAAAAGTAAAAGTTGCCCCTGCGGTTGGCATGGTATTTCCTGGGAGTTTAAACCAACCAAAGCTCTTCTTTCTTCTTATTCTATAACATGTGGAGAATTAAATATTGATACCAAAAGAAAAACTTTAAAATTTTCTTTTACTGTCAAGAAATGTTTACAATAGTATTTCTGAAGAAATTAAAACATATTTTTTAAATGAACATATACATATATTGAAACATAATCCTACAAAATAATAATAAATAATATTGCAACATAATACTAAGAAAACAGACTTAATTTCGTGCTTTAGTTCTTTAGTTCCATAGAGAAAATCTCGGTCATTTTTTCAGCCTCACTCATAACAGTTTTACTAATTATTTGCCAAGTTTTAAAACTTTATGGCAGTGTAAAAATTTAAATTTCTTTAAAACTCATAAATTTACAGTACAAAACTTTCTACAGTTTCAGTTTTAAACTGTGGAAAGGTTTCAAATGCCGTTTTTAAACCTTTCTAGTTTGAGTTTTAAAGCTATGTGTTTCGCTCATTTAAAAAAATATGAAAAAGTTTTCGTCATATAATTCAATCCTTTTTGTTTAAAATTAAAGCAAAATTTTCTCTAAAAGATCAGATTAAGAAACTCATCCTGACATTAATTTCTATTTACAGGATAATGCAATTTTCTCCTTAAAACCACCGTTTGCAAACTGCATTTCTGAGACTTTCTAATTCAATTTTCATGTTACTTATCGTATTTCTTAAAACATAATCGGTGCTTTGCACTTCAATATTTAAAATATCACATCTTCATGAAACTATATAATCTGGTTGTGGTTTTTTTAAAGAATAATAGTTATGTTATAACTATATAAAAAACAAAATGCACATATCAATTATTATTACTAGCTACGTTAATAGTGCAATAAATTTGAAGACGCCATTTTCAATGAGTTGGAGTTCACCGCTCCACCCAGATTTAATGTTTTTGGGCTGCACCGCATTATTGAATTAGAACATTACAAATGTTATTGGAGACAATTTAAATTTGGGCTGAATACTTAACATAATGTATATCTGATAAAATTAAAATCAAAGCAAAATACCTTCGTCTAGCTTAAGTTATACTTAAGTGATTGACGTCGGACAGCAGCGGCAGGTGTTGATGTTTGAAGAACGATTCGGCAGATGTTTGACCGTGAAGGTCCAACTGTGTGACTAATCGGACACAGCCTGCTAAGTTGGCAACAAGTGGAGCACAACTCCTAAGATCAAAAGAATCGAGGCCACGCAATTCAAACACTTGCTATGCCCCGTGTAATTCGCGAAATAGCCCAAATCGCTGGTTTACATTATATTCAAATCAAAAAATAACATGAGAATTTATAGCATTGTTTAGGCGAAAACAGCAACAATAATCACTCCAGACAAATGACGTCGAGCACCGGATTAAGGTCATTTTGAAATCATTTCGCGGGCAGTAAATTTTCGATTTCACTCTATGTGTTGTACTCGTATTAGTCGCCCGCATATGGACGTCTTAATACCCCCATAAAGAGGGTAATCATCCTCGGCGGGTATACAACTCTTGAACCCGTCATATCGAATTCACGAGGCGGACGATTATTATTTCAGTAAACAAATTCTAAAAATGGAAACCATTCCTCCTTGATTACTGAGGAAAAGTTTCGAGTTAACGAGGTATAATAGGCAGCGAAATCCTCGAACCCAGATATGTACATAAATATGTATATTGTGGATAACTACGGAACGGAGGAATAATTGTGACACAATTAATAGTTTATTCATTCATTAATATTGCCAAAGGGAAAGGTAAATCTGTACTTCCGAAATACAAGTACATTTCAGAAAGGAAAGTAGGGTAAAAAGTGTTGGGTTTCTTATTAGACACGAAATTGTAATTAGAGTTGTTATAATTTTAGTATACGCGAAAATGGACGGGCCCTCATTGTAAATTTACGCAAAAATTTTAATATTGGTAAGATGACTTTAATTGTTGACAAACAATGTAATGCTGACGAAATTCTTGGAAAGCTACTTCAAATGTTTGTTTTAATTGAAGTAATAAAATTCCAGGAAGCTTTCAAGAAAATTTATCATTAAAAGTTAGTCGATCTAATTGAGGCGACATCAATTTGCATCACATTTATGAGCATCAGGAAAATCTTAAGCATAATTGCTTGGAACGTTTGTTTTGTTTATGTTGTTAGGCTAAATGTGTTTATTCATAAATTAAATAAGTGCCTTCGTTATGAGTGCTATGGAGGGATGTGCATGTCTATCAAGAACTGAATAATGAAATATTTGCAAGATTGCAAACAAATTTTCACAATCAGTCATTTTGAAAATTTGTGTTGTAAATGTTGACTGAGTCCATTAACTATAAAAATGTAAAATTTCATCAAAATTAATTTTATAATAATGACGTAGTTATAAGTAAAATACATAATTCACAGAAAATATTTGATCAAGCGTTTGTGAAAACACGCAAAAGTATAGAATTTTTTTGAGTTACTAAAAAAATGCTTATTTACTTAATTTGGCTGCATCTTTGAGAATGTTATATCTGAATAAATTTTAGTTAAATGTATTCAACAAATGCACTTCTTCAAAATCACCTAACAAAAAATACTCAAACAGAACAAGAACCGATTAAATTTAATTAAAATTTTATGATAAGTTACCACATAATAAGGAAATACTGGTAGTATTAAGAGTAGATACTGGTAGTAAAATATCCATTTAAGTAAAAGTGCAAATTATCGCTATCAGCACAAACTACATATTAATTAATTAATAGCGAAAGTGTCGATTATTTTTTGTTTGTTTTTTGTTTTAAATTTATTTGTACAAAAGAATAGATTAAAAGTAGAAGCCAAAGTTAGTTAACTGCTGCATAAAATTCGCTTTGTTAAAACCCAATAACAATAGATAGAATTCTAAATCGAGCATGAACATGAAGAACTTATTCTTTACAATACTATAGTAGGTACTATAAAAGTTTCGAAGTTCAGGTAACTTTCAATGACCCTAGATAAGAAGCCAAGGCAATCAAAGGAAGTATAACTTCGGAACATTTTTTTCAATAAAAGAAACCTAAATGAAAATAAAAACCGCAAAGATGCTGGAGAATAACCTGGCGTTGGGCCAACAGATTTTCTTGGGAAAAAAACTCAGGACTATACCAGTTCTAATAAAAGTTTTGTGCGCTTAAATAATTTTTAAAGACTTTTGGTGTTGCAGAGTACGTAAAGACAATATAGAGTGAGAAAAATTGAAACTTATGTAATTTTCCATCTCCATTTCGCTGCTCTTTTAGTCCTCTAGTTGAGTTCGAATGCGTAGTAAAAACTGAATGTGGACAAGTACACTATACTCTTTTTATGAGAATCGCACTTTTCCTGCTCCGTGCATTTGGTCCTTCTGATGCTGATGGTATCGTCTGAACTGCTGGTGCTTTTGCTGCGGCATCTCGAAAGATTTTCCCTTGAATTTCCACTCGCCAGCCCTCGTTCGTCCAGCTTTTTCTGCTGCCATTTTAGTGTTCGTTTTAGCACTTTTCAGAGGGAAATCGCAGTAAAGCATTACCTTAAAATTTTACGAAGTACAGGCATTACATTTCCGGGATATATTGAAAATTCCATTCGTAAAATTTATGTAACTTTAGATTTGCTCCGGAGTTTGAAACATTTTAGATTTTTAACTTGCAACAGCCATATTGCGAACTAAAAGCAATAATAACAAAATAATCCTTGCCATTTTGATGAAATTCCCGAGGAACTACAATTCATCTTCAAAAATTCCAATACCTTTTCTACATTTTTCTCATGATATCATCTTAAGACAAGATAAGATTTCTTGCTATCTTGGAATTACTACAATTTTCAAATTTTCATAGCATATGCGTGTTCAGCGACTCTGAAAAGTCTTTATTCTTATTTTAATGGATGCCCGAATGGAGTTAATAAATATATATGAAATATAATCCACACTTTTATTCCATACAAGACTAGAGTATTTTTTCGATGTAAAAGTGAATTATTAATATTGAAGATTGACTTAATGTTTGGATTTTATATCTATGCATTTTATAGTCTATTTCACGCCAATGTTGATTTAATTACATTTTCCATTTGATTTTTTTATCTCAATGAGGTAAAGAGCAATATCCCACAATTCTGCATCGCATTTACCATAAATAGAACCCACTTATATTCCGTGAATTTATAGTGCACACAGCATCACCGACGAGCAATTTCAATTCGCTAATTAATCGCTATTCAGGGAACTCCCACTGTTAGCGCACTGTACTTGAAAGTTTGAGTATATTCGGATTTATCACCAGCCTAATAACCTTTTCAGGTAATATGCGTGATTCAGAGCAATTGTCGCAAATTAGATACCTACATTCATATCTGTAAAGGTTCTTTTTGTTGTTGAGGTTTTTGAGAGGATTTAATTTCTAGATTATTCTTCAAACCAGCACTTATCGTTTAATAAATGATAATACAAATAGTTAGTAGTAAACGCTAAATATTAACATTTTCTTGCCACGTCTTATTTTAGGTCCATTAGCTAAAGATTACATTTTAAATTCCCACAAAATTTGTGATGCTGGGACATCATAAAAACATTGAAAAGAAGTACATTTATGATTTGGTGCCGATTACCGTGAGGATGCTATTGGCCGACTTAAAATGAAGGCATTGGACGAACTATTTAAAGCCGCAACAATGTGAAATTGCCAAGCGTCGGACTGAAATGAGTCCGATAGATAAAATAAAGTTCATGTCAGTGGTTTCGTAGATAGATATACAGCGACCTAATTGAGGCCTATTTTTAAAACGCGCCGACTGCCTGTACCAAATTTACATATATTTTTAACTATCACGATCTCCGCCAACTGCTCGTGCTTGCAAAATGTTCACCTGTTTGTGGCAACTATGGGATTGGTAAGTGGAGTTACCTAATAAGCATAAGTTGATTAACGTTTTGTTTCGCATATTGCTCTTGATTTTGCATTCGCTACTTTTTATAGTGGCGTGACTATCCGATATTTTATTATTTCCCACGAAAAACATTTAAGGTAGGGCACAAAACCTTCATTCATAAAAATACGACCCAAATCTTTCTTCCCAAATAGTAAATAGAAAAAAATATTTTGGGTGTTTTACTACTTATATTAAAAGCGTATAAAGTTAAGGTAACCAATATCTCATTTTTATTAAATCTTGGTTTTTTTAAATTACCCAAAACAAGTAGCGTTCAACTTACTGATTTGTTAATTATTAAAGAGAAAAACAATGATATGAAATATATATAAAGGCACTGCTCCCATTTTCTCGAAAATTGCATTCGGGTATCGGAAAAGGATTTGTTTCATACCAATATATCACTTTCAAATTTTAATTAAGATAAAAACCTTAATTGGGGTTCATGAAAATAAATTATTTTGGGGCATTTCAAGAACTTCATTTAATTGAATGTAATATAATCCATATTCCACAATATTAAAGTGGAATCGCTCTCTGGATAAATGCTACGCTTAATAAAATTATAATTTTGGCTTGGGTTGCTTGGTTTTGGCATCATAAATATTTATAATAACGCGCAAAATTTCATTGAATAATTATTAGGTGAAATTTTAACCACTATTATATTTATGGTGAAAAAACCTCTATTCCAAGCTCTCTGAAATTCACCCATTTATTTAATCAATTTGGGAAAACTTACTTCATCAGCATGTGCAATGAACCATTAAATTGCGTAATTCATTTATTAAAACTAAATTTCTAGCGTGTTCTTTTTATTATTTCAATAATCTTTAACGCAGAAATATCCCTTTCTGGACACGCTGTCTCAATTCTGGTCCGTCTCTGAATTTTGAATCGGACGGATAGGCAGCCTAAGTATGGGTCCTCTGGGAGGCTCTGCTTTATCGTCAATTGCTATCGGTGGTCCTGTCGTTGATGACTCCTCTTGACCCACTACTGATGTTGAAAAAAGTAGGGCCAAAATGGCAAAAACAAAGATTAATATGTTTAACTGCTTCATGATGCACTCTCAGAATAAAACTGATATCTATTGAATTTGTTATGTCTTTTATAAGTACAAGCAAAGCTCTTCAAGAACTACATCTTACTTTTCGAGGAATTCCTGATAATTAGTTAAATCAATAACATGAATTACTTTCAGATGTTATCTATGTAAAATTACTCTTGCTTTAGCTTCATGTTTTTCATTTTCTTTAACATTTAATTAATACCCTGTGCCGGTTTGGCTACATTGAAATATTAAAGTGTTATTTCTGCCACTACGGTGTAAAATAATTCCCTGTATAATTACGTTTGCAAGTTTAAATAATTTTAAAATTATGAAAATAAAAACAATAGAAATATATTTTACATACTTTAAAGCATATCAGAATTATTCTTTTAGGAATTAAATTCAACATTCTCGTTTCAGAATTATTGGCGACTATTGTAGCTTTTGCCTTATTTCCTGAACGAAATTGTTTGGAAAGCACTTTTGCAATTAAATTATTTCAGGCTTGCTCTAATGAGTTGGTAAAGGGAAATAGATGAATAAATTTATGCTTTGTCCCTTTTTTCCATAGTAATGGCATGGAGATTTTGTTTGTTTGCTTATTTTGCCAAACCCTTGATTATTTTTTTGAAATAAAGAAGTATTTTTTTACTTTCATTTTAAGGCTGGAGTCTCCCCCGCTCTTCACAGCCACAATGGAAAGCAAGAAACTTCAGCAGCTTCAGCAAGCGAATTCACATTTGGCGCCGCAGCCAATGCCACAAAAGAAGGTGCCATCCACGTTTCATCCAGCTTCTGGAGATTACCGTCCACCGCATTCACCAGTCTTCCAAGGTCCATCACAGTACCATAGCATGAGCACCAGCTACCCCCAGATGAATCTGCAGAGCCCCCAGCACCAGTCTCCCTCGAGTGGGTCCCAGTCGACGCCCATCAGCACGGCACCCCAGGGTCACATGTTCGGGAAGTCAGCCCAGAGCCTGTACCACCACCAGCAGCAGCAGCAGCAGCAGCAGATCGGTCAGTATGGCTCGGAGCAGCTCTACCAGTCCCCGCAGGAGAGGAGCTTCCAGATGACCCCCGCGAGGACCCACTACCCCGTGTCGATGAGCCACAGCCACCCGCACCCCGTCACAGCCCTCCAGCAGCAGTACCAGCAGTTGCAGCAGGCCAAAATCCAGCAGCAGATCCAGACCCAAAACGAGGCGCTGGCCCACCAGCAGAGGACCTTCGCCCTGCGACAGCAGCTCAACCCCCCGATCCCGCAGTCGCACTTCCACATCCAGAGCCAGAGTTTCATCTCGTCGCCCTCGATGCAGTCCCAAGGGCAGCAGCCTATCAGCCAGGCGCCCCACAGGAGCCTGCCGCCCACCACCCTCAACCTAAGTAGCCAGTGCCAGCCGGCCCCGGGACCCGTAAAGTTAAATAGCGTGGACCTGCGGGGACCGCACTACCACCAGGACGCCCAGAGTCATCACTTGGTCCAGACGGGCAAGCTCCAGGGTCAGGCTGTTTACCCGCAGAGTCAGGAGCAGGGCCAACAGAGGCTCCACCAGGAGAAGCTGGAGACGGGCACCCCGAGTGATCATGGACCCGTGTACATTCAGCAGAATCACCCCGGGCACGTCGTCAACCAGGCGTGCCAGACACAAATATCTGGAGCGGTCGGGAAGACCAAAACCCTAGTGGAGGACCCGAAGAGCCCCTCGCATCTGCCGCTCGACAGGAAGAAAAGCTCGGGCAATGTGACGGCGCTTAAGTCGCCGCTAACGAAGCGACCAGCGTCATCCCCCGTAACCCTGTCGGGATGGCTCTACAAGCAGGGCTCCGAGGGCCTAAAGGTCTGGAGGAAGCGGTGGTTCGTCCTTTCCGAGTACTGCCTCTATTACTACAAAGGACCCGAAGAGGAGAAGCTTCTGGGATCGATCCTGCTTCCGTCGTACAAAGTGGCCGCCTGCTCCCCAGAGGACAAAATCTACCGGAAGTACGCGTTTAAGTGCGAGCACACGAACATGAGGACCTACTGGCTGGCGGCCGAAAACGCCGAGCAAATGTGCCAGTGGGTGAGGTCCTTAACAGCCGCCACCATGATGCAGGGCAGCAGCGAATCGGACCAGGCGTCCCAGCCGAGCGTCTCCTCCTTGAACCAGAGCGGAGAAAACAGCGATTCCGGGATTCACACGTTCCAGTCCCAGCAGAGCAAGCTGAGTGTGCCCCAAGGACCCGTGACGCCGGCCTCCGACAGCGGGGGGTGCGGGGGCCAGCAGCCCCTCTACGCTAATGCTCCGCCGAAGCCGAAGCGGGTTAACGACGGAGGATACTCCTCGCCTAGTCCTGAAAATTCCATTGACAGGTAATTCACCTCTTAAGGTGCTTCCGATGAGGGGCGCCGGATTAATTCGTTGTTTGCACACACTTCGACCTCTTACCGGGGCTTTTACGCATTTTCCGGGACTATTGCTTATAACACCATTTATTTGAGTGCTGCGATTCCCACCACCTCTGCTATGTTGCTTGAGGTAGAACTTGTACGCTCCTTTCTTGTAGAAGTGGACATCCTTTCATATATCCCCGCATGGTATAATAAGGATTACAAGAGTCCTACTAGGAACACTCATCCAAAAATCTTGAAAGTACACTGTGAGAGAAATGTAACTATTCAAATATCATATGAAAGTGCTCCTAAAAGTTGTTAGTTACTTTAAGTAATAACAAATTGTTTAGCCGACCTCAGCTTTAGAGCACTTAAATTATAGAGTTAATCTTAATTGGAGGCTTGCACTTATCTACATTTTAACAACGTAACTTTTTAAATCGAAATCCGAGCATTTCCGAGCAACAATAAATCTTCTGGATCAAGTAGAATTTTAGTAAATTAATTTCGAAAAACGGTTGAATGTTTTTATCCATAAAAGCAGGTATTGTTTTCAATAATCTCTCTGCGTGTTGGAATAAATTACTAATTTATTTTTAGTTTATAATAATAATACATAATTTAATTGAACAAAAAAGAAAGCTCGAAATATGTTTTTATGCACACATAAAACAATATCTTTGCTAAACAAGTTATTCAAGTCAGTTTGAAAACAAAATATTACAGCCAATTCTTCGAAAGGCATTTTTAAACCCCTCGAAAAAACCCACTGAACCCACTGAAACCACTAGAAAATTTAAGTAAATAAATCAGAAATACGTATCATATTCATTTATATTACTCACATTTAACAAGGAAATGTCTGAATTAGGAAAACTCATCAATCATCTGATTCACCATTGTCACAAATCAAATTGCACCTTTTTTAATGTGTACTATATTAATATATTCTTTGGTAGGTAAATATGTATATGTAGGTGACATACCGTACACAAGCTTGTAATTAGTGCAATTTTTATTTTGATTTCCAAACTTTGTCTGAAACCTTACATATATTTTCAAAATAATTCAAAAATTTCAGAAGATATGTATTTGTTAAAATATCTATTTAAAGTATTCTTGGTTCATAAAAATCGTATCACATCGAAAAATCATCAATAACTGATACTACTTTAGTTTAAAAGGTGCCAAAAACCCCCTTTTCTGTAGCAAGTTGCTTTTACTTTCTAAACCATTGCTCAAAATCAATTAATTTTCGAATACAAAGAAGAAGAAATTTTATTATAAGAATTTAATCAGCAATCAGAGATGATTCCGGCAGAAACCACAGATAAATTGCAGAACGTACTACCTGAAACCTCATAAGCCGTGCTAATCTCGTTTAAATTCTTGAACCTTTCGAGGCTACCACAGCGGTGTCTAATTTTCAATAAACTTTCGTCGTCTTTTAAATTGAGCAAGAGAATTATAATAAGGCAAAATTTCAAATATTTAAAAATACAATTTTACGGATTTGCGTTGTCCAAATAATCCACAAATAATTTTGTATTTTATATCGTTTGTTCATAAAATTAGGTATCTTATAAAATTGCTTTACTTTTCATAAGTTTGTGTAAGTCAGCAATATTCCAAGAAATTGTGAAGGCATTGCATACATGAATTTATCGCAATATAGTTAAGGTTAACAAATTTTGATAACACTTAAAAAGAGTGTCAAAAAACGCCTGAATAGTAAATGCTTTTAATAAAAATATTTAAAACCTAAAGAAGAGAACTTTCCCTAAGAAAGGCATACATAAAATCAGAGTGAACTAGAACTATGAAAAAGCAAGGTAAGGATGTGAGTTTAATATAAATGTATGGTTGAAAATTAGGGTAAATAAAACTATCAATAGGAAAGCATAAATAAAAGAATAGATTTTGGGTTTAGTTATGAATGAAAAAAAAAATCAATATATGATTCATGTAAGGCACTCTTTTTCTATACTATTTAACATATCGGTTGAAACAATAAATTTAAATTATATTGATTAGAAGGAGAGATTTGCGCGTTCGAACATACAGGTTACCCCATACTCGTACTTTTAGATCGAAGATACACTACATAGAATAGTGTTTTCTCCAGGACTTGAACATAATTTTCTGTTCCATGCAAAATTGCGTTTCAGTTTAGTTCAGTTATTTTTACTCTCAATCAACCGTTGTAATTGCATCCTGAGCAGAAATCAGGAACTTGCCAATAGCATTACTCTGACGCTTCCTCCCCTACATGTGTCCTTTTAACAAATTGCTTTCAATGCAGCAGAAACTCATCCATCCAAAATGCAATGAATACATTTTGCAGATGCGAAACAACCACTGAATCTCGTCGCCATGTATCTAGTCAGCAGCGGCCGCAGGGGGTCCAGGGGCCGATGTCAGCCATCCAGCAGAAGGGCCAGCACCACGCGATCTACGACACCCGGACGGGCAATGTGACGTCGGCGGTGAGGCACGGGCGGCCCTCGGACGCCCTCTCCGCCCAGTTCCAGCAAATGAGCGTCGACCGAAACATGACGGTCAGCGGTGTTTACCAGCAGCATAAATCTCCATATCATATACCGCCCCCGCAATCGAATATTCCTGCCAATTATCCGCCAGCCATGGAGCTGGACGATCACATAATTCGGGCACCGCAACGCTTCAACGATGACGTCGGTAACGACATTTACGGGGAGCGGGAGCTCTATGTCCAGCGGGCCCATCAAAGAAAGTACCCGAAGCACTTAATACCGGGATCCGGGATGACTTACCCGAATGTCGAGCGTCGCACCCCAGATGCTTACGGGCGGTCAAAAAACGGCCAGCACCGAATATTCTCTGATTACGAGGACATTTACAATTTGGGCCAGGCCAAAATGCATCAGAGCGCGGCCGAGGCGGGGGCCTACAGGCGCCCGATGAGCCCACCCACATACAATAATGATAAGCATGTTCCCCCAATGCCCTCGAGATATGCTCCCAGTCAGTTGGAGGTAGAAAACCCATTTTCCTGTGACCAAAATAAATATTTTTAATTTCCCATTTCCGCAGGCGACGTCGCAGCACGTAAACTTACGAGCGAAGCCCATGCAGCCTTCGGGAATTATGCGACCTCATTCAGCCGACTTTCTGGAGTACGAGGCTAGAGCGGAGGCCGCCAACATAAAGCCGGACCCGGTCAGAGCGCCCAGACCTAAATCAAGTCTGGACATAAATAGAACCCCGGATAGCTTCTACTACTCCGAGGCTAGCTACGCTGAAAAAATGCGACAGAGTGCCCTGTACTTGCAGAACCCCCAGAATCAGCATGCTCACACTATGTCGAATTACAAGAGCCAGGACGTGGGTCCCTACGCGGGTACCGCAAACACAATTAGCTACGAGCCGGGATACGAGCCCGCCAAGAGGGATGAACTTATTTCGGATCCCATTCCCCAAACCGTTTCCAGTGTACCTCGAGCAAATCGCCATAATTCAAAAGATTACCGGGCTAGTCAAAGTGAGCAGTTCTTGAGATCGGCCAGTGCCCGTCTCCCGAGGAAGGAGGAGGACGCCATTAAGGACGGGGAGCGGAAACGGGAAGAGTCCATGAAGCGGCTGCTGGAGTGGAAGCAACGAATGCTGCAGTCACCCCTAACGAGGAAGGGTGCGCAGCAGGGGAACGTTTCCATGACCAAGGTTGCTAGCACGCCAAACTTCCTTGCTGCTCACGGGATCCAAAGAAGTAGGTCGGAAACGCACGCGAATGCTGGTTACAATAGCTACTCCTCCGACGACGAAGGTATGTACCAGAGAAACTTACATTTTATTTCAATGTTTTAGCTAATTTGCATGCTCATTGTCTTAACTATTGTATCTACGGTCGTTAGAATTTCAATCGTTGACCATTAAATGCATTTCTAAAAACATTCGCATTTAGGGAAAACTATCTTACTTTATTTACCTGCAGCTGCAATCTTCCTGGCCATCCAAATTTAAGAAGTGATAATGGAAAGCAATTACATAAAATTTAACGAATTTTACATTGTAAATATATTTTTAACTAAAAGCCCATTTTTAAGCCTTTAAAATTATCCGATTACTTTTAAATCGAATTGGAAAATTCAACAAAACCGAAACTGACACTGCTTAATCAGCTTACGTGTTTAAGTGTGTATGTGCATTGAAAGCAGTCATATTCTGATTTTGTTATTTCTATAAAGCAAACAGATCTAAGAATTTTAATTTTTAATTTTCGCAGATTCAGTTTTTCAAAAACTTATCCGATTCTGCCTTCGGAATCTGCAACAAAATTCTATAATAAATGAATGAACTATGACAGTATTCTTTATTACTGTATACATATTATATATTTTAGAATAAAGAAAAGCGCGAAAAAATTTAATATATGTAATATAAAAGTTTCTAAAACCTCCAAGGCTCCGCGATATAAGCATTATTTCATTCCTCTCCGATTATTAAAAGACTTTTCTTTCGATATATAATTTTACTACTTTATAGAAATGCATTATATGGTACAGTCGTGTAATTGTTCTTTTGGAAAAAGGGCGCTTTATTTGAATAGAAAATTTGTATGAACCTAAAAAGTATTTTCTATTAGTTGAACTGTTAATAATGTACATTATTATAATTCTTATAATTTATTAGTTTATTTCAAATAACTTTCGTGTTTTTAGGAAAATACTGAAACAAAAGGCATACGAATTTTCGTATGTGCAATCTCTCTTAGCTGTATATAGCTAGTATCCACAAGTAATATTAAAAAACTCAAAATTTAATTGCCTTCCTGCCGAGCGTACCAATATTAGTTTATTGAAAAAGTAATATGACTTTTTTTAAAAACAGTCGTTGACTAAACACTTCCAGTTGGCTTCCCTTTAATACTAATATAATATATAAAAATCAGCCATTTGCTCTTCTCAATCAGCTTTTAAAGTCTCACAAATGTTTTTTAACATACTTTCTGATTAAAAAAACTAATGGAATTTGGAAATAAACATTAAACTCTGTGCACAATTGTACAAGCAAGATAAAATTCGAACAGAGTTGCATGACATGTCTTTCACGGTTGGATCTTCAAATTTTATTTACTTATTTAGGTAACAATAAGTTGGATAAAGTGGTTATGGGATCTTTTACCTAAGTAGTTCCAAAGATGTTCAGGTTACTGGGTCTTCTAAGCATTATTTGTAAAATTTTAGACAAAGGCACAGCCTTTCAATAGGAATTAGCTAATTGCAAAACATTTTATTTATTTATGAAAGAAACTCATTTGTAAATTATAATTTCGTCAGATGGGCCAGAGTCCTCGCCGGCAGGAAGGTCATCTCCAACTCCCTCTTCCTCAAATGATATTGATACAAGCATTAATGTTAGAACAAGCCCCTCTAAGAGAAAATCCCCAACAGATATTGTGAAAAATAATTCAAATACCTCTCTGCTCGAAAACACATCATATGTACCCGTTTATACGCAAAAAACTTTACAGATCAAAGTTCTAAGTGCAAAATCTTTTGATAGCTCTACAATAGATAAAAAAGTGAAGAAATCTGAATCAGAAAAATATAAAGAGGCTAGTAATGAACAGGCTAATGATAACCTGCCGATTGATGAAAAAATTGATGAACAAACAATAGAAACGAACATAGAAGAAGTAACTGAATCTGAAAAGGAACTAAAAGATGAAGATGAAGATGAAGAAAATTGTGAGTACACAGATGATGACTTAGATGAAGCCCTTGAAGAGGTTGATTCTAATACTTGCCCCTCGTACACATTGCAATCAGATGAAAACCTATATGAAAATGAGTCTGTAACAAATGTGGGTTCAGAGAATCATTATTTGCCAATGACACCCAAAAAATCGGTTTTGAGTCCAACAAATAGTGTTGTTAAACTAGATCCTACCGACAGCGAGGAAAATCCTTACGTAGAAATGACCAAAGGAATTGAAAATGGTACCAAAGAAAATTATGAGATTGTATGCGTTTCTACGGACACTCCAATCAATTCCGAACCATTATACATGGAACTTTCACATAGACAAATAAAAATAGAAGAAAATCAACCTGAGGAAACTAATAAATCGACTCTGAAGAAAAATACATTTAAAAAAGCTGATTTATCTAAAAAAAAAGTAAAGAAGCTTTCCGATCGAATAATAAAACGAAAAGATCTTCCAGATATCTTAAAGGCATCCGAAAACACGATTCTAAACAGCGAAAGTTCGGATGCTGACGATGAATCTTCGAAGGAAGTGGAAGAAATTAAAATGAGATCACGGTCAAGGTTCAGTTTATCTGATACTTTTCGACCCGCTTCTTATTACCTAGGTGCTGGAACACCTCTTACAAATTGCATCGAAAGCTCAGACAGCGAAATTGTGTCACCCCCGCCAATTCCATTGTCTCCTCCACCTTTAGATGAACTTAATACAGAAGAAATATTTTCCTCCGAAAATTACGATACTGTGAAGAGAAAAGACAAACTTAATTTGTCTTTTGATCAAATTCCGAAAATTCACTCTAGTAATTCATCGCTGAATTTAAATAAAACTGAAGGACATAAGACAAGTCGCTTATCTTTGCCAGACCAGTTCACAAAATTTCGCAATTTCAAGCCGAATATTCTAAAAAATCACGATAGAACGCTTTCAGACTCCAACTATAGCTTCCACACTGACAACAGTTCGAATACTTCCTCAGATTTTGATCTTTATAATAAATTAAAAAATAATTCGCCTTCTTTTGTTGGCAGTCGTTATCAATCGAATAGTTCATTGCCTCAAAAGTTGCAAATTACAGATAGTAGTGAAACTGAATCGGTCGAATTTCGGCACCGACAAGGATCGGATTCTGAGTTGGAAAGACAACGGAATAGAAGACCACTTTCTGAAGAATCAGTTAGCGAAATAGAATCAATGAGTGAACATTTCGAAGAAACTTTAACAAACACAGACCTCGATTCTTACCTCAGTAGATTGCAGACAAGTGATCTTTATCTCTACCAAAATTCAGATAGCAGATGGGTTAACGATGGAATCACAAATTTCATAAAACCACCCGAGATATTTAGAAATGAAGGTGATGAACACTTTTATGGAAATATAAATTTCGTTTCATCGACAGATTCAATACAAAAGATAGGTAGCGATTTAGATGCTGCTCTAACTGACAAAAAGAATTCCAATTCTGCACAGAATAAAGAGGGTAAAATACCATCCCTGTTAAAAGAGAAAAATCTCTCTCTTCACGATGCTCAATGCGAATCAGAAGATCTGAATGCAATCGAGAATGTGAATTTTAATGTAGAAATCGCAAAGAGTGTGACAATATCATCAATTGACATGGACCAAACGAGCTTCTGTACGGCGTATGATCTCACTCAAAATACACCAATCCACAGTAGAAACAACAGCAATGTATCAGATCAATCAGCTCCTTATTACTACTCCGATCTTGTCACCCGAGACATTCCAATCGGACTGAATCAAACTTTAAACAATCAAAGAGACGTTAATCTGCGGAGAACGGGTATATCACACATCCAAAATCCTATTAGCATGAAAAATCCACTAAACGACAATACAACTGGCCTTTCTAGTAACCGATCTCTCTCCGTAGAGATTATTAACGCTACTGACAAGGATCAGACTATAAATAATAAAAACTTGTATAAAACTAGACAAAACATGGAGAAGAATGTATCAAAAGAACTTAGCTATAAAAACTTGAAGCAAAGCGGTAATAGTGGGCTGGAAGCACCGAGCACTACCGTACTAACTCCACCAGTCATTAAGATCACTAACTATTCACCTTCATCAAAAGTTCCAAATGTTGACTCTGTTGCCAATGGAGCCAATGCAAATAACGATTCAAAACTTTCAGACTTAACTGCCGGTGAGCAGCTTTGGGATGAAGATGTCCTGTGGCGTGAGAGTCTTAGAAGGGTGTCTCAAAGACACGCTCGATCGCTAGACGATTTAGACAGAATTTTAGGGACACACACCCCGCCAGTGGCTATTCCCGAACTTATTCCTACAGATTATGAGCAAGAAAAACAAACTCGCCCAAAAATTACAAGAGATGTTACTTATGTTAACGACACTGTTTCCCATCAAATAAGATCAGCATACAGACCACGTCTGAGCGAGCCAATCAAGCCAAAAGCTGCTCCGTGGACTGATGATTTCAAAGATGAAAATGATGTTTACGTACAATTGGCCGCTGATGATAAATCGGACCTTTATGAAACACTCCGAGAAGATACTGCGTCCAATTACTCTAGAAAGTCAGTTGAGATTGATCGTGAAGTAATTAGGCAATGGGATTCAATGTCAAGTGGATTGATGAAGAACGCGGGAGGTATTTCGAAAAATGAGAAAAATAATGATATCGGGAGTGGGGCTTTAAATAATGAGCACATAGCCAGCACTACGGATACACAATCAGATTGCACTGCAGATCACATGATAAATTTTACAAAACTTTACCATGTTCCTTAAAAAACAAAATAAAATTAAAAATATAAAATAAAAGACAAAAATCTAAATAATCCATGGTATGTTTACTCTTTAACCCTTGATATTTTTGCGGTAAGAATACGTTTTTCTTAATACTTTTTCTAATTTTTAATGTTTCCAAATGAAGCCTTAAAATGCGCTAACAATCTTTGCTGAATAAAAGAAATTGAGAGCTAAGGTAAACCGAAATCTTATTTGCATATTGAAATAATGTACGCACCTAAGTTATTCAGATTTCCAAACTGTTGTTGAAAAAATTAAAGGCCATACCTTTTCTTTTCCACTTCTGTTACCAACATTTTAATTCCTAACAATTATCCAAAACATCTTATATTTTTTTTTAAAATTTAATGGATTCTGTTAAAGAGTTTGCGATAAAACAACTCTGGTACTGATTAATAACATTAATCAAAAAATTTAATGTGTTTTCTGCAATAGCAGCAGTACTTTATATTTCACTCAAATTGGTTTGTTTTTATCGAAGTCAACATTTGAAGATAGTGTTCAAGAAGTATTTTCACCAATTAGTTTAAATATAACCTGATGCCCACATTGCCGGTTTGTATGTCTTTGGCATCGATTTTGGCATTCTATAGTCCTCAAAACTTTCAATTCTGTCATTCAGAACATATCATGCCTTATCGTTAATTTTATAAAGTTTACAAAGCGTACCTTTTAACAATATAACAACTTTTGGAATGTTTACAACTTGCTATTAGCTTAAGTTTTATTTGTACTTCGATTTCAAAGATTTCGGTTTGCTGTTTTGTATGCAAGAAAAACAATATTTTGTTTAAAACTTCACTATACTTATCAATTGATGTAAAGTTAAATTCAAAGCAAAAAAGAAAATTTGATTAGTTTATTCAACCGCATTTACCACAAAATCAAATTAATAATTATTTAAAGAAAACATTGCAATGTAGACATAACAAATAATATTTTTCAGCATCCATATCTGTTCGTAATGTTCGTAATTTGCCGAAAGTAAATCTGACCGTAAAGCCAGATCCAACAGACCCAATAGCCGTTGATCTAACTGCTGACAACCAATACGGTTCAACTCCATTGGACAACAAACACGCAATAGATCGAAATTATTACCGGACTGAGGGAGCAGATATTGTCAACAACTACGAGAGGGAGAACTACTATCCTCTGAAAAAAAGTGGAAGCCGTGCAGAAATAGATCTACTGGAGAAAGAAACTAGTTCACAAATTAGGGTGAGTTCCTCCTCCTTTTATAAAATATACTAAATTTGTATTAAATTCCTTTTTTAAAAGACACACAAAAAGCACTTTTTGTTTTTGTTTTTATTTTCAACAACAAACTACACACTTTCCACAGAATTTGGACATGTCTGCTGGAGATCTTCTAAGTCGTACACATGAAGAACTCGTTTTATTGTTGATACAATTAAGACGGCAGAACAGTACAACAGCCAGAGCCATTGAACAATGTTGCACTGAAATACACGAATTGCAGGTTATTTTACTACACAATTCTTTTACAAAATTAGATGCTAGATGCTAACAAAGAACGAAAATTGTGCATAGAATTAATTCATATTTCAGTAGAGCACATCATTCTAACATTGCATGAAAAACGGTGTGGACAAAAAACGTTACATTAAATATCATTGCATACGGTTTAATTCCAAAAAGCTGTATAGTTTAAATTAAATATCCTTGATATATGCAGAAATTAAAAAAAAGGGAACATTTTAAATTAGATTAGCGTAGAAACAGTTTTAAGCAACATTTGTACCTCTTTCCTTAAAAAGCAGTTTAAAACTTATGTTTAATTGTAGTTTTTCTTTTAAAATCTATTAACACACACCATATCTTGGTCGTCGTAGAATATATAAAAAGTTGTTAAACATATTTTGAAAAGTAAGTTTTAAATGCAAAATCCGCCTACCATGAATCTCAGTTCTTATGTATAAAAAAGATTATTTTTTGTAATTCGTATTAAACTTAGCAATTTTACTGACTAGTAAAATACGTAGTTTCGTATATCTCTACGAAATCAGATATAATATAATTGAAGATGATAAGTTTGTTATTTTTTTTAAATCGGGATTCATAGGATTTTAATTTGTTTCAAAAACTCTCACTCTTTGTGGGTTCGAATTCTGCTGAGTGAATCGGTTCATTTTGACTTATTTTCATGGCAATGCTTTTTTTATAAATATTACTCATTTTACATTTATTTATTACATTGGTAAATATTCCGTCCCCAAGGATCTATCTTATGTTATACTTGCTCACTAACAAGATAACCTTAAGGCTTGAACTCAACCAGGGTACACGTTTAAGATGTTGGCTTTACCTAAAGTAGAAAACTGCAATTAGAGTACAGAGCAGTTATTTGAGTTAAAATGCAAGGTACCTACACGAGATAGATAAAGCGTTCCAAAAATCAACCACGATATTTTATTTTCAATTTTAAGTAAGGGGTTCTCTTTCTACTGTTGTGATATAACTTGCTGAGGTCGCAATTTCGTCGAATGTCAACGTTAGTTTGAAACAATTTAGCACGCATAAACAGCGCTCTGTTCGAAAGCAAGATAATTGCTAGCGTCGCAGGCGGACCCTTCGGGTTCGAATTCTGCCGATTGAGACGAGCTTTTTGCTATCTGCAGCTTACTCTCAAAAGTGTTTTTTTAGTAATTTATCATTTTTAATAACCACAGACGATGACTATTAGGTGAAAAAGGAAATGGAAAAATTAAAGTAAATCAAATCGACACATCTTTGAAATTTAAGTATGTGATCAAAATAAATATTAAAATTACATCGCGTGTTATTAATTAAAGGCCGTCGTTATTTAAGGATTCAAGTAAAAAGTTATATGTATTCCCTATCGGATCAGTAAGCTTTCTGCCAGACCGAATAGTTTCCAAGGGTTTAAGAATCTCTAAAAGTTGCCTCCATTTTACATTTTATAGCATAGCAGTTATAACACTTCACAAAAATTTTATTTACTTAATTTGACTCTAAAATCTAACATAAACATACGCAAATGTATGGATGTCGCAATGATTTTTTGCCTCCAGATGAAAACAAGTTGAAAATAAATGCATTACAACTTAATTATGTTTTTTTATATTTATGATATTATGATTTATGTTTACAACTACTTTTTGATGCTCTGCTCCTCTTTATTATAAAATAGTAGTTTGTTATTAACATTTTTACTTTTATTTATTTCTTTTTTTTGATTCTTTTGTTGCGTGCAGGAACGATATTATCTTAATTAGGGTTCTTAAATAGTAACAGAAAATCAAAACGCAATAGAAATAATTATATTAAAATCGGCATTCATAGGATTTGCTTTTTAATATTATTTAAACAATTTTAGCGGAAAAAAAAATAAGTTTTCATATTAACACAACGCACTTAGTCTTATTTTAATTATTTTATATGAATTTTACTTCCGTTGTCATATTAATTTTTTATATGTTTTCAACAGAACCGAATTCGCACTAGTGAAGGGCCATCACGTTCTGAAAATATCCAAAGGCTTAACTACCTGAAACAACATTTAATGGAATTAGAGAAACAATACGAAAAAAGCAAGCCTCTTGTGAATCTAGTCGATAATATGGTCAAATTGGGCTCATTGTACCGAAGCAACGAAAACAGCAGACATATCCAATCCGAGTCTGTCACGCTGGATCGACTTGAGTTCAATCAAAAAGTTCAAGAGCGTAGACTGTTACAGGAGGAGCAAAAACACTGGGATCGGCTCAGTCCGAATCACACAGAATTGCAGGTAATGTAACCCTCCGTTTTGATTCACGAATAGTTTAATACTGACATTAACAACAAAAAATAGTCAAAAGTTCGGCAACTTTATCAGTTGGATCAGCTGCTCCAAGAAGAGTCTGGGACGCTTCAAAATCTTCAACGTGATAAAGAAGATCTTGAGCGAGCCCTGGGTGGATTGCGAGCACGACTACAGGACACAAACGGGCACCCAATGGCACTCGAAGCTGCTAAAAAGCAGCAGCACGTTCTTGAAAGAGAACTGTCGCGAGTGCACCAGCTCCTTGCGGAAAATTCAAAGGTAGACGAGGTGCCTAGTAGACGTTAGTTCTTTCCTTCTTATTTGTGCTTTTTGTTTGGTTACATTGCATCTATGAATGGTGCACAAAACTGCCTATTGACTAACAACCATTCACCATTCATTCTAATCACGTGTTTAGCTAGTCTATCTCACACCGTTCATTTATCGTTAAAGCAAGCACATGTTGCAAGAATAAAAATGTAACTAAAATTTTTATATTTTTTTGCAGAAACTAGAACAGACTGTTGCAGGAAATGCACGTTTAGAACAAGAATTGTTAATATTGCGGCAAAAGTTGCAAGCTTCGAGGGGATCCCGAGGATCCCAAGGAGCGTTGGGAGGAAATCAAGGAGCTGGCGACAGTATTCAGTACGCTAGCAGTACTACAGCACTTTTGGAGTCAGAGCTTCGTCGGGTCCAGCAACTTGTCGGAGACATGCAGCGACAGAGACAGGAACTCAGTCAAGCTGTGCGACAACTGACTGAAAATTCAAATGCTTTATATCAGCAGATTGGCAGCAAGGACTCTTCCTCAATGCCTTCCTCTTCGCACATCAGAAAGCGCCAACACAGTTCTTGTTGGACAGAAACAGATCTAGACTCTATGGTCAGCACTGATCACACTGGGGGTGCTTCTACGGAAAATCTAAATATCCCACTGTATGTAGACACTGGATCAGCAAACAGCAGTAGTAATCTGAATTGCTCGACCTCAAGCAAGTTGAGCGGCTACGACAGCAAAAATAATCGAAGTGGGCGGTACGTCGATTTTGAGACACCCGAAGGTAGTGGAATGGACGAAGATTTCGTTGAGAACAGTTTTGCAAATTTGTCAAATCAAGAAAAACAGGAAATTAAAACAGTTCGAATAGTTAAAAGAGAGTCTGAAAGACGACATCGTGACCGAGAGCGATCAGCAAATGTTGCTATGTCGATACAAAATTTAGATCAAGTGTTGGAGGAAGAAACACACGCCCAACTGCCAGAAGATTTGTACACTCGTTCTAAATCACTTCCACGAACTTATAATGAAACCTTTGAGCCATTTAAACAGAACAAGGAAAAGAAATCGCAAGAACCACTAAAGGCGCAATCTTACGTCAACCCCAATGCGCCGGTAACTAGTCCTACGATTCAAATGCGATATAACGACTATTACATAAACATAAATCCATACCCTGTATCAATGTCCGATAAGAACTCAAATCTTTCTGCGTATAACAACTACAACGCATCTAAAGATAAAATGAGTATCTCTCACTATATGGATTCCCAGAATGAAGAGCAATACAACTCCTCGACGCTGAAAATTAAGACCGAATCGATTCAGAGTCTGACTAGCCCTATTTTCCAGAGTGAAGCAGCCAGACAGATTATAAGTGAAATGTCAGGAAGTGCTTCCGAAGATAATACTGAAAAAGTTCCTTTAGCGCACAAACATAAACGAGCTGTTCCTAAAGAGAAACGACGACATTACACCGCACCAAATAATGTTAATGCTAAAGCCATGCAAAATATACAAGCAGAGAACGATATGAATTGCAATGTAAGTAAACATATTAATCGAATAAAGCAATACAAAAGTTTTAAATTAAGACCTACGTTGAATTAGTACCCAATACTTTAGTTTTGGAATTCGCCTTTATTAAATAGCTGAATAAAATTATTTCTCTAGAATACAAATTGGCGAGCAAGGGATGATCTTGATATGGAAGTTGCTTTAAGACCTAGAATAAACGCTCCTGATGTTGTGAGGTCAGCCTTAGGACATCGAGAAAAGATTTCGGAAAATACTATCGATAAGCTCTTAGCAGCTCCCAGTAAAATTCTAATACCTGAACGTTATATTCCAGAAAAGGTGAGTACAAGTTGTACCTACTTCCATATTTAAATTTATAATACCAAATTCTGTATTTCAGACTCCCGAACTTTCGCCAGAAGAGAAAAAGCGACGGCAAGAAAAAGTAGAGGCCATTAAAAAAATGCTGGCCGAGGCGCCGATTAATACTCCAAATGTAAGTTAAAACGCGATATAAGATATTAATTATTTATATAAAATATAAAATCTTCCAGGACACAGTAAGTGTGCCTCCCAGTAAAATAAACGCTGAAAAGAAGCAGAGGGAGCATCTGCTCCAGCTCAACCAGATTCTTGCTCAGCAAGTTATGCAAATGAGTAAAATAGTCGCAGGTAAGCGGTCGTTGCAAATTAGCCAAAACTCAAAATTATGGTTTTCGTGAGCTCTTGGATGAATGTTGTTTTTGTGACGAAATCAAAGTTTATTTTTCGAAATCGAATTATTTTTGTCTAGAATTAAACAAATTTTTCTAAACTACATACTTTTGTTACTGGTTATTCAAATAGATAATTAACAGATTTATCAATTTTAGATGAACACTGAAAATCACTCATTCATCCTCATATTGCGATCATATCATTTTCATAGAAAGCCATTGACTGCGCGCATATCACAATTTTTAAAAAAATATTATCTATCATTTTGCTCGAAGTTTTTCAAATTTGTTCGGATGTAAATTTTGTTCGAAATTTTGTGTTATATTTTTTGTTAAACATTTTTATTTTACTATTATTTTTTTGCTTGTGTTTGTTCTTGTGTTTAGGAAATCCTAGCCAGTCTAATCCAAAGTAGTGAACGGAGCTGTTCTGTTGTGCTTGCGCGGAGCTGCTTTGCCTAAAAGAAATAAACAAATTAATTTCTCTAATAATACAAAGGTTTGTACTGATTTATTGTTGCACTCTTATTTTTGCTTGAAAACACATTTTATTCTTGGCATATATGTATATGTTCAGTTTCATGAATTAAAGCACTCAAGTTAATCTGGATACATGATATTTGTGTGCGTTAGTTAGATATTAAATATTATATATCTTTCTAGTTGGAGGAGTTTAGGTAGTTTAGGAGTATTGTTTAAAAAATATTTAATATATTACTTTTAGAAAAGAAAGCAAATATTGAATCAATTATACAGTTCAAGAGTTCCATTATTTTCATTTTAGATTAAGGGACATATTTTAGCTATTCTGTTGGTTAAAATCGGGAAGGAATAACTGTTATCGTTGGAAGGTATGGTTATAATATAAATAAAACAAACGTCGTAGGTGTAACCATGGTGCTAATCATCAATTTCCTAGGAATTTTATTCTCAGCCATCGTAGGTGTACATTTACTTCCTTATTCTTTGCATAAAAATTCGATTATATTGTTTTACAAATTAGCGATCAATCGTTTAGTAAAGGGATTCTAATGTAAAACTAAAGAAGTGTATTTTTAACAGCATTAAGCAAATTAGAGTTTGTATTTTAATACAAGCTGTTCGTTTTAAATCCGTTATATTGAAAACCAAAAACCTTCTTGTGCTGAGCTTACCGGTCGTACAATGTTTTCCCTTAATTTGATACTCATTTTACTTGACAACTAGACTTTCTTTATCTACTTACTCATATAAGTTAGTTCCCAAATCTTCGAGAACAAACAAGTAAATACTGTGTATTAACTGTAGAAACTTTCTTTAACAGAAAAGAAAGCAGAATGAAATAAAAGCGGTTGCGTTTTATTATCCGATAGTATTCTAGAACTTAAATATTTTTACTTTGATGCTATTTAATCCTTCTCACAAATAAATCCCTTTACTATTTGATTAAAATCCTTATCGTTTTCAAGTTCTCTGTAGAAAAAGAAATATTTTTCTAGAGAGCGCATTAAGGTTTAATTAGATAATCCCAAAATAAGAACACAGTTTAGAGAAGTCACTACAAAAAATACGATCTCTTAAAATATTAGACTGTATAAAATTAGAAAATAAATCATGAGTGAAAATGAGCTGAATATACCAAAAGCAGAAAAATATCTTTTTAAATAAAGCAATATAGATAACACGGTAAGTAAAATGCGTTTAAGTTGCGCTTAGATATAGTTCCTCAACCCATCATCAGCTTATTACTATTTTTAGATGTGAAATCCTAAAATGCACTATACAGCAACATTTTAAACATATTAAAAGTTACATTTCTTCCCACGTGTAGAGAAAGCAATGGCGGCACTACCATCAAAAATAGCAGAATTGAGTTCAACAACCTCAGAGGAAGACAGATCATCGCCCGCAGATCCACTGCCAATTTACCAGCAACGAGAAAATTTTTTTACTTAAAGAAACAATAACATAACATTTAGCCTAACATTAATTTTTACCAATAAGTTTTGTATCTTTTACCAACGCACTATACATACTGTTGGTAATTTTTATGTAACTTGAAACTTTCATTTCATCCGTCCAGTTGATAAAAGAAAACATTTCATTTTTTAAAGAGAAAAATAGTATCAAACAATTTAACGAACTTTTCGTATTTCTGAGCATAGAGTGCATGTCTTGTTCATACTAAAACAAAAACTTTTTTCAACATTAGCTGTACTGATATCAACAGTGAACTAATTAAATATTCCTAGTTATTGGTAGTTATTAACTGGTAACTGTTGTCGTTTTAGGAAATTAATTACTAAAGATTACCTTTCTAGAAATGCGAGCGCATATGTGTGAATTTACGTCATATTCACGAAAGCACTTTAGACACATCGGACAGACTTGTTAATAACGTTGAAAAAATCATTAACACCATTTCATTCAAATAGTTCAAGTGTGACAGTAGTTTCGGTAGAATAATATCTATAGTATATCTGATATCGTTCAGTTGGAATGGTCCTATGAAATTATCGTTCGAATATTTTATGCAGTTAAGATAGCAAAAACAAATACAAATATATGTGCTTCAATTATTTTAAAATAATTCTTCTAAAAGATTAAATTTCAAATTTTAAAGGATTTAACGTATAATTTTTATTATATTGTATTTCAAAATATTTAATTCGCCTACTGTTATGTCTGTACTAAATAAAATTTGAATGGGCCATTTTCCAATGTCATCAAGTGAAAGATAATTAAGGTAGTCACATTAGATCATCATCGAAACTTCGTATCTTAGACACTATCATTCTAGTATTCGAATAAGTAAAAAATGAAACTAGCTCGACCAGAGAAACGAGTACATATAATCGCAAGCATATCATTCTCAAATGACTCCTTCACCATAATCTTTAGATTGATCGATGTTCGTGCGCATAATGTTACTTATTGTTAGCTCTAAATTAGATCATCATATGCCATGGGCTTCGTGTATTTCTGCAAGCATATAACTCATCTTCATCATCAACAATCTCATTGCCACGATAACCAACTAACTAATGGGGAAACGAATACAATAATACAAGAAATAGTGGATTTATAATGCTAATGCGAGGACTGTTAGATCGAAGAAGTAATCATTTTTAGTAGTCTACAGCTTAAACTAAGTAAAACAAAAAAAATTGGACTGAATTTTCCCAAAAATATATTGCTTAATTTTCCGAGTTTCTGAATTTATGCTGAGATTGTTATCGAAAGGGTTCGAAGTAGAACACGAATTTGTAGAAACTACAACAAAAAAAAAACAAGACGCGGGGGGAAAAATGTGAAATTTGAACCATTTTCAATTAGACATAGTCAATTGATAAGAAGTTATCAACGCAACAAGACATTGGTCAATTTGTGGTTTTTTATTGGAACTGTTGAGGATATCATTTATCGAGTAGCTTTAATAAGCGTAGAGTGTTAAACACTTCAAGTTGCGATTAGCGCTGTTTTGAATTGTTATGTAAATATGAAATAGAGTTTCAATTCAAACGCACTTGTCAGTGATTTGAAGGGAATGCAATAATTGCATAATTAAAGTACTGAAGTTTTAAGTTCACCCGGGGGATCGATAATCCCTCGGCCACATAAAAATGTACAAATCATATCTAAATGTAACAAACAAATAATTTGAATCACATTGTAAATATTAGGTGAACATGTTTCGTTTTTATTTTATTTTATTTTTTTTTGTCAATTCTTTTTATTTTTAGTACCAGATTCTTTAAAGACCATATTAGGATTAGGTATTTATTTCATTGGTGCTCAACGTTAAGTTTTAACGACTGGTTCTCATGCGAAATTTCTTTTATTCAGTTCGACTTATGTTGCAATTTAAAATAAGAATTGTTTTAGCACTAGAGAGCAAAGTATGTAACAGAAAATTGATTTATAAGTGAATAGTTACAAAAATCAGCAGACAAATTCGTTAAAACACCATTAGATCTAAGATATTAATATCAAATTGAGCAGAATACGTAGCTCGATAATTTTAATGTTATTCTAAGAGTTGATCTGAAATAGTTGCAATAAAATCAAAAAAAAAAATTTAGTAATTATTTATGCCCTTATCATACCATCAAATACATATATCCAGTCGGTTTTGATTTCCCTTAATTTCCCATATATTGCTCATTTATACCAAAAGAATTTCCAAAGATAAGTCTGAGTTTGATTATTTATAAATATGTACATGAATTAAATATGAAATATAATAGGCTTAATTGTAGAAGCCGTTCGAATTGGATCGAAAGAAACTTTCAAAAGTCCCTTTTAAATAAAAATTCTTAATAATGTCACTAAAATTTTTATGAAACCATTTTAGTAACTTTTGACTACAATTAATTTCTTCTATCACAGAAAATAATTCGATTAATGAATTGTTTCACAAAAGTAAAAAACATTCTTTTATAATAACTTCTGTCTTAGCTGACATTAGGCATTAATTCGGAAGATTACAATGTTCGACAAAATTTGTTTTTTTTGAGTTTTTCTAAGTACGTAGGAAAAGTGATGATGAAAAATATAAATTCGCCGACATGGCAGGAGGACGGATCACTCTTTGTGGGTTCGAATTCTGCTGAGTGAATCGGTTCATTTTGACTTATTTTCATGGCAATGCTTTTTTTATAAATATTACTCATTTTACATCTATTTATTACATTGGTAAATATTCCGTCCCCAAGGTTCTATCTTATGTTATACTTGCTCACTAACAAGATAACCTTAAGGCTTGAACTCAACCAGGGTACACGTTTAAGATACTGGCTTTACCTAAAGTAGAAAACTGCAATTAGAGTACAGAGCAGTTATTTGAGTTAAAATGCAAGGAACCTACACGAGATAGATAAAGCGTTCCAAAAATCAACCACGATTGTTTATTTTCAATTTTAAGTAAGGGGTTCTCTTTCTACTATTGTGATATAACTTGCTGAGGTCGCAATTTCGTCGAATGTCAACGTTAGTTTGAAACGATTTAGCACGCATAAACAGCGCTCTGTTCGAAAGCAAGCTAATTGCTAGCATCGCAGGCGGACCCTTCGGGTTCGAGTTCTGCCGATTGAGACGAGCTTTTTTGCTTTCTGCTGCGTAATATCTGAGATTTTTTTCAGTTTTTATTAATTTATAATTTTTAATAATCATGGATGATGACTATTAGGTAAAAAAGGAAATGGAAAAAAATAAAGTAAGTCAAATCGACAAAACTTTGAAATTTAAGTTATGATAAAAATAAGTACTGATGAGGTAGGCGCGAAAAGGTCATACATATTTCTCCGATTACTTGTGATTTTGAAAAATTCAAGTTGGTACTCACCAATCCATTAAATAATAACCCAATGAGCAGCCTTTTTAAGGAATTTTTTTTTATCAAACAAGGATTTTGTAAACTCTTTTCGATTCGATTTCAACGTACTCAATAAAAGGGCCCCTGAAATAATTATAGCACATAGCTCTTCGATAAACTATTTACTTTTATCTTTATATTTTTATTCCGCGTTTCTGATAATATGGTTCTAAAGATATTCTTTAGGCACCAAGATCATTTTTAAGGCCATCCCAAATTCAGTCAAAAACATTTTTTGGGTGTAGATATTCTGCCGTGATTCTTACTGTACTATGTAAAATGCATAAAATGCCCCATTTTTATTTTGCTCAAGGATTTAAGAATCCCTAAAAGTTGTCTGCATTTTACATCTTATAGCACCAGTTATTATACTTCAAAACTTGACAAATTATATTCACTCATTTTTGCTCTAAAATCGAACACAAACATACGCAAATGTTTATGTGTTCTTTAATTCATAAAGATTTTTTGCCTCCAGATGAAAATAAGTTGCAAATAATGGCATTACAACTTAATTATGTTTTAGTATATTTATGACATATCATGTTTACAACTTTTTGATACTCTGCTACACTTTGTTATTAAACACCTGCAAAAACAATAGAAATTTTGAAAAACCTTGTCACAAAACATATTAATTTGACTGTATTGCAACCATGTCACCTGTATTTACAAAATACTTAGATTTTGAGTACCAATTAATTAAATATTTGAATTTGAGAACCATGTATTCTTTTCGTTGAACAATATGCAACGAATCTTATTCTACAGATGGGGATTATTGATTATTTCACAGACTGTTGTTACAGATGTATTGATGTGTTTTCAAAAAGCATATGAAATGGACCCTACATAAATTTCAATGTGATTGAATTATTTCTTTGTGAAACTAATTTGTTTAATGCGACTACGTATTTCCTGTTGTTTCCCTACAACTTTCTTTAATTTTTTTAATTATTTATAATTTTGATATAATTATTACTAATTTGTGTATTGCATAACAACCACCATTTTATTCTTTTAAACAAAAGCCATCATGTTCAAATAATTGCAAAATAATAATCTAGGTCACATTACTTTTTTTCCCTAAGCAATTGATTTGGTGTTGAAACAAGTGCTTCCTCAGCTTATTAAGATTTAATATTTATTTTTCTTCTATCTCCAGGTCAACTGATATTACTGACTGAGATCAGTTTTTCTATAAAAAAATGTCTTGCTAAACTACAACATAAATGTTTAATGATATAAAGTTCATTAATGTAATATGTACTTTCGAAAATATTAGTTTTAAATAAACTATCAATTACTAAATTAATTGAGTTTTTCTTGATCACTTCGTGGTGATTGTTTAAAATTTTTATTTATATTAGCTCGCGACTTAACGAACTGTATAAAATTAATTAAATTAATTTCAAAATGGCAATTTTTAATTGATTCTTGAATTAATCAGGAGATACCTTTTTTTTTTAAAAAACATTAATGAATTTCTGCAGACATTTTGATTTCAAGTGAAAATAATCAAATTAATTATACTGGGATTGCAAGAAGTAGTCCATTGTCAATATTTCGAAAAAATTTCTTGTTCCTGCTGAGAAAATAAACGAAATAGGTCAGGTTGTTGGCAACCAAGTAGCCATCCTCTACGGAAACGTGAATTTATACCATCGAAAATGCATAAAGCGAAAGGAGATAAAATTAAAAGTGGCACCACACCTCAATTCTTTTAAAAACGTAAAAACGCGATTCTTCGTTGGTTGGAAGAAAGACCCATAAAAACACTACAAATTTCCTATAAACCCAAAAATGAAATCTGTGGACTATATTTATTTTGGTTCCCGCATCTCTTATTTTTAAATTGAAACTCACAAATACTCTAGGTGCGGTGTACTTTGCTTTCAATCTCAAACCACCTTTAGTACAAGTTCTTATTATTATCAACAAAACATACCTGCTTCGGCAAATTCCGAAAATTGTACTAATTAAGATTAAATTAACGTAAACAATAATTCTGACCAGATGGAGTTCAAGAACCTTCCGGCTTTGTGGCCTCCTTATCAAGATGCGACGTGTACCTGATGACAAGAATTAAAACGACACCTAAACCAGTTCCCAGTTTGATCCGAATGAGCGAGACCTTAATTTGGCCGGAATACTATAGATACCGTGATTTTGATTTAATTTTATTTCCCATTTCTCCTCATGCATTTTTTTCATGTTAACGACCCAATTTCTGAGTATGTTCACCTCTTCCCTTGATCTTGGCGCCACTTTGATGGTTTACGGAAATCTTAAGGAATATTTTTTTTTACTTCACCTCCCTCCCGTGGTTTCGATTATACGCCCATGTTGTGGGTGGGTTCGCCAAAGTTTTGGTTTATTAATATCTTTCTGAGAATCCATTTTTGATGACTGAATTTCATGCCATAAAGCATATTGTTAACGCTTTTGGGTTTAGTGATCTTTACAGCATTTTAGAGTCCATTGAAAGTTACCGTTAATTAAATTTATCGTAGTACCATTGAGATTGTTGATACCCATCTTGATTGAGCTGTAATTTTTGGAGTACCGAAATAATTGAAAAATTTTATGATTAACTTAACATTCAGAGTATAAAAATGTTTTGACTACTGAATGATAAAATTACTACTTAAAAGTCGAATTTAAAAATTCGACTGAAAAACTGAACATGAGAAACTCATTACGCATCGTAAATTTCATAAACACGCCTATTTTAAAAAACTTCTTCAATTTTCAAGAGGATAATTTGGAAACATTTGGTATGCATTATTTAATGATTTATGGAAAAAGAACTGGTTAGTTGGCGTTACTGAAAACACTGTAGTTATAGGAACGTCAAATAAAGTGCCAAATAAGTGAAATTAAATCAAATTATAAGTATACCACAAAATATAATATTATTATATAATTTTAGCAATAGCAACAAAAACCACAAATACCACAAATTTATAATAGTAGAGTAATAGTTAATCGTTTAGTAGAGGGAGCTTTTAGAGCTTTATATGCGTTTTTGTTGATATTTATGAAGTAGATTGCGTCCACTTGGCTGAAAACTTGTCAGGATCAAGTATATGTATTCTTAACGAAATTGTAGAACGCATATATCATATGAATAAATCTTTCTAAAATTTCATTCATTCAACTACAGTAAGCTGTACTCAACCCAAAGAAATCAAAATAAACTTAAATCAGTGTATGCTACCGAAATTAAAATTAAATGCTGGTTCGATGTACCTCGGCCAAAATTGTGCTAGTTCTAGAAATCATTGCGTAAAAATAAAAGAAATACCTAATTAAGTACTTAAAAAATGTAACTTTCTTTTAATGAAGCAATAGGTGTTAAAAAGCATAAAAACAATTATAATCATTTAAGCCCGCATCAGTTTTTAAATTTTGCACAATAATTTTTCTTTCATTTAATAAAATTCAAATTTAAAGCAAGTTATCAATAACATGAATCATATTTCTTAAGTACATCTTCAAGTGCAAGACAAACAGAAAAAGGTGCAATCATGGTCACTAAAAAACAAGGAGCATAGTGTTGCTAGACAGGGAAATTCGAGACACGAATATCAATAGTGTTCGTTTTAAATCTTTACAATCGCAAAGTACGTGAGAATAAAAGCGGGGGTCTCATTGTCTCTTCACGGCAGTAAGTGAAGCTTACAGCAGTGGTGCAATTCGAAGAAATTTCTTCCTTGTGACGTTCTAACCGAACGTTAAGAGAGAGCACTTCTTCAATAAAATCTTTACCAGTTAAGAAATCTGGTAGCTCGTGGTCATATATAAAAACTTGATTTTATTAATTGGGTGTCAATCGATAGATTTCATTCATCAAGGCAAGATGGGTGAGTATCTTAACAGCCGGGCTACTACCCGTGCTTCAAGTGAATAGTGATTCAGATTATAATATTTTCGTTATTGTTCTTTTGATTAGTTTTACCTGTGTCGGTTCGGATAGTGCGTGTATCAAATTTCAAGTTCAATAAACCTAAACACTACCACTACCTGGTGCTGCAGAGCATGCAAATTAGTAATCAGATTTTGAATTATTGTCGCGTCTCTTAGCATACTAATGAGACAGATTTTTTGTCTAATCCCTTTCTTGTTGTGCGTTATTTGTCAAACTCATTTACAAATTATTGTCACTTCGGTCTTATGTTGTTACATAGTTGAGGTTCTCCTTTTCGGGCTTCGTTTTATAATTGTTTGCACCGTAAACTTACAAAAAATTTCGTGATTATTGTTTCTTTAGTTTGCTTACACTGACACAATTTCAATGTTTCTAATAAGTTTGGGTATACGAAATTTCAATGTTTAAAATTCAATAAAATATTTTTATTATATTTTAAACACCATTTGAGATATGTAAAAGTTTATGTTTAATTAAAATACAAAAAAGTTGATTGAAAGATGCTGATCGCATACCTGAAACAAATTCTTCGTCTATGAGAAATCATCACTTCGCACCGCGCTCTACTTATACATCTCCAAACCCCAGAAACTATAAACAAATATTCATTCTGTTTTGGCAATAAAAATAAATCTTTCATTGTACATCAAGCTCCTCCAACACGTAACTAACAAATTTCAATTAATGACTGAACATATTGTCGATTTCCAGGTAAATTAGCAGCTGTGATACCAATTCTTCTACTAGGGTTGGCTGGTGCTTGTCTCGCAGGTAAAAATGCCGCAATAACTTAATATGAGTACATCTCAACAATTTATTTAATTATTTCTTTCAAATAGAGCAACCAGCGAGAATTGTTTGCTATTTTAGCAACTGGGCTATTTACCGACCAGGAGTTGGACGATATGAAATCAAAGATATCCCTGCTGAATTGTGTACTCATTTGGTTTACTCCTTTATTGGTCTTGATGACAAGAGCTGGAGCGTTTTGGTTATTGATCCTGAGGTGAGTTTTTGTTTGAATTGAAAATTTCCATAGCACACAAGCAATAAGTTAAAACACTTTCATAATTATAAAATAATTAACTATACTTTAATTATAAATTTATCTTCTTCAACTCAAAGCTGAGCTATAAATTTGTGCTTATATATGATAGGCACCGTAATTAATTTGTAAAACAAAGTTTTCGCGTTTAGAGAACAATCTTAAAAGTTAAGGGAACTAGAAAATTTTAAAACAGCTATAAAAAATGCAGTAGTTTCAATTGAAGTCAAGAATTGCCTTCTCAGTAAAATTTAATGTAACTTCTTATCTTAATCCGATAGTACTGGAACTTACCATTCAGATAATTGATTTGTTTAGGTCTTTAATACTTATTATTACATTTCTTTTTGCAGAATGATATCGCCCAAGGTGGTTTCAAGAACTTTACCGACTTGAAAAAAAGTTATCCGCATTTGAAACTTCAAATAGCCGTTGGTGGATGGGCTGAAGGTGGTAGCAAGTATTCCCAAATGGTGTCCCAAAAGAGCAGGAGGACTTCCTTCATCGACAGCGTTGTTGCATTCATGAACAAATACAATTTTGATGGTTTCGATTTGGATTGGGAATATCCTGGAGCATCTGACCGTGGTGGCAGCTTCGGTGATAGGGACAAGTTCTTCTACTTCGTTGAAGAACTCAGAAGGAAATTCGATGAGCAAGGCAAAGGCTGGGAAATTACAATGGCTGTACCAGTTGCTAAATTCAGGCTGAATGAAGGTTACCATGTCCCACAACTTTGCGAATTGTTAGATGCAATTCACGCCATGACCTACGATTTGAGAGGTAACTGGGCCGGTTTCGCCGATGTCCACAGTCCTCTCCACAAGAGACCTCATGACCAATATGCTTATGAAAAACTCAATGTCGTAAGTTTACATCTTTTAAAAAGCATCTAGAAAGCATACTTAAATCTTAATTTTTAGGAAGATGGATTAGCCCTTTGGGAAGATATGGGCTGCCCAGCAAATAAACTGGTTGTAGGTATTCCTTTCTACGGTCGTACATTCACACTGAGCGCCTCCAACAACAATTACAAACCTGGAACATACGTTAACAAAGAGGCTGATGGCGGTGCACCAGGTCCTTACACAAATGCATCAGGATTCTTGGCTTACTACGAAATCTGTACTGAAGTTCAGGATAAAACTAAGGGATGGACTATCGAATGGGATCAGGGTGGAGAGGTGCCATACACCTACAAGGGAAATCAATGGGTCGGCTACGAGGATCCAAAATCAGTGCAAATCAAGATGGACTTTATCAAACAGAAGGGTTATGCCGGAGCCATGACCTGGGCTATTGATATGGATGATTTCCATGGCTTGTGCGGTCCAGAAAATGCTTTGATGAAAATTTTGTACTACAGCATGAATGACTATAAGGTTCCTGAACCAACAAGGGTTGCCACCGAACAACCAGAATGGTCTAAGCCACCATCCACACCTTCAGATAGGGACAACGCTATTGAACCAGCAAATCCTACAAGGAAACCAGCAGTAGATCCAACGCGGCCACCAACCCAGGTAATTTAACCGAAATAAATATTTGAAACTAAAATAAATAAAGCCTCAAGAATTGAGGAGACAATCGCAGACATAGTCAATGCGAAGAATTCGTTATTGACAATGAACTATCAGCGCAATTTAATCAACTTAATTTTAGAATCCTGCAACGAACGCGCCCTCAAAGCCACCAGTACCAGTACCAGACAACGTGAAGTGCAACGGAAGTGACTTCATCCCGCACAAGGATTGCAGCAAGGTACGAGTTTTCGCATTTCAAATTACGTTAATCGTATATTAATTCAAATAAATCCTTCACAGTACTACCGATGTGTCCATGGGGATCCTGTGGAGCAACAGTGCCAAGGAGGAACCGTCTTCCACACCACGAAGCATATATGCGTCTGGAAAACTGACGCCGACCGTACTGACTGCTAAAAAGTAAGACACCGATTGTGTCAGAAAATGCAATACCAACGTCATCTTTCTAAAATTGTATAATAATAAATAAATCAGTCGCCAAAACCATCTTATTTTATTAATCGCCCTGCCGCAAATACCCTTCTGGCACGACACGTCGATCTTTAGTGAACCACCGGGCAGCAGCCTTTTAAATTAATCGCGAGCAATCCCAGCGCGACTTTTACAGGGTGCTGGCGATAAGCGCCGCCGGGAGTGGCCCAAGAAAGAATTCTTAAGATTCGAGCACGTCAAAGGTTAAGGACTTGGCAAGACTCTGGTGCGTGTGGCAATTATTTGTTCGATAGTATCGGTTTTGGGGCACCGCTTGAAATCGCTCTCTAGTACCCACCTGAAAGTCTATTTAAAAATAAAGAAACCATTTTTTTTTCAATGAAAATTAATGTACGCTCAGTCTTTTGGCTTAATTGTGCGTATGTCGCAATCTTGTTCAGACGTTTTCATAACTTTAATTTTGGCATCGCTCTTCCACGGGTGGGGAGCTACAAGCTATACTCAGAAGCGATTTGATAGTTACACCTGCCTTACAATTTACTTAAAATCGAATGCATGGATTGCATTCCCAGTCGAGTCCCGAAGGAATTTAATGCGAAAACTTATGTCGATACCTACAGGAAAATATGCAATAGCTTAGTGGAATCTTAAAATTTGATATTTTTATAATATAATATTCATAATTCTGATATGAACTTAAAATCTTGTAAATCTTTTAGGTGTATAACAACAAACTGTGTTCAAGATTGAACGTCGATATTGATAGCCCTTTAGTTCTGGGACAATATTACCCACCACTGCCCTTACAATACCTAACTTTGGTAAGGTTTGGATTTTAGAATAAAATACAATTTCATAGATTTAAAATACAAGAAGGTATACATATGTATATATGTATATGAAATAAAATTTAAATTTTCATATTTCGCCATTGTTATTATTTTTCCCTTCAAGGTCCAAGTGAAAAAAATTATTTGGGATTATTTTTCAGAAATCTTTTAATTCTGCTACATAATACAAAGAAAAACTTCTGCTAAAGTATCTTTTAAAATATAATTGAATGATATTTAAAAACCGATAGTCCCAATTTTTGCAATGTTGTCGTATGATGCTATATCTTCCAAATTTTTTATTGAGAATAGTAATAATTATAGCACATCATAAAATACGCTTTTGTTTTAAACTTAATTCTCAATGCATTGCGAAATACTTTGCATATATGCAAAACTGATAAAGTTGAATTGTATTACATTCACATTTTATTCATTAAAAATGAGCATAGTCCGTTTTAAATTTATATCTTAATTTTTTTTAAATTGAAGGACGCGAGTTTTAAACGGTACGAAAGATGTTCAATTTCCATTTAAAATGAATATCAAAAAATTGTCAAGAAAATAATTGATGCTTCGATATAGGTTTAGTCTTATAATTTTTTAATATAAGCCATTTATCATTCATTGGGTCAGTAAGCGAGCGTGCTAATTGATTCAAAATTTTTTAAGATTTCTATAACTAAATATAAATAATTTTTTTATACTTTTTAAAGAAAATACATATGTGCTTCGTTAATTTTATAAATGGTTTTCCACTTTTTAACTCATAATATTTTACAAAATATCTTCTTGGATTTTATTTTATTAATTTTATACAGAACATAAATTCGGTACACTTTTATGATTCTTGAAATGGTTATTATAGTGCTGTGGCTTTCCATTATTAAAAAATACTATCAATTATTCTATGCAAAGATAACATAAATCTTTTCAACCATAAAAACAAAAAAATATATAGTTCAAAAAGCAGAAATGTATTGAATTTCTTTTAAAATCACACACGACTTAGATTGTCTTTTAAATTTAATTAAGTCCTATATATTCTATATTATAATTATGTAGTTCCTCAAAATGCGAAAATCGGTATAGAGTATAATATTGGCAAGCTAATCACAGTAATATCATGTTATTGCAAATGTGAATGGGAATTTTTCATTCGCACGCACTGTTTCAGCTAATTAAAGACTAAATTTGATATGAAGGAGACTTTTTAGTAAGATATCATTATAATGAGAAAGGAAACACTTGTAATTCTAAAATGAACACGAAAATATGAAAAATCACGAGGAATATTATGTTTACACTATGGACGACTATTTGGTCGCAGATCACATACGTAATGCGGCCTCGTCATAATCAAATATCTGTTGAGGTATCAATGAGCGAATTAAAGGCACAAACTCCTCCGACAGCACAGAAATCATCTGCAGAAGACTTTTCTGTTCTATTATTATCGTCTCCCAAGAGAGCAGATTTCGTCGACTTTTCGCGGTCACAAGGTAATATTGGTTTCCCTGTTACGAATTGGGATTAGACCGGGAGAGATCGACGGCGCGTTTAAAAATAAAAACTACATTTTCAACGGGAGACTGAAAAGTTATAATTCTTTTACTTTTATTTTTCATACTTTTAGAGAACTTATTTTAACCAAACTAGTAAAATAATACGCTCCAGCTATGCGAGTCCATAGCTGCGAATTATTTTCTTCGTGAAATATCGAGAAATACCTAAAAAAAATTATTTTTAATTTTTTAATTCTAGTGCAATAAACGCGACGAAAATTCTACTACTTGGCTGACTTACTTAAGAATAGTAAAGAGTGACGGAGTGATTTAGTGACAATGGGACGACTTTCCTTATGGGTCCTTCTGGGGCTCACGATGTTCGCCCTCTCCCTGCAGGGTAGGTTCCGCCGCCCGTTTACCAAATTAAGCTGAGTCTAATCAGCTCGCTCTTGCCCGCTTTCTAATTTTGGCCGCCCGTTCGCTGAGACTAAGCCTTAGGTGCCCCAATGTGAAGTGAAATGGTGAAATTTTAAAGGATACCTGCAGGATCCCCGGGCATTATATAACGAAAAATTATGCAACGTAAAAACTGTGCGAAGCTATGTGTAATATTTAATTATAGATGCGAGGAATGCCGGCGTTTTGGATTTATTTAACTTTTTTGATTAATTCTTAAAATGGAGCCGATAGCGGGCCACCAAGTGAAAGATAACTTCCGGTAATTAATGGGAAAAATTTATCTAGAGTCCTGGCTGCAAGGGCCACTTATTTTAGTTACGAAAGTCTAGTGTCATATTGCTAATTCAGCATGAGTTCTACACATGTATGAAAAATATTCGGAGCCGATTCGCATACTCTCATATGCGCGCTGCGTAAAAGTGGAACGAATGACTTAATATTAATCTGCAAGCGAAAAGATACACAATACAAAAAATTTCGTGAAATGTGGGCAATCAGCCAAAAAATATACATGTAATATCTAAGAAATAAACGGCAAGGACGCGCTGGTTCGAACGGCTCGTGCGGCACAGTGCCACAGGGCAGTTTTGTCCTTTTTACTAATCGCCAATCGAATTCTTTCAGACGTGCAGGTGAGTGCGGATGTTGGACCTTCCGAATCCGAGTGCCGACCTTACATTGAGAAAGCAATCCATGAGCTGAAGACAGGTGAAACGACTGATCCATCGGAGTCAGGTAAGTCTACCATTAGCTAAAAATTAGTGACGAAGATACTTAGCCCGATGGAATTCAGGAGGAGATAGTCAGGAGCAAGAAACGAGTGCGGAAGATACCGGAGGAGAAGTAGCAAGTGGAGAGCAAACTACTGACAATGAATCAGCTGAGCAAGATACAGGTGAGGCTGATGATGACGACGACGACACAACGGAAGATGCTGTTGTCGAAACCGTAGAAGATACTGTAGAAGAGGCCGATGATGACACCGATGAAAAGGATGACGATGAAAAGGAACCTGAACAACCCGATGCGGATGATGATGACGACGATGATGAACAAAAAACTGAAGATGATGGTAAATCTGAAGAAGCCAAGGAAGACGATGATGATGAAACTGACGATACCAAATCTGGGGAAGATGAAACTGGAGAAAAGGCAGATGAGGATGGGAAATCCGAAGAAGATAAAGAAGATGATCAAGATGACACCACTGCTTCAGAAGAAAAAGAAGATGCAACTAAATCTGGTGAAGATGACGATGAAGGAGCTGAGGAAGCCGAAGGACAAGATGACGACGATGAAGAAGGAGCAAGCCAGGAAGATGAAACTAAGACTGCTACTCCTGATGAAGAATCCGGCGAAGCTCAAGATGATCAGCCCGTAGAATCAGTAGAGGATAAAGATGACGACGAAAATGATGGTGATGATAAAGATGATGATGCTGACGATGACGAAGAAAAAGATGTAGAAGGTCAATCTGAAGAAGAGCCAGCTACTGAGGAAGCTGAAGCAAGCAGAGAAGACACTGAAGCTGCTGATAACGAGAAAGATGATGATGACGAGGATGAAGAGAAGTCTAAGGAGCAAGCAGCTGACGAAGACGACGAGGACGATGAACATGATAATAAAACAGAAGAAGATAAGGATGACGACGATGAGAAAGAAGAAGAAGTCAAGTCTCGAGGAAAGCGCAGCATTGTTGATGATGATGATGACGATGAGCCATCTAAAGAAAAGGAAGAGGAAGCTGATGATAAAGAAAGTGCCGAAGATGTTGAAGCCGAAGGCGCTAAAGATGATGACGGCGATAGTCAAGAAGGTGATACCAAAGATGATGATGACGACGAAAAGGATGAAGAAGGAGATGGTAAGGATGACGATGATGATGATGAAGAGGGTAGCGAAGATGACGAAAAATCTGAGGAAGAATCACAACCTGAAGATGACTTACTGCTGGTAATTATGCCGCCAAAACCATATTTTCAAACAAGTTTCCATATTTATTTTATCCAATTTTTGCAGGAAGTTGATATCCCCGAAAACCTTCGTGATCGCAAACACATCGATGAATTACTTCACCTTAATGATGAATTTGAAGAAAAGGAACAAGCTATAGATCGAGTAGCTGAAATCATTTTACGTGACTTGAAACGCATCTATGAAAATGCTGTTAAACCTCTGGAAACTCTTTACAAATACAGAGATCTCAGCAACAGGCACTTCAGTGATCCAGAAATTTTCTCTAAACCATTAATTTTATTCATGGGTCCATGGAGTGGCGGCAAATCAACAATCATCAACTACTTAACTGAAAATGAGTACACCTTGCACTCACTTCGATCAGGTAATCCAATTTGTTAAAACACATGTATTTTTGATTGTTTATTAAAATTGGAATTATAAAAAAGGAGCTGAACCATCCCCGGCTTACTTTAATATAGTAATGCACGGCAACGATACTGAAGTTTTAGATGGCACACAATTAGCAGCTGATTGGACATTTTCCGGCCTGCAGAAATTTGGCCAAGGACTAGAAGACCGATTGCGTGGGCTGAAGCTCCCTAATAAATTATTAGAGAAGGTTAGTGTGTGTTTTCGAGATAATCGCCTATAAATAATGTAAAAACTTACTTATGGAAAGTGCAAAATGCGAAAAAAGCGAAATAAACTTTGTCGTTGAAGTAAAGAGAGACGCGTGACGCTTTCCCTCTTACCACTATGTGCACTAAGCGAGCAAGACGTCATTAGTGTGAAATTAAAATTATTTTTAGATATTTTTTGGGCTATATATAAACACACGCGAGGTCTGATCAGTCTACATAACAGCCACAACATAAAACTCAATTAATACGTGTTAATATCTAATTAGCTCGCAAATTTGTGTGAATATTGATTGCGTCTGAATATGTATTGATTTTAGATCAGTGCCAGTCACCAAGGATTTGTCACATGTAGCAAAATTTGTTCTTTTATTTTTAAAAAAGATTTATTACGTGTTCGCTAAAATCACCTTAATTGGATTGCTTTGCCGCATATGTACATAAAAAGATTATTATGGAATGGATTCTTTTGTAAAATAATTTGAAATAACCAAAGCCTTTTAATCTGAAAGCTAGAAATTTAAATACTCTTTTGCCAATTGTGAATATTTAATATATTCGCTTAAGACATGAATCAGAAAAATTATTTAGGAACGCAGAGCTTATTCTTATAAAATATGATTTCTATTCAATTTGATTAAAATAAAATTGGCATCAACATTATTTAACTGACCTACTAGTTGTTAGTAAATAAATATTTGTGATGTTTCACTACATTTAAGTGGTGTAAAATACTTGACCGACTCATTGCCGATTAATATATAAGGTTTCTAATTTTTTAAATGAAGAAGTCTGACAAGAATCTAGTGATTTTGGTTTTAAAATAAGTTTAACAAATTATCTTTGTTTTTTAGGTCAACATTGTTGAAATTCCTGGAATTTTGGAAGTAAGGAAACAAGTCTCCCGTCTATTTCCGTTCAATGATGCTTGTCAATGGTTTATTGATCGCGCAGATATAATCTTTTTGGTCTACGACCCAGCTAAGTTGGATGTTGGACCAGAGACGGAAGCTATTCTCGATCAATTAAAAGGACGTGAATACCAAACGCGTATTATTTTGAACAAGGCTGACACCGTCAAACCAGAGGAACTACTTCGTGTACAAAGTGCTCTTATCTGGAATATCTCTCCCCTGATGTCTTCGGCCCAGCCTCCCGTCATGTACACCACATCCCTGTGGTCTCACCCTTATGAAACCAGCTCCCCAATTCGTCTACTCCAGGCCCAAGAACGTGCGTTCTTGAGAGATATTCGTGCAGCTGTTGACAAGCGAATTGAAAACAAAATCGCTAGTGCGCGTCGTTTTGCAGTAAGATTAATTTACGTTTATCAAAATGTGATTATACAAATTGTTATTCCATTTCAGGTTCGCGTACGAAATCACGCCAAAATGGTCGATTGCTATTTGACTACGTACTACAATCATAAGACCCTGTTCGGTAACAAGAAACGTATATCTGACCAAATTATCGAAAATCCACAGAATTATCACATTTATGAGGGCTTATCGACCCTTACCAACATTTCGCGCTATGATCTGCCCGATCCAGAGGTCTATAGAGACTTCTTCCGTTTGAATCCTCTATACGAATTCAAAAAGCTGTCGGAAACGTGCACCTACTTCCGTGGTTGTCCGATTAACAAATTGGACGTTGCTATTGCTTACGATTTACCAGAACTCGTTGGAAAATATAAGAAAATGGCTGAAAGTGCTCTGACTGCTATCGATTCAGACGATAAAAGTAAAAGTTGAAAAATTCCGGGCAGACCCATAGTAGCTTTTTACCAAAAATAAAATCGAAAAAAAAGCCGCAAACACTTCAAAATATCTCAAACAAAAAAAAACAAAAAAACTTCATATAAAATTGATAAATTCTGTGTGATTTATTTAACTTTACGATATGATGAGAGTGAGACAATTTAGGCTAGATATGTGACTTCACGAATACAACGTGAAGAATTTTTTTTTCGAAATTAGGACCTTTAATTGTTGGCTTTTTAGCAAAATTATATGAGCTACGAAATTGTTGAGCTTTTTAGTTTTTTTCTTTTGCTGCAATTACGGTGAAGCAAATATTACACTAAATTCAAACTAAGTCGAATAACTAGAATCGATTTTGAAACAGCGCAAGACTTATGCTAGATAACAATTAAACTTCCCACCCGTTTGCTAATTTATTCACTGCTTCTTATTTTATTTTCCCTTACCGAAGTATATATAGTAGTGGCTTAATGAAGTGAAAAACACAAGTCAACAACACTTTTACCTTCGGGTTCAACTGAGCCTTTCTAACCGATCTGTTTATGAAGCATTTACTGAGATTATTTTCCGTTTTATTTTTGTATATCTTACTGATTATTTTATTTCCATTAAGCTTTCTTCGTTTGTCCTGCTTTAGACAATAAACTTCCCGATGATTAAACATCTAAGGTTTTGTCTTGTTATATAAGATACACACATAAAGGTACTATTAGAGACACAAAGTAAAGGAGTTACTCTTTCTTTCTAAGCTAGTTAGGTAGGGACATACCAGTTAATATTAATTGAACTGACGTTACCATTTTATTATGATCAACTGCAATTGTGTTCGTCTTCTCGTTGATGTCTATTTAAACAAACACACAACATTGTGTAAATGCTTTGTGCATACGAATTTGTACTGAATTTAAATATATATACTTAAATCAATCAATCAATTCGTTAGAAGTAAATTTATTTAAATAAAAGTAATCGTAGAAAGATCAATAGTGCATTTTTAACTTATTATTAGAAGACTTTAAATTCATATTACATTACAGCATCTTGATTAGCACAACTCAAGTACTTGGCTGCAACTGCCCGAAAAGTACCTATTAGTGAGCAGATGAACAATTAATCACTGAAGGCGAATATTTGAAGAATTATAAGTAAGTGGTGTTTTTTAAGAGGAATCACTATTGTGACGGTATACAACATTTTTTGAGGATTTTTATTTTTCTAGAACCCAGATTAACATTTTAATACAATATGATTGTACAAACGTTTTTGGAATATTATCTTTAACAAATATATTTTTTTACACAGATTTTTAATAAATTGCAGACCAAACAAAAATTTGATTTTCCACAGCTTCATCTTATAATAAAAAATCAAAGATTGTTAAATAAAGTCATACCAATGTACAACGATGAATCGCAAACTTTTATCTCGAAGAGGTAACGAGACATTTAAAGTGTTATGGAAAAAAGCGTATCAAATGATTTCACAAACATTGTGAACGATGATAATAATCATGCACATATGAAATTTTGGCAAATTATACTTTTTAAAGATTTCGTCTATCTTATGTAATTTTCAAATGTAGTTTTAAGTTTATAAAAATATTAAAAATATGTCCTAATTCTAGCTGTTGAGACGTATTAAATCATTTTTGTTCCAAAAAGTGGTAAAAAATTTGTTGGATATATATTTTTTTATAGTAATTGCAAAAATAAAAATAAAAATGAACATACCGAATGATGGATTAAAGCACTTTGGGTATCGAAATTGGTTGAGAGTGTTATTGATTCTCTTTACCACTAAAATAAACAGGTGATAAAAAACATTAGCTCTTACGAATTTGTTTATTGTCACTACTAAAAAACGATTGACGAAGGCATTAATTCTACGCCGCACTCAGGTACACTTCTTGTGTGAGTAGGGTTGATTTTATTTGATCACAATTCTCTGGTTTAGGCAGGACAATGGCCAAATATCCTTCGCCCTCAATAGACAAAATATCGGGGGCAGTCTTGACGCGTTCGTTTACCTCAATCAGCTTCCCGCGTATGCAACTGGGAACTTTATAGGAAGCACCTTCCTTGTCCGTGATAATGGCGAGAGTTGAGTCCTCTTGTAGGATCATTCCTCCCTTCTTCCCCTTTCCTTTAACCTGATTCTGACTACGATCAGTATTCCCAATATCAAAAGTAACGGAGGATACTCCCCTTTTCAGGGCGATATGCTCTGGCGACAGGCAGATCAAACAGACACGATTTGAGTGAAAAAGGACCAAGTAGTCTTCTCCAGGGCAGTTTGGTTTTCTATAGTAATACCGCGTAAAGAATCTATCGATTACGGATGGATGGTTGTCGACGTATTCTTCAGTTATTGGCGGAACTCTCTTCCCGCCGATAACCTCATCAGTTTCTTCAAAGTAATAAGGCGCAAGTAGGTCCATTTTAATTTATTGTTTCTGTTGATCTATCAATCTCATTTTCTCCAGAACACGCTGCTGCCTTTCTAAAGCTTTTTGTCGATTTAACGCCTGGTTATTTTTACGTTCCTGTCGCAGGCAGTCAACTACTTGCTGGTCGATTTTATTACACTTGCCCAGAAATTTCGCGAACTGGTTCTGAAAAATGTTGAGAAATTATGTCTATGTTTCATAGTTTAAATATTTCTTACGTTTCCGTGACACGATTTCAAATCGTCTATCAATTTATTGCACTCTGCACTATGTAAATGAGGAGATAAATCAGGATGCATCCTCACACTTTCAAGGTTTAGAACGTTTTGACATGAAAATTGAAAAATGTCAGTCAACATATTTGACGTTTTTGTACTAAATTAGTACTAAAGTAAAATCTTGAATTTAATTTGGAATTTCTTGTCGCTCTTGCTAAATTCTAAAGATAGAGATGAATTAAAAACTAGCATTTTTAAGCAATTTTTAGAAACAAGAACATATTAAATTTATAAATTTTATATTTAAAATACGACTGCGCCATCTTCTGCATTTATATGGCACTTTCATTTTGAAAGAACTGTCACTTTACTTTCAGCTACATGTGCTGGTTTTCTTTACGCGTTGTGTTAATTTAAATTTTTAAAAGTAACCATGTCAGCGGCTAAAAAGAAGTACGTGGAGGATGACGAATCAAAGGAGGACAGCGAAGTGGAAAGTGTCTCCGAATCCAGTGAGGATTCCGACCGAAATGTCTATACAGGAAAAGAGGTATAACAACATTCAGCAAAATTTTAATTTATCCATTTAATCAAAATTCTCAACAGGAAATCCAAGTAGACTTTGAAGGAAGAAACCCTTTAGACATAGACCTGCCCGGGATTCAACAACTGCTGCACCAGTTATTCCTCAAAGCCCAAATAAATGTAACACAAATGGCAGAGGAGATCGTAGGTAGATTTTTGTTGTTTTCACGTGGGCTTCGCACATTTAACGTTCAACCTTAAGGGCAAAACTTCATCGGAAGTGTAGTGACACAGAGCGAAGTGGACGAGGAGGAAGACGACGAGGACGAGGACGACCTGTACGACTCGAACATGATCTTCGGAATCACCACAGTGCTCAACATGATGTCCAAGAAGGACTTGGAGTGCATAGAGCAGCTCAGAGCTTATGTCCTCGAGAAAGCGTCCATCCATGCAGAGGACTCTGTGGCAACTCAGTTTAGAGACATCCTGGGGAACAGCGGCTGCCCTGTCGGGTTCCTTCTCAACGAAAGATTCATCAACATACCTCCGCAGATATCCGTGCCTTTACTCGAGAATCTATATAAAGAAATTCGACGTGCAAACGATAAAAAAATGGATTACAATTTCACCTATTATCTGATGATAATTAAGTTCTATAGGAAAGAGGCCAAAAAGGGCAAGCCAGCAGAAGACATCTATTCGAATCCCGAGGAAGAAGTTATTCTCGAGGAGGCTATCGCTAGCTTCGAATATTCAGTTGAAACTGAAACTGATTCGGGAATGGCTGGGGATTGGCTGGAAGGTGATAGCAGTCTGACGCCCTATAGGAAGATTATGTTGTGCGAAGCAACCAAATTACCTCACATCGTTCTAGCCATTAAACAATTTATCAACGAATAAATTTGCTACAAAAATGAATTTTTTCTATTTAAAAGGGAATTGTTATTAGGAAAATGAATAACTATGTCGACTTAATACCTTTATTTTACTCCTCATTTACATATATATATATATATATAATAATTTCACTTTAAACATAAAATTTCGAATAACTCCTACATGCATTAAATGCGGAAGGATAAACACGATAAGAAAATGAGTACAAAAAAGGAAAAATTGTTTGATAACAGGCTTACTTGCGACCGCGGAGGAATGAAGATCTATTAAAAAAAGAAAACAGATGAAAAATAATATAGCTCTTTGGGCGTTTCCTGCTCTTATTCTAAAGAGTTGAGTGTAAGAAGCTGTTTTAGCACTTTAGTCTGTGATGTTTCCCGGATCTCACCAGCCAGAAACATCTCATCCACCACTGTGTACACTTTGTAGAAATTGAAGACCAAATCGAGCTCGCAAACGTTGTGGAAGTATTCGTTCAGGACCTCAACGAAGTTGTGTATCGCCTCCAGGTAGCAGAGGTTATTGTCGTTAACGTCGACGCATATGCAAAAATACAGTCCAGCATACCGTCGGTAGACTATTTTAAAATTTCTGAACTAAGAACAAAACTGGTATTAGTCTTGCCTTATTAATTAAAAAATAAATATATATACGAATGAATTTGTAAACAGTTCGCATCAGTTTCTTCGTAGTTATTTGTAAAATAAAATGATTAGTTATTGTTTAAGACTCCAATCGAGGTTGTTTTATACAAAAATAAACAAAAGAAAAGATCTTTAACAAACAAAACTTTAGTCTGTTCCCAGGTATTCAAAAGTAAAAAAGTGAGTTCTGCTTCAAGTGAGATTTCAGCATTTTAAAAAGAAAATAATATAAGGAGTTAAAAGTGAGTTTACAATATATGTAAATATATTTTAAATTTTTATTTCCTTACGTTCGTGATTTTAGTGTTATACGCGATATGTATACTTCACATTTGGATTAAGAATGGAGCAAATGAGTGGTCATAAAGTCTATAATAAAGTTTTATATCACGTTAACGGCTTCGAACGAAAAGTAACTAAACCTCTAAGCAAGTTCAGTTCTTGAAGAGGAAAACTTTTCTCGCTTATCATCTCAACCGGAAATCTCAGGAGGCGTATAGATGAAAAAATCAATACAAGATAAAGAAGTTTATGTTCCAGCCAGAAGTGTTTTTACGTCATATTTTCGGGGTGGTTTCTTACCTCAACAAAATTTGTGTGTTTTGCATCCCGCACAGTGACCACGGCGTGAACCTCTTCAATTAATTTTTGTTTCTCGTCATCATCAAAATTCATGTACCATTTGGCCAGTCGGGTCTTACCGGCTCGGTTTTGAATTAAAATGAATCGTATCTGGAAGAAGGAGTGGAATATTTTAAATTTCTCACGGTGAAATTGTAAAATTCACCATAATTTCCAAGTAATTTGATGAAATTGTCCCTGGGTAGCCTTCCTCCTCTGACACCGATAACAACCAATGAGCCCCCTATTTTGACAGTTTTGCTGACAATTCATTTATCATTGACAAGTTCAGCAACATGCGAGTGTGAAATTTTTCGACGAAAATGTCAAATATTTTTAATGCTGTCGCGCTTTGTTTGTGGCCTTTTCTCCCTCTGGCAGTGTGACGGCTAAAGTCCAGTTGTTTTTGATCTTTTTTGCTGTGGGGCTCTTTGAGCGCTTCGTAAATTCATAATTTATTCGTTCCCCCGCTCTGCAAATTGTTTTGTTCGTTCCTCTTGAACGTGGGGGAATGCGGTGATCGAATGCTCATCTTCAAGTCATTAGTTTACAGAGGCTGTAACAGTTAGCGTCGTGGCGCTTTTACCGTTTTCGAGTGTGATGTGAGAGGTTTTTAAAGAAAATGATAAGAATTGGAAAAAATCTCGTGGCTAAATGCAAGACGTCCTTCCAGCCGAGGAGTCTCTCCTCGTTGGCGCCCATCCCCCAGCACGACAGCCTGCAGGAGGGGGCCCTCAACGAGCGGTGCATTTTAGTGGACGAGGACGACGTGCCTTCGGGGAGCTCCTCAAAACGCAGCTGCCACAGAGTGGACTCCGCAGGAAAAGTGAAACTGCACCGGGCCTTCAGCGTCTTCCTGTTTAACTCGGACGGCGACATGCTGCTGCAGCGCAGGTCCGTCCACAAGGTAACTATCAGCGATTTCACCTCGCTTTAATTGCTCAAAGAATTTCGCATGGGCCAGGTAACTTTCCCCGACATGTACACGAATGCCTGCTGCAGCCATCCGCTGTACGACCACGAGGGCGAGCGAGAGGAGACCAACGCGATCGGAATTCGGCGCGCCGCCCAGCGGAGGCTCAACTACGAGCTGGGAATTCCCCCCGGCCAGGTACTGTATGCACCCCCATTTCACGGGATTACTTACAATAATTGCGCGGTTTAGGCCCGGCCAGAGAACTTCCACTATCTGACCCGAATCCACTACCAAAACCCCGGGGACGGAGTCTGGGGCGAACATGAGATCGACTACATCCTCTTCCTGCAGAAGAACGTCGACATTCACCCAAATCCGAACGAAGTCAGCGAAGTGCGCTTCATCAAGCGCAAGCAGCTCGACGACGAAATCAGAAATCTCGACGCACCCTTGACACCCTGGTTCCAGCTAATTCTGAAGCACCGATTGAAAACCTGGTGGGATAATTTGCATCACTTGAAAAAGTTCGAGGACGTCAATAATATACAACGATTCGCGTAGTTATTTAAATTCTGTTATTTCTGTATATTTTCTTTTGCATAAGTAGACTTGTTAATTTATGTTTCACGTTTTTCTTTTTATAGACAAGTTCAGAATTTTTACGTGTATTCTCTTTTAGTTCTTAAATCAAAAATTGCAAAATTGACTAAAAAAGCTAGTTGGTTACGACCCATAAATTAAATGATAGCCTTATTTTGAAATGCTTTTTCTAAAAAAATTAGTCTCACCTTTAAACATGAGAGGATTTTTTTAGCCAACCGATCATTAAAGATTACGACCATTTACTGACGAATTACCAAATTTTTTAGTCATCAGGTCAAAGATTGCGACATTGACGTCAGTGAAGATGTCCTCCGATTTGCGTAGAAATGGATTTTACAAAAATTACAATTTTTTCTCTTTTGCTATTCGTGTGAAACTGGTTGTTCTCCACGTCAATCGAAAATCTGATGACTACTACCGTTAATGCGTATTTCCTGAGGAAAAAAGTATGTACGCCAGACTAAACATGTTTCTTTAACAAGCATTAATTATTAAAATATGTTTAAAAAAAACACTAGTTCTGTTCTAGACGAATGAGCCGCCGCAGAAAGGCCATTAAGTGTGATACTTTTTCTTAATCATCAGTTTTAGTATGAGGACGATTTTTACTAGACTTGCTTCGTCTTCTTTGTTATAGAGGCGTGAAAAGGATGTTCCTTAATAATTCGTTCGAACACCTATTTATTTTATAAATTTAAATGAACTCTGTGCTATTTTGTTGAGTGATTGTTATAACTTTTAAAAATGTCTGAATGATATACGAGTAAGTTACTAAACCTTTAAAAAATGAATACTTGGAATTGATCGCATTTTTGTACTGACTTCAAATTAAGGACATTTTTAAAAATACCAATGATTTATTTAATGATCTAAAAAAGGTATAAATATAAACTACTCGATGACGTTACATATAATAGTAGATCACATTTCTTTCAGTATTATTTTATATAATATTGCTTGTCCTAGCTACCGATATAAATTATACAAATATCGATGTACAAACTGTATAGCGTTGCCTTAATTCTATGATATATAAATTCCTCGCAAAAGCTTTAAAATTTGTTTGTATGGCACTTACAAAAATACGGATTTACATATATAACTGCAGTTATTATTTTCTTATTATTCGCTTAATGGTACTTTTACTTTACACAAGGGCTCAATGGGAGAATTAATCTGGGCCACGAAGTTACAAGTTATTATTTTATAATCAGTCCTAACTACATTTTAATATAACAACAATTAAATATTTTTGATTCTCTTCTAAAGACAAGTTTCCGATGGCGCCATCGGTAAATATTTAAAATAACTTCCAACTTTTATATAAATTTACTAACAATTTTAAAATAGCGATAAGATCGCTGAAGGGAGCACTTGATTGTTCAAAACGGAATTTTGTTTCTATATTTTTTCCTGTTGCGTTACTCAGTAATCCCAACAGGGTTAATAGAATATTACGAAATGAAATACAAATTACAAAATAAAAGTATTAAACGAAAAGAAATATAAAAATAAAATCCTTGCATTTCTGCCAGAAACAAATTTTACATGCCTTTGACTGAATATTGGATGAAGGACGGCACCTTCTCCAGCTGTGTCGTGTAAAAAATAGTCAAATCCAAGCACTGACTGATTGTCATAGCGGAGCAAAAACATAAAAAATAACTTTAAACTAAAATAAACTATAGCAAAATATAAATCAAAATAATTGTCGTAGTTACTGAGACAGTCCGAAGAGTTTCAGTGCATTGAAGGCCGTTGCGAGGGCGACCTCCTCCGGGGTCTTCTTCATAAATGCAGCAATCATCTCGACAATAGCTGGCAGACTGCAAGGTTCGTTTCTTTGGAAAGTGCAATACCTGCAAACAAAGAAGCCGCTTAGAAGTTTTGTGTTAAGGTTCAGTCGAGGGGGCACTCACCTATGTAAATATAAAAGTGATCTCTCGGTGATCCCAGTCTTAACGTGCTGTGGAAGCTTCGAAGCTCTCGTGTTGGGGTACATAAAGGGCGAGTCTGTTTCGACTAGAAGTTTGTCCAGCGACAGTGTTCCGTCCTCAAGAAGTTTTCTGACTCCTGTATCAGATTTATCCTTTATCAAATTAAAAAGGAATTAAAAATGCATATTCGTGGACAAAGATTATTAAATTGCTTTAAACTAAAATTATTCTATTATATCGCTTAAGACCTTCACTTAATTGCTATTTGTTTAATATTAGCTGCACAAAGCGGAGCCGCTTAACCCATTCGCTGCTGAGAGCATATTCAGCTATATATTCAGCAATCACCTACGACGAGTATATTCCTTACTGGCAACAAATGAGTTAAAGAAATGCTAACCTCCGAGGAATGATGATTTGGATCAGCATTTTTATATTTAACTAACACCGCAGACTTCTGTTGACTAGAAAATTTTTGGGTTTTTCTTTTCTTCTCCATTCAAAGCAAAAACTGATGCTGTGGGGACTGGCAAAGAAAAGTCCTAAACCCAGTTTAGTGGTTACACCTGGTCGATTTAATATAACCGGAATCTGAAACATTTTCTGTTTTTTATAAACATCGAAATTTTTCAAATTGATGATAATGTCACGTCAAAACTGAGACTGTAAGCAACTAGAAACTTTGCATACTTATTTCTAACATAATTATGTAAAAACTGGATGAGGGATTTTTATTTATGTACATATACACATATATTTCCTTTGAATAAAAAATAAGTTTGTTTTAGTCTGCTGTCGTTTTAAACTATAATTTTCTCAAAACATTTCTTCCTGTCGTTACAACGATGCTATATTAGTTAAATGATTGCAATGACCGCAAGGGGAATAAAATAATTGCAGCGAAATGGTAGTTTTCGTTCCATAAACTCCATAATAAGATCAGTTTTTTAACGCCACAGTAATTGTAGAGGACTTCCAATTTTTTAGAAACCACAAAAGAACAAATTTCCAGTTACCTGAGCTCAAATTATCCCTAAAGAATTAGATAATTTCACAATTCAGGCATTAATATGCAAATTTGAACTTTTGTAAAAGCGGCACACTTACCTTGCATAAATAACCTGTTAATCCTAAGTAATATCCCCTCTCAAGATACTTCAACGCTTCCTCTGTGGTTCCCATAAATCCTCTGATGATTACTTCTGATATGTTTGGATACCTGCTCGAGGAAGTGCTCCACGTTTAGACTAAACCATCCCAGCGAAAACTTCCAGTTTTAACTTACTTTTGTAATATTTCCAAAACATCGTCCTGGGCGGATCTCTCGTGTATAAGAAGTGGTTTCCCTAGACTACAAGCGAGACAAATTTGTTTCTCGAAAACTTCCTTTTGTACATCTGGCTCAGAGAAGTCTCGCTGGTAGTCCAGGCCACAGGGACCTATTGCAACACACTCCGGCGCTTGTGCTATCGATTCAAGTTCAAGCCAACTGCTTGGATCTTCGATAATTGACTTCGAATCATGCGGATGAATTCCAGCTGAGGAGTAAATAATGTCTGGATAAATTCGTGTCAGCCGCAGGGCCTCCTTGCTGGATTTAACTGATGTTCCTGGGACCATGATTTTTTGGACGCCTATGTGAAAAAAAGAAATTTATCGGATTTTTTTAAGACTTATTGCGAGGTTTTAAATAACTTAATGTAGGTATTTGCAAACAAAAAACTGCAAAGAGAAAGGTGGAAACGGAAAAGATTTATAGCGCTTCCAATTACTTCTGCATACCGAAAGCCAATTGGAGTGTAATGACTTTAAGTGGAGGTGCGCCACCTCGGAATATTGCTTAATTCGGTTTGCGTGTGAATCGTTTCGTAAGAGTTGCATTTTCAGCATGCGTGCAAGAACCACTGTAAGCTCCTAAATGAGGAGCATTTTGGGACGCATCGACAGCCGCCCAATGATCCAGAAACGCACAATAATGCATCATCAGCTGACGAAAACTACTTTCACTCGGCATGTCCATTTTAATTTTCTCAGCCCACTGAGAGATCAAGAAAGATCAAATATCACCAGATGCCTGCGACCGCATCTCCAGCTCCACAGCGCATCTGTCGAGCGGGCGAGCGGAAATCTTCCCGACGTTCGCCGTGCTCTGGTTTTAATGGAAAATTTCTAATTCCGCCGATGGGCAGAGTGCCGCTCCTGGTTTAATGAGTTCGCGAAGAGGAGTTTGGCTTCCTGCGGGCGGCGGGGCTCTTGTCCTGCCAGAAGTCTTGCGGCAGCGGGAAGGAGCTTCTCCGCATTTTCTTGACCTTGCTGCGCGGAATGCCTCGTAAAATATTTTGCACGCAATTCAGGCGAAGTTCACGTCACGGCAAGGCAAAATGAGTGGGCTAAAAATAACCGATGACTTAACGTCCGCACTTATCAGGAGCAACGCGGGACTGTCCTATCATAATAATCCCAAATTGATAAATAATCAACGCACCTGCATCCTTTGCCCTTTGTATCACTGAGTCCAGGTCGCGGCTGTACTTTTTATTCGTCAAATTAGCGCCGACATCGATCACAATTAAATTTTCGTAGCAATGTTTCATGTCATCCACATGGTTATCAGCCATTTTCAGCAATTTTATCTTCAATTCGCTGGTTAACCGGAGCTAGAGATCCTCAGTATTTATGGGAAGCACCACAGACTTTCGCAAAATTTAACTAAAACGTTCTAAAACGAAATTAAAAATGTTTTTGAGCCAGATGCAAACGACCCTGCACTTTCTGCCAGAGTTATGACGGGTTTCCTCGACGACTCCCACACATATATACGAGGCGTTTTAGTCCTGGCGGTTGGTAGGGGGTTTTAGACCAAAATTATGAAAATTGCAAATATTTTTAAATTCTCTATAAAATATCACTTTTCACTTATATTAGCTGATTTTAAGTACGACAAATCATTCGATTAAACAGTAGCTTTAAAAAATAATACAATTTCTGATTAAATTCTAAGATATTTTGGTTTATTATAAAATTCAGTTCGTCTCACATGCCATTGCAGCGCAGACCACGGTGCGGTGCGTGTCTCTGAAAATGTCAAATTTGGTGCAGTACGTGATAGTGCGGGGGGATTTATCAAAAGTGCTTAATTGGCCCTTGGGGGCGGTAATTGCGCAATGCTGCCACGCCACGACCGCCGTGGGGCACATTTTCCGCGACGATCCCGACACTCAGGCGTATTTCCAGAGTCTGGACAGCATGCACAAAGTCGTTCTAGAGGTAAACAGTTCTCGCAGCTCCGGCTGTCGCAGCAAGTACTCGAACCAAATCTCATTTCAGGCTCCCGATGAAGCCACTTTGCTAAAGGTCGGCGCCGCTCTGGCGGAAAACGAAGTCGCCCACAAGGTGTGGATCGAGCAACCGGAAAACATTCCGACGTGCATAGCGGTCAAGCCATATCCGAAGGAAGCGGTTCACAAATATGTGAAAAAATTGAAATTGCTTAAATAAAGTCGCTTTTCTCCCTCTTTCAACACGTGTGTTTTAATTATGGGTGGTTCTTTGTTAATGAGCATTAATTCCAATAGTGAAATCGTAGTGTTTTACATCATTTTAGTGGTTAACGTTTTCAATTGAAAGTGCTGGCAAAAAAGGTGCGATGTGAAAAATTGTGTGAATATATTCGATTTAATTTATTGTGAAGTGGTTAGTGAAGAGTTTCCGCAAGAAAAGACGCCGAGAAAAGCATGGAATTTCTTTTCAACGGTAAGACGCTTTAAATTTCACATAACCTCAATTTTCACAATTTCCTTTGTTTCGATTTTTCTTCTCTAGGTGATAACAGATGGGAAACGGAAATGCCACAAATGCATCTCTGCGCAAAATTCGGAACTTCAGAGAAAATCGCGGGAAGTAGACGGACGGATAAACGATGGTATGTTTCTTTTTATTGCATTGAATTAAAAATTAGAATTTACGGACTTGACTAAGACTCGTATTTGGTCTTAATTTAAAATTGATACTTTTAGTCTTTCCTGAGAGAAAACTCTTTTGGTTTTTAAAAAATTTTCCCAAAAGACAAACAAACAAGCAAAGTTCTAATATTTAAGTCTTTTTCTTAATTAAAACTAGTCTCAAAATTTTTTCGGTTTGCTTAATCCGCACAAGAATATTTGCGTTTACGAGAAACTTCCAAAATTGCAAATTAATTTTATTAATCGAGAATAATCATTCTTCCAAATGAAAGGTCTTTATCCAAAATACGACTTAAAAAAGTAGGTCTTATTCTGAAAAACTGAATCAAACCAACGTTCACATTTAATTATTACTCACGATCATCACAAAGGATTTTGTGTCACACTTTTTAGTTTTTGACTATAAACATATAAATAATATGTAAATAATTCGAAATTCAAGAGTTCCTCTTCAACTCTTGATTTTTTCAATTATCACTTATAATAATTAAAAAAACAGAACACTTGAATAATTTTACTTAAGTAATCATAACTACAAGTCGATTGGGGTTTCAGCATATTGGAACTGCGATAACTTGTAATTCGATTTTAATTTATAAGAATATGGATTTTTTTTATACGTAAATGCTTTTTGTATTAGTAGTTTAGGGAAAACAACACCAATAAACACTTTGAGTACAATCTAATTTATTCTTATGGTATATCATTAAAAAATAAATTATTAATACAAATAGATTTGTTCGACGTTACATTACTACGACTTTATAAAATAACACAATATAGAAACATTGGGTCCTTTTTACAGCACATAACAACTGCTTATAACAATTGAACTGGTTCTCCACGAGTAAAAGATATACAAATCGTATAATGGGCACTTACTACATATATATGTATATGTAAGCACATTAGAAAAAAATTACCTACTAGCACTCTAAAATAAATAAATCACCTTATAAGTAAAACAACAACCTGGTTCAACTTTGTTTTATAGTTGGCGTACTAGTTTTAGTTCTTGCAATTCGACTTTAAATTTGAAAATTGGAGTTTTTAGGAAATTATATCTTAAATACTAGTGTGTACATCGGTATATTTAGGGGATGATAATTTTTTTTGTCTAGGGTAATTAAAATAGTAAACTTTATAGTGTACAGTTTAGTTCATAAAATAACTATGATACATAGAAAGTGAATATTCACAGCGGTTGTATATCTCATTATTACAAAATGAAACAAATTACAATACATTAAAACTTTGTCAAAAATGCTTCTAACTAAATAATTGTCATAGTGATGGTTGAACCATTTGTAATTTTGTTGAATTCTATATTTTACAAGTCTTCAGCAAGGTGACTAAAGAGGACAATCTGTATCGATATTTGTTTTTAAAACGTATATCACTAGGTTGCTGCCTTAATTTCTTAAGTTTTGAAGTTCTCCCAGCCAGTCTAGAAATTTTTCCTGTAAAAATATATTTTGGGTCACATATTATATACATTTTGCCTATTTTTAAAATGGACCTTTTGATTTAAGTAAATATTCAAACTGTTTTGTTTGCTAATATGTTGAAGCTAGAAATTGAGTTATTTTAATACTTTCCGGATTTAAATCCTAAAATTTCCAGTAAATTTACACAGTCAGTAGTACTTACTCTTTTGGAAAATGAAATGACGATTCCTTTTGTCATAAATTGAAATCTGGGATAAATCCTGTCAGTCAGTTATTCAGTTAAATTTAACATATTAGCTAACAGCAACCGCAGTTTGACTATTTACACTAAAAACTAAACTTATAAAAGAACTGGTAAATCTACAGAAGTGCTACAAAACCATTGTTATATTTACTGCGTTAGTAAAAATACTGCTGCACAGAAATCTCTTCGTACCATAAGAAATCGAACGTATTTTAGTAGAGGTAGTAAAATTAGGCCAAGTTTTATATCTGCAGTGCATTTGCAGCGCCATATTTACGCAAGATGAAAGTTTGGCGGAAGGCTCCCCATAAGCAGAACCACCCTGCCTGTTGTGCAGAAAATTCTACAGTGGAGCAAGTGGTGGAAGGTCTCTTTGATATTGGCCTTTGGTTACGTGGAATGTCACATTGTTTGCAAATCACGTTTTTTGTGTGGAATCTCAGCATTAATCAATATGATGCAAATTATCCTGGTAATCATCGTACTCCTCTTCGACATCGCTCGGGTCCTCCTCCTCGTCCTCGTGCTCATACTCACTATCATTATCAGGTCCGGTCACATCGGGCAGATAGTCTTTGTGAATGGGAGTTGATATGACTGGCTCCTGGATTGTGTTGTTAATATTGTTAGTCATCAAAGTATAAGTACAAATTATTGAAACCATTAGCAGTAGAATGTGCGTGATTAGTTGGAAATTACGTGAGTTTCTAAAGGCAGTTAAGGACAAGAGACAATGTCGGATCGATATTTGCTGCCCACATTTTCTAAATTTAGTTTTGATTTAAGTTCAAATTTCGCTGCCAGTCACTCATGTGAAAACTTTTCGCTGCATCGGTTGATTAAAATAAGTAAAAACAAATTTTTTTTAAATAAAATTTCAATGTCCAATTGTTAGATTGGCGTCCGGGTCGATGCAGTGCATGCACTGGTCGAGGGAAACATAGTTACTTTAAAAAAATTTTCATTTAATTAAAAATTGCACTGCACGTCGCCCGCTGGTAAAATTTGCTGAAGTTGCCAATTTTTCATGCGATTTGAATCACGCTCACGTGACGCCTCTAGCTATAATAAAACCTACTGCGTATTTGTTTATCTCCTTTATTTGGTTTGCTCTTGTTATGAGCCTTGTGACTTAATTACTGCCATCAGGATATCAGGGAAAACCCTTAGTAAATAGTACCGAATTTGTCATTTACGAAAAACTAATTATATTATCAAAAAGGGTGAGTAAAAACTAGCTCTTTTTATAGTAAAAAATATACATATTGGATTAGAATCTTCAAACAAATTCCAGCGAATTAATGTTTAAGAGAATTTCTAAACTAAAAACTGGCCGTCTAAATTGAGCGAATTAAATATGAAAAATTCCAGAGCAAGGTTTTTTTGGCCAATCTCTAAAGGTTTTAAGTATAAGGAAGATTACATTATTAATGTTATTAATTACTTTCGGATTAAGAAATTTGCACAATTTGCAACGTACGATATTTTTTAAATTCGTATAAGCAATTTAATTTACTTGCAAACTGGCACACTATCTAGATAAGATGAGGGGGTCCATACTAAACGATAAAATATTTGTATATTGCTATTTACCTTTCACTACGATTTTTTAAATACTAGGGAACATTTCCATATGATGGAGATTCGGTTATTGGTAACCGCGTTTTTTTAAGCTTAATATTTCTACTCGAATATTTAAAAGTCGATAGTTTAGACAAAAAGTGCTTAATCCAGAAGAAATGGAAATTTGTAAGGGCTGTTATGCAACATTTGTTTATGCTTTCCATATTGTGGGTATGGTATGGTATACTCTTCCAAACTTCTCTTGAAATCGGATTTGCTTTTAACTCAAAAGTTCAGTCTAACTAAAATAGCAATCTGAGCTTGGTTATATACTGCTGACCTTCCAATTAAATTTGTTTCAGAAAATGTTTTGTAACTTTCACAATCACTGAAATAAAATGTATTTTCCTAGAGACGACAAATTGCGAAGTTTTTATTAAAATGTTGCAATTATCCCCTTGCCGAAGAAGGTCGTAACCATTTGACTGCAAAATATTCGATACCCGTAGCCATGAAACTTAATTGTTACGACTCTGGCCAACTAGCATTACTCACTCCTTCCCTTTTGGGTGCTGACTTTTCTGTTTTGGTCAGTTTAAGTGTAAACACGATTCCATTCATTAGCAGAGCCAGCAGGGCCGAGGACCTCCCATGGCACCGGCTGAGACCAACTATCACGATTGAAGTGGGAAGCATAAGACGCTACACATAATTATGCATGTACGCCGGCCGTTAGACTAGAAATTGTCATAGTGCCATAACATCGTTAGTAGAAAATGTCTTTTGCAATTTCTTCGAGAGCCCACCAAGCCTGCAAAGGTGTCACCGGTGTCACCCGGCGGAGTCGAGCTGCGGCTGGGCCAAGATCGCGGAAGACAATAAAAGAAAATTCCACAAATGTTTTGTCGCTGTTCCGCAATCGGCGGATGGGTGGGTGCTCCCAGCGCGTGGCATCGATCCGTTCGTAGGCGAGGCACTAAAATAAATTATGCTCGAAAGGCGCCGCGGGGCAGAGATTAAAAACTTTGGCACAACGAGCAGCATAAAGCTTCCCCCCGACTGGCGAAAAAAGGAAAATTTGCAGGAAATTTGAATAAATCGACAAAGAGCCCATTGGAAGTGGAGTTAATTAAAAGAAACAGGCAAATCGTGAAAAAAAGCGGACAGAGCTGGTGATTACGCGCGCAATTGGGCGCTGTATGCAAATAGGAAAACGGGGGTAGAAACAGAGGGCTGCTGATACCGTCAATACCTTCGGGGGTCTCCATCCGCAGCCCGGAAGTGGTAGACCATCTGAGCCGAGGGGACACGGGGCGTCTAAGCCGGGAACACCTTGCTCCCCCTTGTCCCCCCTATCGCCCTTTCGACCCCTTTTGCCAGGCGGTCCTGGGTCACCTTTGGAGCCCTTTTCACCCCTGGGTCCCTCAGAGCCCGGGATGCCGTCTGTGCCCTGGAATTGAGTTTTAATTAAGTTTCTCTTGTTTTCGATGGATGTAAAACGTAAAAACGAAAAATAATAATAAAAAAATTAAAAATTCAACTCATGATCTGTGCGGAGACTTACCGGCAATCCGGGATCCCCACGTTCCCCTTTCTGTCCAGTCTCCCCCTGGGCGCCCTACATGTATTGAACGTTTTATGAATTTTAATTACCCCATTTTTTTTTTTTTAAATTAAATTAATTCTAGGTAAAATTGAATGAAACACGAAGTTAGCGGGGGGCGTAGGCATAGGCAAATCGATGGCTCTACGTGCCCGCGATCCCCTCGACGCGGAGTCTTACCTTCATTCCGTCCAGACCAGGTGGACCCTGTTGATAAACAGAAAGAAATGATAAAGAATTAAAATAATTGAAGGAAAACAGCGAAAAATTGAAAATTTAATTAAAATGTTAATGAGGCAGAGGCCGGGTAGAGCAGTGCGTTCGGCTAGTGCATTAATTTCTAGGGTTTTGCGGAGTATGACCGCGAGTACACGATCCGCTAAAACCCAACCCATGGAGGCATTTTATAACTTCCCCGAAAAGGTGGAAGTGAGGCAACCTGCTCTTGAACAGGCATCGCCTACTAGCAGAGGATTCGTGTCAGCAGGTAAAATGAAAAAGAGGAAACCACATAAGATTAGAATCGGAGTATATTTACACTTTTATTGAAAAAGTTTTCTCCGACCAGGCTTATCCTGGTCAGGATTAGCATCCGAGCACGGGTTCAGCCGGCTTCATCTACCCGATTTTATCAGGGACGAAGGAAATGAGGAAGCCCCCGGAGTGTGGTGCTGCTCCTATTTGCCCGCCCGTGGAGATGCACCGAAAGGGTGGAAATCTGGGAAATCTGAAAAAGACGTGGGCCCAGCGAAAAATTCTAGCCAGGTATATGGGTCAGGGAAAAATGAAGTTATTGGGGAGCACCCCAGCGCCCCAACCCCCAGCCCCATGTGCGGCTGCCTGTGTCGGCCGGGGCAAAGAAGGTCGTTCAAAATCATCTGGAATAAATGGGGAAAACTCAGCACACAAGATAAAGTGCAGCCCGGGAGATGTGCAGTCGCAGTCTGCGGTGCCCTCAGACATTTTGCACCCCTGCTCCCATCTTCGGGTTAAGCACTTGAACTTTTTGTTCCTCTTAGGACTTGATAAGGTTTTTAGTCGAATTAATTCGTGACGCTGGGGTGGAGTTTCCCGGGAGTCAAGTGGAGTTTCAGAACTGATTTCAGGGCAAATGTTTATATTATTACGTGACCTGGGTCTTTCCTCGAGAAGAGCTTCTTTCGTTCATTTTTTCATATATTTGCTGGGACTTTTTGATATCGCAATGCTCTGTCATCAGGTTTTAGTATTTTTCAACTTTAATTTGATTTTTAAATGTTTGGAAAGGATGGGGTTTTCGTTGAAAGTGTTATAGAGAGGTTTGAGTTTATGGAAGACAAACAAAAATTGAATAGATTTGCTTTCTCTGTATGCATCGTTCCGAGGTGCTCCTGCCAAGAAATTTTATGAATATTTTTGGATGCGAATGTGAGTCTATCTGGTGTTGCTCCAGTGTTAACAAAAATCAAAAGGATCAAATAAAAAAACGCTGTTTCATCAGATAATACAATCATGAATTCTTGTTTTCAGTAAATAATTACACTTCTTAAGTAGTAGTTATTTTGCTATAACAAAATCTTGGTTTAAGTTCAAATCACTTTCAGAGACTTAGGAATATCAAGATTCACTTCAATTGTACGTACAAAAAATACATTTTTATAATTTCTAATTTAAAAAAATATTTCTCAGCAGTGATCGGACTAAAAGGCATTGTACTTAGACCTTGAAAATTTTCCGTCCCATAATGTTATGGCAGTTCGAGCACCATTTTGAGCACGGAAGGTTAAGAAATAAGTGTTGGGGTAATAAAAGTGCCACTTTAAAGAAATCTCTCTCAAATATCTTTTAAGAGAAAGTTTAAAGCTTGAAATATAAAAGATATATTACGTTTACTTAAATAGATTAAGAATATTTCAGGCGACGACGATGACGATAGTATCAGGTACCGCAGACTAGAGCAATTTTAAAAGGATAATAATTTTCCTGGATTTATCATTTTGACGGAGTTTTTATAATACAATAAATTTTAAACGAGATTTTAATTTATCAAAAGCAGAGAAGACTGTTATTAAACTGATAAAACGAGCTACGGAAAATGGAATTGCAACTCGAAGGAGCTGAAGAATGTCCTGGAAAAGAATATTTAGGTTATTGTGAGGTAGAGGATATAAGACAGGAGTAAAGCACGTTAGTACGAAATTCAATTACCAGTTAAGCGAGCGTTACATGCTGACAGGCATAAAATATGTAGATATCTCTGGAGCAAAATTAATTTAAAACCTTATCCATGAGTGCGTTTCTTTCATTTTGCATGCGATGCAAACGCTCTTCCTGATGCCGACATTAAACCGAACCCAAATTGACAATAAATATGCAGCTCTTGGCGCTGCCTCAGTCTTCGCGAGCATCCTCCCACTTGACTCGCTGCTAATTTGAAGCGATTAAATTTGCATCAGTCGATCAAACGAAACAAATTAATGAAGCCTCGTCCGCGTCAAGACTCATTTCAATTCCATAAAATCTTAAGATAGTAAGACGGTGTTGTGTGGGTAGCCAATTTGACTTTAACATTTTTATGAGCTCCATCTTCTTGTCTCCTTTGAGTGTAATTAAATTCCATCCGTGCAATTGACGTCTACAATGAGGCGCGCAATTGTCGCTGGAAAAACGACGGGGAGAAAAACAAAAACCGATGACGGGGCGACTCCACCATCTATCGAACGTCTAGAAATTAAAGTCTTAAGAGACACTTAGCGCTTCCTACTTAAGACGTTCGCTGTGCCGCGAATAGACGAAGCACTTGGGCCGGTCGGATCTTACCTGTCCTGACACCTTGGCATATGATATCTACCCAGGAAAAGGCTCTCTACGGCAGGGGAAATGAGCTAATAATGATGAAAGCGGACGGAAAACGCTGCGGAAAGGAACCTTGTCGTGTAGGCTTTAATTGGACTCAGGTGCATCGCACAGACCTCCTGTCAGCCTACCTGTTCCACCTCATGCGGGGACAAATTTATCTTGTCTGAGTAATTTCAGGAAGATCTTGCGTTAATTTGATTTATTCGCAATCTCGCGAGGCGGATGAAGTTTTAACGGCGAAATCCGAGTCCGATAAGACTACGTGAATCACGCCTTGCTGGGCGTTGAATCGCTCGACTAATGAGCCTACGCTGTAAATCACACGGGTCAAAAATCCCATTTCTCAATATAAATCCAGTTGAGCTAAATCAGGACAGGATATTTTCTAAAAATTTTCACAGACCAGAGTATGACACGTACTTACAATTTTAATGAAAGATCACATGAGCAAAAGGAAGTTGAAAAATATTTCCATTTGATGTTAGAAAAGAACAAAATACTAAGAGGGCAATTTTTGATTTTTCGAATTCCAATTTACGAGTAGAAATGAAAAATAATTGTAGAGTAAAAATAAGGGTAAATGTTTTGTTATAAATATATAATAATATTGTATAAAAATCTCGTTTTATATCCCATTTTTAAAGCTCAGATGCTAATACAATTAGTGTTCGCTGATCAAATCAAGCGAAATCTAACTTTTTATTAAAAATATGTTATGGTCCTTATATAGTACCAATTGGTTTTATTCAATAATTGCTGCAAACGCTTGATTTTGCGAATAAATCCATTATCCTTTACGCAATCTAAAGATGAAACAATTTTGAAGAACTCATCATTAAATTGCTAATTTAATTTATGTTTCAAAATAGGTGTTAATAAAATTACTCACCTATTAATCCCCTCCCTTTAAAATTAAGAATAATTTTTTATTTCTTCTTTAAATTTTTTCTTATGAAAAGAAGACTGGTTGTTGAACTAAGTGAAGGAGGCAAAGAGGTTTGTAGTTTTTATTTTTTCATATTTTCAAATTAAAAGATCGAATAAGAAATAAGATAGGGACATTTAAGCTTCTTGCTTTCAGTGTGATAGCCAATTAGGGCCATACTTTTGATGGAGAGTCGAACTGCGTGGCTCAGGTAAAAAAGGCAATAAATATAAATCAGAATAATAAAGCCTTGTTTTAATACCTTAAATAACTCTTGCTGCGTCGTCATGCGCGGCCAATCCGGTCGACATGATAATGCTATAAAGCCCTCATTAATTATTTAACATTCACAGGCAATATTGGGGGATGCCAGTAACCAGGGAAGCCACAACGAATTTCGCGAATAATGAAAATGTAACCAGCCAGCTTGACAACACGTCAAATTGACATACTTAAAAGGCAATGGATTACGCTGATGGATACACGAGCCCACACCACGCCTTTTAATTGCACATGTTCGAATTAAGCGGACAAGGTGTCGCAATGTAAAACCAAATGGTACGACGTTGACCTCGAACCTCAATTTCATCTGAACGCCCCCTTTTTTTATTATTATTATTTCCCTTGCCGGGGCAACCGTCCACCGCCAGTGTATTGGATACTTTAAAGTACGAATCGGGTTTTAATGGCCCTTTTTCCGAACAGGATATTTTTTGTGTTACTGTGTGTTATCCCGGCGAAACATGAGGACGCTCACTTTTTGGGTGGTATGTGTTCCCTGGAAAATCGGTGGATTTTTATTACTTATCATAAAATTGACGATTAATGGAACATTTTTCACGCTAAGCCAAGTAGAAGCAGTGTGTTTTGTGTGTTATGCCTAAATTAACCTTTTTCGTTTGGGGCATAAAGCAGCTTACGTAAAGATTAGGGCTTTTAAATTTACTGCAAATGGACAAATGATTTATTACATATATGTATATGATTTTATTGTTCAGTAAAGGAGATATTGGTATTCGAATGTATTTTGAAAATTAAACATATTTCCATAAATATGTATGGATTAATATGTGTCAGTCATAACAGTTGGGAAAATATTATTGAGTTACATCAGTCGAAATTGAAACACTCATTTGACGGAATTGTTTAACAAATTTTAAAGATCACTGATTAAGCATTTATAGATTTATAAACGAAGCTGTGAAAATATACTTTTTTTTTGGTGAATCAACTATACAATTTTTTTGCTATAAATAATGCTTTTCATTTAAAATTTCTTTGATCTTTTTATCTTTTTTAAAGCTATGCTTTTATAACAGAAATAATCAAAATTTTAATTTGATGTCGAATATTTGAAAATTCTACCATGTACAAAGTTTAATTGCTCCCTTTATTAACACTTAGTAGTTATTTGTATATTTTTGTTTAATAATTTTCATTCCTAAAAAATTCATATATCATCCACATGTGTGTGGCTATCACAGTCCTGACTGAGATGTGGTTAAATAAACTACCATTGTCCAAAAGCTGTCTTCTGCATGTTTTAATCATTGTATCACATTTTATAACTTACTCAGGACAGTAGGCAATTTCAAAAATGTTGATATTACATCTGATACTTCTATGTATTTGTGCATATTCAAAACAAAGGTATCCAATCTTCAAGCGCTCATCCGTCATCACTCCACTTAAACATATGTATTTTAGTGGGTACTCATATAAGAGCTAGAATTTGACTACAATATTCCTCTCATTGGTGCATATGAGTAAATACTGCCTGCAGCAAGCATTTAAAGGAGAGTAATAATTCCGGGGGAACTATTCTTCGTAAACAAAGCGCAAGGAAATTACCCTGAAATCCATTTCAGGAATATTTCCGGGAGCGTACATACAATGCTTAGATTTACGCCGGAATAGGGTCGTTGAAATGAGGTAATTCCTTGAATTTCCAGAATCTTTTGGGTTTGCTGATAATATTCGTATAGGAACAAAATTATTACAAAACAACCTCGGCCATCGTGGCTTTGAATACGCTATCTGTATGATGGCACCAGGATGGAGCAATTTCTGATCAAATAAAGGTCATGTTCTCGATTTTGGACCCTACATATGCACATATGCCTCGACTATAGACCTAATCGTACGTTCGAGGGACAACCGACAGACATAAAACAACTTTTCAAAATTGAAATCAAAGTATTTTCTGAATTCCATTTCGAATAGCTTATCGGAATGCTCGCGCTGAGCGCTGTGTATGTAAAGTTTTCCCTTAAAATTTATTCCCTGGCAAAGGATATAATTTACCAAATGAATGGGCCCTGAAAACTGGTGGTCTACCATTCAGATGACGATTCTCATGGTAGCCCACGCAGAATGCACGGTCGCGGCTGTTGGATGCTGGATATGCTGCAAATTTTTCGTCATGTCTACCGATGCTGAATTGGTGAATGATTTTTGCACGCCTGCTGTTTTTGTTTTTGCCCGGGAAGAGTAATGGCCACATTGTCTCCGCAGCAGAAGCTAACGCAATGTCGCGTCGAAATCGACCAACACTTTACGTACATTTGCTCAGTAAGTGAGTAATGCATGTTAGTACCTACGCGGGTAGTTGAAGCAACCGAGCCGACAACGGCTGCTTGTAAGACGGTTTCCTCGGCTGGCTTCTTAATCGACGTATTTTAAAATTTCATCTAGTACGCGACTTGTAGCTTTAATATGAAATTTAATTGCAACTTTATTGACGGATGGATTAAGGCGATATGGCGTGAGTAATTTGTCATGAGTAATTATTCAATATTTTCGATTCGGTGGACTACGAATAATGATGGATGGCAATAATGAAATTAACTCGCGGCACAGCGCGTATCACACCTAAATAAAATATTGCATATACCCTATAAATAATAATTGAGAAATTTAACAAACGCAAACGTTGGCATAAAATGTACCAACGTTTAACATTTTAAATTTACGACACATTGTATAATATGATAATAAATGTTCAGCAAAGATTTTAAATTGTTATTAGGGAACGTAAATATTCACCAGGTGATAAATAGTCAGTGCATAAGAAGTACTGCTCGATTGAATTAAGTATTTTAGCAAAGAGTAAAATTGCATAACAAATAAAAGTACTCATGCATTGTAAGATTAGTTACCCTTAAATGGAGTAAAATTAAAACATCCTTTGGAAATATTTACATGAAGGTGAATACATAAATATAAAAGGTTCGTTCAAATTCTTCTGACTGGAGCTGGGTCTGCATACATAAAAATAGTTCAATATTAGACGATTAGAATAAAAAAGGAAGCAAACTTTGTTATAAAATAACCTTTAACAATTCCTATGTACTTCTGCATAAATATTTAAAAAATGATAATTTCAGTGATTGGGAAAATTGCTTAATTACATAAAACTAGATGCAACGATATACTTCCTGCAAGACTGCGCACACTTTCAATTTAATTAATCCGTAAAAGATTTAATAAATCTTTTGTAATTATGCCACATATCACGTAATGAGACTTCAAAGCCCTTCCAATGTATCTGCAGGTGTATTGAGTTTCAATTTGAAATGATTATCCTTTTTGTTCAGATTTACTTTAATTGTTAAAAAAAGTAATTGAATGAAATAATTTTCTCTTACCAATTTGTTGCTTTTACGGCCCGCGTCGGCCTTTAAAGTTAATTTGTGTAAAACTGTTCACGAACAAAAAGGTAGTTCGTGAACAAAAATTTCAACAATTTGGAAATTTACATGCCGCGATCTCTGGCAGTGGGGAAGCGGAAAACAGCGATTCATCAGGATACATCTGCAGCAGTTTTTGACCGCACTTTTTCACATTTTTAAATATAATTAATGCTAATTAAAACTTTCGCGCACTACACCACACCTTGCAAAAAAGCATAAAGCGTGATATGTGTGCGTAGTGCGCGGGAGGATGGGTACGAACCGCACATGGTCAAACTTTTAAAAAATTAATTAAAGCCTTTCCTACTGGGCTCTCAGGTCCAGCTGGATGAGAGTGCCTTAAATTGAATCTCCTTAATTTAATTTCCGATGATTGAGCTAGTTGTTGAAATTTCATGCACCCGATAGAGTGCAGAAATGTTGGAAAGTGGATCCCGGCAGTTGCTGGCTACTTACTCGACCAGCAAATGTACAGAAGTGACCTAATTTCTAATTCAATCCAAATCAATTGATTTAAAGTAGGTTTTCATTTTTCCATCAGTTCTAAAAGGCACACATTGTATCCAAATGATTCTCCTGTACGAGGGCCGACTCCTTGAGGTTTCAGTGTCGTCTTGAGATAATACAAAATAATCTTCTCGGAGAAGCTTTGCTGTTTTCGACGGAATTGGATACATAGAAACCGAATGCTTACTTAAATAAATTAGAAACCTCGTCCTGCAGCCACTTTAATTTATTTTCCTTCTACCCCCTCAGCTTGGGGTGCTTTAACTTTGCTAGAATTTTATCGTTCGTTATGTGAACAAGGGATGCTCGTGCATAACAGAAAAAGGACGTGGCGAAATTCGATTTTTGGTCGGTTACATACCGCTGCGAAGGATAAACAGAGAAATTATCCGGTGCCTTGAAAATGCTTCACAACTTAGCTCGCATTACTCGCACACGAAGACTGATCCGCTGTTATTGTGATCGTTCCCCGGGGATGAGTGGGAGTCTGAGGGGAACGCTTATCTGCAGCGACTGGAGTTGAAATGAAATTTTGAATGGGAAATTGAGTCCTTCAATTGCTAGCGAGTGAATCCTGTGATATGGGATTGACCTTGCGGAGTCGCTGTCGGGGTTTGTTGCCATTTGCCACGAACTTTCCCGTTCTTACTTTTGGCGCTAAGAATGGATTTCATGGTGGGATTTTGAGGTTATTGTTTTTGGAGAGATTAATTATGCGAATTTGAAAGGCTATGTTTAGTACGATGAGAAGTGACCATTCCATTAGTGCGTTGTGTTAAGCAGTTACTATAAGCACATTCTTAATTTAGCCTTCTAATTACAAATTTAAAATACTTTATTTCATTCTTAATATGAATTTTTAAAAAAAGCGTGAAAATCAAGCATCCTTCTAAAGACAAAGACCCTCTACCAAAATCGCTTTTTATAGTGGTTTCATAATGCGGCATTATATTGAAAAAAATCAGGAAAGAATTTGAAAAAGAATTGAGCTAACTTCCAATTTTAATTTTAACTTTGGATTCTCGTTTGCCATTAACAACATACAACGTAAAAAATTACTTGAAATGTGTTTGAACTTGTCGGGGGGATCAATAATCAATTTCATTCGATTTATGTTTCATAAGCATGAATCTATTAGGAATAATTAATCCGTTCGACATAGGACATAAAAACAAGCAAGATTAGTTTTAAATATGGATAAAGTTAACCAGATAAAATTGATAGTTTGTGAAAAATCTATATTTTTTTAAATATGCTGTGTATAGATTATTATGTAAATGAGTATAAATTGGCGGTATTCACGTTTTGCGTATTTGGTATTGTATTAGTTACCTACCAGTTACGACTGATATTTGAAGTGTCAGCAACGCATTTACTTTTTAATTTAATTTGTATTTTATTTACATGTAAAATAAATGTGGATCTCGACTAGCGCTATGTAATATGAACTTGGCTTTAGAATTAATAAAAGCTAAAAATGATTCATGGTCGAAGATTATTTGCATATGTTTTCTAGAGATTTAATATTTAATAATATATACTGTTTAATTTTCGGTGGATTATATTTTACGAATACTGATTTTCAACCAAAATAATCCGAATTAATACGACGCCTAAACTGAAATGCAAAATGCATATTTCGATAAAGTCCGAAAGTTTCGACCATGAATTCAAACGAGGGCATTAAAATGAAATATTTAAAAAGTTAGTTAAACGGGACGAATGCCATGCATCGAACATTGAGATTAGTCGCACTAATATAAAATGGAATTAAATAAACGCATGGTCGGCGAACATTGGCACCACATGCACCCTCCGTGAATTATATTTTACACGTTTAATTTCCGTATCAATCGAAACCCGCTCGCTCCAATAGGAAAGCATTTAGCGACACAAATGCTCCCGAAATAATGGGAACAAATTACATTTCGTCAGGTGGCGGCAACCTTTTCCGACTCTAGAATTAATTTCGTATGGTGATTAGCAGAAAAGCCAGCAAACATCATGCACCAGCTCACTCATTTTAATTACATTACTACCACCTGGTGCACTACTACCTGTCCTCCGGACAGGACCAAGAACTGGATTCGATCTGACGAGGATTGTATTCATTGCATCGGGAAATTGGAGCCGCTTGGGCTGCGGTTCGGAGGGATATTGGAGCATGAATCGATGGGAAGAAAAGCAAAACAACATGCGATGCACGTCATTATTTTTCATTTGTTATTCTAACCTAATTATCCAATACAAATACATTAATAGACTAATTAAAACTAATTAGTTCACTTAATTTCGTAATTTTGTATACATTCATGTACATTTATTTACTGAAGAATGTCGGTTTTGTCCGGGACTGTTTATGTACACAGGGCCAGGGCGCCGGATCCTGCAGTCCCGGATATCGTTTCAAAGTTTATATTTAATGATGGTATTTTCGTAAATTATAAAAATATTCTCTCAACATTTTGTTCTCACGTTTTTCTACGTTTTTATTTTATTTTACAAAAATTAATATAAACATTTACATTTACATTTTTGCCCGCTTTTAACATTCTAGAAATCAGCTTTGTCTTAAGACAGCCATTGATACTTTCGAAACTCTCAAGGGTTTTTTTTGAGCTTTTGAATTTTCCCGTGGTAATATTTGGTAACCTTTTATTGAATTCTTTTCTGAAATTTGCGAGTAAATAATTATGGTATAAATAAAAGGGCTTTAGTGAAATTAAGGACCATTACTTTTGCACAGCTATACTTGCATTTTGCATCTATGTATGTAGTAGTTGAGAATGCAAAAGAAATGCCAAGACTTCGTCGTTTGTGTAATAAATACCTTTGAGTTCATGACGAAGATTGAAAAACCATTCAAACCATTTCTCAAAGCACTTAGATGTATTTTACTGTATGAATATTGATCGAATTTAATGCACAGTGAACTATGAATCTCCTGATATGGTTCTGAATTTGCACATACAAATACATTTATGTATAAATAGAACTTTTGCAAGAAATATTTTTCAGTCTCAAAGAAATTTTCTTATACTTGAAAAATGTAATTTACAAATAAAGGAATTTGTAATACAAAATATCATACAAAGGGTATTTTAAAGATCGCATTCTGGAACCATACAACTAAAAAGGTTGTCGAGACTTACTTTCAAATTTAGTTCTATGTGAACAAATTGTAACGACTAGAAAAAAGATTCGTTTTGATTAATAATCTATGGAAGATTCGAATTTTTCTTGACGATAATAACACAAAAGCAATTTATGCTTCTATTTTTCTTATACATGTGACAAATAGAGTTGTATGATAATCCTTGTTTTAAATATTCTTCGAAATTTTGAAATTTCTGTCAAAGTTCTATCAAGTAATTTTTATTCCCTCGCTTTCTATTTTTTCTATTTGACATATTAAATGTTTTTTCACAGTAATCGTTATGAATCGAGATATTGTAGCCAAAGATGCTGAGAGGGATGAAAGCTCTGGGTTTCTTATATGCAGTACAGATAAAAAACAAAGCGGTATTTGTTCCTTGATTTTCCGACAACATTCTCGAGTTCAACGTCCACTTCAAAGAGCAAAGCACTATCAGTTACTGATGCTGAATTCTTAAGAGTTTTGTAGAACGTTGAACACGAGAAATTTATGTGATTCAAAGTCAACCCTAATGAGATAAATTTGATTGTGGATAAGAATTCCTCCTTAGTTTTTTTTCGGGAATTTAATTTGATGTTCAAGTACAAGGCTAAAATATTTCTTTTGGAAGGATTCTTCCGCACTTCCATGGGCTGGGAGAATGCCAATTGTGTCATCAGGCACTTGGCTTTCTACCAACCAGGCAAGCGAAGAGAAAGGCGGAAATAATTAAAAATTTCCATACAAAGCAAATGTGTTCGTTTATATTGTGGGTTAAAAAGTGGTCGTAATTCCATTAAACGGGGCAACTGCACGCGCTCTTTACTTATTAAAAAAATGAAAACTGTTGGACAGGATTTGAAAGCAATCTGTTTTTACATACCCAAGACTGTTGTTGTTTGTTGAGTTGTGGCAGGCTAAGTACGTTGCATAATGGCTCAAGGTAAGTACGTACTTTAAGCTGGGCATTCAGATTTAAAGCGAACAATTAACCGGACAAGACAGAACAGTGTTAATGCAGAAACAATGGAGATGCACTTCAGTTGCAAGTGCAAGAAGTGCTTAATGAAGAAGCTGCTGCAACGCAATAATTGCGCCGAGCTTGTAGTACTATAGTAGTACACCCTCCTCACCCTTCTCGTTCTAAATTGCTAAAGAACATTTGAGCTGTGTGGACGTGTAATATACTAACCCGAGTTAAAAAGTTGAAAAGAAACTCTACAAACACCTCAACTCACTATTCAGCAACTTTGAGAGCGTAAAACGCCGGGGAGGAACGTTGGGAAACGTTGAAAAGTGTTGAATTGATTCGAAAAGATTTGAAAAGTGTTGTGAAAAGCTCAACAGAACGTTGCAAGCAAAGGAGGCAGTGGCGTCCTTCTCTCTCCTGGCTAAACAATGAATTGTTGCTCTGGCGCTTTGTAAAACTCCTTAAACGGGCCTGGAGCCAACTCAGCTTTCTGAGATAAAAGTTACGGAACAAGGCGCTACAGTCGCTCGAAACGTTACGCTGCCTAATTGGATGAAATGCAATTGTTTCATGGACCAATTGCCAGCCGCTTTAAAATATATTAGCAAGGAGTTTGCTCCGTCATCATCCACTGCTCTTTCGGGACTTCTGGTTTCTTCCCCTTTAATTCTCGTAACTTGTTTTAATTGCAATTTCTGCAAATGATTGTTAATTGTATCAAATCGGATTATCTCTTTTGTGTATAATCCTTGGCGACAGTTCTCTAAAAGTCTGAGGGGATCTAAGAGGAATTAAACGTGTGCAGATTCACCCATATAATACATTATTTTGTATTTTTTCTTAGAAAAGAGCTAATTAAATTAGATTACAAATGAAATCTAGCATTTTCTGGAGTCTTGAGGAAACATTGCTTTGAAAATTTTATGTATACCTTGGAAGTAAAGGTAAACGAGCTTTGTTCGCAGCGTAATTATGGGTTTTTGTTTTAAAGCATATCATTTTTCATTCGAATTTTTTTCTCTTCTACATAATACACCATTATTCAAACAGCATTGAAACGCAAGTAAATTCCTTAATTTCAGAAAATCTACATATAGTGGCGAAGAAAATAATAGGTGTACATAAGTTATAAATTATAAAATTTACAATCTCTTCAACGAGTTGAAATAAATAAATCGTACATTTAATCTAGTATACTAACAAAACCCAAAAATACATTGTAAATTTATAAACTCGTTTATTCTTCGCTTTTAGATACTTATTATTTTCTCACATTTAAGAAAACTGCGAAGAAGTACTAACAAGTTACATGTACAATTGGATTGTGTTTGATATATTTCAAATTTTAGTATTATTCAGGTGTAGTTTAACAAAAATGAGTACTATTTTTAAGTTCAAAATCAATCAAAATTTATCCCATCTGAAAAATATGCAATTTAATTATCACAAGCTGGATTATTACGCATCTAATATGTATCTATGTTAATGAAGGATAGGCATATTGTGATTGTTGATAGTATTAAAACTGGAGTTTTTGCAAACGAGTATTATTCTTATTCGTACGTTTCCAAAAAGTAATGTTGTAAACGTAGATATAAGAAAAAAAATTAAAATGTTAAAAATAAAACAAGCAAACAAAATTCAAATAAAAATATTTAAGCACAAAAGGTTACCAACTTGCAATATTTACTAGTTTCATGCAATATTACCAATCCAAGCAGCTTTACAAAGTTACATTTCAAATATGCTTTGCACTGTATAAATATTTTTTTTTTTAAATTTTAATCTATACTTTCTGTATGTTTTTTTTTACTTTTTAAACAAATATAAGTTGTGGAAACATTCTTGTTTTATTTCTCTTATTATAAAATATTGATCATAGCCTTTGAAATACTTTAAAAGACATACCACTCATTTTGATAAGTAATGGACGATTAGTTTTAAGGTTAGTCACTTTGAATTTTATACACCTTTTATTCAATCCATTAGTTCACTTTTTAAATTCTCCCTTTTATTTATTTTTTTAATATGTATATTACAGATTTTGAGAAAGTTTTTTTTTTTTACTAGATATATTTATTTTATTCGACGCATTTCGACTTTATATTCTTTATACACAATTTTTCGAATTTACTTTTCATAATTATTATGTCTTTACTTTAAGATGAAAACCATTCTCTGATGTTACACACATATGGCCCAACAGATCAATTGCTAGAATAACTAGTGGTAGTGGTAGTAGCAGATACTGTCTGGGTGCATGTTAATAAGCCCATACCTGTTAGGGAAAGATTAATGTTAATTAGTAAGCAGTTTAAATATTCAAAAGTAAATATTGGCGCTAAAAATTACTGAATGTGCAAGAGCCTATATGAATAAGGTTTAATCACCTGCGTAGGTAACCTTTTTGTTATATTAAATAAAATGTTGAACTTTAAAGCTTTTGTCACAAATCAATGTTCTTCAAAAAGGCTCTTATTCATTTAATAAAAGCATATTACTCACAAATGTTTGACAATTAGACAGGTGGTTTTTGCATTTCGTATTCGAATCGTTTATTTTTAAGGATAAATATGCGGGGATAAAAGGTAGGGCTTATAAATTTATCTCTCCATACAAAAGATATATTCAAATTTGTGAAAAAACATTGCTTCCTTTGTGCAAAGTTTATACTCTTCTAGTTAAATACTTCGTTTAACGACATAGATAATAACTATTTAAAAATTAGTAAAGTAATGAAAATCTATTATTGAACAGCTAAGAAACTAATCGGATTCTTCCCAGAATCCGGCAATTAACGCATAGTTTTGGAATGTAATTAATATCAATTTTAACCGGGTCGGAATTTTCTAATTTTACATTTTAATAGCAGACATTTAGAGGAATTCAACGCTGCAGATGTGCTCTCCAGAAATAGGATAGATCTAAGTCATACAAATATAAATTGAGGAAATTGGATTAATTTTGCTTTGAATGCAAACATTGTTTCTGAAAATTTTATGCGGAATCTTCTTTAATTTAATAATTTTCATCGGTATCTGAAAGTTTAATTGTATGAATGAGTTTTAAGCTTTTCAATTACTTTAAGGACGAGTTGTTTTCAATTATTTTAAGAGTCTGTTGTTTGGCAGGTTCAAAAGTTCATAAGATGAGAATTTTTCAGTATTTATCTCTTCTTGTGCCCCTTGTGTTTTATGTTTTTATGGCTTTTAAATTTTAGTACCAAGTAGTTTATTACGAAGATATTTGTATATCCTAACAATTTCCGGAGATTGAGTAGTTTTGGAAGATATAAAAAAAGTTAAACACCCATTTTATATTTACATAAACATACAATCTAGCAAATTAATGGTAGTGGAAGAACCTGCAGTCGAACGAATAACCTTTTATGGTTGAGAATATAAAGCTCACACTTTAGTAGGTGCATGTTAATAAATAACATGGTTTTCTAAGCAATTTTTACCAATATTGTTTGTCCTGGTACTGAAAATTTTGACCATATTAAATTTAAACAAAATCCATTTAAAACATATGTTTTAAATAAATTGAGGAATCAAAATATTTATCCCCATTTAGTTCCATTTGTAAAACTTTTGTTAATATGCTGGAACAATTTCATGCCTTTTAAAAACTTAATTATTTCCTATGTGTCAGTACAACATTTGAATCCCGTGTTTTATTTATTTCTTTAACCCTTTACATAATGATAGGTAGGTATGGATGTAGATAACATCGTTTGACACAGTGTTTTCAGAACGAGATTTGCTGTCAAAGTTCATTTTAGTTGCATTGCATTAATTATATGATTGGAGAGCAGACTGTTTGAGTACATAATATGCTATCACCTTTAGTATATTTAATATAAAGTCGGAGGCGTAAGATATTGTCGACATTTTTTGCACTGCTGTTATTTTCAAAAGATGTTTTTAATATGTTGATAACTCAGTGTTATAACTGTGCTAATTCCAGAAGGGTTATATTATATAAAAATTTATAATTATGTATAACAGTTGCAACTTCCTTTCAGTGACACCTATAGGAAAAGTTTTTGCGTTGAACATTTTTGGAATAGACCACAAAAGTCAGGCACAATAGCGAGGGGTTTTTGCTTTTTGTTTTAGTCGCGTGGATGGCGCATCGCGGCGGACGGGCACTTTTTAATTAACTTCTGCCATATTCGCAGGGAAGTTACTGAACATGGTTTCGAGCTTTTATGCAGACACAGAAGCTCATGTACAAATTACTTCTCCGAATTTCGACTCCCTCCGCCCGCCCGGCAAATTAATTAGTAGCGAAATGAACGGAGCCACGGCGCAATATGTCGGAGGACTGGCTCGCTCGAAATTAGCCCGGCCGTCGGGGATGATTTGGGATTTGCCGGCGCCACCGGAGCGTTAAGAAGTAATAAACCTCTGTATGGGCTGGAATTAAAGGACCACGCAGCATCCGACGCTCGGTGTCTTAATTTTGCAAAAAAGCGAAGAAAGTGGCTCGCAGAGAGGTCGGCGTGGGGCGTGCGGCAGTGGGTGCCGCCTAACAAACAATTTCCGCCCATAAAAAAGTCCCATTAGAGCGTTATTCTTCCTTCCGCGATCGCATAACTGGCAAAAGTAAACATGCGGCTCGTGAGGCTGCACGGTGGCCTGGACCACGGAGTGACAAACGGCCGCAGTTGATCAGGGAAAACAGAGGTCAGACGGTGTTTACTTGGAGGTCAGACTGACCACACCGGGGCCTCCGACTGGCCCTGGAGGCCGGGGCCCGGGGCGTCCCCAAAATACGCTCTGGGCCTGGAACTGGAGCTGGACGCTGCTGCTAGCAACAGTCGCCCTGGAAGATCCGCTCCAGTCGCCGGGAATGATTCTCACCGTAATCAGATCAAATAAAAATTAATAAGCAGAGAGATGCGGCTACGGTTCAAGTGTCGGTAATTTGATTTGATTTGATGCCAGCTTCCCATTTTATCGCAGCTGAAAGTGGAATCGTATTCGGGGAAAGAAAGGAGGGGCGGGGGCGAACTTAAACTCCACGAGTGTAGCCGTGGCTACGCACTTACCGGATGTCCAGGCTTTCCAATTGGACCCGTCGGACCAGAGTCGCCACGTATGCCCATCGGACCCTAAATGTTGCGATTAGAACAAACGAGAGAAGAAAAAAACAAGAAAATTGCTTTACTCGAGACCGCTTCGGGGGAGTGGGGATATAAATAGTTAAAGTGTGACAAAATTTAATTCACTTACAGGTAATCCCATTGGACCTTGATCCCCTTTTTGTCCTTTGTCGCCCTAATAAAAGTTTATTGACTGAAATCTCTGAATTGATGGAAAAAGTATGTTCGAAATGTGTTCAACAATGTAAATAGCACTTACCCGGTCACCCTTTCGACCATCCAATCCACGATCCCCTGGAAGACCTGGATGCCCCGGCGGACCCATTGGACCTGGCGGACCCGGTGGGCCGTACAGCTGCAATATTTAATTTCATTTTTATGTTTATGCTTTAATTAAATATGAGCGTGTAAAGAGAGCTCTATTACAAAGGATTCATCACTGATTCTGGAGGAGTGTTAACCTGAATATATCGTCATATCTTGTTTAACAGAATTTTATGCATATAAGTACGTAAACACAAAAAAGTTCGACTTGCTTGTCTGCTATTATCACAGAAACTCTCAAATTTTCGAACAAAATAATCATCAAAATTGTAGTACATAAAATTCTTAACAATTATAAGTAATCCCTATATTTTCAAATAAAAAATTATGTGGTTTTCGCAGTGATCGAATATAACTGATGTCATCTCATCATAAAAAAAAAGATATAATAATTAATTCCTCTTTTTTTCATGTTCAAGGGTTGCTTTCTATTTCGAACGTCCTTCTAGGCTCAAAATACAGCTTTTCGAGAATATCCCTATTTTGCCAGAAATATTTAAATATTTTTGAATTTAATTAAAACAAAATCCTGCATTAGGTTTCAGTTTTAATTATTGAGTATATCTTAAAACAAAAATAAGCTTGATAGGATTTAAAAGCACCGCTGTGGTACATTCAATGATAGGAAATATAATATTCTGTCAGTAGAATCACAAATTGTGATTTAAAGAGAAAAAATTTCATTCAATAGAAAATATTTGCTCTAAGGCAAAATAAATTTTATACAACATGCACAAATTAATCTGGATTGATAAAAAAATTGTTGCTTCATAAAGTATTTAATATGAAGTTTTTTAGTTGATTGGAGTAAATTTCAAAGAGCTTTATCCATAATTTAGTTCTACATATTCGCTTATAGCAATTTCATAATAAAAACTTTCAAAACAGCTACATGGACTTATTATTTAATTTATAAACTATTTCTACGAAATCAAAGGTTTTAGCAATAAACACGAGACATATCTCATATTGACAAAAACGAAACTTTGATTCTTACACTAAAGCCATTTTTATTGTAAAACGGTAATATTTTTAAGCTGTAATACTTAAAACAATTTTGTTTATGATGTAGGTATTATATGTATTATAATTTTTGATAAGAGAACATAATTACAATTAGGCATTACAAGAGTAGACACAATTTTAGAAAATTTAACAAAAATTCTTCGCGTAGCGCATCTGTTACATCACACGACGGCTGGCCCGCATCCGCTTCTAATTGCGACAATTACTCTACTCATTCAAAGGTTCAGCGACAACATTTTGCATTCTTTCCTCTTTCGTAGTCAATTTAATTAAAACCGAGCCAGCCAGATTCATCCATTCGAATCCCCCGCGATAGTCATCCCGGTTCCAGAGCTAGGTCGCCACCAGAGCGGTGCTTTCCACGGCCCCATAAACGCAAAATTGAAATTTTAATTGAGTCCACCAGCAGTGGCGGCAGCGAAACATCCATACAGCATAGGGCTAGAACTTTTGCGAAAAACTAATAATTTTCAGTATGCAAAATAGGCGACGGTTTTCACTCTGGGTCCAGTGGTCGACCGGGCCCTATCAAGTGTCCTACTGATGTACCTAAACTGGAAATGTTGCATAAAACATAATTTTGAGAATAATCCGATGGTCGAGGCGATGGTGTATTTTAATTGCCTTGTTACGTGAATGTATTGATTCCTAAATAAACTTCGTAGCAAAAATCGAGCCCTTTTTTCCCGGATAGGCACTATTTACTAGGATTTACAAAAGTGGGAATTTTGGTGGAAAAAACATTTAATCTGGGTTTATCGTATATGTAAATCGTATCGTCCTTTTTATCCAAAAAAGTAATGAAAATAAACGATACATATATAGTATCTATCACCTCGTTTTTGAAATATTCGACTGCAAAGTGGCCATTTTTAATTAGGTTTGTGTCGGCCAAAATTTTGTCCTGAACGCAATTTCGGGGAAATCTAGAATACGAGGTAGTTTTGAAAATCGGTTTAAGTAAACTTATAATGATTTTCAATTTCCTCTTCGATATGAGGTTAGTAGGTACTTCCACCAGCTTTTTTTTACATAAATTAGCTGGCAGGGGCTTTCAACTCCGAAAACCAAATTTTATAATCATCACATAAAAAAAAATAGTGTTTTGCAAGGTTCAGCGAAAATGTTGTAACATTTCAATAGACTGAAAAATAAATTCATGCTTTTGTTTTGCTTTCATAAGGAAATACAATTTTAAAATATGTTTTCTGTTTGACATTTTGGTACTCGAATTCATTTCGTATCTTCTATAGGGCTTAAATAAAACAGAATGTGCCTCTCATGGTAATTTCAGCTTTAGTAGATAAAATAACTAAATTTTATCATACATAAACACAAATACTCGTGGTGTATTTTCTACCATGGAATTCAATTAATTAGTTAGTTATACTGATACTTTTGATTTACGAAAAAGCACTGTATTTTGCTGATTATTCTATAGAACTTACAGTATGATTAAAACGCGTTTCACCGCCTGATCAAACTAAGCTTGCCCCTGGTCTCATTTTCATGTATGCATATTTTATAATATCCTTTCTAGGAAACGATTCCATCCCATGTTGAGGGAAGAGTGAGGTTCAACATTCATTTCAGAGCAACCAGAATCAGAAAAATTCAAATGTCTCTTCTTGTTAGCATTGAAAAATTCAGAAAAAATAAATTGATGTATCATACAAGTGCTGTTGTACTTCTTCCAGCACTGAATAGAAAATTGTTGCCATAGTCCACACCCACTGGGGAAAATTTATTTCGTATTCTTCTTTCCAAGTTTTATTCGCGTATATATTTGCAGAAAAATCGGTTGCTGATGGTAATAAATTGAATTTTGAAAATAGGAAAGTAGGCTCCTCCGGAATCTCAGTGATGTTAATTATGAAATATTTTGTTTTCATTACTTTAAAAATATGGACAATAAATTATAAGAAAAAGCGAGCTTACGTATTCTATTGTTGGTGTGTGCGGTGCATCAGCCATACCCTCATCTTGTCTCCGCCTCATTTTCCTATACTTCTGGGAGAATTCAAGTTAGATAAAATTGGGGCAGAAATAACAAAACATTTAATTACTCACCGAGTCGCCTCGTTCGCCCTTATCACCTTTGGACCCAGGATAGCCAGGTGGACCTGGTAACCCTGGTGGACCCATGAGGCCAGGAGGACCTATGTCTCCCCGATCGCCTTTTTCTCCTGGAGGTCCTTGATAACCAGGTAATCCTGGGGGACCTTCAATTCCCGGTTCCCCTGGCAGACCATCCAAACCTCGCGGTCCTAGAGAGCCTGGCTCGCCCGGCTCACCCCGATCACCTTTTTGGCCATCTTTTCCATCTTTTCCATCTCTGCCTGCTTGACCAGGTGGACCAGGAGGACCTCTGAGTAAGGTAACCGCTGGGTCTTCATAGTCCTCATCCTTTCCTTGACCGAATATCTATAAATGTTATGTAGCTCAAAACCTGTATCAAATTTTAAAGTCATATACATAGAATGAACCAGAATGATATTCAGTCTTCAGGAATTTTATAGCTTTTACGAATATTTAGTCGCGTAAAAATGGCCAACAATTTTTCAAATATGATTGAAAACTTTATTTTTCTAACACTCTCTGCATACTTTTATAGACCCATAAAGAAGTGAAAACGAAAAATTTATTAAGCGGTCTTTAATTGTAAATCGACATTTTTTTAAAGTTTTTACATATGTGAAGTACATCATATACACATAAATCAAAACTGATGAAGTTTTAATGAAAAACTATATTTAGTAAGTTCTAAATGAGTTGCTCTCTTTCAATATAATTCTTTAATATAACGATTTATAGTCATTATTCATACTCAGATGTCCTAATTATGTCGGAAGTTTTGAATTTTATTCTGGCTCAAAATACACATAAAGTTTGTTTTGTGGGTGAAACACTGCTCTAGGAGCGAATTAATAACGCAAATCATAATACTTACATAAAAAAGCGTGTTAAGTGCTACTTAAAACTTAAAGCGTGACTGTGAGGAAAAGCACCATAAACTACGGAAACAGGACTCTACTGCAAAAAAGATAGATCACCAAAGCCCGTTTCGTTGTGCGCTTGAAAAAGGTACGTCATTGGGTTTTGTGGTGGCGGCAACAGACCACTTTAAAAAAATAGCAAAAATAAAACTAAAAAGGGGGACAAAAACAAAAGGGGTAAAATGGGATAAAATGAAAGAAAAACACACATTCCGCGGTGGTGAAAATGTGCATGTCGCGCGGCGGGTGCAATCTCAGCCAAAAGTGCAATGTGCTGTAGTGTCGTCGTCGGTGGTGGTCCATGCTCGCTAGCTGCTGGCTGCAGGGGTTGATGATTTCGCAGCCTCCGCAGCTCACTTTAATTAGTTGCGGTCAAAGTTGGGAGCAACGAGCAAAAACCGGGACTACAGGTCGATTGTAATGGGACATTGGGGGATGGTCTGACCCAGGTTCAGTTCCGGGTTTTCCTCCTCTGGATGCATCCCCAGACGTTGTAGCATTCGACTTCGGAAGCACTTTGATCAAAGTTAAATAATTCGCCCGGCCGAATTCCGACAGATTTTCCTCCTCATGCAAATTAGATTGTGTGAAGGACCCGTGTCCGGCGGGGCTGGGTTGGACTCGCACTTTGAACAAAACCAAATCAATGGCAGTTCGATCCGAGCAAGAACTTTTATTGAGCTGATTCCCAGCGTATTCGGCACTTTCAATTATTTGCTAACCCAAAAACCGAAGAAGTCGAAAAACGGGCTTTTGCCCGGCTTATTCCATTAGGGCCTAGGGGTGCATTTTCCAACCCCCACGACCGGAAAGTGAAACCATCCTGCAGATATAAAAGGACCCGGTGGGTCGCATGCGGCTGTGTTAGTGCAAGTACACAATTGCTTGAGGCGTTCCATGCTGCCTCCACCCTGAACGAAGGGTGGCATGCATCTGAGGTTGTGCTCCTGCAGGTCGTGCTGTTAGTACCTAGTCTAACTAACTACAAGCCAAGCCCTACGACTGTGTGCTGCTACTCTAGCGGGATGTAAACCAAAGCGAAAGGGGTTTTCGAGGGTAGTATGACATGGGGCTGGGATCTAAAAAATGACGGAGACAAGCGGAAAAACGCAAATCCAGTCTGCTTCTGTCATGCTCGAGTACCATGCAAACGGTGTATGCGAGGGCGGGAAGGGTTACGAACGGGAACAGATAGGATTTTTAGTTATTGGGCTTGATCAATTGTCTGAGCGTCTGCAGGCGCAGGCCACCGAGCACCATGAGCGGGTTTTTTTTATATTTTTCGTTAAAAAAATACTCTATTCTTTCCCTACTCAGCGATGGCCTCTATCCCGCCACTGTTCAAAGCTCCTGTTTCTGATAAACAGGACCCGGAGCGCTGGATTGGCATTTCAATAAAACACTTAACAAAGGAGCTTTGATACCTCTGGAGCTGGCCCAGATAATTGAGGCTGAAGGAATGCCTTCCTGAGTGGGTGGCAAGCGGGGGGTTCTTCGACAGGTCTCTTGGACCAGAACCTGCTTCGTTTGCGTTGTCAAATTGAATTCATCCCATTTCGGACGAGGCTGGGCGGTTCGGGGAGGAAGGGTACTTTGTGGCGTTTAGATATTAAATTACACAGAAAATCAATTTTAAGCCGAATAATGTTGTCACTTACCCTCTTTCCTCGTTTACCCCGCGGTCCTTTTTCGCCCTGCGGACCTGGTGGCCCTTGCGGTCCCTGCTCACCTTTCGCACCTGGAGGGCCCTCGGGACCTAAAATAAGGAAATAATTTAAAACATACCGTGAAGTCACCTTAGAATTTGAAAACACATGTTGCGTCTTTAAGACTGCTAGAGTTCTGTTTGTTTCAAAGAACAGTATATATTAGCAAATTCTATATAGCATTATCAGGGATCATTTCAACTTTTATTCAAATTGAACAGTATCGTGGGCGTGGCAACCAAAAAAATTGCGTTATGTAAAGGTAAATTAAGGTTACTTTTGCATTATGAAAAATATGAGGAATTAACATTATAACTGACAAACTAAAACTATCATATAATACAGTATAGATAAGCATTTCAGACATTATATTGTTTCTATAACATGTAATTGGAACTAATTCACCTACAAGTCAACATCATAAGAGGACTTCTTGTAATTTACAAAGAAATATGCGTACATAATTTTTAAATTACTCCAAAAGTACTAATTTTTATGTTTCAAATTGTAAAACTAAGTATAGTATATAGTATAAATCGAAACCTGTGTTGTATTGCTTGCTACATACACCATCTTTAAGTAAAGTTAAATGAAAATAATTAGGAATTTCCTTTTTTGTTCACGTGTTTCAATAATAATTTTGTGTTTGCAAGAATATTTGTAAACTTTTAATCATACGGCCCATTGAACGTTTATGTAACCCTTTGAAGTTATGCTAATAAATTTTCAGTCCCAAAATGTAAATGTATTAACGTATTAAATGAACGCAGTCATCCTTAGTTTTAAGAAACCTCAAAGCGTTTTCCGGTAATGAACCGCGTGGCAGGAGGCAGTTGTAAATTTAATTGAACCGTAATGAATTCAATTGTGTCCTCCCTCTGTTTATGCATAAATTCACCTCTGCCAATTTGAAAGGATACCGGAAAACCCTCAATAACATGTGAAAACAGCTTGTTACACTGGTCGAACGATGTACCTAACGTGGTAGCAATAAACAAATAAACAGGGCAACCAAAAAGCAGTTTAAGCGCAGAAGCTGCCCTTTACTACCACTTACCAGGCGGTCCAGGTGGTCCCGGCGGCCCCTCTATAATTCCAGTTGGAAATTCATCACCTTTAATGGTCGTCGTCAATCCTCTGTCGCCCTTGTCTCCCTTGTCACCCTATAAATAAATAAAGCAAGATGAATGGCAGATTAATTGAGACAGCCCTCTACTTTATGCTGGGGCAACTTCTTATCTAATCAGGACCTGAACGATGTGGCTGCAACTTTAAACTGCAATTGCTCTTCTGTTAGTCTACTTTGGCTGAAGGATATCTTTTGTACGAGGGGTTAATATAATTCGATAAACGTGAGTTGACCCCCCGGGGCGGTGCAGATAATGTGCCCGAGCTGGGACCGTCAGAGAAATTTACATCAGGGAAGCTTTCAAATTTTCATCTGCCCTACATGTGCGTGGAAATGTGGAGGTGATACGTTCAGGTTGATCCCTGAAACTAGTCAACCCTTTTCTACTGAAAATACCTCAGAGTTCCGTTGAAATGACCGAAAACTGGTTAGACCCTATATAGTTGAAAAGAGCGATAAAATTAAAAGCAATGCCCTCCAGACAAGGGCCAATTAGGGTGGAGTGCCTTGATGAGGACGATTTTAAAACACCAGCACTATAACCGCTTTACAATGTGAAATAGACATAAGATAATATAGATACTATTCGACTGATCCCTTTGGATAACGAAAAATTATAAAAGAGAATCTTTTTCCTTCTCCAGACCAACTTTGTGGACACATTTATTTGCTTTTCTATTATGTTCGAATTTTACTTGAATGTATTTCAGAAAAAAGGGTACGTGATATTCTTTTATCTGCTTCGTTAAAAACTATGAATTATTTGAACTTTAACAATGCCCTGCTGTGCACGCATCGTTTTTCATTGAAGGTTCAAAGTGCTGGTCTCACCCCTGGTGGCATATAAATTTAAAAAGGGTATGTAAGTACCCTCAACCAACTCTAGTTTGTATGTACTAGTTGCATGTACGATGGGAATTATGATAAATGACTACGAATCGGGTCGATGGGGTGTTTCCCTTTCCAAAAGGGGCCGAGATACACCAGTTGGAATTTAAATTGCAAAATACGTTAATTCAGAATATTAGTTATACCGAGGAAACATTACAAAGAGTTAAGTGGTACAGAGGAAGAACCCAAGAACCTATTTAAGTAATTGAAGTTCATTGGCAATGCGTGCCTATAGTGTCTTACTTTCTTCCCAAAATATCCTTGTTCGCCTTTCGGACCCGGTCTGCCCTACAACGACCATTAGAGATAAATTTTGAGGATTAGATACTGTCTCCGCAGAAAAGCGTTTAAAATCATCCTCCAAGGGAGGAGTGAACGTACCGGTAATCCGGGCAGTCCATTCCGCCCTTTGTATCCGATGTGTCCTTTCTCACCCTTTTCAAAAATACAAAATAAGGAAAGGTAAACACTCCAAAGCATTTGTTTACTCATTTAGCAGTAATTAATCGATCCGCTTAACGAAAATACGAATTGAATTGTGAGAAATTTGTACGTACCTTTGGACCGGGTGCACCCACTTCACCAGGTGGTCCGATCGGTCCAGGCTCGCCTGGCACTCCCTGCGGTCCTGCTGGTCCTGTCTCACCTGGTGGCCCCCTTTCGCCGTCGTGTCCCGGTGTACCAGCCACTCCAGGTGGTCCCGGTGGTCCTGGCGGGCCAGGCTCTCCGGGTTCGCCCTGAATTAATAACAATTGCATTAAAGTTTTGTAATTTAATTGCTTAATAACTTTTGAGCCGCCCATCGTACCCGGCATTCATCTAACAGTTCAATAAAAAAGCAATCAGTGGCGAAAACTGCTACGGAAGCGTGCATGCGTCGCCGTATGGATAAAAGTTGTTAAAACCAATGCAAATAAGGAAATAGAGCAATTTCTACCCCTAATGGCTGGCGCTGAAATACTAAAGGGCATCAAAAGGCAATAAAATTCCAATGGAACTGGCGAACTTTTAGACACACTATACACCACCAACATCCCAAAATTGAAGGCAGCCGCGTGTTTTAGTTATTGAATTTTTAGGCAAACATTTACCAACTATCACTTTGCGTGTTCTCTAGATAGTTGTTTTTAGCGCTGCCTTTAGGGGTGTTAAAGCTACAAATAAAGCAATAACATCGACGAGTTTAAGCACAATTTAAATTGATTAAATTGATTTACATGCGATACTCAAGTATTACGAAAACACTAAGTACTACCTCTTACCTTAAGCTGGATTACTGTTGCAGCTGATATATTTACGCCAGCTTCTTGTAATCCCTTACAACAAAAGAATAAAAAATTATAAAAAAAATAATAATAAGAAAATTCAACATAATATAAATAAAATAAAAATCTAATTGTTGTGGTATCATGCACATAGTTAATAGGTTATGTTAATAGAGTTGATTAGGTGTAAATTTGAGTTCGAAATTGTTAGTGCAATTTAATACAAGAAGGACGCAACCGCACTTTATGTAAATTGCCTTTTATTTTGATAAAACTCAATAAATTTACTATATCACGGAATGTATACTTATTTATATATTTATTTGAAACTTTTCTGGTAGTAATTTAATACTAGAATAAAACATTTCGTTATCTAAAGTTTGAACTCATTCATATTATTATTGTTTTGCACTGAACTATTAAATTTATTATTTTTCTGAATGGCCCAAAGTATTCTCAATTGTTTTATAAAATTATGTATCTGTTTCAAGAATTTAGATGTAGGTTAAAAGTTCTAATGAACGGCGGTTGGCATATTATGTATGCGTATATGGCAAAGGCAATCGACGGTAATGATGAATGATCTAAGAGTAAGCTAAGATATGAAGCGGTAGAATGAGTCCAATATTAAATAAAATTATTAAATTATAAACGATCTCTAAAACTTTTCAAAAACATTGAATTATGGTCTTTTTGATGTTGAATTTTTCTAAGACTAAGACTAATGTTTTTTATCTCTTCTTTTGGACTATTTTTGATTTCTTTAATTTCTTGAATATTTACATATTCAACTTGATATTGTGATATGTACTATTATTAATCAAAATAAACTGTATACTACTAAAACTGAAAAGTCTACATTATGTAAAATAAATTGTCCATAGTAAAAAGCACATAAAACTGTCCATTATAAAAACAGATATTAGTACTAAAAAATATATCTTACGGGTGCACATTATTCACTTTTCGTTTTGGTGGAGTTTAATTATTTTGGAGAAAGCTATGTACCTTTGTAGATAGAATTCACACACCTATATCATGCCATTTTGATAAACAAAGGAAATTTACGCTACGAGGGAAAAATAAAAATAAACTGAAGCTTTACTTCGCTCATAAAACTGCATTTGCGAATGTACAGCACCGAGAGGGATGATATAAAACGATATCAACTCTCCTCCGGTCGTAGCATATTAAGAAATTTTATGAGCTCTAGAGTAACAAATGGAACAACAGCAGCTACAAGGAGTCAAACATCTAAGGGTACAAAACGTGGAAAAGGGCGGAATTGCCCTTTTCATTCCAGTGGAAACAAAGAAAGTGGAGAGGTCGATAGAATCACCTACAGCGGGAGGTGAAATGATTTTAAAACAAATACCTTGACGGCTACAATTTCCGCGTAACCCAGGGTGCCACCGCGTAGCGTAGTTACCGATCTCTTTAATCCCTTCGTGTAAATTGTAAAGAGAAAAGGTGTGGACGAAGTCCGGTATCATTAAGTACTTGTATGTATTGCTTTTAAAAAAATTTATAATTGTGTATAATTATGGCTTTAAAAGGACGATTAGCTTGGATAAGAAGGTTTTTGTAGAAGCAATGAGGGAAAGTGTCTTCGAAAATTGTAGTAGAACAGGAAGGGTAGGGACGGGGATAGAAGTTTTCATCAAGTTTTTTGTATCTTACCTTCACTGTCTGGAAGACGTCGATTCCTGGATGACCGACATCTCCTTTTTGTCCCTTATCTCCGGGTCGCCCCTACAACATGGGGTAAAATTAAAATTCAACACTACTCCTGCAGACGAGGAAATTTTACGGGAAACTTACCGCTTCGCCCTTGGGACCGTCCAGACCTATTGGCCCCTAAGGAAAAGAAAGTTCTTCGTGAGATTTAACGTCAAATTTTTCGAATTTATGGGGAAATGTGAAACAAAGACGCAAATAAGTGTTTTCTTCCAAATTTATATTCAGTACAGCGCGGACAGCAACTCTTACTGAATAATGCAAATTTTCTTAATAGCAGTCCCAGCGACAGAGTAAGGTTAGTGGCTGACGAAGCGTTAGTACCTACTACCTACTAAAATTAAGAGTATTTTGCGAGAAAATAGACATATTTTTGTGCGGCAATAAAGTCCTCTATTAGTCCATGGGACCACGCAGCCCATTCAACAACCTCTGGAGATTGCGTTCAGGTCGAACAATACAAACCCCAGGTTCGCATTAACTTTTTTAATAAAAATACCCACCGAATGCCTCCTTGGAGACTGGCAAGCACACAGAAGGGGTTGATTTTTGCCGCTCTTGAAGGGGATGAGAACAAGGGCGAACAGGTTAAGTTTTGCAGCCGGCAAAGTTTTCAGATATTTTTTGCGTTGCACTGCACCAGCTGCTAGCGCATTTTGTTATCTCCCTTAAAGTTGCTCACTTGGCCCGAACGAGGTCACGACTGGTTACGTGGGTTAAGAATAGTTTCCAGTTGTTGCTACGGTCAGGAACAACTTCAAGGAGATTACAAATGTCCACTGGTAAGAAAATTTTATTGTTGAAACTTTTTAAATCTAAACAATTCATGAAGTGTTTAACAGATGCTATGGTATTAACCCTGTCTGGATAGTGTCGATCGACACCAAAAAATCACGAAGTTATTTTTTCTTAAGAGGTAACTTTTGAATAGGTATATACATTTTTCTGTTCCAAAGAATGCTTCCTTTTGATTTTATTAAAAAAATAAACTTCTTCTACAAGTATAATAGCTAATTAACTAATGATGAAAAGTTAAAGATTTCATAATAAATACGTTACTCAATTTTGATAAATTGTTCTTTTTCTGTGCACGTAGTCGAATGAATATTATTTTTGCTCTTCTAGTATTTGAATTAATTTGGCACCAAATTAATTCTTTTAGCTTTGATGAAATGAAACATGACCTAAAGGACAGTTTCAAAATTATACTATTATGTGATATTCCTACATTTTTTTTTCACAAATCGATTATTTTTACATTGCGAATTGAGAAGCAAACTCTTTCAAAAGAATTTTGTTCGTATATTATGAATTGATAAATGAAAGCTCTTTCGTGGAAAAACATGTTTAATACGAATAAGTATAAAAGACCATATTTCTTAAAACGTTCAAATGTTAGATTATTAAAATAAATTAATGTTAAAATATTTCAGAAGAGTTCTAGATTTATATATCGTATTTGGTATCTTAAATTAGGATTCAGATTTTCATTTAAGAAACGTTACAAAGTGCTATAATAAACTTTAATTTTTAAATGATTTTTGGAAAAATGGCTAAAATAGTCTTTTGGTTCGATTCAATTAGTCATTTGGAAATAGAAAACAAACATTAAGTTTGTTGATCAATCATATTGATATTTAATGATTTTCAAAAATACTTCAATAGAAAATTCGATTCATGGATTAAAAAGGACATTATTTTGCCTTAAGGCTAAGAATTAGTTCTTTCAACCTTAAACAATTTTACGTACCATATGTATATGTAATTTATCATCATCAGCGATAAAGGGAATGTAAGATCTCAGAAATACATTTAAAAAAAGTTATAGCCTTTTTAATTCCTGCAGAGAAACGTTTTCGGCCCTTATTGTTGTACGCGGGCTTGAACGATATCCCTTAAGCCGCAATAACAAATCATCTCAAGATTCTCTTCTTGCCTGCAACCATTAAATTAACGAAAGCATTTTAGGTTGTTAGTTTTTTACTAAGTTAATCCTCCACCGGAACAAAATAAAATTTATTCAAATTAAACAGCGGGTTCTTGGCGGTGCAAATGAGCTCCCCCATAAACCGCAATTAGTCTAGTGTTAATGAGCCAAACTACTGCTGTTAAGTAAGCCGTTTAGCACGGAAAGCAAAAGAAGAAAAGCGTTACAGCGGCAGCCGTCTTACCATGATACCGCGATCCCCCTTCTGGCCCTTCAGCGCCTATAAGAAAAGAGTAAATCTAAGCAATAAAATCTTAATCAGTGGCATTACTGCGGTTAATACGGCGGCTGGCTCCGTCAAGAAGGGCTCTGTATGAAGCGGGGGGTTAATTTATGGCGCCCATTCCCTTCAATTAATTTAACGTTTCATTTCCCTTTATTTTCTTCTATAGTGACTAGTGACTGGTGATATGGATCGAGGACAGCCGAGTAAATAAATAGTATCCGTCCATTTTGTTTATTGTAGTCAGTTTTACATGTACTAGAAGCCCCAAACCGCTTCATCAGAAAGTACTGCCCTACTGGAGCAAACTAATTCGGTTATACGGCCCATCAATATAATTATTCCCAGAAAATTCTTTACGCATACAGAAAATTTCCAGGATCCTAAAAATAATAATCGGGATGGCGGAATGTCTCCCGAGTGGGCCTGAAGCGACTGTGGGAATCGTCGAAAAATGCAAATGATGAGAGTAATAAAAGTGAGAAAAATTGAAAGGGCGATATAAAAAATTCGATGAATATTGATTAGCCCACAAAGCGGTGAATTGGCGATTTCGAGTCAATTTCATTTTAAATAATTTTGTTGTTTTACTTACCGCAGCTCCTGGCTCTCCCGGGTCGCCCTTTTTGCCGCGCTTGCCTCGTTTGCCCGGTGGTCCAGGTGGACCTGAAATTGGAAGAAAAAACGCGTCATTTATGGGGCTCCTGCAAAGCGATAAGCCATCAGATTTTGTACCTGGGAGTTTGCCTAATGAAGGATTTATGGAGGGAAGGAAAGCTCTGGACAACATTCTTTTTATCCTGGTTCTGCTCCGGGCTGCGATGAAACCCCGCAACAGATCGGGTTGCGTAGGCAATGGGTGAGTGAAAATGGGTTTTTGCGAACCTTATCGATGGGTGTTGCATCATCAAGCCAGTTTAGTTACATTCATTCGAAACTGCGGCTCAACTGACCACAGGGAAAATAAACAGGGGACCGCACGAATGCGAGGAGTGTACCCAGGGAATATCCGATTTTTACCCTCACGTACATCGGGATAATGATAGACATCTGCTTCACTTGTAAACTCAAAAGAGGACTGTGCTTCTGAGGAATCGGCAAACCAAAAACCTACAAAGGTGAGAGGTTTTTGTTCCCTTGTTAATTCAACCGACGACTCACTTTTTCCCTTATGCTTTAAAAGCATTCCACGAACTGATAGCGCCGCCAGCCGTTTTTCTATCATGGTACCTATTTTTTTAAAGGACGACTCTCATTTAAAAGTAATTCCAAGTAGTTTTTGCCGGTCTGCTACAATTACTATTGGGATAGCTATAAAACAACCCTATCGATTTCATTAGGTCTTTGCAGAAGCCGTGTCCAACAGTTGGTAGTAAATAAATATTTAGCGTTTATTTAGGGTACATATAATTAAATGAGACGCCACCTCAAATGAGTTTTTAATGATCGAATTCTATGTAGGCGACTTATGAATATAGTGTATGTCTAATTTGTAATGACTTTAACAATATCGACAATATCGATGATTTTTAACAGCCAAATTTTGCAACCCTGTGAAAATAGTTCAATGATATTAATTGTAAATTCACCATAATTCGATTTTGAAACGTTGTTTCAGATTTCTGTTACTTATGAAAAAACATAGTTAAGGTATATTAAGAAATTTATATAACTTACATATATGTTATGATTTATGCCATGGTGGCCATTTAAGAATATTGTTTTAATTTTTCAATAGGCTAATAATTATGAATCTTGTGGAGTTCGAAGGGTGTCGTGGGATAGGATCCTAGATGATCATAATTATCTTAATCTATTATACTTGTCATCCATCTTGAAACTCTAACTTTTTGGACATTTTGAACAACAGTTTTTAATTCTTAAATTGTACTTATCTTAAAAATATAACATTCCTAAATCGTGGCACTCCTAAAATGCGAAATCTACTTTGTTAGGTTCTTCTTGCAAAATAGTAAAATTATTAAGCCTTATTTTATTAATAATTGCAATTCGTTTGCTGCATTTTTAACATAAAAACGCTAAATTTATACAAAGAAATTAACAAAAGATCTCTGAAGACTACAAATTGTTTACATAATAATTTTTCAAAATTAAAATAGTTTCCCTTGAATTCTATTCTTGATATACAATACACATTTTGTACGATTTCAGTGATGCTCAAGAGACAAGGAGAGTGTAATATTTTATTACAAAAGTTCTTAGTAGGATGCTACTGAATATAACTTATGTAAATTTGTATAGCCGTAACAGATGCAGCATTCTTTTCTGAGTTCTTATATTAACAAATCATAATGTCGGGGAAGTGACAAGAATATGCTTGTTAAAAAAGAAGGAGCGCCAACAAATTTATCAGCAACCTACGCCACTTTGTGCTACAACTTGCACTGATCAAAAACATTCATAAATTGAAAAACACTTGTTTCGGTCAGCTAGACCGTGTCGCCGTGTCCGCGTGTTTACATTAATTTTCATGTGAGTCCCAAAAAACAAATGGGAGGTGGCGAACCGCCCATAAGTCACCCAAAAATTTTGTAATAAAACGACAGCCTTTGACTTGGAGCCGGGTCCAGGGCTCGCGGGAAGTGAGAGAAAAATAATGAAAATTCATAAAAAACACCCGCCAGAACAGTGCTGGGAACCGAATTTATGGCGTCGGTAAAGCCGTTGAATGAACCTATGAAAATTAAACATTTCACTTTTCTCCTATTAGGCAGACGTCGCCCACGGGCTGCGTCGTCGTCGTCGCCGCCTGGGGCCTTGTCGCCGCGCTCGTCTCCCGAAGGAGAGGACATTAAATGACAAAATCTTCCCGATGACGACATTGTTTTCCACTTTGGAAATGTTTTGCGGGAAGATGAAGAACAGTGGAATGGCCCACTGAGACCCGGGCCTCTTACTAAATCACCGCAGGGTCAGACAGTCCTGTCCAATTTGGTTGAGCGCCCTCCTCAGGACCTCAGGACAGATATTTTTCTTCCGTGACAACTTAATGCACCTTCAAGCTTCGACTATCTAGATCTAAATCTAGATCTAGATAGAGCTGTAGCGGTCTGCCAATGTTTCAAACAAAAAGTGTCCAACAATTAGGAAATTACGGCCACTTCCTAAATTGCGGCTGACAGGCCACAATTGAGTTTACGATCTATCTGCTGGCATGTGGCCATTTCTTCGCGGCTTGGCAGCTTAACTATTCTCGGGTTTTCTAGATTAAAGTCATAAGTTAGAATTCATTTTTACAATAGTATAAAATAATATAATTAATGATTAAACCACGATTAAGTCGAGTTCAATGAATTACTTGATGAGGAATTAAGGCCCTTACTCTTACTCTCGACAGTATATCTTGAGGGTAGACTGAAGACGGTGCTAATTAAGAAGAGTCTTTCGCGGCCTTCGTGTCGCTTGATCTGAAAATGTTTGGCGAAACATTTAAAACGAATTTAATGCGCTGAGATGTTGTAAATCTCAGTAATTAACGCGATATTTCATTCCGGGGAATGGGTCATCCCAGAAATATATCCTACGAGAAATCTTAAATCATGGAATGAGGATTAAGAGAGTTACGAAAGTTGACAAAATGACCATTAATGAAACTTTTCGACTAATTAATGTTAAAAGCGTTGCAAAAGGAATAAAAATGTATTTCCATTAATATTGGGCTTATTCATGTTAAGTTTAAAGTATGAATCATCAATCGTTTTAATTAAGATTCAGTTGTTGACTTTTTGGCTTAAATTTAACTTTCCTGTACGTTGTAGCTTTCAAAAACGTTTGGGGGCTATCAATTCAAATTAAGGGAGGAGTACCTTTTTATTTCCCCGAACCGAATTCACCCACATTCTTTATGTAAAGAAAAACAATAAGAATGAATTTGGAACGTCTTTCATGATTTTAGTAAATGTGTATTTTTATTTTGTAAGTTTACGCAGATTATCGAAAAATCGAATTTGGTGTTTATTTTGTATAAAGAAAATAGTTACGTGCCATTACCTAAAAGCAAAAAACGTGCTTTTTGGAAATCACAAATTGCTAACTTTTTGAATGTCGTGAAAAGCATTTTTTTAACTGTCTGGCATTTGTAGTTTTATGAGTGGAGAATAACTACATATGTATGGTATATGCTTTTGTAAGTCCACTCTTTGTGTTATGTTAGTACATGTGTAATACAAATTTTTGTGTTGAAGTTTTAAGGTTTGTTGCAATACCTTAGTTTTTTATATATCTATTGGACTACCAAAATAATGCGAATATGAACTTTACCAACTATGCTTTAATTTACAACAGACCTAGTTTGATTAAACGACTTTAAACCCTCATATATGGAATTGAACTGAAAGAAGTGTTAATGGAAATTCTAGTTTAAGAGTTGCTCGTTCCAAATTCAGCTAATGGAGAAAGTTTCAAAAAAATCGATAACAACAAATCGATCAAATAGCCCCGACTTCCTATGCAATTCAATACTATATGCTGCATAAATTATATAGTGTAGGTGGCAACCGTATGTCTACACTCCATTAATAAAAGCCCTCTAATTAATTAGCTCCTTAATCGACCCAAGTTTCGAATTAGGCTGCACAACGTTTTCTCGTGTTAGTGTCTGCCGTAACTATTTCGCGAAATGACGGACCGCGTGAATTCAACCTTTTCGCGGGTACTTATTCCATTTTTCAACTACTGTCGCGCACTTGGGCTCATTACTTTCCGTTTTGAGAGAGAGTCAGGTGTATTTGAAAATTCACAACTCGGCACCCTCTATGCAAAAGTGATCTGTGTTTTTTTACCACTCGTCGTTTCCCCGGTTATAATTTTCCCCTTATTTTTTGGCGACCAGGACGGACATTTTCTTGCACAGTTTATGAATTCTTTGGATTATGTCGTTATAGCTGCAAACGGTGTTTTATCTTTTTCTTTGCAGCTAATTAAAAAGGGCACATTTAAGGAGATTTTTTTAAAAGTTCTTGAGAACTGCAGAGTTGTACTGGTGTTAACGCAAAGACAGACGTTTTTTGAAAGGAAACATTTGATTCTACTTTTTGTAAAGTTTGCAGTATCGGGTTTGGCGTGTTTTAACGATTTTGCCATTTCTGTATCGAGTTTCCTTTTATACCCTGGGTACATGGTGCGGTCGTGGTGCGCGATTTCTTACATGTGGATGATAGTCGGAGCATTCAGAGATATGTATTTCGTAGCTCTACTTACAATCATTACTCAATACGACCATTTGGAACAGCATTTGAATAAATTTGCCAATGAATTGAAATCCTGCGACAAAAGTGCTCTAAAGAAGTTTTATTTGGAAACCAACTTTGGGGAAATTACCAAGGCGTACTTAAGCATTTGTAAGACACTAGCGTCAGTACACGAATATTTTAAATTGAATACTCTGCTGTCGTTGTACAACTCCTTTTCTTCAATTCTCTCGACGTTCTACATATACTATCTTGACTTAAAGTTCGAAAACTTCATTTACGCCTCTGCCGGCTTCTGGGCATGTTTTATGGAGGCGGCTAATTTAGTTGCAGTCGTTCTAGTGATCCAAGCTGCGAAGAAGAGGTCTCTCTACTGGAAAAAATTGCCAGTTAAGTTTGGAAAGACAACTTCTACGGCTATGCTTCAAAAAGTAAGTTTTTAAATTGTTTCGATTTTTAAAGCTACTTGAAATTACATTTTTTAAGGTCGAGGATCTGCAATCGGTTTTAATGTCAACTAATAGCAGCCTCAGTATGTATGGGCTGTTTGAATTAGGGAATGAGTTTTTGACGATATTTGGAAGTGGTGTATTGAATTACGCCATCCTACTCATACAATTTAATAAAACCGATAGTCATCTTGATATTAAATAAGTTCCAATGTTTTAATGAATTATAAATAATTTTCTACACCGGGTTTTGAAAATATTGCTTAAACATTTTTTGAATAAATTATTTATAACGGTGTTGTTTGAAATTACAAGTGAAATTTACTTTCAACTACCCACGTAATTACTTTTAAAATTTATTTTATTTTATTTTCTATATAAAACTTTCGTTCCGTACAATGCAACGTCTTAATCTTCAAAATAGAAGTGTTTCAACTTATGCACATTACCGTACCAGTAAGAATATGTCAAAGTAATGTTTTATAAACCAGTAAGGTTTTGGGATCATAATAATATATAATATGCCAACCGTCAACGAATCTATTCAAAACAGAAAAATTAATTTTTGTTGTCTAAGTTTTATTTGCTGAACAGACTTAAGCTAAGTTTGAGTCAGAGTCAATCTAGGTGTATTTTTTACAAAAGCATCGTAAACGGGAGAAAATGCTACGATTTAATTTTCTTTGTCATGAAGATAATAGAGAGGGGCAATCTAGTTTAAAATAATTTGGTTAAAATTCTTGTCCGTATAAAATTCTTCGGTGGAATAAAAAAGTATATAAATGAATTTACCAAGGTCTGAATGGCAGTTACAAAGCATGACTTATTCCCTTCTTTAAATTGCTCGTCTTTTACAAGTCAAAGTAAGCCCCAAAACAACCCAAACTAATTTTAAAATGTAGGTGTGCCTAAGTCACGTTTCCCTTTTCCGTCTGGAAAAATAACTTCGCGGAGTCGGGGATCCGGGAACGAGATCCCAGGATAGTACGACTGTCGGGAAAATATTCATTTTCACTTTAAACGGTTTACGAGCATGCATCAGTCAGCTGAATCCAATTCACGGGATGAAAATGCCGGAGAATGGAGATGACGACTTCCAGACGTTTGTTGTCACCACCAATTTGCCGGGGTCGGGCTCGCATAGTTGGTCTTAGAATTTATTGAATTAACAATTGAGCAGGATTGAGGAAGAGTGCACAGACTGGTTTCGCGGTAAATCAGCGCAGAGGGGTTTAACTGCTCTTATCGCTCGGGTCGTTAGGCTGCACCAGAAATGGTATTAACTTAATCCGATTATGCTGCAGGAGGCAAGCGTGTCAGTTGGCCCTCCGCTCCCACAATGACCACGTTAAGTTGACTGTGGTTTCTTAATTTGAACTAATGAAGGGCTCGCATGCAAGCACGTCTAATCCGGGGGCTTAAATGGCGTGAAACTATTTACGTGAGGGGGCAACTATCGCCGGACCCTTGGAGCCCGATAAGTGCCTGTTTTGAAGGTTGCGGCACTCACTTTCGCTTCGGGGTCTAAAATTAGACCCGCGACAGACCCGCTCTGAAACCTCCGGTAGACAAAACCCGGCTCTATTTCCCGCCGAATCTATTTGCATAGTTGTCGAAATCGGCATCAGTTCGTTTTTCGTTTTCGAATCGATCGGGAGGCGATGCCCAGGGTCATTAATCACATCGCTAAGCGTCGGGGTCCATAAATAACTTTAATTATCGCTCCCTTGTTGAGTGCGCCTCTTCCCCACCACCGGCACTTAACAGCGTTTGCGGGCGGGACGAAATCCCTGGCCAAATCTTGACGGATCTGTGGGCCGTCTTAAGTGCCGGCTTCTTCTCGTGCATTTGATGATGCGTGCATTCGCTGCCCTTTTTAATTAACATCTGGATGCTAATGGACATTTGTTTTACTTTAATGGTAATGGTCCGGATTGCCTGAACTTGTCTCCTTAATCTTCCTATCACTTTTTTTGTAACTCTTTTAACTGAAGTGTCCCAAGCACTCCTCTTAAGAAGTGGCCAAACACAGATCATCTCCGTGCAGGAATTTAAAAGATTCTTCAAAAATGTTATACGATGCTATTCGAAGCGCGTCCCGCTGGGTTGACTCGGGATTCGGGAAATTCACTGTGACATTGCTTTGGCGAGACCAGCATGCTGGCCGCTGGGCGCTAAATTAAGAATTTTTTGATTTTAATGGTCATTAGGACAAGAACTTAAGCGGGCACTTCGCTGTCACTAGAGAGGCCATAATCTCTCAATCAAACGACGATAAATTATGATCAACAGCTGCAATTAATATAACTGCTATGAAGCCACCGGGATTCTCCTACACTCAAAGGGTTTATAGGGGCCATTAGTGGGTTTTGGCAGCCGAACCAGTGACTTGGATTCCTGTTTAACTCTGCGGGGTACTGATTAATGACGATGAATTAGCACTTTGCCCCCTTAAAGTTAGCCAGTTTCTAATATCCATGGAATTTAGTTCACTTATTTTATGGGACCCTTACCGGGAGAAATTTATTGATTACTCCCGTGATGCTGCCAAACCTTAAAATAGTTTTACATATACGACAAGTCTGGCAATCAACCAATAAACTCAATAACAAAATGTTTTAATATGAGAATGGAGCAAGTTGTGTGTTGGGACACAGTGTAAAATGGAAAATAACAAACACAACAAACTGGATCAATTCTTTTAGTTTTTTATACTGTCTCAAATAGAACTTTTGCACTATTAAAGATTATTCTTATTCATTACTTTTTAGTTAAAGTTGAAAGTGGCTTTAGTAATTTTAGTATGCTTTTGGTTTTAGGTTTTTATATCGGAGGCTTCAAATATGTACACAAAATCAAATAAAAGTAAAAATATAAATAACAATAAGGAGCATTAGCGATAATAGATATAATGGTATAATATTTTGTTGTTTCAGTAGTAATAGGCTTTTATAATGTCCATTGTTACTAAAAAATCTCAACATGTATTCGTTATTATAAAATTGTTGAAGCTGTACAATTCATTGTTAATTTAAATTCATTTTTGTTGATGTTATATGACAAATTCATTTTTTATACTAACGACAACTATTCAACGGCTACGGTTAATTAAAACTTTAACACTTTCTATAAGACACCGCCTTTCAATTTCTAAAGTAATTTCACGATTTAAAGTAGGTGCTTAAGTGTAAGGAGAATGGATAATTATCTATTGTCACACTTTCCCCTGCCTATTTAGTTCCAAAATTAGAGAAATATTTTGCCCTCTAATCATATATTAATTAACTCAAGGGGGCTCGTTATATGTATAAAGAATATTTCTCCGTCAAGTCTATAGACAATAAGTTTTTGATTTCTCAAACAATAGGTAATTTATGTTGGATTTTGTTTTATTACAAAACTTTTAGGAAGGTAGTTTGTAGGACAAGTTTCCTCGTAAAGGGAGAAATGGATGAAAGAGAAAATCGTTAAAAAGAGGGCACCGAATATCTAGTCATTTTCAAATAAAATCGGAATCGCAGTCAATTTGCTGATATCAGCAAAAACTTAAGAGGAGCTAGAGCTCGGAGTTCGCTCTAATTTCCGATTAATTTAAAATTAATTAAAAATCCCTGCGCGTAGAGACAAAATCCATAGAAGAAGTGCGAGTGAAGCACTTTGCTAAATAGAATTAATTCCGAAAATCTTGGCGTTCTGCTGTTTTGGTACCGGCGACGGCACCAGTATCAGCTCTGCTCGAAAAATTCCTTTCAACTTACTCTCCATTAAAATTAATGACTGTTTACAAAGGACTTAGTGACGCTAATGTGCTGTAAATGGCGACCTCTGCCATGTTCATCTGCACCGAGAGATCCGCCAGCCGTCTCGCAGCTTCCGCGGCCCATGTTTCTGCAGCCTCCGGAGCTGTACCAGACCAGGGCCAAGGAGCCGGACTCTTTCTTGCAAGAACAGGTGGTTTTCCTCAGACGTTGGTGCTGGCTGTCTTAAGGGTGACACACGAGACGGCGACGCACCGTCGTCTGGGAGGCTGCGAAAAAAGGAGCGATGGGCTGCCTCGGATCGCTTGCTTGTTTTCAATTTCAGTTTCGTGCGCCGGGCTCCAGCCCTCCTCGCGTCAAAGGCGCAATGGCGGTGCCGACTTTGAAAAAATAATCGGGTGCCTCGGGCTAGAATGTACCGAAGTATTCCGCCCTTCGTCCACAAAGGGCTAGGACTTAAGGACTACGGAGCATCTTTGTATCGCACGCCGCGGGCTCAAGAAAAGAGCGGAGAGATAGCGTGTTTTCCACGTGAATAGATCTGTTTCCCCTCATCCACCCGGAGGGGCCCGGTAGTTACAGCAGTTTAATTAAAACAAGTAAATTATGCCCTCGAAAGACTGCCGCAAGCCGTGCAAACGCCTCTCCGTTTTGAGCGAAGGAAGAACATTGGATTTAGAACATTTTTAAATTTCACTGAGGTTTAATTTTTTCCATTTTCCAAGAATAAATACGCAGTTAAGTAGTTGGTGGTAAAATATCAAATCTGAAGTGTGGTGAAAGTTTTACATTTAAACAACGTTGCCGAACAAATTAAGTTTAAGGTTTGTTGAAACAATTTAAGAACATTCATTTCAGATGAAAAGTTACGATAAGGTATGCAAAAAGTTTTTACGGTCCCTTGTAGGTACTTTCCGTCATATTTAACATTTTTAACAGAGATTCATCGCAGTTAGTTTTGTCATATTTCTATAAAGTTTGGCTGAAAATTATGAAAAGATGGTTCATTTTATTATTGCAAGTATGTATTTAAGCATAGTCTTTGTAATACATGAAAATTTCATTGTGGACTTTCGAGCCATGCTTATTTTTCAAGAGTTTGTTAGAATTAAAAACGAAAGCCTAAGATTTTGATTGAATAAGCTAAAGTATTTCAAAAAAGACTGCTTGTTTTCAATGTTGTAATGTTTAATACCTTGAAAATAATCATAGGCCTCAAATTCAATCCAGTATGTTAGTTGTATGATGTATTACAGCCGAATTTTTTTTACAAGAATCTCAAATATAGAGAACTTATGTTAGTTCCTTATGTGGGCCATTCCTTGTACTGACAAATTAAATCAAAAGACTTAATGCCCTACAAAATTAAATCGTAAGAATTTACAATTGGTAAAATTAATTGATAGTGACAGCATGCAAATTCATTTATAATTTGTAGCTTTGTTATAAGTCTTGCTATCAAATTACATAATTTTGTAGAAGTTTATTTATGTAATAGAAACTTAATATTATAAAATAATTTTGCGCAAGCGAAGGTAAAAAAACAATACAGTTTTCGCCGTGCTGATTTAATTATGCCTTTGACTATTATTACTCTTATACTATGTAGTTAATTAGCTTCGCTAAATGAAACTTTTTTTAGTGTTACTCTATATTATTTAGTTAGCTGTTCGGCTTTGAGGTTAATGCATCAATATAAATAAAAAGGAAAACTAATCTTTCATCATCACGTATCTAAGTGAACAAATCTTTGCACTGAGATGGCATGTATTGTAAATACAGAAAAACACGCCTATTCATGATGCTATTTTCTCACCACTACTCAAAAGAAAATAATTTTCTAAGAGACCCAACCCGAAAAAAGTATTTCCCCTACTTCGCTATTCAGGCCAAGTTGAAAGCTAATCCAGCTTATAAGAAATTAACAAATAAACATAAAAATTGAGGGACCCATAAAAGAAATTGAAATTAGAGCTCACGTGTAGCCCTCCCATAAAGGCAATTTCCTTGCCGACTTCCCGGAAAGGACACGTCGCGCAGGCAGGGGGAATTAACGACCATAATAATCCATCCAAGGGCACAAAAAACCCACTCAATGACCGATCCGTGAGTCCTGGGTGGACCTGGCCACATCCCGTTGGACTCTGCATGTAGTGTATAATTACATAGGGAAACTTGGTTGAAGTGTCACGGATAATTTCCATGACAAATGCGGCGTGAAATCGTATCCAAACAAACCTTCCTCCGAAGATAAAAGGACCGAACCTGTTTACATTAGCGTCCTACGAGGACATCACAAAGAAAGAGCCACGGTGGGCCCTTTCGTCCCGAATTCTTTCCCCGTCTTCATTTTCGCCTGGAAGTGAATTTTAAGTCGAATTTTTTCGGTCGCAACCACTCCTTTGTGATTGCGATATCAAATTGCAGGTAAAAGGTCGTCTTTGTAGGTATGCCTCGTTTCGCGTTACGTTTCCCGGCGGTGTAAGGTCATGGATCAAATTTCATAGGCGAACTGAGCAAAAAAGGGACTAATCTGCCCGGAATTTCAAAGATTATATCACCCTAAGCAGACGCTAGAAAATTTTTATTTGTTGCCCCGGTGAAGTGTGGGAAATTGGATCGATGGCTTGTTAAAAAAAGAAAATCTCGTATCTGATGACGCCCACGCCATAAAAAGGTTCTTGACACATTTTCGAAAAATTCCTTTCCTTTGTTGTGTTTCCTTTTCCTGCAATTAGAAATTCGCGCAACCAGCACGTGAATCGATTTCTTCCCCATCGAGGGAAACGTCCTATTTAGTGGAGTTCGGCTGAAGTTGAGACCGCCTCTTTCTTTTGATTTCGGGAAAAATTCATTCCGGCGTAATGAATCCCTGAATTTCATGAATTCAATCAAGCGTGAACCTCCCGAGCCCCATTAGGACCAAATAAGATAATCAAAGTGAAGTGATTACCCCTTCGATTACCCCCGAGCCCTTATCGAAATTCGATCAATTCCTGAAGAGCTCCTAGGAAATGTTATCCGCCCTCGACATAGTTATCTCATTAATAAAAAATACGTCTCCAAAATGAGGCACCCTTTTTTCTTTCGATTCGACCTGCTCTTAAAACAGACGTGGATGCGAATGCGACGCGGCCCTTCAAAATTGAAACAAACCGAATCCGTTGATGTCTTAATGAATTTCCCGAAGGGCTCCAAAAGCCGATTAACGACATAAATTAGAGTTGTTTCTTTTTTGTCTGGAGCGCGTGTAGAACTTGAAAATTGTCAACAGCGGCGTCATGGGGCGCCATAAATTGTCCCCTGGGCGTCCCGGGCTCCGCATGCAAACTATTCGTAACAGAGCGCTGCGCTGGCGTCTTCCCGGCCCTTCGTCCCGGGAATCTGTAAATTCTGGAATGAGGGCGCTAATCCAACTCGTTTTCTTCTGCCTTTTTCCAGCATTGTTTGAGGGCGAGGTGGGCCCTGCGCCTGCAGACAGATTCCCCAAAGTTGGCCATATCACCCATGGGGGGACTCAGGCATGCTAATGTCAAGATTTTTGTCATTGTCACAGAAATTTAGTGCTCCGAAGATGGGGTCGACTGCTCTTTACTATGCTAATCCTGGCCGAAAATTTATGGGTGACTGAAATGAAAACATCAAATAAGCTCCTGTAGTCACGGGTTTACATCAAGCAAACATTTTTCAATGAGCTTTTTGATGAAAGAGCACCTCAGTCCTGGTGCATGTCTCTTGACCAAGCCCCTCGGGCAGACTTTTTAAGATAATAAAATTTTAAGGGAAGGTTTCATTGAATATCAAATGTTGCCCTAAAGTGAGGAATTGCATAATAGTAAATAAATTTATAACCACGAAACATTCACATGATTTGATTATAAAAGAAATTCTGATACCTTTCGATTGTCTTCCTGTAACATTTGAAGACTTAATATGCAAATGGTCTTCACAATCACATTTTCGGAAATAACTCGTAATCTTCAAAGTTCATTCTCATATCAATATTAGACTTACTCCTTAACTGATCATAAAAACTTATAGGAAGTTCTCATACCACAGCATAAGTGAAAGAAAAAATTCGAAAATAAATTCTATATTTCTAATTTCTATGTATAATTTTCTTTTTGTATAAGTCAAAATTATAAAATTTGTACAGGACAAACTTAATTTTTTTTCTGTAAATAAAATGTAATGAATAATTATAAAATAGTACAGTGTCGAAAGGTGTATTGTGTTCAACTAATACATATATACGAAATATGGATTCATAGACAATTTATTGCCTTCCAGGTTATTTTAAATATCCTTTGGAAAGGACGTTTAAATATTAGCTTAAGGCGGTAATGATAAAATTGTTATATTCTACTTCACCATTGCACTGAGTGAAAAGTTTTAAATGTTCTTAGTTGTTTCTATGGCAACTAAATTTTTGCTTATACGATTACATCAAAGCATGAATATCCATAATATCATATTTTTCTATATTTTAGATTCAAAGTTATTTGTAAGAAAAGAAACCATTTCATTCCGCTCCATATTTTCCTCCCGATATAGATTCAAGTTTGTGATTGGTACGATATTTTTCCAATTTTCTTGAGACATGTAGGAGTACATCGATTGAAGTCTTAGATTTGTTGGGTTAACAATACGTACTCGGGAGCTATTTTTAAAGTAAAGAAAATTTCGTCATTGTACTTTTTATTGTTGAGGAATAATTTTTATATTTATAGAAAGCAAAACCGTTTTCCAGGTAGAAATGGTTTACTATTATTTGATGTTGGTTATGTCCAAAAAACGCGGGCTGTGATACTTCTGAAACGAAACACATTTTAATATAGTATATAAAGAGTTGAGTCGCAATTGCAGAACTGTTTACGACAGTCTTTGGAAACCCAGCGAAATACTCTAACTCTGTGAATTGAGCTCAATGTGGTAGCAGAGTTCATTTGAAAGGATGAAATGGAAACTAAAAATATTTCACTTCCATTTATGCTAGTTATAAAACATTAGAAAGTTTTTAAAACATAGTTTCAGGGAAGTCGAGTCTGTAGGAAAACTTTACTCATCGCAACTTTTTCCCCTTTTAAGTCATCAAAGAAGTTTTTATAAATGGAAACCGAAAAGTTTTGAGATTGCTGAAATGAAATAGCCAAAATTAAATAATCTCAGAATCCAAATTTATTTGTTTCTGTTGCGAATGTGTTTATGCAGCATTTATTATAAACTAAAATATAAAGTTAATTTTACGTGGAATAGGTATATAGTTTTTTTTTTTTGAAAGGTTCTGTTATAGCCAAAATTAATTAACCTCAGAACCCAAATTTATTTGTTTCTGTTGCGAATGTGTTTATGCAGTATTTAATATAAATTAAAATAAAAGAGTTAATTTTTACTTGGTATAGACAGGTATCTACATAAATTGTTTACTTTTTGAAGATTCTGTTCAGAATCCATTGAAGTTTAATTTTAGTGACTGACATCTTTTATTATCCCTGCCCAATCAAATTCTAATTAACAATATTCACCAACTGTGTGGAACAAGTTTTTGCAGTTTTTGCAGTAAGCACAGCATTTTCACGCATATCACGGCAGAGATGAGAAAACTTTAAATTTATGTGCCACAAGTCAATTAATATTCACAGCGGCGATGGCCTTAAAACGAAAACGACTTGCAGTACACGTGTACGATAAGAAGGCGACTCCACCCAGCAGTCTCTTGTTTGCGCCGGGCTTCAAGATTTATGGAACAAGTTGGACCATTTCTTTTCGCAGTTTTTCTTCCCCGTGCATTTTGCTTGCTGCCTCCGACTTAAATTAGAACTTAAGAAAATAAAATATTCCTGGGTATAGGAGCAACTCATGCCATTTGTCACACCAGAACGCCATGGACCCCACATGACCCTCAAAGTCCCTTTTGGATGAATCTTATCAAGCCGTGAAATTTGCAGCTATTAAACTGCGCCCAATAAATTTCGAATCGATCGCGTGCCCCACGCTAATTTGAATCTAGTTCGTCCTACTCGTGGTTCGTTTTGATTCTCTTATGCTTTTGATTTATGGCTGACTTCATTGTTTCGCATTTGCCTTTTGTTAACTCTTTTAACTTGATTTATGATTGCTGGCGCATTAGCGGACGCGAAAACTAACATGATACTAACCTTTGGATGCAACGGACATTTGCTGGAAAAATCATTTTACATATTGTTCAAAATTTGGTATCTGCAAAGAAGTGAATGAATAGATATGCACATAAAATTATGCAAGCTAACTAGAATTTATATACGTAGACATAAATCATCAGTTGAACATAATTTAATATCGAATATTGTTGCCTTATATAAAACAAACTACAGCAGCAGACAATTTCCCAGCCAACCCCAAATAAGCACGAACAATCTGCAGTTTGTGTATAGTTGCAGTACTTTGGCCAAAATTGGGAACCATCTGGACTTCTCACGACTACTTTAATCATATTTAATCAACCTCAACAATCGGACCATAAAATAAAAACTCTGCTCCAGTACTTGTCGGACCCTCGCTAAAAGGGTTCAATAACCTTTCATGTTTTTGTACTTTTGCAATCTTTTATTTAATCTATTTTTGGATTGCTTCCCGGTAAATCCGACTTGCCATTCACTTTACGTAAGCTGAAATATATACCGAAATTTTGTTATGTTTTCCTTTTTCAAGTTCAATTTAAGAATAGCAGTGAAATTAATGTTTGCGGACGATTTTAACCGGTCATTCCGTTTCATACTTTTTAAATCACCATCTGCATTGAGGAGTATTCATTTTTCATGTTCAATCCGTTTTAAATCTCGGAATTCTATAGATAATATCTATGTATAGTATATATTATATTATATTATATATACACAGGTATTTTATATTCCACCTGCAGAAACTTACGAATTTTCGAATTTTATGCAGGTAATAAGCTTTTATTAGGTTTTTAGGATTTCTGATTTAGACTTTTGAATAAAGAGGAATTTATAAATTTATTATGCGTCTACAATATGATAGTACACATTAGTATAGGTGTTTATATCAATCATTTTCACGTTTGTTTTTCTAATTTAATCAAATGAAGTTAATTGAGAAAACCGGGAGTAGGTAAAAGCAAAAGTAAGGGTACTCTTTAAACGATCAGCGTTTTAATAGTTTTTGAATAAACACCTGAGCGTTCGTCCGGCGTTGGTCCTCCTCAATCAATGGAATTCCCGGTAATCTCTTGAATTTAAATTAAACTTCCGCTGGCAAAATGCACCGGGAGAGGCCTCGCTTGTGTATTCTATTTTCCCGAAACTAGCTCTGCAGCAGACAGACAGACAGACTATCCATTGAACCGAGATCATCAAAGAAGACCATTTAAACCACACAAGACCGCAGCCCCGGGCGCCTTCGGGATCACCTATCGGCCGAGATGCAGGGCCTTTTCTCGTCATATTTGCCTCAGAACAGAATCGAAGCACTCCGGGCGAACTAATTAGAAAAGATGCACTGGCAGCAGTCTTTCATTAATTACTGGTTTAATCAGAACCAAATGGCTGCATCCCGACGGGTGGACCCTGTGGGTCCGAGTGCAGTCCTGGACTGCTCCCGAGAAGTTTTCAAGAGAGGTCTCCAGCCAATTTCCGCAATTACGGCGTACAAACAAATGCGCCCACAGCAATTTATGACTTTTTCCGCTTTTTGTTTTCCTCCAGGGGTGCAACTTTTGAAAAGTCCAACAGGGGCTATGTATTTTGGGAGCGCTGCGCTGGTGCTTTCGCGGTGTGGTTTTCCCGGACGCTCCGCTGAATGGGGCCCCAATCGCCATAGGCGCCCGGATCCCAATCTGAGCTCTTCTGCATGTTTTCGGCATATTCATGGGCCGTGGAAAAATGCGACTATCAATTGTTGTGGCTATCGCCGAATCTGAAAAGCGTCCAGAAGGATGGGTATTTTTGGATCCTATACACGCCGCAGCGTCGACGCTTTTATTTTCGCATTCTGGACGGGCCAAAACAAATAAAATTAATGGGGAAACATTGTCGAGTTGTCAGCCATTCGCCCGCGCTCGTTCAAAAAGAAATTTTAATGTTCCTCGAAAGGTCGGGCGAGGAAATTTATCCTCCAGATGAATGATTCAAAGATAATTGTGGTATTTTTTACTTTGACGGGAATTGTTTCAAACATCACGATAGGATATCAGAAGATGCGATTCTTCAATTTTTCTTTAAAGAGTAATATTTTCAGAAAAATAAATGACGAATATATATAATTATAAGCAAGGTTTAAGTGATTTATTAATAGTACTTCGAAACTATAGAAATGTTCTATACAAAAAGAAAAAAAGTTTCATCCTATTTGGTGCACTCTCCATTTAAGATACCACAATAATCGCAAATCTCCTCTTTCTTCGCTTTGGAAAATAAACCTGTAGCTCTTCTTTTTCACTTTGAACAGATATTTTATTTCCTTCTGGAAATATGATAATTTCCACCTGGTTCAAACAATTCATCTTCCAGCACGAGAAATCCTGAATCTGAAGTATCATCGCAATTTTCTCTTTTATTCAAATTCCCGAGGGAATTGTGCCCAGAAAACCTCACTACAGTTCGGAGTGGCCTTTTACAACTCCCCAAAAAAAGTAGTTCTTTTTAATTTGATTTCGAGCGAAACGAAAGCACAAAAATACCTGAAAATGGAAGTTCATCCAACCAAGCGAATAGACTTTTATAGATCCATCGATGGAACTCGATTACGGCGGCTAATTGAAGTCGACTGGGGAGCGCCCGAATCGATACAATTATAAATCTGCATGAGGACCAGAGGGGATAAATCAGCGCTTCTGCAGCACGTATCCAGAAGAATAGGTGGCCGTTCGGGAAGGAAGGGGATTCCCCGATTCAGCAGAAGTCATCAAATCGAATTTGGCCAGCAACTGCTGGCTTGGAACTTTTGCGGACCTTCGGCTTCATCGTTTGGTCCCCGGTGGGCCGTGGTAATGTGGCGACTATTTCCGTTTATTAGACAAGGATGTCCTCGGGGGTGGAGCAGGTGCCGATCCTCATCCGTCGCACCTGCGGCGTGTCCTAGTCCCGGGACGCTCAGCAAGTAGTCAAAACGATGCTAATGGCATCAGTGACGGGGGGGACTTTGGGACCCCTTCCGGGAGACGGGTGCTCCCGAACATGCATGCGAGTAAGTCATTAGCTCAGCGAAAGTTGGCAACGTCTTTAAGAAGTTATTTATAGGGGTGGGTTCAGAACCACGCGATTCGCCATGACTCACCTGTGGCGCACGGCCTGTGCTGGCTCCTGTTCAGCAACCCGCTAAACTTACGTCACGTCGGGGCCCGATCGAACATTAATTTGGGGCACGCAAGCTGTTTAGCGCGAACTCACCACTTTGTTTCGCCTAATTGAACCACTTTATAACCATTTCCGGCGGGCTTATGACGAGCGCTAATGGATTACAGTCGAGGGGCCGCCCCGCCGGAAATAGTCCCGCTTTCACCGAAACCGCGTTGCGCCCCCAAAATGGCGTGCTTGCGGGCAATGAAGCCCTGTCCCAACTGTTCGAATTGACACCTGTCCTGTCGGGATTTTCAGGGGGTGTGCGCTGCCCGGCCAGAGCCCCACGTTGTGCATTCGCACGTGGCGTGATTTGCGGTTATTCGACGCCTGTTTGGCCCCGAAAAGCTATCAACCCTTGTTCGACTATCTTCCGGGCCAGACCTCCCGATAAGGCTCAATAAAGGAACCCTCCCAATAAAAAAGAATTGTGGCCTCGTTTCATGGGCCACAGCCACGGATTAGACGTAAATTGTCATCTTTTCCGGTCAAACTGGTTCTCAGTGTCCTCCTTAAGCAGTGCGGAGCCCCGGCCCCAAGCGGGGGACTCTGTTGAATGCGGCCCCTCTTGCGCTCCCGGGGCCGGGTGTATCACCCTCGGAGACCGACCAGCAATTCAGAGCGATCAAGTGTAATTTAATTTATCGTTAACGAATTTTCCTTTCTTGGATGTGAATGACTTCGGCGTGCCTGCGCCCGTGATACCGCACAATGGCTGCTCGTTATCATTTTTCATTGAAATAAAATTTTTTTCGATGGTCCTGACCCTCCGCCCGGCAATGGGCGTTTCTCTCGATTTTTCCAAAGGGACGCAGTATTTAAGGTGCCCCAATTATTCCGCCAGAGCGGAGTCACCTCCGGGAGGCATCCCGCCGTCCCACGCGACGAGTTCTACACGCCGGAGAAGTAATAAAAACATTTTATAGAATTCGCTTGTTTCCTAATAGATTATGGCACTCAGCCGCCCACGATAATGCCGATGACGCAAATTGGAATCATGAAGCATTTTTTATCGCGCCCGCTTTTATAGCTGGCCCCGCGACAAAGAGCAGCCCTAGAAGAAAACGACACCCCCATTTTTCACCTTTAGAACTTTTCGATTGTGTCCGAGGCGACTGTTTGGGAAATATTATTACTTTGTTTTCTTCCGGGGGAAATTTATTTGATACCCAATTTCAGGTGTGCTTAACGTTTGAACCTGAATAGGGAAGAAGTTTGAAACTTTGTGTTTTTGGGGTAACAAAGTCTGGGGTGGTGATATAAATCGATTTTTAAAAAATGTTGCCCAATTAATTACAATTTTACTGAAATAATACATACACATTTTATCACCGTAGTCTGTTTTAAGGGATTTCTTTTAAATATTATACATTTCCTTGCAATTCAATTCAATTCAAAAATATTCTGTGCAGATTTCAAGTTATTCATGGTAGCTTGAAAACTCTTCAATAGTGAGCTCAGAACTTTCTTACTATTGAAAGCAGATAGTAAAACTTTAGCTGCGTTTTTCTCCAAATTAACATTTTTAAATACGGTAATGGACTTATATAAATGAAGTTCATACAGCAGAATACTCAATTTGCAGAAAACATAGAAAGCTTTGTTTAACAATCTAGCAGGTAATTCTTTTAATAAAAATTATAAGCCATTTTAGAGTGTACTTAAAAAACTGGGGTATTTCAATACAAAAATTGTTGCAATTAATATGAATTTTAAGCTAATTTGAACCGCACACTTGGGGCTAATGCAAAATAAGGACGTAACTATCAAGCTTAGAAATATTTTATTTAATTTCTTCAACATTTCGATTCATCCAAAAGCATTTACTAATTGTAGTAAAAATTCTTTGAGTATAACTTTTCAAAGGAAATAAATAAAATTGTGATACAAAAATAATTTTATTTGGAAATAATTAGAAAGCTTAATTTCGTTGCACCGAAGAAAATATTTATTTGTGTTTTGACTTCCATTAACTTCCCAGCATAAAAATATCACGTTTTGTGGATTGAAGGTTTTAAAAAACCAAAAAATTACGAAAACTACTGATTACACTAAAATCAAAATTTCCTAGATTGCAGCACAACAATTTATCAAACTGCGGCAACTCGTTGACCGCCAACAAAGTCAACAAATTAACGATAAATAAAATGATTTTTCCTGTGCTCAGAATAAAAGATTTATGTTTTAAGCGTTAAATTCAACACGAACGGAAAAGTTGAAAAGAAGACGGTAAAAACAATAAAAAGATAATCCCGCTGCAGATGCAGTAAAAATTCGACGATATCGAAGTGATCAATTACATTGCAAAGTGCGATAAATGAGCTCCGGAAAAGCTGGAAAAATCCCTAGATGAGGGAAAATTGGGAAGTCATGGAAATATTGCCATTGCCTGTGTAAATGCATCGATTAGTACAATTGCACCAAAGGGACAGGGGGCGGGGGAGGAAATTTCGCGAGCATTTTAATTTATTCTGGCTAGATGAAGCATATATTCCATTTGGCGAGGCGAGGAGGGAAAAGCGATGAATAATTTTCAAAAGACCCGTGGCCCATTTTTCCTCAAGAAATTCTGAATCGCTGCGATGATATCGATTTGTGGGAAATGTCGTTTTGCAGCGATTCAACCGTAAATTTTGCGGGTTGCGCGGGTGTACCGTAAATATTTCGTGCCCCGTAGTACTGCAGGAAAAGCAGTTATTCAAGAAATTTCTTTCGATGCTCCTACATTCCAAAATTTGCAAATTTCACAGAAAATTAAGGTTTGAAAAGATTGAACTTTTATTAAGTTTTAAACAGATTTTAAACTTTAAAGGAGTGGACCAATTGATATAGAATTTAGACAAAAATTATTGTTTTGTGTATTCTATTTAAATAAGATTTCAGATATATATTAAGATTTAAATGATGACCATGCGTTTATAGCCACATTTTAAAGAAATCTTTTATAATCAGATTAAATAAAATTGCGTCGTTTTGTTTTGACTTCATAAAATGTAAAATTGAACCTACATTTTAATAATACCTTGACTAGTCGTGTTCAATTTAATACGGCTGTTAGAATAGAGCTCCAGAAAATTAAATCAATTTAAGTTCATCTCCCTCCAGGGGAACATTTTCCGAATTGAAAAGAAAATTCATCAATTTCTCCCAGGTAATCTGTCAATTACACTACACGACTTCTCGAATAGGCGACATCCCATTTTACCTTAGTATCGCAACAGCGGCAATCTGCCCCAGAAGATGCAAATCCTGGAGTCCTTTATAAAATTACGCAAACACATTTCTGACGCGGATAATACTGCCGATGAAGTTTTCAAAACTTCGAAAACGGGTCCCTCGTGAATGTATGTTCTGAAACTGATGAAACTGAGAAGTATTAGAAATTGAGCAATACGACTTGTTTTCTTCTAAAGATCTTAAACTTTCCAGTGCACTTGTTCAACAACTTTGACTGTAAGTAGGTCAGACTATTCTCATTATGATAAGTGCTTTGGGTGAATTGCTCCTCAGACGTGTTAAATTTTCTTGACTGCATCCTATTTTTAAATAGTTCGCTTCAGGTTAACCTTTTGCCGTGAATAAAATCAATAAACATAAATCATATTTTTTATATACGTATATAGAATGAATTTCTTGAATTAATTATAGAACAATTTCGGATATGATTGTGTTTCCATTCTAAGGAGAATATTTATTTATTTTTATAAACGAAACCGTCCATGTCATTCTTCTGCTAATAACAATAATAGGTGTTACAGTTTCTAGCGGCCGAAAATTAACACAAGAAAATTGAAAGTGTTAGATAAGCATTTCCAGGAAGGAGATTATATTCCGTGGTAAACTAATTCACACCAATTTGCTTTCCAGTAGAAAAGTCTCAATTAGTAAAGTGAACATTTATATTTTGAAGATGCATTTCGAAGATAGTGAATTGGAAGACAAATCAATCATTTACCTAATCTAAATAATCCTAAATAGTTTTGCTTGTTCATTATCATTCGTCAAGGGAATAAGAAACTTTTAGTCAGAAAAACGATTTGCATCGAATTCCATATGTTATCTTCTATTTTTGAACGAAAGGTGCGGATGTTCGATAAAGTACGTACTTCTAATATCAGAGCATATCAGACACTATCGATTTTCAAGACAAGAAATTGTCCTACGAGTATTTTATTATTATACCAGCAAGAACAAACAGATTTCATTCTATAGCAGAGATCAAAGGCGGACAGGAACAAAAAATAAGAATGTCGACAGCAGAAAGAACAGCCCTTTTGCCCTTTTGCAATTTCTTTGAATTGTTGTCCTTGGATATTGATGGAAGACTTAACTCGTTCTGTTCAGTTCCGTTGTCTTCAATCCATGACAGGGAAATTATACAAAAGAAAATCATCTTAAATAAGGCGGTGGATTTAACGTTTTTAAAATTCCACTCCAAGCAAAATTTGTAAATTTTACTTCTTGGATAAAATTATCCACTTAGGTTCCTTTCAAGGAACTGAAATAAGATAGATTGTAGAAGGGTGGGATTATAAGAATGAAGAGTAATAAACTGCAGTTTTATGGTCTTTTGTTTGTGTCCATTTATTTTAATTGAGTGAGCAAAAGAAATGGAACTCATTCTGATAGCGTAATCGCGTCACTGTTCATTTTTCTACCTGGAGAAAAAGTGAAACGCAATTTAAACAATGAATGAATGCAGCGCTTTACGAACAATGGATTATGTTAATCCGAACTCGGAACGAGGCACGGCGGAATCTTTTCCAAGCTCAGAACGGGTAGGTAATTTAATTAAATTTTTGAAATTGAAAAAATGGTGGCGAGAATAATTCAGATTTATAATTATTTATAAAAGATGGGGTTGGACCATAATTTTAAGTTTGCTTAGATAAGAATAATTTTGATATGCCTTCAATAAACCTTGCAGGGTTAAAATTAAAAGGCCGAGGGGTTGAAATAATCGAATATTAAAATTGGTAATAAAAGATTGAATTTTTAAATTATGAAGTTTCGTTTTTTTAACTTTTATTTAACTTTTGTTGATGTTGCTGGAAATTTTTAAAACAAAGATATACAGACTTTAGAAAAATTTGCATTTCTGGGGCATTTGGACACAAAAATATTTGTTTCGCAATTTAAATATTAAATATATTATTAAAGTGCACAATTCTGGCTTTGTCCACATAACTACATATTAAAATATCAAAGATAGGTAATGAATATGTAATTTGAGCAAATAACATTTCTAAAATCTAAAATCGCATATCGTGAATTCCAAATAAAAATTAATTAAAAAGATATTTCACAAGAAGTGAAAGGAAAAATTAATATTACTCAATATGATTTTATCAGTTTTGGATGGTAAAGCGAGGCAACAATTTTTTCAACAATTTATTTGTAAGAGGTAAGAAGAACCAATGGTGATAAAATAACCATAGCGGCTTTTTAATTCGAAAAAGTGCGTACCAGAGGGCTTATTTGTTTTCTTTACTTTTGTAAGCCGTAGTACCAATTGAATAAAGGGGATTCAACTAATATGTGCTACTTCCTTTGATGAAGGGTTTCCCTCAAAACATATAAATATGAGTATCTCTATATACCCCTTCTAAATAGCAATACCAAAAAATCCCTTTTCTTTTCATAAAATGTTCAACAATTCCCTGGACTCTAGAGTGTTTCTTAACAAATTTATATAAACTTTTCACGGTTTCTGACACCAACTTAACTTGTAATTCAAAAGAGGCCTTATTTAGCTAGAAGCGAAAAGGTTTATACCCGAAATCGATCCGAGTGGAGTCCCTCTCGGATTCCCCTAAACCGGCAAGTGAAGTTTTCATCTAACATAAAAGGAAATGATGGAAAAAAAATTAAATTTGCTTAAATTTCAAAAGGAAAAGGATCTGGACGATGCCTCTGTTTTAAAAGGCTTACTTTTACGAGAATATAACCTGAACTAATCCGACCTTTTGAATAATTTAATGATGTTTTTGTAATACGAACGAGTTCTGTTGCAGAAACATATTACTATGAATTGCCACTCTTTTTAACTAGCAACGTATTAGTACGCTAAGTGGCAGATTCATCCCTTAGAACAAGTTCTTTAGTCTGTCTGCGGAATTCGCCTAGCGTAGGAATAAGATGCGGCTCAAAAACTCTTACATTTAGTGGAAGAACTCTGACAGTCGACTTAGAGGCACTCTAGAAATTACCACTTATTAGATAAGACTATTTTCTTTAGTCAAGAGTATGTAAAAAGCACTCGAGCACGAGCCAGTCTCGTTCAGTATGAATGTGAAAGTCTCGTTGCGTCTATTCTTTCGCAGGAGAGAGCGATGGTGTCGAATTAACTTGTTCATTTTCGGTAATTAACTTCCTCCATACTCTCGTAGTTTTAGCTCTATTTCGCAGAAACCCCCGTCTGTAGAGGTGGTAATGAATTTAATTAGAGGAAGTAGTTCGAAGTGGTTTTTAAGAATCACTCAGAATGTAGATTCCCTGCAGAATGAAATCTGCGGTAAAGTGGATTTTCTTGATGTATGCGTTTCCAAGGTTTCATTGCAGGAATTCCTTCGGTGCATATCCCTACAAGGATAATTAAATATTTATTTTGATACCGGGACGCGAATGTGTTTGGAAATTCTATATCTTCATAAGTAATCATTTCGTTTCCATCTTACTTTGGAAAAGGATCAATTTTACACAACTTTATTCAACGTTAAAGAAGTACTTACACATAACAATTTACATTTAATTAATACCTAACTTCTGTGAACAATTACAGGACCATGTCTTTTTAAAAAATAAATGGCATTATCCTTTTTATGGAGAGTCCGTGCATTTCGCAAAATATGAATGAAAAAATATAAATTCATTAAAATTAAAAGTTTTTGTTTTCGAAACACGTATATAAATTTCTTCGAAAAGTACCCGTCATTTTCCTAGCCTTGTGTTCGCATACAGTGGGTAAAAGATAAAGTTACAGGCCAGGTTCAAGAAATTAATGAACATCTACTAAATATTCGAATTTTGAAAATTTCGTAAGCTTTAACACATCTCAATTATTGATCGTATTGCTGCGAGGATTTGAGGTTTTTGAATTGTTTGCACCTTACATAGGGAAAGTTCTAGTTTGGCCCTAACTTTCCTTAAAATAATTAAATTTTCAAAGTTTGCTAGTAAAAGCCATTGATTACAAATTCATTTTAGTTGAAGGTATAAAATTACGAATATTTTGAACGTCTTATTTCTGTTGAAACATTTATTGAATATAAAAGATTGTTTTTGAGTTTTGTGAGAAGTTAAGGGAAGTGATGATAAAATTCTGTCATATTCAAAACATTTAGGATTTTCGTGTAATGGAATTTCATATCGTAAAGAATAATAAGTAATAAATCTTCAGTAATTCTTACACAGACAAAGTGCACTTTAGTACTTTTAGGTAAGCCCTTTCCGAGCTGGGATAGATTGAAATGAATCGAAAAATTCCGTAGGTGCGTTAATCAAGTATGCTTCACTCCAAGCTTTAATCCGATTTTTATTCAAAAACGCCACTTAATTTATCTTCGTGTAAAAGCTGTTTGTTCCAATTCACGTTGGCTCAAAAAAGGTGCTTGTCGTCTATCAAACATTGTAACACATCCGGCGATTGTACCTTTCGTTCATTTCAAAGAAGAGCAAGGCAGCAGTGATGGGTCTATAAAACGAATCCAAAGTGTCTTCCGCGGCTGCACCTTTCGTCACTAATTCGCGCGTTTGGAGCCGATTATGAGGTAATAAAATATTTACGTTCGAGGCTTGGGCGGCGGCTGCTGCCGTTGCTCGAAACGAGATGAAAGCAGCAAAAAGCGGTTGCCACATCAAATCAGCACTTCCTAGGCAGCTATAAAGGTACGAATAAAAACGGTGCTGCCCTGCACCCATCTGGGCACCCACAGCACGTAAAAATGCACTTAAGCGACCGCTGAGGCCGCTCGGGGGCTTAAGCCGCCGCCCATTGAAAACGCAGTCCCTTCCAGGGCTAGGCAACACCTTTCAGTCGTTTGAACGCATTTCGAGCAGGAGATAGTCTGGATCTAGCCTCTGCCAGCGGTTTGATACTCCGGTTGGCGCCTCGGAAATTCCGTGAGACCGCGGGGTGATCTTTATCGCGGGATTCCAGAGGGAAAGGCTGGTGCTGTCTGGAAGGCGTAGTGAATGCACGTGAACGCAACTCGGGCTCGCAGTCGACTTAAATCAAATCGAATTGAGACATTACCTCGACACAAAGGAATTACCAGAAATATCTGATCGTGACGCCGCCGAGGATCGTGCTGCGGCTGCCAATTGAGCCCCGGGTCAGTGCAGCGTGAGTGCCGCGCACGAGGGGCTTCGGGAGGTGCTCCGGTGAGTCGGGACCCGAATTGGTCACCTGGAAAGTCAAGGAGCATTTGTTTCAAAGCAACCCGAGAGGTGACTAAAGAAAAGCCAGTTAAGCTACTGCGCATAAGTCAAAAGAGTTACTCGTACTTTGTGATGCAATACAAACTACTTATATTTCAAATCTTTAATCCAAATAAGAAGTTTCTACTTCCATAAATCTGGGTAATATTTAATGTAATTAGAATTTTCTGAAATATTTTCAATTTGATCAAAAGTTCCTATAAAACATTCTTAAAATATTATATATTAAGAACGAATTTTCAGACATTTTTAATGGTACCTATTAATATAAAGTAGGCGGGTACACACAACCCAATTTACCAATTTGTGTTGGGTGTTAGAGTGGAGAGAAATTGACTGGACTCTCCAGACGACATATAATAATTTAGCAGAATCTATCGTGGTGCTTAGGAGTGAAAAATGGTTCTATCAAAGTGCCAAAAATTTGGTTTAGCATTAAGTTCAACATTTTGTTATATTTACTTGGCTTATATTTATATTTTAAGCTAAACTGACCGGAAGTTACGCAACAAGCTACACTCGACCTAATTTCTCGGGAATTAGAGAAATGGAGTCGCGCGGTTGGATAGTGTCATAATTTTAAAATTAGCTGAAGAATATAATACAAGATTTCATTTTCTTTCTGCAAATACTGGCATAACAAAATCATAATCTGAATACCCTGTAACTATAGACTTTCTAAATTTCTATTATTATAGTTATATATGTATTTATGTATGTGTGAAACTTTAAATCTGTAGATCTCTTACATCCCCTTTGGATTTGAACAGAATATAAATAGCGAAATTAAAACTTTCAGTTTTATCAGCTTTAGTCACAAAATAAAAATGCCACAATATTGAAGATTTTGCTTAAATAAGAAGACAGATTCACTTTAGGATTAAAAAAGTATATTATTATAATAAAGATGAGCTTTATAAAATTGTTATAAGCAAATCAACTAATGTTTAAACAAACATATTGTAAACAAAATAATTTAATATAAATTTAATAAATTTCACGTATTTTTAAGTACACCAAAGTTAAAAAAACTCATTATTTTCTTGTTTTTTATTGATTACCATATAAGTATCGTGTTTTTAAATCTGCAGGAATTTGAGATTGCAGGAAAAATCACACTTCAAAGCACAGAATGCTGCTCACGATATACTTAACAAAAGGTGAAAATTCAATTCACGACGAATATTGAGCTTCATTTATAAAGATTTCGTGGGTGTGGTTGATTCAGTCGAAAACCTTGAAAAGGATCAGTAAACATCAATCGATTTGATAGCCACCCTACATACGTTAGAAGTAAGTACTTAGTATGCGAAGGTGCACAATTTCAGTAAGTCGGCTAGCTGCGGGTTTTATAGTTAATGAGATCATACTGAAGGACCCGTTTTACAAGGAAAGGATGAATTATTGCACAAACAATTCTTTATAATCGCCTTTTTCTGGAAATCCTAGGCAGTGTTTGTAACAACGATTTACAGTAGTTAGCTATTTCGTTTTTATAAGTGGGACAGGCAGGGAGCTTCGGAGTTGAAGAGTGAAAATGAAAAAAAGGTGAGCGAAACGCACCTGGAGGGCAGACACATTCCTGGGATGACTGGACCGAGGCCTGTCGCTGGCGGCGAGTCATCTGCAAGTGGGAGACGTCCCTCCGCAGCCGCCGGATGCCGTCCACCTGTAGGGAGATCTTCCTCATGAAACTGGCCAACTGCTCGTAGTCCACCGGGGGCTTGCAGGGCTCTGCTTCCGGTTTCGAGAAGTCCTGGAGCTTCGCTTCCATCATCGCTATCCTGTCGTCAAGGTGCCGGAGGTGTCTGAACCGCTCCTCGACGTGGGTCTGCCGAAAATTGGCGTAAAGGGAAAATCCCATGGAACTGATGCACATCACATAAAAGAACAGATTCAGAAAGGAGACGGGACTGCCACCCTCGAGGTGGCCCTGGCCCTTCTCGTTTTTGCTCGGCTCTGCCTGAATCTCCATTCTGCCGCGCTTCGTCTACTTAATTAAACTTATTTACGCGATTCTCCTCCCAAGGACTCTGGGACACTTTGGCTTAATTCACACATCGCACCGCGAACACGAGTCAAACACCCGCCCGACATCATCCAATCCAGAGATCGGGCCTGGCGCTCCGAGGGCGGCACATTCCGGTGCCTAAGGGCCGATGCGACTCCACTCGAGGTGCTCGGCGGATTCCCGCAATTCGGACGTAAAATTAATAAAAAAAATAAGAGAAATCACTTTAATCCTGGTTTCCTCCTCCGCACCGGATGAGCTCGGTCGGGAGCACTGCGGCACACGCCGGTCTTACGCACAGCGGAGCACGGCAATTCACCGGGAGTTGGGTTGGGGTCGCAGAGCACCAGGGACTCTGGGTCCAGTACTGGGATTTATCCAGGAAGACTGCAGCCGCATCAGCACTAGGAACGTCGCGGAATTAGCGGACAAGCCACCGTTCGACCAGGGATCAAGTCGCGGAGCAACTGAGAACGCCGTCGCCGCGCCGAGCCAAAAGACTCCCAAGTCCCAGTGCCACCTCTGTACCCACGGGTGCTTGCGTTGCGGTGCGTGAGATGTGGATCTCGTTCTCGACCCCGGTTCATTCCCGACTCCACTCCACGCGACTGATTCATGAGTTCATCCTCGCAGGAGTGCGTGAGAGTCGCGGTTTTGGTTCATTTTGAAAATTGTTGATTAAGGGGGCATTTTGAAGGGCCCAAACTTAGTCACCTAATTTTCTATTCTGTAACTTTCAAACAGCTCAATTTTATTAGATTACTATGTAGCAAGAAAACAAAAATGACAAGAGCGCCCAATTTATCAAAAGAATTTTTGATTTAAATGTATTGTTTCGGTTGTTTGAGAAAGTATTTCAAATTTTTTTAAAATTAATAGTAGGTACTAAGTTGTCCAACTTTACATTTTCAAACAATTTTGAACAAAGATTCCTACTTTGCGATGGAAAGAGTTTTCAGGTAAAGGGATTTTTTTTGATATTTTCATCAACCACAATTTTAAGCAACAATTCTTTAAAAGTTGTACACTTTTAGAGATAGATGTTTCAACTTTGTAGTTATGTATACATTTTTCGCAAAACCTGCAAATATTTTAGAGATTTACCTTACAGATGGAACGAAAATAACTTTTAGCGAAAAGCCTTAGAATGCATATAGAATTGAAAGCAATGAAAATTTAGCAACAAAAAAAACAAATAGTCTATTAGAGCTGAAGTAGAATGAAAGCGTAATATTAAAATTTTCTTCGAGATTTTAGTGTCGTACTGAATATGAAATATGTATATTGCTGTTGTTATGCATAAGTTATATGATAATACATATAAACAAAATATTAAAGCTATAAAGTAATATTAATCAAAATTTTGAAATTTAAAGTGTAAACCGACATTAGAACTGATTTGTTAACTTAGGAAATAATCGAGTTAAGTACTTTCGATAATTCTGATTAAATATGTTTTAAAATTCAAAGTATGTATTCCTTAAAAGTTGTTGGTATAAGTTTGAATGATTTGTATTGTCTATAAATGTTGGGGTTCTAGTTTTTAAAAAAGATTCTGCGATTTCCAAATTTGTTTTTGAACAAGTGTAGAATTTTGTCTACGAGTCGTTAAATCGCTTCGAATTTCATGAAATTTCCTCTCTTTTGTAAAACAACCCACAACTCTAGAGGTGCCGAAGCTGTGCACATTTTGCGAAACCAGGAAGAGCGCCGAAGCGGTGAACGGATGAATTATCCAATTCATCTGCCCACAATTCATTGACTAGTTATGTAAATATCCGAAGGAATGGTTGGTGCAGTCGACGCTGTTCCCGGGAAATTCTGAGGGGAACCAGAAATCCCAAAATAAAACGACTCGGCTCGAGAGCGACGCGACGGCCACCGTCGTCGGGCCTGAGGCGAAGCGACCAGATCCAGAATCCAGAGCCGCTCCGTGGAAATTCGCCAGTTGCTGCCAGTGACTTGTTGCTGGTGCCTGCCTCTCCCGGCTGCGCTGGGGCCCCGCTCGGGCAGCGGAGGCTCTGGACTCCCGGCCCTCGCCCGTCGGAGCCCCCGCCGAAAGGGAAATGCTTCTTTGCTGCTTCTGTTGCTGCTCTGTTTCTGTTCGACTATTGTCTGCGGTTTCCGGATCAAATTTATTGCCGGGGAGGGAGCGCTTTATTGAGTTTGTGCGGCCAACAATGGACGTGGGTGCTGTAAAACCCTGCCGCTGGAACTGGGTCTGCTGGGGGGTCCCAACTTTTCCCACTCGCCCGGCCGGGTGCAGCGACGACTTCTTTTGCACTCGCAAACCGCGGCCACGCTCCTCGCGGGGCTTTCGGCGGATTTTTACCCTGCGATTGAAACCAGCTCGGTGATCCCGACAAAGCCTGGAGCCTAGTTGCTGAAGTTGACGAAACTGCGAAAATTATCCCAGCCAGGCAGATCCCTGTTCCACGTGATATTCATGTTTAAATAAGCTCCAAAGTGGTTTCTGCGATGGTAAGGCAACCCATCCTAAAAACCCTTCAATAGCATTAATTCACATATTTACTTATTCACAACATTTTAACCTTAATGCGGTTGGAAAAAATATGGGTCTTATGCTTTTCAGATGATTTGAAAATTACACGAATCAACATTTCTTACATTCGTTTATATCACAGAACAATTAATAGATAACTTCAATAGAATTTTCTCTGCAGATTACGAATCGGAAAACTAAAATTGTTCATCACGCATCATTTTTGGGAAAAATAGGTGAAAAACTAAACACAATTCGTATTTTGCGAATATTTCAAACGTAACACAATAATAATGGAATGTGATAAGAGCTCTTAACGTAGTTCAAATAAAATCCTAAATCCTCATCTCGATATATATAATACCTACCATTCGATAGTTCTTGTCAAGCATACATATTGGAAAATGTTTCTCTCGTGAACATGCACTAGTTGTGATTTTGAGAATTACCAGTTTTATGAAGTAATCGGTTAACAGAGAAAAATGAAATTCATAAAATATTCTAGGAAGTCTCAAAGAGTTTCATATTTTAAACTAATAGTGGAAGGTTGAAACTTTTATTTGACTTACATTTCAATCCATCCCATATAAAAATTCGTTATTTTGTAACGAGTTTTTAATAATGTCCGAAACCTGATATTTTATAATCTTCAAACCAATTTTTCTCGGAAACATAATGTGATGGAACATTTTCATTTCCGAATTCGTAATCAACGGATAAAGTTCTATGGAAATGATGCATCTTTTGTTCACCAATGTTATTAAAATAGGAATTTTCAAGATATATGTAGGTAAATATGAGGAAAATACAACAAAAACACTTATATATGTCAAATAATTGAAAACACTACGTATACATAAATTACCATATTGTCACTGCATTTTCAGATTGTCTCAAAAATACCTAAAAACACGTAAACAAAGACTGCGGAAAAATATTTCAATCAAAATTCTGAATACTATAATAAATTATCCAGTCTTCAGTTTATATTTTGTTTGTTTTAAAATTGAGTTTTCAAGAAACAATATAATTAATAATTTTCTGCAAAATATATAAAAGTGAATTTATAGGAATGAGGACATAAATTCTTATCAAACAGGAATATTTGGTATAGTGAAAGAATGTCTCCATATCCTAAAATTTTAGCAATTAATGAAATTTAGGTTAATTGCATTGGATATATGTTTCTAAGAAAATTTCGCTTTTTTGGGTTTAGATTTCCGATGGGTAGACCAAAAGATAAGTTCATATTCTCTACTTGGATGGAAATCAAATTCAATTGGATTGTTGGAGATTTATAAGCAAGCGAAACATATAAAAAGGGATTGATACAAAAATTCAAGAAATTAGGTTTTCATAATATTATTTAATTTTTATATTATTTAGAAAGTTCTAGTCAGTATTTTCATTTTAAAATCATAACATAATTGTAATGATGCTTACCGAAAATATTTATTTGGGATCATTGAAATCTATTCACTTAGCGGGAACACAATTAGCGAGCTTGTTCATATTCCCGCAATTGGAATTCATAATTGGATGACGACTCGATCCATCATTTAATCAAAAATAATTTAATCAACGAATCTTGGTTTTATCCTCCACCCTATTTGGTAAATGGATCAACCACCCATCGGAAGATGGGAGAAGGTGAGTCCAGTAAATCGACGGCAACCCACTTGATTATCCCCTGCATCCGCTATTATGTAATTTTTGAGGGACCCAGTGGTCCCAGGAGGCATGGAAATTTAAACCTCTCCGAGAAAACTTACGCTTAATAAAGTTTCTTTGCGATTCCCTATTGGACTTTTATCTGCCGAGACCATCCTGTTCCACAATTCTCAACGACAATCCTCGGGCATATCTGTGGCCATGATTTGTAGCCGGGCTCTTCCCTTGCGAGCCAAAAGGGAGGAAATGGGGAGCTCTTGGGCGAGATTTAATGGTTAGCTGATATCGATTTAATTTTACACAAGTTTTTTCATCCGTCCTTTTCATTCGCTTTGCATTGTCTTTTTGGGTTCCACTGGTTTCTTGCGCCCGTTTTGTAAGGGTAGAACTTATCGAAGTTTCCCAGTGTCCTCCCTCGCAAGTTTCAATGATATTTTTCTTTATCGGCGAAAAGGTATTTTCCTAATACTCTGAATTGCGCTGAAATCCAACCCCTGAAAGAAAATATTGCAGAGTAATTTGGGAATTCTTTAAGATCTCATCCATTTTAGTCCTGTCATCTGGCAGATTTATGTCCTGAAACCTTTACTGAAAAATTTGAGGGACTATGCCAGTGACTTTGGGTTTCAAAAGAAAAAATGTAAGTTTTCTCAATGGACCCAAAATTAAAACAATGCAAATAATCGAGGTAAATTTGAATAACTTGCGATGAAGCAGGTTGTCAGGCAGCCCAAAAATTAAATTATACACTTATTATTATTTTAATAAATGAACATTCTCGAAGTATATGTAGAATAATTGCATAGCCAAATTGTTTAAGGAAGGAATATGTGAATATTACATCTGTCGGTAGACAGATTCCACGAAATCTTTAATTCCATTCGTAATTATCAGATCTTCCAATTCCGAGAAGACCGCATAAATAAAACACGTAAATATTAATATCGGCTGGTGGTAGCCGGTGTTTTCGAAGTGTTTCACATATTCAGAAAGAACTGATTTTTATTTAATTGCCAGAATAGTGATTAATGAAAAATATCCCGAAATTCTTTACGTACCTAATCCTTCAAAATATAGCACCTGTTACAGAGATTACATTACGAGAAATTCAAAGCTCCTTTCATAAATGCCAAGTCAAGACTGTTTTTTGGAAGTACATATATCGAAATATAATACTTGCTAACGCAAACTGTTTCTTTTGCATGTTAATTTTATGAAATTGTATTTTCTTTGGGAATTCTTTCATAAAAGTAGCGAGAAGTATAGATATGGGAAACATCCTTACATATTGTTATACAATTATGCTGTATGCTTGAAAAATTTAAAATTCATCCGATAAAATAGGGTCCTTTCGGAATGTAAAGTCGCTGCAAATCGCATATCCAAATTCAGATCCTAAGACTTTTAATTTTTAAATATGAAATGTTTTGAGTAGTTTTAGTACGTAACCAACTGTATAGAACCAATATCCTAAATATGTTTTAATTCAAGCTCGTTAACAAGATATTAACACTAAACTTTGCACTAGTTGTTCATTTCGTTTTGTTCTAATTTCTAGAAAAATTGGAATTTCGAGTTATCTAGCTTCTGAAATACTTCTAGCAGAAACGGAAGCTCTATCTATACGAGTCTGCTAAAATCGTTTTTCAAAAAATAATACCTAGTTTCCCACTTCCGAGCAGAATAGCTTATTGTGTGAGCTGAACATATTTTGGTATAATTGGACATGTAGCACATTGTCTTTGCAAAATAAATGGTTTTTGTCGCCCAGTGAAGTGTTTCCTTAAAACTTTCGTCGGAGCATTGACAGTTTTTCGCTGAATTTCACTTCGAGAAGGCAGTTAATAAATTTTCAGTCGTTTCTTATGCTGCCAGTGAAACAATTTTGTCTTGTGTACTGGGACACCTTTTCCTGAAATACCGTCCAACCCATGCACATACTTGAGATAGTTTTCAGTAGGGAAGCATTCCATCTGGAAGACACCCCTCCTTCCGAAGGTGCACACGGTGCCGGGTACGGCCCATTAGGCACCTTCCACGGGGAGATCCATTTGCCCTCCCCTCCTGTACTGCAATTGAAAATGTAATTTGTCCTGCATTGTTGAACTGTTCTCATGTATCGCTAGCGAAACTGTTCAGATGCTGCACATAATTCAGGTGCAATTATTTTCACATCGCCAGCAACGAGCCCGGAGGAGCACCTTCTGAACTAAAGTTACTATGGCTTTTCAAATACCTCGAGCAGCCGGTGTCAATGTCACTGGAAACTCAGACAATGTTTGCTATTCTGCTCTGCCCTGCAATTAAAAAGCAGACAATTTATCCCAGCACAATTTTCGCGAAAAAATAACAATAACAACTCTTCCGCTGGAATGAGCAATAAAGCGACTATTCCCTTTTTCCGCATTCTTATACAAATTGAAATTCCTGTCGTTTGTGAAATTACTACGTTAAACGTTCTGTTACTGAATATTTAGCATATTCTGGCTATTTTATTTCTAGCTATAGACTTGCAGAAAATATACTAGATATTCAGAATTCCAGAGAATCTCATCAGTCCATTTAACCGACTTTTGAATTCAGAGATATTCACTTAATTACTTCAGCAGACATTCAGGTATTTATGAATTTTAGATTAAACCAACTATCTTGTCAATCTAGACTTAAGAGAAATTTTTGAAGGATTAAAATTTTCATTTAGTCTCAAAGGATCAGTGTTTTCTCAGTAAGCAAGAGTAAACTGAAATGTTAAACGAAGACAATAAAGTGAGGACTAGAGAATTAATAAACCCGGTAAAAATTCAAATATTCCTGTAAGAATCTCACCAATGTTCAGTCTAAGTGGGCTAAGTCTACGGACATGCACACACGCACGAAAGTTAAGTAATGTGGCGGAGTCATACAGACTGAGTTTGAGGTCTCTTTACGAATTTTGACAAAACTTTACAGGAATGTTCATTTAGAGTCAAAACTGACGAATAAAAAAAATTCTTCGTTTGATTCTGTCCCATTGATGGTATAATTATATATGTACATTTGTAAAATCATATATGTTTTTTATACATATAAAATAAGCAATATTAATTCATAGAAATTTATTGAGTATCATAAAATGCAAATATCTACGTAAAAAATAAGTATAAATTCGAATTTCGTATAAAACTAATTCTAGCGAAAAAAAATTCAGAATGGGTTTTGATCCACTTGTAAAATCCCACGGGATAAAATCATTCCAAGGGCTTCCCTTTCAGTTTACTAAATTGGTCGCTCTCAGGGAGTTCCTCAACATGAGATTTTCCGAAACGAATCCAATGACGATTGCCGCTCGAGAGTCCTTCATTCGAGCAGGGTGTGCCTTCGGCTTAAAACAAATGTTCCTTGAACATCCTTGAGGCCCTTCTACGTCGGGAGTCCTCCGGGTGGCCCTTTAGCCCGCTCGGATGATATACGTGGCAATGGGTACCTCCGGCGTCTCCTTAAGTGATCATAAATTTGAACACTGTCACTGGCTAGAAAGTCCTCAGTACAGGGGAAAACACCACAACAGTGTAATGCTCGAGCAGATACTCAAGTGGCGCTTCCCTGCGACGACCGACGCGGCCGGAAGAAAGGAGTGTAAAAGGGTTGTTCGCGATGGCATCGATGGCGTAGAGCGCAAGCAGTTGACATGTCAATGGACGGGAGGTTACTCAATCAAGTGATGTCGCGTCTTACGTAGCGACGGAAACGACTAAGTAATGTTCTGATCGAATTGTTATTTATTGCGGCGGTATTTGCACTCCTTCACAGGATATTGACGAAAACACTCGTCCTAGATTTTTGTTACATCCGGAACAAATTGGATTTTCTGTTCTATTTGGATTTACAAAACAGAAGTTCATTTGTTGTACCACTGTATCCAATAAATTTAGCTCTGAAGGACACAGATGCCACTACACTTGTCGATACTCCTCTGGAAAATAAAAATTTTCCTTGGATGGACTAAGAGTGAATCGATTCTTTATTCTATTGTACTACATATGTCGTTTTTATTACTAACAATTTTTTGTTTTAAGTCATAGATCGAATTCTGCTCTTTTATTCCAATGAAATCAAATAAGTAACTTATGACGAGACAGCCAATAGTTTAATGATTAAACATGAAAAATTTAATTGATGGAGTTAACTTAGGGTCTAAACTATGTTCAAATATTAGTTTGTGTTAAACAATTAAATTTAGCAATTTAATACGTCACTGAAAATTTAAAACTAGCATACGCGTATACTTGCTTTCATGTACACAATGTTGAAATGTCACAAAAAGGTTAATATTGCACAAAATACACAAAATAAATAATTTATGCAACTTAAAATAAGTATTGGAATATTGTCTTAAATCATTTAGGTACAAATAATAATGATTTTATTAATGACCAACGAAAACAAGAGTTTGAAAATGTTTGAAATATAATAAATAATACTTATAAGAATGGCATTACACAAAAATGGATACTAAAAAAAGAGGAGAAAAGCGTATTGGATGTGATCTTTTAAAAGGTAAATATATATTTCCGGGTAGCAAATTTTACATATTGACTATAATCTAAATATTAGGTCTAAAATTATTTAAGCTTTACGTTTAAGAGATTCAGAATTTTGTGATATACTCGAAAATTCGTTATCTATGGAAAATGCACTTCTTCAGTCTCGAGAGAAACAAAAAACTGCGTGAACAACTTACGATATTTTTTGGATATAAATATGTATATCATCTGTTACCCTTACATTTTGATTGTTCTGGGTTCTAGATTGAGGGTTTTGAAGATACAGATCTTTAAGGTGTAATTTTACAGAAAAGTTTGTTAAGCGACGGTTAGAACATAGACATATTATTTCTACATACTTAGGTAGGGTAGACGATATCCTGAACCAAACTATAGTTTTGTGTATGCTTGGATTTTAAGATTAACTTCCTAGATTGGAGGATCAACCATAAGAAGACTCCAAACTTCGAACCTTAGCATCTTCAACCTCCTGCATCATCTGTTGGTCGTAAAACTCCGGTCCATCGCTTGTGCAGCATCAGGCAGACATCTGCCCACGCGAAGAAAAGACGAGGGGGAATTTGTATCTTACTAATTACTTCACGTGAATCTTTCGCCATAACGTCGATCCCGTCGCCGCCGATTGGTCCATTTCGTCACTCTCCTGAGGGAAACTATTTCGGGAGCCGGTGAATGTCACGACGGATAACGTCTTAAGACGCACGGAATTCGCAGTGGCGCGCTTTGAGGGACGCGGTGATCCGGCAAAGTCAAATGCTCCCCTTTCATCTGGATGCGTGCCGCGGACCTCGCGGGCATATGTTAATTTATGTTTTTCACCTTTTTCGCCTCTGATGGGAACGAGACCGCGGAGCCTAAGGAGCGCGCTTATTTTAGTCCCAGATTCCAGATGATGGTTTCTCACGAGCGCGCGGATAGTGCGTTCTAGGAATGCAGGCCCTGTCACTCACCAGGTTGTTCAATTAGGACCAGGACTGCCAGACTGTCGGGAGTGGATAAATGCAACATTCTGGATGCGGGGCGAGGACAGCTTTATTTGTCTGCGTGGAGACCGGAGCAGTCATCGCGGGCAAATATAGCAACGTCGGCCCCCAGTTCCAGAATTAATTTCCCCGAAAAAAAATTCGATCAAATAAATAAAGGTGAATTGTCGGTGTCGGTAGCTATCATCCGATAAATCATACGCAACTGGTCATTTGATACCTCCTTTGTTCCTGCCCGGAGTCATCGGGAATGAGACGTAACTCGAGCCGAATTTGGGCAGGACCTTCTGATCCATAAATTTAGAAATGAAGAAATAAACCAGTCGCCCAGCCGGCGGGCATAAATCAATTGAAAGAATCGGCCAAGTGGATGCTGGCCGCTGGACCGATTTCGGGGCTCAGCGCGGCCCGACTATTTCAATAAAACCCAAGAAGGGAGGAGGCCGCGGTCGTAATAATACGCCTCGCGGTGGTGCATTATTGCGGGTGGTCCAATTAAATCGCTGATCGAACGAGTTCTGTTCACAAGATTCAACCGCGCCCGCGATTTACATAAAGCGATTAAAGCTCCGCTGGAGCCGCGCTGGTCTCTGGCTGCAAATGGAAACACCTTCACCTGCTGCTCGACACGGTAACTGAGGTAAAAACAAACTTGTTTTCGCTGAATGGTGGTGGAATGAGGAAATTGATCATTTTTATCCTAAACAAATCCTCGGTTTAGGACTGAGTGCTGTGTGCCGTGTACGCAAGAATTCCATTTTCCGGAAAAAGTCTGCATGTCATCAGTAAAGGAACACTGGAAAATACACCACCCTGCAAATTCCAACAATTTATCAACGTATTTTTGTTTCTACTTTTTAAACTAGCTATTTTTCAAATATAAAAGCAAAATTATGCTGAATGATTTCCGTCTAATACAATTCACAATTATTCTATCTTCTGATGTTTTATTTAAATTACTGAAAATAAATTTGCTATGCTGGCTTTTATTTAGCATGTGTCAATATATTAAAAACCATATTTTTTCTAGTACTCCATAAAAGGACAGTTTTGCATTTACGAATAAATAGAACTTCATTGAGTTTAGTTGTTAGCAGAAGGATATATTAATAATTGAAGTACGAAATATTGTAATAAAAATTTAGCATTTGTCATAACCTTGTTATAAACCTTTCGTTCACAACTAATATTATAGTAAATAAAAAAAAAAAAACAAAAAAACAGTGTCAAGTTTTTTAAAAGCAGAATTAAAAATTCCGATATCCTAAGAACTTCTTTTACGGAACATATAGAAAATATCGTAGTTGTCTGACAGGAATACAAACCAATATTAATTTATTAAAGGTAATTCTTATGTTTATAGAGATCCTATGAAAACGGCCATAAAGGGCATATACTATTACTAAGCAAATAATAGTTAAAACTCCGAAATATGATGTTAGTTTTTGCTTTGGTTGGTTCTTCGGAATGTCAATTTAGGACTCGTATAATTTACTGGGCTTCGAGAGCCCCGCATTGAATGTTATATAGCACTAGATTTTAAAGGGCTTCGCTTTCACTGAGGGCCACATACCCGAAATGATCTAATGTACATGTGCATAATTCAGAGGTTCCCTTACATTTGTAAAACCGTCAATTTTCCCTCTTTGCGTCTGAACTCCTTCTGTACTCTAATCAGCATTACCATGAGGAATTTTCCAGAGGAAAAAATAAAATGGAATTGAGTTAGCGAAGACGTACGAGGGGAAAATTCTCTCAAGCTTATAACGCTTTAAGTTCCCCAATTTAATTTGCATAATTCCATGTGATGGCAGCATCTCAGCATATGCAGGGCTGTTGGCAGTACAGACGATATGCAAATTATATTCGTCGTCGTCTTATCAATGAGAAATGACACGCAAAATTCCGAAATTGCATTAAAATTCGAGACGTGGGTAATTTAGTGAGCATTCCGAAGGTTAAACCATTTTAGATACTATACGATACCATTATACTAAGATACAAATCTTCAATGGTATCCTTGCAGATGCATAGTTCCTCATCTTCCTCTCGAAAACTATTTAAAACTGATATTCAAAACTATTCCATATCAAGTTGCACATCTCCCCATTGAAATTGGTTCATAAAATTTCCAAGCTTATGCGTCAATGAATGAATCTCCTTGCCACCCTTATCCAATGAAGGGAGATTTGTCCAAAGGAAATTGCTTCATAAAAGTGAAATGAGGACGACGCGATGGCGATGATGCACCGCCTCTTCAAATGTGCACCCTGCAAAAGGACTTTTTACGATGGAAAACTTAAGTACGATTTGCGAGTGGAGCTTGTCATAAAGGTCTTTATAATAGCTTGCCTTGTCCTCAGATCTCAGATGGAACTTGGATCCACTTTGAATAGGGATATTGATGCTGGGGATGCTCGCTTTATATTTTTATAAAAGTAACTCATCAATCTTTTAAGAGAAGTCGAACGTCGCGAAGAAATGACCACGAAAATTGATCGTGTTCCTTCTCTATCGTTAAATTTAATCAGAAAAGTGTAATCACTGTGCTACAAATTTAAGAATTTTAGTTTTAATTTGACTAAATATTATAAGTACTAAAATGATTAATTTTAAAGAAACGTGTGGACGATAACACACTGAGGAATTTTATTTACCATTGTAATAATAAGAATCAGAATAAGTTATTTCTGAATTATATTCTGTCACTCTTAAAAATTATTATTTTTGCCGAATATTTCAATATTTATAGAAACATTACAGAAACGTCCAACAATTGATTCTCGTCTTAAGCCTTAAATATTAACATTAACCAGTAATAGAAAACTATTTTATTTACATAGTGGTAGTATTAACTTTGATTTATTATGTGTGTATGAAAAATTGAAGAATCGCTACTAAAGATGATGTGTTTTAGTATGCAAACATACATAGTTGAATTTCCTCTTTTTGCTTAATGTTATATTTTGTATAAATTTGGAAATTAAACTTATAAGTCGAATGATATTAAATAGTATAATTACGGAGTTCCAAAAAGATAAGTCTAAGTGGATAGAAATTGGAAAGGAAAACCGATGGTCTTAAATCGTTAAGAAGTGTTAGAAGAAAATGTATTGAAAGGGAAAAACTGAAACTGATTTCGTTGTCTGTATGACTGCTTCCCATTAGATAATTTCCACTGGATGTACGACAGGAATCGCTCCAGGCGCTGCTTAAAGTAATTAAGATAGCTTCATGTTGACCATTAGCTACGTGGCCAATAAAACGAATTAAATGCCCTACAATAGTGGAACGTACAAACTGCCGTCGTCGAACAGATTTCTCTTAATTGATTCCGGAATGGGGAACAAGCCAATCAGGGGGATGGTTTAGAACTCGAAATTTGGAAAGCAAGATGCCATCGGAACGGCATCCCGGCGAATCTGTGGGAGCATAGGGAATCCCTTAATTTTGTGCCTTCAATTAAGTAATCGCCATACAACGTCATATAGTCGCTTGCTGATGGAGTTGTTTGCCAGACGAACTCGTAGACGCAATGAATATTTCCGCCCCTGAGCATGTCGTTAAGTGGTAATGATTAGGTCGAATTCTAGGACAGGTTTAATTGTCATCTGGTTTTGATGGTAATTAACTGCCCTTTAATTGGTGTAAATGCCAGGGCCCATTTAAGCCCATTTCGAGCCAGTCAAAAGGGCCGTGTGTGGTCAGTTGGATGGGCTGGTATACAATTAAAATTCGGCAGGGACTACGTCCGGTTGTAGGGCCTCATCGAAGTACCATATTATTCCCAAAATTACTTCGGACGCTTTTCACCTCAATTCATTTATTGACCATCTCTTGACGACAAGTTTTGCAAGCGTTTTTTCCTGGAGTTTTCAAGACTCTGTAAACATGAAATGCACATCCTCAGGGACTTGGTTAGATACGAGCTGCATCATTTGAACGTGTCAGAAAGTGGAGAAAGTTTGGACGTGCGCTGCGGCGAGTAATTGTTGGAAGAAAAACAATCCTTCGGAACTTTACATTGTCTCAAAACTTTGCCGAGAAAACTGTGACCAACTAATTAGAAAGTTGCCGGCAATGCCCGAAGAGAGGGAAGTCGATGGAAACTGACTTAACTTTACCTTCGCGACCTCAGCCAAGCAACCGAAAAGGTAGTAACTCTCAAGCGATTTGGAAGATTTTGCGCCGCTTCACGTTTCACTTTTAATTCCCCGAGCAGTACTAAAACCTTTTTCTGCTTAAATTGGTGTCAGTTGCCAGATTTAAGTGGGTAAATTGGAAATACCCGAGGGAAATATAAATTAAACCTAGTTCTATAAGATAGTGATAAATTTTAATTTGCTTTTGAACAAAATAAATCTACTTTAGCAAACACTGAAAACTTTAAGATTTCAAAATTTCGCAGAGAATCTTTGATTTGGAGACTTACTGATAAAAACTTAATTAAATATTTTAATGAAATTAATAGCTGCAAAACATTTGGATAAATAGTTGATCTAATATTAAGTTTACTATGCATTATTATTTCTCAGATAATGTCTTGAATGTTTGGTTTTTAAATATACATATATATCTACAATTCGAAAAATCCTTGAATTTCCATATTTAAATCATCAAAAGTTGAGATTTTTAAAATAGAGTACTTTTTTATTAATTAAGTTGCCAATGGGAAACTCGTGGTTTAATAACATATTATTGTACTATTTAAACTCATAAACTACCTTATTTATTTTCTTATTTTCTTTTGAAAACCTTAAACGTAGAATAAAAATTTACTTTGAGAGCCTTGCAAAGTAAAATACCGTTCCGACATTAGCTTCTGGTAGCCGTGATATACACTATAGCAAGTATAAAAAATCTTTAAGATCTTAAGTCTAAAAAGAATTCTTTAAGGAGAATATCAAAAAGTGTACTTAAACTCTCTTGTTACCAATTCAAAATATTACTCGTCCCCTTAACTGCTGCCCGTCATATTGTATTATACCAGAATTCCTTAGGAGTAATTTGGTAGAGTTTTAAAAAGTGAAAGTTTGCTTTCTTTCCTTCCTAGCATAACTCACTTAAACCAAGGGTGGAAGAAAATAGATAAAGCCGAAATAAAAAACTTGTTGGATCCCTCTCGGCTTTGCATAAATGGAAAAGGGTCACGTTAAAAGCGCACTTACAAATTTAAGTGTTGTTACACTTAGTTCTAACCATATTACAAGGTAGCAAGGGTTCAATTACGTTCCTAAGAACATCGCGCAAGTTTCCACAGAAAGTTTCCTCATTTAGGAAAGGAGCAAAAAAATGGCGAAAAATTGAAACTTTCAAGTTGATACAATTCCTCCGGCCATTGTCTTTGTTTAACGAAGAAAACCCACCTCCGTATTTGCGATAATCTTGAGAACGAATCGACGGGAGTAAAAAACTGAAACTTTTCAGAAGCATCGTCACCCAACGAAAAACTTTTGAACTTCGGACGTAGTTCGGGTGACTTTTACAGCCCTTGGTACTTAGTGTCTTCCAGGCGCTATTAATTGGTCCTGCTGACAGCTTGAAAAAATGTTTTTTTCAAAAGAAAAAGAGGCAAACTGTTGGGAAGTGTCTTCGAGTGGCTTCCGGTTGGTCCCTTTGATTGCATAGTTACGAATTATGCACTGTGGAAGCATTGAACAAGACCAGCTGGAGAAGGGACAAATGTTCAAGATAATGTCGCAAAAGTTTCTAGCGGACATTTTTCCCGCGGCCGATGACACCAAATTATGCTGGGAGAGTACCAGCGACTCAGAGTCTCGTACCAAAAAGTTTCATAAGTATACAACTCGATGGACTGCATTGGTGCATTAAATTTCATTTTTCCGTTTGCAATTTCAATTCTTTATTGAACAATCTGAGGTCTTTTGGGATACATTTGGGCACACAACTTCTCTTATTCTAATATTGTTTAAAAAGGCTATATACTATGAAAAAAACCCGAAATTGGGGTTGTTTTTCGAATCATTGCATCATTAAGAGGCAATAGTTGCATTGAATTGAAAAAAGAAATTCGCCAACTTGATAACACATAAACAGTTCATGCTAAGTTTCGGATGTATTTTAGGTTTTCAATAAAGTCTCTTATACTTTAGAAAATCTTTAAGAAATTAAAAGATGTAAACAAAATATCTTAAAATGCTCTGCCTCATCGAAATTCGATGTTTCGTTTTGAAAACCGGATTGTGTTCTTTTTGTCTATTTGCACAGTTTTCGTAATAACAATGGAAAATAAAAGTAATTTAGGTATACAAATTTATGTATTTGCACTCGTTTCTATTATATGACGTATCTCAGTTGCTTTAACAAAGCGAAATTGTTACACTTTAAGAATATTCAAAATTAACACAGTTAATGGCAATAGTTCCCCTGGTAATGCACCAGTTTTTACACACCTCACGGCTGACTTACATGTAACAGGGACCGTCAGGAGGATTCAGAAATAAGTTTTACATCACCGAAACGTGACTACGTGCTAAAACTTCTTTCAAGAAGGATCGAAAGAACATGCCTGGTTAAATCGATATTTTTGCTTCGAAGGTCTAAGGAACTACTTAAAAAGTCATTAAACTTTCACAGAACTTTAAGAAATTCATCAATCCACTGTGAAAATAACTTCGGTCGAAATGGAGTAAGGGAATTTCCCCAGCTTCTGTAAAAGTTAGTTTTGAGCATATATACATATAATAAAAAAACAAAAAAAGAATTTCTGCAAAGGCATACAGCAACTCTAAAAATTAAGTTGTTAGCGCAATCCGCATATAAATTGGTAAAGGATAAACAAATAAAGTTATAGAGAGAGTTTTAGCGAAATATGTATATTTATTTCTCCGACTTCGGGTACTTCAAGGTAACTATATATTTATCGCAAATATTATTTATTAGATTTGCAACAATTTCCTAAAGGTATTTTCTTTGAGTTTAAGGTTAAAAGGATGAATGTTTAATCTCTAAGTTAACGATAGCTGAAAGTTGATAAATTTTATATATCTATTTATTGTTGGCATATCCTCAGAAAGCGCCAGCAAAAAGGTTATATATGTATGAAATTGAATGCAAAAATAAAAGGAAATTAAGAAGAATACTTCAATTAAATGATCCAAAAATGATTGAAAGATGAAATTTTTATCTTAAATGCAGAACTGGTTGATGTATTAACTAGTAATTTAAATTTCGCATTTAATTAAATTGCATTTTAATAACATTTTCATTTTCAAAGAATATATTAATTGCAAACTGTTGGAAAATTTAAAGCGCTCATTTCGAATTAAAGTACCTTCGTTATCAATCGGAGTTTTATAGTAGTTTTATAGTAACACTGGGTGTCTCTTTAACCCTATTTTGATAAATTAAATGGAAATCGTTTGTCGCAACTGGCACATTGTAGTTTAAATCTGATAAGATCCTTATGTCACCAGGTTAATTACAGTCATCCGAACATTTCTATTTTACAATTTTCACGCATTTTTCCATGTCAACACTTTTGCCAGGGCGATAAGAGCAACCCTCAGACTGGGGTTCCGTTCCGCCCTGCACGTGCGCCCTCGCAGGTACCTGCCGCCGCACTCATTTATAACTTTCAGTTGTCGTGATTAATTGCGGCGAAACTGAAATAGATCGTGGTCGGAGGCGTACTCCGAGCCCTTGCCAGGGATGCGAATAAAATTCATTTCCGTCTAATCTTTCCCGAAGACTTTTGAGCCCCGTCCCAGTCGGGGAAAATCCGGGCATGCACTGCTTGCGAATTAATATTCCGGGAGAAGTCACTGGCAAGGATCATGAGGAAAGCCGGGACTCCTGACGTGCTTGTTGAGTTCTCAAGGATTACTCCGCCGCGTCGTAGGCGGGAGCACACAAGTTTTCATTCCAGGAATTTGAGCAGGGAATGGTGCGTCCCACCGAAATTCGAATGTGGAATAGCTCGCTAATTACTTTGTAATTTATGTATGCTATCACTAGGACAATTAACGTAAATCAGCCAGGTTTTTGGTTAAGGTATGTTAAATCTGCCCTACCAAGTAATTTTTGGCGCCGCGTCTACATAAGATACTTGTGGACGTGATTTAAGTATTTACATGCATTCCCATTCCCTGCCATGATGTTAAAAGATGACGAGTTTTTTATTTGTAGCAAAATTAAAAAACATATATATGTATAAGACTACAAATGAAAACTTCATCAAAAGAAATATTGATCCAAAATCAACGTGAAAACTCGAAAATTTAACGTCTCGATTCAACCCAAATTAGGCAAAAATAGGACCTATGCAAAATAAATGCATGCGGTGCCAAATCGGCAACTGAGACAGGAGTATACCCGTATTTTGCAAACGGTCGGCGACCACTACGGTTCGGTGTTTGAAAATCCAATTAACCCCAGACGACAATTAATCAGATTTTGATATCACTCAGTCGCTGCAAATCAGGCAAAATTGTCCTTCAAGGGTGGTACGTATATTTTACGGGTACAAATTTATCGTCATCACTCAGTTGCACCCGGAGGTTATTCAGGTGTCGTTGGCCGGCGAGGGTTAGACTAACTTGTGATGCAATTACACCGAACCCTTATGCGAGTAACTCTCGGTTCTACCACTTTTACACTGTCCAGGTGGAAGACTTCATAATTACATTATTGTAAACTGGGAGTGACCTGTGACAAATGTGGATGAATTAGAATTATTAGCATAGGGTGCACGGGTGTATATGTATTTCATGAAATTTGCTTATAATTTACTTAAGTTTTGGATGTTTAACAACCCACAAAAGTATTTGTACAAACCAAGCGAAAAGCAATCGGTTATTTTTTTCTAGAATGTCTTTCCTTAAATTTACTTTTAATAGTCTCAACAAATTTATTATTAAATAGAATGTTAAACAATCATTCATTAGGAATTTAAACTGTGGTTAATTAGGAATTCTGACTAGTTTTGCCAGAAATTTAGTAGATATTATCAGAAATAGGTATATTATATCGCTCAATTAATACATATTACAGTAATTGTTAGATGGATGTTCGAATTCAAAACTGAGACAGTATTGAGCAGCGTTTACATAAGCATATTTAGTGCGTCAAATAAGTTAATAGTTGCTAAAATTACTGGAAACAAATTAATATAATAACTAATAATTACATAGGTGCATATATATTAGAGTTTATTTGTATATGTTCTTCTTCTATTACTGTAATTACGAAGTAGAGTAAAAACATACATAAATGTCTTTATTCGTGGAACGCTGTAAGTGGAAATTTTGCTAACAGCAGCTTAATACAAAGCACATTTATAATAAATTTACGAACTTACAGATTGCAAACTTTGTGGCTGTTAAAAGGGTCAGCAAATTGGGGCACACGTACAAAGCACTCTACGTTTAAAATTAGTTTAACTTTGGTTAAAAGCAATACCATTTACGTGTAGTTCGCCAAAATGCATGTTTATAATAAATTCATATTTGAAAGAGGATGCACGGACACATATTTCCTCAAATTTTCATATTAACTTCATCGTAACAAAACCGCCAAAGCGTTTGAGACTCAAGTTAAATAATTAGTACAACAGGCTAGCAAAGCTCTACTAATTTTAATTTAATTTCCGGGCACGTCCATCCATGAAAGTTTCAGCAGGAAGAGTGCCAATTTTAATGCTAATTTTCTAGCTTTTGCTCCCAAATTTAATGAATTTTTCCCGTTCTCCCTTTTAAACTTTTTTCCATTGAACTCGTTGTTTTTTCGAATTATACTCGAATTGAAAGGATATGGTCATTTATGATTTGATTAAAATTCCATTTGCGTCCGAAACGTGCAATTGAAATCCTTAAGAAAATAAAATCGTTTTAATCCTCTCAGACTTGTGTATTGTGAGGGGAGAGATTAAAAACTCTGCATCAGCATCTCGAATTTATTTTTATTTTTATGCGATTAAAACAGATTTGGCAACTTTATCCATTTCGGTAAGTATGTACTTATGACTTACCCATCTTCTCAACAGCAAATTCGATGTAATGCTCAAATGGTAATAACATTTGCTGCTTGAAATCGGTATTTCCGATTTTAAGAGCATCAATTAAATGTTAAATTCTTTATCCGCACAAATAAAAAACCTCTTTATACGAGATGCAATTAAAACTTTCGTTTCGCGCATTAACTTGCAAATGAAAGATGAGAGCTCGACGGCACAATATGAAATTTTCAACCATATTTTGGGGAATGAAAAACACATAAAAATTGCATTTATTGGCTTTAATGAATACGTTTATGCCACCGTTGATCTTTTCCAGCCAGTCAACATTGTTCGCATCGAATTTGGTGTTTTTATATCGTTCGTGTTTGCTTTGTTTTAAAACTGCCAGGATGAAAGGCACACTCATACATAAATGGAGTGTTTGTCTGAACGTATGAATTTAATAAATTCTCACATTTTTATTAATGCCATAATTTCTGCCCACGCTATAGCAATAATTTGATACTCTATAACGCCGTACTGACAATCATTAATATTTTCTGTTTTGTGTATTTACAGAAAGTAAAAATTAATTGTCACATTATTGCTGATATTAATGCCCTCTCGGTTGGAATGTGGATTAATTTTTAATAAATAGATTTATTGAGGTCCGATAATAGCTGCAGAAAAATTTTATATTTGACTGCTTCACATGGAATTATGAAACAATTAACATTTGTCATAAACTACTTAACTTTTAACGTAAGCTTTATACATATTAACCCCTTAAGCGCTATATTTCATTTTTAGAATATTTGTAAACTGATGTGGTTAATTATGAATGTGATGATGAAAATAGAGTTATTTACTAAAGTATGCAAGCACCATAGTCAACCGGACAAGTGATATTATTAAAATTTATAATCGTTTACCCGATTATTAACAAATGACAGACATCAAAAGTGATAAAATAGAGAACTAACTATACTATTCAACAAATTACCATGAAAGGGTTTGGATTTGATTTTTGTAAATTTTGGATACGGGTAATTATACATATAGGAGGACATCCAGTTAATTAATTTGATGGAAGTATATTAAACAGTATCAAATATTGTTTCTTTGAAAGCAAAACTACCTTCTAAGGAGGGTTTTATAAAATGGTAACGATTTAAATAAAACACTTCCAAAAGGTTTTTGAAACAATTTGTGTTGATTCTTCATTAAGTTTTGCTGAAATTTAAAATTAAGATCCAACGAAAGTTTGCCAGAATGCCTTTGAATTAATAGAAACGTTAAAAATGATTAAAAAAAATAAATCTCTAAAGAAAATACTAATAATGTTCTTTTGTCTTTGTGTCGTGTAAATGAACAAGACTTGTAGAAAAAAGGGGTGCTTTAAGTTGGTTAGAAAGGAGAAACTAAATTTATTAATACATTGAAAGGGAACATTCGGATTTAGTATATTAATCAATTAAAACATTAATATCATGAAAAATAAGAAAATAAAATTTATAATTTCAAGGGAAATTTTGAAAATTGCTTAACGCGATCCATTTTAATAGTCGATTTTCATTTGATACTAAAATTATTATAAATTTTCGATTTTGTGTAGTGTGTAGTCTACTTAAAAACCGTATCCGCTGCAGAATCGGAATTAATTTTCGTACAGTTTAAGTTAGATAAAAGTACCCTCATCTTTAGAAAACAAAGTAAGGTCTCTTATTACCTCTAGGGATTGCGCTTCTAAAGAGCCGGCAATCAGAACCCATTCTGCGAATAGCCCATTACAAATCCCAAAAGAATCTCTTGCGCCCGAAGGAAGTTCAATTGACGTGATTTTGAAATAATTCCTCAGTGGGTCAAGTACCCATCAAGATCAGTATTCCTTTATCAGCACATGCTTTGTGGACCAAGTGAAAAGTCCACCGGTGTTGGCGAAAAAAAGTAATAATGCCGAAAAGAGGCGCGTAAATGCGGCGGTGGCCAGACGAGGAATTACACGAGGGGCCCTTGAAGTCCCCCGAAAAAAATACGTAAGCAGCTCTTAGGTCGGGGCATTATCGCGAATGAAATTCTTTTGTGAGGCACTTGCTGGATGTCAGGAAATCAATTTCGGAAATGGTACAAGGGAAAACATTCCACGGATTTCCGCCCTTTGTCCCCACTCGGAGAGCTTTGCGCCCCCGCTTCTGACTTTTTTCCCTCATTCACTCGGCAGCTTCCTTTTAATAGGGCCGAGGTAAACATTTCTGACGGAAAGGGGGGTTTTGTTTGTGTGTCACACCGGGTGATCGATGGTCGGAGGCATTGTGTTTGGGCTCAATCGAGGGCGGGTGAGTGCGCGGCTTCCACAAAGCAGTTCACTCCATTTGTAATCTACTGATCTTAACCTATTTTCGCAATAAAGGCGCCCCTCCGCTTAATATTCCTGGCACTTTGGCGATAAAATTTTTCACATTTTTCCCGATTTAACAATGCAAAGACAGTCAGTCATGCTGTCGGGATCATTTGTGCAAGCTCGTTAGCGAAAGTATAAAACGACGTTGCTGCGGCACCGAAAGTCCCGAGTCCTAAAACTGTCTTGATTGTGTGACTGGGGAAAACGTGTGAGAAATCCCTCCAATAACCACGCTGGGCTTGACTGCTAATACAATATGAATGTAAAACAATGGCTTAAATTTTTATAAGGACTCCATATGCGTGAGAAGCCATTTTTGCATTCACGGAACTGGAAGGAGAATAATCCCCCATCTGCGCCTTTTCAAGCACAAAAACTGCAGACAAAATATCCCCAAAATCCCTTCAGAGGGAAGGGAGTCTTTTTGCACAAGAAACCTCCTGCTTTTCCCCAATTTGTATTACATCCGGCATATGAACTGCATGGCAAATTTCATCCGTTTTGAGCAGAAGATTTCCGCAAATTGAGCACCCCAGCAAGAAAATGGCTAATGAGTGATTCAGGAAATTAACGGAAAACTCGATGTGTCAACAACAACTTTACAGGTTCCGGAGGGTTACTTACCTTTGCACACCTCTCCGCAGGTGGAAATGGTTTTCGTCTGCCACTTAAGCCTGATACATAGGTACAAATAACCCTCCGTAGTTTGCTCAGCACCAGCAACAGAACCTTCGCTCCCGGGATGTTTGGCCGGGCGTAGGTATCTCAATGGGTTCATATTTGCTCAGACTATTTGTTTAAGTTTTGATGATACGGCAATTTCACAGCAGCACAAGGTTGTTGCGATCTCCTGAAGCTCCTCTAGGGGTTATAGGACCTAATAAAACTTTAACACCAGCAACACATATCAAAATCACGAGAATAACATTTGAAACTTTTTAATATTTCATTTCAAGGGAACACATTCGATAAAACTGGAGAACATTTAACATATCATATAATTGTTGAACACTTCTAAACGAGGGAACAGTATTCCAAGTACCTATCAGTTGTAATTTCTTAATTTTAATATTTCGAATTATATTAATAAATTGCATTTGTTGCATTTTCAAGTCTACTTTTCAGGTTTTTTTGATTTTTTATTGACGGTTAAACTTTGTGTACACATTCATTAGTTTGATTTCCTAGTAGTTATACATAAAGGTTACAATTTTTTGAAATTTTGTTTAAATGATTCATACTAGTGATATTGAATCATTTACTTTATTAACATACATGTTTGAATTTTGAATAATGAAATTCATTAAATTGCTTAATTGTTAAGCTCCTTTATACGAATGGACTTGCAAATAACTTGGTGTCGTATATTTAATATCGGCCCGAAAGAACAAGTTTTTAATCCTCAAACAAGTGAAGTTATAAATTGATGGTAGGCTGAAAGGAGTTGGTAATTGTTTGCATAATTTGCTTAAAAAATAAAATAAAAGTCCACAGAAGCTCTGTGTCACTCGCAATTAAGGGCATTCATCAGATGAGCCGATTAAGCCTAGGATCGCATCTTTCATCAGTAGCGCCGGAATATCGCTACGTAAGTAAGCAGGCAAATATTCGCTAACAAATATTTGATGTCATGCGATGAGATGTAAGTGAAGGGCACTTTAATAGGCAAAAGGGAGCGGCTCTGGCAAAACGGAAAGTGGTGAAGGAGTCGGATGCTGCTCACATAATATGTCACAGTGTGCTGCTGCTGTTGACACATCCCGGTTGCTCGTTAATTCGGCGAATTAATTATGAGCTAACTCTTTACCAGCCGCCCGTACGTTTATTTGCTTCAGAATGTGACATCACCCGTTCCTAGTGGTGCTATTTAGCAGCCCTCTCGAGTAAGAAATGTGAGGTTATTTTCCTAATTTTATGACTAACTGTGCTTAATCCTCTGCATCGCCCTTTGTGGAAAAGGGCTGCTCTTGTGAGTGCTAATGGCAATAAAGGGCCTCGTAGTCCTGGGGTTGGGTGAATGATTCCTTCGGAGGTTTTTGCTGTAGCAGAGTCCTTTTGTCTGCAACTGTCTCTAGATCCTTCAGATCCCTGCTCAGAACGCCTTTTTTATGGCGCGCTTATTGCGGAGCTCATCATGAATGCTTTTGAAGGGGTTTCCTCAAAAATTTAACGACAATGCGATCCTTTTAAGACCTATAGTTGTGCCAATGGGAGATTTGATTGTGGGGCCGCACAAAGACCCCCCCATGGTCTTAAAATAATTAACTTGGTTTATCTCATGTGTCCACAGCATGGACCCCGACTTATGGAGCCCTGCAGGCTCATACGTCAGAAATTCTGTGCCTGGGGGCCTTCTTAGGAAGAGCTGAGCCATCAATAACGAAATGCCTGCACAGTCAAATAACGTTAGTCACATGAGCGGACGTGGAGCGGAGGAAATCTCCTGAACACTGGCCACGTCGTTTGTCAACATCCTTTTGTGCCACGGTTGCCCTCTGCCCGCAAGAAAATCTGAAATCTGGGCCAGCCAGACGGAGGCCCGGGCTGGCGGAAAGAATGAAAACAAAGGATACTTGGGGGTTGTAACATGATGTCAGGACAAATTCGCCACTAGTGACTTAATCCGGAACTTATTTGATGAAATCTTCCTTTGTGACACTAAATAATGACATTGGCAGCCTGGCTGACGGGGGTGATAAATTACCTGACTTCATATCACAGTGGTCCTATGATAACTTCCCCGGGACGCTCGTATTTCTTCGGTTGGACATGTGTGGATACAAAAAGGGATTTATGTGCAACCATTTGTACCCGGCCGGCATATATTGCGACAAATAATAAACAAATTGGAATCCTTTTGCTGCAAATGAACGTAATATCCCGGTGCTGTGTCGCCCCGACAGCCATCTACTCGGAAATTGAATGCTGATGGTGGACAATTAATCGCACCGGCAGAGGCTTGCCCGTAGGCTGAAATAATTGAAAAGAGGGAATGTTTAACAAGAACTGTGCGCTTCTTATTTACTTTTATTTCTCTTTATTTATTTAAGTCTAGCGACTGTATTTTACTTTTACAGACTATGCATGCACTAATTTTGGTAGAATGAAACCTTGTATAAAATTATTTGAGATCAAAAATGACGATTACGTAAAAAGCCCTGATGGTTGCTTGTTACTCCCTGACGTGATAAACTTTAAAACTTCGACAGTTGAAATTTTACCGTCTCGATTTTTTGAATACTCTCACAAAAACTCGTTGCAAAATGCGTAGATATTTTCAAGATTTTATTCTTAAAAGTCGCCAACGATGTTTTCAAGTAACAAATTAAATATCAACATTTGTTCAAAGTTATCAACAATAAAACACGCATTTTGTCGCTTAGAATTCAAAAAGGATTTATATACCGAATGAAATTTTTAGAAGAGAGAATTTATTCAGGATTATAATATTTTTGTTGTGGAACCCTATTTACACGAATAGGCAGAATTTGACTGATGTGTTCTTGTAAATTTGGCTCAAGTTATTTGGACCAAGAAATTCAAAGCAGCTGCTCTTTATGATTTGACCTTGACCTCACTTTATATAAGTAATACTTTCTCTAAGGATAAAAGCATAGCAGTCGAGCTTAGGTTAAAAGATTTATTAACCAAACTTTTAGCTTTCTAACGAATTTATTACAACCGGATCCATTGATAAGCACTTTTTCCCAAGTTTTATCCTAATTTCCATACAAATTAAATGACCGAGTATTTTATTTTCGCCGTCCAGGAAGAGTCGCGGCCTCCCCACTGACACCATTAAGTTCAGTAACTCGATCCAGCTGTAAATTTCTAAAGTTAGGCGGGGAAAATAAATGAAAGTTTGTCCTAATCAATTAATCAAGTGAGATAAACCATTACGACGAAGTCGGTCTAGAATTGGATCCCGGCCCACCGAAACGAAGAAAACCTTGAAGAAATTTATCGGGCCGCTCGGCCACGTCCGCCAGAGTGTGACTCGACTCGGTGCGTGACTGCGGGGGAGGAGATTAATGACTATTCGATTAAGGGCCGATTAAGCAGGCATAAATTTATACTTTATTATTTCAATTAAAGTCTCCTTTTACAAATTGAAGACCACCTAACTGGAGGAAGAAGTCATCATCAATTACCATTGGGAGTTCCCTGGAGCGCCAGGGCGGAGCTAATTTAATCGGAGCCACCACAAACGCAGGGCTTTAATTGCTCCAGGCCCAAAGTGCATGCCGCTCATGAATTTGCATATAAATTCCTATCAGGGATGCCGAGATCATTCCTCAAACGCTTTTATTCACTTTAAGTTAATTACCAGTCACCCATACTGGCTCGAATCAGTTTAAGAATTTTCTGGAGAATTTTACAACTCTTAAGCTCTCCCGGGGCTAATTACTTGAAAATTATTTCCCACTGGCATAGAATATTTCGCAGCCGCTTCAAAGGGCTGCCGAGTGGGGTGGGTTTTGCGAGGGTGTTTTGCGCTTTCTGAAATTCCTTAATAAAAGGGCAACTCCATTTGTCTCTGGCGCTGGAGCGTGATATAATGAAATTTTTGTTGTCTCCCCGGCATAGCGAGGACATAGGCATTTCATCAGAAAAGGTGTTTCTGGGGTACCTGCAATGAAATTAACTCCGAAAATTTATTAGAAGGACTAAGCCAATTTAGAAAATAAAAGAGTTGAAATTTCAGAAAGCACGAGGTAATTACAACTGAATGTATGTAAGGATGAGGATTCGCGGAGACGTTATAAGAAAAGTTTCTGAAAAAGCGACAATTTATTCTCAGGGAAATTGCCTACTTAGAATTGTGTTCCAAAACTTTTCTAGGATTTGATCTAACGAAATTGCTTCGGAAGTTGATAAGTTTTATAGGCGTGGAATTCACTTCGTAATTAATTTTAAGGCAATTAAACTTTAGTCAGATTTCTCTCAGTTCCTGGGACTAACGAATTAAAAAGATCAACAAATTAAACTTTTGCACATCCTCAGCCATATGATGAATTATTTCATGTTTCAACGCTAATGGAGAGATTTGCACGATCGCAGTAAATTTTCAAATTAATTTGTCACTGGTTGTATCTTTTAATGTGTCTATAATTAGATGGGCGCCCCATCATTCTTCTCAGATGATTCAGATGAATCAAGAAGGGACTTGCACTTGGCACAGCTCCAGATGGCGGAGTTTAATGCGTTTTATTGCTAATTTGTTTGATGCGAATCGTATTTTCATTGTATGTTTTTTAGTCAGTGTTGCAGAAATGGCACATATTTCAGAATTGATTTTACTCTGATAGTGGAAAACATTTCGTTATTCTCAATCTCACTTTTAAATTACATTGAACCTGAAAAAATATAGCCAATTTGGCAACATTTTTGGGACTGTATAACTTTTCCAGGCAAGAACACGTAAATTAACTATTTTTACCTTAGTATTTTATAAGAATTAATGTATGTATAGGAAGCGTTTTTAAAATTCAAAGATCAAAGATTCCTTATTCCACTTGAGTAGGTAATTACTATTTTTGAAAAGTAATATTTGTTTTAATTTTAATTTGAAATTTGTGTGCAAAATAAATCGAAATTTTGTGAATAAGATGCTACGTTGCTATTTTAACTATATATTATATCTTATCTTTAGCCAATTATGCTACTTGAGAGGTCTCTTACATCTTACAAAATTCAATAAAACTAAATTTAGCTAGTCAAAATGAAAAAGTGCCTTAAATACTGCATAAATCGTTTTATTCTTACATACTTATAACATATTTATTTTAGTTTATTTTATAGAATACGAGAAATGAAATAGCAACTTAGGTAAATGCATGGCTTTTTGTTTTTAATATTACTGAATTAAAAATGCTATGAAACATATTAATTTTTATATCAGTTAATAGCGTTTTCAAAAATTTCAGGAATTAGCTTATCCTCCGATTAATGAGTATTATATGTATGTGCATACATTTGTAGGCATGTTAATGTATGAAGTACTCAAAACCCCAAAAATGTTATTTAATTTATCCTGATCCATGGCGGTTAGGATATGTTGGAAATCCTCGAATAAATCATTTTATACAAAAAGTTGTATTTTCGGTTTGCTATATTTTGCTTCTCCGTCATTTCGTTGGGAATTTATGGCCACCGAGAAGATCTAGAGGTGCTCCGTGAACACACCGCGGAAAACAAAATTGCTTGCATCAACCGTGCAATTTAGTGTTTGGGAGTCGGAAGATCCAACTTATCACACTTTTTGTTTTAGTGTTGAATTGGGAAACCCGACACCCCGCGAGTTCGCAGCGTAAACGCGTTCGCTGTTGGGTGGGGTGACCCCGCCCCATGCTAACTTGGAGTCTGTTCAAGTAAGGCTCTAATTGACTTATTCAGAGCACATTGTGCTTGAGTTTCATAAATTTCGGCGAATTAAGCCGTATATTCGTAAAACTTAGCGGCCCGGGGCGCGGCCGTGGTTCCGCGCTGGGTCCCGGCAGCATCCGTGCGTCAGATGTGCTGCTGTGTGTCGTCCTAAGTGCATTAAAACCGGGCCGGGCTGCAGACTTCATACAACAGAAGTTTTGCCCCGGTTATGATAAATTATGGAAATCGCTTTTATTAACAAAGTTTTGTGTAAGTTTTCCATTGTAATCTAACACAATTTTAGCTCCGGAGCAGAAGGAGCTGTAAGTGTTGGAAAGATAGTCTCAGGATCTCTTAAGTAATACTATGAGTTAATGGGTTCCTAGTATCTGTTTACCTAGTGCTTCTCCGGTATACTCGAAATAAGGCTCTTATCTACAGAACTCATATGTGGCGCAGGAAGGATTTGTGTATACATTCAGCATCCACCTCCGATTTTGAGATGTTTCCGCTCCGTTTATAATTAAACACTCTGTTAAAGTTTGTTCACTTTAAGCTTATAAAGCACACAAAGTGAACTTATCTATAGATGGCCCTCCATCGGCGAGGCGGGGTGCATTACTTTCCCAACAAGCTGTTTCGCCTTACTCCTTTCTGAGTTTCTCTGGTAAACATGTCCTTGCAGCTGTTGCGTGCTTACTCCTCGAAATATTCCCAGCGTGACATCTTCGCTTTACTGCGAATATAATTCGGTGGGCAAACTCAATTTGAAGCTGGGAATCCTTTTGAAGAACTTCTCTCCAGTACCACTCAAATTTCAGGACTGAATACGACCCTACAAAATCTCTTAAAATTTCCAAAATCCGATAAATAACGCGCCATTGAGAAGAGATGGTAATTCAAAATAAATAAAATGTATATCCCGCAGTTGTTCGAAAGGGGTCTTGATCTCCATATTCGAAGCCATACAATATAAATCGAATGCAGCTGTATAATTTCTGGGCTGTCTGACGAAAAAACCGAAGAGCTCCAGCGATGAAATCAACCGATAAAAGTGCTACGTGACCCATTTCAAACCGCACTGGAAATGCCTCAAAATGAAAATTCCGCTGAAAGGATCTGCTAGCAGATACCAGCCCAGTGGTACCGAATGAGAAAAGGTCTAAAATTGATTTTCGCGAGGAAACACATGCTGCCAAGAAGCCCTCATAAAATATGTGAAAAGTCATATGAGTTGCAGGGCACGAAAATGTCATCCCTTACCCTCGTTCCGGAGCAGTTGAATATCTCATCTATAGTCAATAACTCAGGGTAGCTCTCCATCTGAGGACTTGCAAAGATGGGAATTTTTTAAAGTCTATCTCCACTATGCGACACATTTAATCCTTCCAAGCTGTTCGATCACTGCCGGCTATTGGCATTTCCATTTGAGGGTGTCTACATGTCACCAATTAATTATCGGAGGTGTTATCTGAGCAATTATCAAGGGTTATCGGAGAGTTCATGAGGAATTACATATCAGGCATTACTTTTTGATTGATACCTTTTTGTAAGTTGCTCTCAGAAGTCGTATCCTCTTATACACGTCAATGTGCATAAGTAAAGTTGGCAATCATCACTTTTGTTTACGATAAATTGATAAAAATGCAGCAATATTTTGCTCTTACATATGGTATAATTTCAATGAACAGTTTTAATTCATTAAAATAAATAAATGTAGCACATTCTTTAGACCTTAGACCAGAGAGTAGTAAATTACAAAAAAATTAAGTTTAAATATTAGATTATTCAAAATTATAAGTAACTGAATGAAAATCACTATGCTATAAGAATGTCACAATGCATCGACATACTATGCAACTTTTTTCAAAATCTGTGTATGCGATTAATATCGAAAAAATGCAAAATAAAATTAATCTAAATTAAGATTATTGATTCTGAAATCTAATTATATTTAGTAGCTGACAGAATCATATGTAGACAGGCAAAGCGGTTAGTATTAGTTTATCAGGAAGTCCTCATAGAAAGTTTACTAACTTTGGGGAAACTAAACAAAAACTACAATTCAACTAATTGCTGATCCTATTCCATACGCAGCGCTTAGCTCCGCTGTGAAAACAAAGTCTCGTCCTTCGGATTGTGTTCCAGGACTTTGTGGGTGCTGTTCTACCAACCTTCGTCCGGTGTCATAAATCATTGACTAAAATCGGATTATCGACAAATTCCAACTGGCTCATGTGCTGAAAATTCGCCAGTGACTCCAAAAATAGTCACCCGCGCTCATTATTAATGACCTCGAGTAATCCTTCCAGTTTTTTCCCTTCCGCGCTAAATGTGCGCTATTGACACTTGAGTCATTAAGAGGCTTTCGGCAATAATTTATTGGCCACGCCGCAGACAGATACAAATTGCCGCCTTAAAATGAACGAAAAAACGCACTTTTGTTATTCCAAATTAATGGAAAAAGTGCAAATACCCGGAGATTTTCCCAGATTTGGTCGATCGAATAGATTTGTGGTTGTATTTAATTAAATTAATTTTGGTAACATGACGAAGATCTTTTAAATCTTAGAGGTGGAAAGTTATTTTATTTTTCTTTCTAGCTTTTAAAGCAGGAAGAAGAACAATGACTTTAGAAACCCATTTACTCCAAAAGGATTTCGAAAGATAACTTGCAATATTTAGTTCAATGTTTATCCTTAATGTAGGTTACAAGAAAACGCATTTGAATTAAGAGTCTCATGAAATGGCCCGAACAATTTAGGAGGTTTTTAAAGCAACAACAATTTTTTCTGTAGATTTCTGTAAAATTAGCAAATGTTCCATTAGTTCCCCTTTTCGAGAAAAATAGGACTAAAAGATACAAAAGTCCGTATTTATCAAAAATTTAGATATGCAATTTAATATCAATTTTTTTCTCAAATTTAAAACAGAATTAATATTTTCAAAATTGAGTTCGAAAATTTTAACAATGAAGGATTAAGACTAAAACAAAATATTAAAATTAAAGCCCTGACAATTTTTTGTTTTTATACGATATGTACCTATGTTGAACTCATACCAGAAATCTTTTCGAAAATTCACAAGAATGTAATCTCGCACTCTTTTCGATTTCCATAAAATACGCAGACCATAAATTACCCGAAGGAGCTGAAAGAAGCAATTTCTGGGTAGGGGCTACATTTGGAGATATTTTTAGTTCTGGATGAAACGCTTGCTTATCCAGAAATGATTTATTGCATTTACCCATATCCAGGAAAGGAAATCGCATCTGGAGCATGCTTAGACTCCTCAGCGGCATATTTGCGATAAATTTTGAAGTCGCCCACATTAGAAAAGTTTTCTCGACGTTCATTTGACGATAAATTGATATGTCATAAGCATAAGGAGGCGCAAGATCTGCTCGCAAAGAAGAATTACACGAATGAACTGCCCCGCATCCCAAATGACTTCTTCGGCTGGCATTTAACCTTTCGACCGAAATTAGATCCTGGGTACTTTATATCTAGTCAAATTCACAGAATCCTTTCAGTCGGGAGCACTCTGATAGTCTCATATCTCATAGGGTGTGCCCAATAGTAGGTTTGAAGGGCTTCTCCCAGATGAAGTTTGCCAGATTTGTTTGTTCGGAGTTTTCGAGTTTTAAGCCAGCTCAGAGTTATATTGCCCGAGTGGAGCAGATTTTGGGGCATAACTTATTCATGCGGCACGCGAAGCAAAAACTAAGTCGGAATCGGGAGCTTTTTACCTGAGCTACCTTAAATAATGCGCTTCGGGGATTTTTGAGTGGATAAATTATGAAAAGTTGCTTAATGCGGCGGTGTAGGAAAAATCCGAATAGAGCCGACAAAGTGTTCGGAATTTGTTTAGATATCCCAAAGGTTTAGACACTCCTCCCTGCGGCAATATCGCCTACAGGTGAGGCTGTGGTGGATTTTCTTCCAATACCTCGCTTTCCCAATCTCACAAACTGGGCCAAACTTTTCTGTCCAACCAGGTAATTTCGTCTCATTTCTCGCACCAGCTAATCTATGCCAGTTTGGTGAGAAGAATCTTTGATTTACTGCTCTACTGCAGTAAATTAACATAAGAAATCGATTCGTCAGTTGGGATCTGCTTCAGCCGTGGTAATGAATCCCCAAATTCAGGGCACGTTCAAGTACTCATGGGTGCGATGAGAGTGAATAACTTTACCAACTCTGGCCCTTATGCATATTTCATACTCAGGATCTCTTTGTTTACTTCGTGCATTTTCATGTGCTCATACCACTCAAGATTACGGGGCTACGTAACGCCCTTTCCGATGCAGAACGCTCTGCTTCCCGATGAAGATTTTCCCTAGGAGCATCAGGAGTCCTGATGAACGTCTGCGGAAGCAGAATGGCTAATGTTCGAAAATCTTTCCTTAATAGCGTTCATGTGAAAATTTCATCCTCTACGTATTTTCATCCAAAACAAAAACTCCGTATGCATGTCTACATATTTGTACTATCATATTTGAACTGCATTTTGATTTAATGAGCTTGCTTAACATGAATTGTTTCATTTTTATCATTTTTTCATTCAAACTGCTTTGATTAAATCTATCGGTAATATATGATTGTATTTGGTGAACTATAGTATATAAACAGTTTCTGCGTTTTCTATCTAATACACAAATTATATGTCTTCTTCTTAACCTCTGAAATAAAGTCTTTAAACGAAAAATAAATCTTTTGAGAACACGGTCAGTCAAAATCCTGAAGTGTCTCTTATGTTATCGAATAATATCACAACTGAGACAACTTTTTATATTCTTGAAAAATCTTTCCGTTTCATTTTGTATATTCTGCTTTTCGATAGTTTATCACCTTGCTGCTAATGTTTAACTTGTACCTATTATGTCATAACTTTTAAATATTTTAAACGTAACTAGTACTGATCAAATAAAGAGCCTGTTTTTTGCTTTATTCCTCAACAGAGGGTACTATTTTCAAAATTGTTCTTTTTTAAAGTAAAAAAAAGCCTGTAAGAGTTTTTAAATTTGAAAATGTACATAGGTATATATAAAATATCCTATGCTTGAAAAAGCTTTTGTGAATACATCTGGGAAATTTTCAGCACTTTTCCTTTTGGCTGTTAGCTTTTTAAACGTCCTGGAAAATTGAAGGGAGTTTGCCGGAGCATTTTGTCTTACTGAGATGGTGAGGAAATGAGATGCTTCCTTGATTGTCACATGTGACTAACCGCGGCCATCGACTGCAGGCAAAAAGAGCATCCATCAAAATTGTTTCTAGGAGATTAGAGGCGATGGCGATGTTTTATGTAAATATCCCGGCCCGTTACCCGCGAGCTAATATATGCAAATTAACTCGAGTAGAAAGTTTCTGGTCAACACCCCATGACTGATTGCGCTTAATTGAGTTGCCATAGTTCCAATCAGCAGCAGCGGACGCCCGAAGCGACTGGATTCCGGGCCGACATCCGCCGACTGATGGCAGCGAATAATTTACCTGGGCACTGTTGGTGGCATCGCGGGCACCTGGACTTAATGCGTAATTATTGAATGCGCTCAGACGCGAATAATGTCATTTTACATTGCAAATTTAGAAATTAGAGAAGTACCCGCGATTGGCCAGGACGAGATCAAATCGGAGGTGCGGTGAGCACTGCCCGGCATTAGAGTAATTGGGTTTTGCACTAAATCAAACCATCTTACACGGGTGACTGCTTCGTTTCACGTTTAATTAAAATCCTTGAAGCAGTCACTCTCTGGGGCTGCTGGGGCCCGGGGCCCCGGGCGAGGGCTGTTATAAAACGTGCTCCATTTACGGCCCCGAAATGAACTACTGCAAGGGCACAGCCGTGATGTATGGAGGAAGTTCATTACTTAAAAGCTCTCACATACTCGCAAGAGTATCCATAATCTTAATGGATTTATTATCCAGCATGAGCTCCAGGACCACGAGAGGAGTGCAAGGACTTCTTACGTCCTCAGTGCCTCCTCGGCGCCCCCTCGACGAGTTTTATGAGATAATGAAACAAAGGGATGAAATCTCTCCTTAAATTCGGGATCTTTGCGGGTACATTCATCTCCTTTAAGGGCCCGGCAACCTACAATTTTTACAAGGAGAAAACTTTTATTCATGCTCTCCCGCACATTTTGATTATGCAAATCCAAAGCTTTACAAAAATAAACCTTCCGCAGTTGAAAGTATTAAGCAGAAAACAAAACAGAAGATGAGGTGAGGTGGAACACCAGCGCACAGGAGGCACAGAGGAGAGATATTTTCAGGAAAAAAGGCAGAAGGACTCTTCACTTTGTTTCCCAACACTCAGGAGTATGTTTCTCGAACTCATTTTGTGCCACGTCAGGCTGTCAGGACATTTTGAAAAATGTGTCTCGTGGCGACAGCACAATTTCGAAATTAAAGTGCTATTTGCATAAGGAGCACAGAAATCAACGGTAGCTGTCTCACGGGGCAACGCAGATGAATTACAGGTTCCCCAGTGAGATGTTAAGAGTTCTCTGTTGAAACTCAATTTTAAATCATGTAAAACCGCATGCTTCCCATCGAGCAGCTGAGGAATTTGCTGCAGCTTAGTAGTCCTTTATAAAATCTGGTCATATAAAAAGAAAATATTATTTTATAAATTATTCATATTTTCTGAAAAAAATAATATTTAAAATTATTTTGCTGTCTCAAAAGGATCTTCAAAATTCCAAATACAAATTTTTACAGTGTGGTAGCAGTAATAACTATATGAGGACTTCAAAATAATCCACTTTCATTAGAACATTAATACTACAAAAATGAGGAATAAAATATGTTCTTCAAAACGAAAGTAGAACCCTCTTCAACGAAATTAAAAAGTCTTAAAAGGACAAAATAACTATTACTACGAATCTGTCCTTTGTGACGTATACAAACAACATGGCATTTCAAGATTCTACTGGATATTTTAAAAGCACATGCGAAGTAATTTATTTCTGACATTGAATTCTGAAGGAATCGGTCGAAAAAACTAGAAATATTAATTTCGAAAAATTGCTGACAAATTAAATTAAAAAATTCACAAAACTTCATTAATATTTCAATGTCGAGGATTTTTTGATGTTGCTTTCATATCATCTGTATATACGCATATGCACTATCGGATTGATTGTTTCTTTTCAGTTTTTTCGGACGAGATATTTTAGAAGAAAAAACAAGAAACAAAATTCAATATTATAATTAAAATTAAAAAGTTTAGAGAAAACCATACGTTATTTTTTTCATGAGTAGTATAGTCAATTGCCATTTTGACTACACTCCAAAACATAAAACAAACCCTAAAATTGTCTCAAAGACTCCTTTAAGTTCTTTCGTTTTTGTAAGCCAATAACAGAACTCGATGTCAAATCCAAACTCCATTTTAATTAGTAAACACTCTGCTTGTTCCAACCGCATTTTTTCTGATATTTTTGCTTCGGCATTTTCTATTCCTGGAATAAAAATTCTGCTCTAAGTGCAGCGTATTGTTGGCGCGCTACAGAAATCTGCTTCTGCAAATAGGAGTGAAATCCCACGGGAATCTCTTTTCAATCGGTCAGTTCAATATTTGCTTTGAAATTTCAACACTTCACTTAACTTAGCCATCCAAAGCGATTTGTGCGCCTCGATGGAACCAAACCGCGACCAGACGGGAAAAAGGATTGGAAAAATGCGCGGAACAATGAGGTGCTCCTTCTTGCCGGCGGAGCGCCAGATATGTTTTTGACGCACAATTAAGCCGGGGCGGGGCGTTTATTTAACGCGAGACCGAATGCAATCAGCCCGAAACAATGCGCTCACAAACACCGACCGCCGCAACCGCCATGATGACAGCCGCGACTCCGCCGGTGTCAACTGCGTGCTGAGCACCCTGGTCGCGGGCCAGGGACATGCGGGGGCGTCCCGGCGCCTCTGTTTGCTTTGATGTGGCTGCTTCCAATGAGCGCGCCGCGGTGGCGTTTCACGCTCGCTTACCGGTTTTGTTTACCTTTAATTTGTCACCTGGAAGTTACATACATCAAACAAACAGACGTCAGCCGCATCACGCCCATCCATGGGGAGCCTTTGGACAGGAGCCAGCTCAGGTTCCAGGACACTTTCACCTGCAGCCCGTTCGGGGGTGTCGATCTGTAGAAAAATCCGACAAAATCAAATACGACTCATGTTCTTTGTCGAGCGGTTTCGTCTAAACAGCGAAAGTAGGGATGTCCGAGTTGGAGTCCAATTTTGATCACAATTATTCGTTTGATTTCCACCCTGTGGCCAAAACACGAAGGAGAGCGGGCAAATTGCAACCCCCAATAAATTATGTATCGATATTAAATCAATTCTTCTATACGTTTAACCTTTTAAATGGGAATGGTAACGATTAATTAATTCCTTCTCTTACGATTTATTTTCAGAGAAATATTCATAACTAGACAATTTCATTTACGTTAGCCTAACTCCGCGAAATAAAGCTAAGCCAAATTTCAAATTCAATGAGCATATTTGTATGAAAATATAGAAATGAATTGATAATAGTAAGTAATACTTAATTGAAAAATATCATTAAAGTACTATCTTCGCTATATTTACATATCACTGTTACTTTCAATTGCCCTAAAATTTTCACTTTAACTAATGTTAAAATATTTTTTGCTCATCACTTTCAACAGTAAATTTGCATCTTTAACCAAAGTAAGTCTATTGTGAATGTACCAAGTCACACACTATTAGATTTGTATCAATCGGATCAATAGACAATTTTATAATGAACTGAATTTGCAGTCCCTTTAAAAAAAGGTTTAAATTTAATAATATACATCAAATTGCTATTATTTTTCTTAAAAAACTTTCAATATTGAACTGAATATAAATAAATAATAATAATAATAAATGCTATTACAGTTTGATGTTAGTTTTAGAAAACTTTAAATCTGTCCTAAATTTTATTCAACATCATATCAAATACAATATGCAAAAAGTCCTTTTGTTCTGCAGAGACTATAAAACAAATTATTTGCTCTCCTTTAATGGACCAGATAGAGCATGTTATTCTGGAGTTAATTTTCGACCAACAGAAGTGGAAAATCACTTTTTAAAATGAATTGCTATTCTGCTTATCATCTATGAAACTACATGTTCTACAATCATGTTATCTTACGTGGATACCAGATACCATGAAATTCGCCATAAAATTGGAATTATTCTACGCAGAGCCAATTTAATCCCTCATCAAAAATGCAATCTTTTTATTATAGCCCTATCTTGGAAGCAGCAATTCATCGCACGTCGTCTGAAATTTACTTAATTGGGGGAATCCGCTCCAGCTCGCAGCCTAAGCTTGATTCCAGTCGAAATAGAATCCCAGTCACATCCAGGAGGCATTTGACATGAAATAAAGATAGAATCTTTCGGGAAGTTCCATCACGAAAACGCTCGCTTGATAGAAGATAGAACGTATAGTAAATCTGATGTACCGATCTAAGTAGGGAGATTTATCGTCCTAGCCGAGTGTTGTCGATAGGGCAGGAACTCTGCAGTCACAGGGTCCTGGAGCGGGACGTCTTGAGGAGCATTCCAAGAGGTGTCAGTCGAGATTGGCTTCCTTGGTGCAAGTCATCTCCGCAGCCCTCTCGTAGGGAAAACTTTTCTATCTTCAGTGCAGAACTTTTTCGAGTTGTATTCTGTAGAATTTATTCAACTCATGATTTCTCCAGACGTGCGGACATTTTTTCTTTGTCAACCATAAGAACAAGTGCCCCAAGATGTCCGATGGGGAGCTCTAAGAAGGCGACTTGGGGCAGATTCTTTCGGAACAAAAGTCCCCAAAGAAGCTCATCATCTGCGGTGCGGTGGTGGATGGGTTGCGGATTTGTTGCCGAACGATTAATCCGATTCCACTGCGTCATGCCTTCGTCGGGTCCTGAAAGGATTTCGATTGCCACTGGATTATCCACTTTGTCTAGACTGCAAATACTTGGAGACGTCTAATGAATTGTTACGTCGTTTGCCCTCAGCAAAATCCACACACGATTTAACGTGTCCGTTGGTGCGTCACAAACGATTGTCCCTGCAAGGGCAAGAAAATGTTGGAGCATGTTATTTCTTCCCTATAAAAAGTTATTCCCTCAATTTACTCGACGACATTAAATTGCGTTTTAAAACAGGTCAAATACAAGACAAATTGCAAAAACGCTGAGCTACTCTTCTTAGTCGAATCTACAAAAGAAATTACTGTGAGTAGAAGGGTGTTTAAGTAATTGGGGCTGTTAATAACAAATTCAACCTGTACCTAATGTGAAGATTTCAGGGAATCGATCAGCAATATATCAGAATAGTTTTTTTCGAATCACTCTTGTATGTAAAATGTTTACTATAACTAAATATGTCTTTGAATAGCTGGCTTCCAAATATAGCCTATACTACAGTTTTTCGCAAACATTTTATGTTTGATGATAGTGACAAATTTACGCCAAAAAGAAATTAACTTCGCCGTTTTAGGTACTGTACATATTTTGTAATTAAAGACTTTTCTTAGAAGTATTACTACATACTACAATAGTGAAATCTAATAATTTTCAATAAAAAAAGGACTCGATGTTATTCACCAATAAGTATTCATTTTTTCTAGTCCATAAATAAAGTTCTCTATTTACTCGATGCTAAAACTGCGATTTAAAACAGCTCGGATACAAAACAACTTCTAGAAATGCTGAGCAAACTGCTTCTTAATGGAGCCCCATGAGCGAATTTACAAATTGTCATAGCGGGTGAAACGTTTCCTAAGTGTGCCGTCGATTTTTCTGTCCACTTGCGTCCCAAACAGTGGGACGGCGAGATAACTCTGGAGAGATGTCTCGTAACCGAATAAAGTTCGCAGCCATAAAAAATATCTGGAAGCGGCGCAATAAATCGGATCCTGGGTCTATAGTCCTTTTTTACAGTCCCGCAGTATTTTAGCATCCCTTCCGGGGCAGACAAAAAACTTGCAGAAGTAGTTCGGTCAACCAGGGCAATCTTGCACTGTTTTGCGAAACCGAGCACTTCCGTCGCCCTTGCTGATTTACGAACTAAATTATGACATAATGTCCTTCGCCAGCCGAGGGCGTAGTCGGGTTACTGCCGCTTTTATTGGGGATCCATCTGGGGACGGGCCCCAGCAGCCTTCTTTTATGATGTACTGCTCGGGAATCGTATTTTTAATGATAATATCATTCCCGGCGTAATGGGGACACTTTGCTGGCGCTGCCACATAGTCAACTTAATGCCCATTTTCAGGCGATTTCCGTCCAGGATATATGCCCGATTTATTTTCAAAACGACAACAACTGGGTGCTAATTCACCAGCAAGTCACGCAGCATCTCCTCAACGTAATGACTAAAAAGCAGTACTTAACAGAAGGTTTTGCTACTTTTTTTTTTGCAATTGAACACGAACCGTAGTCACAAAAAGCCATTACTATTACATCCAGTGCTACAAGATCTACTGCAAAGTGGCATTATCGTAATCGATTTGTGTGCTTTTATGCAAAAACATGCAAAAATAATTTGTAGGGAAATGCGGCTGCATAATGTACTCGCTTGAGCATCATTAACATACCTCGATTATGCCGAGCTAAAGGAGTTAAAAACCAAGCCCTCAACGCCTCTCATCGAGGGAAAAACAAAATTTTATAAATATTTTAAATGGTGGGATACTCGACCCAAAAAACTGGATAATTTCGCAGATGCCAACACCACTTACACTCCCACAAACCTTTGTGCGGTGAAAAACTAACCCCGGTGTGGTGTCGAACAAAAAGAGCGCCGAGCTCCAAAGGGTTGGAACACTTTCGTTGCCGGAACTGGAATAGAGACATTTCTTCAAGAATTATGTAAAAAGTGGGGAATTCCTGTAATATTTAATGATAGCTCTACCCTCCCTTAATTACTGCAGCTATTGACCTCATTACTTCCAAGGGAAACCCTCGCAGAAGATGCGCTGATGAATATTTAAAAGTTCACATACTACTCCGCAAATTGGATCTTCTGGAAAACCTTGCACTCTGCGGAGTTATGGAGGAATTTTTATGTTACCCCAAGGTATAATTCGAGAAGCATTTTTAATTACGTCGGCAAAGAGTATAACTAAGAAATAATGTGAAGGGTAAAAGGGAAAATAATCTATTGTAATTTAGCACTAAGTTTTTCGAATCATTAAAATGCGCAATATATTTGCTGGCTTAAAATTAAAACAAAATATAAAGTGTAATTGAAATTCTGTTTTAAAATTGTTTTGTGTTTTCAGCTTGGATAATGAGATAAAGAAAGCATCTTTTATCTCAAACAATGTTGTTTTCAAAAATTTCATCATTGCTACATTTATATATGTATTATATCGTTTATAAAAATATTCCTAAAATGATGGTAATTTTGTAGAAGGAATAATGAACGAATATTAAAAAATTTTAAAATGTCTGGGTGGGTAAAAAACGTCGTTTTCAAATTATGAAGATGATTCGAGAGACCCATTTGTTTTCTTGAAAAACTCTCTTATAACCTTATTCACTTAACTTTAATCCTACAAAATATATCTAAAATGTCTTCAAATTTAAAATTATGAATTTGCTAATCCTATATTTAAGAAATACTTACATACATACTAAGTGGCGGCGTTGGTGGGGCTTATAGTTAATCATAATAGTATAATAGTTAAATAATATTATTTGTAAGGCTCACATATTCCGGCCCAATATATAGGCTATAATGATGAAAATGAAAGATATTTATATATAACAAATATATGGTTCCCTTATAACTAAAAAATATGTAAGAAAAGCAATTTATGGAGTCATAAATTTTAATTTAAAGCTGATTTCATGTACATGTTCTACTTCAAACTATTTTAGTTAAGTGTTATAGCCGGCTTACATAGTTCTGTTTTGGCTCCATTTAGACCAAACCCTTTTAGCGAAAAAACGACTATTGATCAAGGATTGACTCGAGCTTAATAAACCACTTGATAAAACAGCGCCGTGCTCCTTTTCCGCAATTTTCTTGCACAGTCTCCAGCGGGATGAAACTGCTTTTGCAACTTTAAAATGTTAATTATCTCTTCGTCCGACAAATGCATCCAACCGTACATTATGCTAGACTCGTGCAGCCACTTCACACGTTATAAAGTGCGGTTTCTAGGGAGATGCTTACGAAAGGATTATGAGCTCTTAATAAAAATAAAAGTTGAATAAAGTCGGAACGTGCACCGAAACAAGCAACAGCAGCAGGTTGCGGGGGTGGCTCGGACGCCCACTCCCACCCACTCACCCCAGTCCTTCCATCGCTGACGGCTTTCTGCGAACGCCAGGAGTCATAAACCAGAGAATAAACCAAACGGACGAACTACGTGGCTGCGAAACCACCAGGGAATTAAACTCGTGTCCCGCATTCAAATCTGCAGACTGCTCATCCACGCTTTAAATTTATTTTAAACTCATTTGGTCTTAAAGAGCGGGCGCGGTTCTGCCGGTCTGTAATTAAGGCGGACGGCCGAGGAATACTAATCCGTAGACTGTTTTCGGAGACTGCTAAAAAATTCATGAGACTCTGCGGACGCTGCGGCTGAGACCCCGTAGTTTTAGGGTTAGTTGGGGGACGATGTCAAATTATTTTTGTTCTCCGAGGGTGAAACTTTATTATTGTCAGTTTTAATGGACGAAAGTTTCGCCGACGCAGCCCCTTATCTCTGGGGATTTGTATTCATGATAATTGTCGCATTTCCCGTGATTAATAGGTGGAAAAAGTTACTCAACTGCTTAATTGTCTGAATGTGGCATCGGTTTACTATCTTCAGTATCCGACCTCGGCTAGGAGAAACTATGTCAAGAACACAACGCAGCTATACAAATCGCTAAACTTAAATGCAAAGATTAAAAAGAATAAATACGTAGCAAAAGACGAAACACACAAGTGAGTAAGGAAACTATTCAAATAATTTTTCATAACAAATTTGCAGTACTTTTCCAATCAAAAACTCTTAGATGCAAATATGGAAATAATTGGTTAAGTGGTTGTAATACTTCATCAGAGGTTCTCAGAAACAAATTCTCCCTATATAAGCGCACAAAATCGGAGATGACAATTTTTCGGAACTTCGACTTGAAATTCGCCCCATTCTTTTCAGGTTTTTCAATTTAATATCTATTATAATTAAAATTACTGGCTCCTTATATAGAATTATTCCCCTATACTCATACATCGAAATTCAAGGCATAACCTCAAGTATCTATTTTCATGAAAATCCACAATAATTCTTAATTAATCTAAAAATCTTTATGGCTCAACTTTTACGGTGGATTAGATTAAGTTAGTCGTTTTTAATTCGTAAATTTTGGTATCAGAATTTCTTATTCCATAACTCAAATATTAGTGAATATAGGTTGGTTTGACTGAGTTTTTACATCATATTAATCATATTATAAAAGTTCACAGATTTAATAACAGGTTTGAAGTCAAGTGTAGACCTCTTAATTAACTCAATTAAAATTAATGTTATGTGTTACAGATATGAGATCAATTTTGGTCAGCTTTGCTAGCCAGATGAAAACAAAGACGTTATGTGACGAGTTACGGGGTAAATTAAGGGGAATGCACTCAATTATGCGCTTCCTTGACTATCACACATCAATTACTAAATAAAACCAACATTTATTCTCAATGAATAGAAAATGAGATTGCATCTAAACAGCCGGAGGACAAGTCCTTGTTGTTTACACTAATCAAGTGCACTCGCGGCACTCGAACGCATTTAGTCCACATTTCGGTTGCGTCCAGTGGGCTCCATTAGGCAAATCAAAACCCGAGGATGAGCAGGGCGCCTGGAGCGGGTGGTTCCGAGGGTACCCCTAAAGCTGAGTGCTCATCAACTCTGTACCAGTAGTGGACTGTGGGCAAACCCAAAGGCCTTTTTATCTGCTCCGCAGAGGTTTGAAACCTCTGCTTGGAAGTACGTAAGAACAAAGATTACCAGCATTAAATGGAGCTTTTATCTGGATGTCGTACCGTTTGTAAATTATGGACTTAAGGGCGGCGACGTCGACGGCAGCATTGGTGCCTTTCGCAACTTTCACTTATCATAAATATTTATTTCGGCATAACAGAATTTGAATAATCGTTTTATCTCTGAAATGGCACAAAGCGAATCTGCCCCACCAGCGGGTCTTAACGAGTTCGCTCACTTCGCCCAGGGGTAGATAAATAAATTTCCAAGGGGACAACCATTAATCCCTCGTATTTTTGTTGGACTTATGGAAATTGGGTGAGACACCCACCGCGGAGCAGCTTTTGCATTAATCCACTCGAGTTTCGAAGCTCGCAAATATGTAGATGTTCACCTCCCGGGATAACGCACTTTGCCTTTTTTAGCTAACATTTAAAATCATTAAGACTTACTTACTCCGCGACGACCGGACGGGGGTGGCAAATGCGTTGGGGATTTTCTTTTTTTTTTCATTTTTCTCGTCTGGATGAACAAAATATGTAAGCTGCTTTACAGAAAGTTTATTTATGCTTAGATGAATATTACCAAAAATTCAGCAGCTCAGAAAGGGAAAAAGGAAGATTTATTTACCTTAGCTTTACCTTAGAAATCAATAGAGAATTATCCGTTTTAAAACACTTCGTTAAGCCACTATTGCAGTCTCGGTTAACCTCCTAATGCTGATTACCGCACGGATTTGAATGCAATTCATGTCTGAAGCGTGTTTTTGTGGTAGTCCAATTTTTAACAGAATAAATTCCACGGGATTGTTGATATTTCTAAGCAACATCAAAATCAATAACTATATGTTATAGTACCTAAATGAGAATATTTTTCTTATTGTCATAATAAATAATCGTTTCAAAAAATAATCAACATTAGTTTCTTGTTTGCCTTATTTTACGATTAAATATACTTAAGATTATTTTGCTTTAAAAACAGAACCGGAATGACCATTGCGCTGTGCTATATATTCTCTCAACTGTGGGTAAGCTTTGGCTTACAAACACTAAGATATGTGTAGTTAAATTAACCAGAGAAACTTATTTTTAGTTCTACGATTTCTACTACGTTCATAGGTCATAAATTTCTTACGTATAAGTCAATCAAACTTTTATATATGTATATAATTATGTATTTAGTTATCGGTACGTTCCTATTACATAAATTGTTAGAACTCCAAGCAATGCTTTTTTTCAAAATTCACACGATTTCGCCCACTTACGCAAGTGCATTCTATAGATAAAATACCCAAAAGCAAGCGGCTGACAATATATACTAGTTCAACGTCGCCGACGTACATATATGTGTGAATGTACTTAAAATATGTGTAATTCTTTAATCGATAATAAATATAAACAGATATTATTTTGTTCAGAATTATCTAATCTACAAATGTAAAGATACCACGGCTAATACAACTGATTTTTGTTTTCGCAATACAGTTTTCTCTGTGTAATACAGATAGTTAAATATTGTTTAATAAATTGTCGAAAATACGTTATATTTTTATTTTTATTTGTCCATGCTTTTTCTTATAACACGTAAAAATAAAAATAGCAATTTAACGTCCTCAACAGTTTATTAAAAATTATTTGGATTCCCAAAATTTGACAAATCGAAACAATTATTTTGTGTACATTTTGGGGTTCTAAATAATCCGAATTCAAAAATAAACATATTCTTAACCTTTTTACTAGGTACTTAATAATAAATTTAAATAATGCATTATTGAGAAGGCCACAATGCACAAAACAAATAAAACTTTTTGAACACCCTGTGTCGCTAAATCTGAAAAACTTTATGCCACGTTTTAAATGAAGTGTGATAGTAAGGTCTCCACAATAAAATTTTATAATCCAAAAATGTCGGAACCTCCACTCGCAAAGGCTTAGGAGTATCGATTTAAAACGCAAATTCGCCAACCGACAGAATACATTTTCCGGAAACTTTCCCATGTGCATTTGCGCACGAAATAAAATTTATGCCAAAAGTTAGTCGACCTGTTCTAGCCGGCTCAAAGGCGAGTGACGTGTTTATTCCGACGAATGTAGTGAAAAGTTTATATATTCTAATCCCGGTCACATGTCCCGGGAGAGCCACTTAGCCAGATTTGAATATAATACGCCCCGTCGTCTTAATCTCGCAGATTGCTTTACGACTCCAGAGTACTTTACAGGAAACGGGCCGGATGAGAGTTACTTTTAGATGAGCTGAGGAGGGTGCCAACTACCCCCTGATTTCCTCTGCTAAATTCTGGTCATATACTCCTCCGTCGTGACCGGGATGTGAATATCTTAACAGAGAATCCTTTGAGTGGACTTGAAAAAATTAGGCTATTTTTAAAAGGGGGCAAAGTTCTTGGTTGTCGGCTCTTCTATCCTTTAATAGTCGAATCCTCGAACTACTATCAGCTTAATTAACATAAAACTAATTCGGCTCAGGAACGGTGTAATCTTCGGCAATGGGGCTTCCTCAAATATTTCAATGAAACCAGAAGGAAAAGGGTTGGATAAGAAATTTTCAATCAAAATGGTTTCCTTTCCCTTTGATTTGCATATTTCGGGTCTGTTTGCTACCCACAAAGGCTTTTCTAATGTTATTGCTTTCTCATATATTTTATTTGCTACATTTCGTCAGCTGTGTTAAAGTTTTCGTTTCACTCCCCAAATTAAACCATGCGACTTGTTTTCACACTTTGATGTAAAGACACGCACTTGAATTTTCAAATGAGAGATCGATTTCTTCGAAAAGTATTACGAAGAAAGGAGATTTAAGTACCTACAATATTATTTTAGCAAAATCGTTAGGTATTTCTTCTGTTTTACTAAGTTGCGATTTTTGAAAAGACAGATATGAACTCCTCGTTTTTTCCACCTTCAGCACAGTCCCGCCCATCTCATAATGCTCAGGGCAAGCTGAATATGAATTGTTCATTAAATCGGTGGCAAGTAACGACCTCATCCGCAGCACACGCCCTGCGGATGCTTTAAGGGGATGAATTCGCTTTGTTTGTGGATAATAAACAATAATTTAGTGCGATAAAACTTACGCTAAAAGCCTGTGCAGAGCCAAGCATAGATAACATTTTTAGAAAACGCTATGGCTATTTGCTTATTTCAGAGATTTAAAATGTTTTTGCTGCCTGAAATAGCAGGTGGATTTTATTCTCGCGGATAACTGATGGTTAGAACGTGCTCGTCATGGTTACAAGCAATGGCTTTTTCAAGTTGTGCTTACTTTCTTAAGGAAAATGTATGTACCTTACTTATATATTTAAAGATACTGGCAAACTTCAAACATTTTTAAATAAAAAACATATTAGAAAACTCCAAGAATTTAAAATTAGTTCAGCGAATAAATCATTAACAAATGTTAGCTCAGAGAAAATTGAAGGAACGCATTTCAATCAAACAAGTCCTTTGGAAAAAATTTTAGATGATATCTAAATACAATTTCTATGTAACAATATACCAACTATTTCGAAAAATATTTCAGTATTATTGATTGAAAAAATATTAGTAACAGACATTTTTTCAAGCCATTTGTTAGATACAAATTTTTAATCTCGGGAAATTCTCTTTGTAGTAATAAAATAAAAATATATAACTAGTGCGTACTTGAAATCCCATGTAGGAAATAATAATAATAAATAATCCACGAATTAGATCGAAAAACGAAGAATATATATAATAATAAGAATTACAAAGTTTAATTTATTAAATTATTGCTTTAACAAACTAATATTCATTTATTTTTATGAACTTTATTTTTGGGTTGTGTAGGGCAAGATTTTTCTGATTTCTTAAAACGATTATAAATATATAATTTCATAAATTTTATGATGCTTTCACCTAGCAAACAAATAATGCTATGTGGTACTAGTAAATAAAAATAAGTAACTTTGAATTTAATAATTATCCACTATTCGTTACTAATCGATAACTTTTTGTGTTTGGGCTGTTTCATTACTAAAATTTTGTTGTTCATTAAACTGAATGATGTTTTTGTTTGATTTTATAAAACAGTTTCTCCTGCTCTAAATATCTGAAATAGTTAATCTTAATGTGCGTATTGTCTAATATAAAAATATAATAGGCGTAGAAGATATGAAAATAATTGCTTAATAAACCGGAACAAAGCAATAATCATAACTATAGAGAATATTCAAATTTTGCTCCAGAAAGGCGTGTCTCTTGGACTCATTGGCCCCTGCCCAATGAAATAAAGTCCCTAAGCATAACAACCCCAAAATTTGAATATGCAGGGCGACGTTGTCTTTATGTAGATTTTAATGACCCTGCCCAGCGCCCAATATAACGATAAACAGAGCATTGCTGACAGTAATTTCAATCATATTCCGACAGTAAGTAAGGAAATCCTCGAAGGCTCCTCTTCCCGAGAGCCCCGCATTAAGTCTGATGAACACGGAGTGCAGCAATAAACCAGTCAAGGTCATTCCATTCCGCAAATGAACGCATTACGAAACGCTCCCCATGACGGTTACACTCCGGCGAAACAAAAGGCCCAAAGCTATCTAAATTTCCTGGAAGACAATTTAGCATTGAAAAGTGAAACATTGAAATGAAATTTTATGGGTGGCAATAAAACTCAATTACTGGCTGGAAGTGTGTAGGGATTTTAGGCTCGATTAACCCCCGAAAAATGGATGCGAGCACTGGAAATATTCATTAAAATTCAGGATGATAAGGAATGACTACGGAGCTCGTTTCTCTTTTGATAGACTCTAATGTCTGCCCATTTTTCTATGATTGCCGTGACGGTGAAGGACCCTAAGGATGGATGCCAGTCGTCAAAAGTTTAATTCATGGAGGAAATTTATCTCCAAGCTTTTCCAATGGAATCCCACTTTATCATGATAACCTTCCCGGAAGTTGGAAGGTCTATACAATCGTTTAACTCGTAATTACCAAATAAATAGCCCTTTTAATTTGAGATGCAACGAGCTTTGAATGCCAAAACATAATAGCCAGCATTTCCGCGAGAATGAAAATTCAAATGACTCCTTTTCAAATTTCCACTCGTATTACAACTGTCCAGGTCGCAGGAAGTCGCCATTTTAGCGGATATCGAAATTACGTCATACAATCAAAGTCACTTTCTATATTCGAACAGAAACCAGATGGCGGAGGAAAAAAGTGGCTTGGATCTGGTCCCGGAAGAAAAAGTGAGACAATGCTCGATGATGCGAAACTTGTAAAGGAGCGACATGTGGTCTTTATTTGCGAAATGTAAGTAATGACCAGCACGTGCTCCTAATGGCCAAAGTCGTAACATTTCATATTTGGGGCTCGTTTTTAGCACTTAATTTTTTGCCTCGCTTCCAGTGCGCGTCTGGGGAAAAGGTTCAAATCGCTTTAAGTGTTAAGAAATTGCTTAAGATTTTGCTTTTATTGGAAAGATTAGTGCTAAGACGATGTCGCTTTAATTGGGGGCTAATGTGTTACCTGCTCATTTCTCCGAAGGAAGTAACAATGTGTTAAATTTATTGTTGTTACAATTTTTGTTATACTAATAAAAACAGCTTTAAAAGGAAATATTAAAGAGCTTCGTTCTTGATGGTATTTATATATACATATGTATGTATATAAAATACACCATATTGTTACAATCCTTACATTTGATATTTTTGTTGGGTTGAAATAAAAAAAGGCCGCCACATTGGTTTAAGAATGACGTAAAATAGCTTTGTTCATTTGATACCTTTGTCAAGGGGGTTTTGAAAAAAAGGTAAGCCGCCATCGTGGGGTATCCGCCATATTGTATTTAAAACGATATTAAATATACCTACGTTGCAACGTGAACTAATTCAAATTCAGTTAAAAGAATTAAAATGGAAAAATTAGTGATAAACATTGTATTAGAATAGAAGATTTAACTGCAATTCCACTTTTTAACCAAGTTTTTCATAATAATAAGGATAAACAAATGCAATATAAGGCAATATATATTTTCGTACAGAGATGAAATCGAAGAATTGAACATATTCATTTCAAGCAATTTGCTCGAAATGAACAAACTAAGCCATGTGAAGTGCTAGACAACGAAAGTAGAACTCACTCAGAACGATGTCGTCAAAACAGTCTCTAATTGGAAGGCAAACACGTCTCATACTGAAAATAATTAACAGAAGGAGATTAGCAATAGCGCCGCAACACAACAATGGAGGAGAAGAAATAAACTTTCTGACGTTGCTGTCTTAAATTAATTCCGCGCTTCATTAGTTCTAATCCTCTTATAAGGTTCAGTGTGCCGCCGAGTGCTTCTCAGCGACGAATAGCTGAAGAAAAATACGAGATGGCTGCCAGAAGGAGTGAAAATTAATTTTCCAATTTAAGCTCGCCTCCAAGCTCCCACTGTTTTTCTTTTTCACGTTCCTGGCACCAAGCAAATCCAGGGATTTTTCCAGGATCTATTGATTTGCAAGGGATTTAATGATGGACTGACTGCACTTTTGCGGCTAGCAAAATAAATTAACTCTTTTAGCAGCGTGCTTTTCTTCACGGAAATGCACAAGACACTGTTTTTCTCTTTTCCTTTAATTTGTCTGATGATCATTAGCTTTAGCTTTGTAGATTCAAGTATATCAAGCGAGACGACAAAGTGCTGCTCTAACAAGAAGTGGAACTTGGGATTAAAAGAATTAGAGAACTCCGGGAAAATTCTTCTAGGAAAATTACGTAAAATGCACTTCGCCAGAAGCCAACCGATTATTATATAATTATAGAGCGAAAAAAGTATTCTTAATAATCCACCTGAAAATGTATACCTTTGCAGGTATTTAAGTACGAAATTTTCGCAATTTTCTTAACATAGATCCTCAAATGTACAACATAACATTGTATATATTTAAAGCAATTTTAAATTAATTGAAAAAATTGTCTCAGAAAGTAAGAACTTCATTTCAAATAGATATATGTAGTTATACGGATTTCAAACATTACTTTAGATTTGTATTCTGCAATAAAATTCAATCATTTTGTTAACCGCTGAATTTTATTTTCTTTGGTAGCAGTCACAAATAAGACGAAAAGAATCAGACCTTTTACAATTCGAAAAGATGTTTATTCTCAATTTATTTTAACCAAACTACAAAATATTTAAATGTCCGTTTCCCAAACGCAATAAAGTGCAAAAGCTGTCGGAATCAGGAGAGACAGGAAGACTTGAGGAGGCCGGGGCTGCGGAAAAGGGTCCATTATTGTTAATTTGTCATCGGCTAAAAGGTCCCTAGAATAATTCAGGATGCCAACCAGAAGATATTTTGTAATTTAAAAGTTGTCTTTCTATAAAAAGTCAAATTCTTCAAGGACCTGTGACATGTTGACAAAGAGACAAAATGAGTTTTAGCGTCCAACAACCCAAAAGAGCCAGTATTTTTTTCTAGTTTCGGAAAGCTTCAGACATGGGGATTGGGACAGAGTAGTGGCGGTGAATCCAGGAGCTCTCGAGGTGATTCTTCCCGCATTTGCAGGACTTCTTCGCTAGGCAAGGATTTGCATAAACAGTCTGAGGCCCTCGGGATAAGTAGATACAATTACTTTTTCCTTACTTTTTTTTTTCATTTATTTCTTAAGAAAGAATTCATGTGACGAGAGGACAACGCTTTCAAGGATTTTATTCTATATTCCTTTCCATGCTCCAGGGCTGTCTGTTTGCTGGGGGAATTATAAAACGTTTCTCTTCTTCTTTATGGTGAAATTGATTACTTTATGAACGCTTTTGCCGTTTGCATAATAATCACCACTACGATTCCTTCTCAATCGAATAAGCATAATGATGGAGGTGAGCTACAAAAGTTATTTAATCGACATTTCAACGATAGTCGACGAGGACTCAGGCAAAGGGCATGTGGGCGCGTATTGATCGCCATTCGACTGTAGGCAGGACGACGTATATGCGCCCTTGCAGCGCACCGAATCGAGTCCAATCTCTTATTTATCAGCCGCTTCATTACCCCGGTAGCCTCTATTAATTCCAGCTCCAATTGTGCCGTCGCCGCACAAGGCCTTTATTCGCGCTGTAACCAGCGATCAACATTTGCCCGATAAAACGCAACAATCGCGAGTCCGTCGTCCGTCGTCGTCTGCGGATTCCGCGGCGCGGAGGCGGCTCCAGTGACAGTGTGGCAATGTCCTGTCGCATAAATTGTCTGTCTCCATGGGATTCTGGATAAGTTGCATTTATTCATGCAGCATAAATTATTCATGCAAAATCCCAGACCGAGAAAAAGAAGACTACTCTCTCGGAAAATATGGAAAAAAAATTTGTCCAGATGGGTCTGCGGGATTTTACACCGCGATTCTCTGCGACCATCTTTTGCACTAACGAAAAATTTTTCGGTGGTTGCGCTCCCCCTGGTTCAACCCAAAAACATCTTTTCGTTTTCTTAGGTTTAATCACGGTTTCGTAAATAAACACTGCTCTTGCGAAGAGAATTAATTACAAGAATTCCTCATGTAGGGCGTCTTGTTTTCCGGAAAATTGCTCCTTGGGGAGAACTGAAATTTTTATGCTTACCGCCAATTTTCTAAATGGATTCTCGCGTCTCAAGCTTCATCTTAGTATTAACGCATCAAGTTTATCTTTATTTACGAGGAGTGGTTACTACACCTTCCTGAGATGCTTAACAATTTTCAAAATGCTTTAAGTTGCAGAACATCAAATATTCAAATATGCTTCAAGTTACGGAACATCAAATATTCAGTACGCCGTATGTAGACGCGCGCCGCAATTTTATATTTAACTATTTAAAAATATTTACTCGGAAAAATCTATTGCTTTGCAATTAATTTGAAAATGAATAAAATATATTTATACCACTACATGCCAATTTATAATCATGTATATTGAAATGAAGAAAAATACTTAAATATATAACACATATGAGTAACTAATCAGTTCTACAATTTTCTTTGATTTTTAAAGAGTTTAAAGCCGAACTTGGCTTTCATTTCAAAGAAAAGTATTTACACTTAAACTCAAGAAATTTAAAAGAATATTGGCACAAGATTTCTATTAATATTTTATCTAGATCAATATAAAACGGAGCTTTAACTTGTATGTTGTATATTATTTTAAATAGATTTTGATAACTACGTTAGTAATTTAGAAGATATTTAATAAGTTCTATAATCAATTCAAGCACGTTTTGCATCTCATAAAATCTAGAAGTGTTTGCAACAAAGCTCACCCTACAGATAGGGTAATAAATTTTAAAGTTAGAAAGCAGTTGATTGTTCATTTCCGTTTCCAAACTCGTCATCCATTAAATTCACATCGCCTGTGAAGAATTTCGTGCGCTTTCGCTTTCGTTATCAAAAAAGCAAGGGCAATTCTCCTCTGTAGGAAGTGAATCCATTGAGGATGTCAACTAGGGGGAAAGGAAGAAGTAATTTCCGGGGCGTATCCTCAATAAAATTTGGCAGTCAGAACAAAATTTCCTGAAACTTTTCATTACCAGAGCTAATAATAGAAATGAAATCAGTCAACCCTTAGCCAATGAAAAAAAGCAAACGTCGATGTCGTGTAGAAATACGATCTGGAGACGTTGCCCTAGATGAATCAATTATAAATGAAACAGATGAAAAATGAATTTCTTTGAAAGGTAGGAAAAATGAAAACATAATTTTTGTAATTTAATTTTCAACTTCAAGAAAATGGCGGAGGAAAACAATTATGGTTCATAGATGCAGTACGATTTCCTTCCACTTCCAATGTAACCTCACTTGGCATAGTTATCTCCTTCTAAATGACTGAAATTCTGCCTTATTGTGCACACCGAATTTCATTTTGTCCTTTCATCTGAAACACTAAAAGCCATTCAACCTGAATTTACTTTCGAAAGCAACTCCCTTTACGAAGAAAATGGCGGCATTAATATTTCATAAAAGGTGTCCCTAGAGAAAACACAGGGGTCAAATATTGTCAATGGCCAATTTTTGAATTTAAATAAATTATTAAGTCGTCCAGAGCGGATGCCTTGGAGTAACTACCCCCAAGAGCACAACAGACAAAGTTGGTTCGCATCGAAATAAAGCTGTTGACAAAGGAGAAATGCCCTGTCAGCAGTTCCTGTTAATTTTTTAATGATGTTTGCCAGGAAAAAGGGCCACCGTTAAAGTAATAAAGAAAATCAATATTGGATACAATTTACGGATGAAATGTATCCTTTTCGTGTACTTTCCTCTCTTTTGTTGGTTTATGGAAAATATTGCCCATGAGAAAATATGTTGGGAGCTTGTTTTCGACAGGGCATATGTACCAAAATTGCAAAAATATTCCTTCCTCCGATAGGTTTTTAATTTGTAAATATTTTCATGCAACTCTGTAGATAAGCTACTCCAATTGTAGGTACGTATCGTTGTATATTATTATTTATATTACCTACATATATTTTAAAAAAGAGTTTTATTTATATTTTCGTGCAAAGCCCAAAGTTCTCAGTTCTCAACAAAATTGCGAAATTATATATCAATAGCCAATCTATGTTTATTCATCCAACAATTTTAAATTTTCGAAAGAATGAAAAATAATTTGTGGATTAGGTTGTTTTTAACTAATCGCATTTTTCTATGAAATATTTCAATTCAGTTATCGATTTTATTAGATACTAGTAGTTTTTCCAAATTTTTCTTGCTTACTGAGTAAGAAGCTTTCCCTTAAACTCTTATACTCGAAGCCCGTTTGGAGTGCATATAGCCACATCCTTCTAGCTTTGGATGACTTCTGGGAAATGTTGCTTTAAATAAACTGTACCTGGAAAGCAAATGAATTAATCTGTTCGTATTTCACCTACCAAGGCTTCCCTTTGTTTCCATGCAACTCACTAAAGTTTCTAAATTTCCTTGAAAATTTGTTTTAAATCAAATTAGCAAAACGTTCAATGGGGAACTTTAGGGGTCCTTATGAAATTTTCCCAATAAAGGTAATTTCGTAAACTCAAAGCTGAGCCGCCCTTCCATTTATTAACATCATTTCCTTGTCGACTGCGCGGTTTCTTCAACTTTGATCTGCTTCAACTCTTTAATAATCTTCTATGAAATTGGTTTTCCAGACAACTCACTTCCCCAAACCGACTTTCACTGCTTCTTTAGCCCTGCCCTTTTGTTGATAATCCCCATTTACTTAAGTGACCTTTTCTAAATTATACCCAGACCTCTTCGCAGAAGTGATTATTTCAGCTAATGTTCGAGTTTTCTATGGTTTCTAAAGTGTTGCTGCGGCTTACTAAATTGCGTTAATAGCCACCGAAATACCTCAGCAATTTGCCAATAAAAAACTTTAGTCTCCCAAGTATGTGGCATTGCATGAAACCGACCCTTGGGGATTAGCATGAAATTTAAGGTTCAGATATTTTATCTAAAATTCCTCGGATAATGGAGCTGGGTTGCAGGAGGCGGTTCCCACACCTCTGATACTGCAACCGAGTTTACTGAGCCATTAATGCATTTCATAAACTTTTTCAAGCCATCCCACTGTGTGGGAGTATTTGGAGTTCATTAGGCAAATTTCAAAAAGTGCACTCGGCTGCAAATATTATTCCAAAAATATAGACGATAGCATGTTTGTTTGCTAAATAAATTTTCGAACCGGTGCGGCAAAACAGGACATCCTTCATCCGATTTTTATACGCGTACTCCATTTGCGCTCCTGGTAAACGAGCGCCCATTCGACGGCCCTAAAAAGCTAATTTTCATAACTCCAACAGCGATAAATTCGGCCAGGTAATCCAAGCCATTAAAAACAACTGCGCGAGGAAATTCATTTAATTTGTCTGCAGCACATTTCGGTTTTTGTTAAGCTGCGAAGGATATACGACCGCACTAACTGCTGGTGCGGTCCTCGTGGCGCTGCGCTAATTTGCGGATATCGCACGTCCTCTGTTTCTGCGTCCTTATAAAACTGTGAGAAAACATTACTTACCACGACCACCAGTGACCACCTCCGCGCCATGTGGATATTGACGTTATGCTATTTATTAATTGTTAATAAAACGAGGACCAAACTTATCGATGAGTGAAATTTAATTAAAATTTCATGAACGACAGATAATTATTCGCTTTTCGAACGGGGACAAAATTAAGGCCAATTTATTTTCGCAAAAATTCCAAGTTTAAAATCGAACTTCGTTGATTTTCCTGAACATATAACAGAACAGTATTGTGAATATCAAATTAACAATAACGCACACCTTATCTATAAATATGGGGTTTTAAATAATATATCATATTATAATGCATTATGCATTTTGGATTATACCTAATTTCCAAATAACATATTGGTCAAAATTAACACCCCTTTTTGCAAAACAACATTTTTAAAAATGTTATCAAACTCGTTGATTTTTTTTCTGAAATAAAAATGTAAGATACATTATATAATCATCACGTAGAATAAATAAATTAGCAATTTTCAAATGAACACGTAAATTTGCTAAATTTATCCTTTACAAATTTAGCCAACCTGCCTACACACTATCCAATTTATAGGGTCTGTAAAGATTGTATCTTAATTTCAAATCCCTGTCCCTTAGAAAGTAAGCATTACATAATTCCTTGAAGTATTAAGTATATACTTTACGACTTATTAAGAACGAATTTTGCAAAAAAACATCGAGGTAAAAGCCTAAAATGGACAGGTCCATACTCCTTACACAAGTTCGTACCATTCCCCAAATTTCGGCAATTCCTCGTAGAATGACTGAAATCCAATTTATTTTCATTACTCATTTCAGGATAATTGCGACGTCAATTTCAAGCTGTGTGCACCAAACAAGAATTATATACGCAAGTATCTCTTTTATATACCTAGACACAAGCAAGGTAGATACGCAGCACCTTTTGCAAAGGATCAGACATGCGAAAGTGTCGCACAAGTACTTCGGAGTTGTACAAACTGTTCAAGACAGAACTACTGAAATATTTACGAATGTATGGCACTGACTCAAAGGGTTGACAACTTTGTTCATCATTGAAATTCAGGAGATGTTTTCTCTGGTCTGATTTGTTGGCATAAACTGGACCAAACCGCCGTAGATGTTTTTTTCTCCCTCCACTCCGTTTTTATAGTCGATTCGTGATAGCGCGTTTAAATAGCCAGTGACTACATGGACCTCTACGGAATCTCCTAAAATGGCTTCTAGTTTCATTAGCTGCCGGATGGAATTTTGTTGACACACCCAGCTATTTACTTTTAAGCTGGAAAAACGAAGGACTTGCTCGGGAATAAGAACATTTTCAAACTCTTCCGGTTGACCTTAAAGGCTCTTCTGGAAAATTGTTTACCTCCACTTCTTTGTCAGTTTGTTATTTCGGTTTCTTAAATCACAGTCCTAACTTAAGTATGTAGGTCAAACACACAAGCTTTACGAGGATAAACTGGTACTTTTCGTAAAATAAAAAATAATTACAATTATAGAAGATAAAATAAGATGTTCATTTGATCAAAACATTAAAATTTATAATTTAGTTGAAGTTGTTACATTTTGTATCATTTGCTATTAAATGGGCCACTCATTTGCCACTATTATCCGAAACCCCAATTATGATAGCCCTGTACTATCCAATATGTTCTAAAAATACTCTCTACCATGAACTCGTCAAAAACAAACAATTGAATGCATAAAAACAATTATAGTCATGAATCATTTTTCAGTGAACTGATTTTCCATTAATAAATTGTGAAAGCGTATGAATGAATCACTTGTGATTTTCGTATTTTTGCAAAATGACACATTCAATAATCTCCTTGATTATTTTTGGCGCCACTTTGTCTGTCTGAAAATATATTCGAGGTAGTTTTGGTCAATTTTTGTTATTACATATATCATAATTGATGTTGGCTAGTTCTGTTGACCTATTAAGATAACGCTCCTGATAAGCAGCACAGAATGAGACTAAAAGTTATGACTGCGCAACAATGGAATCATTTAAAATACTGGCGTGAAGATTTTCACGTTATAAATATCACATTATACGAGTATGTATCCTTATTACATTTAAAAACATAATAACATGATATTAACACAATAACCAAATAAACTAAGCTGCACTAAGGACAATTTGCTAACAGATAACAAATAAATTTGAATAGAAAGAATTTCGGATTCAGTATTCAAATGATTGTTATTGAGTTCGGGATATTCGAGGATAAGATCCTGTACTTTTATTAGAATTCAATGCATATTTTTAATCTATGAAGTAAAATATAATGGCATTGACTTATTGTGTACATTACAATATTACTTAACTAACTTTACTATCTAACTTGATTGCATTTTAACTTTGCTATGTATGAATTTTTACACGGTTAGGACCAAATTTGGCGGTACTAATACTAGCGCAATACGACCACCGAAAGATATGCTCGATTTAAAATTGGTGTAATTTTTCATCATTTGCTAAATGTCTCAGGATTCGGTTCAATAGCATCTACATGAGGTGAAAACAGGAATCAAAATGTCCTGATCTTCCCGAAGACGTTTACTTTCTTCAAAGGGCGGTAAAAACGTAAGCCAATAAAACCGCTTACATCCCCAAAACTCTTTCATAGAAAATTGCTAGGTGCAGCACCTATAAAGTTGGTCACGTAATATATCAAGCCCAAAGCCACCACCTACGTTAACAAGGACATGACGATGACAGCGAAAAGTTTCGCAATTTCTCGCAGATGTTACCTCCTTCCAAGATTGTGCAAGAAGGTCTCCAGGACGTATATCACGGCGAGGGGAGGACGGAGTCGAAGTTTTAAGTACTTTTGCCACACTTTACAAGATAGGGAGTCCTGAGTCGAGTTCGAGTTACGGCTATAGAAACATGCAAAAGTGGAAAGCTATCCTCCGATTTATTGTTTCGTAATTAGAATGGAAGTAATTTCCGTGGAGTAGTGCACGAAACGACTTTGCACCTTCCCGTACCCGTGCGACGTTTTCTAAAGGAAATTTCATAAACTTTCCTCGAATTTTTCCTATAGAAAAGTTTTTCAATATAATAAAAAATCTGGAAAACTCTCTCGTCATTTTAATGATCTCTTCGTCAATATCTTGAATTAAAAGCAATTACACTTTGTCTTCGTAATTGAATAGAATTGAGAACAACTCTGTTGAGCTATTTACAAAAACGAAATTAATACTACAAGAAAATGCGAATGACTATATCATTGTTCAGTAGTTATCGCTCTTACTATACTAGGTATTATAAGCAAAATTAAAAAAAACAACCTCCTACTTTCTAATTATTGTCCCAAACATTAACTAAGGGCAAAGAGCACTATCCAACACTACTATTGGCTTCCTATTTTGAGAAGGCTTGGGTAAACTGAATGTCAGCTCGAGTTTCATTTTCACAAGACACACATTCCCATAAATATGGTCATGCCATGTTGTTTACCTGGGGAGAACAAATCTAATTAAGAACGGCAGACCTTTTACTACATAGAGTAATAGGTTTTCGTCGTACCGTGTTTACTGACGGATTTACGTTATAGAGTTAATAGAACTTTAAGAAAATTTGTTCTGTGTTCAACATAATAATTGTGAACAATTATCAGGAATTGCATAAATACGTAATCTTGGATTTGGCTAGACAGGGAAAATAGGATTTTGATATGTTTGCTGCGAATTGTTCCTATATTTATTATATATCAGATATTTCAACTTGTTGGTTTTATCTAATATTAGAAAATATTCTCTGCTGTCCGCTGATATTATTGTCCTCGAATAATTAATTCGCGCCACCCTGACTATAATCACAAATACTAAATATTGGAATTTTGGTGTAGGTATGCGATACTTCATGTATAAATATGTAACTTTGGATTTGAATTTGTTGCTATTTTTTACATAAAATAATCGAATGAGGCAGAATGAGAAATATTATTTAACTAATATGAACATATTACCCATTCGATTTTTGGATTTTAGCAAGAAAAAATTTAGTGTCCTAAACAATATTTCTCATTATATTATGTAAATTGCTTTTCTAAAATTGAACATTAATGCGATTTTAAGTATGCCCTCATATAGTAACTATCCACATGAAAATTTTGGAATTTTCTAAAATGTTGTATTCGAATACCAGATTTTTGGTCGACTGAACAATTTAGGTATGTTTCCATAGAATTAATTTAAAAGCCTTTGTAAAGGAGGGTGGAATAAAATAAATAAGAAAATAGACTGATTTTAGAACTATAATATTTTAGAAACGGAATTATTTCCCTTTTTCATTTTAAAATTTGGATTAAATGTTAATTGTTATGTTAGAACTCTAAACAAAGCAAAATAAAACTGAAAAGTTTTTGCGTCTAAAGTAGGTACTATCTACCTATCCGTAATTTTAAAAATCGTATTCTTAAATAATCCCAGTTTTGACTCCTTTCATTGAACTTGGTGCTTTACTCACATCAACCCAAAATAAATTTTTAAAAGATGTCAGCCTAGGGCCCGTTAGTCAACAAAGCCACATAGATCGCAGGGAGCACAAACATTTTTCCCTGGAATAAAATCTTTTAGAAATCTGGCTAATTCGACGGGAACATTTCCTTCTGCCGAGCGGCAAACAATGCATGACATGCAAATGCAGAGTTGTACGGCCTGGGGGTGACATTCACCTTTATAACGAGGCACTCCCGAGTCCCGAGCATGCGGGCGGAATTTCAGGGACTTCGAGCATTGGGTCGTGTCCCACCCTGGAGGCACGGGTTCGATTTTCGCTTTACTTGATAATAGCATTACAGGGAAGCAATTAATTTGCGGTGGTATTTCGGTTGGCGTGAAAATTGCCCCGGCCAATTAATACTAAGAACATGTTCCAACCCAACCAATCACCGCAGAATCATGTGCATATCACTTATATTGTATGAATATAACCCGATTGTAATAACTACATACACTACTGAATGGTTTCCTTAAACGTTTTTTCAACAAATTTGAACTTATATCTAATAATAAAACTGCTAAGTTATTGTTTTCAAAAATTTCATATACTTACATACATTATTCGAATTTATTTTTTTGTCTACTTGGCTATCCCAAACTTAATTCTTGAGTTTCTTACCGAATTTTGTTTTTGAAACTAACACGAACGTTTATATTAAATATATGTATGTAGTAGTATAGCACATATGTTATTTTAGTGCTATGAAAAATAACAAAATCTGGCTTACGTACACTTTATTGGTATTCGAATACATATAATTGTATATGAATTTTGTATTCGCATGTGGGAATTATTCTGAAATTCATGATTCCTAAATAAAACAAAAATTATACACCCGGGTTTTGTTGGATTCATAAGAATTTTCTAATGTTTTGGAATATATAAATTAAAATATAGAAGATAAGAAATATCTTGAAAGAATTTTAGGTGTCTAAAACTTATTTAATATTATTAATAAAATAAAATTTATTTAAAAATTTGTTAACATGTTGTCACAATTATTATGGTTATGATATACTGTTTGGATAGTGTTCCGAAAAAACTAAAGAATTATCAAAACTAAGTAAATATTAAAGTTCTATGAACTGCTTATAAAAATTACAAACTATCCAAATAGCCACATACGTTAATAATTATCAAAGTTCGATTTTCATAATGTTACTGACATTTCTACTACCCGGCAGACACGACTATAGTTATCTACCTGGGTGAAGCAATTTCTACGGTAGAAAAATAATAGAACCGTGTATATTTAAAATAGAAAGTCCGTCCGGCGGTAGTACGTATGACGCATTCAGCATAAGAGGATGGTTTTCTGCATATGATTCGAATGACTCGAGATCACTTTGGCAATTCACTCTTTGCACTGAGATTGAGTCGAGCAGTAAGCGGGGCATTTTATCTAGGAAATCTTTGAAATTTATACGATGCAATTTAAGCAGCCTGATTATCTCACGGAGTTTTGATCCAGCACCTCTTCTTCGGCAGGCCGCGGCCGGATTAAATTTCGCGAGATGCAGGCCGTTGCCGGACAATGGGGCGTAATGGCGACTCGACCAGCTCTGGTCACTTTCCATTCTTCGCCTGTCAACATTTCGCGCATAAAAGGCCCGGAGCGTAGGTGAGTGCTCGTGATCCGGTGCTCCCTTTTGACTCAGTTGGCCAGCATAAAAGCGCATGTAATTGAACCTCCAGGTGAAGCGTTGCTCCATGGCCGCTGTGCAGAACGGCGAGTGAGCTCAGCATAGATTTAACCCTGTCGTAAATTCGCCAAATTGAGCCTGGGTGCGTGAAATGGTACTTAAGGTGCTACTCGGGAACTCATGCAGACCGCGTCGGTAGGCTCCGTGGCGCTCTTATTCATAGACCCCCGTATCGGACCCGGAGGTTGTTTGAGTTATGACGTTAATAACCCTGAAATGGCCTCATATTAAACATACACGGTAAGTGGTTAGTTGGAGAAATGTTCTTAGTGCAATAGCTCTAGACAGGGATTAATTTTATTTTATTGCAGCACACCCTGTATTTGGTACGCAACTCAGCTTTTGTGAGGTCACTCACAGCGCCTTGTAGTGGTTAAGGTTCCCTCCAGGCCTCCTTGCTAAAATAAAAACTTCTTTGAAGAATGAGAAACAATTTTCGGCCGAAATATTCCGCATGTCCTCTTCTGATTAAATAATTCCTTGTATCTACCACATTCCTTGGAATTTTGCAACATGTTTTAATGTTGGACAAGAAGAAATGTATCCAAAGCCAGACAGCTTAATTATTTTTCTGGAAATAGCTTGGTGTAGTAGCAAAATGGCACAAAGTCAGAGACGTAACAATTCTAGAATGAGTTTCTTTAATTGAGAGGAAATAAATTGCAAGTTCTTTTCGACAAAAACAATTAAAAGCTTGCAGTAAAGATCTTAATTAAGATGCAAATGTTAAGAGCTTTTAATTATAAATTATGTAAATGAAATAAATTTACTGGCGGTTAAGAGTTCAAAAACTTTAATGTACTTAGGCAGATATGTATAAATACATACATATGTATATTACCTATACAAGAATTTTGTCAATTTGAAGTTAGATATTGCCAAAGGACTTGTAAAAAATAAATGTATTGCTTTTTATATAATTTTCCTTTCTCAAAAACTTTTCGTTTCATATTCAAGGAAAACGTATTTCCCTTTTCTAAATTTTCCTAATATTACGATATATCAGATTAATAAATTAAGATTCAAAACTGTCATACCCCTATTAGAAACTCCTTTGTATACAAGCAAAGATATTTATTACATCAAAAATGGAAGAAATTATGCGATAATAATTTACATATACAAAAATATGACTCATGCTCATTACTTATATATTTATTTTACTTTATTGTATAATACATATAACAAAAACTACATTAAGAATCCCCTTTAATGTATATTATCACTTTACATCTAATCAAACATTACATGTACAAGAAGTCACTTCCGGACTTCTAATCCAGTCCTAGAATTCACTGTATTCCATCATTATTCATTACTAATTATTAGTCATCGCGCAAAATGTTATCAAGGTTTAATGAGTCAGCCATGTAAATGCAATTAATCTTCACAATAAATGTTTATTTTGTATTAAAAATTTTTTTAACTACTATGAAATGTGCCATCGATATTTCACCGACTTCCTGTTGCATTGACGACTTGAAATTGCGCACACTGTATCTCGTTTGTTTGCAGTGACTGCACTTTTTAAGCAAAACAGCAATTTGAATTATTTTAATTTTAATTTCAAGGCATATAAACTGCGGAATAGGATATCGTTGTGAACAGCTTGGAAAGTGTGTAAAACAAAATTATTATATTTATTTCTTTCGTTCATTATAATGAGATTTCACCAATTATCCATGAGATCGGATGATTAATACAATATTATTAATATATAATATGTAAATTGATTTTTCAAGATTGCTAAATATTTTATAAGGTGAATTTAAATAAACTAATATTCAAATCTTAAATTGATATCTTCCAAACACCGAGTATGTAAATTTTAATTATCAAAATTATGCAGGTATAAGAAAAATTATATATGAAAAATTATAAATTGGCTTAAAATATTTAATCTAATTTCGCTACAATTGTATCAATTCAATAGACGTTATTTAGAAATTAAAGCCACACATTAAAAATCCATGGCTTTCACAATGCAATAAAACACCACGCGAACTCTTAATCATAATAACTCATAATCGATCTCCACAGCACGAAATAGTCTTGAGTGTATAGGAAAGGGAGGCAGCATAATAGGTGTTATCTTTATGTGACAAAAGTAACATAAATCCACTCATTGGGCATACCCTTTTACAATTTACGGTATTAAAGTGATTATACTTTACAAATTATTACCTGTTTTCTACTGAAAAGTGCTAACAATTTCACTTTTCAGCGGAGAGCACTTTCCAGGAAGTTTTAAATTTGCAGCGACATCGTTTAATATAAAACTAACCATCGAATCTATCGAGCTGTCGTGAAAAGATATTAGATACTTGCTCTGATTTCATCACCGCCGGTGGTGTTTGCTAACGAGTCTTACTCCATTTCCTTCTCCGCCGCCGTTCTCGTCACCGCGCTACCTGAAGGCCAGGTGAAGGATGTGGGGTAGGCTTCCGAAGGGTTGCGCACCGCTGCCGGGTCGATCTTCCTTTAGAGATTTAATGAGGTGTAAGAGTGGCCCGTATGCTCACGGCAATGGAAAAAGGAAGATAGCTTCTTAAGAAACTCCATGGAATGCTCATGAGTCTAATTGTAGTTAATTAATGAAGTGCTCCTAATTACAGCCGAGTTTTGCACCCTCCCGAGAGTTGTCGGACCTGGCAAGTAGATGTAATTAGAGCTAACAAAATCGTAGACGGTAGGGCATAGACTCAATTATTCGTATTGATCCAAGTTCAATGATTTTCCTCCATAATCTCGAAATCCACCCATGTGCAGTGAAAAAAGAGAAATTTCCATACATCGGAACAAATCCATTTGCAAATTGAGTCCTCCACCTTAATAGAAATATGAACCTGATTTCCTGTCAGATAAATTTATACGGCTAACATCCTGCCAATAAGACGTACGGGGCCCAACATATCAGGCCTGATGAATTGCCTTTTACCTTTCCGTTCGGCTGGATTCCGTTCCTGTCGAACAAGCCGAAGGGCTCGGGCATCCTTACGGAAAGGAGTTTGATTCATGTACTTCGCCACCATTGCCGTGCAAATATGCCCTTTGAAAAATGTTCGATGATTGAGACGCACAAGGGCCGGGACTACCTTCCGGAAATAGACAACTGATCATTCTTGCCCAAATGTCTTCCTGGGCGTCTTCACCTGATAGAAATGTCGCAGTCCCTTCACTTTGAAATATATTTATATAAATTATATGCATATTTTTCTTCCATTTGTAAATTAAGGAGCTATTCTGGAGCCGAGTAAGAAAAGTGTAGAAATGTAGGAATTTTTAAACCTGCATTCGTTCCATCCTTTTGTAATTTTATTGAAAATGTCTTAGATTGTACTCAGTTAATGTCGAAAATTGCAACTACTTGACAAACGTACAGAACTTAACAAAACATCTGAACTATCGATCTAAAATAAAAATTCCTTTACGATTGGAAATATTAAACTCTAACACATTTGTTTCCTTTATATTCAAATAACTTTTGCATTCTACTTTTAACCAATTTTCCTAAATTCAACGCGATTCACATTTGAATCAGACTATGACTACAAAATCAACAACGAAACATGTGAGCTTTTAAAATAACAAATAGTTTTCTTTACCTTCCGCTTTTCTTTCATAATTATTTTAATTTTATTTTGTAAGTATTTATAATAATTTACCTTCATGTCTACCTTTAAAATGTAATATTAACCGCATGGCGTGGTTTTTATGAAGCACTCACCTTAGTGTAACTATGAGATAAAATCCTGAAGACTTAATCGAACCTTCATCTTACGCACTATCAACACCTTTGGAGCAGCTGGTGAGTAATCTGTGCGTTTTATTATACGGCTTGGCTGTGATTAATGATTAACAGTTTTAATATGCACCTTAAACCATTAGACGAAGATTGCGTCTTTGAGGCAGGTAGATAAAACCAGTTTACTTGTGGTCACTTCACTGCAATCAGAAAGATTCATAGTGTCGTTCCTTAATGATATCTCCATGCCGTTGAACAGTTTCAGATAAATTATGTATATACATATATCAAATGGTTTTATTACTTTTTATTATAATTTATTATGAATTCCTTGCAAATTATATCCATACCTTCATCCTATCTATCCAAACAATAGTAGTTCCGATACTGACGACAAAATTTAAGAATTTTCAAAAGAAATAAAAATGTCATGTGCAAAATACTCGAACATCAATGCTTCCAAAAAAGCAATGACTAGAAGGTTACGAATTGATTTTACTCATAAAATGCGAAAAATATGAAACACATCTGCAAAAGTGAGCGTGTAACTCCTTTATTCACATCGCATGTATTCTTTGAAAATATTTTTCTGGTATTGAAAAGATTCCTTTCAAATAATCTCATCTCGAAATAACGTTTTTACGTGACATCATAAACACGATGTTTTTCAATATAAAAGGCAAAATGTAAGCTTCAGGCAAAATAATATGTCAAAAAATACACCTTAAGGAAATTTTCGTCGTTTCCATACTTTGTGCGGAATAAAATGTTAAAGGGAAAATATTTGCAGCATGAAGTACCCACACACATCCACATGTACTGAAATACTAAATGTACGACGGTAGGTACGCATTAGATGGGGGAGTTTATTTGAACTTAATATTGACAAGATTTGTTTCTTCCCTGAGGCTTTTTGTTTATTTTCATCAGGAATTCAATAAATGATAAAAATGTTTGACACATAAAAAAAGCTGCTTTTGTGGAGTATTCTTTAGGAAATTATTTAATGCTTGCTTCGAAAACAAAATTTAAAGCTGTACGAGTGTTAGGATCACTTTGGGGTTATTGATAAAAAAAAAACCTTTAAAATTCTTCATTTTCATATGAGAGTAAAAAATGTGTAAGAAAAGCAATTTTATACTGAAGGAAATTGTGTTAAAAACATATGAACAAATTTGAAAATAGTTCGATCTGCCTGATTTTGTTTAAAAAACTTCCATATAAAGGACAATATAAAACACTATTATTACATATTACTTATTTTAATACATTCATACATGTAATAATCAATTTAACTAAAACGCATACATGTATCCAAATAACCATTTCTCTAAATTTCAATCACGTCGAATGTATCAATTACAAGGAATTTACCTGGTTATGAAGCTTCGCCTTGGGATAAGGGTTGTACGTCTCCGAGCTAACTATCGTCTTTGCGTATTTACCAATTCTCTTGGTAGATCCGAGCCGAAGCAATTAAATGGAGTGCATAAATGACAAGGAAATGGACTTAAGAGGCTACTAGAGCAAAGTGAGACTGAAGCGTAATTGAATAATAAAAACCGAATTTGTTTAATGTACTAACAGACAGCTTCTCCACTAGCAACTGGGGTCACTAAAAACAGTGATTTTGCAAGGCGAACCTTTGCCCAAATGCAAAGTATGAAAATTCCAACAATTTCGCCGTACATCCAATCTCATCCGGGTCGTCTAGCCGCCGTCTGCATTATTAAATCACAGTTTTTCGTGATAAAAACTAGCGAAGGAAATTGCTTTATTTCCTCCGCTTTTCTACGACTGCCTTTGACATAAATGAAGTTGAATTGCTTTTTATGCGACGCAATCATCATCTTTATAGCCGGGGAAGTGGGGCGGCGAAATGCATTATGAGCTCTACTGCATTTTTGGAATATATTTCATGGCTTTGGACCTTTGAACCAAATTCATATTCATAGGACAGCTGTGTACGTTTGCAGCGATGTCGTCAAAATTTTTATCATTCTCCAGGAAATATCCAAATTACCCTTTCAGTGTGACTTACAATGTAGTGTATGCGTTTTTTATCACCCGCAGGATAATATGTACCTAAAACGTCCCGTTTGCACGAATGGAAATAGGGCTCCTTTCGTTTCTACATAGAATAGAAATACAAAATCAGATAGGGCGGAATAATGCGACCCTACCTTTCCTCCCTTTAGCAGCCGCAGAGAGCCCCACTGTGCGGCAATCCACTTAAGAAGGGTCACAATTCGCTCACCTTAGCCACTTTGTCATCATTCTTAGTCTTCCCGAATATTTATATCCGCATTCCATCAACCTGATTGTAAATACCCATCAAAATCAAATATTTGAAAGCTCATAAACCGCCTTCGAATATCCATTTAACTTTTGGGTAAAAGTGCTTTCAAGTCCTTAAAGAATCTCAAGAATTCTATTCAGCTTCCGTTCAAGTACACTCGAGTCGCAACTCTAAGTGCTCTCTCATGAAATTGCATTACTCCAACTATCGAATCTGTTGCCCGTCAGCACGAATAGCGCATTTTTCCAACAAAATCCCCATTCCACGGCAGTACATAAAAATACCTTGAAAAGTGAGCTTATGAAACTTTCTGTTTTTTTATTTTAATTAAATTCCCCCTGGAATACTATTTTGGTACGTTCTCTCGATTTTATTAAATTCAAAATACTTTTATTAATTCAAAACATCCTGAGAAAAGCGATTATTAAACATATTTCTAAGGTTCCTAGTGTTGATAATACTTTTTATCTTAACAATTTTTGATAATTCTAAATCGAATCCTAATCAAGAAGAACTATAGTTTATTTTCTGAAAAATTTTTATTATATATTTTAAAATATGACCTGGTGACTGTTTCTAAATATGTGGTTTATTTTTTTGCTTGCAATTTCTTTAAAAAAATTTATTGTATATATGTATGTGGCCATAAAATGAGATTTCCATTATCGAACATTTTCAACCGTTTTTATGATTCCTTGGAAAAATAAGAAAAAACGTCCATCTGTCTATCTAAATGTTCAGCAATTTTTCTCGAAAACTAAGAAAATTATATTTTACTTCAACAGGGAAAAAGGATATCATATAAAACGCTATTATTTATACATTTTAATAATATTTTATAAACATGTTTCATTGTGTTTTTTGTTTGATCGAATTAAATAATATCCGATTTTTCTATTTAACATTAATTTTTAAGCATTATGTTGCTACACTTTCCAACCATTAAGTTCATTTTTAAAGAGGAATTAACTTCTCTTTTAATCTGTTAAATGCTTAATTATCCAGTATTTAGTGTCTTTGCTTTCAATAATCCTAAATAGTATGAAATCTTGCTAGCCTATTTGGCAGGTGGTGGCTCGGGGGAAACTTAAATTTAACACAGTTCACTGCCAGCCAACATTCCTTTTTCTCACCTTCGGGATCAGTCGGGATCAGCCTTAACTAAAGCGATTTAAGTTTGCTCGGAAAATCGTTGTACAAAATTAATTATACTATCGCACGAGCGACTTAAGCTCTTGCAACACTGTGCCTTGCCTCAATGGATTTCACTATTCATTAGGCACTGACTACTCTGACTATTCCCCCGGTCCTGGTTATCTCCGGGCCAAATTCCCCTTAACAAATTTCTGGAAGAGGTGCCCGCCGGAACAGTCTGCTTTCTGCATTGCAGGTATTCAAGATCCGAAAACTTAAGAGCTACATTGTCTGCACTCGAATCCCCTTTCCTGTGAGTATAATTGCTGAAGGCACGGCACGTTCGCCTAGAATTTGTCTTACGGCAGTAAATTTTCCAAGATGGTCCCGCACTAACGAGTCATGAAATTAAATGAAATCGCAAAAACGTTTTTAATTTCGCCAGCTTAGAAGCGCGGGTGGGCCTTAATTTGGCGACGATTGCGCTTCAAACAGCTAAACGAGTGCTATTTTTTAAGAGGAGACGGTCGTACATCACACTTCCCCCTGAAGGATTTCAACGTAAGCTCCTACAGGAACAAGAATTCTCCCTGTAAATTCATATGAGCGGTTGTTCGAAATCTTCGACATATTCACCATTTCAGCAGTATCAACAGACACTCGTCCATTTCGAAAGGAATGCGCTTTTCGGGGCACTCGTGTATCGGGCTCCTGCCGTCTATGTCTTTATCAGGATTTCTGCTGGAATGCAAATCACATGCACATTTCAAGCCTTCCGTTCAGCATCTGCACTTGTATCAATAAATTTTTCCTCTTGCCCATATCTGTCCTGTTCGACTGTCAGGATCCTTTTCAATGACATTTTGTTATTCCTTTCTTCTGAAAATTTTTGGTATTCAAATACCAAGGCACTTGTCGTAACGTCCTGTTGACTCAAAAAAGGGTTTCTGTTGACTCTCCGTGATAAAATCTTGACAAGCAGCAGTTGGCCCGGAGAAAATTTTATGCAATTTCTGTTTCTATGTGCCTAGAATAATTGCACTCGTGCGATTTGGACAGCAAGAAAAGAACTGCGAGTGTATGCTACTTTATCTGATTCCAGGCAAAAACGGCACTTTTCAGATTATTAAATGTTTTGGAAAACATTGCACAATGTATGGAATTTTAAATAAATATTACGTGAAATGGCTTCCTTGCATAGATTGTTAGGTTTAAAAAAAGATTTTTGGGAACTATAGCTGGCTGACTCATATTCTATACACATATATATTGCAAACATAATCAAAATACCTTAAAAACAATTATACTCCTAGATCTAAAACACACACGAATACTTCACCACTTTATGAATTGTGACTGCTCCTCAAAAGATAAAAATAAAACATCGAAATCTTTTAGTTCACAATGTTTGCAATAATTTTGTTATATGTAGTTGAGTTCGATATGTGTAAAATCTATAATTTGCGTACACAAAGTTTTCTAAATATCTACAATATTTTAATTTACTATTTTGTATTCCCAAATCGCCCAGATAGGGCTATTTTGTGAATCAATAGTGAACGAAGCAACATTGTTAAAGTGGTAATTTACAAAATCCAGTCTATATACGAACAATATGTTTTACATATATTAAAAAGTAGTAGAATTAACTATTGACATTTTATTATATTTTCAAAGCAGATTTGAGTATGTCGTGATGTCTAGGAATATGATTTAAAATATCCTCAATCAAAAATCAGTTATCTCTTTTAATACTATTAGTATTCGTAAGAATGATGGTCATTTTGGTTCTCCATCTGTTACTTCAAGCATTTGTGACTATCTGTTTATCATCCTTAATTAGTAGTTAAGTTCCTTAAAATTTATTGTGCGTTATATATTATGTATTTATTTTATATACATACATAATATATTTTGTTCCATATAAATCTGTTATAATATTTTGCTTATTTCGTTAAAGCACTTCATATGATCATAACTAAATTTGAGTATCAGTTTCCGTATTGAAAGAAATCTATTTCACATTTAATGACTTTAGAAAAGCGTGAGTAGCATTAAAATTTACAGGAAGCAGCGGGGAATCGCACTTAATTTGGCTAAAAGCATTTAGGATAGATGGAGACACTCCGGGAAGTACCAGTTTCGGTAGAATTCCATCACTTCTCACACTGCGATCCCTCTTCAGGCAAGAATAAATTTTGTTTGTCTTCCCGTAATTAAAATTATCTTTGCCGTTGGAGTTCCTCCGGCCCGTGCCCGGACCGGATGTCAGGGCGGCGACACGACGGAGCACCCGGGCTCCATTCTTTTCATCCGGCGGACACCATCAGGGGGTTGCCCATAAATCCTGAAAGGGGTGCCGACCGACCACTTCCCTTCTGATATTTATCTTTTAGTGGTGCCCATAAATTTCTCATTCTGAATGTAATTAGCGACAAATTTAATGCGTACGGCATAACTTCACAGGATGCCATTTATTTTGACATCGCCAAACTGACAGCTGAAGACCCTGTGGGCTTCCAGGAATTGCTTTCGAGTGCAAATCATAAATCCCGGAAACCGGGCCACCCTCTAAACAAATAAATCTGTAGCTGCTGGTGGCGAGCTGAATCGGAAAATATAGCTAAATTTCATGAAAATGTTTGTCTTTAATTTCGAGCGAACGGGGGATGTTGCTGTTTGCGGATACTTTGATCAAACTGACAACGTCAGAAATTTTTGGGGATATCGTTGACAATTTGAAAATGGGTTGATTGCGAGCTGTTGGGGACACGCCGCCGATGAGTTCGATTATTCGAATCCTTTATTACGGCGCCAGCAGGACAAAGGTCAATGCGATAACTAAAATTTAACAAAAGCGGATAATTTATTGAGGACTTAATTTCGCATTTTATTAGCGAATTTTCTATGCGTCCTTTGTGCAAACAGAATAATTTGATCTGATCTATAAATTAACTCCAACATTGTTATTCACCAGTTATAGAATGCGAAATTACATTTGCATATTCTCTATACATAATAAAATGTGAAATTCTGAATTAATTTTATTTATTTTGGTATTAAATTTCTTTTCATTTCTGGGAAATTGCTTACAATAGAATTGTAACTAAAATGCCTTCCTATTAATCAAGGAATATTTTTAATTCATTTAAATAACGAAATTTTAAAAGAAAGCTTTCAAAGGTAGAATTAATTTTTAAAAAGCATATTATTTATCATTAGATTCTGTGAATAAATGTTCCAAAAAAAAGTTTTTTAAAGTTTAAAACTCAAATAATATACTGTTATTAATAAATAAGTTTATTGTTTCCTTAATTTTTAAAGTTTAATGACTGTTCGATATTCTTAAATTTTAAGCCCATTTTCCGCATCCCTATTTTATAAGCCAATTGGGAATTGTCCTGTACATAAGACACATAAGATGGAAAATTGGCTTTATGACCATAAAATTATGATGCAGTAAAAATAGTAGAATGGCTAACTACCAAAGTTTACTCCATTTATTCAAAATTTGATTGTAGTGCAGGCCGTCATGTCGACGTTATATTTCTCGCGTTGGTCTAAATAATTTTGTAGCTCGGACGACGTGACTACATCAAACGAAGCGCAGGAAGATATACGATGCCATAAATAGGATTAGTTTTAGGGGGTATCGCCTAAACCATCCCGCTTGAGCTGGCTAACATATGGTGGTCGTGTCAGGTCCACGTAGGTTGGAAGTATATTAAAATTCCAATTTGGCGTGATCCAGCAACAGTTTGCGTGGTAGATAAAAGGACGCGAATAAACCTGTAGGAGAATCTCATTAAATTTATCCGCCGGTGCTGCAGGCATAAGGAAAATACCAGAAATAAAATGCTCAGCACCAGGATGTGGAGCACTTTTCGCAGGACGTAGGGATGATGTCGATTACCGCAGGGCGATTACAGGGAACAAACGGCTGGAATTTTGCATTAAAGCTCACCTTGGAGCCGGGTGGTTATGGTGCGCCGTTCCCTGGGTCCATGTTGTCGGAGGAAAGACTTCCAATTAAAGTTTTTATGTCCCCAGTGGTCCTGGCGCTCCGCTGTTGCCGCCTTTATGGATCTGTGAATGGTGCAGTCATGTTATCCGCAAACGGCTGCTGTTTTTCCCTTTAACGTTTCGGTTCTGGAGCGGATTCCGAAAGTCTGGATGCCGGTCCTTGTGCGGGATACGCGTCCAGGAAAAACTAAGGAATGACTGTTGCAGTTGACTTTGGGGTTAGCTTGTGGTGCGGTCGTTGCGGAGCTGCTGCTATGGTGCCCATTTGTTATGTGTCCAGAGCCCCAATCCCCGGCTCCCATGTCGCCGATTACGCGAAACTTTTCTCAAATCCCGCGCACTAATACCTGCGTCCCCCGGGAGTTCCTGTTTTCGGGGCTTTAAACAGATCATTTATTCAGGCGCTCGAACATCTGCGCTATTTGCATAATTAATGAGAAGCTTTCAGTCAGCGGAGCACCCTCCCCCAGGGCGCCCCATTTAGTGCGTGGAACACATTCGTTTGTCATTTATCTTGGCGGAGTACGAACGATGCTAAATTCAATTACCGAAGTTCTCCTCGGCTCTAAGTTGATTGCTTGATCCCTGCGGCACAAAAATTTACTTCCATGCTGCCGGCAGATCTCTCCGGAGGCACTCATGTAAATAGTCACAGGACGCAATTGGGTATGCTAATTCAATTATTTATCTCGGGTCCCATTACATACATATTTCGGATATCTGCGGAGACCGTCGTTAGCTAGAGCCAATTTCACATGGACTAACTAAAACTAGAATTGCGAGACGAATGGATACTTCCGCCTAATCCGAGTGCTAAATTAATGCGGCGGCTTAGCACGATAATCAAAGCATTTCGTCCGGAACAAATAACTGAGGCTAAAATGTGAAAATGCTCCCCATAAATCTATGTAAAACCAATGAGGTCGGGATTTATCTTGTGCCCAGGGACTGCAACAAGTCCACCTTCCGCACATGCATGCTCCCTGTCCCTGTGAATGTCCTGTCCTGTTCCCGGAGTCCCGGCCCGGTGCAGTTTGAACTACTTCGATGCCAATTAAATTTGCCGCGGCATTAGTCTCCCTTCGACCTTTGGAAATTTCGCCCATTCAGAGTTTCAATCGGAAATGAAAAATGGTAATGACGCCGAATATCTCTTTTGCACGGGATCGGCGTGGGATTCCCGGTATTGCATTGCATCAATTCCACTGGCTTAGCTTATATCATGGAAGAAATGGGCAAAGCAAAAAGGTATTTTAACTTGTTTTGCATAAAAATGTCATACACAATCCGTTCAGCCAGCAATTCACTATTATCCGCTTTTACCAACTTTTGCTTGTCTGCTCTTTTGCATAGAACTATAAACTTGCACTCGTTAGTAAGGCCACGTCAATCGTTTCTACATTCTGTTGATTGCAGCAAAATCGAAACTGCGCTGAAGTTATTACAGATTTGAAAACAACCATCAAATTTAATTAATGTAATTACTACAAAATCAATCATCTTTTACAAAGTGAACTTTTAATCCAATTAAGGGGAACTAGCAATCCTCCTCAAATACAATATATACATATATTTTAAGTATTTGTTTTGTAAAAAACCATTCGTTGTGGTATTGAAATTAAACAATTGTTTTTATTTTTGTAATTGTGTTTAATATGTTTATGTAATACAAATTACGTTTATTGTTTTAGAAATTTACGTTTATCTATTAAGTACCACACAAAGAAAAGAAATTAAAGAAAGGGTTGATATTATTGAAATATGTAGTTTCAGTTATTTGAAGCAAGATACTTGTGAGAATTTCATTTTCTATCAAAGATTTTATTTTCACGAATATTCCTTCTTATATGACTTTAAAAACAAAAGTTAATCATACTTAAAAGCCTGTAATTTTACGTAAAAGTTAACAAATATTATACTGAGTTCTTGAAAATTTCATTAAATATAATTTCAATATTGTTACCTCCGCCAGCTCCTAGATATCTTTTAATACCCAATTATTTTAATTATTTATTTCTCATAATCCTTTTGATTTAATTGCAAAGCTATGAAAAGGGGGTTGTATCTGCAAATTATAAAAGGTTTGCTTTAATATTTGCAATAAATCCAAATGACGAAAGATATTTTCAACTAAAATTCATTACTCACTTTCAATAAAAGACAACCTAAGCAAGGTAGCTCCGATGAGAATCACTCACCTCATCCCTGATTGTCACATCTTATATAGAAGCCGGCGGAGATAAGCTCCGACTGGCTGGTGTCAGAATCAATTACCTGTATTTATTCTGAGCCACCACCTCCCCTTTTCCCAGTGCATACCTTAGCCGCTCTAGGCATGAAAAAGGGCAGAAGCCAGCCAACAGAAAATTTATGATAAGTCGTGAGCTCATCACGTCCTGCCATGTGTGACAATCGAGGTATTCACCCTCACCTATTTCCACTTTATCTTAAAATTTCTTCCGCATAATTTCACATCATTTCCCTCATGTAAATCTGCCTGAAGACACAAAATGTGCTGGTATACACCAGGGTTGATTTCGGTGGTACATTTATATTAAGATGGCTTTATTCCGTGGGCAAAAAGGAAGAGGTTATTGAGCCGATATATCACTTTCTGTCAAAAGCAAAAAATTCCGGGAGGTGAGGGATGAAACCATCAGTGAGAAGAAAAAAATATCCGTGCACGAAAAAGGCTTTTCTTTTCCTATGGGGAAAATTCTGGGCAATATACAAACAAGGAAATCTTTCACGTAAATAGAAGATATGCTTGGCCAAACTCGGAAGGAAAAGGTTTCAGGATTATCGCCTTCGGAATATTCCGTCTGTGTACACTAGAAGTATTAAGCTCTTGGCTATGACCTTTTTATGTGAAGATTGCCTTTATTGATATACTGAAGGTTTTTTATTTCTTCCATTTTGCTATTATTGTTTAATCAGCACTAGAATCTTGCCAGTCTTTAAAATGAATTATTTTTTTATTTTAAGCGATTATTACAGGATATGCTCGTTAAACCTCCGAAAGTCAAAAACAAGAATAAAACACAAAACCCTGTAACGTAATGTAGCTTAAATTTAATTATAAAATTTTAGCTTCTGCTACAAAATGAAAAATTCGAAGAAAGCGTTAAGACTCAAGTATTCAGGGAATATTTGAATACTAAATTAAGGAGAATTCGTTCATATTTAGCTTTCAAATTTCGAAAATGTACAATGATATTAACAAATTTCCTGAGGGTTTCATTGGAAGTTGTATGAATGTAACAATTTGCTTATTCTAATTCTGCAAAAAAAAGTATTTCATTACTCTCAAATTCAAATACCGGAGCGCTCCTAAACGAATACCTAGTTAAGTATGTGTAGTATATGTGTACTTGAGTAAGAGAGTTTAAAACTACTTAGGTACTCAAGTCCTAATTGCGCTAGGTATTAAATATAATATCATTAACATAACTTTTACAAAACTGACTGCTGCTCAAGTAAGGAATGCCAATTAAAATAGTTTATCATATTAATTACCTCAAAAGAGTGCGTTTAATTTAAAACAGCTCTTTATCTCTCTATATTAATCCAATTAGCCGCGAGACAAAAACATAAGCAGGTACATTCTCTATACAATGTGCGCAATTTCGATCTAAACTAAACAGGAGCCATCAAATGCATCCGAAAATGATTTTCCTCGTAGACAAAACGGGTACACGGGGTACTTTGTGGGGTGATCCGGCGTTTCCCGAATATCGTCCTTGTTCATCGCCAATCACTCCCAGGATATGTCTAGTGGTTAAATGTGCATGCGTCAGCATTAAAGTAATGGTATAATAAACCGATCCTAAAATCGACTATACAACCGGCTCACGTGCGCTGCACAAGGATGCACCAGCCGCCGACAATTCATTCCGGCCCGGGAGGATGAGGCTCCTGGGCTACGCACAGTGCAGCACACCTGAAGTCAGCTCGGCTTATCGGTTCCCTATTAATCAGTTTATGCTCCGGCTTAGCTATGTTTTAGCTGGTATAGTTCCAAAATCCGATTATGTGCAGTTAACAGGGTTGAATAATCACCGAAATGTCCCAGTGTCATCAGATAAGAGGGAGCGATCCTCGTTGTTTCAGCTCAGACTGAAGCAGGGTGGTTGTTCTCAACCAAACACGTCGCTCCACCAACATGAATTTGTTCAAGCAGTCCTGAATGATGTCCTGAAAGAGCCGAGTCACGGCGGTGAAATCGAGCAAAACTTATATTTTACAAGATTTGCGGTTTGGTTCCACTCCGCCTACCCATGGCTCCCACAACAATTGCCAACAAGCTGAAGTGCAACCGAAACTTCTTTTAGGCCTTATCTCATGGCAACATATCCAACCGCAAATGAAAAAGGAAAAGCACAAAACTTATCCCTCCTTTATTTTCATGACGTTCGGAACATGTCCCTGTTTTCCCTTGCATCACTGTCACGAACATTCCACATCCCCTTTCATGTCATTCACAAAATGTATGTACAGAGGAAGGACACTGGATTGAGTGGAAAACTTGGGCGCCCTTTTCCCGACAAGGACTGGGACTTCTTTCTGATGGAAAGATGCACAATAGAGGAAAGTTATCCCAACCTTTGAACCGATGGGAATCACTGTTTATCGGGTAAACCTGGTACCCAGACCAGCCCTCTTTGGAAACCCAACAGGAACAATGTGAAATTTTTGGGATAATCTACTCTATCCAATTTATTTGATAATTTCAGATAGCTGCTCTGACGTCTAACTTAGTTCAGTTCGAAATTCTTTGGGCGAACGGAATGTTAAGGTTTTTCATGGCTCGATTTATTACTAGTACCAGTGCGATTTAAAGTGCTGAGTGTGCTTTAGTTTAAAATTGTAAAAACAATGTTTAATATTTATCCAAATTCAAAATTCAAAAGAATTTGAGCAATAAATTTTACTTTTAGTAAAATTCCACAAGCTTACGATTAATTTTCATTCTTCTTATTGTGCTTTTAGAATGAAAATAACTATTTTGCCACGTAGCGATTATAGTGGGTTCAAAATTAAAAATAAAAAAGCTGCGTCGATCATGTCAGGTTATACATACATATATGCTTATTTTAGAATCTTGTAGCTGTTACTATAAACGATAAAATCGAAAGAGGGTATAAAATTTAGTTCAGATTTAAAATGAAGTCCATAAAATATATTGATGAGTTGTTGTAGCAGGTATAGTTACACTTATTCATGTGATACCAAATTTCAACCTTATTAGTCCTAATAGTTTCTGAATAAAATAAATGTCACATACGGACCGACGGACAGACAGATGAATATACACTATAGGTTTTCCTTGATTTGCTACAGAACCCTAAAAAATGTTACTTTCAATCACACGTATACTAAACAGCATCAAAAACCAACTACTGGTAGGCAGATCAGAAATGAATGTTTTAATAGAGATTTTCTCAAAATAATTTCCTTTAACTGAGTACCATCAATAACTCGGACACTTATGATATGCTTTCAAGTTTCATTTTTTTTAATGAAAATTTGGCAACGAATTTACAACGCACTACACTACAAGCCTATATGTATTTTATAATTTTTGGAGGTATGTTCGCTTAACTTTATCTTTATTTTAATAGCTTTAACGTTATACATATTTTCATTTCTGCTGTTTTGTTGAGCATGATTGGTTTAATTCCAGGAATAATTCTGACTGCTCAGCGCGAGTTGGGGTATACAAATTTGAAATATTGTATTTAAGCCCCAACCCTCACCTGCTCTTTTCTGATTTGAACTAAATCCATGGAGCCGCTCTTCCAATAGATCAAATTACAATAGCACATCTCACCGCAGCTCTGAAAGCATCCATGGCGAGCAAAATCGCATTATACAGCCGCGAAACGCTTGTATAGATTTTGAGTTCAGGATAACATTTGCGTTTAGTGCTCGAGCATCGCGCCACGCCGCGCAGCGCCGCGACGGTCTGTGCAAAAACATTTATAATTGGGGCTGCGGCTGCGGCCTTTGCAGTTGATTCATTTAGCCTTAAAGCCAGAGCTAAAATCAATAGTTAATTTAAAATATGCACACAAACCTCATCACTTTGATATTGCACTCCAGACGAGCCAATTATGTGTATGAGAATGCATAATTGAGTTACATGCACTTCAGCGACACTGAAACGCTTGGCCCGACCATTTTAATTAAGTTCGTCAGAGAGGGAAACTTGGGTCGCGGATTATTGGGGGTGAAATTATTGTAGGAAACATTTCGGGGATAGCCTGGGATTATAATAATTGACCGCCAATTTTAGGTTGCAATAAAGCATTTAAAATTATCCTCGACAGAAATTTTTTTCACGAGTTCCACACCTCGGCAAAAGTTTGCCTAGACCTGAGTGCGAAGGGAAGAAAATTGCAATTGGGTTACCACAACCCGCGTGGGGCCTGAACTACAGTGGGGCACACCCGCGACTCTAGACAATGGGCTTATAAATATTTAATATCATCCCGCGATTGATGTTGACGTATTCAACAAATTGAATTGTCTCGCGGATGTAAGTGCCTAATGGGGTGGCGGAGCCCAGCTCAGCCCCGTCCGCGGCCACATAATCTGAAAAAATGGCATACACTTGCGGTTCACAAGTTGTGGCTGATTTATTCAGAAAGGGGTGTGCTCGACTCGCACCTGTGTCACACATCCTTGAGGAGCACGTCGCGACATCGGTAACATCCCTTTGCGCGAATTGGATTGCTTTGATGTAGTTAAGATTCGTGGAGTGAATATCTGAGCAGAGCAAAAATCATGTAGAACAAGCCAATTCCCGCAGAATGCTGGTGAAAGCCTTCGGGACAAAGGGAAAAAATACGCAATAAAAGTGAAGTTCTTTGAGGCTCCATTGCCGCAGTTGTCTCCATGTCGGCGTTCAAATCAGTAAAAAGCAGAACCGCCCCTCTGGGGAGTTCCATGAATTCCGAACGTGCTTATGCAAATTCAATCAGTTTACGGAACAGAGTGAGCCCGAAAAGGTGGGACTTGATGCAAAACAGATTTTCAGGATTCTGTTTAGTGCCGCTGAGACAGATTATGATAATTATGGTAACTGGTAGGGTTTTTTGCCCTATTTAAACAGGGGTGGAATATTCATGCTGCGGGATGTCTTCGCGGTGTTTAGAGTTTGCAATTTCGAGGGACTAAATAAAGTCTACACAACCTTGCCCCCGTCTAGCCGCTGTTGTTGTAGTTTCACTTGCTGTACCAGAAGTTAGCCAAGTTTTATAGAATTAATGCTTCATTACTCGACTGCCAGAAATATGCAAACTATGAATAATTTAAGAGCTCTTGTTATCAACACTAGATTTTGAGATAATTATTCGAGTTTCAAAACATTAATTTAGCTTATATGGTATAGTAAAATAATACCTCGCGGAAAGTTTCTTTAGTTAAATCTAACCTGAAGTGAAAAAAGGTATAGTTAATATTTACGCTGAATTATTTTCTCTGCTCTACGTAAATGATTATCCAAAACCATTACAATTGCAAAATAGAGAAAGGATTGTAATTATTTACATAACCATTTCGTTAATTGAAAGGAAGACAATTATTAAGTGAAACTATTGTTTAATGTATTTTAAAAACTTGATTTCAAAATAAGTTATATAGCATTCATTCAAATTATAAATATAAAAATATTAAGTTATTTCTTGTAAACATAAAAATATGCAAAATATAGTAATGCCATTTTAAGCAAATCGTACTAATGACATACGAAACTGCTAAAAACAAAATACAATTAATAAAAATTAGAAAAAGGAATAGAGTATATTTGTTGACATTTAGATCACTTTTACATAATAAGCTTGAATATTCTGCACTAAACCTTAATTGTAATTTTTGTTTTATAAAGTAATATTATTATATTTTGTGTGAAAACAAAAATGCAAAAAGAACAACGAAATTAAGTTATATGTCATTTTTGAAACTTTACTATTATTATTTTTTTATTATTAATATTCTAATATTAAAATATTTATATTTAAAAAAGAATTGATCGATACTTTAGGAGAATCACATACACATTCAAAAAAACCCTTGATCTGATTTGAATTACAAATGTGGCACAATGTACGGACACTTCGAACAATAAATTCACTATAATTTAATGCCTAAATGCGTGGTTTCTAATAGATAAAGCAAATACTAATTGCGATTCAAAATATCCTTCTGAATGGAAATCATGATATCAAATATTGTGAGTTACGCCATCCTAAAATTGTTCTGTCCAGGAAGTCACGGTTTAAATAAACGAGACGGCGTGGTTTCAAGTAATTTCCCTGAAGGTCTAATGGAAGCCATTGTCTGGTATTAATTCGAACTGAAATGACCACCATCTACCCACAGAATGACAATGTAACCATAAATTGCTTTTTATCAAATCTATGGGAGAATCAGAAACGAGAAGTTATACGACTTCTGGAAAAGGAGCTAGAGGATAGTCCGATTGCTATTCACGTCCACCCATTGTAATTTTGGAGAGGACAATATCAGAGTTATTTATCACGGACTACAGGGAAAAATGCAGACAGAGAAGCAGAGTGCCCGCAAATTTTAAAGTTTCAAAAATGAGTATTGATTTCAAGACAAATGCACTTCCCTACATTTATGCGATGCAGAAGAGGTGTTCTCCGGATGATAATTATGCAGTTTCTAAAGATGAAAAAGCGCATCGTGTAAACATCCACCTAAAATATTTGAATGCAGCCTCTTTGCCGCAGGCTATTCTCCGCAACAAAAGGAACTTTTACAAACTTTTATGAAGGCAACCAACTACGCTGCGTCCTTACCTACTCACTTACAACGTCTTTTAAGATGCAGAAAACAATAATCCACAACAGGGACACTCACTTAAAAGGGACTGCTTCCGTGGGTACCGTCGGGGCGAAGAAATTATAAATTTCACCCGAGACAGCATTTCAACGTGCCTCCCGCACATATCTCCAGTTGGAGTCTTCGCGGATATCAACCTTAATAAAAATTCGTCCCGCAGGCGCAACCCACGGACAGGCCAGGGGGCGGAAATTTTACTGCACGGATACGAACGTAGATATGTATTGTATATATTTATATAACGTACATAAAATCTTAAGATACTCCCCAGGGCAGCTTTGAGTGCTAAGTCTTATCCACAAGTAGTTACCCTCTCGAGAAACCAGCAATGCAGATATTTGTTCTCAAAAAAGGAAGTATTCCCATGACTACGATGGGCAAATTTAGTGTGTTGGTAAAAGCATGGTTACATGATGAATACGACTCGAATGCGTTACAACTTACAACGAGACTCTTCAGGAGATTTTACGTTTTTCATTCTTTTACACCTGAACTTAGAGTTGCCTGACATCAGGAAACAGCGCACGAGTTAAAGTTGTGACCATTGCACTTTTGAGTGTCACAAAGGGGAAGGAAAAGCGGAAAATACGACAAAATGAACTTTTTATGATAAGGAAATAATGAAAAACTTAATAAAGTTTCTGTTTTTACCTCTTCATTAGGTTTCCAAGAAAAGTATGTATGTATGTTTTTAAATATTTAAATATTAGCTTGTACAAACCTAGCATATGTATATGTTGAATGAATTTTGGATTCTATAGCACTAGATTTCATTTTATTCTAATACATACTTGTGAACTTGAATGAATTAATTCCTCTCAATTAGTTAAAAACAAATAAAGAATAGTAATTCAAACTTCCGTTAATATTTAGGCATTATTTTCCATTTATTTTGAAATTCGTTGCAAAATTGTCTTCACAATTACACACTCTTGAAAGCATTGAATGAAATAATTTTTCAAAATTGTTAAAACTTTTAGAAATCACAGAATTAGCAGAAAAGCTTGAAAACGCATATTTTGAAACGATGTTCTTACAATTGGCACCCATTACATCGCAAGAATCACTGAATTTATTTCGCTTTTCGAAAAATGGTTAGTATTTGTGAACTAAAGCCAAAAATGCCCGTTTCTTTAACTCAAAATAAGTAACTAAGTTGAAGAAAAATTAATTTTTTGTCCATTAATATTAAATTAATTAAATTAATGGTACTGGGAAAAATTGCAGATAAATAAATTTAAATACGAATATCTACTCACTTAAAAATCTTTATACCTTTTAGACAACTACGAATAACTAGTCATAACGAGACCCTATTTATGCGTGTCTAATAAACAGTTGATCAATTTGTTTTAATTTGCACTTCAACATTAAGTTTCTTTCATTTTCGCAAAATGCTGTATCGTAAATATATAGTTTGCAGATAAGATAAGACCTTTGTATAACGACGCAAACAATCAACTGCAACGCCCTTATAGCTGCAACACTCTATGCTCTCTAATCAATATGAAACTCTCTCTAATCTTTGTTAACACAAACTGCACGATTTTGTGTTGATTCGTGAGTGTTATTAAATATTTTTATTGTATTAGAATTGTGGCTACGAAATACAGAACAGAACTATAAAAAATATATGTAAAGTATTTAAACGATATTTTCTCTGATTTGCATGCCTTAAGCTAAAATATTGCAAAAGCAAAAAAACTTTATAAATGTTGTCTCTATCTAACTATTTGCTGTGAGATATGATAACATTTTTTGCGAGGAATAAATACCTCTTCAAACGTTAATCAGAAAGTATAAAAGATGCGGAAAGTGACGCATTTGTGCAGTTTTGTGAACTATTTTGCAGCAAATTGAAATGGCAAATTACGCGATAATTATCAAGGACAAAAATATAAATATTTGTGAACACGACGCTTATTTCATAGAGAAATTACTTAAAAATCCAAAATATGGTTTTCCCGATGTGAAATTGTACGAAGTTGAAGATGTTAGAGATTTAGTGGTTACACTAAGCAATGGTAGAGATAATTTTCTATTTTGCTAGATATTATAATTTACAGATAACTCTTTAATTTTCAAAAATAGTTCGCGATATAAATTTTTCGCAAATATCAACACTATGGGTTTTCGTTTTCGTCAAAATGACAGGAAAGCGATTAGTACTTGACCGCAATATATGCTGTAGTGTAATTTTTAACACGTTTACGGAGGAGGTCTGCCCAACTCTAAGGAATAAGCCGAGAGTATTCGTTCTGCAAGTAAGTCTACAAAGAATTAGTCAAAAATGCGTCTCACTTCAATTAATATCTTTTTAAACATTTTATATCAGTGTTTGGAGCAATGTGAATATCAACATAACATAAATCCCTTAATTATGGATTACTGCAAATCTGAAAATATTGAACTTCCACTTCCAAATACGCCAGGGGTGCTAATTTTCATGCACAGAGTAAAAGGTATGTTATTAATCACCTTGTGTATTTCAACGGTACTCAAATTAGTACTGCCGAAATGCAAATGGCGATATAGAGTTTTGTCAAAAACAATGGATCTATATTTCCTAATTTTCGAAATAAGCACACTTAAAAGTGTTTAGTAAAATTTAATACTCCGTTGTATAGAGTGATTCAGTATTCAAATTCAATCCTGACATAAATCGTCGAAGTTTAACTTACATACATAAAGTTATATCTCAAAGAGAATAAGCAAAACTTTATTGAAAACATTATGTCTAATTGGCTATTTAATACAAAGATAAATCTAATTTTTATTAATCATAATTGTTTTTGAAACAGGGAAGTCTTGCAGCGATAACACAACTTGCTTATTTAAAGCATTTGAAAAGCGCATGTTTTACAAAACTAACAACACCGAATTAGTTAACCTATTTCGATTAGTTATGAGTGCGATAGATGCGAGCAAAAATGCGCCAACGCCACCTTTCTTATTTTCAACAATAATAAATTTAACAACATTAGAGAATCCTGCCTTACAAGATCCCCCTTTGCACAGCCCATGTAAATCATATTAAATCATCATTATTCCTTTATGTGGAAACATTAATTTATATTCACATAGAATTAAATACGTATATCATACAAAGGCTTCCGCAGAGGTTTATTGCAACATATTTATTTACATCGATAAATTGTCTTGCTAAATTTTTCTAGAAAATATATATCCCAACGAAATTAATCCCAGTCTAAAGATAATGTAAGTTTTCAAATCAATTGATTTTAGAAAAATTGATCAGGACGCCAGGACTCTTCACAGAATCGGTAAATGTATAGAAAATCTTTTCGCCAAATGTAATATATCTAGTATCTGATTTTACTTATCATATGAACTCAAAACTTATACCTGAATTATAAAAACCAAGTTTTATTGTAAATACGTATTCTTTTTTGTTGTGCTATTCATTGTTATTGCATTTAATTTTTATATTTTGAATTTACTTTTACTGCATTTAATATTTTTATGTGAATTTGTATTGACAACTTTTATTTGAATGAAATTTGATTACACAACTTTATATATAATAATAACATATTTCTGATAATAAAATCTGTAAAACAAAAACACCAAATGTGTCAGTCTTACTTGGCCTTTATTTTGCAGTACCAATCTTCTTCGTGTATCATCATAAGCGAACTTCGCTTACCCAATGACATCTACTATTTTTGCCACGATTACTGACAAAGAAACATGACAAGGCATTCTTCGGAAGGCAATAGTTGGAATGGTTGACTATGATTTTGTAGTGAAGTTTGACTACATAGTAAACACACCTTTTCTCGCTAACTCGATTTGAATTACGCCATTAGGGTTACCGCCTTCAACGTGCAAGATGTTGTTATAAAAAGAAACAAGGAGTCATAATATAGGCTAATCAAAGGTTTCAGGTTCAATAATCTCAAAGGTTTAGTGATATAATATTCATAACTCAAACCCCATAAGCGTTTTTAATTTTGAGCCCATTCTATTTAATATCCTCGAAGGAACATAGATCTAAAATAACTCCTTTATGCCTGGAAGAAATTAACAAAAATCATAATTTGGCAATCACAGGCAAATTGTCGTACATCTCAAACAAGTTAACAGATTTTTCCATTCAAATAAACTATTATCTACTATTATTATATATTATATTATCTATTTTTATTTTATAATGTTGGACTGAAAATAAAAGACCATTTCATCACAACACTCTCCCATGTAAGATACATGTATGTATAAAAAACGAAAGAGTCAGAGCTAATACTTATATGTATACCAATTATAAATTCTGAATCTATATTTTTATTTTGGTAGAATAGGTATTTTCTTACTCCATTACACATAAATTCGATTTATTATCAAATATATATAATATATATTCATTCAAAAATTTTGAACACAAAATCTTTAGTTACTAACTAATATCGAAAACGTTAATTAAAATCTACAGATTGAAAATCAATTGTTTTAACAACCAAAATTTGCTGTTTTTTTTATTATATGTTTATGTGCTCTACCCACTTAAAAGTTTATTAATTTGTATATACATGTACATATATATGTATATAGATATCATAGAGATAGTGCAATTTGTCCGATTTTCCCACAAAAAAATGGACATAAGAAATAGTACGTACTTCCCCAAATTGATATATGTTATAATATTTTAATCTCTCTGAAAACTTGGAAAAATGATTCCCTTCAAATTTATTCAAGAAGTAATGTGAATGAAGGTTTTCTTTCATTCACAAACTATGGGAATCAAGTAATAATATTTAAGATACTTTCATGCACTCAAACAGTGCAATAAGCAATATCAATTTAAGAAAGCGATTAGTTACCAGTAAGATAACATACAACTTTTTAGAAGTGCATGTATTACATATTGGCAGTTATAAGAATATTGATAACAAAATGCAATTTATCCTGCGATAAGATAAACTTATAAGTATGCCTATTGCATTTCTAGGAATTGGCCTTTCTGAACTATAAAATGTCCCTTGTTAGTTGTGGGTTGTTGCAGTGTCACCATCATGCAGTCAGCTAGTACCGCGCAGTATTATAATTTCAATCATGAACGAATGGGAGTCGCTTTTATAATAAATCAAATAACGGGCAGAAAGGGCGCAGAACTAGATGGTTCTAGAATTAGAAACATTTTGGAAGAATTTGGTTTTGAAGTGATTACCAAAAGTGATGACCTAACATTACCAGAAATATATATTCAGCTACAAGAATGTAATTTCCTTTCGCTAAAATGAAATTTCCTTTTACACATTTATTTTTATTATTACAAATATCCAGTAGTCGAGAAGGATTTCTCGAAATATAATTGTTTCTTGATGGTAATTATGACGCACGGTGCTGATGATGGGAAAAAACTGACAGCCGCGGAAGGGTTTACCTATGATGTTGAGGACATTTATCAATATTTTTACCCCGCGAAGTGTCCAACCCTAGCCGGGAAACCGAAATTTTTTTTTATTCAGGTGAGTGTAGACTACAATCAACTTTCAAGAATGTTTTTAAAACATCAAACAATTCCATGAAAAGACTTGCCGTGGAAAAGGAACCGATGAAGGGTATGTTTTAGAGGAAGGCTACCATGCGGACGATGGAATGGCAAATGCAACTCAAAGGATACCGGTAACTGCAGACGTTTTGACGATGTTTGCATCGGATAAAGGTTTTTTAAACTTACCTTGGAGACTATCAAAATTAATGAAGAATACATGTTAGGAAAGCTTGCCCTTCGTCCCGAAGACAAAGGCTCGTGGTTCATTCAGACGCTTTGCGAAGAACTTGAAGCTGCTAAGAATAACAACGGCTGCCTACTTTTTGATTTGCTACTCAAAGTACAGCGTCGCATTGCCACTGAAAAATATTCTGAAAAAACTGACCAAAGGGGACCAACATGCCAAATGCCATCTATTGTGTCTACTTTGACAAAACACTGCTTTTTAGCTCCACGTAAATAGAAAATCATGTTTTAACGCACACAAATGTTCGCAGATTTCAATCATGAATTTTGAGCATGAATAATTTTTTGTTCCACAATATATTGAAGAGTTAATTAAGAGTCTAAAACTAATTTTTTGAAGTTGTAATCCCCTATTCGACTGCCATCTTAAAAAGAAGGCTGCAACCATTTTTTGGCCTGTCCATCTGTAACTGAGAGTCTCACAACAATTTATTTAGAAAATTCTATTTGTTAATAAATATTTACGTAGCAGTAATGATAAAAGCTTACGACACCGAAAAGAGAAAAACATTTGGAGAAAATATCGTTCAGGATCTATCAAAATTTATTGAAATAACAAAATATAGCTTTTCATAAAGAGTTGTGATTTGCTTTTCTAAATATCCTGCATTTTTATGAATTTTATAGATTTTAAAAGGGAGGAAAATCGAAGTAATGTAATATAACAATAAAAAAATTTCTTCATTAAATATAAATTAGTTTCCAATATTTCTCTCATTCATTTTTAGGTCTAATATAAAACATTTTTGTTAAAGTTGATACAAAATTTGGCATTTCTTTCATTTCATCCATATCTCTTCTATTTGGAACATTTGACTGGTATTCATAAGCAACCCTGCGGGATACTGCTGTAAGTAATCTGAACAGCTCTGTCGGCTCGGCGGATTTAAGCGCTTTTTCCAACTCAGCGCAAAGACTCTGGATGAACCAAGAACCATTTGTTGGATTACGCCATGAGAAGCTTTCTGTAACATTGAGATTTTATTAGAAAAGTATAAATATATTCATAACTTTTCATACACACCATCAAACGTTGAATACATTACAAGTAAATCCGCTGTAGCAGGAATTGTGTACGTTACTTGTTGACCTCTCGAATCAGTAGCATCTTTAGACATTGTTGTATAGCCCCTAAACTGAACACCACTGTCGAATTTTTCCCCTCTGCAAGCCTGAAATAGCCATAATATTAGCATCTCCGTCGAAAGTTTTCTGTTTCTAATAGTATCTAATAATTTTCAGAGTGAGCTGGCGTTTAAGTTATCTATTGCCCAATTAAAACGAATGGGCGAATTGGGCGTTTGAATCATTTTTTTTAGTACCACCCCGCGGTTAAATATGAAGGATTAAAAAAATTTGTAAGATAAATAGGCGAAAAGTGTTAGAAATTAAAACATATTACACTGAAGAAATTTTAAAATCGTCCTTATGTTTAATTGACCAAATTTAAAATGTTTGAAAACTGAAACTAACGATGGTTAAAATGTGGACAAATTTTAGGACATATTGAATTGACTGGAGAGATCTTTAGTGCATTTTCATTCCACTTACTAAAATTCATTTTATTCGCTCTCTTTTAAATAATGAAACTATGTATTTGACAATCGTTTTGGCTCCACCAAAACAAAATTTAAGGGGCCCTTCGGCAAATAATAAAAAGTTGATTTCCAATCTAACAATCAAAAACATGAATTACGACATTTGAAATGCAATTATTACGTTTATAAAGACTTTCAATCCGGGAGCGATTCGTCGATTCCGACCGAAAAACACTTGTAAACGGGGAGGGAAAATCTAAATTCGATCCTTATTTAAAGAAGTGGATCGAAAATTTACTCCTGGAGTTAAAAGTTCTTATAGGCACTTTTGTCCTTTTCTAAACTCGCAGAATTTTAATTTGCGTAGTGTGTCAATAATCGTTCCTTTTAAACCTTGAATTGAGACTCTATAATTTAGTCTACTTATAACCGCACCAAAAGTTTATTTATTGTAATATTATTTTATTAGTTTACAAAAGATTAATTACTGCCCTGAAAATAAAATTAAGAAACAACACTACAATATGGTACATAATTTACATCCATATGCAGTTAAATAAACAAAATTAGAAATTGCACCGTTTCTCTCAGATGCTTTAATTAAGTACACTTATTCAGGTGCATTGATTAGAACTATTTAACAATATACTAATAGCTTTTTTGAACAAGGATTTCAACAACCATAAAAACTCACTTTTATCTAAAAGCTACAAAAACGTTGATAAGATATGATAAACATTTGCCCATATAAATAAAAAATCAATCCTGCTTTATTCGTGTATAAATCCATTCATATCAATAAGACCCGGAAATATATATTACCACAGTTATCAACACTACAGGAGGTTAGCGAAAACCAATCTTAAAATATTTTCCAATATTTGCTGTGATATTATAAGTGCTCATGTATTGACGAAAACATGTTCAAAGCGTTATCACTTTTCTAAAACTTAAGAGCCCCAATTGAATTCTCGTACTTACCTGAATAAAGAAAATTTTTGGCTTATTAATAAGAGTTTTGCACTCAATCCCTAAAAATGGCTTCCAAAGTCTTTCGACAGGATATGCCATGTCCTTAGCAAATACTTTTCCAGACATTCCATGAGACATCACGGCGACACACAAGCAATCATTTTGACTATGATCTTCTTTAGCAGCTAAAATGAACCGAAATTACCACCCCAATCAATTCGACGAGAAATGCTCATTCCTAACCACTTTCCAGAATATCATTAATCTCCGCAAAAGTTTTATCTTCATAGGTCTTGGTAGCAAATCCGAAGGCAAGAAGGGTTTTCCGGAGTCGATCTCTATCCCTGTCCGTGCCTTTTCTTGGTGCTTGGCCGTCCACTATTTTGTGATTGAAAATCAAGGCCACTCCAAGATTAGGATGATCAGTTTCATAAAGATCAGTGTGTGATGGGATTGAGAATTTTGGACCAAAAGGACCATCTACATTGTCTACACTTTGTTTTCTATTTTCCTTTTTCACTGTCTCGAGGTGGATTTCACTATCCTCGCGATCTTTTTTGAATATTTTTAAGAGAGAAACGTCCGTCTCATCCATTTTAATAAAACTAAACTTGAATGCACAGTCTTTGAAGTGAAACTGATCACTCACTAGACATTTCATATTGGAGCACCTGCTAACATTCCTTATCTTATCTATCAAACTTCCAGCTAACAATGATTAACGATACATCTACACTATATTTGATTTTCACTGGTGATATTTTTTACGGAATACATGTATGGTATGTATACACATAATGTTGGTATATGATATATTGCATGATTGGTATATGGCATATTGTATTTTTTGCGACCTTTACGCATATTCGACGTTTTTATTTTGGCCAAATTAATAGAAAGAATGGAGCCAAGTTGAACGTGGGTCTTATCAATATCTTTTGTTTTATTTATAATTTAGAAACGATTAATTGTATATTAAAAACAGTTTATTTCTGTCTGAGACAATTTTACTTTGAAATTTTACTACAGGAAAAAAAAATTAGCTTTAGAATATTTCAGCGTACAGCAGAAAGAATTTATTAGTAGTTATTTGAACAATTCTAAGCTAAGCAAATATAATATTTTGATTTTGGCATATGGTTACCATACGAATTTTATAAAAGTGGGGCATATATATATCGCAATATTGTTAAATAAACAGGATTACTCAAGTAGTAATGAATAGTAACAAATTCACAAACTTATTAAATTTATAATGAAGAATTTTCAAGTAGTTTGATGTGCCTAAGGTGACTTTTTCATCTGTTAAGCAATGAAATCCACAAAATATAAAAAAGTTATAATTTTAAACTTATGCCATAGGGAGTTAACCGCTATAACATATGACAAAATCGAGAAAATTTTATTTATCGCTTCCTTTCCCAAGAATTACCAAAAATGCAATAACCTTTCCATTTTTGCTTATTTTGCAATCTTATCAAACGTTCTTATCAAAAGACATTCTGTCTAAAAGTTCTCTACGCAAATGCAATTATGAGTCACAACACCAATTGACGAAATAATCGACAATTAGCCTTCAACACGAGCACACTTTTGATTATAATGCACAAATGTTATTTTTAGTTATCTATATCAAATTAATATAAGTAGTCCATTTGCTACCTCTAACAAAGAATTCACTTGAATTACTCATCTCTTGTCTGGTTGTGAAATTGGAAAGTTTCAAAAGGCTACAAAACCCTTTGTTAAAAAATAGGAAATACATAGTCAAACATGAGCACTCTATAAATTTCTTTGATAAGGAACAAGTGATAGATATTGCCATCTATACATAGGAATTCTATCCAAAGTCACGTTTACCTATTGAATATAGGTATATGGTATTAATATATAAATGAAGGGCAAGGACAACGCTTGTGACAATGAAAATCTATTTTCTGTAAGGAGATAAAATTATGGTCTTCTTACCTGGATAAAAAACAATTTTGGCTTTCCAATAAGAGATTTGCAGGTCGATCCTAAAAACATTTCCCAAAGTGTCTCCACAGGGTAATCTTTATTGGAAGCGCAAAGCCTTCCAGATGTACCATGCGTCATTACTGCAACGAACAAGCAGTCATTGTCACTGTGGTCCTCCTTAGAAACTGCAACAACAACAAAAATCCACATTAGCCCTAATGAATATTCCAGAAATCCCTTTTATTAAAATTACCAGCTTCAAGTACCCCAATTATTTGAGAAAAAGTTAAATCTTCGTATCCACGCACATCAAACCTATAGGCTTTTAGAACCTGACGCAACCGGTCGTAATCATATTCAGTTCCCGGTCGATCCCAGTTTCCCGCATCTTCCGGCAGTTGAGATTGATCATCGAAAGAATTATGATTAAATATCAAGGCCACTCCAAGATGAGAATTATCAGTGTCGTAGGTATCAGAAGATGCTGCAATTGAAACTCTGCGACGAGATATATTTCCGGAAGGACCAGGTTCAGGAATCGGAACTTTTCTAAGAGTGCGAGATAAACTTTGAAAAACATTCGGAGCTACCTCGGGCTCGTTTTTCCCTAAAAGATTCGCGTCCGTATGATCCATAATTATAATAATATAAGTTTAAAGGACTAAAGACCAAGTAAAACTAAATGGCTGTTTGGAAAATGTGCACATATATACCTACAACTGATAAGATCAACCTTATCGCACCATAAGTTTTTCAATTGTCCACTTATAGTTCGACAGAACCCTCTATACATCTATGGTCGTCAAATTTTGTTGCACTCTTGTTTTTGCAATATTTACTATATTAACGAATAATTTATCATTAATATTTTCTGTAAAACAGAAATCCCCTTTTTGTGTTGTGTTATTCGCTATTCCAAAGTTCCCCCACAGCCTTTAAAGAAGAAATAAATAACCATCTTAGCAAGAAAAACGAACTCATCATTTCCAAGATCGATTTAATCAGAATTAGGATCCAAAATAAAAGAGGGCAAGGCAATGCTCAAGTGGAAAACTAACCAGAATTATTATATTTAAAAGTTCTGAAAAAATTACATTTATGCACTCGAAAAGTGATCAAATTAGAATTTTATCGGCATCGGCATCGGATGCGTAACATTTAAACAAACTGGGACCGGTGGTCTCGAGCACTCGGAAGCTGGACTGGACCCACTGAATCCAGAGCGAGCTCTCCTCACCCCATCCTGTCTCCCCAGCTGGGAGCGGGGTGGCAGTACAGGAGCCGTTTGTCTCCAGGCCTCGGGAGATTTGAATTTGAATTTGCCACGGGGAGCCGTTGAGCTGATCCTGGACCAGGGACTCTTCCCTGGCTGTGAGCGGCCAGCGCATAAATACCGGAGCGGTCTTCTCCTGCATTCATTCTTTTCAGGGAGTCCGTCGGGGAAGGTTGGCTAACCCCTAAGTTAGAGCCGCCGTTGCTGACAGCTCATTCCAAAGGTTTATAAAAAGAAAAGCGTTTGAAGTATTACCTATTTGGTGTTAAAATGAAGATAAACAAAAATAAAATTAATTCATATTTGCTGCATATTAATGCACATATCTGAAAATGACAATCAGAAAGTGTTCTACTGATATTTTGAGTCAATTTTTATAAATGAAGCTGCTAATTATAGGTATTTTCCACTTCACAATATTAATCACTCTTACACTTCTTGCAGTTCCAACAACGACAACCTACTTTTTTAGATGGGTCTATGTCCTTAAAAGATACAGTGCGAAAGTAGATATTACCTTAACCTTCTGCTTTAATCTGAGCCCCAGTAAAGCAATCTTGTTCCATCCCCTTAAAGTTTACCAGCTCCGGAGGCTGTGGATCTGCTCTTAAAAAGAGCCCATCAAGAGTTACCGCAGTGCGGGTGGAAAAGTCGCGTACTTACGAACATCAAATTCCATCTGTTGTGCGGCGGTCAGTCGAGCTGCTGCAATTAAGTTTTACCAACTTTTGCTCTTCGGATCGCCAGCTCATCCTTGTCCATGCTTATGTTAATTACTGCCAGGGCGTAATCTTATCCCAGTTAATGGCTCAGTGGTCAGAATGAATTTCGAAATTCACTTCTACTTCCTGAATATTTTTACTCCACCCTTCGTGGGAGTTAAACCCTCCCTCATGTGTTTCGAATACGGTAGGAAATATTTAGTTACATATGTTGGATAAACTTCTCAAAAGAATTAAAAGTTAAATCGAATGTGAAATTTTCCTGCTTACAAAATGAATTTTATTTTACATCGTATTTCAGAAAATGAGTTTGTTTATTGAATAAAATCCCCCAAAAATGATTTTAGATACATAGGTACATATATTTATATTTTTTGTTTGATTTCAGCCATCATTTCCACAAGTCTTCTGAGAATTGTTTGATTTATTACGGAAGATTTATTCCAAACAACAGAAAAATATTTCGCACCAAAATCTTCCCCATGCAATCGATCGATGGTCCTTGAACATTAATTTTAGGAGTATTACCTACATAGAAGCGTGAAAGCATTAAAGTACTTCCTAAAGTCCTATGTGTCACATTTCATTTTTTCTACATAAAATAATAGAGAATAAACCCTTCTTCAAACAATTTCAATAATACTTCACAAAGACTGTCTTTTCAATATACAAAGTAAAGAAGGGAAGGAATTTAGGACACTTTGAAATATCCGTATTATATGTATGTTATAATTTTAATCTTGTAAAGTAATCAGTATTAAAAAATTTAATTTACGTCCTATTAATAGGCACCTACATGCATATAAAATACCCTATAATTCAAAAACCGTTTGCAAACTTATAAAATCTCCTGCAATTGTTCTAATCAACTTACCTTTCTTACCTTAAATTAATATGTGAAGAATGGAAAGGCGTCTTGTCCTATAGACTACGTTTTCTACCCTCATAATTTATTAATGAAATTTTTTTAAATCAATCAACCAACTAATGAATCAATTGCTTGTTCTACTAATTATTGAAAAAAATTTTTAATCAAAATAATGATTGCATTAGAAAAGTTGTATGTCATAGTCGCATAAAGAAACCTCAGTCATAAAAAATGGTTAATCGCGTCAACATTACTTTTGGCTATATAGTTCAAGCCTTCTTCTACTTTTCCAAGTTAATTGGTCTTGTAACATTTTCTTATGATAAAAAACAGAGAATTTTACGATATTCAAAATTTTTAACGATATATTGTTCGATATTTTGTGTTCTTCTGCTACTTACCTCGATTCCAGCGAATATGATTCTCAGTTGGACATACAGCGATCGAGAAGGCGAACTTCTCATAAAACTGTTAAATATTGTAGAATATGCGATACTTTCAATAAACGCGTTAGTGTCTTTAGTCATTCAAATACTTAAACGTCGCACACTCATTAAAGTTTTAAACAATTTTCTGGAAAATTTCAAGGATATTTATGAAGTAACAAAAGATGTGAATTTTTTTTCAGCCAATTCATTGTTTCTTATTCTTACTAAATTGGCAATATGCACTTACCAAATATCAAGCGATATTCCCTATTTAATTAGCAAGAGAAATACGTTCACTGCGATGATTTTCGGAGCCTGGAGTGTAGTTATTTACATGTGGATAGTTCTCTCGGCCATTATAAACGTATCTTTTCTGTGCTTTATATCAATTGGCGCTCAGTTTGAGAATGTGAAGAAACATCTTAATAAAATTGTTGTAAAAATAAATCAGACAGCTTCAAGCGACGAAATTAGAGGCTTGAAAATTCAAAAATATTGTGAATATAGTGAAGAAATAGATAAAATTGCTGAAATTCATTTAAATATTTCCAACACAGTGAAAGTATTAAAACATTTTTTTCAAATTCAAACACTTTTGTCGTTGTTCAGCTCATTCACATCTATTGTACTAATTTTCTTTTTTAATTATTTAGCATTAGCATATAATCAGAGCGGTTATTATTCTGGTTTTATTTTTTGTTTCACGGAAATTTGTAACATCACATTGCTGCTACTAGCAGTTGATTTGTGTATAAGTAAATCTGTAATTGACATAGATCTTTTTGAAATCTTTCATGAGGACGTTGATGAGAGATTACAAAGAAGTGTAAGAATAATATTCTTACTTTTATTTTTCTATTTCTGTAATTGTTTTCTCTAATTTTATAGGTAGACATGCTCCTTTTACAAGTTTCTGTCTTCAAAGAAAATGTTGACATTTTTGGGCTTTTCAATATGAGTAATGCTTTTACAGTGGCATTTATTAGCGCAGTGGCAGCAGAAGTAATAATTTTAATCCAGTTTCAAAATGCATCAGTTAACCGAAGTGTATAATTCGCTAAAAAGAATAAAATATTAATGAATAAATATATAATACGTTAGTGTCCTTAAATTTATTGTTCTAAACCTTACATGATGTTGGAATGATTAATATTAATTTAAAAGAGGATTGCATGCATAATACTTTATAAATAAAATAAATAAGTTGTTATGCAAAATCGATGAAGGACTTAAAAGGACCAATATTTGATACTTTTCATATATGTACATATTGTGATATTTGTATTTTTATGAAGTGGATTTGTTGAATGTGTATGCCTACATAAATTAAAAACATCACAACAACTGAAGTATTCACATATCAGCAGGCTTACAGAAATATCTGTACGATTAAATGCCGCAGGCATATGCAATTTGCGGACGTTATGTGGAACGAAATATGCGCCATTCAAAAAGATATTCCTATTGAACTCACCTCGTGGTGAATCAAAAAGTGAGTCGGAGCATGACTAAACTAATTTACAAGCTTTAAATTCAAGCTTTGTTTAAATAATTTCATTGTCGTATTCCCTTTTATTTAAAATAAAGTATTATCGTCAAATTTTTTCTATGGAATGCACTTTACTAAAGCGAACTTTTCCTTTATAGAAATTTAGCAATACATATAGCTAAAAGGATTAAAAACTTTAATTAAATTTATATACACATTTTCTTTGGATAGATGAAATACATATAATTACTTTAATAAAAATTTACAAAATAAGCAGAGTAGTAATTTTACAAAGTTGATAGAGTTGATGAACGACTTTAAATAATTTAAACCAAGCTACGATGGGAAACAAATATTGATATTGAATAGCCTTTTTTTTTTGAATATAAGTACATATGTACTTACTATCAATTGCAAAATTGCAGGGGAATCTCTCGTCACTTCATCCTGTATTGGGCAGCTCTCCCCAGCTGGGAGCGAGGGGTAGGTACAGGAGCCGTTTGTCTCCAGGCCTCGGGAGATTTGAATTTGAATTTGCCACGGGCAGCCGTTGAGCTGATCCTGGACCAGGGACTCTTCCCTGGCTGTGAGCGGCCAGCGCATAAATACCGGAGCGGTCTTCTCCTGCATTCATTCTTTTCAGGGAGTCCGTCGGGGAAGGTTCGCTTGGCTGGGCTCCCGACGGGCGGCAGTTGAACCGGGCCTGGACCCAGGACTCTTTCCTGACTGTGTGCGACGAGCGTATAAATAGAGGAGCAGTCGGATGCCGGCATCGTCACTGAATGCCGATTTACTGATTATTAGGCTTCAATTAAAAATAAATTGTAATCTTTTAGATTTTTAAAACTTCTCCAAATTTTTGCCTCTAGATATTTAATCTTAAATCTTAGTAATGGAATTGAATGCGAAGATCTGTGTGTGAAGACCTTATATTTCGTAATTCCAACTTGCTATGTGGATCAAAACTACTGGACAAAATAGACCAATATTTTTATTAAAAATATATATGTATGTATAACCTTAATACATATTATTATAATCGAATAGACTTGTAAAAATTCAAATATGTTAAAGCGATATACTTCAGTGTTATTTTACAGTGAAAATAGAACATTTTAGAATTTTGAAACAATACACAAAAAACGAAATTCTTAAGTGGACTTTTGTTTTATTACACATCATTCTTATCTTTATTTAAAAATACCTTTCAGAGTGCCAAAAATCCGTGAGTGGCAAGTGGTGGTAGTTCCAGTTTCGGGACATGACTGTTGCATCAGTCCGTTTACCTGTAGAACTGACCTACAAAATGCGACAGCTCGCTTACGGTTACGAATCTCACTATCCACGATAATTCTGGGCATGGAGCAAAATCTTCGTGAAATATGTTTTGCAAGAAATTTGCCATCTTCCCGAGGGGCGGGGGGGTTATCATCCATCCAGGTGGCTTGTGGCCAGCGCAGGTTCCTGGAACAATTAACCTGAGCTGCTGCCGCCGTTCGCTGGTGCTGACTCCACGCCGCAACCAGCCACTTGTTGATGAAACAAAAAGCGTTAACTCGCCGTGAGTTATGGCTCAAAACTTTCTTTCGTAATCAACTCGTGAAATTTTTGTGTGGACACTTAATTAGGTCTTTTCTCAGGTAAATGATTGCCGCGAGTTTTATTCTACGGTAAAAACTTGCTGCATTCGGCCACTCCGAGTGCATTTAGGTTTTATCGCAGGTCTAGTATATCCGATCTCGATATGGGGGACGGTTTTTTAGCGAGAATTAATTAACACTTATGTGATTATGAGATAACCGAAAAGCTGTTCAGTTTAATTCGATTTTTGCGAGAGGATGAGTGTCTTTTAGACTGGTCGCATTATTTTGTTACGTAAGGTGAAAACAACAAACATATAAGTTTAATATCGATTGCGTGATTTTATGCACCGTATGCAAGAATGGGTCCAAACCAGAAATTTGTGGTTGCAAAATAAATACAATATCTAGGTTAAAAACATTGAAGATTTTTGTGATCTTGTTTTGAAAGAAGTCTCAGAAATAAAGTTTCAAATTAAATGTGTTTAAAAAGTTTTAATTTTTACTCATTTAAGTTTGCTTCACAAACGAATTTCAGCGATATACATATAAACAATACTTATTCTCAACTTTTCAAGATAATAATTATAATAATTTCATCTACAAATCATTTATTATATTTGATTTAAAAGCAACTTAGTAAATTCATGCAAGTTGCTGAATTCATTTCGGTTTTTATTGCGATATTTTCTATTACATATATGTATGTATATTATATCAAAGCTACAAACATTTAACTAATCTTGAAGAAAATGTTGCAACTTGCATAGAGCTTGTTACTGTTGTCTAGTTACCTAATGGCCTTGAGCTCACTATTCAACCAAACAAAGTATGATACAAGGAACAAGAAGTGAGGTAACAAATGGATCTTTGCTCATAAAATGTTTATTGAATATCTTCCTGGATGTTACATACAGGCGCGAGATTCGAGTACTGCAAAATAGCACCTAACCCACCAGATATGAATATTATTCCTATAACCATTTCCATTCGGCAATTATATGTTATGCAACAAATTGCTCCACATCAATCCTTCTCTTCTGAATCAGCTTCAAAATAGGGTGAGATTTCTCAAGCCAAAAATTATGCCGACATAGATAATGTTTTACATATTTCCATTGATAGGACCCCTGGAGAATCAAGCTAATGAAACGGTCCTCACGACGACGCATGCAAATAGTAAAGTAGCTGATTGACGACCTCAGAAGCCAGAAGTATTCGGGAAATCGTTTTCAGCTATTGGTCAGAGCAACTCTGCAAGAAAAAGGAAAAGTAAAGCAAATCCCAGTTTCAGCGGGAATTATAATTAAATATGCATATCTCCTAACTGGCCGAACCGGGTTGCCTAGTGCACCAAGCCGAGAATAGATCAATTAAGAGTTATAGGAAAACTGCATGCATTACCTCACAGACCCAATGAACTACTTTCGCGGGTTTCCGCTGGAGAGGAGTGCATGCAGAAAAGGTCTCATCGCTGCTACGAAAAGTGACCCAGAACTTTTAAAATTAAAGTATTGTCTAACCACAGTACTAAATTACTGATCGAAGACGTTATCAGTTTTTCTTCGCAACGAAAGAAGCTCTGAATGACGGACGCAAAGCCGGAAAGTTGCGAAAAATTAACCACAGCAGAAAGTAAAGAAATGGTGGTGGCGCTGGCTTTGCACTAGCATCAACTATCAAGCCACAAAATTCAAGTTGGTCGAATAGGTTTCCTTGAGTGTTTCTTTGCTTTCTGCAAGAAAAATGGTAAAACTTCTTCGCGATGGCTACTCAGTCTTAGCGCACCTGTTCACCGCGACGGATGTTGGTTACTGGCTTGGGCCAACACTTTTTCTCCGACAGTATTCAATCTTGCACCAAAGTGTTGATCTCAGTAGACCATCGTCACCATCTTCCATCTTTGCCGCGAATAAAGTCAACCTTCCGTGAAATTGATCAGTGAGAGTGGGTTCGACTCTTGCAATAGAGGAAGTTGTGTGGAAAACCAGTGAAGAGTCCGCTTCTGCAAGTTGCATTTTTAGCGCGATCTCCTTATCGGATTAAACTAATTCTGTTCAGACGTCGAAAGTCAACTGGTCACGGTTGGCTGTTCTAAAACAGAAATTTAAAACGCGAGAAAATTACTTCGAGTTCATTCTGATGTGATTGAGTGACCAGCCATTTTCGACTATGTGATAGTTAGGGCGATTTTATATTTTAATATTAGTTACTGTGCAATATTTCACACCAAATGGATACATCCCAAAATCGAAACCTTTGAAAACAACATGGAAATGGGAGAGAACACACTCAGGATGTTCTTATTTTTTATTGCAGTCAGTGCATATCTCACTGAAGGTAATTAACAATTTATAATTATTTAAGTTAACCATTAACTGATTCTAGTACACCTGACTCGGTTTCTTGAGAAGGAATCTATAATATCAATAAATAGATACCTACTCGTAAATGAACATTGTATTAAAATCGTGGAAAAAATGATTAAAACTACCAAGTTGTTTCTAGAAATATCTCCTACGTGCTATTATTATGCACAATATTAACAAACAATCACAAATTTAAATAATGAATAAAATATTAACTTCACTGATATGCATAAATTTAGTTTCGTGCAGTTTTATCGTTGTGCGGTTCAGTGGCCTTAAGCAAAATAGCGTAAAAATATGCATAAACTTGTAGTTATGTGTAAGTAAACCTTATGCTCTGCTTCGTCGTCCTTTGTTTTGATATTAGAATCATGCACATCACGCACATAAAAGATAAAAATATGAGTGCAGGACTGCAACAAACAGAAACGGAAAAGATTCATTGATAGCCCTGAAGAATTTATTACATTTCGGTATTCTTAGTTTGAGATTATCAAATAATTTTCAATTCAAAAACTTGGAACAATTTTGCAATATAGTAAAATTGCTCTCAAAGGACTACTTCTCCATCTAAAAAATATTCTTATGCTCAATTGACATATCGATACAGAATATATGAAAGTTCTTAAAGGCAACCTCTATTAGTAGTAATTGTTGATGCGGGAATGCAGTGCAGATTTTCAAATATAAGAAAATACAGAAATTTTTGAACTTCCCCACTTAATCTGGCTATACATACTTACTTACATCAATATATTATCTGAATTCTCCATACATGTAAATCTATTTTATGAGCCCAGAAATATACGCAACGTAAAGTTTCAAACCACAAGAGTTCTAACACTGTTTGAAGTTGCAATGAATTTCATTGGTGGGTTGCAGAATTTACATTTAAACTCATCTACTATCACTTCTGAAGCTCTTCCTCTTTAACATACAAATTACCTTTTCCGATTACAAAATTAAATTCAGGTGAGGCATTCAGTCCTCGTGCAAGTTGAGGAATTCCAATTAATTGGAAATCGACGACTTAAGAAACTTTATACTCCTTAATTCCTCTCCATTATTTGTTTAAAGTTAAAGCTGTTTTAAACTAGGACCAAATGTGCGATATAAGAATATAACCTAAAACAATTTACTATGAATTTGTGGTGTTTTGGTTGAAAATGTTATTCGGGGTAGAGAGTTAAGTTATGTGTAGATATGAAGCAAAATAATAAAAACGTGTAACACATTCACAAGGATTATTCCTTTTAGAAAAAATAATTAGTTCTTTTATACAAAAACTAGGCATGAAATTTTCCGGAGTCTGCGTAAACTTGTTCCTCCGGATAATTGAGTTGAATTGCAACCGTCTATATGTAATATATTTCAAGTTTTTACTATAATTTAACTTGCTTTCTATTACTTTTCTATGGTTCTACAATTATAAATCTGTGCCTACAAAAGCAAAATTTTTAAGTAATTATAGTAGAAGATTACGGCTTTCTATGAAGGCGTTTGGTACAAATTATTTTCTTTATTAAAATCTACAATTATTAAGAGTTTCGCTTTTTATTTTAGACCTATTTACAATAAATGAAAATATTAAAAGAGCAATTCAACGATCAGAATCTTAAAAATCTCAGTCGAAGTGCACTGAACTAGAAAAATTGGGTTGACTCCAAATATGAATAGTTGACGGCTAACGTTTTTCATTTTACTTTTCCCGTAAACTACCACCAACGGTAGCGGCGGCTTTCGTCTTTTCTATTTTCTGAAGTGTCTAAATAAATTCATGCCGCAGTGCCCATAATTATTTATTTAAATATAAGAAATAAAGCGCCGAGACTCGAAGACGTCTCTTGATGCAAAAGAAATAGTCACGAAGTGCGTGATGTGCATTACTTTTGCTCTCGTACTCCGCTCGGAATCGCGAATCAACGAGGGGGTCAATCGACGTTATATCAAAGTGAAATTGCGTTCGATGCCTATCAAGTGGCTAACCGGATTAGCGAGACGAGTCGATATCACCCGCCGCCGCGAAACCGCGCGAATCCTGAGCTCCGCGGTTGTGCGGTACCACGAACCCGTGGAAAAGCGCGATGTCCACGTACTCGCTCCTTCGGTGCAAATCTTAAAGACCTCAGGTGCACTGCGAGTCCGTTAGTCGCTCCAGGTGAAGACGGTAGACGGTAGACGTAAGACAGCTACGAGGAACGATAGTTGCCAATCTCGCCGCGACTCTTTTTGAGCTAACTAACTTTATAGAGGAAAAAATGGAAAATACGAGGAAGAGCAGCGTCTTCTGCTGTCTCGGTTAAGGTCGGCGATTTAACTTCTTTTTGCATCGATTGAATTAAACCTGACCTACCGTAAGGAAACTGGTTTTGATGAGTCCAAACGGAATGAAATTAGAAGTTCCAATTTTAGTCACGCAGTGCTTTTATGCAATGGTAAAGTACATTGATCTTGAAAGCGTATAATATGTATAAATATTTCCTTCAATTTTGCACATTTACTTTTACTGCAGAAGAATGTTAACTGCGATTGAATGCAATGTATTCACCAGATAGGAGATAGTGCTTAATCAGACCTGGCTTTACTTATCTATTTTAATAAGCACTCCTAGAGAGATTAGTTCGAGTTCAATTTAATGGGTAATGTTGGCCTTTAAAACCTTTTAACTCGAAGGGATTTTATCTTTACTCTGAAGTTTTATCGTTAAACCTGATATATTGCCTATTTTTCGAAAATTCGAGACGGCTCAATGCAAAGTAAAAAGAAAATCGATATGAATGAGAGCTCTGTTGATAGTGGGGGTGTTGTTTTATTTGAAATGAGTTTTTAATTCTACAACTTTTTTGCGTTAGTAATTAAAAGTTCACATATTGTTTTCGCTTTTAAATTTAGAATTCAATAAAACTTAGTTTATCTGTCTGTTTCCTCTCACTTTCTAGCCAAACAACTTATGAAATCTGTCGCAGCCACGAAATAGTATGCATTTTGGAAAATAATTCTTTTTGTTCAGCAAGCAATATAATGTATTATAAGGAAATGTAATATATGTAAATGTTTCTTCTTTTTTTCGATAGAATTATGGTACAAAGTAGTATACAATTTTTAATAACTCATTCAGAGAAAAAAGTTATAAAAGTATAATATATTAACTCTTTTTTCTTTTGAATTCTGATGATATTAACTGAAAAAATATTTTTGCTATGATTGTTATATAATCCACAAATTATGTATTTCCAAACCTGTTCACCAAAGATTTTAAAAATAGCGATTCAAATTGTGCAATTTGATAATCTGTTCTTATGGCATTTCCAAGTCCATAAGCAGTATATTTCCTGTCGTTCATCTGCTAATTAATTCTGAGATAACCTAGTCTAATGATAAATTGTAAAGCACATATGTGTCAATACCTCCACGCATCACTCACTGGGGCCTTAATGTTTAATTAACAAACATTTCAATTGCTCAATTATTGTTTCAACCGAACAAACCAAAAGGTCAAAGCTTTTATAAAGTCAGTTAGTGATTTATACCCTCAAAATAGATTAAATATTGTTCTGACTTTACCACGCCGCGGGATGTTCCTGTTCCTAAATTTTCAACGTTCCCAAATATGTATTTAGCATATTTTTGAAAAATTATACCTATTAATCGTGGGTCAAGCACCATTACCGGCAAGGCTAAGAGGAAACTCAGACCTAATTTTGCTATGATTTGTAAAGATTCAATTGAAAACCAACAACAAGGAAATTGGAAGGGCCTTCTTTTATGAGATACAATTTTCTTGATAAACAAAAGTCTTGAACAAAAAATATCATACCTTTAATTATAGATATATTGAAATTTTTAGTAGTATGATTAAATGTACACTATGTATTATACATATGTGTACCAATTTTTGTTTTATAACGTATATACCGTATACTTAATACATCGTTACCCGGTTTGTTATTTGTGAGTAAGAGTTGAAGAGACAGCCTCATCTAACAATAACCCGCAAAAAGCTTAGGCTTCGATCCCAAAATTTCGTAACTCTCGAAAAAAATTCCTTTTCTTTGGGGTCTCTTGTGCAAAATGATTTGCAGCAAAACAAAACAAAAACGATTCACGATGGTTTCCTAAAGCTTCGATATATCTGGTAATTTTTGCAGTCTTAAGGAGCGATTAACCAACTTCGGGTTGCATAAATTGGTCAGCGATGAATTAATACATATCAGCACGGCCACACTATGTAATAAATGTGATGTATGGTGGGCGCTCCGGTGGCCACCGATTTCGACATCTGCTTTTGATGGTAAGCTATTTGCACCTGGTAATTTCCGGTGTGCAGGTTGTTAATTTCTCGAACCAATTTGAATTATTTAACAGAGTCCTACGAAATGGAATGCCCTACTTGCTTTACCCGAAAACTTGTTATTGAATACTACAATTACTACTTTTGCAAACAAATAGAACTTATTACTTTGCGGAATTTGCGTCGAATGGTTTCAGCATATAAGTAGGCAGTCAAAGACCGGGCTGTGGTATATTTGTGACTATTGACACCGAGCGGCGTGGATAGCTCACGCGGACGGACCATTAATTAACCACCTTACAAGAAGTTCATTATGTCACGAGGTTGGGAAAACTTTTGTGCTTCGCGGTGTCTTGAGTTTCCACCGTGGCGCATAGCTGCAGCGTGCAATGCGCCCAATTGGGCTATTGTCTTCCCGGGATGGTGGGAACGAACCCATCGACTTGAATTAATCAAAGGGAGCAGCGGAATAAGACGCGCGTTTAATCTAAATTTTTGCTGCGGAGTCGTTCTTTTTCTGCACTTGCATGCCATCGGGGGTTCCCAGTTGCAACATAGAACGACGATCGGTTCAGCTTTCCACTGCTCCACTATAAATTACCTGTGGGAGTTTTTTCGCACTAATAATGGCACTAAGACCCGCAAATATTTCATATTGAAAACGAAGAATCCGCTGAGATGTTCCCACTGGATTCTTTCTTTTTTGTGCGTTTTGCATGAAAGGTGATTCTTTCCCAGAGCCGTCGAGTCTATTCAACTAGATCAGATCAAGTGGCTCGTCATGCAATTGACTGATTTTTTTTTGTCTCAGTATTTCCCCTATTTCTTATATTACGAATAAGGGGAGTGGTTTTAGGACGATTGTCTTGAAAACGACGATTGTTGTGAAAATGTTTTGCAATATTACCCCAATCGATACTTGTAATTATAAATTCCGCGTTATGGCGAGTGTGGGAATATTGCGCTTTGAATAAACTATTTTTGCCCTCATTTGAAATAATTACCTACGGTGACTGGAAATTTGCATATGAAATACGAAATGTGGACAAGCAGGAAATCATTATTAGACATTTTTGTAGAGGTATTAGGGAAAAGGAATTTTCCAAATACGCAACATAAATTAGCTATATACTTAAATTAAGCTCAGGCTCAACCAGAAACTTCTAAGGCATTTTTAAAACAATAAATATTAATACATTTAATAAAGATTACTATAATATGACCAACATACCAACTAAGTGTTATTCTTATGAATATACTTTCAAGGAAAAAAATATTTTCGCATTTTAAAAATAAATGCATGGAATCAAGTTTATATTGATTTCATTTTTATGAAAATTCCTCATTTCAAGACTCTTAAATTAAAGCGAAAATATATTTATTTCAAATTCGAAATTTTCAATATATTATTTCTCTTTAATTTTAAACGATCAACCACATAAGAAACCGAATTATCTAAGCAGCATTTATATAGCCATACAATGCTTTTATTAATGTATAAAATTTAGTGAGCACAGCAATTATAATTTTTATTAGAGATTTCACTTATCACATGTATGTAACTCGATGATATCAAGCAAAACCAAAAAAACAAGATATCCTATAGGATTAGCCACAAAACCATAGAAAAAAAAAGTAGCAAAATAATAATTGTCGCATATATGTATGTGACCATATAGTTTCTATGCTTTCGAATCCATTCACCTTGGCAAAATCACTTGAAGAAGACGGAATTAGAAATTAAGTGAGCGCCAAGCACCACACTACCCAATAATCACACCGGTAACAGTTTAATGACCAACAGATAGATAATTCTGGGCAAAAATGTAAGGAGAGCTCCCGATGGAAACGCATTATTTTACGCGGTTACGTAAAACAATGGAAAGTGATTACAAAGACCAAGACGTTCGGCCGGCCAACATGGCTCAGCTCAGCATAGCGCCGCGCAGCATGGCAAATCAGAGGAGGCATATCGCGAACTGTTGATAATTGTTGAACGTAGGCACCATGACGCCAAGTCCGCCTCTATAGAAACTACAGAAACATAAATTTCCCTCACGTTTTACTTCCTTCTCAGGAAAAATGGTGACTTCTGGTGCGTGATCCAGATAATCACAGGTATGAAAGACTAAAGCACACATAGGCCAAAATGATAGGAATCGAAGAAATAAATGAATATTTAAATCGGTGAATGACACACCAACAACCTTCGATACAGATCAGAGTTAAAGTCGATCTTGATCTTGAACCTTACCGTTTGAGCGAGTTAACTAACCCTCTTTGTCCAAAATCGCAATCAGTATATTGGGTTAATTAAAACAAAACATGGTTAAAATTCATGAAACGGTAATAACGCGGTTACCGATAAGTAAAGGCATATTACATCTTAAGTGCTTATAATGCAAAAAAGAAGATAGAAGTGTTTCTGACAGAAATTTTGCTGATTTGGGCGAAACTCGATTTTTTGCTTATTTTGCAATACTCAACCCAAACTTTTAACAATGAGAAATTATCGAACCAAACCCATTTGTTTCCTGAAAAGCGTTTTCATGGAGCCGTTGTGATTCGAAAACCTACCGATGTGATCAGGTCAGTGATCAATTTGTAATTGAACTGTGTCTAAGTGATCCGAAATCAAATATCAGTCTTTAAATTGCTTTTAATGTTAAAGTTAGAGAACGGGGCAAAAACGAGTCGAGCGATCGCTTGTCGCACTTTCACTACCTTTTCTAATTGAGAGTCTCTTTTAATTAGTAAAAAGATCCGAACGTCGAACCACTTTTTTATTTTCTTTTGACATTAATGACCACACTGTTGGCTTTACAATCCAACAAAAGCATAAAATTGCAGCGCGAACCAACCTTATGTAATTAATTGTTTATCGTGTCCACAGTGACGATGTTCAAGCATTAATAATTTGCTAACAATTTACAGCAATTTGTATAATAGCTAAAATGCTTAAGATAACACGTCTTTTCGCCAAATGATTTATGTAATGGAGAGTAAACGAATTTTAATTTTATTAAAAATGCTTAAAAATGAATAAGCCAATTTTGAGTGGTTGTGTTATGCTAAGCTTTTATTTAACGCGTCACAGTCACGGTTCAAGGAAGCACGCGAACAGGTAAAAAGTAAATCAATTGCTATATTGACTAGCGCTAATTAGATATACCTGAATAGTCACAATATCATTCCTTTCCAGTAAAGATGTTGTGATTTGAAGAAGGTGAAGGTTACCAAACTTCAACTGAAGGATTTTGCTGCTTCAAATAATAATTTGGAAATATTATTCCGCCTATAGAGATGAGTTCTTGATCTTTAGACTACATTAATGCATAATATTTATAATACCAAACCAATGTACTACACATAAAATTAAACATTGCAAAGAATTCCGCATAAAAGCACTAATACTAAAATAATATTACTTAAAAATAAATTTCTAAAAATTATACACGTAATACAATATTTTGTCAGCATATGGGACCCTTCAACTCTATCCTCAAAGACTTATTACAAATATACATTTAATAAATTTGTCTCAATTTTTATTTGAAATTTCTGCTTTAATATTGTAAAACCTCTCGATGGCGAATTCAGTAACGCAGCCCGAAAGAAAAGACTATTAGCCCATTTATTTATAAAAATGTTGAACTAATGAATAAAATATCCAACTTTTAGGTAATCCACAAATGAATCACATCCAGACTTATACATATTATGGAAAAGTAAAATTTTTACTAATCCCTTTTTTAACAATGTTATATGCATATACAAAAATTCAAACAATTGAATTTTCATAAATTTCTATGATGTAACATTATTTATCATAAGTTAAACAAATTCAACTTATTAATGCTTTTACATAAATTTGTATAAGAAAAATAAATTTTAGTTAAAGTACTCTGAAAACTACTTTTAAGCCACTTCAGCCTTAAACACTTCCGATCATTGTTTATTTATTATGATACATAATTGAATTACAATGCAACAGAACGAAGCAATAAATGCAGTGAATGCTGAAGACCATGATCTTACCCAACTGTGATAAAGTTCAATGAATTTATAAGAAACCGCAAGACTGCCTTTCCTTGCGTTAGTTTTAGATTACGTAGGATCGGAAGTGCAATCAAACGAATACCCGAGTAAAGGGCACTAAACTTACGAGGAAGTATTTTTCGTAAGCTGAAAAAACGCTAGTTCTGATAACTTTCCTCGGCTAATTGAAGGGCAGAAATCGCGATTCTTCTTCAAAGCGATCACAATTTACGGAATTAAAATGATTCCTCCTTTTGCTTCCTTTTTAGCCTGCGTGTTTCATACTCAAGACGGTCTAGCAACGGAAGCTGAGGGCGTGCGGTTCATTAGGGTGCGCGAAGACACCCTGCCGGGAAGAGAAATACTTAATTTGCACGCCTACCCCCGCACGTCTGTTTCCATCAGGGGGATGGAGCGATCCAGTGATCATAAGTACTTTCGAATAAGAGAAATTAATTCGACTTCAGTACAAATAGTCTTGGAAAAATCTTTGGACGATCTAGTCGATCGGGATGTTCCTCACAATTTACTTAAATTTCGAATATTTTGCACTGGAGGCTCTGGCAGGAAAGAAGAGGTAAAAATATAAAATCTTCACATATTATTTCTAATTTTAACATTCCACATTCTTAGACTGCTTACATGTCGGTCACAGTTTATGTGGAAGATGTTAACGATCATTCTCCTGTATTTCTCCGAGAGCCATACATAGTTGAAGTGGATGAATCAACTCCGCCAGGCACAATACTTTACCAAGGAATTGAAGCATTTGATCGCGACAAACCAAACACTCCGAATTCAGATGTACAAATAACTTTAGGCCAAACTGATCAATACCCCGGAGGACCATATTTTGTTTTAGAGAGTCCGCATCGACCACTACTTATACTTAAACGTCCTTTGGACTACGATAATGGAATTCGAGAGTTTTTGATACCAGTGATAGCAAGCGATCGTGGAACACCCATGAAACAGTCCAATACGTCCCTAAAAGTTATTGTTAAGGATCATGACGATCTTCCACCAAAATTTACTGAAGGCGTTTATAGAACTAAAATAAATGAGTTTTATCCAATGACAGTAAGGTCGAATTTTACTAATTGTTTTCTATTTTTAATTGTTTTATATTATTTAGGGTAAATCAATTCAACTGCCACTATACTTTACTCCACCTATAATGGCCGTCGACCAGGACTCACTGAATGCAACTCTCATTTACGACATTATCTCCGGCAATGAACGACGCCTATTTAGAGTCAACCCGACTAACGGCATAATATTTTTGGAAAAAGAAATTGATCTTGAGGAGGAAAGTCTTCCGGGAAATACCTTTGTCCTACAAATTGAAGCAAGGCAACAGGACAGTCCTTTAAAAAGAGCTTTAGCTCGGTAAGTATTTCAAAAATTATTATATTTGTAAATAAGTATTATTTAACTTTTTACTCTTATGTATAGTGTGGAGATTGAAATTATGGACTTAAACGATAACGCCCCAGAGTTTGAAGTTGAACTTTACAATATTTCAATTGTTGAGAATTTACCCAGTGGTTTTAGTGTGCTTCAAGTAAACGCAATAGATAAAGACCAAGGCGAAAACGCTGAGTTTTTCTACAACTTGGCCCAAGAAAACCCAAGTGGTGCATTTTTAATAGACGCGCGCACAGGGTGGATAACTGTTCGGGATCAAGGGTTATTAGATAGGGAAGCACGAACTGCTATTACTATGGAGGTGCAAGCTGTGGAACGTGTTCCTCCCTACGATACAGACCGCCCTAAGGATGCCGGGTCTGTCCAAGTGGAAATAACTTTATTGGACTCCAACGACAATACTCCACAATTCGAAAATGGAAACCTATATGAATTTAAGGTTAATGTAAATGCAGCAGTGGGTACTATGGTTGGCAAAGTCGCAGCCAAAGATCCAGATGAGGGTCGAAACGGTATGATACTGTATGACCTGCAACGACCTAAAGGAAGTGGTTACATACCATTTCGTCTGGATTCTCAAACAGGAACCTTGCATGTATCGGGACCATTGAGAAAGGGACGAATTGCGTTGTTTGTAGAAGCGTCTGATCAAGTAAGAGAATCTGTTTTGAATAGAGAGGTTAAATAATTAATCAATCAATTTTTTTCCACAAAGCCAACAAATCCATCTGAACGACGATTTTCCTTATCTGTTGTAACAATTGAAGTGCATGCAGAAATTGATGAAGACACCATTGATTTTGTTGGTGCACCTTACGAATTTTGGGTGGGTGCTGATGTACCTGTTGGAACATCAGTGGGCCAGGTGAAAACGACGTTGGACTATGAGGAAGATGGAGAAGTCATGTATGATTTACTTCATTCATACGCCGAGGGAGTTCCTTTTGCCATTGAAGAACGATCTGGAATAGTGACTGTTATCAGGGACCTCGAGGACTTTGATCGGGTTGTATACTACTTTGAAGCAGTTGCTAATTTTGTAAGTATTATAATTAGATTTTATTTTAATGACAATGAGTTACACTGAAAATTGCAGCAATTATCAAATAAACAACGAGGACGAATAATACGAAGGTCTTCAAAATCGCAGAAACAAATAACAGAAAGCGGGGAAGTGATAGAAATTGACGAAGGGGTTGTTGCAGAGAGCGAAGATGTTTTAGTCACTAATGTAACAATTCATATAGTTAGTCCTGATGACGAAAGAGGAATTCTTATGAGGTACACTATAACTACTTTTCTCTAAATATATTCGAAAATGCTGTAATTTTCTGAAAAATTTATATTTTTATTGTACTTCTTTTTTTTTTACAGGGGAACAAATTTGAATCCGATTGAATTTCACATCAAAGAAAATCTACCCGGAGCGCTAATTGGACGTCTGCTATATAAAAATGGAAGAAAAGGTGTAGAAAAATTAACGCATCTAAAAGATTTGGTCGGTTTATCCAGCAAAGATGACAACATTCGTCAAAATAGGCATATCAATTCAAAATTTCGAAGAAATTCAACAAGTTTCCCAGTTTCTTCATTCATGGAAAGCAAAAAGCGTAAAAGTCGCGAAGTTGTAGAAGACTCAACAACGATTTCGTACGTTACCCCTTCATTCATAGAAGATGGTTCATATATCAGTTCTACAAATCCACCAGCTCGCAACTTTGGAATGTTTTCAACTAGACGGATGTCCACTTGGAAACCAAAAAGCGTTAAAGATTTAACCACAAAAAAATTGTTAGTGAGTGAAGACCTACAAGAATCATCAAGTACACTTTCGAGTAAGAGAAAGATAGTCAGAAATAACACTACTTCTGAAGACCCACCTAGAGAAAATCGTCGAAAATCTGATAAACCAGTCGGTTTACGATTTTTAATAGCCAATCAACAAGACGTTATAAATAAAATTACTATAATGGATGATGGGACATTAATGACCCTAAGTGGTCTCGACAGAGAGACCCGAGATTTATATAGACTGACTATAATTGCAGAATATTCCAAGGGCTTCGTTAGTGGAGCCGGTATTTACCAAGTGAACATTTATGTAGATGACGTGAACGATAATCCGCCTATGTTTGATGCTGAAGGGTATTCGGGAATTATATACGAAAATAGCAAAATTGGAACTGAAGTAATGGTGAATCGGCCAATTAGGGCATTTGATGCTGATTTAGGAAGAAATGCAGAATTTACTGTAGCTATTTCAGGGGAAGGAAAAGACCTATTTAGTATAGAGCTAGTAAACGACTACGTCGAATTTAAAAATAAAACTCTTCCACTCTTCGGTTCGCAAGAGCAATTCGATATCGAGAAAAGTTTTGTTGCAATGCAACTATTTAACCAAAATTTCACTCAAACCAAAACTCCACACTATCGCGTGAAATTTATTGGTACCACCAAACTGTTAGATAGAGAACAAGAAAATCTCTACAGTTTAAATCTTGTAGCAAAAGATAGTGGTGGATTAATGTCATCAGTAAAATTAAATATTTTAGTTGCGGATGTAAACGATAACGCTCCAATTTTTGAGAAAATAGCTGTATTTAAAGATTCTGGAATAGAAATCTTGCAGTATTCAGATGATATGGAAATATATTTTGTAGAGCGTATGGAAAGAGATCCTGCTAATAATGAAAACGTTTTTATGCACGGAACACCTAGATTATCCGGATTTAATCAAACAGAAACCTCGAGAAAACGGCGGGGTGATAATCGAAAATCTCGCACAAGAAATTCAAAAAAATTGAAACCTCCTCCACATTTTTCGATAATGGAGGACGTCTTGGTGGGTGTGCCAGTGTTGAAGTTAACAGCAACTGATGATGATCTCGAAAAAAATTCTCAAATATTTTATGAAATCATTAAAGAAATTGTAACGCCCCCAAGTGCCTTTTTATCGATTCCCCGAACTCTTCGATATTTTGGAATTGATAGAATATCGGGAGAGATAAAAGTAAATCATCCTCTGAAAGCAAATTCCCATATAACCTTAAACATAACAGCAAAAGATATTGGTGGATTAAGTGATATTACTAGCATAACTTTAAGTGTTGTCGACGTCAACAACCACGCGCCTGTCTTCAAGAAATCATGGTATAGTTTTGATTTACAGGAGGGCGTCTACTACGATCAATCGATAGATCAAATTGAAGCTACAGATGAAGATTTTGGTGTGAACTCAAATATAACTTATAAGTTAGAGAGCAATGAACCAATCCCATTTAGAATATCAGCCAGAACAGGAGTGCTAAAGGTTAATGGGGATCTCGATCGAGAACTTAAGGCACAATACGAATTTTTCGTAATTGCAGTTGATAACGCCGAGCCCGGTCGTCGTCTGACAGGATCTGTTGAAGTTGAAATTAATATTTTGGATGTTAACGATAATCCCCCTGAATTTATCGGATATGATGATGTTATAATTTCCGGGCAAACCGACGAATTAGAAGAAACTGGACGAAAACTTGCAACAGAAGATGTAATGAATAAAATTCAAATGATGACAAAAGTTCCAATCTACAAGGCTTATCTCAACCGTAACACAGTACCTGGCACTTTTGTGAAACAAATAACTGCTATTGATAAAGACTATCCAGGAAATGGAAATGGTTTAGTCATGTTTTCTTTATTACACCATAAAATGCCCCACTTGTTTGAGATAGATTCTAGAGATGGTATCATTACAACAATAGCTAAATTTAATCGCTACAATGGTTATGAACACATTAATCTAACAATTGTTGCATCCGACCTCGGGAGCCCTTCAAAATCATCGTCAGCCATGCTACTGATCAACTTGCAGGGCGATCATGTTATTGAAGAAGAAGAAATGGGAAACATCTTTCCACACAAATACTACGAGGTGGAAATTATAGAAAACAATAAAGCTCCGATGGAGCTTATAAAAATCAACGTTTCTTCGGGCCTTTTGAAAGAAACGTTCAAGTGGAGTTTGCTTCCAGAGCCTGAGGAAGACGGCTACTATATGTTTAGTATTGATCCTAAAAATGGTACTCTGTCAGTTTTGCAGTCCTTAGATAGGGAAGTTAAAGACTATTACCGCCTCAAAGTTAGAGCCGACCTTGTCACTCGTGAAAGCAGGGCGTATCCAGTAATGACTTACCCCGTGGAAGGTGATCGCATCCATGGTCTCCAAGATAACGAGGTTCGAGTTGTTGTGCGAGTTGGGGACGACAACGACAATCCTCCAAAATTCAGAGGAAACGGACGTCCTATTGTCACAGTAATACCTAATCACGCAAACTTTGGTTTCGAAGTAACCCAGGTTGAAGCGACCGACTTGGATATTGGCATTAATGCAGAGATAAAATACAAGTTGCTAAATGAACCTTCTAGACTTTTTGGAATCGATGAATGGACTGGAAAAATTAGAGTTCTAGGACCAGTTAGAGAAGACCAACGAGTGTATGGCTTCGACGTTAAAGCAACTGACCGAGCTGGGGATGACACTGGGAAAAGCAGTATTGTAAATGTTTTTGTGTATGTTTTGGATGAAAATAAGCAAGTAAGATTAGTAATTGCTGGGAAACCTATTGAAGTTGAAAGGGAAGTCGACATGCTGACTGAAGGTTTAAGCAATGCCACTGGAATGGACGTACGGGTTAGATTACTAGAACCTCATAACGGCGGCCTAGAACCAGCGTAAGTACTTTTAGTTTTTTTTTTTTCAAAGACAAAATTCCACGATTGAAGGAAAAGTATTTCTTAGAAGCTCTACTTTATAAATTCTTCCAAAATCTCTAAGTTGTTTCCAAGAAAATTTATAAATCATTACCAAACAATGAAACATTATTTTTCTTATTCAGGACTAATGCCTACATATATGCTGTTGATCGGAAAGCTAATACAATTGTCGATATGGAGGAGCTACAGGCGTAAGTTCCAGTTAAATTCTCTTGACCAAAATTTCCTATATAATAATTTTTAGAGCAATGGCACTATTGGACATGAAGAATCTTTCAATGCCCCCGAAGACGCAAATTTTGGAGCTGTCCGAACTAGGAAAGCACCGATCACATTCCAACTCTAAGTCACATAATGCAGCTATGAGCGGAACCGAACTGGTATCTATAATCCTAGCGGTGATAGTCTTCGCCGGCGGACTGGCTACATCCCTGTGTGTAATCTGCATACGATATAAACGGTAAATTGCAACATCTTAACATCCTACTACCCTCCTCCAAGATATCTCAGCTGTCCTAACTTCTATAACACACATGTACAATACAAAATGTTTAGCGGAACTGGAACAGGAATCAATAAAAGCAAGTTTTAAATAAAAATCGTTCAAAAGGTGTTTTGCTACTTCCTCATGTTCACCTGTTCACATCTTAAGATTATAAGTCACGGTAATTCTTGTACATACTTTCCAGTTCCGATAAGCACTGTATTGCACTTCAATTTAAAATAACGGTAATATTAAGTAGTATTGGTAGATTTATTGCGCGTAATTCTAAAGCTCTATATATAGTAGTTATAACTGAACGGCGAGTAAGAACCGGCCAAAGAAGAACTGAAGAACCAGCGAAAGGTGCTCGAATGAAACGCTTTAATTCTCAGCACTTTTCTTTTTCTTCCATTCCCACAGGAGACGCTCATTGCCACCATCCGAGACCGGTCTGGCGTACTCGATCGCCCGGGTGTCCAGCACACTGGGAACTGGCCGCAGCAAGAACACGACGGCGACAACGAGCAGTCCAGACTCGAAGAGATCATACCACGACGACCTTGTGCACCATCAGCGGCCTCAGATCTTTCCCGCCATAAAGACGCCTAAGGGGATACTTTCGCACTATGAGTTAGTAGCCCATTTCTAATTGTTAATAATAGCTGCTTTAACCGTTTCCCACATCTTATGCTGCAGCGATCGGCCGCGGGAGTACATAGATGTGCCGCTGCCAAAGTCGGTGATCAACACCAACCTTGGACTACTGGACCACGATGCTGCCTGCCTCAGATTCAATCAGATCCAAACGAACAACTTGTGAGTAATTACCTCCAGCCGTCTAAGGTGCATGTCTTCTACCTCTTCTTGTAAATTTCTTGAAGATCCCAAGTCCAAGATACATCAGTGCAATCGCACCACTCTAGCGGGCATGACTCGGGTGTTGGATTCATAACCCACGAACGAAGCGAAACGCCCTCAGAAAATCTTCTCCGGATGCTGCGGGAACGACACAGCGAGGGGAAGCAAAAATGTACCTGTAATCGACTAAACACTCAGGCTTGCTGCGGCGGCGACAGCAGGTGAGTACCACCACCCCCCTGTCTCACCTGTAACCAATGTCTCAAGCCCCGCTGCGTCGCATCTTTCAGCGATAGCTACGAAGATTCATTGAAAAACAACGAAGTCGACCACACCCACCAAAAACTGCACCCAAGCTCAGGGGCGGCGCAGAACAGCAACGGCGGGGGGTTCCGAAGAAGCCTCCGAAGCCATCGCTCCCGCCGCGGCATGCGACACTCGTTTTCCGGGGTGAGGGACGACCTCACGCAGCAGTCCCCGCGGGTTCTAATGCGTCCCAGGGGAAACAGCTTTCGAAATTCGATGACTGACCTTGAGCAGCGGCTGCACAACCTGGAGAAGTCCTTCAGAGAGCCGTTTCTGCTGAACAACTCGCGATGCTAGTTCTGCATCTGGTGCTGTATCTGCCTGTTCACCTTCGTAAGCAATAATTTCACTATTTTGTATATAATTTCTGTAAATAATTTATTTCCCTATATCTAGTTAGTTCGAAGAAATAAAAGAGCAAAGCTAACTAATAAAAGTACGTGTCCTTTCAGTTTATTGTTTTCAATATGAAACCTTTTTTTTCCAATTTCTATGAAATATTTTTTAATGTGCGACGGAGTAAAAAAACAACAACTTTAGTATTATTTCAGAAACTTATTAGCGTTTGTAAAAAACTGATTGCAATCAAAGTAGTTTTCCCCAGCTAGGGTAAAATATATAAACATCAATTTGAAAAATTCAGAAGCTGTAACAAATGTATCAAGTAATATTAATTTTCGAATATGTATCTTTTTAACCCCGGTACCTCGTACATAGAACGTTAGATATGGAAGTCAGTGGAAGCTAGAATAAATTTTAATCATAAACTAGTCAAAAAAATTGAACTTTCATTAATAAAATTTATTACTTCTTTCTCATTAACTAGTATTACATAGTATCATAGTTACTGTAAGAATTTATATATTTTAATTTAATTTATACTCCTCTTACAATCAAAAAAAATTATTTTTTTCTAAAAAAAATTGTTAAATACACTCTCCACCTCTCATTATATCTCACGTGCACTTCACGCAAACCTTTCGTTGTTTCATTAAATACACTTTTGAAACTTTAAGGGTTCTCGAATGTTATTTCTACTTTAAATTAGTTATTTGCATTTCTTATTTTCTAAAACGATAATTTCATATACAAATAATTACAATGTTAAGGACTTTGTGCTTCTAAAAACCTGTACTTCTGGAATGCCCATTTAGAAGTCTTCTGCGTTTAACGTCGTGAACTGCTCGCTATTGAACTGAAATATTCAAATACAATAAACAAATAATAATGAACTAATATCCCCGTAAACAAAATTCAGTCCCAGAAAAGATTCGTCACTAAGAGCTTTGAAATCTTTTGATATCGATTTATGATTCCAAGATCTGCTCTTCTAGTCTTGTAGTTGTAAAACGATACTTATCAAATATTATAACGATGAAATAAAGTTCTGGGAACAATTTTTAAAAAAATTAAATGTTACATTTTTGGTAATATGGCCACTACGATGCGATGATCAAAGAAACACTTTTTGAGGTATTTTATATTCAAAAATGAAAACAGATTTAGATTATTCAATATTAGTCCCTTTTCTAATGTGAACTGCCAACATTGGCGTCTTAACCAGAATTAGCAGATTTTTTCATTACTATGTTGAAATTCCCCGTAGACTTTGTAAGTCACGTCACCCTGCATATAATTATTTTACTATTACTACATTGCGACAAGGTGCTAACGATGAAAATCTTTACCATAGTCAAACCGGTCTTTTCGGAATTCGACAAGATATACAATTAACCTCTTTAAACCATGAGTCAAAGCCAGTTAATGAAAATAATCTTAATCACACAAGGCATAGATTACTTAATGAATAGGGGCTCCACAGCTGCATTTAATTTTATTTATTTTTACAAAAATGACTCACAGATATTGCCAGCAAAATGTAAAATTTCATCTACAAATAAAAACAACGTTCTACATTAAAAACTAGTGAGTATTGGTAGTTCGAGTAATAATAAAAATACGGCACTCGTTCGCCTCTCGGGCGTTAAATGCATAATTTCGTGTTCCTTAAAAGACCGACGTAAACACGGCACAACAACCAGTGCACACCCATGAAAAGTCGATTCCTTGCAATTGGAAATGTTGATTTTTAATCAATTCAAAAAATCGAATCAATAAAAATATACAAAATAAAATAAAAATATTATAATATAATAAACTTTGCAACTATTTTTAAAATACTTGCAAATCTTAAACATAAGTTACATACAAGTACAAAAATTAGCTTAATCCTAGAATGATTTTAGAATCAATAAATAAAACTCCGTGAAATAATACAATAAATATTTAAGCTGTTACTGGATAGTTTGATTTAATTGATATTATTGGCACTTTTTACAATTTTGCTTCTTCCATCAAAATACATAAGCACTTAGCGCAACCTAAATAGCGTGAGATTTTAAATTTGGATTTGTTTATGAAGTAGCTTACGTCATTCATAAATACGCGCTTGCAATTCTTTGTGCGTTTTTGATTTTTCCAATATTTTGCAATTGTGTTATTTTTATGAAGAAATCATGTGAAAAGTGTTTATCAAAAAAACTATCCATTTTCACATATTTTATGTAAGAAACGGTTTGCATTGAAAAGCAAGCTTATACATTTTGAGATTGTTATTTAATAAATAAAAACAAGAAATGTTTATAGCAGTGCATCTTTTTTAGTTCAATTATAAAAGCCTCTCTTTGCATTTTCCATGGTGTATAAATGTTTTGTCAAAAAAAATATTATATGGAATTAAGCTAAGGCGAACGGATTCGTTTCTTTTTTTTCATTATTGTCTCGTTTCAACAAAACCTTCACCCCTGAAAACACTTGGTCGCAAAAGAGTATTAATAATATAAGTAGTTAGGTATTCCTTAGTGTACCCATAAAGGCTCAGGTCAGTAAAGTTTTAAATCTATTATATTCCCTCTGAGATTGTTAACTCATGTCAATATGTTGAATAAAGGCAATCTGAACCCGATGTTATATGCGGAAAACTTGGTAGAAATCAAAGGTAGTTAAAATGATCCTGTGAGAATTTTGGTACCTTATTAAAAAATTTTTATCCAAAAACAACTTTCAAGAACTCTTTTCGATTCGTAGGAAAGTTAGAATAGGACCTTAATATTGTACATGAATCTCCACCCAAAATAAAAATATGTTAGCCTTACTTATTCATTTTTATACAATTTTTCCATGATTTCTTTTACATATCCTACTCGTCCCGAATTTATTCTTTACACAATTAACTTTAAAAAATGCACGGATGTTTGTTGTGCGTTTCATCTACTATTCAATTGAAATATGCAAATGTATGAAAGTCAACCATTATTATTATTGCGTTATATTTTGCTTTCAGAAACAACCGAAGAAAAACAAAACAATATAGCGAAGATATAAAATAAAAATTGTAAATTCTGATAAAGCAAAAAGTTCATTTTCACAGATTGTGACAATATTGTCAATAAATATAGGTAATGCAGTGTACTTCCAAATTAATCAAACTTACTTAAGTAAATAATGTATTTAACTAAATTCATGTTTTCCTATACATCATTTTTAGAAGCGGTAAAAAAATGTTTATGTATTTATTCATCAATAGATTTGTAAACTCTGAAAGACTATTAGTCATAATTCGCACCAGACTTTAGATTGATGATTCTAGACTAGCCAATTAAAGAATGCATTTCTAGTTAAGAAACCTTGCAACTCTCACAGTTAATCATTATACATACAATAATATAATGAAAATTCTTTTTCTATGTTTTCTTTTGTAGAACTGAAAAACGATTCGTTTCTTTTTGAACTGATACAATTTGTTCATATACCATTCAAAAATATACCTGACATTTCGTTTTCGAGTTCCACGATAGGGCCCATTATTTTCATAAAATGCTCATGTCACTTTAACACAAAAATGTAATTACTTCGAAATTGCAGTTGAGTATTTGCTTTAATAATCCAAAAATATCTTCCAAAGTATAACAGAATTAAAATAAATGGATTAAATGTAAGGGACACATTCCAGTAAGTTAAACGCAGATAACATCTTTTAAATAAAAAAATATCTTTATGCTTACTATTGCTTTTATAAGGCCTGTCGATTGCTGTAAAAGCGCGCGTTTAAATCAAAATATGCAACTACTTAAGGAAGAGAGTTTTGATTACGTTCTTTTTTTGACCCAATTCGTTGTAATAAATTGTGTAATGAAAGATGTGCGAACTGTTATATTGTATATTATACTTAGTTCGACCTCATATTATTTTTGCATTTTCTTTTATTATAGATATTTTACAGCATATATAGTTAATATTTACACCATTATACTTATCCCATTAGTTTCTATAAAACAAAACGAATTCAATAAACAACATTAACAGTACTCTGGGCCCTATATATACGCTATTCACTGAGTGAAATAAATAAATTGAGAAATAAAATAAACGTAAAAATAGTTTGAAGTCCTAAATGTGAGTTTAATTTGAATATATAAACTGATGAAATAAATAAATGCACCGTAAGTCTACTCTTTTTGCACAATACTGAATCACACGTTACACTACTCACATAGCAAATCCAAGAAAAAACACATTGCCTATAAAAACGTACAAAGAATATTTTGCTAGTATGATTAAATTATTAAGTGAAAAAAACTCGCAAGAAATATATATTCTCATTCAGATAATTTTGTAAAATCTACTGAAATGTATAGCTTAGCTTATGTCAATTGTTCTTAATTTAAGTGCTATATATAAATAATTTTTAACAATTTTAATACCAGGGAGATTACTCAAGACGCGTTAATTTGTTATTTCTAAAATTTATGTTTATAATGTTATCATATAACACATATTAACACAGTATTATAAAAACAACAAGACCCTAGTTTACCATTAAAGTGTGCGACTCCATTGGAGCTGCAGAATCGTATAGGGTATCTGTATCTTGCGTGGGCTCGCCCTGAAGCTGACATTGGTTTGTTAATGTTCCAGCCCCACAGTCACAGAAAAACCTAAATAAAAAGACAATTACCACATATATATAAATATTTCAAAATTCTGTAATCAATTTGTGACCAAATGGTGATATAAGAAATGAAAAAAGTACATGCTAACATAATACTACCATACAATTGTTTGCTTAAACTTTGTTACAAACACCAATCCAATGAACTAAAATTACGAAACGTGCAAATTTCGAACAAGTACGAAGTAGTGCTTTAAATGCAGTAATGCACCAATTTTCAGATTTACACTATTAAAAGACGATTTTCTTGGTAACATAAAAATCGTTATTAGCTTAAAGCACAAGAATTTATCATTAAAATAAAAAACTATTCAATCAGCTAGGTAGAGGAAAAAGCGCATATCTAACTGACGAACAAATTAACATTATGTATCGCAAATGAAAATTAATTGTTTTCCGTTTATTACAACATAAATTAATTTTGTTCAGAAGTTCAGCTACTTTGTGAAAAGGGAAAGAACAATCTAGCTTATATCCCAAGATGTATGCTACGAATAAAATGAATTAATTCTTAAAGACAAAACTAGCAAAATTCCATTTTCTCGTTATCACCCAATAGAAATTTACTTAGTTAATTAGTATTAGGAAAGTTTGAACTATTAGTATTCAATTCTACTTCCAAAGCAACTGGTCACGGCTATTAATCAGAATTATCAGGAGTACTCACCTGTCATGCCTGATGAATTCCACATCATGGCCAGCGTGACAATTTTTGATACAATTTACACAAATAGCATTGCGGTCTGTAGTATTGCACGTCTGACATCGGTAGAAGTCATGCATTGGGAACGAAGTATAACTACTTATTTTGTATAGACACTGGCCACCGGATACAGCTTTTTCAACTTCATCCTGGTTATTAAAGATTTTATTGCCCCTAACTATTGGTTGCACCCCGCTAGCTAAGCATAATCCGCCAAATTTGTTGCTGAAAATTTGATTAAATTCTAATGTGGCGGTGGCATTATTTGTAATTTCGACTCCAGCGGCGAGTCCATCAAAAATCCGATTTCGTCGTAAAATTGGATGACTTTGGGTGGATATGAGAACTCCAGCTTGGGTATTTCTAAATATATCGTTCTCCTCCAAAATTCCCTTGCCTCCATTAAATATGCATATACCACCATCTCTGCCATCATAAATTTTATTACGTTTCAGTGTAGGATTTGAATCAGTTTTTATCCAAACTCCTGCCATTGCGTTATCGAAAATCTCATTTTGTTCCAGCAGTCCCAGACCACCATTATAAACTAAAACGCCACCATTTTGACCCCCCCAAATTTTATTTCCTCGAATCACAGGATTACTTCCAGTACGTATCTGTACACCAGAATAAAGATGATTAAATATATCGTTGTCTTCTAATTTGCCATGACCATTGTCGTAGAAGTATACTCCAACCTTTAATTTTAAAGTTATAAATATAAACTAGAAAAAGATTAATCTGCATTATTACCTGTTTTCCAGAATGGATACGATTTCTTCTCAAAACTGGAGTACTGCCAGTTGTTATCCACACCCCTGCTAAGGTGTTGGAATACACTTCGTTCTCCTCAATTAGCCCCTGACCCTTTTCATGAACGTATATTCCCCCATGCTGACCGTGGTGTATTTTATTGTGCCTTACAATAGGGTCACTTGTAGTTCGAATTTGTATTCCTGCTAAGGCATTGCCATATATATTATTGTGCTCGATTAAACCTCTGCCTTCTCCAAAAATATAAACACCTCCTTGGTGTCCATTGTAGATCTCATTTTTCCGTATAGTAGGATTGCTATTGGATGTGATCCACACACCTGTAAAATAGTTCACTTTATTAAGTCCTTAAAATTAAAGTTTTCTTCTCTACCGGCGAAATTATTAGAATGTATTCGATTTTCTATAAATTGTCCTAAACCATTTTCGTGAACATATATCCCGCCAGTTTGACCGTGATGAATCTCACATTTTACAACGGTTGGGTTAGCCCCAGCTTTGACTTCGAATCCTGCTATCCTATTATTGTGAATATCGTTTTTCTCGAAGTAACCCTAAAAGCATTTTGTAAGTAAAAAGTTAATCTACTAACCATTCATCTTACCATTCCATTTTCAAATGTAAAAATTCCCACATCACGGCCATGATGAATATGATTTTCTCTCATAATGGGACTTGCAAAATTCTTAACCCAAATCCCAGCAAGTGCATTACGACTAATCTCATTTTGCTCATAAGTTCCTTGGGCGTAGTCAGTGACATACAATCCCACGTTTTCACAGTCACTTATATCGCAGTTCTTTATTACCGGATTTGCCCCGACTCCGCTCACGCAAACAGCAGCACCAACTAAAATTTAAAAACGTTAATTTGTTTAATCTTATAAAATAAAAATTCTCTCCTACCGACAGAGGTGCTTCTAATAATACAATGATCAATTGTTGGGCTGCAATTCTCCCCTACTTCGAGACAATAGTGCTTGTGGTGTGAAACCGTGGATGTCACATCAGGAGAAAATTTTAGGGTCATATACCCAACATACGCGTGTTTTGCGCCTTCTACAAACATTACAGTCGACCCAGACTCACGCTCTAATACTATAGATTCAGCAACATTGCCAGGAGCAGCTCCAATCAGAGCCACATCTGAGTCGATGAAGAGAAACTCGCCGCGATAGTGACCAGCATGAAGAAATATAAGACTCCCTGCATTCTCAGGGGGAGGATTTTCTTCATAAGAAGAAGACGAGCTACTATGATTTGTGATGGAAATTATATTTGCTGCTGCGCTTGTAGAGGGTTGATTAACAGTCGCACTACATCTATCATCCGGGTAATCAAGAGCTGCCTGAATAGTATTAAAATATACAATACTTCTGCCCTTATACTTTTTTTCTTGGTATCCCGGCCGCACGTGTATACCACGATAAAGTTGTCGAAAGCTCTCTTTCCAGGGATTGGCATATTCGGATTCCTCAGGTTTAACGAATAAAAATTTGCAAGGTTCTGGATTAAATAATGGTAAGTCGTATTCATACACAGATTGATAAAGCCTTTTCCATAACTCAGTATCGTTAGCTATTGTATTGAACCTCTTGCATACCAATGATAATCGACATAAGTCTTGCTCTAGCAGATATGAGAAAATAGTCAACAACACCTCGTCAGGCATTTCATACTGTAAGTAATGTGCGGCTGTAGGTACATATGCATCAGCTGCCGGCGTGTAGACCCTTCTGGGCCGCTTTCGAGCTGGAAGCATATAGCAGCTATCATCGCAAGTGATTGAACTGTACTGATGATTAGTTGAGTTCCCGGCTCCGTTGCACCAGGAGTCATGATTTGCAGGGATCTTCCGCCGCAAGTCATAAGGAGATTGGTGACTGCACCCATTGACATTCGAAGCCGTGGCAACGTTCGATGAATTAGGCGACATAGAAACTGAAATGACTGCAATGAGAAATATTTTGCCTTTTTTTCTCTCTTAACCTCATACTTTTCTTACACTTACCAGAATGTGATGATGACGAGCTTGTACTAGCTGTGGCTGCATTGCTTCCACTGGTGGAGTTTAAATTGTTGCTACTGGGCTGATTATTGCTGGAGTTGGGACTTTGTATGGAGGAAGAACTATTAGGACCACTGCCGTTCGCAACGATAGGATTAGATGCACTGGGAGGGCTCACGGTACTCGAAGAGCTGGATGCGGTCGCAGCACTCACACTTGGCCCTCCGGATGGTGCTGCACCCAAGTTAAGAGTTGGCATATTTTGCCCTATTTGATCCAAAATATTTTCTAAGGATATATTAAATTTTTTCAGTTCAAATTTGAAGAATAATATGTTTTTCAATTGCTACTGAGCTATGCTTAAACAGAAGAACGAACATGTTTTTGGACATTAAATATAGCTAAAATAAAACCGTTCAATTTGCTTTTAGAAAAGCAAGTACAATTGGAATATCTGGGTATATGCACCTACATACAATGAACCTTCTTTTTGCTATAATAATAAACGAAGTTAGATTGCTAAGAACCGTAAACTGCAATTCCCATATAGCTCTTATGCAAAGTGGTCTTAAAAAGAAAAGAGTTTATAGGCTTTTAGAAAAAGTACTCCATTTTCATCTACGGCAATTCCAAGGCTATAAAAAATTCAGAAGATGTAGAGAATATGTATAAACTCCTTTTGATAACAGCTTACGTTCTGTAAGTGTTTTCGCAGAAGGGTCAAGTAACCAAAATTCTGTGTGTTTTTTCGTAGATCCTCCGAAGAGCTCTATAGAACGCATAATCGAAAAATATATCAAACGTACATTAAATTGTACTATGAATTTTTTTTCCTTAGATGCAATATACGACTATATGTAAATATAATTTAATTGCAATGCTGACAAAACAAGACAAAAAAGTCGATGAAATAATAAGACCTATGAGTAGACCGTCAGGGGGATAACCTGTGGAAACCTGTGGACCTTATAAAAACCACACATACGCTAAAACGGTGTTGCATACAAAAAAGTGCCAATGTGAACCAGAACACTTAACAATATTAATTAAATTAATTGTTAAATTAGTCTATGAAACAATAACTGAAAAAAACCTAGTAGAATTTATTTAAAAAAATATATATTGTATCAAAAATTATTATTATGAGATAGAATTCTTTAAACCTAAACAACAAAACTGTATTTTATTAATGATGCAAGATTTCTCTGCTAGTTTCAACAAGTACACATAAAACAAAACGTTGAAAATTTATAATTGTCTACTTTGCCAAAAGTGAAAATTTGTGCACGTGCTCAAAATTGCACTGAAGCGCATTTTTTTTTCTACGTGCCAACTAATTGAATATATTTTTCACTGTACTAAATGTATGCCAAATTGTTCGGCGAGAATTCCTTAGATCTAATACTTTAATTTTTTTAAAAATTTGATTGATTCTCAAATTTAAATCAAGCTACAAATTTAACGTAAATACCTAATACTATCCATTTTTAATTTGAAATAGGTTTTTCATGTGAGTTTCCCAAATGCAGCCAATATGGACAGATTCAAAGACGCATCAATTTCAATTTTATTCAAACCTTTAACCGTAGTCAATGTTCTATTCTACTTCACTTTAAAACTTTTTGTTTTTCTAAACAGAACAATTTTTCGTGAAAATGGATAAATATATAGTGAATGAAAATATTTCGTGAATTTGTACTTTCAGCAAGATGCAAAAACCTAGGATCGACATATTTTTCTGCTAAATGAACTGCACGAGTGCTTGAAATGGGCACTTCTTTCCTTTCATAGCGAAGCAGTAGCATACGTCAGAAACATTAATTAAAGATTAAGATTGATTTGGTAAAGAAAATCCATGCGTAGCTCATCAAAGGTTCACCACACAATTCGCATTTTTACTTTGAAGGTAGTCACTTGGATCCGCAGAAAATAAAGTTTGAGGTCTACAGAGTGCATTAAAAATGTAATTTCAATTCGGCCCCGATGTTGATCTGCAAAAATGGGGCTAGCAAGCAACTCCAGGTCAGGCATTAATCCCCAGCCTGGTGTTATGATAAAATAAAACTAATCGAACTTGTTGTTGTGCTGAAAAGGTCATTTGAATTTAAAGAATTATGCTGGGACTCGGAGACCACAACAAAAAGCGAGAAGTGCTGAGGGGAGCCGACTTATTTTTAAGGCTGTCCGCGTATATCCTCCGGTGGGGAAAAATCAATTACGTTTACTCTCCTCAAACCACGCCATTATCACACAGGCAGAATTGGAAAAATTTTAAAACACATCCTAACTGCATCTCGGCAAAAAGTAAAAGTTTGAGCCGACCTCCCTCTTTCACCCACACTCCGCAGAAGCCTTGCACAGCTCGGGGTTTTTTTATTCTACGTTTAAGTGCATTTTTTACCTGAGGCTCTGGATGGCAACGCAATCCGATTGCTACCTTTCCGTCTCGATCTCCTTACGTACGATCGGGACGAGGTGAATGAGGCACTCGGCATTTTTGAAGATCGAAAGTATCTGAAGGAATATGTTCACTCCGCGTTCAACCGCGACAACTTCGATTGGGTCTCTGTGGGGCTCGAGAAATTTGAAGCCGCACTACACGACCCAATCCGGTGCACAGATCCGCCGAAATTCTCCTTTGATTTTTAATTCCCTACTAAACAAAGGAGACGAAAAAACTAGTTCCAGCCCGGGCAGCCATGTTAATTTTTATCCATATTTGTCACACCACCACCAGCAGACTCCAAATCAATTTTGAATAAAATGTACTTTTCTTATACAACTGACACCTCGTCAAATCACGAACACAACGGCAGAAATGTTAATCCAAATTAGAATTTTCAGTCAATAAAATGTTCGCCTCCAACGGGACCTAAATAGAGGTCCGGACGAATTTACGGATTTTGGTGAACTTTCCCATGAATTATACTCCAATTATTAACAAATGCGGATAACAAGAAAACACAAAGTTGCATAATTTTCACTCGCGCAGTGGCCGAACAAGCTGCCAAAACATACAAAAGGGCCAGTCCACTGAACTGCCGCAAAAATCTATGAGGAAGAGACCCTTTTGCAGGTGCAGTTGGCACGTTTACACCAAAGCAATGCCGGAGTAAATTTCTTTAATTTAACGAACATACCCAACAAAAGTTTGGGAAATTTGGTTTTGAGAAAAAACGCTTTTGTGATTTTTTTGAACTTAACAGACTATACGCTCCCTTAAAGTAAAAAACATCCACTGTAGCAAAAAATATGTTAATTCTATTATTTAACAGCCTAAAGGGTCGCAGATAAATTATTTACTTCATCATCTCATCGAAATTTGTGAGTACACCGATGCAGTTGATTATTATTACGAAATATATTAAATGACGCTACTTTCAGGTTTTAGCAGAACTAAAATAATAAAGTATGTATTAATTCGATCAAATGCAAGTTACAAACCAATCCTTTTCAAATATATTTTATTCAAGTAATAAACTAGTTCTAAGAATACACATTGTTAATATACATATATAACACAACTTTTCAAAGTATTACACATACATTATTTTTTCGTCTTTATCTGGACAAAAACACGACCGTCTTCTACATATATTCAGATCGTTTCTAAAATTCATCTGGTTGTGTATCTGCTGCATTCAGTCATTCAAACATTCTGACTGTAGTTAAACCCACCGCGATTGCTTCAAATTTTCAGCCATTATTTTGCAAACGCTGCAGCCAAATGAGTTGGCTGTTTTTGTGGCTAAACTACTATAAACTGAGTTGAAAAAGTAAATCATTCAGAAATATAGAAAAATTTGGAAAACTCCATCGCTGCGACCATCTTTGCTGAGAAACGAAACTAGTAAATTTGAATATCCACCTAATAGCGGACAAATAAAACAAACTTACAAGACTGCCGTGAAACTTTTAAAATCAGTTACCGTTCTTCAAATGTGATTATTTTCTCTACACTACTACACACTATTCTTAAATCGCATTGCGTAAAAATATATTTTATGATTTAGTTTTATTAAATTACTCACCTCGTCTCCTGACGAAAGAAATTGCCGTAGACTGCAAAATAGCAAAATACCGAAGGCAATCGACTGTCGTATTACCCATTTTCGCCTTAAAATCAACCCGCAATACTCTCGCGAAAAATTGGCCATTTTCGATTGGAAACTGTTTTTATCTTATGTATACTTGAAAATTCAAACCTTAATATTCAGTACGTTTGAGTAGCGCGACTCCGGTCTATTTATGGAAGCTTTGCATTCCCGTAGATTTTATTATTTTCTTCAAAAATCAAATTCTCTATGTATACATCTTGTAGTTCAACACATTACATTAACTCTTCTCCAAATTCAGGTCAATTTTTAAGCGGCTCATGGCATAAAATAAGTGAAAACACCGCCACTACAAGTACGCATGTGCGAACGGGAAGACCCCCGCGACAAAACCCACCACAACAAATCGACAAAATCTCGGTGTTTGAAACTGGAGGATATTTCAGATTTCTGGAAATTGAACATATTGGAATAGCCCATAACTCTCCTGTATCAGAACCACGGTATAGACTTGGCGAGCTGCGGTTTCATTTTATTCGATTTCGCTATTTGTTGTCATATATATTTTAGAATACAGATTTCTTTTGTTTTTATGTACTCGTTTTGTTTTGTTGTTTGTAGGAAGGAAGTGGGCTCACGAAAAGGATGCGAACTGAAAGAACAATGTGTCCCCCGGCAATTCAATGGTTTGGATGATGCATGACTGAATCCATCGGATGAGTTTCTGCGTCCCACTCACTTCCTCAATGACAAGGAGACACCTCGTTGAGGATATATCGTGAGAAATTGTGTGGGGGTTATGAAATTGAGGATTTTGTACCCCAGCCCATGACACCCAGTTATACTTTTCTTCATATTTTACCTTTAAGAAAAAAACAACCACCCCCCCTCTTCCACATACTCGCAACTTTCTCATATGCAGATATCCTAAAGTTGGCAGAGGTTTCAACTTACAATTTCCTTTTCAAACAATTTGAATATACAAATATACCACGACGTCGTTGCAACAGCAAAACACACTGAACTAGAGGTAAAATATAAGGAAATAAAACTAAAAATTCCGGTCAAAATATTTATTTAAAATAAAAAAAGCAAGAATACACTAAAACTTGACTTAGTTTTAATGCTAGAAAAAACTCGAAAATCTTTACACCATCTCTGTCTTCACGACGAAGAACAAAAAGACTTACCATTCAACCGGCGTCGATTTCCGCTCAGCTAATTTGGTACTTACCGACTTCGCCGAACAGTGAGCGTGAGCTTAAGAGAGCCAACTTTCGTTGTCATTTGTCAGTCAATCATTCGTGACCCAAGTGATCTTAGAAAAAATGTTTAAAATTAAAAAAGGTATACCAAAATTGAAGAGATTATAATTGATTTTATTCTACAGCGATGCTTGCTGCTGTTCTGCTCTAGTCTAAAGCATTAGTTCTCTCTGTCTCTCTCTCACTATTCTCGAATTCTACCTCGTATTGCAATGAGTGACGCGACACATATTTGCGAAATATGCTCACTTTTGGTTGCGTATTGCAAATGATGATAACCATGAAGATGCATCTAGCTCCAACAGAATATTTTCAGATGCGACGTGTGAATTTTCGCTATCGAAAGGAATTACAACAGAAGTTTTCTTAACAACCACAGCATGCGTATGCTGCATTTGTGCTCTCGTATGTTATGCTATTTCTAAATTCTGGAAGTTATCGCCACATCGTTTCGGCAAACTAATTGCTTCGACCTTAACTCGTTTTGGAATTAAATCAAGAGTCAACTGCGACCCCTAATATTAAGATCCTAGAAACTGCTGTCGTCCAAATCTCGATTTGTTGCCAGGAACCAGCCCAAAGCAAGAAATTAAATTACGAATACTACCTTCCTGAATTAACACAAGCAACAATTTAAAAGGCTATTTTAAAGGAAAGTTGTTTAATGAAATTAACTGAATCATGTTTTCAAATATACATTTATGTATACCTCATTTTAAATGGACGATTTTAATTTCTAACACATAAATAGTTCTGTCTATTGTGAAACGTCTTACATCAAAGAATTTATAATGCTGCAAAATCATATTTCACGATTTTAAAATGTTACGGTGATAAAATATTACACGCTAAGCTTAGTCAAAATGTTTAATATTATGTATAATATTTAACTATTTTAAAATAATCCTTATCTTTTCTATGTTTGGGTTTATCCTGTTGGTTTAGGGGAATATTCTGTTTGACTGCTTTCTTTTATATTCCTGTACTTTTTCTTTGTGAATTTTCTTGTTCTCTGCACTATCAATATATCTCTCTCGACTGCCTATCCTCATATGTTTGTATCTGACCTTGTTCTTTACCTATTATCAGAAGTAAAGGAAAAAGTCAAAATTAGTTCAAAAAGTGCAATTGTTCAATAAACGTAACACATTACTAGCATTTTTATTCAAACTTGGTGGTAATGTTATTCCGTTTTGTTTTCTTCTTTTTTTTTTAATAAAGTAATTACAGTATTCTAGCCTTAACATTTCTTAGAAATAAAACAGTAAAATTTGTTCGAGCTTGGAGAGCTCTGTACAAATACTGTCTTTATTGAAGGAAAATTTTGTATAAAGGAGAAAGAGGAAATTAAAGAAGTATGAACTAATAGTAACTAAATGAAATTACAAATCCGTCACAATAAATCTTTTTGCAATGTGCCATTTCGACGGAATTTGAATCTATATGTTAAGACTACAGAATCGTCACAAGTTAAAAATAAGTTTAGAAGGACAATAACACTCAATCAAAGTTAAAAACTACGAATATCTAACAACACACGTTCACGGAAAAATATTTTATAATTCATTAAATTAATTCGCTTTTGAAAGATTCCACTTACGAAACAGTAATTGAGTTAACCTAAATAATAATAAAATCAGAAAAGAAATCTAACCTTGTGAAAGGCATATACGTTCTAGAAAATATAATCAATCATATTTTGGTAGTTGACATTGCATGAATATTATTTTAATCTAGTGCTACAAGGATTGGTATTACAGTTATAATTTGCATGTAACTCAATTTAATTCCTGACTTATAAAAGAGCGCTGTTCGTAAACGTGTAAATTCTTTATTAAACAGATTTTGTTCGAATGATTGAGTTAGAAATTGTTGAATGGACAACTTTAATTGCTAGTCTATTTCCTGTATACTTTTCATCCTATACAATTTTCATAGCGACTCTATTATAAGAAATTTTATGAAAATATATTGGCCGAGGTCACTTGCCTTAAAGTAGTTCTACAACTAAATTATACCTAGCCTAAATGTCGCTCTTTTTTAAGCTATTACGATTACACATATATATGTATATAAAGTATATTTTGAAAAATTAATGTAGAAATAAATGCAAAAATTTAGAGTTTATGAAAACCACAAATGTTGGTAAAACTGCAACGCTATGTGTTAATTTTACTTCAAATTTAAGCCTCAAGCGAAATAGGGGAAATTCGCTTAGGCAACTGTATTTTAACTAGAGCAAATATTTGAAACAATGGTTTGTTCACGGCAAGAAAAGCCCAAATTACAAAATTTTTCTTCAACTAAGATGTCCACACGCAACATTTCTGCAGAGCAAAACTTAAATAACCTAACATATCGCCAAATATTAAAAAAATGCATGAAACATCTTCACTAAAACTTAACAAATCAAATTCTATTAAAAATTGGCTAGATTAAAAATTGGCTAAATTAAAAATTTAAATGGCAATCTACAATAACTCATTTTGAATATAATTAATTTAGCTGATAGCTACATAATTTTTAGACCATACACGGCAACACTTCCAATTGTAATCTGCAGGAGGGCTTCGTAGAGAGCAGCTATAAAAATGTCATGATCGCCTGCAAAACGTTCGATGACATATTCTCGTTTTATGTAAATACGATATCTGTATTATTATTCTAATCAAATTTCCTATATCAATCGAAACAACAGACAGAGCAAATTAAATATCATTTAATATTCCTATGTAAAATCTTAAGAGTCCTAAGCAGTGTTGGGTAAAAAATGTCTCGAAAAGTTCGAAATATCAAAGGCTAAAGATTCTGTAACCCTAAATATTCCTTAAACACCTAATAGCAGCTAGGTATACTTGACAGCACTTTTTCCACCGAGTATGAATAAAACTAAAAGTCCTATAATGTCCTTGCTAGTATTTTTTTTTTCTTAAATATGTCTAATTAGCTAAACGACTAGCATTGTTTATCCTAATAACTGATGTTTATAAAAAACATACCTCAATATCTCCTACCGCCTCCGCCGCCCATCATATTCCCGGGGCCACTATTATAACCCTGATTTCCGTAACCACCGCTTTGACTCATGTTACCTGAAATAAAAAGGTGTCCCTCAAATCTCTAATTCCTATTATAACTATTCCAAAACCACACTTGACACATATATTCTCTACTGCTTATATCGGTTAAGTGAAGATTAGCGATGGGTGAAGTATATTAAATCTAAATTAGACTGTTGAAAAAACTGTGGAAAAGCTGCGTGTTACATCGAATATGTTGAAGATTCGCATAACATAGCTAAATGCTTTGCTCATTTCTCTTACAGCGTTGAAATTTCAACTAATCAAAGTAGTTGTATTTAATTAGTTGTGTCAGGGAGCTGTGTACAGGCTCAAAAGAACATTTATCTAAATCATAAGACTTGTTACAGAGTCGTTTAATGAGAAATGTCTGTCGTGCACATATAATAGAACACATTTTTCATTAAACAAACATGTTGCTTAAACGTTATTAGATATAAAAAGATTTCTTACCAGTTGAAGCCTTACCGTAATTCCCGCCACCCATGCCGCCTCCACTGCCACCACCATAGGGATTCATTCTGTTTGTTCCAAAGTTTGTATTCCTTGCGGGACCGCCACTGTATCCTTGCTGGTATCCACAGCCGAAGTTATCATTACTCCAATTTCCGCCTTGTCCGCCTTGACCTCCAAAGCTAGGACCATTTTGATTCCAACCGCCCTGGTTGGGCCCATTATCCCAAGGATTCATCTGATTATTCCAGTTTCCTCCGCCACTATTCTGATTGTAACCGCCGCCACCAAAGCTATTGCTGCCCCAGTTATCACCACCGCCAGCGTTTCTATTCCAACCGCCTTGGTTACCGCCACGATCACGTCCTCCGCGGCCACCACCGCCGCCACCACCCATCATTGGCCCACGATTGCCCATAGGTGCACCACCTCCAGTTTGATTAGAACGATCCATTTCTTGTTTGGATAAAGCTTTCTTAACATCAAGTAATTTGCCTTTAATCGTATGCGATTTTTGCACTATAAAAATATAAAATATGAATATTATTACATATTTCAGTGTCTGTGCTTGAAAGCGGTCTAGCTCCATTTCTTTCATACAACAGAATATTATATTAAATTGTTATTGTTGGAAAGGTCTTTGCAAAATAAGCTTAGGCCACTTTCAAAATACACGACTCTATTATATTATTCATATTCTTAAATCATAATTAAGAAAATAAAAAAAAAAAAATGTTGCAGATACTTTTCCATCGCCAAATTACTAAAAAAAATATGGCAACAATAGTATAATAGGAGCATTTTATTTTACAGTCATAAAACGCCGCACGAATTTATGGATCTATTTGTGCGGAGCTGGGACTGTGGAAGCGACTCGGAATAATTAAAAAATAAATATGCAATTAAAACTTACAAACAATCTTATCAACAGGATCGTAGTCGTCAAATTCAACAAAGCCAAATCCTCGTTTTTTGCCAGTTTCTTTATCAGTGACAATTGTAACCGAAAGCACACTTCCAAACTTGTTAAAATATTCTCGAAGACTGTCTTCATCGTGATCATCTTTCAAACCTCCAACAAACAATTTCTTGACAGTTGCACCAGCATCAGGACGATTGATGTCTTGTCTTGGAACAGCCCTTTTTGGTTCCACAACTCTGTAAAAAGAGGTAAATTTCACGATGAAACTGATGTCCTATGTTCAACCAGTTCTCATTTAATCATCCGAACGCACACGAAATAATTTTAACGTCATTTATTTATACTTAACATTAAAACTCTCTATTATGCTAGTGAAATACTACTACGGTAAATATAAGTCTTCTTGAGAAATACAAAAAATGTGCAAAAACTGCGTGTTACATCGAATATGTTGAAGATTCGCATAACATAGCTTAGGTTTTTCCCATTATTCTTACAGCAGTAATATTGAACTAATCAAAATAATCATTCATTTAAATTAGTTTTCAGGGAGCTGTGTAAATGCTAAAATAAGCATCTTTACTTTAACAATAAGAGTTACACCAAATAGAAACTTTGAATTTCACTTTAGATCCTATTGCAAATATCGTTATTTTTACGACGAAAAAAGCTTACAAAGCTGCCTTTTGGTTAAAAATCTTAATAAATTTCCTAGAACTTAACTCATTAACCTTTGACTTCAATTAACTTTTCCATTCAAACTGGTTAAAAAAAAATTAAATTAGAAAAATCCAGTCTCATTGTTTTAATCTAGTCGCAGAAATGGCGATATTTGCAATGAGGCACAAATTTAATTTTGGCTAGCAATAATCGCGGGAACTAGTATCAATGCGAAAATTTACATTGCGCATACGCAATTTCACAAATTCATTGACACTTGACGCATCCAAACGAATTGAAACAAATGTACATACATAAACTTTTAAGCTAAATAAAGAAATTTTATTTTCGAACCCTTAACAACCTATATGACTGAAAAAAAAAAGAAAAATCATTGGAGAATGCAACCCAAATCGAAAGAAGCTTACGAAAATGCTCTTCTTGGATAAAAATTCCAAAGTTCGTAAAAATCTTTTAATTTTTAATCGGATTATTTTAATTAAACCACTTACTACAAAAACATTAAATGGAGCCAAACTTTATTAAGTATTTTTTTTCCTCCAAAAAGGACTTTTGTATTATTTTTCTCGCTCTAATGAGTTATACAATATATAGACTGTCGTTTAAACAATTTATTTGCAGCTGTTAGTCGTGTGTAGTATACGTTTTGAAATGCACCAGCGACTCTCGAGTTTTCAATATATACGCAGAAATTCCGCAAGAAATGCAAAGGTAAACCATGTAACGTACTGTCCAATAAAGCTGTGATGTATCCATGAAACATTTAAATTTATAGAGCAACATGGTCATTTTTGTCATTTAATCAGATTATTCTTTTATTGTAGCAAGCTCTTTTAGAAGACACAATTGCCCAGCCAACAATTACTTTTCAAAACTGAGATCTTAAGATTTACCAAGAGAACAAAGAATTAATAATTTTCTTATTTGACACAACTAAACTATTAGTAAATATATTTATTAAAACACTGTAGCAGATATTTGTTCATCGCCAAATTACTAAAAAATAAGGCAACAATAGTATAAAATAATAGCATTTTATTCTTACAGTCATGAAACGCCGCACGAAATTATAAAAAAATTTGTGTGGAGCTGGGACTGTTAAAGAAATTATGATTAACGAATTAAGCAAGTTGTGACGGCTTTAAATCTGAACCTTAGACCAAATTAATGCAAAGATTTAATAAATGCGAAATGAAAATGATGATAATCTGTTATTTGTCTACTGTTTTTAATAATAAATATTTAAGCACAATTTTATTAACTGCGTATTGCAGAATTTTAGCTTAGAAAGAAAAGTTAAAAAAATAAAAGAAATGTTACATAAATAATAGTTAGCTCATTAAGCTTTGGAAAGCAAAATTATCCTCTTGTACACAATAGATATCGCAATAATCTGTTAATCAACTAAACACAGACTTTAAACATTATTCAATGGCTGGAAGTGACACCATTTTTAACGTCTGCCGTATTTGTAAATTTAATTTATACCTATTCAACAACTTTCATGAAGCGATAAAATATAGAAACCCTAGACAAATGGCGAATACTGAAAGAGCCACCATAATTTTACTAAATTCTCGAAACTAAAGTATAAAAAGTACTCTACAATTAATTAAACTAAACTAAGAAAAAAGCAATGCAAATTAAAACATACCTTCCGTCAACTTTGTGTGGGCGCGCTTTTTGAGCGTTATCAACCATATACGCCCTGGAGTACGTAATAAAGCCGAAACCGCGAGATCTTTTCGTCTTTGGATCCTTCATTACTACCACATCGACGATTTTCCCCCATTTCTCGAAATGGGCCTTCAATGACTCGTCTGTAGTGCGATAATCTAATCCTCCAATAAATAATTTCCTAAGATGTTCCAGTTCACGAATTTCCTGCAAGAGGAAAGCGCGATTTAGGTTATTGATCGGCGTCACTTAAAAAAAAAATGGCCGTCCGGCTTTTTCTTTGCCGCCATATTGTCACATGGGTTATTGAAATTGCGTCTTTGACAAACTGCAAAACTCTTCGATGAGATTTAAGATAGAGGAGATATTAGAAGCCAGAGCGGATTCAAAGCTTAAGCATTTATTCCCGGACTTAATAATTAGCATAATCACGACAACTTAAGAAACTGATTACGGTACTTACATCGTCATCATTTTCGATCTTCATGTTAAATTTGGAATCTCCGTTTTGATTTTCACAGTCAGTCGACATCTTTGCGGATTAGGTAGTTAACTTCCTTTTTACCTTATCAACTTCTTAATTACTCACTACAATTTTACAAAAAAAATTACTATATATTCCCGTGATAAACGCACGCAACCTCTCTGGCAACGAGTACACCCAAAATGAAAGAGGAAGTGTGAGCAGGAAAATGTGGAACAAAATCGGATAATGGCTGCGATCCAACAAACTATTCCGCTGTGGATGGCGACTTGAATCATACTAAGGCATTGTTCTACTTACAGTGAGTAATATCCTCATATTTTTTCTCGGGCCGTCTTTCGTACTTTACTGGAATTGATAGTTTAATTTTGCCAAGTCTTAATTGATATAATTATAACGTATTATATTGCCTAATATCCATAAAAAAACCAAAACCAAACTAAACCAAAACACCATTTGCTGACATATTAAGTCTGTAAACATAATAGCAATGTAGTTGTGAAATGTCAGCCTGTACTACATGCTCTGAATTGGATGTGGCAACGCCAAATGGTTTATCTTACGCAGATAAAAAAGTTAACGGGTAATGACCAAAATGAGCGAGATAGATGAAATTCCAATGCGAATGAAAATGAAAGAGCTGCATTTATTTTTGGTTTGGTTTTGTATGGAGATTAGGCATACATATATCTCCCAAGAGACCTTCGCAAAATGGCACTTTTCTTTTTACCTTTAATATTCTAAATACAACTTATGAAAGTATATTGCAAGAAAACAGTACTAATTAGTAACACTACACTTTTATTTGACATTTCTCTTAATAATTATTACTTTTTACATTTATACAACACGTTCGTATGTAACCTAAAGTAATTTTGTAATTTCCTTGGAAGACTACGTCATTAAGAGTTCTCCGATTCCTTGAACCTGTAACCCAAGCGATTAATTATCATAAAATTTGGAAAATTGTTTACTTCTTACTTGCACTTGAGACAAGTGAAGAACACCGTCTGGCCCTCGTCGGCCGACCGCAGCTGAACAGTTGCGTAGGACATTTTGTTGTGGCCGCACTTGGAGCACTTCCGCTCCACCTCGGGTCCGTCGGGCTCCGTGGCGCTACTTTCTTCCTTCACCTTGTTTTTAGCGGGCTCATACGTGTTGAAGTGAATCGTGTACTCAACTTCCATTTTGCCAAAGACTGAAATTAGTTAGATGGTAAATCAATGAGTTTATCGCATTTTTACAATAATGTTACTGCTTGGTGGGAATTCCTTCTTGCAGTTGTAACATTTCACATTTCCTCTTCTACTCAACTCAGGAAAAATTGTGCCACAATCAGGACAAAACCCGGGAGTCGTATCAAATGAATCTGCCATGCTGTTTTGTTTACTGTTTTAAATGCCGACAATTAAATGTCACTTTTCCGAAAGTCCGAAAAAACTTGAGTACAGTTCGAATGATAATTGATTCGGTGGAATATGAACAAATTCATTTTTAAATGATTAAGAATCAAATTTGCAGTTTGAGTAATTTTCATCTTTCTTAAAAAAATTGAAAGACCTAAATTCATTCAGTCATCTGATTATCAAATAATCGCTTGGCAAGCCAATCAAAAGCTAAAAATAAACCTCAAAATCTTTTAGTTGGAACCCCTAAAACCTATAGGAGTATTCACTCTCCGATGCAAACAGCAAATTTGTAGAATTTATTTACAATGATAACAGTAAGCAGTCTATAACAAAATATGAATGATTACACCCTTATAAATTTTTGATCAGTCTTTTAAATAGGAACGACAACGAATAAATAAAAAAGTTAAGAAAATGCCAAGGCAAAGCAAAAGTGCAAAAATTATGGCACTGGCCTAAAATAAAGTTTAAGCTCGTTTGTTAATGCAGTTTGATGGAGCCATGCAATTATGCTTAAAAAAGTTAAATATGACAATAATAAGTGTCGGTCAATTATATTTTCAAACAATTTTTGTAAAAAAAATTGTTTGCTATATAGCAAGTATTTTGAGTTAGCTGCGCAATAAGAAAATTACTGAAAATGGTAAAAAACGCTGATTTATTCCGGGTTTTTTGCAATTTACCGTTAGAGTATTTAATATTACTAATATCAACTGACATAATAAATATACTTTATAACGTCAAATGTCAAAAACAAGAATTTTACAAGTATGTAAATTCAAAAGCTCGAGGCTCATCTATCTAATAATTTACTTCTTTTGAGTTTAAAATCAAAACGATAAGGCATTTAAATAGAATTTAAAAGTTAATAAAGATATGATAAAATTTTATTTGATAAGAAAACAAAGTCAATCAATCAGTATCCTTTGTATTTGAGCATGTGTGCAATTTTTTAAAAATTATGCATTTGCAATAAAGCAAGGACTATTTTAATAGATCGATATTTAAATTCTACATTTGATTAAAACTATATGATTTGTCAGCTTATGTACGAATTATTGTTATTTACAAATCGTTTAAGATTAGTAGCAATAATTCACTCTATGGTTACTTATAATTTTACGCCAGGAAAGTTCCGATAACATTTTCCAGATACTCTTATAAACAAGTGCATACTTATTACAGTCTGAGACTGCGGGGAGGGCCAGAAGTAATTTTCTTCGCGCATTTATATCTTGAGTTTCCTTAGAAGCTGATTACTTTTCCACTTTCTATTCACTTCCATTCATGCAAGAATTAAGAACGGGCTTTTCATTATGATGATAAATTGTTCCACAGATCCGACTGCTACTTTCTCATCTCCACTTTACTTATGATTGCGTGCAACTACAATTACCGCATTTTGTAGGAAATTAAAATTGAATTTAGATAACCACATCTGTTTATTTGCTTTATTTTAGATTTAATAAATTGGTCACAACAAGGATTGAATTAATTAGTTTCCTTTGTAATTAACACGAATTTATTTGGTTTCCCTTGTAGATGCTACAAATATTACTATTTCTAATATCACTTCGAGGCATTTCATTTATTGTTGTAGTTGCCATTCTTAATGGTGTACTTTGGTGGTGATACGGTTGCTGGGGGTTTGCCACGATGGGGACGTAGCTGCTTGGTGTTAATACTGAGGACATAAGGCCATTTGCAACAACAAAATTCCTTTTAAATAAGAGAAGATATTGTAGTATCAAAACTTCAATATAATTTAAAAACTTAAATAATAACTGTACAACAATCTAACGGAAATCTATTACCTGTATTGCTGATCAATATGCGCTTTTTCAATTCTCTTATCTTTTGCGCGCCTATTTTGAAACCATATTTTGATTTGTGTTTCCGTTAATTGAAGAGACTCTGCCAATTCGAATCGACGACTTCTCGAGATGTATTCATTGCGATGAAACTCAACTTCTAATCTGAGTGTCTGTTCACTGCTAAATGTTGTCCTCTGCCTCCTAGGTCGTCCTTCTTTTCTTCGCCTTCTAGCAACTGTTATATTACAATTTTAAATTAACATTGTTCATAGTATAGGTAATAACTTTTAATTAAAATTTTTTTAAATCGTGTTAGTAAAACACATACAGTGCAATCATATAGAAAGCAAAATGTTTTTATTTTTAGGTGCGAAAATATTAAGAAAAGTAATTTCTTCGGTAAGTAAGTATACTAAAAATCGCTTTATTAGACAAAGGCCGAAACTATAAAAGGACCGCTTTCCATACCTCTACGTATAATCGTTCTACTTGCTTTAATTATTAGAATAATAGGTAAATCTAACATCGCTGGTCGAGAAATCGTTTTGCAATTGACACGCTTAGAAAGCTATTGTTAGTTCCGTACAATAGGACTTTTATCACAGATAATTTTTATAGTGTAAGAATTTTTTTAAAACTTATTTCTTATTATTTTATTAAGAATCAAAAAACAAAAATGTTCTAGTCAAAAGTTACGTATTCAATGATTACGATTACAGTTTTAAGTACTGAAAGCTTTATGAAACAAGTTTTTTTTCACGTTTAAAAGCGAATAACATTTATTACAAATTCACAATAAATTAGCTCTTATTGATATTTGCTGGTAAAAACTTATGCTCAATGATTTAATCGTCTCAAGTTAAAACAAACAAAAAAATCACAGATGTCGGCAGAATTTTCAGATCCCAGCTTTTGTCCTAAAAAAATTTTAAATTCTTGTAAAATCTGTCATTTGAAGTATAAAATCCGAAATCCGTAGATTCGGTTTTTCGTAACGAGTAGCACTATAAGTATTTTGCCGAATTTTGAATTAATAAAGAAACACTATTGAAAGCCCCTTGTGCTTGTTGTTCGGCGCTCTCAAAAGCATTTTATATTTCAATGTTTTCGAACGAAATAGTACATAAATATATATGGCGTATTTTGTTACGGAATTACATAGGGAATAAATCTTCTCACTTTTCAAGTGGATTATTACACGTTTTCATTTAGACAGGCGGTGCAAACCCAGGGGTGGTTTTAATTGTACCATGCAATAGCTTAATTTAGACAGGACCATTCAACCATTTAACTCGGGCATTAAACGCATCCATGAGTGGTCTGAATCACCCCCGATAATCACAATGATAACTGCTTGAGTTTATACCGATTTAATTGATGTATGACATCCTCTTTGCCCAAGCGCGTGAAGGGGATGATTTATCCCACAACTATTTTATTACACGCAAACGTAAAAAATCGGAAATTTTTTATTACGAACATATGGTGTTGCCAAACAGTAAGCAGATTATAAAGGAAGTAGGGCCGCAAAGAACACGTAGACTTGAGACGTCTAACACCCACAATCCGGGGAAAAATTTCGCTTTGAAGGTGATAGTGAAGAGTTGGCTAACCGTGAAAGTAACAAAATCGACTTATACTCAAGGCACGGGGAAATACCTATTTTCATTATTCTGGTCGGAGGTTATTCGCATGCATACCTTTGTTGTGGTAAATCCTTTTTGCCAATGACAACTTTTTCACTGTCACATAATCCAGACTGTTTAACTGGATGGCTTCCTCTTTATATCGCTTACATTGCATTTCAGCTTGAAAAAAACCAATACTTTTTGCAGTATGCTAACAGGTAACAGCCACATGCTGTTCTTGTTTTTTGCAATGCGCTCAGACTGAAAGGCGACATTTGTTTAATGATCGTTAATTTGAAATCACAACTAGTCGGATATTGTAATTCGATACATCGCTTGTTATGGTTTTATCAAAGCAGTTTCGCCCGGAACATGTATAAGACAAAAAAGATAAAGGAACCCGATTGAAACAAGAAAATTTAATTTACCTGAAAACTGACGTTTTTTTCTATATCCTTTGTAATACAATTTTCTGCCTTCTGTTTTTTTTTATATATTTATAAAAGCAACCTAAAAAGGTGTAAGCGTTCGTAATTAATTTTATTATTTTTGAATAATACCATTACATCTGTATCTCCATGAAGAGCTTGATTTCAGTTAAACAACCTGGACTCACTTATTTGTCGGCAAGTTTTAATAAATACCAAAATGTATTTGTTATCAAATGTTAACTATACATTACAATGCTTTCAGAAAAGAATTTCGACGATCAATGGATATCTGAATACAATTTGGTATATACATATGTAATGCTTAAAAGTAAATCCCAGTTGCGAGGCAACAAAATTATAAAACCTAGAACAAAGCCTCAGGATCAAAACTCAAGTAGTATATTGAAAGCTTTGAAAATATTTCAGCTCAGATATGTTATCGAGCCTCTACTAAAATATAGGTTGAAATCACTACATCCCTGAAAAAATCAAAAGATCAGAAGATCAATAAGGACCATCTTGCATAGACCATCTTTTGAACAAAGCAGCCCCCTTTGAAATTAATTCAGCCGCTAATATGCACATATAATACCTAAACTATACATAATTTGAGGTAACGAATATTGAAGAAGTGACGATATAAAAACACAATCCTTTTTAAGTTTTATTATAATATAGTTTTTAAATTTTAGTTTCCCGATTTTTTCCTTTAGGACTTGAATTTTTTCCCATCAGGCATCGCAACCAACTGCAGAGATAGTGTAATATAATTATAATCGATTTCTTTTTTAATTATTAATTGTTTGACAAATATTAGGGACCTACAAAACATCCGCACTAGAATAAAAATCATCAAATTGAAGCTGTTTAGTACATTAGGTCTCAAGCACAAATGTTGATGAAATGTTGCAGTTTTTCAGTTAAAAAACTCAATCAACATTTGCAACAGGAATCAATGCATTCATTACGATTTAGACGAATTAAATAATATAATTTTAATTATTAAAATAATTTGTAAAAAATGTGCACTGTTATTATCACTTAGACGAAGTCACGGGTGGGTAACATGTGTATATAGATGTTTGCATTAGTATATTAAAATTGGGGCGGAGTTCTTAACCAGAAAAGTTTGTAATTTTATTAAACTATAGGTACACCTTTTATATAATGTTTGAAAAACCCTCATTTTCGTCACATTTAGGTACATTACTTTCATATTACATATTTTATTATTTCTTGAGCTTATACATATGCCACTAACTAAACATAGTTTTAATGAATTATTACTTTTTATGACACAAACGTATAAATAACTGCTAGCCTCGACTACTAATTAGGGGTACAACAATTTACGAATAATTGTCGCTTTGTGTAAACATTTCATTTATAATTCAGCCAAAATCAATTATTATTTTTTATTTTGTAATGCAAATTACAACTGGCGTATGTTGATGAAAAATGCAAGCTGATGAAGAACTTTCGTTCATGAAAAAGCATACGAGAAATTAGTATATCATCTATTCAATGCATTAAATAATTTCATAAAAAAATAAAGGATAACTAAATTTTAAGCAGAATGAGAGCAGTTCCCATATGAATATTAGACAGATAGACAAAAAGACAATATAAAGCTCCTTTCGGTAAAACAAAAATTGCAAAATACGATAATGTTTTAATTTAATCTAGTGGATAAAGTATTAAAGTATTTAAATATAAAATATCAAAGGTGATAAAAGACATTGTTATGTGAAATAAAATATATGCACATATGTATACATATGTATAGGTAAATAAATTATACTATACTTCTTCACTTGCAATCGTATTTGAGTGAGCATTAAAAGTTCCGTAGAGATAAGCACAAGTAAAAATTTTATTTCTGTCTATTAACTATTAAGCTATTAGAATTGTTATACACTAGAGGGAAAACAATAGATTATTAAGACCCGTACGTAAATGGTTTCAATTGCTAACGACAAATATGTAAAACAGATATGAGTGGACACATTTTGTAAAATTATTGATTGTTTTAGCAAACTTATACCTACTCGTTGATGTAAATTTCCCAAAAACGCATATAGTGATACTGCAGTGAAAACTGATTCGTTTTACTACTTCTACCATTGCATTAAGACATAATTTTATTAATAAACCAATAATCGAACTACAATAGTAAGATATGTTACTTACGGAATGCTGATAAGCCAACCGGAAGGCTCGGGGAAGACGTTAGACCAAACGTTTTTCTGCCGTCTGCAGCATAATGCAAGTGGTTTGCAGTGCTATTTAAATTAAATCCATTATAGGTTGGTTGCATCATGTTAAACATCGAGTTCACCTCTTGGACCCTAAAACCAACAATTCTTTAAGTTTTAAATTTTGAAAAAAATGAATTAATGCGAGCACCTATCCTCGGGAAAAATCGGGAAAAAACTCCAATTACTTTGCGAAGTACATTCACTTGAAACTTTATTCTTATTAACTGCACAAGAAGTCTCCAAATTGCCGTAGAGTCTTTCGAAAAATTGTCGCGGCGACGATGGCCGATGACTCGAAATATTTTGATTTTTTGCCGAAATAGTTGCACCCACAACTTTTATTTCGGATACACCGTTTTCCGAACTTTTTAAGAGAGGTTGCATCGTAACGGCGTTGCACTTTAGACAATCTTCCCAAATAAAGTTAAGGGCCGTGATTAACTACTCTGATCAGATCGACACACTGCACTCCATGGATAATTAAAATGCGTTCACTGGACGATGCACACCAACTGACCGGAATATTTAAAAAATTTGAGGCATTCCTTGTTGTCTTTGCGGCCACTAATCTCGTTCATCGTGCACGGCTTAAGTTCATTCCCTGGGGGTGCAGGGACTACTTCCCCTTTTCTTCCGGATGCAGGCCCGACCCAGCCGGCGCGGTATCACATCCTCGTCTTTCAAGAAGTAAGGCAAGTCGTACGCAAGGTGGATTGGATTACAAATCTGTAAACTACTCCTGATCCCACAGGCTGTGGCTAAATAATCGCCCGGGACTATTTTTTGTTTTGCAGTGTTTCCACTTGACTGGCAGCGAAGGGTGCCGCGGCCACTGGGATTGGCTGGAAACAATTATTAGCCAGGGTCCTTATTGGCTGAGCTTTACCCTCGGGGAGCCGCAGTCCCGGCTCCTCCCATAAAGCAGGGAATTTTCTACATTCACAGTGGATGTGACAATTATCCAGGAAAAAGAGCTTTTCCTGTAGAAGAATCAAACCGGGAAAAGAAAAAATGTAATATTTTTAGATGGGTGTTTCTATGCTCAGATTTCGTAATAAATCAAATCGGCGCCAATCTACTCATTTATCGGCGACAATCTACTCATTTAACTAGTTAATTATAATTACTAAAAAGATACGAGTTTTAAGTAAATAATCAATATTAATGCAGCTTCAAGCATGTTTACAATAGCATTATTAAACATTTTGTATGTATACGCTTAACTGCGTATATGCAGCTTTGTCTGGTGGAGTTTTTGAAACTACATTTTAGTTTCTATATTATTGTATCTCCACTGTAAGTTCCTAATTGTGAGTTCGTTCTAATATGTATTAGGCCACATCTTTTTCGCCACATATTTGCATAGAAACTCGTAGGAACATTTTAATGTAAGCTTTTACGGTTTTATACTATATACTATCTACATAAACAACTAAAATATAAAAATTCAAATTCGGAAGACATTTTGATTTGAAATGAAATTTTCTGGTAGTCACTATAATTTTGAAGGCTTATTTCAAATTTTAATCAGATTGTATATCTATATACATATAGGTATAGTTAAGTATCGTTTAAAATAAATATGATTTTAATATGCTCTTATATAGTTGATTGAACTACAATTGCCAGGCCTACGATTATTTCATATTTAAGAAAAACTAACAAAGCAATAAGCAATATCTTTAAAGTACCATTTTATATGTAGTCTGATTAAATTTTGATTGTTACATTTCGAAAATAGTCATAATTTTGTTGGGTAATATTGTATCCGCTAGTACTTACACACTACGTTGAATTAAATTAATAATTAGTAATTTATATTTACCGAATTGGTCAATTTAAAATAAGTATAATGTAGTATACTTAATTGTAATAAATCAGTTAAACTAGCAGCAGCTCAGAATTTGAGATTTTAATGATCCTTTTTGAAATATTTTAATAAACTCTAGTTAACGTTTGAAAAATTCCAGTTCGAAAGACAACAATTAAATATTATTTTACTGGAATGTATGGCACAAATTTTTGGAAAACAGTTCGATTTCCATGAGAAATTTTCGTTTAGGTTTTAATTGATAAATTAAAAAATATACATATATCTTACTTGTAACGGCGAATATCACTTTTATAAAAAAATTTCCATAGATTTCAATATTTGAACTCGTATATTGAACATTCAAAAAGTTAAAAACAAATAGAAAATTGTCGAGCCTATAATGTTACAAGAAAATTAATCTTCAAATTTATGTAGCTTGTGTGGTTAAATAATAAATTTCAGCAATTTCAATTCGCAGTGTACGTGCACTATTGTGCTAAATATTTAAATAAAGTTAAGCACTTCATGGCTGTTTTTAAATTTGCACATCGATTCAATTGGTTCAGTTTTATGCGCATTTCAAATGTTTAGAAAATCGGTAACGAAAAGTAGGGCTAATGTGTTTTATGCTTATGCACATATCGAAGACATCAACCAATGGGAATATTTCCTACATAAGACGGGAAATATTTCATTGCATAAGAGCAGGCATTCCAAACAAATTTCCCTTTAGCCCACTGTCAACCGTGAAATTGTCAAACGTAAGACATGGTCGTGAACACCTGATCCGGGGTGATATGTTTAGAAATCGGCGTTTTCGGTAGGTAGTTAACGCTCCAATTTACCTGGAAGTTTTATTCCACCCAGGAAAAGTACTACGCTCCGAAATGGCAGATACCGGGTGGAAGAAACGGCTCGGGATCACCATAAATTACAGCTCAGGAGAGGATGAAGACGACTTAAGGTGAGATTTTCCGCATTTTCTTTTTGTTTTACTCGCAGCCGACACAATATACATGATCGAAGTATTTTGCTTAAATCGCGGAAATTTGAGACTTTTGGAAGATCGGAACTCAATTTGCAGGAGGTCCCTTTACCTGCGAGCTTCTAAGTCAAGCGTCCCGGGAATGTACGCCGAACGTATTTTGCCGCATAATTATATTTAGACGCATTTAAAACTTAGGTAAGTACAATCCACCTATCCATCTCGGGCGATTTGCAGCTTCGGCGACATCGGGCGGAATTGTGCAAACAGCAAGACACCCAAAATGAAGTGATAGTGCAAAATCTGTGGGGGTGCTTTCGCAAGAGTTTTAGCTTAGTTTAATTCATACGAAGCCGATAAAGCGGTGAGGAACGATAAGAAGCCTACGCGGGATAGAAATCTGCAAATGCACAAATCTACTTCAACTAGTCCAAATATGCCCTTGGCTGAAATTAAATTTTCAGTATTCCACCCAAATAATTCCTACGCAACTAGAATTGTAAACCCTCTCTAAAACTTTTGTTTAGTTAATCCGCGAATAAAAGCCATTTGAGGTACACCCGCACGCAAATAATAATTCAGTAAATGGATATCACAGCTAGTGAGGGCGGATAATTGCCGGCTTTCTTAGTCGTGCTGCGAAGAGGTTGTAATTTAACGGATAAGAAATTTTACTTTTGCTTTGATACAGAAGGAATGATAAGAGTATTCAATAGAAAGCATAAACCTTCATAAAACATTTATGATTTGGACATAAGAATCTAGCAGTCGATTCGTTTTGTATTCAATTCAGTTAGTAAGTTATTCCCGCAAAATGAGCCTGTAAAAACTCATTTCTTTCCCTGTCACCACTCGCTTTATTTCAGAGTTTAGAAAGAACTACAAAAACTGTGTTAGTGGACGAATTACAGAACTATTTCAGTTTTAAAATTTTTCCTAATTTAGTTAACAAAAAATGTATTGCACAAAATGTGTATTAAATGGAGCTTTGGAGATGTGAAAATTCTACATATATGTATGTATGTATGTCGGAAGATTGCAATGTTTGAACAAAACCGATTTAAATGAAAGGAGCGATAGAACTAGTCGAACAACTTTCTTTTTTGTTCTTGTCGAGATTTCAGTATTACTGTGTTAAAAGGAACATATAGACCATTTGCTTTCTAGGACTGAAAGGGCTAGAATATCCAAATCAATTAGGGATAAATATATCTAATAAACAGTTCGTCTATTATTTTATTTCACACAACCACTAACTGATTTGCAAATTCTAATAAAGTTAGTAAAAGAGCCGCTTCAATACTTTAAATATTCCGAAGTATTTTTCTTTTGCAATATCGTCAGAATTTATGTTGTAAATTATAAGTGAGTGAGACTAATGATGGTGAAAAATAGTTTCATTTCCAAAATGCAATGTCTAATTTTGGCTGTTGATTTTAATATTTGTCAGACAGACACTTTTTGAGGATATATTGTGATAAATATTCTCTTTGAAATTTTTCTCCGGAATGCGAGTTTTAGGAAAACTATGAAAATTTTAATAATTGATAGTGAAACTAATAGATGTAAATAAATATATATATTAAATACCCTAACTTTGTTTGGAAAAAAATTGTCATAATTAATTCGTCGATAGGCCTTTATATAGGTGATAGAGAGAATGATCGACTTGATTCGTATCGCAAAGCGTTATCAGCGAAACATACAAACCGAATTACATTAATTTTATCTTTCCTCGTTCCCACGATGATTGATGTGCTATTACTTTAGCATAACCCGATTTCTGATTCCCGACTGCGAACAGTTAGAAAGTTGCTTCTCTGTGCGGTAGTAATTGCTAAGAGTAATGTATCGACGGTAAAAATATAACAAATTTTAAATTCCGTGAAGAAAATGAATTCATTTGTTGCAGGGTTGAGTACAGGGTGAAAACGCCACCAAAATCTATAATATCAGTAAATATCGATAACAGTGGATCTGGCTATGGCTATGATGACATACAACCAGATGAGCTTGTTGCAAAGTTCGAAGAATATGGTCATACTCCGCCAAGAACTCGTATTAAAATTAAGAATAGGGATTGGGAGCGAAAGCAAAAGGCGTAAGCACTGAGCAATCAATTTTGAGTCAAATTTTAACTATAATATTTTAATATTTCAGGGATAATATGCACAAAAAAGGAATGACTCGTCTTTCTAGATCTAGAGTACAAAGGAGAAATACTATGGATTGTGCAATTTTGAATCAAATGTTCGTCGATGAGGAATCGAAAAGGACCGACAAAAGAGCACAAGCCCTTCTGCGAGAATCTGAGCGCGATTTAAAACATTCGATGGGCGCGGCGTCAGCAACAAATTACAAAAAGGTCTCCAGCTACGTAACAAGTAATGAGCGCATTGAGGAATCCACAATTGCGAAAATTTCACGGACATCAGTACCAACGCTTGTGGAGTCGTGTAACAGATATATGAGCGTATCTTCCAGGCCGGTTGGATGTCGTTCCTCAGCTCCACCGTTGTCGTTTTCCCAAATGCAGAGCAAATTTGATGTAGCCGATTCTCCAAAGCTTATTTGTCGAAAACAATTTCATGAGACCTTCGCAAACTTAATAAAGTTAGGCAGCATCGATAGGCAAGAGAAGCAGGTGAAAATCCAAAACAGATTAGTGAGAGTATATGCAATTAATTTGAAAGTTACAGATTTCGCATGAGGATTATACCTGGCAGACTGAATTAAAAGACTTAATTTGGCTAGAACTTCAAGCTTGGCAAGCCGATAGAACTTTAGAGCAGCAGGACAAATATTTGTTTACTGCTCGTCAAGAAGTTCCAGATTTACTCAAACAGATTCTTAATTATAGGTATTTATTTTTTTGACTTTGGTTGTTTCATTTGAATTTATTACGAGGATTATTGTAGATTTCAGCCAAAGTATAAAAGTGAATCAAGCAGTGTAAGTGTAGATAGTGGACTAGGCCCAGAGCCTTGTTCTGAGAACTATAAATTAGGTTCAGGTGAGCATTAGTCTTTATTATTTTTTGCGTAGCAATAATAGAACGTTTTATTTGTGCTAAAGCATCCAAATGCCAACGACGCAAGATAATAGTGATTTTTCAATTTTGAAGATATTCGTATAATTGTTTCGAAAGGTTAATCAAAATTTGAATTAATTTTCGATTAGTTTCCTTTTAGCTTGATACTCAAATAAGGAATCTATAAATTACGAACATTTTGATTGCATTTGAGAGTTAATAAGTGTATTCTAATTTTAAAATAAGAGATAGATAATTTCGAAATTTTATTAAGCTAATTTGTTCTATACTTTTGGAGGCCGTGCATACTGTTTAATGAGACGGATCTATAAAATTCTCTTAATTAAAATATATTCAACATATGGTTAGAATATCGCACTTAATTTTTATGCGCAGCTTCTCAGAGCCATTGCACCGGGTGCTTGTCAATGTACTGTAAAGATTGTAATGAACAACAATCACGGGCTCTCAAAGAAGTTGAGGAACTACTTACACGTTTGGAATCTGCAGAAAGTTTGTATCCATCGTCTCAAGCAATGGCAGTGTTTCATCCAGTTTATAAGTGCGAGAAATTTGTAAGTCGCGTTAAGGCAATGTGCTTATGGTACAACATAACAAGACATCATAGACTGAAGTTAATTATACTTGGGAAATTATTGGCAAGGTAAAAATAAGTAAATTGAATAGTTGAAATTAGGTCAATTTAATTAATCATCTAGGTTGCAAGGGGAAAAATTTCAGTGGCCAGTACAAACCTCTATAACAGAAAGTTCTGCTTCTTCAACTCAGGACAATGATTCGGCAAATAATACGGCAGAGTCGTCAGCTTCTTCTAGGAGGAGTGGTCCAAAAGTTCAGTTTCATTTAGAAGGAGCGTCTGAATCTCAAAGTCCTAGTGAAAGCAACAGTAGCACTGAGTAAATAAATATAAAAGAAATTGGTATTAAATTTTAATCAAAACTTTTTAGTTCCATTTGTCCGGATCTTCTAGCGAGTAATCAGTCTGCTGGACCAACTGTTGGCGAGTACACCAAGTGTATCAATGATATTAATCTCTTTCAAGTTGAGCCTCTAGCGTATATCACGTATGATAATGTGCAGCGTTCCACCACTTTGTACAGGTAAATGTTTTTGAATCTCCCCTCTTAATTATTTTAACAGATTTCCTATAGGAAATATATTGAAAATGTCCTCAAATCTCGTGGTCTCGGAAAATCATTATCATTTCTTCATCAACTTCATCATGTCGTATTAAGTAAAGCGCAAATTTCTTTAGAGAAACCAGGAACCGAGGAATTGGAAGGCGAAACAGATCTCTTCGAAGAAGAAGAGGACCCGAATCTTGAACTTAACATAAGTCCAGAGCAAGTGCAGGAATTGAGAAGATATGGGTTCTGGAGTCCTGAAGCGAAATCCCTTGGACTGCCCTCCTATATACCAACATTTATCTTTTTATCAGTTATTCCTTTAGAGGTTATTCACGAATTTTTGAGAATGAGGCTGGAAACGAGACCTGCTAAGCCTAATCCTTTAAGTCTTGAACAATTAATGAAAGAATTGCGCGAGGGACTTACTTTGGCGCTTACACACCGCGAAAGATATAGCCGACATATTAACACAGCATTGGCAGACAAAGAAGTTGAACTTGAGAAACATTTAACAATTCTTGATCAATTTGATTCAACAGTTAAAAAAGTGCTCGAGGTAAGCACGTCTATCTTCTGGATATGGTTGATTTTAATCGCATTTACTTTATAAAGCTTTATTTGGACTATGTTGACCAATGGGTTCTAGTGGCGGCCCCTGAAACTCATCAAAAGTCTGCTTTGGAAAAAGAATGGGTATTCACGAAATTAGTTAGTCCAATGATACCAAGAATGCACACGTTAGCAGCAAAAAAATTCTGGTAAGCCTCAATTAATTTTTAAACTTTTCTTTACTAATGGTGTTAATTTGCTTGATTGCAGTCTGATTATACGCAATCTTCTTCGAAGTATTAGTGATCGCTTAGTTAATAGATCGCACGAATTAGACGAACAAATTGAGGATACTTCATTACACCACGATGCTAAAAAATGGCAACTTCTTACCATATGCCGAGAAACGCAAGCATTATTTACTATTGAACGAGAACGTTCGGTAAAGGTTTTATTTTTTGCAAAAACCTTTTGTAGAGATGTTGAGCAGCCTGATTTTCATAGAGAACATTTTGAAGAGTATTTGAGTAAAACGCATGAAAGTGATTTTGTATGTCCTGCTGTAAAGGAAGATTTTAAATTATTACAAAAAGATGTGCTGGATGTTAGGAATAAATTAACAAGAATTATTGAACGTGTTCAAGAGCGATGTTGTGTAAAAAATATGATTGAAATGGACGAACAGGATAAGCAAGCGGTGCTGTCGAGATCAAGGGAAATTCTACATCAAGGCTATAAATTTGGTTTTGAATACAATAAGGATGTGATACGGCTGTTCGAACAAAAGATAATGAGCTGCAGGGTAGCGGATTGCGATTTGGATTTAGCTTTGGGAATTATAACTTTTGCAAAAATGTGGATGCTATTCGTTACAGAGCGCTGTGAACGTGGTAGAGGCGTTCGACCGCGTTGGGCATCTCAAGGCTTAGAATTTTTAATTCTTGCTTGTGATCCGCAAATAACTCGACATTTGGACGATAAACAATTTGACGACTTAAAGACTAAAATGGACTGCTGTATTTCACATGTGATAGGGATAATTTCAGAACCGGAGAAAACCAAAAAGAAAGCCTCACCACGAACAAGAAAATCCTCATCCCCTGCAACAAGTAGATCACGAACTCCAACAAGGACCCCAATGTCTGCTGGTGTAATTGTTAATTCGCAGCAAAAGTTTCTACATCCACAATTTAGCTTGAAGGAGGATCGAAGTGGTGCAACTGGTCTCTCTGTTGATGAGGCTGATTTCGAGCAGAAGAGGGATGGCTTACACACAGTTACTCTTATTGTGCCAAGTATGAATTCGGTTGAGAGTCCTGCTCTAAGACAAATCAGAGTGCGAGATGCTGTTAACCGTTTAGATATGGAGATCGAAAATAAGCTAAGGGAGCGAAGTTTAATAGGACAAGTTAGATCCCTAAACTCTACCGACAAGGTCCAGATCAGAGCTAGAAGCGTTAACTTTAGGTGGCATCGAGGCATTAAGGTAAAGAAGGAAATGGGAATTTTGGTGTATCGTTTATGCCAATAAGTAATGCACTTAAGATTGATGTAATAAAAAGTTTAGTAATGATTCTGCATTACCATTCAAAAGTAATCAATTATGTTACAAATCTAACTCTCAGTGTCTACGAACTATGTTACTGTTGGTGGGTGATTCCAAATTGTTCGTTATTTTTTCATTAGGGGTTCAAAGAGAATTTATTTTATTTAATCTAATTTATTTTGCAATAACAGATAGGACAAGGTCGCTTTGGGAAAGTATACACTGCTGTTAACAACTCCACTGGTGAATTAATGGCTATGAAAGAAATTCCTATTCAGCCGGGAGAAACGCGAGCAATAAAAAAGGTCGCGGAAGAACTTAAAATTTTAGAAGGAATCAATCATCGTAATTTAGTTAAATATTATGGCATTGAGATTCACAGGGTATACAGTTTTACATTAGTGTGAGTAACTAATTTTTTAAATAATATTCCAGGAAGAACTTCTTATTTTTATGGAGCTTTGTTCTGAAGGAACTTTAGAATCTTTGGTTGAATTATCTGGCGGTCTTCATGAGGGTTTGACGCGCAGATATACTGCTCAACTGCTTTCGGGTGTAGCAGAGTTACATAAACATGGAATTGTTCATCGTGATGTTAAGACTGCAAATATTTTTTTAATTAATGGTGGCAATAGCTTAAAGCTAGGAGATTTTGGCTCAGCGGTTAAAATTCAGGCGCATACAACTGTCCCAGGCGAATTACAAGGCTATGTTGGCACCCAGGGTCTGTACAGATTTTTGTTGAAAAATTAATTGTAACGTATGAAATTATTTCTTTACTTATAATTTTCTTTTAGCTTATATGGCACCGGAAGTCTTTACAAAAACAAATAGTGATGGCCATGGCAGAGCGGCAGATATCTGGTCTATTGGCTGTGTTGTTGTTGAGATGGCATCAGGGAAGGTGAATATTTAATTTACTAGTTTAAAAGAATGACAAAAATCTATGTGAATTTATTTATATAGCGGCCTTGGTGGCAGTTTGATTCCAACTTTCAAATAATGTTTAAAGTAGGAATGGGAGAAACACCTGACATACCTGAGAGTCTTTCTCAAGAGGGTCATGAATTTTTAGAATTCTGTCTTCAACATGACCCAAAGATAAGACGATCCGCAAATCAGTTGCTGCAGCACAATTTTTGCAAAGTAAATTTCATACCTTACTTCGAAAAAAGTAAATCTTGATCTAATTTTTCCTATCTAGGTTCAGCTCGAAGAAGATGTAAACAATGAAAAAACTAATCGTCAAGGACGCAGGTCGTTCCGAAGGAAAAAATTGTAGTTAAACTTTGATTATTGAGGAGTTTTTATAAAGCAGGTTGAAATGCATTTTATATTCAAAAATAAAAAAATATGTATCGGTGTTATACTTCAGTGTCATGTAGTTGCTTTAGACGATTACAATTAGGCTTCAGAACTCCTTAGTAAATCATTTGTAAATGTGATAGTACCTGATATGCGATTTTAGTACAGTAAGCAGGTTGCACCTAAGAGTTTTATTTTTGGACGCAAGGTATTGTAAGAGCATGTTTTAACTTCCAATTTAATATAATAAAATGTTTTACTTTTCACGAATTTTACGTGTTTATTTAATAAGAAATTATTTTTTTGGTTGTGAACGTTTTATTTCAAGAAAGCGGTCAGGTACTCTACACAAGTTACTGCATTTGTCGATGTGTATGAAAAAGCTGTTAAAGGTTAATATCGTAGAGTAGAACATTGTTGTTATTTACGAATGTTGCAAATATATAATTTTAATATGAAAATGCATTTTACTTTAATAAATTTCATTCAGTGCCGTTGTAGTATTCCTAAATTTAAAAAATTAATTTGGAAGGCTTTCATGCGCTTTTTAAATGATTTTTCTAGATAGCGGGCTGAGCACATTTTTACAAATTTCAGGAAAACAGTTATTAAGATACTGATTTTGAATTTACAATCAAGGGAATTTCATACATATAAAAGCAGGTACGCTTTTTTCTAAATAAGCCCACGCATTTTTAATTTCGAAATATCACGGACTTTGCACAGAAGAAACAAGTGTAATTAAAAAAAATGTGAAAGAGGGTGATTTAGACGTTTTACAAATCATGTATATATAAAAACTCGAAAGTTTGTTTGTTGCTCGATCACGCCCAAACGCTGGATACGATCATATTCAGATGGCAGATTTAATATGGCGAACAATGATTTTCGAAATTCAACGAATTTGAATGAAAATTAGTACTGCGGATGTTTTGAGGTAGCTTCGAATTTACTGTAAAATCTTTGAACTTCATAAAGACGGACCCAATACGGTAGCCAAAATATTTGTTCACCGGGTGAAACCGAGTAACCCCGCTAGTTTTAAAATAAAGACCATAGATTGGTGCATTATGTTTTATTTACTTTATATGTTAACATTTTACACTCAACGTGTGTATGGGTATACACTGATTCATTTTTTAAATTCTATGAACACTATCATCTAATGATATGTTTTAGATTGTAAAGAAAATACAACAAAAATATCTGGCAAAAATATTTGGCATTAATTAACTCTTTGTACTGGACATCTGAAGTGTATACATTTATCATCATAACGAGGAATCATTGGCACCTACATATTAGTGCAGCTTTATGTTGTTTCTTGTAAAGGAAGAAAATAAAATCTTAGACGAGCCAAACAGTAAAATGTATTGTAGTCTTTTCTTTAAATAACATTCACTTCGAATGGGTAACACAAAGTGCAAGGGGTTAAGTCAGAATGCCCAAACTAAAAACGAACTTTCATAGTCATCATAGGCGAGAAAAACTGGTTGTTATTTAAATAAAAATTCGTTTTCATATCTAAGACAATCCAATAATTATACAATTTGATTTGCAGTAAAACTAGCAATGCTTGTATTTTTTTTTTAACGAACATATTACTAAGTTTTACTAATTAACAAATATTTTCATTTATCTGTACAAAGTTATAAAATATAAATTTTCCTAAACATTTTGTTCATAAATGTAAGATTTATTAACATAATTGAGATATTTAATAACAGTTCAAATAAATCCATTCCATTTAATTTAATGATTAACAAGAAATATTAGGTCATTAACTAAGTTTCGCCAACATTTGCAATTTTCTAATAAGTTCCAACATGTAATACATACATAGTTTTTTCTTTGAAGATGTAATAATTAAATAGTACTACAAACACAACAATTACATAAATTAATAACTCAGTACCAATAAACGCATTTATTTTAAATATAAGTAAATTTGTGAACACAATAACACGGTAATTGACTATAGTTTAACACGACAATGCAAGCAAGTGACATGGTCTAATTTGTAAGAATTGCATTGCGATCATTTACATTCTGCTACAATCTTGTACACATATGCAAAACTGTAAAAGGCTAACATTTATATATATTTCTCGATATAGCTTCTGAAATAAATATACTCTAATATTTAATCTAACAATTGCTTCAAAGGCATTTTTTGATATGTATCGTTTCTATTCTGAAATTGTTGACTACTATGCCAGCGCTTATAACCACAGTTTGTTGTGCATTTAATTTGCGTCTTCTTATAACTTATGTTTGTAACAAATCTTTCATCATGTCGAGTGAGTCCTGAAGGGACTTTGCGTAGCGAGCAGCACTGGTGTCTTCGCATGTGTAAAACGCTGAAACGCAGAAGACTATCTCGTTCGCATGGGGATTGTAAGAGCACCCGTAGCCGCGAGGAGTAACTGGCCCGTAACCCATGAAGCTATCTGTGCTGCATGCAACCTAAACACGGGATATAAAGTCTTTAATATTGTGTACAAATTTAAATTAGGCTTTTGGTGCCAGAAGTGGGGTGCTTTGTGCTTTAAATGAATAAGCAATATTTTTTCATAACTATGTTTATCATCAGTGCTTCATGTTTTCTAACATTGCTAACGTTTACCAAATAATTTTCGCAGTATGTACTTTGAGAGCAAAGTAAAAGCAAACTTAAGAATTGTTGTCAACAAAAAGTTTCCATTTATTTTCAATTTTAAGTACTTACAGTCTTTTAGAATTTATAAATATATTCATTAAATATTTTTGATTGACTACTTACCTTTATTCAGGAACTTTTAAAAGGAATTTTGAAGAAATATCAATGTGTTGTAGTTTAGAACAATTTTATGTACTTGTTATGTTGAGAAATTTTTAAATTTGTACTTATTTTTAGAAATTGCTTTAAGAAAATAATAAATAGAAAATTTAAAAACATATGAATCTATTTAGTAATTATAATTCAGTGAACTTTAATGTTTTATTTCGTTCTTTTTAGTTGGTTTTTGTAGATATGTTGAGTCTGTTATGATTTATCATCTTTGTATTTTTTAATCAATGCTGTTACATTTTTTATTTTAGTACCTTTTATTTATAACGTTTTTATGTTGATATTATATTGAGTAAAATTTCAAGATTTTATAAATATAAATTCTTATGTAATATATTTAAAGAATATTTTTATAAAAAATATTTTAGATAAATTAGTGAAGGTGTCCAGTTATTTACCTGTTGAAAGCCTTTGGTCATCCTTTAAATAATCTTCACTTATAGTAATTGGTTCCATCCATCGATGGTATATTTTTAATTTTTACGCATTAAATAGTCGCTGCTTAGATATGTGAAATAAAATGTTTGAATTTTGTGTAAACTATAAAAGTGTTGTAAAAAATGGGCAACACCAAAAGGTGCACGGTGCGAGTACAATCTAGCTTCATACATTGTTGGTGCATGTGCAGGTGTCTGATCCACTTAAATAAGGAGTACCTGGCTGGTGGACAAAAGGAAACAGTTCGCAATTTTGTAAGACTCATCTGCAAAGAGCTCATGAACAGAGCCAGTAACTTCACGACTTGATTCTCTTAAGCCTAGCAGGTGGATGTCTACTCCTTGTCCAAGGATATTTTGGACCATAACTTCTGTTTGACGAGCTACAGCGCAACGGAATAATTCCCGAAGTCGATCTTTCTGCAAAATTAAGGTATTTACTGTCGATTCTGTTTTATTTTGTTTATTGTAAAATTACACTGTAGATGCTAAACTTGACTTTTCTCGAATCATCCCTTTTATCTTCATCTTCTCGGTCACTTTCTGCGTCCAATTTGGGTCCTTCACCTTGACACATTGCTTTCGCCCACTCTAACGCCTCGGAGCTTGCAGATCTTATACAATCCACGCGACCCTGAAATTATTTTATTTTATTAGAATGAGTGGAGTTTTGCTATTTTATGATATTTTCTGTTATTGCGTACTTACTAGAAGGAAACGCCTCGTAGAAGCACTTTCGTAAGTAGACACCAGAAATCCGTAGAGTCTTAATAAACAAGAATCGTAAATATATAGATCACCAAAAATATAACATTATTGATTAATTTACTTGAAATATGCCAATTGAAGTGAAAGTTGAATGTAGACATCGGGGCTTACTTGGCATGATTTTATGAAAGATTTGCCATAACTCTTGTAACGATACACGTAAAAGTCGAGACTATCTATCATTCTGAAATGCATTAATATTAACGTGTAATGAGTATTAGAAAACTGTTATGGAAAACACGAGGTCAAGAACCAGAAAATTCTATATTCATGAAATAACTTCCAACGTTCACTGTACAATGTGTAACAAGAAGTGTGATTAATGAAGCAGTAGACAATTTTGATGAATTTTTGATTATATTTAATTAATGAAAGTCAATTAGGGGCTTTTCTAAAAAGCCTTTTCTAAGGGCGCTTATAGATGGACAGCAAATCGCCATCGTATACGTTCTGCTCTTAAAAGCTGCAATTTTATGTTGTTTTTACCATTTTACAGTAAAGAAATTTAAAATTCAATAATTATATTATATGTATTTTAAAAAAGTATTAGATTGAAATTTGGGGATGTTGGTTTTTGACCTGGTGTATACCATTATATCCACATACTTATCAATGGTTTTGATAGCCTCCGAAAATTTTCGAGTAACTTCCGGCGGTACGACCCATTCGAGTCGTTCTGGTGGTGGGAGGTGATGCTGTGGTACACCTTCTTCGTCGTGAGTCATGGAAGTTACTTTCTCAAAAATTTTCTCCAAAAGTTGGACCACAGCTATGCCCTCGGACGGGGAGTGCTCGTAGCACAAGCCCCAGGAACCGTCGGTGCAAACGATGATTTGCATCGTTTTGTCGAACCACCGGTTGGCCGTATTAAAGGAACTACCACCGCCATGAATCATTTGGTGGGCCATGTTAGTTTCATCCCGACTCCCAGCGAAGTGCCCGCAGGGCCTGGCCCCATTGAAGCCCCTTGCGTTAAACTGGTTAGTTATGGGCTCGTCGAGGCAGAGCACAATTAGGGCCTGCTCCAGTAGCTCTATATTTCTTTGGTTTACTTCATCCAGTAACAAAGTGTTCCTGTCCTGGGCCCATTTGTCCCTGGGCTGGGCAGTTAGTAGCCCAATGGGCGGTGGTTTCGCTGGAAGGCATGGAGCATCACTTAAAATAAATAATATCTGCGATGCAACTTCATCTTCTGAGAGTTTTCCTCGGTCTTTAGCCTTAAGTGGGATGCAGTACATTTGGCTTCGGCATATAACGATGATATGCTCATCCTCTCGCCTTTCCGGAAGGTATTGCGAATCCCTTTGAAGGCCTGGACGTCGGCAGGATCCAAGGAGCCGATAATATTGGGCCATGCACATAGGTTGATTCTTTTCCCGGGATGCCGCTCTTTCAAGTGGTAGACTTCCACTTTCGAAGAAAACATTGTACCTTTTCAAAAATGTATGGACCTTCTTTGTAACTTACCTATCAAGCATTTCTTTATGTTGCATTATCCCATCAATTACTCTCGCTGTGAAACGAGCAACGTCGTGAACTGTCATGAATTTTTGAGGAGGTAATACCATTCCCGGATTTGAGTTTATTGGCAAAGGTAGTCTTACATCAAGGTACATATCATTCAACCAGTAGTTGTATGCCTGCAATAAATATAATGTGTGATCTTTTAAACTTTACCGCAGATGGAGTACTAAATTACGAAATTACTTTTATGATAAATGTAGGTATCACGTTATTTTGTAGATTTGTAAATGGGTTTTAACGTAGATTAACTGAGTTCAAACTTTCCAACCATCTAGGCAACATAAAGTCATATTTATAAGCACATGATGATTGATAAAATTCTAAACATGAATTGGATAAACTCATGGTCGATTAACATGGTATCGCTTTTTCAAATCACCGTGTGTAAAAATAACTACAGTTTTTCAACCTCTAATAGGTAGTATACTTTAAAATTAAAATGTAAAATATTAAGTTGGCTTTTATTAATTTTCATTTATTTTGCAATATACCAAAAAATAATTTAAGCTACAAAATATATTTAATGTAAATTGACTAATTTCCAAATAAAACGCAATAGAAATGAACAATGATGAAAATAAAATCGATAGTGGGATTTCGTAGAAAAATTCATCATCAATTTCCCTTACTATAAATTCCAAAAATGTTAATTTTTATTAAGTTAGATAAAGTTTTCACCAAGTAATCTTTATTATCGAAAAGAGTGCCTACTCAATTATGAAAAAATCAATGAGATTTCTTTAGTAGAATTGCAAAACAACTACATTTTCTTTCTTTGCTTCAATGTGATAAACTGATAAAAGCCTGTGCGTAATCTATTCTTGATGTATACGCTTGAATTGAATGACTTTGGAAATGGGAGTACACGTAAACAATTAAATCTCTACCAATTCGATTCGCAACGATAATGCCTTTAATGCGCTTACTGTGGTGTTGATTAGATATTTCATCTGACCCGGCGTCTTCTGAAGAATTCTCAAGCTCAGTGTATTTTAGGCACTGACTAAATGGCATTTTTTTTTGTGTGGGTATAATAATAACATTAACTGGAAGTATATCTTTCAATTATTTCCTGCAGATAAGGGATCTTCACGGTAAGTGCAAGTTCTTGAAAACGACATATATTGCCGCCGAATGTTGATTATCAATGGAAGATTTCGAATTCATATAAATACAAGAGTCTCGTAGTCAAGTAGAGTAGTTCTAGTTTTGAATTCACTAAAGTAATATGAAAGGTAAACGTAAAATGTGTTGAGGTTTCGAATTTGATTCTTAAAGTGGTATCGTTTGTAGGAACAATTTTTGCGATTTTTGCTCTTGTAGCAGCATGCTGGGCGTTGGAGCCTAGTTGTACTGAAGATGAGCTGAACAAGCTATGGCCGGATTACTTCGAGAGCACGGCGTTCTATAGATGCGAAGGATTCAGAGAACCAGTCCATGAGGATTGCGAAGATGATTTATGGTTCAGTTTTAAACATCAGGCCTGTGTAAGTCCTTCGGACTGGGAAGAGCCTCCACTACCAATTCCACGGACACCAGTGCAAATATTGCCACTATCGGTTCCAAAGGAAAATCTGGAGCGGTTTGCACGTTTTCTGTTTAACAACCGTCGGAACGTACCTTCGGAGCCTCCATATCCTCCCACAACTTCAGGGTACCCAACTCCACCCACTCCAGTTCCTTCTCATCCACCAACTCCGCCTCCAACTGTTCCACCAACAGCAAGCCCAACATATCCCCCCACACCACCAACCGCTGGCCCATCAAAATTTTAGGAAACTCGAAACTACATATGATGTACTGAATGTAAATTTTTCGCATATAATAAACTTAATTATAAAACATTAAAAATGAATGGCAGTGCATTTCATGATGATTCTTTATTATTTAACGAACTTCCGTTTTCTTTCTTATTTTCAGTGAATTAGATGTGATAATTAAGCGATACTAACCCAATTGTCTTCCGAGTCTTTTTTATCAAGGAGATGTTGCTGCAATCTAGGTCCAAGGCCGTCCACTGCTGTGAACTGCTTAATTAAGGTTTTTGTTCTTTCCAACTGCGCTGTTGTAACAATTGGAGTTAATACTCGTACATATTCTTCCATAGTCTGGTCAAGGGATGGAACGGGTACTTTTGGTAATTTCTGAAAAGTGTAATAAAGGACATAAAGTAAAATATTAATTATGACTAATCACAAAAAAAAAAAAATGTGTGCACCATTTAAAAAACCGTCACTTATTCGTTTAGTGGTATCTACACATGTGATAAGTGCTTTAAGATATGGGTTAAGACCAAATTAAGTATGGGTATTATGAGCATGCAACAATAAATTAGTTTTATAGACATTTTCTCGCACTTATTTGAAGTTTCAACAGAAAAACAAATTAATCTTTTAATCCTATTCGAATTTACGTGTGTGGCTAGTAACAGAAAGTTCTTCAAAACAATTACATTTGCGTTGTGAAACTAAGATAAGTAAGGCACAAATAATTGTTTACCCCATTTCTCGTTCATATCGGCGAGTTTTTTTGAGAAAGTTTTACCGGACTTTAATTTTTATTAAGAACAAAGTGTTTGGTAGTAGATACTACTTATTATTATTATTATTATTATTATATTTCGACTTGTCAAGAAATCGTTATTTTATCTAAAGGATGCTATAGACAATGCCATTATGGTGACTAAGTGTTTTTGGGTTTTAATCATTCAGCGCGGAATAATTTCTAACATTTTTTTAAGTATAGCAGTTTTTTTAAAATTAAAATTGATTTCATTGGAAAAATTAATTTACTGAAAGGTTCTGTCTGTATGTAACTAAAAACTAATGAGCTAATTCTCATATACTATATTAGAGTTTTGCAATAAAGTGAATACTAACAAATTAACCCGTAGGTGACACAAAATGTACCTCTCAAGCTTATGAATGAGTGACTTTGATCCAAATGTTAAGTAATATTACATCTCAAAAATCGCATTATTATAACACAAAAATTAAATTTGCTCGTAAAAACATATTTTTAAACTTTTTGAAGTAAAATTAACTTTGTTTTTGGATATCAATTTATTTACCAAAACCATTTTTAAATTTGGCATTACAAATTAAGCCACATTGAGTAAATTTCTCTTTAAGGTGTTCTAAATATCTGTGCTCTAATAGAATCTAAATTATATAATTCTTTGCACTTATTAGTAATGATGAGTTGTTTTGAATAACTTCTTAAATTTATTTTGGAGCCCATTTAAACGTGCCGTAATTTTGTAATTATTGGTCTTTCCTCAATAAAGTGTGCCTAACCATCGAAAGTTGCAAATTGATTTAATTATCTTTGCAATTCAATTTGGGGAATTGGGGGCTTATAGCACGCATGATATATGCATGTATAGAATTTCGAGCTGTATAAAAATATCTGTTTGCCTTTCAACTGTTCGTGTCCAGGTGAAATTACCAGATACATCTATGATGATACACCCCCGAATTCACCTGTTCTCATTTATGTATAGAGGTGTGCACAGACTGCGCACTCGTGCCCTGCGGGATACATTTTGAAAATCGATCGCTGTAGACAACCACCACAATGTTCATGGGGATGTTGAGCAACTGGCCGGCGTGTTCAGTCCGAATCATAACACAAAAAGATAATTCTATTTGTCCTAATTAGAAGGGCAAATAATGTGCAGAAGGACCGGGAGAAAGCAGACACACCGGCTTTGTTTTCGATTGTTGAAGAAGGAAGAAGGTTTGTAGGGAAGGAATTACCTCATGAATGTAACCCTCCCTTTTTCGGCCCGGACACAAGGTGATCCCTCAATGGTAGAAACGTCTTTAAAAAAAATCCTACAGTCAAGTGCGCACAGGATGCTGCCCCCAGGGACTACCATCGCTTTTATTGTGTTAGTGTCAAACATTTGCATTTGCAGAAACATTTGGGGTATCCCAAAGGAATTCTATACAGAGCAGTCTTCATAGGCACATTTATGTACATTTGCGAGAAACGGATTTTGAATTTTAATGCCAAACACCCTATGCCTTTAAGAAGCTAATTTATATTGAATCTGTGAAAGAAATGCTCCTCAGTTCTAAGCAATGTTAAAGATAAAGCCATAAAACACGCTGGGGAACACCCTGGGGTTCCTTGATTCTATATATACTACATATATGTCAGTAGAATGTAGACTTACCTCTGGAAATCCGAATTCGTCTGTACCCTCTGTGGTAGAGAGCCATTTCTTGGGCAGGGAGAGAATAGAGTCTTTCCATCCTGTAAAGATCAAGAAAAAAAATTACTATTTCTTTCTTGTAGGGAAGTTGAAGAAACGTCTATTTCGTGTCAGGGTAATCATTTCAGTCGTTCACTCGTTTGAGTGTTTGGGATCCCAACCCTCCACCCTCGCTCACAGCTTGCTACGATTTTATCTTGCTGGTATCGGGCTGGTAGCATCTAATTCGGGTACGAGTCGAGGTAATTGTGTTATTTTACGGGATAACAGGGGATTTTGATGCGGACAGCAGCAGACGCAGGAAGATTAATAGTCATTTCACGCTTTTAGCAGCATTACACCGAAAAACAGCAACAAATGTGTGCTATTTTGACGCAAAACTCGTATGAACTTTGACATGAATATGCAGGTAAAGTATTTGAAATAAAAATATTATACAAATTCAAAAACTGTTTTTCGTTTTTTATAACTAAAGAGAAATTTTAATGCGTCCTTAATAGAAATCTTAAACAACTTTAGGTTTTCCACCGAAAGTTACATAGTTTGATTTTGAAAATGATTCAAGTAATATTAGGATTTCACATTCCTCCACTATTCAATTGCAATTGCATAAAAATATATTTACACATATATGTATATACATAAAGTATTTATATTATATTTGGTAATCGGAGAAGAAATGAAAAATCATAACGGACGCACTTGTGTTTGTGTTTCCGTCCAATCAATATTCTTACGACGAAGTTTATTTTATTAAATAGCATAAGTATAAAAATTATGAAAGAAGAATATTAATAAATAATTATTATTTAAAATACTATTGCACTCGATGAATTTCATTTACTTTTAAAATTCAATAAAATCACTTTAGCTGTTTAGGGTCTTAATTCAAACATAAATCTATGCACACATAGTACATACATATGTGTATATATATGTAAATGAAGTTTTGATGAGAACGTTACCCCCCGCTGTCAAGCAAAAGGGCATTTCGAAATGTTGCAGTGAAACAGGGAAAATCAAAAGGATCGTGTCAGATGCAAAAGGCCTCCTGGAGAGACAAGAATATTCCTCAAATCCCGTACCTACCGTCTACCGGTAGACGCTATTCGAGTGTATACCCAAAAGTGGTCATGCTGAGTTTGAAAATATGATGTTCGACTACTTTTTCTGTCATTATTAATACCATCCCCATCATAGCCCTAAAAACCTGTGCGCCCTTTATTAATGGATTTAATTTATGAACGTTTATTCTTGCTTTAAACTTTGTTCTGTATATTAAATAGGAAAATAATGTTAATCTGCTGTTTTGTAATAATCATACATATCTTAATGTGCTGCTGAAAAAATTTACTTTCTTGCGAAAGTATTACAATAGAGTTTGAGTTTGAAACATAATTGTATCTCTGCCCACGAGTATACATATGTATGTATTTCCCAGGACGAAATCATCTACTTTGTACTTTAAATGCGAAAACACTATATAGATATAAGTTAACATTCTATGCACGTTTTATATGGTTCCATCTCAATCACAGGGAAAATTCAGGATGTCAGGTTAGAGGGGGAGTACCTCGTCGTTAGTTCACCCCCTGCTGAACGAAAAACCCCAAGAACAATGACTCGGTGGTATTAAATGACTTGGATTTATTGCCATTTAAATTCTTCTCGTTCATTGGGCTCAGGGGTTTAACTCTACATGAGCCTTCTGTCAAGGAGAAGACAACCTCATTTTCTTGGTCGTTCGGAGGATACTTTTTCGGTTGATTAATTTCACCAGCACGTTTTTTGCGTTTGTTGTGTCTTTAACTGAGCTTAAATAGATCAGCAGTCATTTTATGACTTGTTTTCAAGAAAAACATATTCGTTACTGCGAACGACGACGAGTTGTTTTCCTTTTTATATTAATGCGCCCTCTGTTTTTAAAATGGGATGGGATAAGTTTTAGAAGTAATTATAAGGTAAATGCATTTGGATAAGAATTTTATGTTTAGCGTTATATATTTCAAGTTTACTTAATATACATATATGAAAACTTTAGTTTTTTAAATAACGAAAGGCATAACTTTTAAATACCTCCATTTCAAATTTTGGACATATCAAACAACAACAGAAAATGGCTAAATTTCCTTGGAGTAGCTATAGCATTATTTCATAATAACAAATTAATGTACACCCAGAAAAAAAAACATGTAGAAATGAATAAAAACATATGTAAAAATGAAATAAAACGTATATAGAATTTCGTGAAAAGGCAAAGCATTTTAATTTTAAATGGAAACCCATTTTATTTTTTTAACATATTTTGTATTTTAATTTAAAATGCACATATATAATTTTAAATATGAAATATGGTTGAAATTAAATGGTTAGACATTTAATTTTGAGAAAATAAATTTCATTTTTAAGTGAGAAACGTAATTGTTTTATCCTTCTTTTGGTGCATTTTCTTTTGCGAAAACAAAGGAACATAGTTAATTTAAACAATTTACTATTTGTTTTTACATACTGTTACAATTTTGACCGCCGAGCGGTTGGCGGACAAAATTGCACTTTGCCCTTCCCTGCAATTCCGATATGAGAACGGACTTGCACTTTTTTGTTGAGAAAAGTGGTCGGCGTTTCGATCCGGGGCATCAGCCAGATCTCTCCATTGTGGCTGATCGCTAATGCCCCCGCCACAGACGCCGCAATCTTGCCGATCGAACGCCGGTCCTTATATCCACTCGATGCAATCCCCGAGTGTGAATTATAAGGAAGGAAAATTGTAACAATACATATGTCGGTTTATTTTTACATAGTTGAAACATTTTAAAATAACATATGTAGCATTTAGTAAAATGAACTTATCATATGTTAAGAAAATAAAATGATTTTGCATTTAAAATTAAAATGGTGCCGTATTAAACTATTACATATTTATTATTTGTTTTAAAATCGTTTTCTGTTTTTTTAAATTAATTTTATGTGAAAACGAAATGATTTCCTTCTATGTAAAAATAAAAACGCTGTCATTTAAAAACAAAATAGCATTTTTTTCTGAGTGTAGCAATTCTCAGTTTTTGTTTTACTTGTTCTCATATTTGTCTCCGAATAGCAATTATGTATTAATTAAAAACAAAATTTATATTGAGTTTCGAAAAGCCATTAAAAACCAATCAAAATTCATTTTTTGTAGCTAGATAGTTTTAAATTTAATTTTCAAAATAGCTGGTTGCCACTGACATTTCTACCCTTACGTAAGACAAGAAAGCAGAAGAAAGGAAACATTACATTACGATGGCGTAAATTAATTAGTCCAGTAAGTTGCAGAGATCTTATTTCTTTTTAAAGTAAAAATACATTGTAATTGGAAAAAAAGTAGAGATGATTTCTGTCTCATTATTTTGTTGTGTTTTTAATTTGATTTAATTGTTACACCTAGGGGTCAATTATGCAAGTGGAACGTTCTTAGGAACGTGCTTCTTGCAGTCAAATTAAAAATCAAGATATTAATTTAATGTTGTTTTTATGTTATTTCACTTAGGGTAAAGTACGGATAGATGCTCAACTTTTTAATTTTGTAGTATTTGAGAGAAGTGGTTTGTATTGGAAGATAACTTTTACACAATGACTTACATTTTTTTATAAATCAGAAATAAGAGAAAAGGTACGCGTCAAATATTTTTTGAGAAGCTATCCAATGACGTCAAATTTGATCGCCTATTCCTGGCGTTGGGACAGGGAGAACTTTGATACCTTAAATGAAATTTTTATTATTGGATGGAGGATTGAGTTTGTGGTGGTTATTGGAAAGAATTTCAAACAATATTTGACACGCGTGCTTTTTCCTTTGCGATGTGCATTTTGCGATATATTCGACCATCCGGAACTTTTTGTATACGCTTTTAAGTCCATGTTATATCCTTCGCATCACACCTATAACGTTTTTTCTATTCTTATATAACGACAACCATATTTTTTTCCATGTGGCATGTGGGCGAATACCAGTTTTATGCACATATACTATATAGCACCCTAAATGAAGAAGTGTATCCTGATTACGATTTCATATATATGTATAGTTATGTATACCTACTATATTTATAAGTCTTAGAGCTTTTAGTGGTCTTCTGTTCTGGAATTATTGTTTAAGTGTAAACATATACATATGTATACATGGAATTATTGTTTAATTGTAAATATATATGTATACATATATGTATTTTTATGTTCTTGAGATATTCAATTCAGCAGGTTAAGAAATATGTTAAGAAAAATGGTGACTAAATGTTAAATGTATGTACTTACTTATATTTTGTATAGTTGACTACCTAAAGATTTGTCTTTTAATTATGTTATCACAAACTCATTTAGTTATTATTTGACCTGTGAGTATGAATAATGAAAGAGCGTGCCGTCCTCCATTCAATAGTATGTACTTGATCGTTTTCACTATCCCTTGCTCGTTTCGTTAAATTCATTTTCGTAAGTACCTAAGGAGGGGCTTATTAAGAGCCATAAAGCAATTTTGACAACAATGCCATTTAATGCAATTTATTATTTTTGGGCCCAATAATGCCGAGGGATGATTTAACAATAAGTCACGTGCCCGCAATTTCCAGACCCTTTTTGTCATGTTACAATGAGGCTAACAATCTAATTTTGACGGGAAGTCAAATTAAGCAATTAAGATGGAATCGTTCTCTAGTTTCATAAGGAATGCTTTAAAGCTGGAAATTTTGAATCTAAATGGGAAGAAGGGGTGAAGTTTTGCATGTCGACTGTGAGGTGGATGAAGATGTGCGCTTGTCAAATTTGACATCGGATGCTGTAGTATTCGAACGTTCCCCCAGTTGTTTGGTGTCCGGAAAATATATCATTCTGTGCTACGGCGCTATGGTGAAATAAGTACCCTTTGAAGGTAGAGCGGAACCAGTCTGTCTGCGAACCCCGGTCGAATTTACCCAAACATCCAGAAAGGGGGAAGTGTTTGCCTTTCGTTACTGCCGTGAACAAACGTTCGTTACCTGAATTGGATTATTCAATAAAATGCACTTACAACAAAAGTGTTTGAAATTTTTTAAAGCGTAGTAATTTAATGAGAACGAAAGTTTGATGTGGATTTTTAGTAGAGCCTTTGATTGTAATGCTCTATAAATTTACGGAAAGCTTCGTTAAAAAGACAGTTTTATTGATTTATTTCGAATGCAATTTAACTGCATTTCTTTTTATGCAATTAAGAAAAAAGCTTTTGTTTCATGTATGCTAAATATCACAAATAAGTTTTGGTGATCTGATTTAACAAAAAATAACATTTGCTCCACATGAATTGTGAATGAAGTTTAGGGACTATGTTCTTTACTTTATGATTTTTTGTTTATTTTTAAAAAGGGATTTTTAAAATTTTTATCTCCACTTCTTTTTTTTCAAATCATGTGAGGACAAAATACTTATGCGCTTAAAATAGACTAGCAGAATTAATACATATGACAACAATTTTATTCGAATATAACAAAATGAAAAATTTAATTCCTGGATCCCATTAAAAAATCTGTAAAGTCGGTAATCGTGAAATATCGAACGCTTTTCTATAAGAAATTAAGACAAAGTAACTAGCTCAAGTTGGTTCTCCAACAAATCGACTAATGTAATGACTTTAACTACTGTAACATTGACACTAATACTGATACTGACACGGAATGCTTTAATGATGTTAAGATGTTATTCGAAACAAGAGCAATTAGATACATTTGAATTCCAAGAAAAAGGTATTATGGTGGTATCTTAACATTCCCCTAAAATAGCACGCAAGCGAACTCTTCCATATCCCAATTAAAAAGTTTTTCCTACAAATTTCCCTCAATTTACAGTCCTCCTGTTCAAGAAGCCAGCGAATTTCTGCGAACATAACGAAACAAAGGGATTCCTGCTACAAATATCAACAGATACAAAATATAGGGTATGTTCCCCAAACGCAGATCTATAGGGTAGATGCTAAATGAAGGCACTGCAGGGGTGAGGTTACACCCGCAACAATAAATGGTGTAGGAAAAGTGTTGTAAGCCGGGGCTTATGGATGAAGTTCACATTGGCCTCGTCGAAAAGGGGACAAGAAAAAACCACAGAGGATGAGAATTTCGGGGGTTGTGGGATCTACTTTTAGTTCCAGGCACGGAGGGAAGGTACTTAACCACTGTATGTGTGAATCTACCCGAGATAAAGGGAATACGTTCACGTACGTGTATTTTGATATCGATTGTGAAAACGTAGTGGTAAGACTTTCAGATTCTCCCGAACTTCTGGAACCGACAATGTTGAATAATATAAGTTGGATGAAATTTGATAGGAGTACATGGGTATGCAATAATTATATACGAAGTCATCTCTAAAATTATTTACTCTCTTTTAGACCTTGTCTCTGTTTCCAAAATTTAGTTTTGAATTATTTATTTTACCTAACCCAAAAGGTACATGGAGTGTTTGCTTGTCTGCATCCCCTTCTGTAAGATTGTGTAGAAAGTCCTTTGTCCTTTTAAAGTTTCAAAGTAGAAAAAAGTTTTATGCCTGAAGTCTTTTGTAAGACACCTTTCAAATCGACTTAAGACCAGTCAGAGAAGTATTGATTTTCTTTTTTTGCACTACTCCTGAAAAGAACCTACTCACAATGGGTGACGAGGATTATCCCAATAATTCAAGGAGTCTTCCGCTAGTTCCGGCGTGAGATGTCCAAATTTCCTTCATGTAGAAATAGATTTTCCTCAATTGAATTTTGAGTTGCTGACAAAGCGTTCCCATTTCCTAGTTGTTATGCGATGGGTCCGTTTACCGGAAATTTTCATGGCATAATTAGATAATGATGAAAATATCGTTAGACCTCAGTTTATGGTCTAACGTCTTTACTTTTAAGGTTATCTTATATGTATATATAATACATATAATATAAGTTTTTTTACAGCAATAAAAACAATTCCTGCTGCGAAAAAAGCAATCTCAAAAGTGATGTCAAAATTCCAGTCGGTTAAGAGCAAATGGATTTCAAATAATATAACGAATCTTTATATAAATCGAGATATATGGTAAGTGGTAATGTTAAAATAAAAGCGCATCATATTCGGATAACAATCATAGTTTAATATTTCAGTATTATACATCGTAATAACATTGGGATCCTTTTACAGTTAGTGTACACTTTTCATTTGAAGGAAGTTTATCTCAACATTTAGTCGAACGAAAGTAAATAACATTGAAGTCTACTTTAATCAGCGCGTGTTGTTTTCTAGAAACTTCAGATTAAATTAAACTTGTATCGTCCCTAGTCAAGTGCCGATAATTTCAAACTCCTTTTTGTTTTTGCTAGAAATACTTATTACTTAAAAAAAAATTTAATAATTTACAGAGCTTATAACTATAGCAGTAGGCGTCGTGAGAGAACAAGAGGGTTTTACATGAATTTTTATTGTTATAACATTCAACTATTTTACACTTTACCTAAACAAGCATTACTTCGTCCGTTGTTTTTGTAATTCTTTAAACTATACAATACAACCCAAATTGGAAAAAACATCGACTGTTATATTTTCATTGCTGAACAATATTTTTTACAAAGTATATAATTAAAGGAACGAAAGTTAAAATGAAATCTAGTCTTAGTTGTTTTTAAACAAAAATGGCCATTTATATTAATTACCTTACATTTTTTTTCTTATATTTTGCATACATATTATATGTATATTCATATGTGTTATCATTTTTTAACTTATCTTATTTCTGCTTCTCATAACCCCTACTTGTTATAATACTTGCGATTTTTATTACACTTTGCCGGCACTAATGCAAATACACCAGTATTTGTGACTTAACTATGACGGAAATACAAATTATCCACTGATTTTTACATGGCGTACCTTTTGGGCACGTTTTTGTGGAATATAACTTTGTATATATTTAAATCATTGGTACCATACACTTCGAAGAGACTAATGAGTTATGAAGATAATGTATATATGAAAATGAATTTTTCGTATATTTATTATTCTAAACCTTACTCTTAACGTTTAGAATTTTAATTTTACGCGTTGAAAGCAAAATAATAAAAATTTTTGCACGCCATAATCAGCTTCAATTGCATGTTTTTATAATTCATAAATCCAGTATTTATTTTTCTTTGTTGGTAGGTCATTCTTACTTTGCCATGTGCATTTTTGAATATCGAGGCGATTTTTTTTACAATCTAACTAATATCTTTCTGGTAACATACTTTCAATATTTTTCACAACAAAGTTTCACGTTTTTTCGTTAATTGTAGTTTTTCTTACTATTCACAGCTAACAGATTCATTCTTAGTTCATACTTTTACCTTTCTAGCCTACTATTGAATCGACATTCAAGTCAAAATTCCTACTTCGCTTTACGTGATCTTTTTTTTCTAATGACATTATCTTCATAAAAAAAGAAGTACTTATGAACACAGATAAGCCGTTGGCCTGTTACATTGATCAGTTCCTCTTTCTAAACAATATTCGAATAAATATTTATAACTAAACTTTTTTAATATCACAGGCACTCACACAATGCATTCCTTAATATTTTGTGTAAATCATTGTTACGTGAAAACCTTCGTCGCTGTGATTGCAACTAAACAAGATTTTTTGAATAATCTGAGCAAGTTTTACATTTATTTTATTTTCAATTTCTTAGTAACTCTTCTGTTCACAATATGTTTGCAATAATCTCTTTTATTTTATATAGCACAGCATATGCATATATGTATAGTTTTACATACTATACATATACGTATAACTATATACAACTGATACAATTCATTAGCAACATTAAACCTAGCTGTTGAAATAGATTTGGAGTACTTTTGCAAAGATTTTTGTTTAGGTACAAGAATGTTGCAATGCCAATTTAAATTTAGAATAATGCGGAATGTTTATTATTATTTCCTAATTAAAAATGTATATTCTCCATCAACTTTGCTCAGATATTAATGAACTTACCATTGCAATGCAGAAAAACTAAGATACGTACAATTTAAGAATAGACTGTCACTATACGAATAGATTCTACACTAGATTCTAATAACACATATCATTTAAATTGTTAATGAAGTGATATTTTAAATTTTTTAAAATATACTTATAACCTGGACATTGCTTTGGTTCGTATGTGTTTTAATTCTTTTACATATTAAAATGCCAAATAAAGTACCATTTTCTGTAGATATTAAATATATATACTTTTATATATTTTAGATATAAATATTTGTATATCACTAAATATTTCAAATTTATGTAATAAATATAAATATATTTTGCTTTGCTATTGGGAATATATCAAAATTCTGTATATGTCCCAATAGCATTTATAAATTTAATTGATACATTTTGATGGGAGATTTTTCATGAGTTCTATGTTTTGAATTCAGTGCTAAGTTTTTCATTTACAATATTTATAATAATGAATTTTGGCTAAATTACTTTAGAAAGTATAAAAGTAATTATAAACTAATGTGGAAAAATAAAATTGTTTTCACTATAATTTATAAACGCAGGATTGTAAGCAGTTTTTTTAAATAAACATATTCAACAGTATTTTGCAAAGGGAATATTTTAAAAGTGGTTAAATAAAATGCAGTCTTTTTGTATATACATAGATAAAAGAATTATATTTACTTATCTATTAGTATCATTCACTCTTTTCAAAATACATCTAACCTAAAAACTCATTTATTAATCCTTCTTTTAAAAGTTAATATTACTCATGGTTTTTTAAGTTTGGAGTTAATGTCACATATCATAAATAAATTATAACAAATTATTGATAGAAAACCTACAACGTAATAACAACCAAAAGACAAATAGCTGATTTAGTTCTAACAAACCGATTTAAACAATTTGAAAATAGTCTAAGTAACTTGTGTCTTATTAAACTTGGGTTTTAATTCAGAAAAGCATTGGGTAACTTTTCTTATTTGATTAGTTCCCTTCTTCTGTTTTATGGTAAATTTATATTTTAGGAGATTATTAGGTTTTCCAACGCTTGGCATTATTACTAATTTTTAGCAATCTGAATTTGTCATTGGTACTGTTTTTTATTTGAAATATAATGTTTTTACTTAAAAAACTGCTTTACAATACGAAATGAAATAAAATTAAGGTTCAGAAAGCATGAGACGCGTCCCGCATTTTAATATTGTGAAATAAAATTATGTTTAAATTAATATCTATATGAAGTCACAGATGAAATGTAAGCTAAATAATCGCACAACAGGCGATATGTTAGTGAACTTACGTTAAATGGCCGTTTACTGATATGTTCTGTTGACTATTTAAAATTGACACGATACCGCTGTGCTCTCTGTACATTCTTCGTGAAAGTGTTTAAAATTTCTTACCGACTATGTATAAGTATAGCTAACACATAATTCCATATAAATAATGTATATAATAATATAATATCACTTTGGTAATAACAGGCGAACCATATGGTTCTGATATGTATCGTTACCTTGGTTGTGTCTTAGGCTTGACAGGTACTTTTCCAATAATATAATATTTTGTTTATCCAGCTTCAAACCATCAAGTAGCGCATGCACTGTTGACATACATATCTACGTATACGGAAACCAATCATCAGTTAAATAAGGTTGAAGTGTAATACATATGTGTATATACAATTTCAATCCTTTAACAATAACTTATTGTTGATTAGGTAGTGTTATACTATATATGACAAATGAGTTTAATTTTCACTATTTTACACTTTTTTTTCTACAAATTACAATGAAAATAATGTATGTGAAATATAAGAATATATGTTAATATGACGTATTTTTAAAGATTATATTTACAATTTACTTGACGATTTAAAGCTTATTAAACAAAATATTTGTGATAATTTGAAGCAGTACCTATGTCAAGGTCTACGTTTAAAGTAGTTCCAGGATATGTAATCATGCGAACAGTATTCACTATTATTGTTTAGCAAATACATTCGTGTGACGTTTATCTGGAAACCTATTCAAATAAAGACATAAAAACTGAAGACAACCGCAGCTCACACCCACGTCTTCCACTGCACCCAAGGATATTTGTGCAAACTTGTTTGATATGTAAGCGATACTGATGCAGCTTTCAAAGGGGTGGTCCCTGGCGGCAATCACTTATATCTAGTTCTTAAGTACTAAATATGTATACAGCAAATTGATTTGTGGGATATGAAGGAGTTGTGTATTCAATTACGTTGAAAGCAACATTGAGTTTAAAGTTCTTATTATCGATTAAACATGTTACTTCTCTTATTATTCAGAATTATTAGTACGCATGTTGCAAAAATATGCAGATATGTAATAGATGTTAAAACCCTGTAGTAATTATGAAGACGTATAAAAAGCCATATGTTTGTAAAATAAAATCACTCTCATTATTTACTTCCGAATTAATGAGTTCACAGTTTAGTTAATGTAGTTGATAAGAACGACATAAGAATTCCAGATATTTGAAAATTTATATCCATCTGCCTTACCGATTTATATTGTAGAACAAAATAGGGTTATGCACATATTCTAAATTTCGTATGACTAGGAGCATACGCAATGCATACGAAGGGGATGTTTGCGCAAAGTTTTATATTCAATTTTATATAGACGCATACTCGTTTCCACCAAAAATCACTAAAGAGTTTTCTAATATGAGAATTTATTAAGAAGGTTTTCTCGAAAGTGCTAGTTCTTTGAGGGGCTTCTCGTCTTTCCAATTTTCATTTTTTAATATTCGCACACTTAAACCTTGCCTTTAAAAATATATTACGAGTTAACACACCAAGCCATATATATATCTACCTATACCTTCATTAGTGGCCTGATTTTCGTCCTTTCATTTTTACTTTTTCCATAGTTTCATATTAATATTGGATTATCCTAATATTAATTTGTTAAAGGTTGCATTTAAAATTTAATATTTTTTTAATGAAAACGAGTATCAGAACTTTTCATGCTAGTATAACTTCAATAAATTGGTTTTATCATAAAATAGTGTAAACGATTTAAAAAAAGCTTTATAAAGGAACTTTTATATGTTTTTATAAAATTTTAGTTCTTATTTGTGATAATTTTTCCTCTCCTTCTTTTGTTTCTTTGATAATTCAGTTTCTACATTGCTTGAAGCTCTGCCTTTGATTTCTTTTGCTTTTTGAATTATCTAGCAAGTTTATAATTTATGTTCGTTCCAAACTTTGAAATAAAGTTTCTTTATATTTTTATTATCTTTAACATACTATGTAAATTGTTCGATTAGTATTGTTCGCAAAAAGCTTGAATCAAAATATTTATCACACTTATTTAAAATGTTCTTCAACTTTAACATATTGTACATATATGTTACGTAAGTGGAATCATTCTTTGGGAATTTAAAATTTCGCAAATTTAGTTTTAGTTAAAAGAAAATAATTGTAAAAATTTAAGGTAAACTTGTTGAAATTTGCTGTTATTGTTTTTAATTTCGTCCAGCTGATATTTGCAATAATTTCTATGAATTAATTCCAATCTTTTGTTCTTAAGTAAAAACATTATTAAGTTCTAATTGCCAGGGCCGAAAAGTGCTTATTCAGTCTTGTTAAATTACTTCATGATTCAAGCTCTGCAAGCTCTTTGATATGTTTTTAAATTCATAAAAAAAATTCTGATAATTCACATTGTTTCAAGAAATCTATTTTATGGCTTATCAACGCAATTGAAAACAGACTCTTTTGTGCTCTATTAACAGTTTATCTATACACTTAAAAGTAGTTACTTACTTTGGAAATATATTTAAATATTCCTTATCTCAAAGTATATACTCCTTCCAGATTGGTCTACTAAATAGATACAGTAAACAAATATCATCTGTACAATATGAGACCTTAGATAAAATTGATTTACTCATGTAAATATTTCGAATCCTTGGTGATTTGTATAATTTGTGTATAATTTGTAAAGCGATAACATTTTTAGTAACTGCTAACGGAGTAGAAGGGATATTCTTTCAAAAAGAAAAACACAAAAGTAAATTAAAATCAGTTTTGGGCACGACAAGATCTTAAAAACCTTGTCTAAATGGATTCGAAACTCTTCCTCCTGATGAATCTTGTTGCTGTTGTTGATGGTGATATTGTTGCTGCTGTGGTGGCTGGCCTGGCTCACCATGTCGGAATGGATTCGCGACTGGTTGTTGCGGCAACTGTCGTTGATATGATTGATTTTGTTGTCCTCCTTGCTGTTGTTGATAAACACCACCTTGCTCTTGGTAACCTGGTTGATACTGTTGCTGATATTGATCTTGTTGGTCGTAACCGTCGTATTGCTGCACATATCCATTTTGAGATTGGTCAATATTTGTTTCTTGCATCCCCTCAGACTCTTGCTGATATTTCCCATATTCCAGGTGATTCTTAAAGTCTCCATCTACAGGCTGTTGATCGTGCATCGTGTATGTTTGATATTCCTTGTTTGGAGGATCAGACATTAAAATATTCGCTTCATTTTCGAATGGTTTAAAGTCGTAAATATGTCTCAATTTCGCCAGGACTGGAACGTACAATAAATTTGAAAATGCTATTCCTACATTAAGTGCAGTAAATCCAATAGTTTCGACTACGCCTCCAGCGATGATAGGTCCTACTGCGTAAGCTACAGAATATGATATGTCAGCTATTGCGTAAATACTGCCGTAGACAGAGACATATCGCACATCGACCAAATAACCCAATGTGGGCAGCAGCGCTGTGTCTATTAGGGCAATTCCAAAGCAAATACCGCAAATCGGAATCATTAGAACCTTGTAGGATGTTGAAAATGGTATGATGAAGCAGCATAGACCTTCAAGGGCCAGTCCTCCAGCTGCCATTAACCATTGATGCTGCGGGTATTGCTTTGCCATTTTGACTGTTAATATAACCCCAAAAACGTGGGGGAAAAATGCTGGTAGCCATATCATACCAATCTTCCAGTTATCCGTGGTCAAGTTGTCTTCCATCCAAAGGGATATTGTGGGCTCTAAAAAGGCCAGTGCAACATTAGACATCATTAAAGCTCCTGCACAAACTGCAATGTAAGGGTCCATCAAAAGTTTCCAGATAGGTATACTTGGCTGATGAACTTCTCTACTTCGGATTAGCTGTTCTTTAAGAGGTTTCATTACTAGAAGCAGCATTAACCCATCCAGGAGACATATCAGAGCTAATATCAAGAAAGGAACTTCTTTTCCAGCAAACTGATATAATGCTCCTCCAAATGGCGGTGCTACCAAACAGCCAAAACTTATAAATGCCAATGCAATACCAAGAGCCTTAGAACGTTCCGATTCCTCCGTAAAACGATCAGCGATCATGGCCAAACCAGATGTATCTGCAAATGCTGAGCCAGCTCCTTGAAGAGATCGCGCAAAGAATAAGACGCCATAACTCCTTCCGCACGCAAAGACAGCAGTGGAGAAGAACATGATTGTTAAACCAATCATCATAGGAATATCGTATCCAATTTTATCTATTAGAGCTCCTGAGAATGGATTAACCATCAACTGTACTATGGCTTTCGATGCGAATAGCACTCCTGTCGCGGAATCTTGACCATGATGATCTCTCGGTTGTATTGTTGGATAAATTGTTATGTTTCCTACTGTTATCGGTGGTCCAGGTGTTGGCTCCTCACCCCATGCGCCAATGTACCTTAGATAGTCGGGGATTATGGGCACAATGACCATATAAAGCATGTTGTCTAAGAGCAGGGCTATTGATACTATCACCAGTATCAATTTCCTCTGCGATGTGGGCTCTTGAATTTTCTCCCATACTATTTCTTTTACTTCCTTTACTTCCAAATTAATGACGGGGATAGTAAACGACGACATCTTTGCTTATTAAATTAACTAATTTAACCGAAAAGAGCTAAATTAATACAAACTTTTGTTAAGTTATAGTTAATTTGGTTAACCCGCTGAGCCTCTTTTGACCTGCATTTTTGAGTGGTTTCTGAATGATCTCCTGATGTCCAGGCTTCACTCTATGTCCATTTCGATTAGTTTCCGGAAGTCCTCAGACAATACACATCCGCTCAGACAACCTTTAACAACACAGAAACAATATTTCGTTAGTATTTTTCGTATATCATGTTAGTGATATGAAATTAAATCGTATCAAAGTTAATTTTTTCGCATTATTTACGAAAGTCTCAGAAGATCACGGTGATATAAGTTAAATTATTTATGATTGAAATGTTGTTTCTGTGGTGAAAAGGATGTCTTGCCGTCGGAATTGTAACTTCTATATTTTTTTTTCATCGTCTTTTAAATGAACACAAAATTTACTATCTATTTAAATTTGCCTTTGTGTCTATTCTACGGACATACATTTCAATCATAAAAAATTTAACTTGTAGTAGGATTATTTGGCGGTTTCAACACCAAAACCTATATACGCCGCATTAATTCACTAAAGGCAAATCAAAAAAACTTTAGCGTATGTGCATATTAAACTTTTCCAGGATTTAAATTCAATGCAGTTGAAATATTAAAATGAAGTTCAGTTGCTCTGTTGATAATTTTTAAATAACATTACTTTTTACGTGGGAAAATTTTTAAATGGAGTATTGCAAATAAATGGGCCGGAAAATGCACGGTGTGAGATCTCACCAGGTGTTGATGTTAAAACGTAATAAATTCCTCTTATTTTAATGAAACATAAAAAAAGAATTTAAATATAAAGGTCAATCTGTTCAAATTCTTTTAAAATATTTTGAAGGATTGCCAAAATAGGACCTTTTTACATTTTAACCCAATTATCGATTAAAAAGACACAATTTCCGAATGTAATTAAAATGGTTGAAAGAAGAAATTATTTTCTTGAACTTGTCTCTGTGAAATTCTCCATTATTTGTTTATTTGTAGACCTGATGAACATCAATTTACATTTTGAGGAGGGCAAAGTGTGAGGATTAAAATCTTGCCGAGGTGTTCAATTTTTGGCTTTTATTATGGCTTCGTAAGTCGTATAACAAGTGGGGATTATCATTATCGACTGATTCTCACTGCCTGCTTCTTCAGAAGATGGGTTTTACCTTGCGGACGACCATCAAACTTATTCAGAGGGCGTCTAATGAATTGGAAGAAATTTCCTGCGCCACAAGGAGGGCATCACCTACTTCGTTAGGGTATTGAAAGAAAATTGCAAAATATCTCTGTTTATATCGGAAAGGGATTAGCCTAACTAATCCGTCCGCAGAGACGGTGCCCGCCCTTTGTTTCAATGCCATTCATTCGCCCCTTCGCGGTAAAGTATCCGATAATTTGAACCGTATTCACCTGCTTGAACAGCGTGCGCTCACAAAATTAATAATGGAAAAAATTTTCTTAAGAGCGCCCGGAGATCGGTGGGTTCAGGCACGACGCTTTTATGCTCCTTGGGGGCGGGGGCTGAAGTGGTGCTTGCCCTATGCGCCTGTTTATTATCCGTAAGTTCCCTTTTGCTCGCGTGGGTCTCGCGTTCAAGTATTCAAGTCCAAAGAAGGTTAGAAATAAACCTTATGTTTGGTTCACATGCAAGGGGGAATAACTTTTCACAACTCAGTCACGCACGAAATATCCTTTGGATTTAATTTGTGCACTGGGGTTTTGGAAAAGGACTTTATATACATACATTGCTCTATATATGTATACCTTATCGATTTTTTTTTGCACTTTATTCATGCAGGAGGATAATTATTCGGAAATTGCTTCCTCTTCAGAAAGTTCACACTAATTTAAGGTCGAAAAACGTGAAAACAATTAAATATGTATGTAAATTTTCAATTATATATTGATTCTAGTAATACTAATCAAAAAAAGCATCAGAGATCTCCGGATCAGGACCAAATAGCGAATTTTGACCATTTTTGAAAATTTTTGGAGTAACGGAAGAACTTTTTGTCAAACTTTTAAAATATTTAAAATGCAACATCTAATTTTAGTTTACTGGCGAACACCTATTTCAAAAGCATATTTTTGGATATAAATTCATTTTTGATAAATAATTATTGTTGTAGGATATTTAATCTTCAAATTTCTATATACAGAAACATTATCTAGGTACAAATTACATACGCATGAATATATAATTTAGCTGACTATTGTATGAATTTAATTTAAGTAACATTAAAATAAAGATTTCTATGCCGTTCCAGTATTTGCAAAAAAAATAAGCACCCGAAAGAAAGAAATACATAAAACAATTGTTTAATAAAAAATGGGTAGATATCTTATATTTGATTAATCAACATAAATCTGATGACTTGCAAAATCCCACAGATGGTGTCTTTTATTCATCAATAATTATGAGTAAAACAGTCAGGATATAGCAATATGAAATATTCACGCAAATGCAACATTAATAATTTAAAACAAAGCGCGAGGGGAATAAATTTGAGCAGTAAACCAAGAGGGAAAGACGGTATCCCAGCAATTGGATGGAGCGAAAGCCCTACGGCTGTTGAAGTACGTCGGGGGTGAAATCGCCTGAACCCGTCGTTCCATAGAAGTTCTACACACAACCCTGAATTGCCGGCCTTACGTCAGGTGGTGGAAAAGCCCTCCTTACCTTTTCCAATTTCACTTTTGTTTCCCTTTGCTCGTTTTTCCTTGTGTGTACTAATTTTCGGAGGGACCAAATTGTTGTTGTGTTAGTGGTTAAAATAAAATGTAAATGTGCCTACCGGCGATGTACAGTCGCCTGCCTCTTTACTCAAAAATTGTTCGTATGTATTTATAGCTGGTCTACTGTACTTTGCAAGAACTTGAGAAATATAAAGAAGGTTAGTCTATGAGAGAAACCTTTATCGATCCAAGAACCCTCGTGCCACCACTCCTTCAAAAATGAGCTATGAAATTGTCAGAGTAGCAAATTTGTAAGTAGAACTGTAAAGAAGGGAAGAAATTATGTCAGGACAAATAGGAAACGAAAACAACGGAGCTGTAAATGGCTTTTCAATTAAACGAGACCTTAGCCAGAGAATCACTTTACCTTGAGAATAACATTTTCAGTTGGCACTCTCTGTAGAGCTGATCTTGGTAGATTGGTTAATAACCAACATTTTCGCAATTGAAAATTTAGTCCACTTATTCATAAGTTACTGTTGTACTCGTGAAATTCCCTGGATGCTATTGAATTCACCAAAGCCAGTTTAAACATTTTCTTATACTTATCTACTTCTACATATATTTATAAATAATACTTGGTATTATATTTATAAGATTTCTTAATTTGAGATAGCAGTATACAATATATACAGACTTTTGAAGGTATTTTCTTTTAAATTACTGTTTCCTATGTAATTAATAAGTAAGTGTCCAAGCGAAACACTTATTAAAAAAATCTATTTAAAGCAATCAGAACCTCTTTCTTTCAAAAACGAATGGTAAAATTGGCATAATTATGCACTTAGATAGAATTAAAATTTTAAAAGCTTCATAACATAAATATTAATAGTTAAAAGGGCAAAAACCTTTGAATGTCGAAAGAAAAAATAAATCTTCAAATTTAGCTATCGTAATGTTACGAAGTCAGTTTTGAACCGATAAAATATAGAATTTGTCTAGGATGGAGGATTACATTTCACTACTTACATAAATGCTTTATATCAATGGATATTGCTTTTATACACTTATCGATTTTTGGGGAAAAAAATGAAACACGTTTTCTCGATAGTCGCATTTTAGGAGTTCTGCACATTTTAAAGGTCGTCTATAATAGAAAAGACGTTCCAGTTCCCCTCCTTGAAAACAAGAACATCATGCCAACGATACTTGATCCCCGAAATTGTCTCACCTGAAGCTCAATAGTATCAAATTACTTTAGATATCGTACCGAAGTGTTCAGCATCCTCTTCGTCAATGTATCCAGGTAACCGAAACAGTTTCTGAAATTACTTGGCTTCAAATAACAAACACTTCAATGAGTTTCAGTTAAACTTCGCAGTGAAGTTTGCTAGAGGGTTCTTGTCTCATATATATTTAAAAGGATGAATGCCAGCCACGAGTCATACATAAGATTTTAGAAACCCTAATTGCATGGAAATATTTTGTTTAAATTTTTTATCAGTCTTTAAGCCTCCGAAGAACTTATTGATTAATAAAATAATTTTAGAAATGTTTAACACCGCTGAGTTTTAGAAGAATTTCTTCTTAGGAATTATATACATGTTTCTTCGCCAAGTTGAAAAGAGAGACTGGACCAAAGGAAAAAAGTTATGCACAGATAATGTTCGTAAGAGCTACAAATACTGTTTACTAAAAATGTTTATTAGCGAATCGAACGTTCGCCGCAGATGAATTCACTGGTGAATTGATCAGTCGTCGTATTACGGTAGGCGAACGTTTTCACTCGACTGAATAGTCACTGAAAATTCGCGTACTTACAATAATTAATATGAAATACTATTTCCATGTTGAAATTGTAATATTTTCTTTTTAACATAAAGTAATTGAAACGAAGGCCGATAGGTCGATGCGAACAGAAAGTCGTCAGGGCAGAGGTTGGTCAGCAATTTTGTGAGAATATTGGGATTTCTTAACAACACCAAAATTAATTCAAGTTTCATTTTGCATTCTATCGCAATTCAATTATTCAAAAGCATACTAATGCTTCTTTTCGTTTATTATTGCTGATTTCATAGTTATATTTAGAAAATTAATTTTCATAGAAGAATGTAAGTAGAAATTATCAAACACTTTTATAATCAATTTCTAATCGCAATGAATAGCATTAATGTTTTTTTCTTCCGTAGGTGGGAGAATTCAAAATTAATTTATAATTTTTCTAGTTTAGAAATTTTGTACAACCTACGTACATATATGTACATATATTTATCTACCAAGGGATTTTTTCTTTCCTTTTCATAAAATCTTTACGCACATGGAGAAATATTGGAGCTGCGCACTAAACTATAAATGTAAAAATAGCACTTCCATTATCCAACTGTTTTGCAAGTGCACTTTTTCTCCAGCTATATAGATTAAGAGAACCATTTTATAAATGAAGTTCTTTTAATCCAACAGGAAAGCAATAAAAGACTAAAAGAAAATTTCTTCGGAAAATAAACTTGATTCGCTCACAATTTTCAGTTCGTCAAGATGGCGGGTGTGATCCGGCTATTAACGGATAAAATTTGAATAAGCTTATTCAATGTATTACATAATATTTAGTATTAATTTTGTTTGCCTGTGTATTATTTTGGAAACAGAACTCATCGTGCTATAAAAATAAGTTTTTCTATAGATTTAATATTTATTTTGCAGACGGTTTTACCCAAAATTACGCAACGCCCATAGAAATTTCAAATATAATCCAGAAATTAATTAAGTTGAAACCCACGACTATATGAAATTAAAGTTTTTCAAAATGTAAATAAAAAACATTAGTAAACTTACCTGTATCTGGGATAGCTCCACTGAATCGGTTCGATAAAAATCCGCGGATGTTAGAGACTACTCGTTGGGGAGAATTTTGACCACCGAACAAGGAACCTCCGAGTTTTGAAAACAACGCGGAATCTCCTCCGCTACTATTTCCCGCTGAAGACGCCACTTCGTATCTTTTTTAAATGCAGAGGTAATTCCTATCCAACTTTAGCTTTCAATGAGTAATTTAAAGAAATACACTTTTGGTCACTGAAAGCACTTAAAACTTCTTTACACTTGACTAGGGATAGATTTTCTGGGAAAAAACTAAAATGTTATGAACACAACGAAATAACGAGTTTTTTTTAAATAAAATATCTTTGAGGCAAGAGTTTCCGGCAAAAATTAATCAATACTTGCTTTTTAATAAATTAGTAACAAATTCCACACAGCCGACACGACCAGTGGACCTGATCGCAGCAAAGGTAGTTTCTATCTGCTTGGCTCCTGAATGTTCCAGGTTCGGTGAAGAGTGCTCCCCTTCAGCTCGGGAAGGAGCTTCAATTTGCGCATGAACCACCCAACATCTTCCATTGGAGGAATACCAAATTACGTCATTGTTCCAGTCCCATAATCTCTTTGCTGCGAGCTGCAATCATTCAAGAAATGCTCCTCGTTTAAATTTTTTCCCACAATATAACTTAGTCCAGGCCCATCAAACACATACTAAGCTAAAAGCCAATCTGTTTCGAAGGATTTTGCAGGATTTCCGGTTAACGTTGTACCCCAAAGGAACTTTTCTAAAAGTAGAACCGCACAACACGATTATTGAATTCCCTGGTGTGCCACTAAATAAGCGGCTATTTCTCACGAATCGATTTGTAACGAAGTTCTACGAAATGAATCCGGAAATCTATGCTTTTGCGCTCAGGTAGATTCGATAACGCTCTTATAAATATTTGATAGTCCGCCGAATAGTTAGCGCATTGGCCCGGATAGTCCAATAGTCCATCTGCAGTTCGAGTTTGAAAGAAATTAGTCTTAGCTTTTAGGATATTACAATGGGGTTCATCTTTATAAATTAATGCATCTCCCAGAAAATAAAGACTAGATAGAGATCAATTCGAAAAATCCAATCTTGGGATATTTTTTTTATGAATTAACATTTAGATACACAAATTATGGTCGAATTAATTCAAGAAACCGAGATAAATACATAGTATCGATTGGTTTGTTTAGCATTGCTCAAGCATTTCGTGCTAACATTGTTAGGTTTTGATGACCTAAATGAATAATAAATAAAAGCAATTTTAACTGCGTAATCACGACGTCATTCCTGGGCTTTTCGAAATGCCTTATGTATCTTAAGAATAACTGCACAGAATTTTGTTAAATTTACGATGACGGTATCACAAATTTAGAAAACAAAATTTCTTTGTATAAACCATCTTAAGTGTGTTTAAATCAAAATTGCAAAACTCTAAAAAAGTTCGAAGAATTCATAACATAAGATTTCCTCGATCGTTTTGAAAAGTTATTAACACGAAATCTACCAAGACCGGCCAAATGACAAATGAAAGTTATAGGTTAAGATTTATGCCAATATTTATTAAGATTCATAATTGCGACATTTTTAGAAAACGTTTTTCTCATTATTATTCCAAATTTAAAGGTACATTACATTAAAGGCTAGAAAAATGAGTGAAATTACATGTTTGAGTGTTGTATGAGTGCTGGCAGTTTTAGTGTTAAATAAATTATATTAGTTATTAAAAATGCATGAGGTCGCTAATTAGCTTCATAAACACTACATAAAATGTGTTCTTCACTCTTGTTAGTGAACGCTGAGGGCATTGTGGTATTTTTTAAAAGAGCCCTTTGCCTGAAGAGCAAAAATTAATTTGCAAATTCATTAAATTATCAGTGAAATTTTAAACCGAATTATCAAGTGTCGTAAGGTCAGAAAGGGCGGCGGTTGCTCCAGAAGGCAAAGGCAGAGCTCGATTTTCGGTTCCAAGGATGGCCCGAGGCGATAGAGTTTTGGTGTGAAATAATTAATTTAATATAAAAGTTGTATCGTTCGTTTCAAATAGTTCCTAAATTAATTATTGTTTGCAAAAATACATATGGTCCCTCATTGGTGGCGTAATACTAAAACGTGTGGCCTCTTTTAAAGTGCCCTTTGTCTGAATTTCATATATGAATTAAAAAGTTCATTAAATTATGGGTGAAAATTTTGAACTCGAATAATTATGTGCACTCCGAAATGCGGTCGGCCTTGATGGCAAGAGATGCAGCTTTCCCTTCTAACTCCTAAGCAGATTTTCGTTCCTAATATTGAAGCAAAATTCACTCTGGTGCAATAAATCCTAATTCTTTTAAGTGACGGTGAGAACGAGTAATTCTCTCTTATTAAGAGAACAAGAAAAATGTAAAATATTTAACCCTTTAATTCAATTTAATAATAATTTAATGAGTAGCTCATGAGTATGGGTTTGAATTGTCTTAACTTTAGAAGTTTTTATGTAGAGTTTCAAAATTATGAGGGTGAATTTTATCGAGAAAGCCCAAATCTCACACCGTGAGTTTTATTTTAAAATTTGTTACCACTAAACATTTTTTGAAGTATTGTTAAGCACAATTATATGCTCTTTGTAAAAATAGTCTCATTCCGGCTAACTATAATATACATATAAATGGACTACCGCCGCGTCGGTAAGGGTTAATATGGTTAAAATAATTACTTAATTTTCTTAATATATGTATGCAATATTCTACACTTAATTACTAATACTTATGATTATCTAATTGAAAGATAATATTTTTAATATCTGATTTATAGTCTGTAAGTTTTTTCGAAGGATATTCAAAAGCAGGATGGCATCAGGAGGTCAATTTTCCCTGTGCGTGATATAATAATTTATTGAGTTGATTTTTAACTTCAAAGCAATATTGAAAACAATAGAAAGAAGAAATTCATATAAATTGGCATATTAGAAAAATGGAAATTTGTTTATGGATCGTTAACAGAATCCTACCTTTTTTAAATATTAGTAGTATAGGAATGGACATTTATTTGTTTTTATAGGCCACCACAACATGAAAGGCGATTTAAATTTACCTGAATTGATTGCTTGTAGGGTACACAAAAAAATTTATTAGACCAAAAGTTAATAATAATGGCTTTGAATTGTGTAATACAATAGTAGAAGAACTCATTAAGCTGGACGATAGGAATTGAAAAAGGTTAAAGTCGGTCCTAAAAATGCGTAGTAAATAACTAATTTGCGTGCAGAAACTTGAGAAATGGATGAATGACAAGTTGGCGTGAGAAAGCGGTGTTTAACAAGATGCCATTGACATAAAAACAGGACATCAAGAAGTAGGCTTACCATCGAATCATAATCCTGTAAACAAATTGGCACTCTCCACTTCTGACGTCATTGGAATCCGAAGCAGGGATGTCTTCCTTCCGCTGTGTTGGTGCAATCACAAAGGGTAAGTGCGCTTCTTAAAAATTCAGGACTCATCTGAAGAGGTCCCATCCGCGGTGGCGGCCAAGGCAAATTTTAGATTTGCAAGAGTGACTCTTCACCTTTTAAACGTGTAGTTGGTTTTACAAGAAGAGGAAAAAAATCAATGGCTTCAACCAGAAGAAGCTCCTGGTATGTATATGCCTGGGTTTTCTGTGTGCCAACAACGCGCCGACAAGAGAAACCCAGGGATCGTTTCGATAATCATATGATTAATGAGGAACGCAGTGCGTCCCTTTCTCAGAAAGAATTGCTCCCAATGACATTTTGATGACCTCCAAAATCAAATTCAATCAAAAAATCCCTCACAGCACATTAAATATGGCTGCGAGGGAGTGGCCAACTTTTTTTTTTTACAATGAGGCGGAACTCTTTAAGTTACATGAATTGTAAGTTCCCACGTCGAATCTGAAGTCAGCTGGTGTGTGCCGAAGCTTTGTTGGAATCAATAAATTTTCCAACTGAGGTTCCGGAGACCTGCGTGAGATTCCAAAAAATAGCCACATTTTGGAGAGCATCGTTCAGAACAATGCCCCTCGCCGAATGACGTTGAAGAACGCACTCACAAGCTTTTCACCACTTTTCATTAAGGATTACAGCTTTTCAGGAGAATTGTCCATCATACTTGTTTCTAGAAGGAATTACGACATTAATTAAGAGAAGATTTGTTTAATGGTTGCATGACTTGGTAATGGCATAAAATTTTCCAGAATTAGTTTTAATAAATTACATTTAGCCATATATGTACGCATTCTCACTCAAAATAGATTTTTAATGTTATAATTATCGAAAGGGTTTTTAACCTTTATGACACGCGAAACATGTATTCTATAATTATATTTTTTTCACACCTATTCGGAATTTCTGAATATCCGAACCTCGTTATTTACGGCGATTATATTTTTAAAATTAGCTTATGAAAATATTAGTTATACAGCATTTTTGGGAATCCATTAAAAATTAAATTTTTTAACTCTACTAACATACAAGCTAGCTAGAATTAAGTAACAAATTTGTACATTCTTAGAAGCGTTTGACAATAATTTGTATTTTGGATTATAATTGAACCAGGAAAACATTTATTTGTAAGAACCTTCAAAATATTGCCTGGCAGGCCCAAGCTACAACTATTCCTATATGTACATTTTCCCAACAAAACATAATTTAAAAAACCAAAAATACTAATTTTTGTTTCAAGGACTCGGTTTTTAATGAGGAACTTCTAGGAAAAGCAAATAAATCATGCTTTCTGCAATGGTAATCAAAAAGTAAATTAGAGGCCAGCACTAAATATTGAGACCTTTAAGTTTTAATTATGTAGAATTGGGAAAAGGTTCTATTACGCGTAAAATAAATTCAGTTTGATTAATGATTCATTTCCTGATTGAGACTCAAATTTAATCCCCTTCAATAGCATATAATTTCTACATAAATGTACATTCAATGTCCAGGTCGAAAAGTTGTGAAATATGTATATGTTGAAGGTATACAAACCTAACATAGCGTTAAATTAATTTTTCTAGCTATTGAGAAACGAATTGGTAAAATTCAGGCCTATCGACACGATCGTGGCTGTGGATGCATCTTGTAGGTAATGATGTGAGCATAAAATTCATGCATTTTTCGTGCAATTGGCCTCTAGTAAACGCCATCGCAGAATATAGTTATCGAAGACACTATATCATGATCTCACATCTAAGTTGGATTAAAGAGTCACGAAAACGTAATGAACGTACATCTTTTAGCGATACCAATGTATAGTACGTAATCTGCTCAAAACTGACTAAAAATCGTTAGACCAGACGGACGGCAGCATAATAAGCAAAGAAGTTTACTGGTGTTGACTGTCTCATCTAGTTCCTCTTCATTTCAACCAGCAGTCTGCACTCACGGCTTTGGTTCCAAGGTTGAAACATGGACTAAATTAGAAACGTCGCTGTGCAATCCAATGTCTCAGCTCTTAGCGATTCTTCAACAAATCATAGATAAGATTTCGCAACATCTAGATCTTGCACTTCTATGCGCAATTGTTGTCTGACCTCGAATATCTAGCGCTTTAGGCGGACTTCAACTATACTCCTACTGGACATTGTAATTCTCACTATGTGCAGAAGGAAGAGTCCGGATTTATCTTTGCAAGTATTATGTTTTATCTTCTCATGCTATCAATGTCAAAATTTAAGCAATATAACTAGGCCTTGTGCATCAAGATGTGCTACTCGCATTATGATTGAATAGAGGCTAGGTACCAGTTGATTGTGTACAGAGTGAATCAAAGGCCAACATAATATCTTTCGACAGTGACGTTGGTTGGCGCCTCTTGGGAATCCACATGGGTAAATATGATTTTATTAATTAAAAGTTATATTTTCTAGAACTAACTATTCAATTTAACAGAAAGAATCTTCATGCATATACCTTCCGGATATAAGGATTAGAAGTTCTTCCTCAAACCGATCTCCTTTTTTCAAAATCCATTTCCAAATTATGTATAAGATAGATTCAGTATCTTTTCAGAATTCCCGATATTTTACGACGTTTAGCAAAAATTAAATACGGCCCCTAAAAATTTTGTAACAAATGTAGGTGTATCACAAAAAAATATTCTTAAATTTAGTAACTTTAACATGTATAAGTCCATGGTTAACATACTGCCGGCGTTTAAATTGGTGCTAATATGATTAATGGTTAATGCGATGAAAGAAGAACTCATTAACAAAGCAAAAAGTTATAAATAGTTCGCACAAGATCAGAAAGATACTTGTGATAGTCGCGTAGACAGTATTAACAAATATATCATTGGTAACCGTTTTTGTATACGAAACGCAGGAAGTGTGCAATTTGTAAAACCTCTAAACGGGCCCAAGATTACATCACTGATAACAATTCTGAGTTGAAAAATCCTCCATAGCGAAGTCTGAATGAAGACGATATTCTCCAGGGTGTACGAATGTGAAGACACGGAACTGGCGTCAAATAGAAGAATGAATAAAGACGTGACAATGAATTGAACATGATGCTTTGACTCAGCCATTTGCCGATTGCTATCAATACTTTCACCTGCAAGAGTACAAAATGTTTTTGTAAGCACGCGGAGGAGATAAATTAAGTGACACGACACGGCTTACATTAGGCTCATTACGGTTTCCCAGATGTCCACAAAATACGAAGAAGACAATGGTAAATTAAAGCAAGATGCAATGATGGAAACTATGCTAACTAGCAACTACCATCGGGAAATATTTTCTGGAAGACACAGCGAGCCTTATGCGAGATTGTCATGTGGGATGTGTGTCGCGAAGACTTCGAAGTGATGCTGCAGGATTGTGTTGCAAAAGAACCCAGACATCTTGACAGTTTGAATTTATTTGTAGCACTTTGTGCAATTTAAGTTATTTAGTAATTTTATGAGAACTGCTTCAGGAGCTTGCATGTCAAACAGATAACTAGACTAAGACTGCAGTTGCAGCAAGCAAACATTTTCTGCAATTTTTCTATGCACCGCAGTTTCACAAAATTGTTACCTTAGAATAATTGTACCTAACCACACATTGGCTGCATTAATGTCATCAATGCAGGCAATTGCGATTTTGAGATTCCTTGTAGGTACAGATTTATCTACGCTTGCATAAGTCATAAATACCCGACAATTCCTTGAACAATATTTAAGTATAAAACAGTTGCGACTAAACTTTGTAAATACAATCATAAAAGGGCAACCTAAAGTAAGTCCTTTATAGACCGTACCTAACATTAATATAAAAACATATCGTTCTTCAAAATTAGTATGTAGTTGTTCAATGAAATTTTAAGACAAATAAGTTTCTAATTTGTCTTCTAAATTACGTAAATACCTTAAGTTCTTATTCCAAAAAATCTTCAACGAAACATACTCACTTTTCAAAATACTAAAGTAAAATTTTAGAGAATATGGGTGATTTTTAATCCGATATTAACATACCTTATAAGAAGAATATATCAAAATTCATAAGAAGACCTCAAACTTAATTTATGCCTTTTTATTTCACTTTTATATGGACTGATGACATGTTTCTAACCATATTTAGACTGCGTCTTCGTAAAATCATATTATTGGATTCGCTATTGCTTGTTTATACTTGAAAATTAATAAAAGTCTGCTCTTGTCCCACTTTACTTATGTTAAGGTAACTCGATTTTTCGTTTCCTTTCACTACTAGAATGTTCTTTACATAGTTATAAACAAATATTTATGCTTTTATTGAACAGCAGTAAAACTAGATGTTTATATGAAAGGTTACAATTCTTTGCAATTTCGAAGATATCATAAATTAGAAATACACAGATTTCTGAAAAAGTGATATCATTATTAAACAAAAAATAAATTAATGGGCACAACTATTTTTAATTTAAGTAATGACACTTTTTTTAAAGTTGCTCATTGGGATTTTTTCTATGTACTTATATAATTTTGAAATATGTTCATACATTAAAAGAAATTATTTAATTAATTAACCACAAAGTCACTCTAATTAAATATATACATATGCATAGTGATTGTGAAAAAACGGAAAAAATAGATTTGCGTAAAAAATTATGTTTTCTTGCTTCAGAAATAATGTTCAGCTATTTTAAAATTGGCGCTAATTATTTTTAAAATTACTCTCTTTTCTCCTCTTCCTATTATTACATGCATAAATCCGCCTTCTACACGATAGCATCAATCCCAGCATATGTATATTTAATTTAGCGGTTCGATTAATTTATAGTAATTTAGCATGTAATTAAATCATAAAATTTTCCTAGGAAGTCATTGTCTGCCAAATTTCTTTTATTTTTATGAGAAGTTTATTTTACGAAAGTGCATGTTGAATGTTAAATATGTACCAATTCTGCAAGATTCTTGAGCGAACTGAATTGCCTTTCTGTATATTTTAAGTAATATTAATCTTATTAACTGCACCGGGCAATATTATTTAATTTTCGAAATTAACATCTCTTCATTTTCAGGACTAGTACATGTTTGATCTCAAAAGTCAATTATTATCTAAGTTCAAAGTAAATGATCTCTAAAAAAAATTTGAATTGCTCCAATGCCAAAATTTAATACAAGTGGCTTTAAGTGCAATTTAATAACATTCAAATATTTTACACAGCAAGGAAACTGAAATTAAAACTGCGTTCCAAGGCAGCGCTACGCATAATAATTTCCCTTTCTACTAACCTAGTATTCATCTTAAGATCTTCAAAGTTCGCAGAAAAAATCCGTGGGTTTCCAAGAGAAAAGCACCTCATCGCCTACTGCTTCACTTGCTTCGTAAGTATTTTCGCACTTGTCGTGTCCCAGAGGTAATTGTCTTCCAAGCTTTTGCCTTATTCCACTCTTCTTTACATCTTCGAAAGATCTGAATGAAGTGGTACATTTTCCCAAACTGAAGGTATGTTTAGATGATCTTCTGCTTCACTTTTCATGTTTTATTTTTTGCAACCTCTCATGTAATAAGTGCTCCTTAATCGTCTTATCTCTCTCCCCAGATTTGGAGACGTTTTCTGTTTCAAGTTGATTATCTTTTTTTACATCCAAGAAGCAAACTCTGGTAGCAAGAGGAGCAAAAGTAATAACTAGCAGTCTTATGACACCGTACTGAAATTAGAAAAATCCATCTGCATATAAAAGCAACGATTTTTAGCGGTAAATTATTCAGTCTTATTTTAACGCTTGGTGAACTCGTGTCCTAAAGGAAGATACATTTCGGACGAGAACTTACTTTGAATTTGGTGGTGCTGTGAGTGCATCTTTTTGTGAATATATATAATTAATAATAATATTGGTTCTGAACAGTTCTATTTGCATAATTTTATTGCTTCACTTATATTAAAAGGCTTACAAAGGATAGTATAGCTGAATATAAGTTGAAAGCTGTGGAATATAACTCCCTTAAGCTATGCTTTGAATAAATTCGAATTTTAGCTCAAATTTCCCGAAGTGGATAGTGCTAACAGAGGGAACGGATTGAAAAGTGTGTCCTTAAGAAATCGTCATTTTGAGCTTTTAGTGCTAACATTCATAATCAATAATACATATTAAATTTATACACATATACATAACATTTTGATAAGGCCAATATATGTAACTACAAATAATCACTAATATTTAAGCATCAGGTAAATTACAATTTATTTGTAGGTACAATATTCCTCGATTAAAGTAATTTTTTATTATTATTTATATTAAATAAATAAATATAAATTTTACATCAGGAACCGAAAATAACAATCATATAACTTGAACCAAAAAGAAAATTGCTGCTTACGAAAGTAAATATCAATTTATTATACCTACATTTTTTGATTCCTTGATAACGACTGATATATCATCTTAATAACACTCATCTTGTAATTTTTATATGTATGTACGTTGTGGTCAAATTCATCCGTAAAATAAGAAATTGATATCTTATACTCTGGTATGACTTTGAAATTATCTTAAATGTTGATCGTTATTAGACCATTTTCTTAAATATTAAATTGTTCTCCACATAGTCATTTCAACTAAATTTAATTTATTTTTTGAATTCGTGTACCAACATCAAATTTAGATTTTGCAAGTGCAAAATTTGTAAAATGTTAGATTATGCAGCCATCGTAATTAAAACGAGCGTTAGATGGTGTCAAAGATTAAAATGTATTTTTTTCTGCATCGTAATTTTAATTTGAAAATAACCAACATTTCATTAAAAAATTTTTATATTAAAAAAGTTTTTTTAACTTTAATTTTTTCATCTTTCGCTACATACATTTTCAACAAATCATAATAAGATACTCTTACATAAGTGGGAAAAAGAGGAATTAAAAAGAGAAGAACTATTTAAATAATTCGACTGTAAATTAATTTTTGTATCAATTTTGAATCCGAATGCGAGCTGATCGCGCGGAAGATATCTTATAAAACAGAAATAAGAAATACCTAATCACTGAAAATGTTTCTATTATAATATGTATTATAGAACTACTTAACCCAATATTTCCAGCACACTGATTTTGATTCAATAACTGCTAATTTTTTTTGTAATATCCAAGTACTTGTTGAGCCATTAAATACACATATTACTTATCGATTCCATTTTTTACTGCTGTAATTTTATCGCCCATTATATTTTTTAACATATAGGTAATCTGTATTTTCAATGTAATGTAGTATATTACCATTCCTCTAAATTATAGCCAAATAAAATTACTTCTTATACCTATGTAAGTGGATTTATTCTTATGCCTTTTTTGGGCCGAAAATGCAGAAAGTTGCATGCGCAACTTTCTAAAATGAATCTTCGAACAAAATTGATTACTCTAGTAAAATCTTAGTAGTTTGTCTTTTTCCGAAGAGTTATTACCACTTAGGTGAGATTTAGAGCCGCAGCTAAGTACCTGGCGTGAAGATAGTCCGGATTGCTATTTATTTTATGGGTACATCAACTTGGGATAGACTAGACAGCGAAAATAATTTGGATGCCCCCACAAACCTCGTAACAGAAAATTTGAAAATGTTAATATGAGTAGATTACCACGGGAATGAAATGGTGCCCAGCACCTTACGAGGAAGCTCGCCTGTTTTTATCGCTTCAAAACATTTTACATCATTCTCCGCGAAAAGAGAAGTGTTTCAAACCTTGCACATCACTTGCCACTTTCGCTTTCCAACCACTGCCATTAGAAAATTTAAATTTCACCAACAATAGTGATGTATGCAATCATCGGCATGGGCTCTTGCATCTGCCCAGAGTTTGGGTGCAGGCAATTTTTTATTTCGCGCAAGAGTGCATCGGGCTGGTCGTGCTTCAGATGCGTTACGCAACTTTTTCCCACAGTCCGCATCTCTTTGAATCCATTAAATAACAAAAGACTTTTCTCTTCTGTTGCAGACTTTGAGCTAAGGAGATGCGGCTGCTACCACTGCAGGTTAGTCTAATTTGCGTCTTGCGAAAATTTTGTAATTTAATTAAGCTTAATGATTTTATGAATTTTAGGTGATCCCATTGTTGTGGCTGTGCTGGGATTTGTCTACTGCTCTAAATATTGTTAAAAGAGAAGGTCATCTTAGCAACGTTGTATTAAAATGTTGACCTTCATTACGATTTTTTATTTTAACAGCTCCATCAAGCAGCTACTTACCACCTTCGAATGGCAATGGAAAATCACCTCCAAGTTCATACAGCCCACCCGCTTCTGGACCTAGCCGTCCATCATCTTCGTATGGAGCGCCTTCTGTAAGTGCTCCTTCTTCAAGCTATGGGGCTCCTAGCCAACCATCTTCGAGTTATGGAGCACCAAGTCGACCTTCATCTTCTTACGGAGCTCCAAGTCGGAACGGTAACGGCAATGGAGGTGGTTCAAGGCCATCATCTAGTTATGGGGCCCCTGCAGCACCTTCTTCAAGCTACGGCGCACCTAGAAATGGAGGAGGAGGAGGACGAGGAGGAAACGGTGGTGGAGGTGGTTACAGCCCACCGGCCACTAGCTACGGAGTACCATCTGCTTCGGCGCCCTCTCAACCGTCTTCAAGTTATGGTGCTCCTTCTCAACCTTCTTCATCCTACGGTGCTCCTTCTAGACCTTCTGCACCATCATCGAGTTACGGAGCTCCACGAAATGGAAATGGAAATGGAAACGGAAACGGGAAACGAAACGGAAATCGAAATGGAAATGGAAACGGTCGTAAGCCCTCGTCTAGTTATGGAGCGCCCGCTGCTTCTGCACCTTCATCCAGCTATGGGGCTCCCTCTGCACCTTCATCAAGTTACGGTGCACCATCGCCTCCTTCCAGTAGTTATGGAGCACCTGCTGCATCAGCCCCTTCTTCCAGCTATGGAGCTCCATCAGCGCCTTCCTCTAGTTATGGTGCACCCGCGGCTGGACCGCCTTCTTCAAGTTATGGTGCACCCGCAGCCCCGTCTTCAAGTTATGGAGCTCCTGCAGCACCTTCTTCTAGCTATGGAGCGCCTGCTGCACCCTCTTCAAGTTATGGTGCTCCTTCTGCTCCTTCTGCTCCTTCTTCAAGTTATGGTGCTCCTGCAGCTGCGGCGCCGTCATCGAGTTATGGCGCGCCAGCAGCTCCATCTTCAAGCTATGGAGCTCCAGCGGCTCCGTCTTCTAGTTACGGAGCCCCAGCAGCTCCATCTTCAAGTTATGGTGCACCTCAAAATGGCAATGGTGGCGGTTATAGTAACGGTGGAGGCGGTGGCGGGGGTGGGGGCGGAGGTTACAGTAACGGAGGCGGTGGAGGATACAGTAACGGAGGAGGTAACGGAGGAAGTAACGGAGGTTATAGTAATGGAGGAGGTAACGGAGGTTATAGTAATGGAGGAGGAAACGGAGGTTATAGTAATGGAGGAGGTAACGGAGGTTACAGCAACGGGGGTGGTGGCGGTTACAGCAACGGAGGAGGAAATGGCGGTGGTGGAGGGTACAGTAACGGAGGAGGTAGCAATGGTGGGGGCTACAATGGCAGCGGAGTTCCTGACACACTTCCTCAAAGCTACTCTTCAGATGGCGGATATAGTTATTAAAAATAAACAACAAAACAAAAACGCTTTCGCCTAAGTATTCAACTGAACATAAGTGCCTTATAACTATGAAATGCAGGAGTCCCCACGACACGACTTTTAAATTAACGTAAATGATACAGTTAAGTAAGGACCTCAATCACACTCAAAGAAGTCCCTCCTTTTGTATACTGCAAGTAACTTTACCAATTTAATTAAGATTCCGAGAAAATAAGAAACAAAAGCTAATAAAATGCTCTAATGACAACGCCTATTGTTTCATATTCAAATTTAATTTTCCTTATCTCTTGTAGCCCTCGACTCAAATAGTATCTTTTTCATCTCTTTATTTTTCAAAAACATACATACATAGGTAAGTAAACGACTGTTATGAAATAAAAAATCAAAGAACAACTTTGGAATTTCAAAGACGAAACTACATAAACTAGTTTACATTATAAACAGCTTTTCGATAAGCTGATTCCGAAATTCAAGATGCCAGATGACAACCATTAGGTTTTTGAGCTTACTGACTTTAAATCTATAAAACAAATTTTCGTTCATTTCAAATTTACTATAAACCATGAAAATTAAGATAGTCACTGAATTTTATTTCCTGCACTTTTCCTAGCCTAAGTTTTAAAACATAAAAATATATTTTTTATTGTATGATTTTCCAAATAGGGAGTCCGCGCAATTTAAAATCACATTTGGCCGGTTAAAGGAAAAATAAAATCTGGATGTCTAACTTAATATCTCAGATTTCAGTGAAAGATACGAATGACCAAAAGTAAGGTTACTGTGCGTAAAGAAATTGAAATAATACTCAAACATATCTCTCGTCAACAAAGAAACCACTTTTAATTCATAGTTATTTGCACAATTTTGCTTAAACTATAGATCAATTTTCACATTTATTACTTGTAACTAAAAACATTAACGGAAGAGCCTGATTTATCTGATAACAATTTAAAAATGATGTCATATGTTCACAACTTCTTACATAAATATTGGGAAATGAAGCATAAAACAATATACTCGCACCTTCATATATTAATTGACAAATGGAGCAATCCCCTCATGTTTAGGACTATCAGTTCATTAATTCGTTAATCATTAAATAATATTATGTAAAATGTATAACGTATATTGACGAACACATTACAGAGGAAAATGATAATTTTAATGTATAATGTTACCAGGTACATCAAGCTCTCTTGTGCAGAATTTGAGCCCCATTTGACAAACAGAGAGAACAATGAATACTGTTTTTTAACATTTAACATCAAGAATTTTCCAACAATCCGTAATCCGCAAAAACACTTTAAGCAGATTCTGCAACGATATCCAATAATTGGCCTACACGTTGATCCTGATCCGCCTCTGATTCTCTTCCACACCCTTTATACAAATTTTTTTTTAATATATATAATAATTAACATCTAATAAATTTCATTTATTTCTTTTCTGTTTTATATTTTTTTTTCATATAATATACATACATTCATTTACATATAATGTTTCAAAAATGATATGTTTTCGTTTTCTGGTATAGCGCATTAGTTGTGGAAGGTCACAATAATTGATATGTATCGCTTGCTTGTCATTACTTAATATTACGTTATTGTATAGGGTTATTTAGGTTACGTCATCGTATATTTAGGTATCTATATACTTCAATCAGTTCTAGTTAAGCACATTTTAGTATCTTGAAGGGTCGTTGTACTCATTTACTACAAATTTTAAAATTCATCGCAAGCCATAATGAGTGGTTATTTTCAAAAATAACCCAAGCATTTTCAATGTATTTACTATGAGTAAGATAAAATCTCAAGCTACATATTTCGAGTCGCATATTTGTATAATAATCATGAATGAAAGCTAATAGTAAAAACCTTTTTTTGTCCTCAGTGGTTGAGCAAACATTTTTAGTTTAAAGCAAAAATAATAAGTGCGCATTTACAATAAGTTTTCAGCTTTATTCCTGTAATAAATAAGAAAAAAATAATCACAAAAATAATATTAAGTAAGACAAAGCAATGAAAATCAAAATTTTATAATATTATCCCAAATCCTCAGAATTCCATCTCCTCAACAAGTATTGGAAACCGTTTCAGCGTAGATATCCAAAAATACTGTGGTATGCATATTCGAATTCAGGGAACTCCTAATTTGTATAAATAATTTAGCTACTTTTAAATGGTCTATATTATTTGCAATAATAGATTTAAAAAGGCGTTATGAGCAAATTATTAAAATATTATTATTTCATAAAAACTAAAATATCAATACATATTAAGTATTTTTAAATGCACTGTAAATAACCAATATGAACATTAAACTGATTTTAAGTTGTAATAAAATAATTGTTTAATGCAAAATGTTTAACTACGTAAAAATTCCGATTAAAAGAAAATTTACTTAATGAAAATATAAATACGGTCATATCGCAACAATATACATAGGTTATGAATAGATATTTCGCTTGCAATGCAGTTTTCAACCTTAGGAAGCTCCATCCTGCAGAAATCGCATCGTAGTGGGAAATATCTACTAAATCCAATCCATTCTTTATACTGGCATCGTAGTTGCAAATATTTACTCTTAAATCCAATCCACGCTTTAGGCGGAATCATTCAAATGCTTATTATACATATTAATATGTCCTTCCTAGAACCCAATCGAAAATCTGAAGATATATTACGTACATACACATGCCGTGCAAATATCTCCAGTTACTAAAATCGATCAATGATTCCTTTTCGGCATTTTTATGTGTGGCTGTAAAGCAAAATGATTTCTTTACTCTATTTAGAATTGCAAAATACATTCTCTACATTTTAATTAAAGCGGCTTTTTTAATTATTTTCAATCCTTTTACTATTTGTACATACATTTTTGCGCTTGACAAACCTGGAATATTCTTTTTTCTTTCCGAGCCGATTGCTAATTCCTGCTATTTTCACTATTGGATCTTCATTTGTAGGATTGTACAATGAAGTAGAATTAAGTAATTTTTACTTGTAGATAATTATTAAAAAATTACATCATATTGCACCATTCTATGTTTTTCTCAATAAAATTATTCATATCTAATATTAAGATACAAAAATATCTTTTTTTGTACCAATGTATATACACTAGTTTAGCCAAGCGCAACATCAACGAGAGCAGTATTTTTTGCAAAATTTCACTTTTGACGTGGTCTATTGTATAAGGCAGCGTGCTTTTGATTTTCATATTCAATCTTCTCAAAACCCTCATCTAGTATTCTAAGATGGTTCTTAGTTTTTAAGTTTCATTTCACACCATCATTTTTTTAATATTTTCTACACGTTCTTGATTTAAAATACAAAGCTATGTATGTTACAAAAACGATGCTGCCTAAGTAGTCACTTTTCCTCAAATTTGCCTAACTATAAATGACGCATAATCTAAACTAAATGATTTATCTAAATAAGGACTAAAAGCGAACTAATTTTCGCGCTCCAATATCCGCTTGTTAAATTCTAATAAACGAAAATATCCATTGCCACTATTGTTAGAACATTTTTTGTTTTAAATAAGTACTAAAATTACTTGATAAAGTTCTTTGTACATTTTGATAATTAATGAAAATAAAATATGCAAAATCAAAAAATTAATTTTATTGTGTTTAGATATTTTCTGTACTGGTTAAATAAAATACACGGGGTTTCAAAACAGACTGGTACTTGTTTTTCAAATAGTAAAACTTTAGTTAATTTGCAGTAAACGACTACATTCCCTTCAAACAATCCTTAGTTCAAAATCAGCTCTTAAAAACTGTATGCAAATACAATTGCACTATACGTTACATTTAAAACAATTACATAGACTAAGTCATAAATTTATGATATGTTTCAGTTGCAGTAGTTTCCTTGATTTTTTGTTATCTTCTCTAATTGTACCAGTTCTAATTTATTTTTATTATTGCAGTAATATTACTCTACCAGTGTACTTAAAATCTACTGTGCACTAATTATGCCCCGCTTTGAAAATAACCCAGAAATCTGCTGTTGATGTATCAACATTCAACCCGATGATTATTTGCGACCAAATTTCACACCTGAGTATAAAATTTGAAAAGAAAAATAAATTCATGTTTCGATAAGGGTTCAACTCCGTGCAAGCGGTTTATTAAAAGGCAGTATGACCTTGATCTGTGCCAGGAACACCAGCGCCTTGACCTCCGCCTCCACTCATTTGTAGGCTCTTTTGTGCTTCAACTACTGGTAAATCATCGTCGGGCTCTAAAGCGGGATTTATTCGGCCATTTCTCTCGTCCTTTCCAACCATAGTGGCTGCTCCATACATTCGCCCCATCGATCCCGCCATCACAGACATCTGGAAGTGTTTTTAATGCAAAAATAAATTTTGCAATTGGTTTAAATAATAATTAAAACTTACTTGCTCTCCAACTTCTGACGGTTCTCCCACTCGTTGTACATCTTCAGGTATGTTGACCACACATCTAAAATAGTCATAGCCAGGGGCTAACCTTCCTGACTCAAACATCATCCTGTGGAAAACCATTGTTGTAGTAAAAAGAAATATAATTAAAAGTGGCAAGTACTTTGTCCACCACGATACGAAAATTAGGGTCACCAAACTTAGGGTCATAGCCATAGTTCGGAAAGGAAACAGCTGGCGTTCGCCCACACTGTCGTACCCTGGATAGTGAATTAAAGGTGGTAGTCCCAATAAGGGTTCACCTCCTGAGAGCCGGACCAAAAATGCAACAATATAAGCTGCTAAGCTGCCATAAGTGTTGCAAAAATTTTTAAAATGTACCACCATTAAAAGCTGCAAAAAAACCAAAACGTTATGAAACTGTGTCTACATTTCGCACTATAATAAAATAAATAAAAATTATAATTAAAATTTAGTTACCTGGGGGAACAAAATTACATACACTAAATCAGAGCACATCGACCTGTAAAATAAAAACGTATTAAGATCCACTACACAAATCTAACTATAATTTTGTAAATCACATTTCGTACTACTATTTTAAAAATTATAATTTACCATAGGCCGTAAATTGATGGAATCGTCAGTGCCATTACCGTTGAAAGTACACCCACGACAAGAATAGATACCCGCATCACCCAAATTATTTCCATTTCTGAAGCATTTTGTCTGAATATTAATTTATATACATTTCTTGCAAACATTGATGAAGCAGACAGGACTGATGAATCTGCAGATGACATGACGGCTGCCGAAACAGCTCCCAAACCAAAGAAAGATACAAAATCGGGTGTTAAATATTGTAACACCATGGGCAATATCATGCTAGTTTCGTCTTGTGTTAATGGGTATGGACCTTTGTAGTCAGTTTCGTTCCATGCTGAAATAATTAAATATTTATGTGATTCAGACGTAATTGTTAATACAATAAATAATTAAAGATTCTTACGAGTAGCTTTAGCTATTGCTCCAATTAGAACCGGTGGGATTGCCATTAGAATACAACCAAAGGCAGCAACATATGAGAGAATTTGTGCTCGCCCAGCAGTCTTACTCGACAAAACTCTTTGAAAGTAGACCTTGAAAAAATAATATTTATTTCATTTGATTACCTTTTAATAATCGACGAACACACAACGACGGATTAAAAAGCCTATATTTTCCTTGCATATTTTATATGGAAAATTTTGCAAGCAACACATTGGATGGAATAACCAAAGTAAAAAGGACGACTTCAGTCTGAAAAAGATCTACTTTCCGATAAAAAACTAAAACATGCTTTTCATATTTTGATTTTGCGATTTTGGTATGCGTTAATTTAAATATTATTTATTTGCTTCGTTATATTTTTGTTAATGAGTTTGCATACTTAGTAATAATTTCACCAACATGCACAAAACATTCATTGATGTTTTCATATTTCTGGCCCAGGCTCGCCGAAATTTAAATTTCTTATACGACACTAATACTTTTAAAGAAAAGTTATACTAGTCATATAATGAGATTAATTACGATTTAGAAACTTGTAACTGAATGCATTTAATTCCAAAATTAAATATGTATATACATTTTTAGGATTTCAACATACCTGCCATGGAATTCCTCCAAAAACTAAAAGAAGACCATAATCGATGTAATACCAGTATTCGTTCGGCGCAATTGATCCAATCCAGTCGACGTCCATTGATGAAAGGCTCTGGACATGATCATTCGTCCATGCAAATGGGATGCACAGCCATAGACCGATGAAAATGCAAAACAACTGAATAACATCCGTATAAGCTACGGAATATAAGCCTCCGAAAAGCGTATAAAAAACTGCAATACATGAAGAGAGTATAACAGAGGTGCGGTGATCCATGTCAATTATAACAGATAGTGTGGCTCCTGAAGAGTGGGCAATTTCGAATTTAAAAGTACAATTTGAATGTAATTGATCCAGAATGCATACCTAGAGCTGCCAAAATTCCAGCGGCCCAAAAGACCTCCCCACAAAGTGCAGGAAGGAAAAGAAGTCCTCCCATGCGTTCTCCAAAGCTGTCCTGGAGCGGATCCAACATCGTGATGTAGCCCTGTTTCCTCATGGGATTCGCGAAAAAAATTCCACCTGTTGACGAATGATTATACTTATAAAGTTGTTAAGAAACCGAATTTAATAGATCTCACCAAAGACCAAACTGAGGGCGTAGCCAAAAGGAGCTTGGCACCAAACCAGCCCCGACGTATAAATAGCCTCGGCCGTGCCGTTTATGTAACCTCCACCGACCCACGTCGCTGTAATAAGAAAATTTGTGACCTCAAGAAATCGGCGCATTCATCCCAGTTTTACCCGTCATTGTGAATATTCCCACGAAAAGACCGATCGATCGTCCCGCCAGCATCACCTCCTCCTCCGAGTCGTTACCTTCCTCCTTCTTCCGCCCAGCCCAAATGCCAACTCCCAAAATAAGGAGGTAGAACAGAACAATGCTCACAACTCCTGCGATGTTAATCATGTTGTCGCTTTTCTATTTTCACTGTCCTGGAAATTTAGGGAAAAGATAAAAACAATCGAACCTTAGCTACATATGTGTGAGTTTTATGTGAAATGTTATGCACAGGGATTTTAGACGCCACAAATCACATCTGTTTTATCTACTCAAACGACCGCAACTGAGGAAGACACTTCAGCATCCGGCACAGGAAGTAATTCACGTTACGTCCGGTTTTGAACGCAATTCAAATTATCGACTGGCAAGTTCCTTTAGAATTCCAATCATAATCCCAAATCCATTAGTTAACATGACAATAGCATCAGTCTGGATAAACCCATTTCTAGAGGCCAATCATCGAAAGGAAGCGAAATGGACTTCGATAGAAGTAAACACGTAACTCCCATTAAAACGTACGGACATCATCAAGAGTATGCGAATTATGTTATGATGTTCTTTCAATTTCAATTTCGTAGCTAAAGTGACAATTAATTCCTTATGTTATTAAGATTACCTGTCTATTAAAGGACAATTGTAAATTAGAGCAGAGGTCTTGAAGTAAACTTTTAGGGCAATCTTTCAATAATGAAAATATGTGTAAAAATTCCTCTAACAACAACAAAATCAGTTCCTTTTACAACATTGCGCATATGGATTTAGTATAAAATTGCTTTAGTAACAAAAATACACTTTTGTCATTGTGATGTGCTCATTATACTTTTATCCCATAACAAAAGCAAATTACGATAAAACCCTCTCAAACAAAAATGGTACTTTTGAAATGGGTACGATAAGAATATATTATTTGAAAGCTTTACTTTGCTATATAGGAATATAATAACTTAACATTGAATTTATGTCAATCAAATTTTTGAAATTTAAATCAGTCCTGCATACCTACATAATTGTATGAGATTTGAATATTTTTCCAAAGAAGTCTCAATAAGGTAAAATTACATATTTTGCATTTTAATGTTGTAAAACAGTGTGTTTGTAACTTATTTTCATTCAAGTTACTACACATATATATGGCACATTAGTGGGTACATATCATTGCGTGAGACGAGATCATTCTGTATTCGAATTTTACTCCTTTGTAATTTAATTTATTTTAGATGAAGAAATTCGTGTTATAAAATGTTTTGCTGTTGTTGTGTGTCTCAATCGTAGATACTGCAACCAAAATAAAATAAATTTTTACTACTGGAATTTTCGCTTAGAAATTTCGGAGTGCAAACAGACTTTAGGTACTGAAAATGTTCAGATAGAGTCGTATTTGGTTTTTGAATGAGATATTTAGATAAATGCCCAAGGTGATCGTTCATTTCATACTCTATTAAACCCAGCCTCCTGTATAAGGTAAGCTGAATATGCCATCGGCATACACGTGAAAGCTACAATTTTTAAAACCCATAAATCGTTATTTATGAAGAAAATGGGACTAAGTATTGAGCCCTGGGGAATACCACAGGGCACATTAGGAAATGTAAGTGGTATCTTCCCAGCACACCTAGTCATATATCAACGATCTTAGAAGTTCCTGATTCAAATTGTGTAACTGTCTTGAGAAAAGCCATACTCCCTCTAAGTTAAAAATTGTCAAGGACCTTTGAAAGAAAAAAGAGAATAAGAATTTCTTGCACATTATGTAGGTTAGGAATATTTAATACAATTTTTTAGTCCTATATATAAAATATATGTATAAAAAGTACTTTTCCCACCGAAGAATTTGGAAATTCATAAAGTTATATAAAAATATTATGTAAAAAAATCTTGATTTAATTAAACCTCAATATATGTATCTAATGATTAAGTTATTATATTCGAATTAAAAGCTAACCAAAATTGGAGATCTAATAATACAAGTTTATATACGAAACTCGTTTTCATCTAAATATCTGCTTTTGAAGTTATGTATTTAATGTCCTTCGCAATAATCTGAGCACGAATTAAAAGTAAGTCATACTTTATACGAATTTTATAGTAGTTTACTGTTTAATCCTTAGCTTAATTTTTGTTATAAACGAATTACTTAATTTCGTGCATACCCACTTCCGGTAAAATTATGTACAATTACTGACTATAACCGAAGGATCAAGTAATAGCTTAAGTACAAATAAAATTTTTTTGGTAAATTGTTAATTGTTAATTCTATATGACACTACATATAATTTAAGTTTTTGAATTCGAGTGTATGTCTTTAGTGCTCTAATAAATAAGAAGCATACATTTTAGTTGTTAGTATTGAAAAACCTTTTAACTTTCTAAATTTGGCAAAGTTGTGTAATGACTACTGTTTTACTTTCGACTGATAAGAACTTAATAGAAAGGACTACTCTAAAATCTATTTAAGTCTATGAATGTTAAGATCAAAAATCAATCCTACTATCTTTATTTTTCAGAATTCCCATGATTTCTACAGTGTTGTGGCTTAACTGGTTAATGTAGTTGAAAAATTTACTTGGTTGAAAGGCTGTCTGTGCAAAGTTTGGGTGAATGTCATATATATATGTAAAATTAAGGTCCAACATAAGAATTCTGGCCTTTCGGGAGGGATGCGGCGGCGTTTTGAAGACATACGAGAGGAAAAGCTTCCGAAGTCCGAAGCTATCTGTTCAATGAACTGCTTTGGCCGACTGTACATAGGAGCGTTATGTAAGATTTCATGATGGTGAAAAAAATTTTCCGTAGGTGATAACGAGGACCCTAGAAGTTTGTCCAACTTACCGAATTCCAAAACCAAATTGATGACTATCGATGAAATTGCGATTTTTGTGCCTTCCGCAGAACGAAGAACGTTGTCCGACAAACAGCTCACTTTTCAAAGGTTAGGACTCGTAGCATTGCTAAGTTAAAACACATCACAGACATTATGCTTTCGCCAGAACAGTGAACAAAATCCATGTCCTTGCGTTTTTACTTCACACGGCTGCCGAAATAGACCTCTTTGATATAGCAACAAAATTTTTCTTAACAATAAATATCTTCAGCTTTTGCTAAATTTTAAAACACTGTAGAAAATATAACTCGCAAGTATACTGTATAACGTTTTGCAAATTTCAACCCTGTGGGGTTGTGTGCCTTTTCTTTTTGTTTTTTTTTTAATATACAAAGAACTCTGCTAGCAACTATAACTTCAAAATGAATTAATTGAAGCTTGCTCACATTTTGCGCGACTAAAGTCAAAAAATCTAATCAGCCCGAAAAGCAGCAAGATTATGTAGGTATGTTTGATGATAGAGCGAACGACGGGCGTTGGGGCGGGATCGCCGCACCGCCTTACGCGATGAAAAGTGCGTTCCGCCCGAAACAACTATCGCCCCAGCGTAAGGACGTCTTTTGAGACGGACTGTTCCTTGTTCTAAAGCGTAGCCCGCACATGTGCTCTCGGAACAGTTTTTATAACTTTTATATCTATTTTACACTCGACGGATTCAGAATTCGGCATTCAGACGAAATTGGTAGATTATTGCAATTAACCAAAATTCTATCGGATGTTGCGTGGGGTCTATTGCGTTGCTACCCTCTTGAACTTATGCATTTTCATAATTGGTATCGATTTCTCGATTTATACAACAGAAACAATTCACAACTCCGATTCAAAAGAAATTTATAGATGTTTTCACTTAAAACGGATTGTAACTTCAAAAAAAAAGGTTCGAGGATTAAACCAGAGGAAGGATAGACAAGAAAATGTCTTTTGCCTTCCTTAGTTTTTGGTGATAGCACTATTTAAGGGCGAGCGATATAAATTGCGTTAATCTGTAAGAGTCAGAGGTTAATAAGCGACTGAAAACACTCCGCAGATATTGTGGGAGTTCGTCCTTCAACAACTACATTCACCAGTGAAGGGCAAAAGCTTTCACTTCAACTTTTCCAGGTGTGCTTCCTTCAATAGGATTTTCATGTAGAGAAGGAATGCTCCCCGTAGAGACAAGAGCTTTAGTTGGGGCCGAAAATCATCCCCATTCAGAGGGGCATATTGATTTAAATTTAATGACGTCAAGAAACTCCGATTGGCCAGCAGGCTTGAGGAGATATGCACGGGATAAAATAATCATCCCGAAATGATTTATGTGTGCAACAACAGCTCAAAGAGCCCTTTTATTTTTTATACTTGCGCACAATTGAGCCGCGGCACCGGGAGGAGTAACCATCTGATTCAATTTTAACGACCCGATGTGCAGCGTCACAAGCAAACCCTTTTTTAATCAGCAAAAATGCACCTCGAAGAGGAAACTTTCTTTCGAGTATTCGGTTATACAACTCAACAGATTGAAAGATAGCAATTTTATGTGTTACTTAATTGTAACATTTCCTGGTCGTCCTCTTCAACTAAACTCAAACTAAATTAAATTCAACAGTGGACAGGAAATTCTTCCACAGAGAAAACCTCTCTTCCTTTATGAAGTCACAGCTCGTTTCAGCAAAATTACGGATGTTCGTAAAACAAATATTGACTATTTACACAATTTGGCGTACTACCACAACAACACTGCAGCAGTGAAAACAAATGTTCTAAAAATAGTTTAAAAGTCAAGAGCTCCAAAGATCGATCCTTGCTGAAATGAAGAACATGCAGCTTTTGTTCTCCACCCCCTAAAGTGAGGGCGATTTTACACTGAAATCAGCTATTTTCCACCAACAGCAGCCTCTCGAGTAAAACTTATATTTTTTATTCACTACTTTAAACACAGCAGCAATTATCCAGCAAATGGGAGGCCGACCGAACCGACATCCTCACACCCTTGATGCATAATATTCCCGAACGAGCAATATTTCAATTTTAATATGCAATTAATCAAATATTCATGAATGCTAATGGAGAACCTTACTTAATGTTCAAAATCTGATGAGTGTCGGCGTAGTTGCTCCCTTAGTGCAGTTAGATGAGGCAAGTTCGCCCACCTCTCGTCCTGTTCCTCTACTACATCAGGTAAGTTTATAGTATTTTTAAAAAATAGGAGACCTTCACCAATTAAGTTTTCATTTTTCAAAATCCGTTAATATATTTACGTACCTTCAAATTAGAAACTAATTTTCTTTTTAAAGTAGTCAATAATATTATTATATAAAGATTCTAAAATGTAGAATCTTGACAATTTATTAAAATTTAGAGGAAATAATAAAATTGTGTATGTATAAAAAAATGATAAATATTTGTATATTTAAAGGATTGTTTTTTTCTATTTAAGTATAAGGATGATCCTTTCAGTTCATTGAAAACATTTTACATTCTTAAATAAAATGCATAGCCCGCTAAATATCGTTTGGTAAGTTCCGATATAATAAAAGTACTTAGTCAGTACTCAATATATGTAAGTCTCTAAAACTAATTAGCTCACCTTACGAAAATTGATTTTTTGAAGATTTCATCAAGGTCTCAAAGTGCAGAAAGGTACAGTGCAAATGCATGAAGTTGTTTAACTAATTCTGTTTTATTAAATATTGTTAAAAGTTTTAAGTTACAACAGCAGAAATGAGGAACAGATTTAGTTACATATAACGTTTTACAAACTAGAGTATGAAAATTGCAATCAATGTTGTTTCAACCGTAAACTTAACTTACTTAATTTTAGTTTTGATTTGTACAACAGCAAACAGTATTTATCTTAACATATTATTGCTCTAGTTAAATAACGAATGTCTTATTATCATGTACTACTTTTAAAATCATTATCTTATGAATGAAGTCTTTTGTATTAATTGTGTTCTTTTTAAAACACCTATTTATAAAAAATGAAGACATTTGCAGAGCGTATAAAATATTTTAATTTAAGCCCAGAAAAATAAAGGTTGTACTACGCTCATACAATTTCAATTATAACAATACAATACTATTTTATTTATAACAATTTTTTTAACGCTGACTGTTTGCAAGTATATAGAGTTGTATGCTTTAAAGCGCAATATTCGAGATATAAATCTTTCTAGCAGATGGCGCTGATGTCTGCTAAAATTAATATTAAAAAGTGACATTTAACACAAACTCCGTGGACTTGTTTACCTTTCGCCTTACGTGATGTCCGAAGACTCTTTTAAAGTTCCAAGTGTTTTACAAAAACCCCAAAAACCAAACAATGAGCCCGCCAAAACTACAGCGGAGTGTGGCAGTGGAAGCGAAAAGACGCAGCATGTGCAAAAGGAGAAGAAACAGGCGTGCTCGTACAAAGAGCCGAAGTGGTCGCGGCAGCCTCCGTCGGAATTAGTTTACCACTTTGAGGTCCTAAAATCGGGCACGATCATTGAAAAAGTAGACAACCTGCAGGAGAGGAGCTGCTGGGTTTTTGGGAGACTGCCCGACTGCGATGTGGTGATGGCGCACCCCACAATTTCGCGGTATCACGCCGTGCTCCAGTACAAGGGCCAAGAGAAGCTTGAGGAAATTGAAGAAGGCGCGAAGGATGATAAAAAGTTTGGCCAAGGGTGGTACATTTACGATATGGAAAGCACCCACGGCACCTTCCTCAATAAAATGAGAATCCCTCCGAAAACGTTTATCCAAGTTAAGGTCGGCCACATGATAAAATTGGGCGCGAGTACCCGCAGCTTCATTCTACAGGGTCCCGAATTCGACCAAGAGCCGGAGTCCCAGCTGACGGTGACAGAGCTCAAGGAGTTGAGGATTCAGCAGGAAGAAAATAAGCGAAAAGAAGCGGAATTGCAGGAGAAGCTCCGCGAGAAAGAAGGCATCAACTGGGGCATGGCTGAGGACGCGGATGAGGAAACCGATTTGACGGTGAATCCCTACGCTTCCACAAACAACGAGGAAATATTTCTGGATGATCCTAAAAAGACGCTTCGAGGATTCTTCGAACGCGAGGGCCTCGAGTTGGAATATAAAGTAGATGAGATGTCGGCTGGCACCTTCGTTTGCAGGTAATAATTACAATTAAGAAATTCCTGTTCCAGACTCCTGGCTTACAAATTTCCGGGTTTTTTTTAGAATTGAACTGCCAATCGATGATACAAATGGAAAACCGCTCGTTGCCGAGATTTGTCATAAAGGCAAGAAGAAAGACTGCGTAGCTCAGTGCGCCCTCGAAGCGTGCCGGATGTTGGACAGACAGGGGGTTCTTCGACAGAGTCATCACGGTAAGAAGTCCTGCAAGTTAAACTTTTTATATAACTTCACAACTTTCCTGTAGAGCCCTTAAAACGCAGGGCGCCAAGTAAAGATTCTGATGATGAAGATGACTTCCTGGACCGGACAGGCGACGTCGAAAGGAAAAAACAACGGAAAGCAGCTGGGTCACAAAATGTTGCGTTTACATATGATGATTTGGTGAGTAAATTAATAAATTTAGTAATGATGCTAAGGAAGCGTATTATAATTTAAATGTGGAAAACTCTCAAAATCTATTAGAAAACCAAACAGTTTAAAAACTTGACTGATATTTTTCTTGATATCTTAAATTGCAACTTTAAGCTCCAAAATATCTTCAAACTTCTAAGAATATTCAACGAGGGTTTGTGCAAGAATACGAGATGCATATTTTTAGTTCTTCAAATTTTAGCCTCCACAACTTTAAGAAAACTGGGCAGAAAAAATAAGGAACATTTTATAAATCTCAGTCCTTTTATAATATTCTTCTGCCACAAGGTTCCAAATGATTCCGAGAAAACCGGTTTATTAAAGTCGTCTGAATACTCGCACTAGGTACAGATATATAGAGTATGTTTTTGTAAGCTTTTATATTATAGTAGCCCCAAGTTGCGAATCGAATATTTAATCTAACATTTAAAAGAAAACTGTGTATTCTAATTTACTAATCAAACGTGAAAAATACAGATCACATGCTACTCGTACTGTAAGATAAATTTTACCCCTAAACGGAATTTAAAATACTGAACAAAGCTTTCCAAAATAACTCAAATTGCATGGTAACGATTCTGGGGAACTACATTTATAAGATGTTTGTGGATGGTCGTTATTTAAAATTAATTGAATTTCCCTCAATGTTAACTCTTTTCATTATTTTAAAAATTATCCGTAAGTACGATGGCAAAATGGTTTTTCAAAAGTTTAATTTTGAAATCAAATCTAGCAACTTGATCAGACGTAAACCGCACTAATTCGCATCAGAAACATGTAACCTTAAAATGATAGGGAAATTAGTTAATTAGTTTAATAATACAATTTCTTAAGGCATGCAGACTTAGTAAACTTTCTTTCAAAACATTTAAATACATTTACACGTACTTGGTTTTAGAACTGTTCAGAACTGACAAAAAGCCAATTCAATCGAAAGCATCAATTAATCAATCAATAGTCCACCACTTGGGAGCTCGGTACTTTCTAAAAACAGCGCGATTTAATTTTCCGCAATTACTTATATGATTGCCCCGAAGATTTATTTTTGAGTTCTTAAAAATCACTCTTGAAAAACTTAATAGATGAAATAAATATACCGAGTGAACTTCACGCTACAATTTCATTGTTAAATGTGCGAATTCCGTGAGCAGTGCTGGTTGACTAATTGTAAGTATTCGACTAAAATAAATTTACAGTTTTACTGTCTTAGGTCCTCCTCAATGAAGATTGAAAGAATGATGTGACATAGACTGATATTTGCGGGGTTTGAAGACGTAAAAGTTGCAAAATAAATAGATTGTATAATGGAAAATTAAAGATTAAATAAAATGAACAAGAATGAATTTAGATGCGTCTCCTTACAATTTTGCCTTGTGGAGCTTTAGTTGTTATTTGGTAACTAAATTTTAGGCTTTATTAAATCCGACTAGTATAAAGTATCTTTTGAAAAACATGTAATCGTTTTTGCAGCTCAAGCAAGAACAAGAAATAATAACGAAACTAGGTTCTGTGGAAGAGCGTATTTTAAAGTATCAAGAGCTTTCGAAGCGATCTAAGGAAATGATGGACTCACAGGAAGATGATCTAGATACTTTTATGACAAATTTATCAGAGGATTCACAATTCGATAAAATTGAGATTCGAAAATTGAGGGTAATGTAGTTTTGGGCAATTTAAATTAAATTTTTTCTAATTGAAATCGTTCGTTTAAAAGGTCGAACAACAAAGACTTAAGTCTGAACAACAAAAATTGCAACGATTAATAAAAATTGCAAAACCAGTTGAGCTTCCGCCAATTACATCTCCAAGTATAGAAACAAAAAACAAGCAGTTTCTTCCTTTATTTGGTAAAAGAAATAAGACAAAATTCCTAATACCGCGAACTGAGACAAAAACAAAATCTGTTGAAAAGGATTTAAAGTCGGATGAAGAGGAAATGGAAGAGGAGAAGGAGGAAGAGGAAGACTCTAATTTACCAACAGATGCTATAGAACCAGATGCCTCTTCCAAAAATCAAAAAGAGGTTTCCGAAAAAATTAACAACACTTCCTTAGAAGGACAAGAAAATATTTCCCATACACATGACTCGAAAGTTCATTCACAGAGAATAATTGGACCTGCTTTTATTCCTCCAAATCTATTACAGTTAGCTTCTCAAGCCGAAGATTTAGAAAAGCACGAAACTGAAGAAAATACAAATCAGCAAGAAGATCAAAATAAAGATGACGCCTCAGCTGCCAAGAAAAAGAGGACGCGTATTAGAATACGAGGAAAAATACGAGAAAATGTTGATATTGATGACACCGTCGAGCTTGAGGATGCTGAAAAATATTCTGGATGGGTCCCACCTCAAAATCAGACAGGTGATGGCATAACTTCCCTAAATCAAAAATTTGGTTATTGATTCCGATTATCTTTTGATATGTTGTTTTTCTTAGGAAGAAATATTTAAGAGTTATTTTGAGTTTTATTTTAAATCAACCTTACAAGCTTTACTAATATTACTTACCTCGTGCTTGCGCTTGGAGTTTTCTAAAGTAGAAAAGAATGCAGTGTATACAATTTATTATATTACAATAATTCTACATAAGGACTTCTATTTTACAATACACGTTAAGGACGTTTGTTTACGAACAGAATATGAAGAACTTTCATAAACGCTCGATAATCGACTTCCATGCGAAGTCCTCTTTCTACTCCGAATGCTTTGCACAGCGTATCGAATTCTCTGCTCCCTATAAGCTGAATCAAATTCCGAAGCGTCAAGGCTCGCAAGAACTGATTCTGAGATATTGTTCCGCACTTTTCTTTATCGTAATCCTCAAATATTGAGCTCAGATTACAAATTTGGTCCGGCTTATTGGCCAGTTTTTGTAAAGCCTTCGAAACTGTAGTTCGGTCGTCAAAGTTTAAGAAACATTCGAAGCAATCCGTACAAGGGAAATGTTGTAGTGGTACAATCAGTGGAGCTCGTTCTAAACAACTTTGAGAAAACACTTCTTCGATCACTTTGCAGAATTGTTTATAATTAATACAGTCTTTTCGAAGAGGAGATTTGAACCTAAAAGTAAGAGAGAATTTCGCATCTTATACTAACCACAGAGCTAATAAAATTGTAAAGAAACTTACAGATCACAAATTAAATTCACTTCGTCCGCATTCAGTTTTATGTTGGCTGTGTCGATACCTCGAATAAAGTCATTCCGGGAAATAAATTCTCGGCAATGAGTGTCGAACATTTTCAAGAAATCGATAATCCTCACTCTTTTTGTAACAGCTTGTCTTTTAACTTTCGCAAGTGCTAGCATAACATCATTTTGGTTGGGTTGTCTTGCGGGTAAGCACTTTTCGTCATGCGCAACCCCCGGAGGCTCTTCTTGCGATTGGAACTGTTAAGAAAACAAATTTGCAACTCCTCCAGTTTTATATTAACAATTTTCAAAGCTCCACCTTAGGGATAGCAAAGTCTAATGGATCCACTTCCTCCAAGAACCACGTGTAATTAAATCCCACTTCGTCGTTGTAACGTCGCTCGAGGGCGTAAAACTCTTCGTTGGATAGTAAAATACCATTGGTTAGAATTACCTGCCTGGCCTGACTTCTGCTTACATGTCCGTTATTAAGCCTTTTGAATGAATATTCAAGAAAATCACATTTTCATAAATCATCTGCTTAAAGTACTTATCAAAATCCTTGAAAAATTGCTGCAAAAAAATGCGTCTATTTTTTATTCTAATTGTTATTTTACGCAAAGCCTCCTCGCATAAGTCTCTGATTCCGGGTCTTTGCTCCTGCCAGTTCTCATGACCTGGCTTTTCCATATTTTTTACTTCTTCAGGAGGACACTCCACAATTTGGAATGGTTTCTTTTCCAACTCTTTTACTGTAAATACTATTCGAAAGGACTAGGATTACATACACGTGAATTAGACTAGCTTAAGTCAAACGAAACCTGGCTCAAGTCTGGCGTTTGAAATTGAATCTGCTTGTGAGGTTTTGATTTATTTAAAAAAAAAAAGTCTCATTAATAGGGATAATTAAAACCTGCTTTCTAGTAATTCAAGATTCAGGGGTTGTTGTATTACTTATCACTCATTGAAACTTACCAGTATCAATTTCATCTTCAAATCTCTTCCAAGCAATTCTATCACTATCAAATTCATGTTCGTATGCCTTGCAAATTATCTCAAGTTCGTCTTCAGTTAAATAAAGACGATGCAGTCCCGAAACCCCAATGCTATCCATACATCGGATAAATTGATTTTTCGTTATATACCCACATTTGAATGAATCAAAGCCGTCAAAGAAATCATGAAGTCGAATGCGATTTTCATGCACGTGGCGCTTAATCATAAGCATAATTTTCGTTAATCTCTCTGTAGTGTGGTTCCTCTTAAAACAGGGATGGAAAGATGTTTCTAAACCAAATACTTCCGATATTCGCACTTTACCAATTTCGGGGCGTGGTAGCTTAGGCAATGCGACATCAATCAATCTACCAGGGAAATTCTCAATTATGTCCTAAAAACATGGATCATAATATATTTCAATTAAACCTTGTTTAAATAATTTTAATTATAGATTTGTAAGCTTTAGCGTACCTGTGAGTAATCGATTATTCGATGTGCGTCCAAGTATTTAACTATTAGTTCAATATGCTTAATAAAAGCCACGTAATTAACAGTGTAGGAGTTCTTCATATATCTCTTCAAAAGCAGTAAGAAATCGTCTTCAGACAGTATAATTCCCAGAAAATGTAGGACTCTTGAGAAATGTGCCACCGTCACTGTTCCTACGCTTTTCGCTACCTAGAAGAAAACGTATTGCGTCTACCTCAAAGCAACTTAAGCACGAACCAATTCGTAGTCCTGGAAGTAAGGCATTAGCACGATGTCCCTCAGACGAACACATTGCGCAATTTTAGTAAGAAGCACACAAAGTCTTCTTTCTTCGGGTCTTGAGACAACATTTACGTGCATAGGGTCGTCCCATTCCAGGCCTGACACCAAATCAGGATTTTTGCTATGGTTTTGTCCTTAAAAATGATTCAGAGTGGCAGCAGAAAGAAATTTATAAACTTTGTTTAGCTCAGCTACGCTAAAGATAAACATTTACTAAAATTTAAAATACCTTCTTCACAAACCACACTGCAGAACTGATCGTAAGTTATCCGGCCATCCGGTAGTCGGAAGTAATCCGTCACTTCTCGTATTTCAAACTCCGAAAGTCCAATTAGGTTTTTAAGTTGACCAAGAACAGTCACAAACTTCGCCTCTATTATCAGAAAATATTTTGTAATAACAATCATGGAACTGCATCCCAATTTTACCCGATATCAAGCCATTGTTATTTGGGTCCATACGCTTAAAATAGTCCCACAAATTAAAGCCATATTTAAAAATTCCCGACTGAATTTTTCTACACACTCTCCAAACTTCATTTAAATTCAAATTTAACTAAAACTTACAGAGTTAATATAAGCTGAATTTTATTTTAAAAGCCGATTTACCTTTTCGTCATCCATTTTTCAGAATTTAGAACACATTCAGCTGAAACCACCAATTTGTTGAACAAATTTTTTACTACTAAGACTACTGGGATTCCATTTTTAATGAGTTTATTTTGGCCAACTGTGTTTTAAGCATTTTTGTCGGTTTTTTCATCGTTGTAAATCTGATAAAAATGTATTGTTGTTCATCCGTTTATCTACATACATAGATCTAAAATTTAAATTTAAGTATACAAATTCCAACTGACTATGGAGTGAATAGTATCACAGATAATAAATAATAATTTTATTATTTATCCATAGCACTTTTACAATATTCAAACCTAATTAAACCCCTTTAAAAATAGCCGGAATATGCAATATGCTTCATATTTTGTTACATACCTATACTATAGAGAAATAGAGAAAATTGTTCTGATGTTCTTGAGTCAACCAATTCCCAAAAGTCCACGCATTAGCCTTTTAAGATGGTTCCCTGAGTTCAAAAGCAATAAAAGATTTATATTTTGTATAAAAAAAATATTTTAATCAGTCTTCTTTTAAAATAACAAATATAACACAGCGGAGGAACTTAAAAAATAATATTTACAAAGTAAAGGAGCTTAACTTAAACGTCTAGACTAAAATTGGAAAATACTGCAGCGTCTTTAGTCGACTTCCTCCACTGTGGGGCCCGACCGGGCGCCGCCGAAGCCCCCGGCCTGCTGGCCGCAGCTCGAGTTCATCTGGGGCTGGCCACCCCCGTGGAGCTTCGTCATGAGGGGCGAGCAGGCCTTGGTCAGCTCCTGCATCTTGTGCTCGAACTCCTCCTTCTCGGCGAGGGTGTTGTTGTCCAGCCAGCGCAGGGCGTCGCTGCAGAGCCCCAGGAGCTTGTCCTTGTCCGCCTGCGGGAGCTTGTCGCCCGCCTCCTCCGCGGCCTGCTTCACGCCGAACACGTAGGCCTCGAGGCTGTTCCGCGCCGCGATCCGCTCGCGCTGCTTCTCGTCCTCCTCCGCGTACCGCTCGGCCTCGTTCACCATGCGCTCGATCTCGGCCTGGGACAGCCGCCCCTTGTCGTTGCGGATCGTGATGTTCTTCTGCTTCCCGGTGCTGCTGTCCTTCGCCGTCACGTTCAGGATCCCGTTGGCGTCCAGGTCGAATGTGACCTCGATCTGCGGGACCCCGCGGGGCGCCGGCGGGATGCCCTCCAGGTTGAAGTTACCCAGCAGGTTGTTGTCCTTGGTCATGGCGCGCTCGCCCTCGAACACCTGGATGGTGACCGCGGGCTGGTTGTCCGCGTAGGTGGTGAACGTCTTCGTCTGCTTGCACGGGATCCTCGCGTTCCTCTCGATCAGCTTCGTCATGACGCCGCCGGCCGTCTCGATGCCCAGCGACAGTGGGGCCACGTCGACCAGGAGCACGTCCTGGATCTTGGAGCTGGTGTCCCCGCTGAGGATCGCCGCTTGCACCGCTGCTCCGTAGGCCACAGCCTCGTCCGGGTTGATCGACAGGTTCAGGGACTTTCCGCCGAAGAAGTTCTGGAGCATGCTCTGGACCTTGGGGATGCGGGTGGAGCCGCCCACCAGCACGATGTCGTTTATCTGGCCCTTGTCCATCTTGGCGTCGTTCAGGGCCTTCTCCACCGGCTGCAGCGTGGCGCGGAACAGGTCCGCGCAGAGCTCCTCGAACCGGGCCCTGGTCACCCGCGTGTAGAAGTCGACGCCCTCGTAGAGCGCGTCTATCTCGATGGTGGCCTCCGTGCTGGAGGACAGGGTGCGCTTGGCTCGCTCCGCGGCGGTCCTGAGGCGCCGCAGGGCTCTGGGGTTGGACCGCAGGTCCTTCTTGAACTTCCGCTTGAACTCGTCGGCCAGGTGGTTCACCAGGCGGTTGTCGAAGTCCTCGCCGCCCAGGTGGGTGTCGCCGGCCGTCGCCCGCACCTCGAACAGGGAGCCTTCGTCGATGGTGAGGATGGAGACGTCGAAGGTGCCGCCGCCCAGGTCGAAGATTAAGACGTTCTTCTCGCCCGAGAGGTTCTTGTCCAGTCCGTAGGCCAGGGCGGCCGCGGTGGGCTCGTTGATGATCCTGAGGACGTTCAGCCCGGCGATGGCCCCAGCGTCCTTGGTGGCCTGGCGCTGGGAGTCGTTGAAGTAGGCCGGGACCGTGACCACCGCGTCGGTGACTGTCTGGCCCAGGAAGGCCTCGGCGGTCTCCTTCATCTTCGTGAGGACCATCGAGCTGATCTCCTCGGGCGCAAACTTCTTGGTCTCGCCCTTGAACTCCACGCTGATCTTTGGCTTGCCGCAATCGCTGACCACCTTGAAGGGCCAGTGCTTGATGTCCTCCTGGATCTTGGGGTCGTCAAACTTGCGTCCAATCAGCCGCTTCGCGTCGAAAACTGTATTCCTCGGGTTCATCGCGACCTGGTTCTTGGCCGCGTCCCCGATCAGCCGCTCGCTGTCCGTGAAGGCGACGTAGCTCGGGGTCGTCCTGTTGCCCTGGTCGTTCGCGATGATCTCCACCTTCCCGTGCTGGAAGACTCCCACACAGGAGTAGGTTGTTCCTAGATCGATTCCAACTGCAGGCATCTTGCTTTCATTTAACTTTTCACTTGAAAACTTTTTGAAATTCACTTTGATTGCTTTTTAGCTTGTATTCAATTCGCTTGTTTCTTTTCAATTGACTGCTCGTTGTCAGAGCGGCGCTATTTATACTCAGCAGCCAGGGTGGGGAAAGTTCGAGGCGGCAAGCTGTAGAAGTTTACAGAATGTTCCACGCGCTTATGATGAGAAATTTACTGCAGCTGTTAGCGGACTGTTGTCGTTCTGTTACTGTTCTGTTAATGCCCGTCCCTCTCTTTCAAAACAAAGAGGCCTCGTTCCGCTGCGCAGTAACAGCTGCTCTCCTGCGAGCGGCGCTTTGTTTTCTTTTGTTCCCTAGGGGGCCGGGGGTCGGGGTGGGTTTCCCCTTCGCAATTAGCTCTTGTTTTGTGGAATTGTCGGGAACTTTTGTTCCAGAACCTTCTGCTTCTGGTTGGTTCTCGCTGCGCACTTCGGAAAAATTCTTTTCCTTAGTTTTGATAATTTTTATAATATAAATAAATTTTTAAATGCAATTGAATTGAGCATTTGGCGCCAGTTGATTTAGCCCCGAAATTGTTGTTTTTTATCAATTCCTTTAAATATTCCACAAGAAAATCGGAATGTTAAATATTTTGCGTGCTTCTGCAGCACAATTGCTCAAATGAAGTTTTAGTATTAGTCTTACAAAATTATAAAGTCTGTATTTTAGGTGCGATTATAAATAAATAGAGTCATCCGAAAAATCAGCTATTCGGGCTAATATTTTATTTTGTAAGCTAAACCTCCAAAAGTCTGTTTCAAGAAAAACGCGTTTAAAGTTAGAGCCAGCGAATGAAATATTTCATTGCATGATTTATGTTGGATTGAAAATAAAGTCGAAATGTTTGGTTTGCTATTTACTCAAGAGGATTGTTTATTAAAAAAAATTAACGCTTTTCTGATGTGAAGAAAGTTAAATTGCTTTGAGACGATTTTTTAGAACATTATTTGGCCTAGAAAATTTTAATATCTCAATTTGTATATGCTTACATATACACATGTATATGGGTTACCTATCATAGTAAACAATTTAATAACGCTTAAAAGCGATTTGATTTGAAGTCTCAAGCGTCACAATTTAGTTGTTTTCACTTGTTTAGTTTTGAGTTTTTTCATTTTAATAATCACTGATGTCAATTTTAACGCCTACTGAACAGTCGCAATGAATTTATGAGAATTTTCTAACGAAATCTCGATTTTTCAAAGTCCCCTACTTGTGTGGCAAATCCTATATGCGTAATATATGTATGTATGTTAGTAGATTGTCATATGGATTTTGCGAGTTCGCATATCGAGATTTTCGAGAGATATTATGAAACACTTAACATAACATTCAACGTATTTTTAAATAATACATTATTTATAACTTGAATATCACAAAAAATTCTACCTGGATTTCCGAAAGCAAGCAAATGTCCTCTCTTTTGTCGAATTACAGATTAGAAATGTGTTTTTACAAAGAATTTTACCTTGACCCTTAAATCATCAGAATGATGAATATTTATGTTAAAAGTATACAGATAATTGTAATTTAGTAAATCCAAAATAGTTAATACCTATAAAATAATGGTAACAACGAACAAAGTTACCAAATTTAGTTCAAATGGGGTGAAAGCCAATGAGAGGAAAATACCTACGTCGAAAATTGAAAAATTTAAAGAACCCTACCGGCAGCTAAAAATTTACTCGAACTGCACCCATAACGAAAATAATAAAATGGTTTTTAATATACTACAATAATTTCTGATTAATCGAATTCAAGTTAATGCATAGGGTTTTTTAAGTGAAACTGATCAAAATTTCTTGGAAGCTCTTATTCAGAAAATACTAACCAAAAACACTCTAAAAAATATTCGCGAATTAACCTTTTTTCGGCAAACGTATTTACTATATCAATTTTAGTCCTAGTTACTATTGATAAACTAGAGAGGCCTTCTTGTTCCATAAAAGTTGTAAGATGATTTGTTTGGCTGATGCGCCCATGCCCGGTTAGTGATAACCTCGGGGAAACTGAGGAAGCATTACTTTAAATAAAAAACTGGCTCAAAATTAACTTTCTTCGTGGGAAATGAATTTTTTAAAATATAAACCAAAATCATTAAAATCCGTCAATAGTCTAGAATCGTAAGATTCATTTCATCAGTATTAATTTCTAGATCAACTTGCAGTACAGGCAAATAAATGGACGTTACTTGTATTTTTGCGTGATTAGTGTAATTTGATTTAAAGTTGGCAAATTTGCAGCACCTATTGCATTTGTTGTGGCTGGCCTTTTTCTTGAGTTAGGCAATATTATAAAAAACGTGACCGAATTGTTTTCGAACCGTTAACCTTGAACCTGACCATCTCTACAAGATATTAGTTGCCTCAGTTTGAAAATCCACTTTGGAGTAGAACTCCCGCGGAACTACTTTAATAAATAAACAAGACATTTAAAGCTAAAAATAAATCGATGAGACATAAGCGAAATGATTACATCATCAGAAAATTCTAGAGCCCAAAAATTCGGCGATTTATGAATGGATTCCTTCTCTACTACAGTTGTGTTACCATAGCAGCAACAGCTGCAGAGCCATTACAAGAGAATCACAAAATTCTCAGAGAGCTATTCTGTTAACGAAGCCACGCCTCCTTTGCTTTTCTCATTTCGCTCAGATGCTGGAACATTCTGTAAACTTCTACAGCTTGCCGTCTCGAACTTTCCCCACCCTGGCTGCTGAGTATAAATAGCGCCGCTCTGACAACGAGCAGTCAATTGAAAAGAAACAAGCGAATTGAATACAAGCTAAAAAGCAATCAAAGTGAATTTCAAAAAGTTTTCAAGTGAAAAGTTAAATGAAAGCAAGATGCCTGCAGTTGGAATCGATCTAGGAACAACCTACTCCTGTGTGGGAGTCTTCCAGCACGGGAAGGTGGAGATCATCGCGAACGACCAGGGCAACAGGACGACCCCGAGCTACGTCGCCTTCACGGACAGCGAGCGGCTGATCGGGGACGCGGCCAAGAACCAGGTCGCGATGAACCCGAGGAATACAGTTTTCGACGCGAAGCGGCTGATTGGACGCAAGTTTGACGACCCCAAGATCCAGGAGGACATCAAGCACTGGCCCTTCAAGGTGGTCAGCGATTGCGGCAAGCCAAAGATCAGCGTGGAGTTCAAGGGCGAGACCAAGAAGTTTGCGCCCGAGGAGATCAGCTCGATGGTCCTCACGAAGATGAAGGAGACCGCCGAGGCCTTCCTGGGCCAGACAGTCACCGACGCGGTGGTCACGGTCCCGGCCTACTTCAACGACTCCCAGCGCCAGGCCACCAAGGACGCTGGGGCCATCGCCGGGCTGAACGTCCTCAGGATCATCAACGAGCCCACCGCGGCCGCCCTGGCCTACGGACTGGACAAGAACCTCTCGGGCGAGAAGAACGTCTTAATCTTCGACCTGGGCGGCGGCACCTTCGACGTCTCCATCCTCACCATCGACGAAGGCTCCCTGTTCGAGGTGCGGGCGACGGCCGGCGACACCCACCTGGGCGGCGAGGACTTCGACAACCGCCTGGTGAACCACCTGGCCGACGAGTTCAAGCGGAAGTTCAAGAAGGACCTGCGGTCCAACCCCAGAGCCCTGCGGCGCCTCAGGACCGCCGCGGAGCGAGCCAAGCGCACCCTGTCCTCCAGCACGGAGGCCACCATCGAGATAGACGCGCTCTACGAGGGCGTCGACTTCTACACGCGGGTGACCAGGGCCCGGTTCGAGGAGCTCTGCGCGGACCTGTTCCGCGCCACGCTGCAGCCGGTGGAGAAGGCCCTGAACGACGCCAAGATGGACAAGGGCCAGATAAACGACATCGTGCTGGTGGGCGGCTCCACCCGCATCCCCAAGGTCCAGAGCATGCTCCAGAACTTCTTCGGCGGAAAGTCCCTGAACCTGTCGATCAACCCGGACGAGGCTGTGGCCTACGGAGCAGCGGTGCAAGCGGCGATCCTCAGCGGGGACACCAGCTCCAAGATCCAGGACGTGCTCCTGGTCGACGTGGCCCCACTGTCGCTGGGCATCGAGACGGCCGGCGGCGTCATGACGAAGCTGATCGAGAGGAACGCGAGGATCCCGTGCAAGCAGACGAAGACGTTCACCACCTACGCGGACAACCAGCCCGCGGTCACCATCCAGGTGTTCGAGGGCGAGCGCGCCATGACCAAGGACAACAACCTGCTGGGTAACTTCAACCTGGAGGGCATCCCGCCGGCGCCCCGCGGGGTCCCGCAGATCGAGGTCACATTCGACCTGGACGCCAACGGGATCCTGAACGTGGCGGCGAAGGACAGCAGCACCGGGAAGCAGAAGAACATCACGATCCGCAACGACAAGGGGCGGCTGTCCCAGGCCGAGATCGAGCGCATGGTGAACGAGGCCGAGCGGTACGCGGAGGAGGACGAGAAGCAGCGCGAGCGGATCGCGGCGCGGAACAGCCTCGAGGCCTACGTGTTCGGCGTGAAGCAGGCCGCGGAGGAGGCGGGCGACAAGCTCCCGCAGGCGGACAAGGACAAGCTCCTGGGGCTCTGCAGCGACGCCCTGCGCTGGCTGGACAACAACACCCTCGCCGAGAAGGAGGAGTTCGAGCACAAGATGCAGGAGCTGACCAAGGCCTGCTCGCCCCTCATGACGAAGCTCCACGGGGGTGGCCAGCCCCAGATGAACTCGAGCTGCGGCCAGCAGGCCGGGGGCTTCGGCGGCGCCCGGTCGGGCCCCACAGTGGAGGAAGTCGACTAAAGAAGCTGCAGTATTTTCCAATTTTAGTCTAGACGTTTAAGTTAAGCTCCTTTACTTTGTAAATATTATTTTTTAAGTTCCTCCGCTGTGTTATATTTGTTATTTTAAAAGAAGACTGATTAAAATATTTTTTTTATACAAAATATAAATCTTTTATAGCGTTTGAACTCGAGAAGAAAAAACCATTTTAAAACGTTTGCGGATGTGGCTACGACCATATTTTTAATTACAACGAAACTGAATTTCTTTCTTCTATTTGTTTGGCGTCAAATTGTTAGGTGAAGAAAACAAAATGATTGGCTTAAGTATTTACCTTTAGGACTTGAGAATTTTGGAATCGGTTCTAGTTTTTTGTGTCATCCCATTTTTGTTGTATCGGAGAGAGGTTTTGCTTTATCATCACTTTAATAAGAGACACAATTTCACCAATAATGCTATCTTGCATCCACTATCGTTATGAAATAATTTTCAAAATAAAAGAATGTACTCCGTCCAGCTCTTTTGCTAACAAACTCAAACATCTTTATCAATTCGTTGAAACTTAAAATACCCGCTAAGGGCAGGGTGCAGGAGGGTGAGATAAGATGGTTAAAATCTGCAGAGAAAGGTCTGGATGTAATTAAAAGTTCACACGTTTTTTCGTTTTGTTTTATGGTCTTGGTTACTATAGGAATGCGGAATTATTATTAAATAACAATAAATCCAAAAGGTGTCCGACGCTAAGTAAGAAAAGCCCTTTTAAGTAAAATTATTTTTCCCGCCTAAGGGTAAGTCTTACTCATTTGTCGTTTGAATAAATTGTTTACTATGTGATCAATATAAATAAACATTCTGCTTTGAAATAAAAATTCCAGAGCAATCCAATCAATTGGAATTATGAATACTTATTACGCATGAAGAAAGAATTAAAACATTTGCTGCATTTTTGTGTCAGCAAAGAAATAAATATAAAATGGAAAATTAACTCAACTCCGGCAATCAAAGAAAATCAACCACAACTAAGACTGTTTTAGGATGAAATTCGTAAGGTGAACTTTATTGAGTAAATGTTGGTAAGCATAAAATCAATCCTCTTTCCGATTAGATGAGACCTCTAATTATTTTGCTGGTTGTCTACGCAATTCATGATGAAGCGATCCCAAAATTCGCCAAGGTCCATGGGCCACTTGTGCACTGCATGGGTAGCAAATATCCTAACGAACTTTTAATTTCCAAAAAGGAAGTTTCAAGGAGAGGGTCGTATTTCGAATTATAATATTACGAGCACTTACGATTTTAACTTTCTTTTCCTTAGTGTAATGACCCAGATGATTCTAAGATCACTTGGGTGGACTTATTATAAATAACAAATCGGTAATGATGATTTTTTTTATACCTCCTTACAAAATATCAAAACAATAGGTAAAGGATTTTTCGCGACGAACCCAGTGATTTTAGGAAACGAGAAATATTTAAGGACTACTCATTGTATTGAAAAGGTAACAATAATGACAACATTTAATTTTTAAGATATTTGTTAATTTAATTGCGTCAAAATGACGCGTTCTCTAAGTCTAGCAATAAATTATTTCCTGATCTCACAACTTTGCAAAGACCTGAGAAATTTTATTTTAATTATTATTTATAGGTATAAGTTCTTTTCATAATTAATTGTAGTTAATTTAAATCTCGTACATTAAAAGTGCTTTGAGGTGTATCTCCAGGGACCGCTTCTGTTTTACTAATTATGTGATTAGTAATAGGTATTATGGACTTAAAGTTTTATTTCATTATAAATTAGGAAGTTATTTTTATAAAGCTTAATCTTACTGATATATGTGCATTACTCGATTATGATGCATGTTAATATGTACATTACATATAATTTTGTAAAATATGTTTATTTCCTATAACATTTATTCGTTGACTTTATTAAATTTGTTTTTAATGTTGCAGCTGACTTGCCTCATACATTTATGTGCACAAAGTCCTTTTTATCTGTTCCTTATCACAGGACTTCTGATTTGGCTAGCATTAATCTGTTAAGTTTTATTCCACTGCATTCAATTATGTTTGCGATGCTATTATTAATTTCGAAAAAACAATTCGATAATTTTACCCGAACTTGAGTGTAGAGCATTTGAATAAATTTTGATAGTCTTTACGAATTTTATTTTAAAGACTGAAAAAATAAGTAAAACAATTTATGAAACTAAATCTTAAAAGGCATTTGCAGGTAAATCATATTTTCTAGCTACAGCTTTCTTTTGAATTTTCTTTTGAGTTCTTTCGACTTTCCATTATTTTTGAAGACATTACTAAAAATGGTCAACCGGCGTCATATTTTGTAGCTTTAAATCCTCATAGTCTGTTTAAAAAAATTCATTTAAGAAGCCTACGTTCAAAGAAAACTCGAAACGTCGTACTTCATGAGAACTTTACAAAATGCTTAAGGACTTTCAATAAATTCGCTTTTGCGCCGTGGGAAGTACTCGCAAATTATTTTCACCTTTCAGGTCCTACGCATTTCCGAATAAATTGAAATTAAAACGCTGACGAAACATGACGAAATAAATTTGACTAACTCAAGCAGGAGACATTTTCCAGAAACGAAAAGTTCGGGAACAAATTTTTCCGCCCTTCGAGGCGAATCTCGAAAGAAATCTTCTCAGAAGTGGATGCCATTGCTGTCCCTTCCCCTGATTTACAAGGCGAAAAGAGCAAAAATTTCCTCGCTCTCAAGAACGAAGTCATCTCCCTTGATTTGTTTCAGCAGCGCGAACCAGAACAAAACTTTCTCTCAGAGAGCGATTCTGTTAAAACTCCGTACCGGACTCAATTCAAAAGGGGTGGGGCGAACACATTATCTGAATGCTCGCGTTATTCTCTCAATATAACGGAACGGACAGAAATTTCTCCAAATGTCTGGAACATACTGTAAACTTCTACAGTTTGCCGCCTCGAACTTTCCCCACCCTGGTTGCTGAGTATAAATAGCGCCGCTCTGACAACGACCAGTCAGTTGAAACGAAGCAAGCGAAGTGAGTGCAAGCTGAATAGCAACTGAAGTGAATTTTAAAAAGTTTTCAAGTGAAAAGTTAAATCAAAGCAAGATGCCTGCAGTTGGAATCGATTTAGGAACAACCTACTCCTGTGTGGGAGTCTTCCAGCACGGGAAGGTGGAGATCATCGCGAACGACCAGGGCAACAGGACGACCCCGAGCTACGTCGCCTTCACGGACAGCGAGCGGCTGATCGGGGACGCGGCCAAGAACCAGGTCGCGATGAACCCGAGGAACACAGTCTTCGACGCGAAGCGGCTGATTGGACGCAAGTTTGACGACCCCAAGATCCAGGAGGACATCAAGCACTGGCCCTTCAAGGTGGTCAGCGATTGCGGCAAGCCAAAGATCAGTGTGGAGTTCAAGGGCGAGACCAAGAAGTTTGCGCCCGAGGAGATCAGCTCGATGGTCCTCACGAAGATGAAGGAGACCGCCGAGGCCTTCCTGGGCCAGACAGTCACCGACGCGGTGGTCACGGTCCCGGCCTACTTCAACGACTCCCAGCGCCAGGCCACCAAGGACGCTGGGGCCATCGCCGGGCTGAACGTCCTCAGGATCATCAACGAGCCCACCGCGGCCGCCCTGGCCTACGGACTGGACAAGAACCTCTCGGGCGAGAAGAACGTCTTAATCTTCGACCTGGGCGGCGGCACCTTCGACGTCTCCATCCTCACCATCGACGAAGGCTCCCTGTTCGAGGTGCGGGCGACGGCCGGCGACACCCACCTGGGCGGCGAGGACTTCGACAACCGCCTGGTGAACCACCTGGCCGACGAGTTCAAGCGGAAGTTCAAGAAGGACCTGCGGTCCAACCCCAGAGCCCTGCGGCGCCTCAGGACCGCCGCGGAGCGAGCCAAGCGCACCCTGTCCTCCAGCACGGAGGCCACCATCGAGATAGACGCGCTCTACGAGGGCGCCGACTTCTACACGCGGTTGACCAGGGCTCGGTTCGAGGAGCTCTGCATGGACCTGTTCCGCGGCACGCTGCAGCCGGTGGAGAAGGCCCTGAACGACGCCAAGATGGACAAGGGCCAGATAAACGACATCGTGCTGGTGGGCGGCTCCACCCGCATCCCCAAGGTCCAGAGCCTGCTCCAGAACTTTTTCGGCGGAAAGTCCCTGAACCTGTCGATCAACCCGGACGAGGCTGTGGCCTACGGAGCAGCGGTGCAAGCGGCGATCCTCAGCGGGGACACCAGCTCCAAGATCCAGGACGTGCTCCTGGTCGACGTGGCCCCACTGTCGCTGGGCATCGAGACGGCCGGCGGCGTCATGACGAAGCTGATCGAGAGGAACGCGAGGATCCCGTGCAAGCACACGAAGACGTTCACCACCTACGCGGACAACCAGTCCGCGGTGTCTATCCAGGTTTTTGAGGGCGAGCGCGCCATGACCAAGGACAATAATTTGCTGGGCACCTTCAACTTGGAGGGCATCCCTCCGGCGCCCCGCGGGGTCCCGCAGATCGAGGTCACATTCGACCTGGACGCCAACGGGATCCTGAACGTGACGGCGAAGGACAGCAGCACCGGGAAGCAGAAGAACATCACGATCCGCAACGACAAGGGGCGGCTGTCCCAGGCCGAGATCGAGCGCATGGTGAACGAGGCCGAGCGGTACGCGGAGGAGGACGAGAAGCAGCGCCAGCGGATCGCGGCGCGGAACAGCCTCGAGGCCTACGTGTTCGGCGTGAAGCAGGCCGCGGAGGAGGCGGGCGACAAGCTCCCGCAGGCGGACAAGGACAAGCTCCTGGGGCTCTGCAGTGACGCCCTGCGCTGGCTGGACAGCAACACTCTCGGCGAAAAGGAGGAGTACGATCACAAGATGCAGGAGCTGACCAAGGCCTGCTCGCCCCTCATGACGAAGCTCCACGGGGGTGGCCAGCCCCAGATGAACTCGAGCTGCGGCCAACAGCCTGGGGGCTTCGCTGGCGCCCGGTCGGGCCCCACAGTGGAGGAAGTCGATTAAAGACGTTGCCAGCATTTTCCAATTTTAGATAAGTCAAGCTCCATTACTCAATCAGTTTATTTGTAAGTTCCTATGCATTTTTATACTTTTATGAGAAGACTGAATAATTCTGTATTAGAAACTTCTCTCTTTTGTTAATCATTAAATTGAAAAATAAAGATTTGTTAAAATGAAATTGTTACAACTTTCAAGGTACAATGGTTGAACTTTATCCAACATTCGCTCAATTGAAACTTGCCTGATCGGATTTAATTTTTTACATTTTTGTATATCGCTCGAGAATTTCTATTTTGATATACAGTCCGAGTACATATTCGGAAGTTTTCATGCTTCAATTGGTGACTCCAAATGCGATTTCAAAATATCTTAAGATAGTATAAATGTATATAATTAAATTAAATGGAAGACCCTACAGGTTTTTGCTAAATTTTCGCAAAACACTCAGCCGCAGAACACTTGAATACGCCCCGCTTAAAGCAGGCTTCCAGTAGGTAGGCTGCACGTCAAGTCAGCCGCGAAACTTCTCATTATATTGCTAATTTCCTGAAAAATTGTACGTGTACGACAAAATTCTGGTGTAAGGGGGCCTGCAGAGTAACATCCACGATGCCAGCGATCGGAATTGATTTAGGTACTACTTATTCCTGTGTGGGGGTCTTCCAGCACGGGAAGGTTGAAATAATTGCAAACGAGCAGGGCAATCGGACGACCCCGAGTTATGTTGCCTTCACCGATTCCGAGCGTCTGATAGGTGATGCTGCGAAGAATCAGGTCGCTATGAACCCAAAAAACACGGTGTTTGATGCAAAGAGATTGATTGGGAGGAAATATAACGATCCAAAGATACAAGAGGATATCAAACTTTGGCCGTTTCAAGTCGTTAAGGACGATGGCAAACCTAAAATTTGTGTGCAGTTTAAGGGTTCGAAAAAGAAGTTTGCTCCCGAGGAGATTAGCTCAATGGTCTTGACCAAGATGAAGGAAATTGCTGAAGCCTACTTGGGGTGCAAGGTTAAGGACGGTGTAATCACAGTGCCTGCTTACTTCAACGACTCCCAGCGCCAGGCCACCAAAGATGCTGGGGCCATCGCGGGGCTGAACGTTCTCAGGATCATCAACGAGCCCACCGCAGCCGCCCTGGCCTATGGACTGGACAAGAATCTTTCCGGCGAGAGAAACGTCTTGATTTTTGACCTGGGGGGTGGAACCTTCGATGTGTCGATATTAACGATAGACGAAGGTTCGCTGTTTGAAGTAAAGGCGACTGCTGGGGACACCCATCTCGGGGGTGAGGACTTCGACAATCGGCTTGTTAAATATTTTAGCGAAGAATTTAAGCGGAAACATTCGCATAATCTGTCCTCTAACCCGCGAGCCCTGCGTCGACTTAGAACCGCCGTTGAGAAGGCTAAAAGAACTTTATCCTCTAGCACAGAAGCCACCATTGAAGTGGATGCCCTATTTAATGGAATTGATTTTTACTCGAAAATAACCCGAGCCCGCTTTGAGGAATTATGCTCTGATCTCTTCAGGTCGACCTTGCAGCCTGTCGAGAAGGCTCTGAGGGATGCAAAACTGGATAAAAAGGAGATACACGATGTTGTCATGGTCGGGGGCTCCACCCGCATTCCAAAGGTTCAAAGCCTTCTGCAGAACTTCTTTTTCGGGAAGAGCCTCAACCTTTCTATCAATCCCGACGAGGCAGTCGCCTACGGAGCGGCCATTCAGGCGGCGATCCTCAGCGGCGACAGGAGCTCCAACATTCAGGACGTTCTCCTGGTGGACGTGACGCCACTCTCCCTAGGGATCGAGACCGCCGGGGGGGTGATGACAAAGCTGATCGAGCGAAATTCCCGCATACCCTGCAAGCAGATGCAGACCTTCTCGACGTTCACCGACAACCAGCCGGCGGTCACCATTCAGGTTTTTGAGGGTGAGCGCGCTCTGACCCAAGATAACAATCTCCTCGGGACGTTCGATTTGTCGGGGATTCCCCCTGCTCCGAGGGGAGTGCCCCAAATCGAGGTTACTTTCGACCTGGACGTTAACGGCATTCTCTACGTCCACGCCAAGGAGAACAGCACGGGAAAGGCAAGGAATATCACCATTAAGAACAACAAGGGCAGACTTTCGCAGGCCGAGATTCAGAAGATGCTCGCCGACGCGGAACGCTACAAGGCGGAGGACGACCATCAGAGGGAAAGGATTGCCGCCAGGAATAATTTAGAAAGTTACGTCTACAGCGTTAAGAGCGCCGTGGAACAGGCTGGCGACAGGCTCAGCGAAAGCGACATAAATTTAGCCCTCCGAAGGTGCGGGGAAGTAATAAAATGGCTTGATGCGAACCCGACCGCTGAGAAGGACGAGTACGAGTACAAAATGCGGGAAATCACGAAGGCGTGCAGCCCGATTATGGTGAAGTTGCACTCCGGCGGCGGGGGCAGGTGCGCCAAGAATGCAAGCTCCCACACGAGGTACGGCCGACCGGTCGAAGAAGTCGATTAAATTTAAATTTTCCCCCCAGTCTGTAACACGAAATTGTTTAATAAACCCTACAACTGTTTGATCCAAAGTACAGTCCGCCGCTGTATTCTTTTATCTTTGATTGGTTTGTTTGGGTTTGCGCTACGGCAGTGTCATGCGGAAGCGAGCTTTGTTTTGCATCGTTCACGCGCTCGAGGCGGGTTTTCTTCTATTAAATTAGAGTAAAAACTAATTTGCCCTAGTTAGTGGAGATAACGATTAATTGCGCTGAAGTATGTAGTGATAGTGTTAGGTTTGTTGTGTGTTTAATCGTCCGAAGTTTGTGCATTGTCTTGAGAAGGTTGAAGAAGGGGAGGATTTTGCGAAATATTCATTTTGTCTTCCTCGCAACAGGTAAAGGGACGATGACAGGTGTGGAGTTCGTTACATTTTGTGCCTAATTTGCCCGAGTTTGTGAGTGAATTACGTTTTTCGGCAGTGCTTTGTTAGCTCGGAAGTTATTAATAAAAACAGGGGGCGTGATTGTCCTGAGCTGAGAGTTTTTCCGATCGCATGTATTCGCGGAAGCAGATGTCAGGTAGTTTCGATAGTTTCACGAAAGGTGTCATTGCTGATGAAAGAGTTAAATGACCCACACTCACGTTCAAAATTGCATGGGATGAAGTTATTGAAGTCTGCAATTTTCAATTTGTTGGACGCAATTTAGTACACTCTTGAAAAAAATTAATTTATTTATGAATTTTATTCACCAAATCCGCAAATAGTTAATTTTTATTATTATAATGTTATAGGTTAAGTATTTGACAAAGTATCTCGCAAATACGGGCAAAACACCACTAGCACAAGCAGTCCATCCCTCAGTTATTAAAATGTATCAAAACTACAATAATTCAATTTTAAATACGTATTAAGGTGCGTTCTTTAAATAACTGATTCTTTCGTATTAAATAAATTACTTTTCAATAGATTATCAAGCAAGAAACAAATATTTTTCATCTCATCATTAAAAAGTGAGGAAACGGTCGCTTGGGCACTAAAACGTGATTCTGATATAACTACTGTAAAATTTAATGAAGAAAACAATAAGTGATCATTTAATTCAAATCTAGCAAATATTTAAATTTTGGAGGCCTTTTTATACAAAAGCAGAATTTTTGAATGCTATTATATGTAAAAAAATTTGTTGGGAAAACGAAATTATACCTCTGTGCTAAATGCCCATTTCAACTATAATTTAAACAACAAATACTCACCCTAGGCAATCGTAATTTTAAATTCAAAATACTACATTCATATTTGAAATTCAAATTTGTTTACCTGTGTAAAAATTCGAACGACTTTTTTCTATACGTTGTATTTTTGTTTGATTTATCTTTTAAAAAATAACCTTCAAAGTACTCGCTAAATAAAAAACACAAAACGCTATTTACTTTACTCATCAATACCAAAAAATTTATTCCGGTCGAATTAAATTCTTTTAGCTAAAATAACCCATTGCGTGATGTTTCTATCACTAAAAGTTATAATTGTGTTTAAGTGAGGCCAAGTCGCTTTTCTTGATCGATATCGTATCGGCAATTGCAAGTAGATATATTTACTCATAAAAACTTTCAAGCGAATTTCTATTTAGAAACTATGCAACGTTAACGAGTCAATAAATATTATTTAACCCTGGTTCTGAAATTGCGTCGTTACTAATAGACGATAATAAATTAAAAAGTAGAGTATTGCAAGGAAACAATAATTATAAGATCATTTTGTTTCTGCTTGGAATTTATCTTGTATCAGAACCAGAAGCGCTGGACTGTTTGGATCAATTTTAATGCAAGCAAAACATAACAGCTATTGACTGTTTAACAAAATGTTTTTAAATAATGTCAGTAATTGAAATGCATTAACTTTAGCTATAAATTAGTTGAAGTTCATTTTTCATGAAATGTAGAGTCCCGCCCGCTCTTACGAAAATCCATTTGGCTGTTAATTAAATCTGAAGTTAAAAATATACCAGTAGTTTTCGGTTTCTGGTGTGCAATAGTTGGATAAAATTTTCCAAAGCAAAATGCTAATATCACGTATTCATTTTCTGTAAGGCACCTCTTTCATTGTTCGCAAAGTGGCGGCTTATAAAATTGCAAAGTGATGATTTCGTAATCATTTTTGAGAAAATTATGTTTGGAGATATAACATCTATGCAATAGTCAAATTTAATATGATGGTGTATCCAAAGAGGTTATAGTTTGCTTTTCCAAAACCTGCATTTTGCTATCACACTGTCTAATGAGTCTTGAAACCTATATAATTTTCTTAACCTTTACCTAATATTAAAATTTCGGAGAAAAAATTAAGAAAGCAGGTGATAATGATTGCCTATTCATCCACTCAAATGCTACACTTTCCCACAGAAAATACAAAATCGCCGTGTAGAAAAATCGGGAAAAATCACAACTTAATTTGCAAGTCATGCCCGTTTTATCAACTCATATTTTATGTCTGCGCCCAAGTTGCCCCCCATTAGCAGCGGAAGCAACACAAAAAAGTGGCAATCACGTTTTTATGTAGTTTCATAGTCAGTCAAACTGCAGTCCCTGCCCCGCGCAGCATCCACTGACACTGATCTTCCACCGATCGCACGGCCAGAAGACATTTCTTCTTCTTCTGCATTGATTAAGGGCAAGAAAGTTACGCTATTGGTCTTCTGAGTCTCGTCTTCTGTCTGTCTTGACTCTTGTTGGGTCGGATTGATCCTCGCCGACAGTTGTGATGCGATTTAAATCGGATAAATGAGCCATGTAAAAGTGGTGGCAACATACTTATGGTTTGTGCACAAACATGAAATAAATTATGTTGACTTAATGCTTAAGTATAATACTTTGTTGCACAATATTTTACTGAAGATTTGATTCAAAATTTGTTCGTTGGTATAGTGCAAGATCAACGAAAACTGCACTATACCGAATTGTCGAGGTGGTCTGGTGTCCGATGCGGTGCAGGCCTTAATCGAGGCGTGAGCAAGAGTTGAAAAATAAAATGAATTACAATCAGCGAATTAAAGCCATCCTCTCCGCGAAATCGCTCAGATTCGCGGCGTTGTGAGTCGTCGTCATCGCGATCGCCAACAGTTGTAGTTTAGGTTCGCGGCGCAATCGACGGCGGTTGGCACTGCGATGTGATAACGCATCGGTCTGGTCGCAATCGCAAGACTTCTTGGAGAGGCAGGGCACTTGCGACATTCACCAGTTCGCTAAGTTTCAGTCGTCGTAGAGCCTCCATCGTACTAAGTCAGTTAAGAAGGGGTTAGCAGACAACCTCGAGCACAGGTCTTCTATCTTCCACATTTATAGACTCTACAGTTGTGCTTTTTTTGTGGAACAGCAATAATTTGTTTGCAAATTTTTATTTAGCTAATTTTGAAAGTGCTAAATGCAGAGGTGCTCGCGCCGTTTATATTAGAAATAACACATTCCACCCGGTTCTACTTCTACCCCGTTTTTGAATCAAATGGTCAACGCCGAAGTTGGCTACTTGGGAGCGCATTTAAGGTCAACTTCTTGTGCGCATTTCTAGGCTAACAACTCCTGAGCGACGGACAAAAAGTGAATCGTTAAAAAATTATATCAGAAGCGTCCACCTTCAACATTCCCAGTGTTTTGTTTGTTCTTTTGTTTTGTTTGTGCGAATCGTGTGATTTCCGGATCAAGGTAAGTGCCACGTTTAATTTCTTACCCTTTTCTTGTTTTAAAGTAAATTTCTTCGAGTGTTGTCTATTTCGAAAATAACTTGTTGAACCGAAAAAACTACAGAATACCATGTCTACAAATTTCAAGAGTGCCGCCGGTTTCAATTATTAAAGGTCGTCGTACAAAATTTGTCAGTCATCGTAGATTTTCCAAGAATTCTTACTGGCACGCTAGTAGTTCAGTAACCGCCACACTCCCCACCTCCATGCGACAAGAGCGAAATTAAATTGCTTTTGATTGGGAACTAATTTGTAGCCTCTTCAGTTGTGGATCGCTCATATTGTTAAGCAGTTAAAGTACCGACCCCCTTCTAACACCGCTTTTCAGTTCGATTTTCTATCGATTTCGATTACAATGGACTATTAAAGCATTAGGGCGATAAGATACAAATTCGAAATGCACTTCTATGGTCGCGGTCGGTCATGTCTCTTTTCCTATTCCACTTTTGGTGGATATTTGAATTTTTGGGCGATTCGGTGCTTTATCGATTGCCTTCCGCGGATTTCACTTTCGTTAATGCATTTACGGCCGAAGAGAGAGCGACGCCCGAATGCTGGGGACGTAAAAGGAAAATGCTTTTATTTATGTAACTCTGACTCTTCCGTGGTCGGGTTATCTCGCCTCAAGTGAACCTAACTTTTAGATACCTGGTATCTACCTGCTCTTGAATCACTCGACTCACTGACGTCATGATGTCAGTAGAATTTCCCATGCTTGAGTCGAATGGAGCTCCCAAATTTTCTGCTATCATTCGTGTTTTTCATTTAATCGCCGGAACTGTAGACAAATTACAATCTTTTATCTTATCTCAACTCTTTACATTAATTAGGCATTTTTGGAGTGTTCCTTGTTTGAGTGTTGGTTGCATGTTTGTTCTGTTTAGAATAGCTCCACAGATAACGTCCTTGAAATTGCGCGTTTCAAATAAGATAAAGTGCATTTCGGGCTGTGCAAGACACTTGTATATCATAGAAGACTGAATTAAATTATTGTTAGAAGGCTATTCATATGCTGCTTTTTAAATTTATTTTCATATTCGAGAAGCTACTAACATTTTTTATACCCACGTATGTATATTAGTAAGTATTAAGATGATTTGAAATGGCTCGACATTAGTTGAGATTATTCACTATTACTCAGCATATTGGTCGTTAATAAGTTCAAGTAATATCTACTATGATAAATAAAGTAATTTCAAAAACTGAATAATTATTAATATTAGGGACATTTGAATTGCATACGAAATCAATAAAGTAATGTAAAAAAGTAAAATTATCCAAGAAATTTAAAAATTCATAGAACCAATACAAATTATTCAATTCACGAGAATACGTGCCTTCGCAAATTTTGGTTTTTTAAAAATTGCATTAAATAAGCTTTGGGTTGTAAAACTTGTTAACAAATTACAGTAATTTTAATGAACATATGTGGTTAATACTATCCTAAGTTAATATCTATTTATATAAACACTGTGATCAGCAATAAATATTTTAAAATTAGAATGCGAATAATATTAAAACAAAAATATTAACCTTTCGCATTTCTCTGTCGAGTTTTAAGTTGTTAAGAAGGTTTATTTGATCAAAAGTAATTTCCAAATTTAAATACATATATGTAAATAAAAGCACTTATGAATTTTTAAATAAACGATTGTGAAAGTTTAAAATTTTAATTATTGGTGATTTTTTTGTAAATTATCATTAATAAATTTGATCACAAGTTCCAGGTTTTTTTAAAGGAATAAGCCATGAATTATCGATCTTCAACCATGTTTAATAACTAATTGAGGGTATACAAGTTTCATTACAGCATAGATTGTTCTAATTAATATGTTATAATACTTTGTATATGGCTATTACAGTCATATATATTTTTACAAAAGTAAATATACCTAAAAAAATAATGTCAGAAGTTAACGACTATGAAATAAAATAGTGGATAATAGTATCCATTATTATCTAATCAAAGAGTTTTGCTGTGTTTTTTGACACCAGTGTGGAACTACCACACATATCAAATCACAATTTCTTATTATGCATTTTTATTTAATTGCATCCCACATTCCTCAAGTCGCGCATTGTTTTCATCCGACACCCATCATGAAACCATCCACACCAATTGATTGGTATTAATGTCGCGCCAGCTGGAATTTTAATATCGCAACTCACCTTCATGTCCGTCCCGAGATTACCCCGCGATGATAATAGTTTTGCGGTTATCTGCGGCAATATATTTTATTTAAACATTTTTGTTAGATGGTTGGCTATCGGTGCACCTGAGAAAAACCACAACCTGTTAAATGATAATAATAATTAATAAAAAATGTGACACAGCGGAAGCTACGTGTTATCGATGAATTTCTTCCGTTTGTGCACTTGCTGCAATATTATCCAATATTTTGCTTAGCTTTTGTTTACAAATCGATTTTTTTCCGGAAATGCAAAAACTCCGATTGGGGTAGTGCGAATACGCTAAAATAATCAGTCAAATGTGTTGACACCTTTGCAATTGACCCCAATCTTGCAACGCAATCAGGCGTAACATGGTTCTGTAATAACAAGGGACTGATAATTATTATAGGCGCACTCGTAGCTATTTTAATACCAATTTGATAAGCACCCTCTGGATAAGGGGGTTCCGGGAGCGGTGATTCAGTGCGAATTTTGTAGATCCGGTGCTATGTATTATAATTATCAGTAAGGCTTGCGCAAAAAATTACCTTCATTTCTTCAATGCTATAGATACGTTGGCGCGCTTCAGTTGATACAAATTTTTTCTTTTCACCGAAATATCAGTTATAGCGTGCGATCGCGAAAGATTAGCGTATTATGTGGTCCAAAAAACGATCGTCGTAGGTATTTCAATGTCGGCGGAACCAGTTCCAGAACTTGCTCTAGACACAGGTGAAAGAGAAAGATAATGGTAATGGTGACGTTGCAAAGAAAACGAAATTGTGATTCACCGGTCTGCCCAGTTGACTGGCAGGAGTTCTGGCAAAAGTATGACGCAATTTTAGAAATCAACTAATCATGCCGGTGTTTGAGCAGGAAAAGTGTCATATCATTTTTATAAGGAATTTGTGGGAGAAACTTAATTTATATCAATTGATCAATTAAAAAAGTGCAGAATCACGATATGTTCCTTTAACGAATTCCCCGACAAGATCAGTAGTGATTAAGCGTTTAATTTTCGCCGGAAATTATGAAATTTATGAAAAACTTTTGAAGAGGGCTTACATCTTAGGAAGAAGCACTTTTCGTGAAGCATTCACCTCGTTTTTAAATTTGAATATTAATAGCGGCGAGATTTGACTGATCGTGAAATATTCGTTAGATCAGCCAGCTATAACATTGTGGCTGTGATGTCTTCCTTGGGTGCAGTGAACATATTACGCAATATTTATTATTGAAATTTAAATTCGTTTGCAAAACAACTTTTTTTAGTGATACTATTTTTTTCGTTTGAAAGCATTATGACACTAAACAAAGGGAAATGTACCATAAAACTTATCGTCTTAATAGTTTGCATATTTTACATACGAGGTGAACAGTAAAAAATGTACATTTCAGGGGATTTTTCTATGTAATTGGATATTTTCAATTGTAGTCCTCTAATTGATAGTAAGAGTTCTAACCTGTGGAATGCGAAGAGTTCAAAAGTAATCGAATAAATGTAGAATGAATTAAAAAATGTAATACATTTAACAAAGCTTTGCAGAACGCAGTAAGAATATTTTGGCTTTTTGTTTAGACGCTTATAACGAAAACGAGTTATTCAAGTTGGTAATTCCTATAGAACTACCAAAACAAAATAGCAGTGAGCTGCTTTTTTGTTTTCTTCTACACTTATATTTATAATTCGCGGCTTTACTGTCTTTGAGTGCTCACGATTTTATAAAGCTGAAGGTCACGCCATTGAACTTAAAATCGAGTGCACGCAAAGAGCAAAATTTCATTCATTCCCCGATCGACATAGTTGCGTGCGAGTTTAATTACAATTAACCGATTCTAAGATAAAATGTTTGTTTTTGCTGAATTTTCATTACGCTCAATTTACGAGATTCCCAAGTTCTTGCAAAAGTTTTATAAAGGACAAAATATGATGCGATTTTGATAAATTTTCAAAAGATTGAGATAGCGCATCTCAAGACAGCTGGTCTATGTTGTTAGGCTAGTGCAAAAATGTTTTGTGTCAAGAGCATCGTTGCATCACTTAACACTTTAATTTGTAAATTGTTCTTGAGATAAACTTGCACTTGCAGACGCTTAAATGGTATTCATAATAAAAGAAAAATAGAGCACATAAATACAATAATAATAGCAATACAATTAATATTTCGCCAATGGAAAAGATAAGAATTTGTCAAGTATTTTTTCCACAAAATTAAAATCCTACTGCATCCTTCGTGCTGGGCTTTGACTATTGTTCTAATCGTTTTCGTTATCGCTGCTGGACACTTTAATTTCTCGTTTATTAGTTATTGCCGACAGTGTCGTATACTGTTATTTTTAAAGATAACTAGATAAGAAAATTGAAGTAGCTTAGTACAAAGATTATATCGAAAGCGTGTTAGATTACATTGTTACTGTGTTGCTTTGTATAAATTTGTTTATGAAGCTCCAAGCGTAACTCACGCAATTATTAACTACTACAAATTAATGCTGCTATAAAGTAAACTTGGCATAATAAATATTTACTCGAAAATAAACGATTAGGATAGCCATCAATATTAAATCATATTGACCATTATGTTTTAAAGTAAAATTGTTGTACTTTTCAAATTATTTTTAATTATTGCTAACGTCAGTTTTTCGTTGAAGGGCATTCAACTTTTGCTTATTAAGATTAATTTAAAGCTCTTCTCGTAAGTCGGATATGTGTGCTCTCATGTTTTTTTGTATTTTTGTTGCAATCCGGTGTAAAAAAGCATTCTTAAATTCTAAATTCATATACGTAATTACCACGCGGATGTTATACGTCTTACGCCAACTCAATGATCTCCTTAAAAAAAATGTGGTTCTCATTAATATACAACTTTTTTAAATTGAGAACTGTTGGCGATATTTCATGTACTTCTTGACTTTATGTAGAGGTATCATATCAATTTAGTCTTGTCATTTTGAATTTATAAATTGGATCTCAATCATCTCAACTGACAAATCCGTTGCATTTACGTAGTAAGAGAAAGAATTTCGTGAAAATCGCTATACTTAGCTAGCATGTCTAAAAAATGTCATAATCTTATTGTAAACATTTTAAAATAATGTTTTTTTAACAATTCTGTCATTCAACTGATTGCCCTTACTTTTTATCTGGTTCATTCGAAAAATGCTCTGTGAATTTAATTAATGAAAAGAAGAATTCGAAGCATTTTAGAATCCAACGAATATGGTGATTAATACTTAAAAAACACCTTAAATTATCCGTAGTAAAGTTCACTACAATCATGCTCGACATTGTGATTTCTTCTAACAATAAAGAGTCATTCACCTTGGGCGTTTCATAAATTTAAACTCTAATTCTATCGTTTCTAAACTAGCAGCCTTTTTAAACGCATTAAAGATTAATGAGATTAAAGTTCGGAAAATAATTATACTTAAAAGTGAAGCAGTGTCCTAGAAAGGTAGATACGGCTTAATGTGCTTAAGGTGATGAAATTATTTTTCTTGAAAAAAGTAATCATTTATAAGTATTGTATATATTTAATGGTGTGTAAGTGTAATCTAGAAATTGTTATATTAGATATATAATAGGGTTCTGTGCGATCGGTATCTTTTCTTTTAACGTCTGACCGAGTCAGTAGTGACATATACTTTGAGAAGAATTAAATCTGTTAATAAAACGCTTCATGTTTTATTACATTCAGTAAATTGAATCTTCGAGTTCCACTGGAAGAAAAACATATTCTCATATTGTGTTTGTTCCCTTTGCACCTTATATATGTACGTAAATTTTAAAAAACGTGACTAATGTTTTGTGATATAAATCGACATGAATACGAGAACGCAACATGGACGGATGTTACGAAACACGCGATCATTTCTTTGAATTTTACGATTTATTTAAAAAAGTTGTTGACGTTTAAACATTTTCAAAACGCATTTGCCTAACGATGACGATTTTTGTTCGTATCGCTTCTTATCAATTTAAAATAACATCTCGCGGCATTCCGCGAAGAATCATTCTGATTTGGTGGCAAAGAACACAATCTAAAAATAAAACGCAAAGTGGCAATTAATAGCATTTCACTATCATCGTGTAACTCGCCCGAGTTATCAAAGTGAATTTGATCCGCCACTTTTACATCAATTGAATGAAGCTGCGCGTCGGCTCCTTATGGTGGAAATGGAAAGTGAGATTGTCTCAGATTTCCATGCGAATCAAGAACTGGCCAGAGCCGCTCAAGATCTGAATTGAGACTTAATTGGACTAACTTCTTCTAATTGCTTGTCAACAGCGGTTCGGGCGACGCCGCACGCTTTTCGAAGGCTTCACGTGATTGGGGCAAATTCACAGTGATTACATCGATTTCACGCGATTTTTGCGATTGTTTACATGATTTCGCGATGCACTTACTAATGAGCAATAATAAATCAAACGTAGTCAAGTCCCCTAATCGCGGGCGAATCAGATCGGCAAATATTGTCTAGGCAGTCACCCCACTTATCGATCAATGGTAATTAAGGGCCGGCGGACCCATCTAATCAATACATTCCATGAACTAGGTCAACCACTTTTATGCTGCCTACTGAGCATAGACATGCACTTCCGCAGCTCGGTGGAAATATGGGTTATGGAGCTGTCGTCGTTGGGTTTCACGGTTGGGTTACTTTGCTCTATGAGGTGCAGCCTTACCTGGTCAATTGCATACCGAGCAGCCAGGACTTGATCGAACCCAAAAGGGTTTATTTCTCCACTATCCGGACAGGTGATTTGTTTATTTCGGGAGAACGTTGAACCTGTCCTAAGATATAAATTTCTATGTTTACTTCTATGCGAAATGGGCGCAGTAGAACCGCAACAAGTGCTCTATGCCTGGCCACCAGATATCCGAGAATTGTTGCATATTTTATAGAGAGATAGAGATCCATAGAAAACAAGTTTTTGTATGATTTTCACACTTCGGGGAATTAAAGCGTTCGATTTCATGCGAATGTGTTGCCAGCGAACGCGTAGGAAATAATCAGTTTGCCAGGTTGATCAATCGTGCAATGTGAGGGGAAATGTGTCTTAAGTGGTTTGGTAATAATATTCAATTTTACTGAGTTTTCGATTTCAACCTGAGCTTCTTTCCCATATTACAATTTTTGAATTATAAATTCTTTAGCAACAAAAATAATGCACTTTTTACTCTGGGAATAAATATGTATATATAATACTAACAACAATTTTTAAACGGACGAGATTAAAGTGTGTAGATTAAAGGAAAAGGTTACTTAGATTTTCAAAAAAATATCTTTGTGAATCTATCAGTCCACCTTAACAAAACATTTTTCTCTCTTTATAAACTGATCGAGAAATTGTGAAAATACATTTCTTTAAGTGAAGGAAAATTTTGAAGTGATATTTTAACCGAACAATTATGTAGCAAAATTTCTGTAATTTTGGGTTTCTTATTTTAAATATCATATATAATTTTTAAAAATTTCACTTCGTAGGTTTTTCTTAATTCCGTCTTTTTTAGAATTCAATATGTAAGACAGTTATTAGTAAATATTACCTTTTAGTGTTCTGCTCTTCAAACGCTTGAATGAAATGTATGCTCTTTCTTTTGTTGATTTTCTTTATTTTGCTTTAATTGATGTTAAAACAGTCAATATTCATATTTAAAAGCTTTCCTTCATATCACAGTCACCTCACAAGGGGAAGTTTTTGATAAACACAAAACTTTCGAGGACACATCTGGTTTTGATTTTCTAACTTTTTTTCTTTTATGTTAGCTGAAAAACGTTCTCAACTGCCCAACTTAGGGAAGTCGCTCTTTTAATCCAAAATCTCGTTTTGTCACTTACTGTCCAAATAAAACTCGTCAACTAGGTGATAGTGTGCATGCGTTACTTACTACTTTTATATTGTAAGCTTGTAATTTTTCGGTTATCCAATTCTAACCAAGGTAAACTAGGAAATATTTTTCGAATTTAATTTAATTCAATTCCTTTTGTTAAATGTTTGCTTTTTATAATCAGAGTTTACCCATATTGTGTTCCCAGCTTTTATTAAAAGAACATCTTAGCAGGAGTAATACAAAAAATGTGGCACAAAACACGAGGGCAAAAAAAATAAAATTTTGCAATTTCTCTTACAGTCTGTTTGAACAATTGTTTTTTTCCGGACTGCACGAACTTTATAGAGAATAAGACTATCAATCGCGAAAGCCACACAGTTGAAATTAAGTGATGAAACTTGGAACTACTATTGCTAAATTTTGGAGAACACTCGAAGAAATTCATTTTTTAAGCGTCCTCTGGAATTGTTAATAATTAATGAGTTTGTGAATTTTTAGACTAAACAAAAGAAGTCAATATGAAGGCCTGGAGCAATACATACCTTAGTACAAATGTGCTTCCCCTAGTGATAGCTGTTTTAATAGGTTTCTATGAAGTTAACCATAATTATTTGTTTTGAAATTTTCTATAAATAATATAATTTTCTGTCTTTTGCAGTTCCTAGTATTGTATACGGTCAAAGAAGTTTCTCTCTCACAGTGTCTCCTCGTGACCTCATATTGGCCGTTAGTGAAGAAACAAATTTTACCCTAGAAATACGGTGGGAATTTTGCATTTCAACTAAAAATAACAATATTAATAAAACCACTCTTCTTTGTAGAGGGATCTTAAACGAACGTGTCAATTTGACCTTCGTCGAACAGCATCAAAACTTAGTAAGTTTAGATCCGTCGACAATATATCTGCCGCCAGATAAGAGCAATCCAGTCATTGTAATTGTTCGAGGTTTAGCACCTGGTCACCTGCAAGTTACAGGGGAATCCATTCCCAAAGATGCTGCAATGTAGGTACAGAACCAATAAACATAAACTTTATTTCTATGTTATCAAACATTTCAGAACACAAGATGTATTTCTACGAATAACAATAGCAAATTCATGGATTGTGCATTATTTGTCCATTATTATTGGATGGGTGTACTTTTTAGCGTGGTCAGTTTCGTTCTATCCGCAGATATGGACGAATTTCCGTAGGAAAAGTGTAATTGGATTGAATTTTGATTTCTTGTCACTGAATATTGTTGGATTTATGCTGTACAGCGTATTTAATATTGGTCTATATTGGATTCCACAAATTCAACAAGAATACTCCACGCGGTATCCACGAGGACTTAATCCAGTTCTTACAAACGACGTTTTCTTCTCTCTTCACGCTACTTTAGCAACTTTGGTGACTATTGTTCAATGCTTCTTGTTTGAGGTGAGTTTAACTTTTCATATTTCTGGTTTAAAATGAAAGGAGAAGTGATGGACCAATAAATCTATGTACTTTTGGTGGTGATGATAATAATAATATGAAGTAGATTTATTTACTGTAAATGATCTCAATGTGAATTATACCTCCAACTTTGTAAAACATTTTACCTTTCCATGAAATTGGAAATATTATTGCTTCCATATAGTTAATATTTTTCATATTATTGGCCGATATAAAATATAACATATTATCTAATTAACTTTGAAATGCGTATTATTAAGATTCGCTAAAGGAAAATTGGCTTTGATCCAACTGATTTGAAATTTGTTTAACTGCAATGACTTGATCATTCGGGCTTATCAACCTGAACGCTTGGATGATTTTCCCTGTAACATTTGACCTTGATTTCAAAAGTTTGATCAAATTCAAGCAGCAGTTAACTGTTATATAATTCAGTAGCTACATTTTTTCGTGCCACGGTGTGACGTTTCACTAATTACTTTCAAGTAAGAAATATACGTACTATTGGTAAAAAACATTTATCTCGTTTTAGTTTTCAATTATTTAAATTGGGGAGTAAAACATGACTATAATTACTTAAATGATGTAGCTATTTGTGTATTGACATTATTGTTCAACTACTTATATTAATCACTGACCATAACGATCGGGAGAAATTCTTAATTGAAGACTTTCAATCTAGTTTGCATTAAAGTACAAAGCATTGTTTTTTAACTTAAGCAAATTAATAAGACATTTATTTCCTTCACAATACAAGATAAAAACAACTTGCACTTCCAAAAATTCTTTACAAAATTAACACAATATTGAAAAAAAAACGAAAAACTAGATTGGAGATAAGTTTAAAATGTTTTTACATAATGGGCTTTTTATAAAAAAAAACCTCGATTGTTGATTGATCAAGTAATTTACAAATTGGCAAAAACTCAAAACCTGACAGATAAGCTATCAAATAATTACGAATTTTGTTAAAAATTTGTGTTATTCGAAAAATTTTAGCCATTTATTCAAAAACTTGAAACTACATTTATAATTTCGAAATTAATGAATATCAAGTATGTAACGCAACGCATTAATATATCTTGTTGATTTTTCTGCGTGAACGTATCATTATTTCAAAAATTCGAAGTATTTGAATTTAAACTTTTATTAAAACATTAAGAAAAAATTAAATAAATAACAATAGTGTAGTATATTAGTTTGTAGGAGACAAAGCAAAACTGGATATAAATAATGGGAGGTTTATTTTGTGACTAACCAATATCTTTGAATGATAATTAATTCAAATGTTTTATTTTCTGATTTCCTTAATCGTTTTAGCGCGGCGATCAACGAGTATCATTTACTGCACGTGGAATTTTGGGACTGTTTTTCGTAGTTATAATAACGTCCGTAAGTCTTGCCGCATCGCATGTGATACTATGGCTGGACTTCTTGTACTACTGCAGTTACATTAAGCTAGCTATAACATTAATTAAGTACATACCACAAGTAAGAAAACTTTATTTAAATAAACATGTTATCTGACTTACTAACTCCCTGCAGGCTGTGATGAACTACAGGCGTAAGAGCACCGTAGGATGGAGTATAGGAAATATTCTTTTAGATTTTATGGGAGGAACGTTCAGTATGCTGCAAATGATATTAAATGCGTACAACTATGGTTCGATTGCTTAAAAGCTGCTTGAAGACTTACTTACTTATTTTTTAATTATTTCAGATGATTGGGATTCCATATTTGGGGACCCAACTAAATTCGGGTTAGGATTGTTTTCGGTCTGCTTTGATGTATTCTTTATGTTGCAGCACTACGTTTTCTATAGGTGAGTTTAAAATTAAAATTTATTTTGGCGCATAGGTTTTGGCTGCTTTAGGGATGGCTTTTAGAAAAATATGTGCTAACATTTTGTTTACTTGTTCCACTTTGCATTTTTTTAAACATTGAATGCACTATTCGTAGCTTATAACTTTTAAAGTTAAGTTTTTTTAAAGACAGAATGTGTGGCTGGCATTTTTATCTGGTACTTGTTTTGGTGTAGCAGCTGGCTTCAAGTAGCTTTTCTTAATCGAAATGTTCAAATATTAAACTTGTCAAATAATCACACGATAACACTCAATTTTTAAAATTTTAATCTACTAACACTTGTTTGTTACAAAATTTTATAATTGTACTACATAAACTTCACACTATAATTATTGAATAAAATCATATTAATTAGAGAAATGATATACTTGGTAATTGCAAAAAGTTCACTGGAAAATTTATGCTACAACAAGATACAACAGAACGAGCACCAGCAATAAGACATTAAAGAATTGGAATATTTACTTGAAATTTTTAAATCTATTTGTACAACACTAGCAATTCATTCTGTTAACCATTTAAAACTAATCATTAATATAAAATTTTTGGGACAGCAATTTATTATGCTTTTTATTAAAATTTTATAAAACCTCATTTAGAATTAAATTTTATAGGTACTTCACAAAATTATTTCTTTTCTACGGAATATACTATTCCGATAGATGGATTTCAATTTTATTTTTATTTTAACCCTATCAAGTAAAATTCTTAATTTTTTATTTTTATTTATTAGTATGACAAATGTCTCTTCATTTTCAATATTTTCTCCGCATTTTTTATAATTTTTATCTAAAACATAACGGAGTATGTTGCAAATTTTGTAAACATGATTTACAGTTATCTTTGGCATTATATTTGTGTCCAACAAAACACAAAAATTGTCCTTCATTTTTCCATTTTTAGCCTTTGGTTTGAAAGAAGTATTCACTATAAGAAATCAAAAGCCGGAAACTTGCACATTGTTAGTATTCGTCATACAAAAACCAGCAAAATTAACTTAATGTGTTTCACAGTGTTTCCAAATCCCATATATGTATAAATTAGGGCTTCAATGCCAGGTTTAATTTTGATGAATTGGGTTGAATGATTAAAACCACTATCTATTGATCTCTAACTGATCAAAATAGTATTTGGGCGTATGGTTACTAATTTCTGACAACTGTACTTTTAAAACAACCCTTGTATATAATCTTTCTTATTATTTATTTTAACATTAAAACTGAATGTAACTAGCTTCTGATAACTTAAAAGATGGGTTTTGTAGTATTGCGACCCATAGAAGTTATCCCTTGCCGCCTGTAAATATCTACCTGTGAGTAATTCGCCATATAATGCTTAATAGCAAAAACATAATTTCGTTATTATAGAAAACGTTTCCTTTATTTCAGCGATAAAAAAGCGGAAATGCATTTTAAAGCGAACCCCTCTAACCTCGAAAAATTACTGGTTGATCAATAACTACCCCAAACCACCCCTAGATAGTTTCGCAAATTATCGCATGATGCATGAGGGGAATTAATAGTGGAAAGGAAGAATTAACGCTAAACAATTTTTTAAGAATGCATGAATCCATACCCAGACCTGTTGGTTCTCAAGGAAATTGATCAGATCTCATTAGACGATGAAACCTCATTTGTAAAAATCCGATGAATTTTCTTGAGGTGTTGTAGGCGTCAAAATCCATCACACAGTCAAACTTTCAATATTGGTCATTGGACTGCATTATAATTAAGCTTAAAAATATTTATTGAATGCATTTTTTAAATTAAAAGAAATTTTTACACAAACCCTAAAGTATTCGAAACTAATTGCTCATCCATTTTGCGCCCATTCCTTCCTTTTGCAACCTTTTTTGCAGGCATACACGTGGACTATCGGATTCGGAGGCAACCACCGTCGAGGATATTAAATCAATTGAAAAGTTTTGAAAATAAACGTTCTTAACATTCTGGCGTTTTACTTTAGCTAGCTAACTTAGGCCAACTTCTAGTTGTTATTTGTTTTTGGCAATTTTTGTGAAACATCTGAAAGTATTATTTTAATTATTTTGTAAATACACATGTTATTCAAACTGTTGTAAATTATTGCGCACAGTTATTGGTTTTATTTAAATAAAAACTTTTTATAACGTTGTTGTTTTTATTGTGGGTATTAGAAATACTCAGTGCAAACTAATAAAGATACAAATATTTCGCTTTTTTGTATAAAATAGTTTTTGTTAACTCGATTACATAGTTATGGTCTTGCTACTAATGAAATAGGGAAAAATCAGCAGAAAAATAATTAATTTTTGAACAATGTTTTAAACACATCAGAATTTTTTAAACCACAAATCTGTTTCAAATATTTAATCTAAATTTTAAAGCATTTCAGTAAGAAATTGGGTATATTTTTGAACATAAATAAGTAGGAATATATGAAAACATTCCTTTTCTCACAAAGTAAAGCACATAATGCATTCATGGATGTACAGAACAACAAAAACATCTTAATAGGCATTTATATTAAAAAGTACTGAAATTAGGTTCCTTCTAAAAATACTTTATATTTGAAATTTCAATGGGGAATTGCTTTAATTGGCCGAAGAATTTGTCTGTAAAATGAGTACACTAAAAACAATATACCTAATTCTTTACTTTATGACAAACTGGTTTTTCGAGAAGAACTATCCGAAAGTTCGTCATCGTCAATTAGAAATTCTGGAGCATTTCATTTTGTTCCAACCATTATATTATACAAAAATGTATGAAACATTTACATATACTTCATTTTAAAAAATCTTTTTCTAATGCCATTTTCAATTGATATTATAAAACGTATTCTAAAGGGGGAACTACAAAGTATTCGCAATAGGTTCTTTAAGTAATTCTTCCTTTACTGAAACAAATTCATAATTTAGGGTATTTTATAAACAACACAGCCTTGCATTCTAGATCGTTTAATTATTGCAAAAGCATGTTCGTATTGGTAATTTACAATATTAAATTTTTTGCATAAGCTGATAATACATATGTATATAAAATTTGTTTGACATAAAGCCCAAAATATAGGAATGCTAAAATCCTTATTTTTAACTGATAAGGCTTCTACCAAAGACTTTATAACTATAAATAACTATATCTACATTTTATTGGTTTAAACTAATGAAAATGCAATTAAAATTGCAAAATCATTTTTGAACAATTTAAATCGACCTCAAAAGGGTTTCAGTTTTATATAGAAAAAATTAAAATTTATTTAAATATTAATAACGCCTTAATTGTATTTTTTAACATTCTCTAGTTACTACCAAGGTAAGCAAGTTGTGAAAACAAAATAGTCTTTGGTCCGTAGAAAAAATGTTTTTTTCAATGAATAGTTTTTGCTGCCCATGCTTTCTTTTTGAAACAAAAACCAACCATATTTATTAGAATTAACAAATAAATTTATGTCCCCTAGTCGCTTTGTTATGACGATCATTATGGATCAAATTTTTTCCTTAAAATATACGAACATCATTAGAAAATTTCGTTTTATCTAATTCACCTAGCACCACTTTTGTAATGGCACAATTCTTGCGACTTTGTTTATTTAAAATTGCATGGCGTCTACCGGTAATCTGTTTGAATGACCATCATACTTAGAATTATTGGATTGAAAATTAATAATATATTACACATGTATGTATATTACTTGTTAATTAATAAAAGGGAAAATTCGTAGTCTAATCTAACACTGCCTATTAGAGATACAAAATTCAATTTGGACGCTTTACGTTATATTCTTTAGAATTGCTCCAGAATTTCTAATTGACGATAATAATAATTAAAAAAATAAAAGTACGTTACTTAAGAAAATATAATAATAAAAAAATTTCAGATGTTTTGCAAGTTTCCCGTTTTCAGTAATTTGCGCAATTTGAGAAAAATTATATTTATTAATTTAATTTAAAAATGAAAGATCATTTTTTTCTTCTTGTTTCAGGCATCTTCAACCTTACGAAGCCATACCTGGCGATAATCAAGAAGATCGAAATACGAACGAAGCCATTACAGAAAATTCCAAGGTTGAAATTTAATCACCTGTCGTCAGAAGTATTTATATTATGTTAATATGTATAATACATAAACGTAAGCATATAAATCTACAGATCTCATTTAGTGCACACTCTTTACTAATCGTGAGATTTGATAGTGATATTTAAGAGCTGAGAAAAAATAATATAATCAACGACAATAGAAATATCTATCACCATATTTTGCTTATTTTAAAAACAATGGGAGGAAACTCTTAGAAAAATATAAATAATGAAGGTATGTTCTTTTATATCATTTCTGTAGAATGTAAGTTATTTTTTAGATCATTACAATAAGAAGATACTCTTGATATGTTTTTTACTTTTTTTAATGGTTAAGAAAAAATGTTACAATTATCGAATTATATTTTTTATTGACTGAAAGTACATACCTATCTACATACAAATCAATCCAAAGAAATATCTGTATTTATTCCATGCAAGTACAAATTAATTCCTGAATTAAAAATTTTTGATAGGCCTTAAATGCGCCTTTAAGCTTAAAATTAATAAGCATGAAAGTTAATATCGAAGTTATTAAATATAGAATAAAACATACTACTTTCTAAGAGACATAAGTTTACAATGGTTAAATGAAGTAAATATATAAATAACTATAGTATACTTTGTCATCACATCATGTAATTTTGTTTTTATTTTGTGTGTTTTACGGTAGGCGGTATAAAACAATTAAACTTCTTTAAATTGTCTGATCATTCTTATAACGGTTAAATAATTTATGGACTAGTTTTCATCTTGGTTAAACTGTAGCAGGATTACTAAGTACGTTGTAACTGTTGAAATCATCTGAATCAAATAAATAGTGTGACCACTAATGATAAATCACGTATACGAACTTTTACTCACCATCATAATCAAAGAATAATCAATAACAAAAAATCCTCCAGCAGAACACTCTAGTTTATGTCCATAAAGTTTGTCAAGTGGACAACCTGAAAGAAGTTCTATTTCCTTTCCCTGATATCGCTGAGCAGTGTTTTCAGACATCGCTTTATTTGTTTTGAGTACCTTTAATTAATAATTTAGTTAATGGCAGACAAACGCTTACGTTAATTATCCTCACTTGTTCTTTAAGTTCACCTCCTCCTTTAGCGACGAAAACAGTTTGAATCATAATAACGAGGAAAGACCAAGCGGTGCAAATATTCCAGTGAAAGTAGTTAGCTCCATTAGGAGAGAAAACCATGTATAGAATGAGAAATAGTTGCACGGTAAGAATTATGCTGGTGTTCATAATATTCAGAAATTGACCCATTCCCAGGGCTTCATTTAAACTGTACACGCACTGTCTCAACCGCATGTTGATCGTAACAAGGTTTTCGAATTGTGATCTCGTTAGGCTTGATTTAGCTAGATTTTCAATTGCCTTAAACCGGTAAGTGATCATACAACACATTGCGCAGTAGTGAAAAACGTAAATTTGGGGGTATGTCTGATTAGCACAATATAACAACATTACACGATAACTCATAACTGGAGTTTTCATAATGGTGAGGTAAATTACTGAGCATAGAGAAATTATGAAATTGTAAATGAATACACTCCTACAAATAATACTGATTCGCCTCTTGAAAGTTTTGTAACTGGGGTCATACTGAAACAAATCAAAAATTTCCCTATCGAAAGACATCAAGGTATTGAATAGTTTCATGTGTGATGATTTCTTTACTGCTGACAAAATAATCATTCCTATATAACAAAAACTTGCTATACCCGTATGCAAATTTTGTCCAGTTAAGGTCATCCCAGTTATTTCAATATCTTCTTCATTATCTTTACCCAAAAACCTTTCAGTTAAGTTTTGTATTGCAATCATGAGCAAAGTAACGACACAAATAATGAAAAAACTCAATGTCACAGCAAAATAGTCGATGAATTTATGTTGCATTTTTAATTTATGTTTTGAAAATTTAAATGGCGCTAAACCAAAATAGTGTAATATAATAAACAGCGTAGTATAAACTTCGGCGAACTCCATGTATAGTAAATGAAAGAAACTTCTGAACTGAAGGAAAGCACTCCAAAGAAACTTTTATTACAATTGGTTTAACCAAAATGTATAAGTTGATTAACCAAATTGGGAGATATCAATTTCTTTCGGCAGTTAATGTTGGCGTGATGACTTTCAATTGATGCTATCTTTTAGAGAGTATATGAATTAAACTATCCACCAATCAAGCCTTTGTAATTATTATTTCTTGGCCTTAACGATAATATTTATAACAGGGAGAAGAAAAAGAGTTTTCACAGTTAAAAAATAAAAATGTTTACAATAATTTTGAGTACATCTCAATTTAGTTAAAAAACTTGTTTACATGTTTTATACATAATTCTAACCTATCGTTTAAAAATCTTGTTCAAATTTCAGGAGGGTAATTACATATACATGCATAAGTGTACAAACGAAATTTGTATTTATCATAACATTGATACAAATTGGAACAAGTTAGAAATGAATATCTCACTGATTTCAATGGAATTTTACAGGAAACCTTCGTTTGGTCTTGGTGATCGGCTATAGTCTCCGAAATATTCCATATTTGACAAAAATCAAAATGAGATTATATAATAATAATAACTGGTAAATTTATTTTGATAATCACTGATTTTCACTTTGTTGGAATTGCATCAGAATAATTAGATATGAAGTAATTGTAGAAACCATCTATAATAAAATGAATTTTTACATCAAAGAGTATTAAAAATATTTTTTGCCTACCAAAGTAATTAAAGAGTTATCGATAACAAAAAATCCCCCTGCGGTGCATTCCACTTTATTCCCATAAAGTTTTCCTAATGTGCAAGTCAGCATAAGTTCTGTGTTTTTATCTTCGAACTTTTGTCGTCCACTGTTCTCTAGAATTGCCTGATTTGTCTTCCACACCTGAAATTGTGTTTAACATTGCCAAAACTAAATTAATTTCTGAACCGATCGTACCTGAACTTTAAGATCATTTCCCACCTTTGCGGTGTAAACAGTCTGCGCAACAAAGACCATGAGCCACCAAGTTGAACCTATACTCCAGTGAAGATAAAAAGACATCATTTCCTTTGAGGATAACATGTGGAAGTTGACAAAAATTTGTAAAGTGATAATTATGTTATTATTCACAATAATTAGAAATTCTCCCAGCCCGAGCGCTTCATTCACGGTGTAAACTATTTGTCTTAGACGTTGGTTAATATTTACGAGATTGTTAAACTCTTCCTTAGTCAAGTTGGACTTAGCCAGATTCTCGACAGCTTTGAGGCGTCTGGTTATGAAAATAATTACCACGCAGTAATATACGCAATGAAACTGAGGGTAGGTCTGGCTGCCAGCATAAATCGGCAGCATGCGATTATCCAAATAATTATTATTCATGTAAGTAATGTAAACGACAAGACAAAATGACAATAAACCATTGTATGCAATCAAGCTTAACACAAAAACATTAAGACGCATTTGGAGCTCGCCGTAGTTAGGATCAAAATTGAAAAACTTCATCATGTCTCTATCTAGAGATATCCACAGCTCGTAGATTTTCATATGCGATGTTTTTTTAACATTTGAAAGGATAATCACTCCTGCATAAGCTAAACCAGATATGCAGACTTGCATCCATTGCGCCATCAGAATAACTTCACTGGAATGACTAGGACTTTGAATATCAAAAATTGTTTCCACTAATTTTCGCACTGCAATCCCAAATAAGCTGAGTAAAGCGATCATCAAGAAGCTCACTAATATTGTCAAACGATCGACAAATGTTGTAATAATTTGCGACTTATCGTCAGAAAATTTAAATGGCATCAGTCCGAAATAATATAGCCCTCTAAATAGCAAGAGGAAAGCATTTGCGAGCTCCATATCGAATAAGTAATTTGGAGTGTAGTTACTCAAAGACTGAAGTTAAATATTACTTAAGGATAGCATATAGGAATATCATGGTGATTAGCCGAAACACTGATTTCTGTTTTCACGTTAATTACAAGTTAATGTTAATAAACCGAAACAAATTTATATTACGTAATCAACAATCGTTTTCTTGTAAAAATCATTACATCGCGGTAACTAGGGTCGTTAACATACTCAGGTATTTTTCAAATTTAAGCGATTAATTCAATTAGGTATATATGAAGTCTGATTTTCTATTTTGAATTTTCAAAAATATTTAACGCCTTATGGGCTGAAAAACCTTCCAAACGATGATTTTGCAATGAGAATTGACAAAGTGGCCAAGAGCTGGCTGACTAAACGATAAAATATGAATAATACAACGCTACTTAAAATAATAATGTATACACATATATGAGTGTACATACATATACCGATGTACCATACACATATAAAATACATATTTACGCATCCGCATTCAAACGCGTGCGCTTTTTTCCGAATAGTCGTTTAGGACCAAATAAGCATAAATTGGTCGGCTACATCTCATAAACTGTTTGACTCAATTAAGCCGTTATTTATAAAATTAGTCACAGTATATGTATGTGCTAGTATCCTAGTTTTTTTCGGGTTTTTTCGAAATTTCGTTCAGGATAATATTTTAGCCGACATAAACCTAATCGAAAATGGCCAATTTGGTGTCGAATATCTCAAAAATACATAGTTTTAGAAACCTCATAAATTCCCTTTTCAAAGATGTTCCATTCGGTGGGGAAAGTAAAGATTTTTTTCTATCCCTAATTTTCCTTGTCGGGAAAGGAGCCTTAATGTTTTTTTCCAAAAATCTTAATACTTATCTTTATTGCGGGTACAAATATCAATAAGCTTACCAAATTCAGCGCTATAGTCCTAATAGCCTTTGAATAAAATGACTGATGGAATTCTAAAAGCGGTCATTAAAGAAAACAAATTTCGAATTTTTTTCTATTTCATCAAAATCATGCAATTTGAAAACATTTTGAAACTCTTAAAATACATGGAAAATAATATGATTTAAGAAAACACTCGAAATCGCGTAATTAAATTTCTTATTCAGTATCCTATAAATTATTTTTATTCTATTTCTATATGTACGAGTGCATTTTATCAATGGAAAATCGTGAAATTTTCTTTTATGCCAAAAAAAATAGTAAGAAAAATGGATTTCTTATAAGAAATTTACTAAATTATACACCATCGACGAGTAGTCAGTTTTTCTGTTTCTCTTTCTCTTTTTAATTGGTAAATTTATTTTGATGATCACTAATTTGCGCTTTGTTGGAATTGTGTCAGAATAATTAGATATGAGACAATGGTAGAAACCATCTATAATTAAATGATGTTTTACACCAACGAGTATTTAATCTATATAATATGTTTATGCCTACCAAAGTAATTAAAGAGTTATCGATAACAAAAAATCCGCCTGCGGTGCATTCCACTTTATTCCCATAAAGGTTCCCGAATGAGCAAGTCAGCAAAAATTCTATATTTTTATTTTCGAATTTTTGTCGTCCACTGTTCTCTAGAATTGCCTGATTTGTCTTCCATACCTGAAATTGTATTTAATATTGCCAAAACTAAATTCATTTCTGAATCGATCGTACCTGAACTTTAAGATCATTTCCCACCTTTGCGGTGTAAACAGTCTGCCCCATAAACAACATGAGCCACCAGGTTGAGCCTATACTCCAGTGAAGATAAAAAGACATCATTTCCTTTGAGGATAACATGTGGAAGTCGATAAAAATTTGTAACGTGATAATTATGTTATTATTCACAATAATCAGAAATTGTCCTAGTCCAAACGCATCGTTTAGGGTGTGAATCATTTGTCTCAAACGCTGGTAAATGTGTACGAGATTGTTAAACTCTTCTTTAGTCAAATTAGACTTAGCTAGATCCTCGACAGTTTTGAGCCGTTTGGTTATATAAAAAGTCAGTATGCAGTAATATACGCAATGAAACTGAGGGTAGGTCTGGCTGCCAGCATAAACAGGCAACATTCGATTATCCAAATAATTATTTTTCATGTAAGTAATGTAACTGATAAGACAAAATGAGAATAATACGTTATATAAACTTAAGATTAACACACAAAAATGAAGATTCTTTTGGAGCTTGCTGTAGTTAGGGTCAAAATTAAAAAACTTCGTCATGTCTTTATCTAGAGGTATCCACAGCTCGTAGATTTTCATATGCGATCGTTTTTTAACATTTGAAAGGATAATCACTCCTGCATAAGCTAAACCAGATATGCAGACTTGCATCCATTGCGCCATTAGAATAACTTCACTGGAATGACTAGGACTTTGAACATCCAAAATTGTTTCCAGCAATTTTCGCAGTGCAGCCGCGCATAAGCTGAGCGTAGCGATAATAAAGAAACTCACTAATATTATGAAATGATCGGCAAATGTTGTAATAATTTGCGACTTATCGTCAGAAAATTTAAATGGCATCAGTCCGAAATAATATAAACCTCTAAACACAAAGAAAAAAGCTTCTACGAGCTTCATACCGAATAAGCAATTGGAATGGTAGTTACTCGCAAACTGAAGTTGAATATTCCTTAAGGATAGGATATACAGAATATCGTGGCTATTAATCAAATTACTGGATTTTGCTTGAAGTATGTAAATTATTAGATTATTCTTGAACAATTTTATCTGCGTTCTCTAGGTACCTGTAATTATTCTTGGTAAGTCGAACCAAATTTATATTCAGTAATCATCATCATCACCTGCTTATTATTGATATTATTTTTTTTAGAGGAGCGGGAAAATAATCCTTCGCACGTAAGTGTGACGAGCTTTCTCGCTTCCTGTTTATTATAATCATTGCATCAAAGCTAATATACTACAGTAAGTCACTTTAAAGAATCCTTAAAATCTATCTATCCATATTCAAACGATATGTTTTATCATCTACATATAAAAGCTGATTTGCTATTTTGGATTGTGAAATTATTATATAGTGATCGACAAATGAAGATTTAAGGCCATTTTAATACTAATTGAAATAGAAAAATGAGAATATAAATAAGTACATATTTCTGTAAACAGCAACCACTGGTTTTGGTTCTGACACCACAGCGTTGGATTTAATCATTGATTATCAAAAAGTCTTAAATATCTATTTTCTAGGTTTATTACAACAAAACCGGCAAACATTTAATTTGAGGTCTCCTTTGTTGGTTGCTTATATTCCTTGAGATATTTGACCTTTAAACTTTTGCAAAGTGATATTTCTTCACCGAAATTTTATCATGCTCCCACAATTTTGTCGTTGAAAATTATTGAAAATTGTTTATCAAATGTCGAAATTTTAGTTTTATTTTTGTATGTTATTTGTATTTTAAGGAGAAAATTACTACATATATACGAGAAACCGTATACCAATAGCTGTAAAGCGTTGAGAAGCTTACGGGCAATATATAATTATAGAGATGTTACATATATTGTAAAAGACTTTAATTTAAATTAAACAGAAACAAAAACTAATGAAATTTATTGATTATATTGTCGTATAATAATTCTATCATTTTGACTTATGTAAAAAGAAATTTTCACCTGCAACTAGAAATTTAAAGTTTTGGAATTTATTCGTTCACTTGTGCCAAATTTCAAGAATGTAGGGCATCGGGTTGTACTTTTACGGGGATAAAGTGGCAGGCAACGCAGCTGCATGGCATCATGCATTTCTGAGCTCGTTAGGGTCTCAGATGCAGATTAGTCAAGAAATCTGGTTCCTCATATTTTACAAACTCAAATACATGACTTCAGTGCCTGCACTAGTATGCGAGAAAACTATACATTGTAAACATTTTCCCCGACGAGCGTAAGAACGGACCGAACGCCGAAGTCCTTACGTCCACTCGATTAAAACTCTGAGTGCTAAATATGGTGAAGGGAAAATATTTGCCTTGATCCCTTCTGTGGTATAATGAGGACTCATTAAAAGTAAATTATAGTAAGTACTTTCAGCTTTCAGCTTATTCTATAAAAGTAACAGATAGCATCAGATAAAATCGATCGTGTAATTAACATACGCTTGGTAAAATGGCAGTGCTTTATCAACGTTGTCTTCAAATAGTTTACTAAAGGAAGTTAACTTAGTTTTAAAGTATTTATTAAAACATCATCATTTATTCTAAATGAAGCTTCTACAAGCTTATTTCTTTACAATTACAATTTTATACACTTTCGGTTTAGCGCCATTTCGAATTTCCAAAGACGGAACTCAAATAGTTACAAGATTTGTTGACAACTTTTCAGCTTTAGTGGGTGTTTTTATGATCGTAATATCGTCTTTATTCGGAATTTCTTTGCGAGTCCTTGTAGAAACAGTTGTGGATATAGATACGTCCTATCATTTCAACACACTTATTTCTCTGGCACAACGTGTGCAAGTCTGGATATCGGCATTCACATATGTGGCATTATTAGTTTCCTCAGTAGTTAAAAAGCGGGTCCACATGAAGTTATTTGATTCATTGATATCTTTGGACAACGATATGGAGAAGTGTTTTAATCACTGCAATAGCTACAAGAAGCTCAGAATCTTCAATTTGGTCCTAGTAGCTCTAATAGCGTTCAGTATAATGCTCTCAACAGCCGTCATTATTTATATGACATATATGAGGAATAACTTCTTTCATCCCAATATGATATCGATATATGTTGCCAGTCAGTGCTATCCTTTGTTAAATACCTTTCACTACTGTGCGATTTGTAAACTAATCATTCATCATTTGAAAGCCGTCGAAAACCTAGCAAAATCCAGTTTAACTCTGCAACAGTTCAGCAATCTAACGAATATTAACAGCCGTTTGAAGCAAATCATTTATAATCTGAACGACGCCCTAGGACTGGGCCAATTTTTATATATTATGAATAATAACATTATCATCACTATGCAAGTTTATGTACTTCTTCGTATGATAACCTCAAAAGATGGAGATACTTACATTCATTGGAATATCGGATGTACCTGGTGGATCGGTCTATTTATCTTTCAAAATATTTTCACCGCTAAAGTTGGAAACGATCTCAAACTGCAGGTTGGTTCCTTTTCTTTAGTACATTTTAGCATTATTATTATTATAGGAATGGCAGGTACTGAAGACTAATAAGATGTTTCTGGAGAATAGAATCCAGAGATATCGGTCTAAAGATGTAGAGCTTCTTTCAGGCTGCTGCTTCTACCAACTTTATGGAAATAAAGTGGAGTGCACTGCAGGTGGTTTTTTCGTCATTGACCACTCTTTAAATATGTTGGTAAGTGTGTATATTTGCTTCTCTCTGTTATATGTACAGATAGTCATTTGCAGATGATTTCAACTATTTCATCATACATAATTATATTGTCGCAATTCCAACAAGATATGGGTGAAGATGCTTAATAAACCGATTCTCTCACCGTTCAGTGAGCACCTTGAAGTGGAATAAGTAATCCATAAATTGTACCCAAAACCCAGTCAGTTTTAATTGTTCTTAAACAGTGTATATGTATATCCCTCTTCTAATAACATATGTTAAAACTTCTTGCCCGAATTGCTGCTATTAAAATGATTAAATTTTAAATACTAAATAATACTAATTTATCGGAGACCGAAAATAACTTTCAATTTTTGAACTAAAAAAGCTGAGGCGTTTATGTGTTACCTCTTACAAAATGCGCTTATATCAGAGTTTATCTTTGTTTAACTTTTTGGTTTGCATTCTTAATCTGAACTATGTTATGTACATGTGACTTCAGCAAATAATTGTAAATTAAGTACTAAAATTTGGAAAAAATTTTGACATTGGTTAAAATCATCGTCCAGTTAAAAGTTATTTTTTGCTCAGGTAGAAACTTTTAAATAAGCGTTTTCCATTATTAGTCATATGCAATATTTGTTTCTATATTAAAGTTATCATATATTTTTCGGCAAATAAACTTACCAGAACAAAAATTATTAGTCAGCCGTTCACTTTTGAAACACCCACCACAAAGCGTATTCATGATAATTCCTTATAGATGTCGCTGGAATGGTAAAAGAGGTGAAAAGAACATAAAGAGCATATGGTAGGGAACATGTTGCTATCAACATGAAGTCTGTCACTCTTGTATTTGACATTTCTGCTCTGCCGGTACGGTGATATTTTGACGGAAAATGTTGGAAAAAGTTGTGACTGCGGTACTTCCGCTTAGTCAAATCACAGTAAGGCGAAGCATTTCATCTTCCACAGCGGCAATTACGAAAATTCACCGTTCGGTGTATGCCAGAACTTATCCTACAGTTGTCGTCCTCCCCGATGGATCTTCCGTAAACGTCCGTCACCATGAGCCAAGGAAAATAATTAAGGTAGTAAATTTGCCAATTTCGACAAGGCGGTTAAAATACACTAAAATAATTTCAGCTTCCCCTTGACTTAAGCACTTTATCAGAAATTGAGCGGAAGGCAAGGATTGAAGCCCGAAAGCCGAAAAAGAAGATCTTGGTTCAGGAAGAAGTTGAAGACACTTTCGACTCGAGGAAATACCTAAAGTATATAAAAAAGAAGTGAGGTCCATTGTTAATTAATAAAATAAGTTGAAAATTTAGTTGAGCCTTTACCCCTTACACTCCCTTTGATTTATTTATTTATTTCGTTTTTTGCAGGACTTAATTTTGCTTCAACATTTTGATACTCCCTTAAGGTTATATAATTTTTATTCTGAGCAGTTAAGATAGTTGTATTTTCTTTTCAATTCACATTTAGGCTCTAAGAATGGCAACCTTGAATGTAGTTTTCCATCCATCTACCAACCAATTTTTATTTTAAATATTTTCGTCTTTCCACCCTGCTAAACAAAGAACTCGCAACCGAATTATTTGATTTCTATTTAGATATACCAGTTGGGAAGTTAAGAAAACAAACATTTTCAGGTATAGATAACTTTCATATGTGGTGGTTCCGTCAATTTTCAATTTTCCTTTGAAAGGCAATAATATTATAAGGGACAGAATTTATTTATACTACAGAAAGATTTTATTTCGCAACGGTAAGTACATACATGTTGTTTTATGCGATATTTATTATCAAAGGTGATACTATTAATTAGTTTTGAAGAGAACAATCTTCTTAATATTAGATTTACAATAGTGTAAATCTGGCATTGTAAAACATCCTGGAAATTCGTCACATATTCTCAGAAATGCTAAACCCTTTGCTAGTTAGAATTGTTGCTTCCATCTCTTCGCAGTAATAATCTTTCTTTATTTGATTTTTATTATTACAGTACAGAAAGTAAATGTAGTTACTGTTTCCAAGTTTTCAAGGTGCCCCAATTCGAATATTAAAGGAAATTTAATATTAATTGGGTTCCTTTTCGTTTACTCAAAACAGAAGAAATTTCGAGTGGACTTTCAATTTGTCTAGAAAAACGTAAATAAAGGAGTTAAAATCGTCTAATGAAAGCATCAAATTGCAATGACTTTCGGTTTAATTAAGATTTTGTTTATTTAAATTGCATTTCGCTACAAGTTTCTAAAATCGCGCAACACCAAACCGTGCTTGTCTGGCAGTGCCGTATTCTTGGTAAACGTTGGCATGAGGAGGCAACGTCGGGAAAGCTGCAAAGAGGAGAATCGAATCGGCTGCCATCGTCGACCGTGTGCAGCTATCTCCGCTAAGTCACTCTTCTGCCGTCGTTCAGTCTGCAGGCGTCGCGTTCATTTTGGTCCCCGTACAGTTTTGTGTTGACTTTCCGCCCTGGGGCCTTTTATTTACGCGGAGATCGCGGCCCTAGCGGTCAATTGTGGGGCATTTGTTGTCCAGCGGAGTCGTGTTTTGTGCGAAAAATATCCCTTTGATGGTGCAGTGGTTTTGTGCGAACCGAAGTCGGAAGTGTTTAAGAAATTTCGGAAATGTCTCTCTGACCTGTGTCGGCGCTGTCAAAATTGAATTAAAGCGAAAGAGAGGGAGAGACAGGGACGAAAAAAAAACATCTAAATAAGAACGGGTATTGCTGTCGTTTTCAACGGCATCCTCCGAAAGCCGCTACTCGGCCAGTGCGAGCGGGACGGCGCCGCAGGAATTCGTGAAAAGTACGTGTGAGTGTGTGCGGCTGTGTTTCTACGCTTTTGCTTCGCCAGGTTTCATTCTTGCTCTGAACTATTTTTTATTTTGGTAAACAAAACCACGTCTATTTGGGTTCCTTGGGGCCACCGCCACTCGGCCGCAAAGTGGAACTCTGCGAGCCACCATCCACCCACCAGAGGGGCGCATTCCTTGGAGCCCCGCACACTGCCCGGAGCAGCATCCCTGCTGCATCCTAACGGACTCATCGAACGCCTTTGAACTCGGCCACTTGAGCTGGGGCAGCGCTGGTCACCCAACGGGCGCTGCTCTGACGGCGGCTTGAATCCCCCAACCCAAGTGACAGCGGCGTCCCCATTCCCAGCGAAGACGAGCTCGTCCCAAAGCCGGTGGTGGTGTGGTGGATGCTTTCCTGCTAATATTAGACGCCGAATGCGGAATGCCTGTCCGCTCAGATAAAATTTTCCCAGAATCATTGTTTTGATTCGCCTTGTATCGGTAACACGACGCCGCGCTTCCCGTGACGCCCACGCTTCAGGGAACGCCGAAATTTGTTCCTGTGACGGCGGAAGGCCTGTTTGTTTGCTGCTCCTCCGAGCCTAGCCCACGGATTTTCCTCTCGTTCTTTGACTTCAATTAGAACGTTATCGGTGCTTCAATTACTGAAAACTTGTCCGTAGGGGGCTCCTGGACCTATTCGGGAAGAAATGGGGGAACGACCCTTTGCCAAGGGAGCGGGCAACTGCTCATCTCGGCGGAGGAGGTTTGCTCTGCCGCCGTAGTAGGCTCGTAGGTTGTTGACCCTTAAAATCAGCACCGAGTGTCCCTTTGACTGCTCACAAGCTTGTCGGTGGTTATTTTGTCCTCCGGGAGGAATGAGGAAATGGATTAAGTGCAGACAAGATAACGTCGTATGCGTGGCTTGCGGCAATTTCACGCCTCAATTTGGATATTTAATTGGCCAGCCATCCACCAATTTTGAGTACTACCCAATAACTATCATCTGCGGCACAACGGAAAAATCAGATGATTATGTAGTTTTGGTTTTTAGATTCGGGTTTCGAGAGATATTTAATAAAATTATATATGTAGGTAAATGTTTTCTATTAGTTTATTTTCTGCCTGTAATATTACGGAAAATGCTATTATATATAAACAATTCAAATCAGCAGCCACAAAAACCAAATAAAAATTTTTCCCATTTTGAATTTCTCAATTACATTTATAAAATCATCGATTTCGCAAACCAAATACCTATACATATGTATATGCAAAATTAAATATTGCGATTGCCAAATTTATTTTACATATAGGAGTAAAAATGATTACCGCCAACTATGTAGGTAATTTCTATAGATTGTAAATATTGCAATAACATTTGCTTGGTATATGTATGTACATGATATACATTACATATTTCTTTAATTTTATGTTTTTGAATTATCGGCCTTTATTTTATTTTGTCTCATCGTGCCACTAAATTCTTACATATTCCTCTAGAACTACATAGTAGTACAAATAAAAGCAATGAAAATTACAAATAGAAATGCAACTTTGAACGTTTTACATCTATAAATATTAAGTGTTATTAAAATATTTTGTTTTATTTCCATTCTATTTTATTTTTGTTGTACAGTGTAAAGAATATTACAAAAATTATAAAAATATTGTTCGAGATGCTTATCACAGAAAGACGCTTTGTAAGTTGAAATTATCTCTAATGAATTACTCGGTACAGAGTCTACCAGTAATCTATCTCTGTGATGAATTTATTGCTTGCTTTAAAAATCAGAACCTTTAAAATAAAAGACATAAAGGGTAAAGGGATGAAAGGAAAATTTAATTAGGTGTGCATCCCTCCAGGGAAATACTTGAAGAATTTTTCGTTTAATTTTTAAATCGAGTTGAAAATCAAGCGAATGTACATGGTTTAATGTTTAGATAAGGCGTACATAACTCCCTACATTTAATTTCGCTTTCATTTCGGTAGCAATCTCTACAGAGGCACTTTTACTTTTGCATAATGCTGATAAGGTTCTACTATTTATTTTTGCAGCAAAGAACTGCATTCTTCTGGCGGCTATTTACAAAATTCCCTGGGCTTGTTGATATTCTGAAATTTGAGGCTTCTTTAAACTCGTCGGTGATAAGCAAACAATTAGGCTGAGTAAACGAAAGCGAGCTGAAAATTCAGCGATAATTTGCGGCAACTGTCGGTTTTAACGCGTTTCTTGAGTTGTTTGATTGCTTCTCTACTAAACCACTAAATAGGCCAGAATCGATAATTATCCATTAGGGCTGTTTATGCTGCGTTTGGCGGGCACATGTTATCGAAAAATTGAAAAATAAATGATAAAGGGGTCCAAAAATAGTTCAAAGCAAGGTCAAATGAAAACTGGTTCATTTGTTTAAACTTTCTTATTTATTTATATATTTTTTCTGTTTTTGCAGGGTTCTTTAGGTTTCTCTCTGGATTGAAGGTGGATATATGGGGCTAACGTTGTGAACTTACTCGAATATATTTTCTTATCCTCAGTTTGCAATAATTACTGCACTGTTGGAATTTAACTGATAAAACTGGGATCGAGACGATCCTCTATGCGATTTGAATCCTTTGAATAGCGAGTGTTACGTGTTAAGTTGAATTATTGTTTAAACGACGTGATGATGTCGGAACTTTGGTGTAAGACCAGCTGATAATGAGTGTAAGTCAACACAGTGGTCCGGGGCCCCCAGTATACCCGGGGCCCTCCTCGGATCGTTTAGTAACCGGACCATCATGCCGGGCTTTGAAGACTGCTGTATCAGCCCTTTATTCAGTGGATGATTTTATTAAGGAGAAAATTGGTTCCGGATTTTTTTCTGAAGTTTATAAGGTAAGTTCGTGCTTTTCTTAGACTTTATTTTTATAAAAATTTATAAAGATTGGAATGTTGATGGATGTTGTAATGATAATCATTGTTTGCTCTTAATAAGATGCACATATATACTGGCAAATAAAATAAAATATATAAGATACCGCTGAAACATAGGCTAAGGTTAACTAACATAAATTTCCCACTTAATTGAATAATACTAGTAAGAGTAAAATTGTATAATTTAGTAACTTTTAAAATAATATAGTAATAATCTATATAATGAGTAGAAAATTTAGGTTTTTTTCGGTTTTAGATTTTCAAATAATTACTTTGCGTTGTGTTTCAAGTGCGAAGTAATGAATGCAGGACATGAGCTCAAAAGCTGTCAGTGTGCGAAATTTAATTGTGCTTCGAGTTAAACAACGCAAAATTTAGTTTAAAATATTTCTTAGCATCTTTCACTGGTTCACCAGTTTTCCCAGCGCCATTTACTGCGCTCTGTTACGACTGTCACTGCGTTATTACCTTCGGGCAAAGGTACACAAAGGTATAGCATAACTTTCCCTCGAAACAAAAGTGTTATGTTTGCATGTCGCAAAGGAAGGAAAAAATCGCGAAAACCTTAAGCGCTTTCGTAATATCCAAATCGTCGCCGGGGTAACGTTGTGCAAAAGACGTACAAAAACGCGGTGCGTCCGAGGGGCCGAGCCGACCGACCTGGCGACGAGATGATTAGACGGCATTCCGCGACGGAGATGATCGGCGGACGAGCGAAGACCGTTGGCACGGAGCAATGGCAGCGACTGTTGTCGCGGTGTACCGAGATATCGCGACAATTAATATTCATTGTTCATCATTTGCATTTCTAAACGGGCAGAAATGAATGGACACTGCTCGGCGACGTCCTCCCAGGGTTATTAAAAATGACCAGACGCAGGGCCGGGCAGGGCGGGACCGCATCGACGACGCTCCTGCTGGCGGTGGGCTCCGGGAGGCGCAGGGACGCGTGGTCCTGCCGCATGATCCGAGGAAAAATGAGGTGCGATAAATTATTGTTGCTGGTCGACTCGCCGCAAAGGGAATAGTCGCGGGTTGGTAGCTGGCCGATCCCAGTCTAGGCCGGTTTTTGATGCCGCGCGGTACAGCGGCGCAGGGATGCTGCCAAGAGCACCTAAGACGCAATCATCCGAAGACGACAAGTGCCGGAAAGAGTGCAAACTAGGAAAGTTCCAATCGATTCCTGGCGATTTGGCACGCATCCAAAAGTTTGCGGGCTCTGCATTAATATGTGGCGACATAAGTATGAGAGCTCTGCTTGAAAGTCAAAGTTAAAGGAAATGCAATTATAGAGACTCGAGTTAAATTCGGGTGGTTTTTCTTTAAATTGGGCCAACATTTTTAGATAGAGATCTTAATTTTATAGATTTTAACGAATGCCTTAATTAAAAGCGTTATTCAAGGACATCATCAGTCCTTATTTTAATCAGGACTTTTAATAAACTGTATTACCTATTTATAAGTTCAGCTGAGAAAAGGAAAACCTTAAAACCTGAAAATATGGATCTGTTCTTGGTTGAAACCAATTTAAGTATGGTATTTTTCTATCTTAGTATTTCAGATGTTCTGCAATCTGAATTTATATGGTCCAAAAATTTATAAAAGTTCGATTTCATAAATGATCCAAACATGAAATTAAAATTGAACATTTGCTGATGTAATGTGATGCAAAAAATATTTTACTTCCAAGTGCATAATTATGCTTAGTTTGTAAAGATTTTTCGTTTTCGCAAATATTTGTTATTTTTGTAATACGATCCCACTTGTCTGTGCTGATAGCAATTTCAATGAAAGCACGTCCTTGATCTTGTGCAGAGACTCTAGATTAAGCTGAGCTAGAGTCTAAACACCAGGCATCATCAATTAATTTTACATTTTAAAAACATGTTTATTGCAGCGACCCTGTCATTTTTATTTTAAAGCTTAATCTACAAGAAGGATAATTTATTTAATTTTTTTTCTTGTATGTCGTCACTTTATCTCGTAATTGGGTCTCAAATTTAAATCAACCGTAAAAATGGCTTTTTGTGCACCGATTTTAGACAATTTGCCGACATTGATATAATAAAATTAACTAATGATATTTTTGGTCTATGATTACAACTTAAAAATGCGACCAAAAGCACATCAAGAATGTGCGCGAGTATGTTATCTATCAAACATGGATGTCCGGTGGTCATCGGACGTGGAAATTTTGTAAATATAGAATAAAATTCGGAAGTTTTCTGCTAAAGTTGTGCCAATAATATATAAATAAATAAGTAAACAGCTTAAAATTGAGATTCGTTTACTTTGGGAAAACAGGTGTCTTTCTTTGTCAATTTATATGTATTTATCGAGATTTAAGAAACCACTAAGATGCAAAAATATAGACTGCATGCTATAATGTGTATATAATATATGATTGTCAGCAATAACTGCGATTCGAGTTGGGCGTTGCGGGAGTTAAGCGACATTTCCGTCTCATGCCCTGGAACTATTCTGAGTGCACGACGAAATAGGTTCATACTCGCCGGTTAGTAGTTACCGTTTTTCTTTTTTGCCTCCATAAGCACGAGGCATCTTAAAGACGTTTCACGCTCTTTACGTTCTGCGGCTGCTTTTGTCTTCTTACGATTACGAGCAGAGACCATTGAGGATGTCATTCATCGCCGTACCTCGCTGAGGTAACCACCAAACCGAGCAGTGCATTGCACGGATAGCAGCGCGAATCACCAACCTCAAGAGTACGACCTCCTCGTCTTGGTATTGTCTTGGAATTGTCTTGGACAAACAAATTATCGCCGCGCTTAAGATGGTCAATTTTCTAGGCCACCGATTCGCACTGTCTGCTTTTGCATGCAGCGGCGGCGGCTACTCAGTTGCACTAGGCCGCCGCCGAGTTCTTCTGTTCCGTTCTGCTTTTACCTCACCCAAAAAGCGAAGGAAAATCTCTTTTCCCGGCTCCGCAGCTCGCGGCCGCACATAATAAGCAGCGAGAGAAATTGGTTCGGAAAAGCGCTGAAAATGTCCCTCCCTTTGCCCTATTTTCTCTGTTTTCCATGACGATGGCTCAAAATCCGGCCGTCCAAAATATTTTGAGTGGCCTTCGAGGCGTTTTGTGCTTCTAATGTTATTAGCGCGGGGGTTTTTTCGTCTGGGCGGCAATCTTGCGCGCCTCGGCATTGAATTCGGGGGTGGAAAATGGCAAATGGAAAATGGAAAATCATCGGCCATACGACATTGAAAGGAAAAGTCTTCTCGATCAGAGACTTTTGCGATGCAGGCAATTACATAAAACGCGAAATCGGATGTAGGCGAATTAGGGGTTGGCTCAAAGCCAGCCAGAAGGAGCTATTTCTTGAGCGACAAGAAGATTTTCATTAAGAAAGGCACTAAGTGGGCATACCTTCTTCTTGCCGCGTGGTAGGAAATTGGTGACTAATCGATAGCCCACTTGGGGCGACGTAGGAGGGCGGGAGCGCAAATTAATTTATTTTCATATCTCCGGCGCAGCGGGACTGTGACTAACTCATTACTTTCTGAAAAAAAACGAAAAAACAAAAAAGTTGGTTTTGGCACTGATCCAACAAAGTGGTTTAAAGATACTTTCGTAGAGCTGATGCTACCGAAATACAAATTTTGTTATTGTTTGGCTTCACACCCGCACTGCTTCCATAATTTCGCAATTCTGTAGTAACTAATAGCGATGCATTTGGTTTTCCCTTTAAAAAATCTGAAATAATACATATGAAATTGAAAATTTGATCACCAGTTTTCAATGTTTTCAATTAAATAGTAGTAAGTATAGTAATTAAATCTTTACATATTTTGTATAAGGCCTACGCACTTTGTAATAGTTTTATTGCGTTCAGTTATATCAAAACTTTATTTATTTATATTCCGGAATCCTTCACTGATTTATTTCGTAGTTCTATTATATTACCATTTATTTCAGTTGAAGCGTTCTTAATTTGTTTGGAAATCATTTTTCATTTTTCGAATCATAGAATTAATACTAAATTGCGTCAGAAATAATAAGACGAAAAAGCTTTTCATCCGGAAAATAACTTTTTCTCACCCGTTTCTACTCTGTATCTCTATGAAAAAACTTCAGCTACTTTTCTTTGGTGTATTTTTCTTAAAAAGACGTTTTCTCTGCAACTTCCATCCTTTTAAGATGTCAAGGTTCTTAGTAAGCGTTTCAGTATCGTTGAATTGGCTAAATGTATTTGCTTTTTGTCCAGTTTCTTTGATATGACTGGGTGTTGCGGGTCAAGAAGCTTTATAATTTTTATTGATTTTTGTTTTGTATTTCTTCCATAGAGAAAGTATTTTTCTTTTCCATTTTTAGTTAAAAGTCTGTTATGATGTAGTAGGTATACTTCAAAACTTGTTTATTACCCAATCAAAAAGAAATTAAAATCAATAGAGTAATTTGGGAGTCGTTAATAAATAAACAAAACTTTTAACCACGGCTGTGATAAGCTTAGGGCTTTTTTAATAATTCAAAAGGATTAAGAAACAAAGTTTGTATAGATAAGTACGTCACAAAACGTCTGAAAAGGAAAGGAGTAATAAATAATTTGATATCGACGTCTATGCCATATCATGAAGTAGGTACTTTTAGTTGAATAAAATATGAAGTTGCTTTTTAATTTTTCATCTGTGTTTAACGTGTATTAAGTAGAGCTTACACAAAAAGTATGTAAATTTATCACATTTTGACAACACGATTTATGCTGGGGAAGAATCTAAAAAAAAAATCTTTGTAAAGAATTGGCGAACCTGTCCATCATCTTTCTACTGCTATTTGAGAAGATTATCGTCTCATCAAATTTAGAAAGATTTTTCTTTCCGAACCTTTACTTCGTTGAAAGCTGTTAAGGCCTTGTTCACAACAAATGGCTTCATTATTATTATCTTAAAAAACCTGACCCAAGAGCACGCTGGGGCCATTTATAGAATAATTCCCCTCACGCACTGGCTCATTTCCTTCGGCAGAGACCTACTTTGGATTTTGAGTGTTCAACCAGTTCATTCCTGACCTGACTCAGTCCGGTTTAAATTTTCTGGTTGAGTCGCCGGAAGTGCGGCGGGGAGGCACCCCTCGTCCTTGGGCGGAGGGAGCGCGATGGACTGATTCGATCTAAATCTAGAAGCAGCCGTTGAACTTAATCCGTTCGCACTGCCGCGCAAAAGGGTAATTACTTCTGTTGACGGCCCGATGTCAATTTAATAAAACAACTAGCTACTCAGCGGAGCCGGGAGTTAACCCTTTCGCCGCGGTGCAGTCGCGTTTACGCCGACTTGAGCCGTGCGGCGTGAAGTGCCGTCGTCGCTGTTTACGTGCCACAACCGCCCCCCGCGAACATGTGACACTGAAGTAAACATCGCCGCTGAAACGCTCTAATCAGATGGGAATTGAAAAAACGTGACTTGATGACTGGTGCTGTTCGACGATTCGGTCAAGCTGCCTGGGCAAGATCAGAGGTGATTACTCCCTGAGGATATTGTCCTTAGCTGGGGCTCTAGTCTTAAGGCCAGCTCAGTGTCCCTGAGTCGAGTCGGCACTTCTTCGGTTTCCTGGAAGAGATTACTTTGAGGATGACAACCTCAGCTAGGAGGAGATAGTTCCTAATTGGATTTTTGCATATTGCAAAACAAACGCGCAGAACGACCACTACAGCAGAAACCTGAGAATAACAAAACAAACGTTTCCTCGACTTTGAAGGATAATATTTTTATGTTTTGTTCAGAATTCAATAAGAAAATGTAGGTACTATATATCTTAATTTGTTGTAAAAACTATATGCCAATGAACCGCGGCTTAATACATATATGAATCGTGAAATTCTTTTTCTTTTGGTTTGTACCAAAATTTTAACCGATAAATGTTGATGGGTAAAAGTTAAAACTATCTAAAAATGCGCAGTACTTACTGCAGAGAAAAAATAGTTATGAAAATAGGTGATTTTAAAATCGAACTATGAAAAGATTAAAATCATATGAACACAAGGTTATCAAATTTTTTAATTTAACATTTTATTAAGATATAGAATATAATTTTTCTTTAGTTCTTCTTAATCGATCTTGAATATAACTTTTCCAAATGAACGAAATCTCTGCAGCTCCTCTTATTACAAAGGATAAAACATTAACGGGCGAAAGGAATTTGTTTAATGACGTACAATTTAATTCTGTATAACTTAACGACAAATTAGAATTTGATACCCTTCACATTTTAAACTGGAATACCTTCAAGATGAAAGCAGTACTTATGCAAACTCGTGTATAATTTCTTTGAAATAAAGTTTCGTCCTTTGAGTTGTTTTAAATTGGACTTGTGTATAGTTTTCCTAAATCTCGGCAACAAAAATATCGATCGAAACGACGACGCACGTAATACAAGAGCGGCCTTGGGGGTTGTTTACTGACGATGCTAAGCCTTACAATAAAAAGAAATAGTAAACGCATAGTAGTTCCTTGAGCAGCAAATCAATAAATGCCCCTCGATTTGCGGCTCTTTTTGTCACAACACTTGACAAAAGATCCGTCGAGGTTGCTGCACATGCGGCCAGATAGGCCGCGCAGATAATATACAAATAATGTACAAAGGGTTGATTAGATAAGCTCAAGTGGCTATTGAAGCCGACTCGTAATATTCGCGGCTATCCGTCGCGAGGCGACTTCTCGAAGATACACGCCAAAGATGTCATTATTACGAGACAACTCACCCACTAGAAAATTATTCGTTTCCCAAAAGTAAAAAAGAGCGCCTCTTTATCAGTGGCTGGGTTATGTTAGGAAATTTTTTGATTAATGGCACGTCCGGCCAGGCGTGAAGCGATTAGGCAATTTGGGGGCATCTCCATAAATTGAATCAAAAAGTTTCGCTTTCACTGCGGCCAGGCGGTGCCTTAAAAAATAGTGCAGTCCGCCAGCTGCTGTTTCGCGATGTATAGTACCTCCTGCATATCTATAGGCATCTCCTGAGCCTAACCCTTTGGCTGGACCGCGGCGGCGATGTGTGGATTATCGTCGCGCGCCACATGCATAAATTACACCTATCGCGGAACATCTGCTCCGCGGCGTGCAGACGACTGTGTAGGCACTAAAAAATTCCATTAATGGCGAATTGTAGTTGGGGGTTAATAACAAACGCGTTCGGTCGACGGTGGTTAAATTGCACGGGTCGGGCGGGTTGGCGCAGCCGCAACCTTTGGCTGGTTGAATAAAAGGTGCTTTTGAGAAAAAACGCGGAAAAAGCAGGAAATTGAAAAAAAGAAAGAAAATTTATAGAGACGCTGGAATTACAGCAGTAACGCTAGAAAAGTAGAAAGGGAAACTTCTTCAGCTGAAAGCTCCCTCATGGGTTGCTAAACTACTCATCCGCGGTAATGGAATTCAAAGTGGGGGTTAACCCACCATCAAATTGCTAGAGGGCAGAAGTAGAAGGGCAAGCATCCTTTACCCTTTTTTGTACGTTGCATATTTTTAAAAGCGGGGTAAAACTTATAAGGGTTGCACCCTGGCGCTGGTCACGTGACTTTTTAAGTGTTATTCGTGCAGCAATTATTAAGTAACTTCAATTAGCATCAATTAAGACCACGTTTGAAGTCAACTCAAGGTCAAGATCGGTGCTCCACCAACATTTTGAATCGCCCACATGCTGGCTCTTGAAAAATTTTTTTGGTAGGCCACCTTTGTCGCTGTACGCGGTATGCTAATTAGTCGCGGGTCAAAATCAAAATTTTGATTATGCAACGACCTCCTTCGGTCACAGCCGTTAATTATGGAAGTTGAATGCAAATTCGTAGCGAAGACGTCGGAGTTTGATAAAGGAGAGCTATTAAGAGGCCGTTTAACCTAATCGGACTGTTTGTTATTGAGGTGTAAACGACGTCTTTCAGAATTCGACAGATGAGTTAATTTGCCACAAATTAACCTTGAAATGTTGGGAGTGTCTTAGATCGGCTCGGTCAAATGGGAAAAATTTCAAAAGTTTTTTTTCTTTTTTCGATAGTTATGGGAGCAAGATGTGTAATGATGGTGAAGAAAATATTAAAATAGTTGCATCATGCATACCAAGTTATTAGCAAAAAAATTGATTGAGCAAAATAATAACTTGATTGTTATCTAAATTTTCTCACCTTGTTTGATTATTAAAGGCTATCGGTCGTTTTTTGGCCATGAAGAAAATTTCACTAACGTCAAAGATAACGCGTTGTTCCTAATATAGGTTTTTTCAAGAAAAATGTCATTCTTACATCGGTTAGTTTAAATAATTCGAATGCAGATCGAACAGGAATTTTGATTTTAAGTTCGCACACTGAATAAAATTTTTGAATAAATTCTGGGCAACTCATAAATATAGTTCGATGGATTATTCCTTACGGATGTTTAACTATAAGAATATATTATCTCATCTAGGCATGCCAGAATTATAATTTTACGGTTTTTTACTATATTGCAAAATTATTGTTATCATGGCAATTTTAACGCTCTCAAATCCATACAAAATGTGTCTCAGTGTAAGTTTATTTATTATTACACTTAGTTCATTACATTATTTATCCGTGTCAGTATAAGTGAATCGATTTTTTAAATTAAATGTCTTACAAATTGCATTTGTATAGTTGAAATTTTAAAATTCAAATTCGAAAGCGATTTTGTTTTCTTGGGAAGTAGTCGCTCATACGAATTTGAATAAAAATAACTACTTAGTAATAATTAAATAATGGAAATTTTGCCTTCGCAAACCATTAATCACACTTTTAATTAGACAATTTTGAGTAGGCCATAATGTTGGGGTGTTGTTCCTTAAAATCAAAGGAATAAATTTTATGTTAAAAGATAAATTACTCGTCGAAGAATTTTGTAACAATGAGGAATACTTGAATATATTTTCTTCGTTTCCAAGCTATAAATCATTCGGAAGGAAATACTCGTAAACGTTTTCCCGCATTTCTTTTAATTAGCCAGGAAAAGAATCAACGAACATTTGGAAAATGTTTTAGAAAGTGAAAGTAATTTTTCAAAACTGAAATTCGCAGAAAATTTCTTTCACCTTTGATTTTTCTCTAAGGCGATTAATTATATTGAGAAAACAGTGGCTTCAATTACTCGCCGCACAAAAGCACCGAGTTTTACTCTCGTTACAAATTAATTTGTCAGAATCGGCCCGAACAATGATTGCATGTGTCTTCTCTATTTTAATTGCAAATAAAAATTTCTTTTGTGGCTAGTCGCGGCTTTGGCGGCTTTATGCGGGAAGAAGGCGTGTGTGTGTGGGTTTATTCGGCCCGTGGACTCCCAGAGACTCAAGAAGAACGGACTTTGTGTGAAAATTTCTCCTTTCGTATGCTTTTGTTGATTTTCAACTTTGCTCATTGTTTATTAGAGAAAACAGGTGTAAATTACATGAGGTTTTTATACTGGATTGTTTTTTTCATTAATCAATTTCTGAAGGGGTGGTGCAGGTAGAGGCAGTCGACCTTGTTAATCTTATCTTTAGATTTTTAACGAAAAGTATCTTCAGGCACCAGTGGTATAATTCTTAGCAAGCAATATGGTGCAATTGACGGCAGCGTTCATGACTTGTTCCTACATTTCGCAAAGAGTGCATAAATGTCCACCTTGGTTCCTAAAAATAAAAGTTGTCATCACGACTTATCTCAGTGAGCAGTGCCCTTGGGGCTGATCTCACATCTTCCAAGAACCACGTTAATTGAGCCATAACGTCCTCTTTATTGCGGCTGAAGAGCGCAGTAAAATTGCAAGTGACACCAATTTAAATGATGCACTCAGCGGAATGGCTCATAGTGCGATTTTCCCTTGCTTAATTGAGACAGCCGTGAAAACTGCTTCGCCTCAATTTTGCTCTTGTTTGGCGAATTTTCTGTTTTCTTATAATTTATTTTTCAAGGTAACAAGGAAGGAAAGGGAGTATTCTTTTCCAACAAAATTTGTATATATTTGCATCAATTGCGCATATTGGTAAGGGTCGTAACCAGCACAAGTTTCTCAAGCTAGTTGCAGTTTCACCTCTTCTCAAATTTCACCTCGTGCTACACGATGCAATAAAATGATGCAGGTGATACTGTCTTTTTGTTGTTTCGAAACATTTAAACAATTTACATTTTGCTACCACAAAAAGTTAATTAGGAGCAGGAATTAAATTTTTTCCTTAAATCATTTAAATCTAATCGCACAACTTAATTGACTTCGGGTATTTTCCGCATTCACTTTTGACCTTTGTTCAAATTTCCTAAAACTCCGCAAAACCGCATCTCGTCGCTAAATGTAATGTCAAGGCTGTGGTTTTTAATAATTGTTTCTAATTTCATGATATTTTCAGTATAAGTATGTCTTTGTTGGAAGGCAGTACCTACATATGTAAAAATAATTCCGCATTCGACTATTTGCGCAGGGTAATGATAGAAGCGAAATTGTGGGAAAATGCAATCAACTCGAGTTTCATGTGGTTTTGCTCTTTTTATTTTGATCAGACATTATATTTTTATTAGATCGGAAACATTTCTGCTTTTATGGGAAAATAATCCACTGGAAAATTGCAATTGACGTATTATTATTTAATAGAATTCGTTCAATGCAGATATACTTTAATTTAATGTTTTATTCATACAAATTTATGTGAATATGCTCTGAATTTATTTATTTTAGCTTGGTTGTTTTAATTATTTTATTTATTTATTATTTATTTAATATAAAATTAAAGGCTTTGTTATTATTGATATTAATTGGTTCAGAAAAACTAATTATGTTACGAGTACGGCGGTATATACATTTTTTATTAGATAAAACTATAATATAATTTAAATAGTACGGATGTTTTAGTCTATCATCCAAACAAAAAGTTATAAGCTTTGCTAAAAAATACCGATGTCTGAAAACATACAAAATAGTATTTCAATTAGGTAAGGTTCATTGCCCGTTTTTTAATTCCTATGATGAAAAATTAGAGGCACGGGAAAGAAGTCAATGACTTGTAAATAATCGAATCTATCTTTGGTGAACGTTTTCTCGTAAGAAACAAAAAAATGGAAAGGTATGGTTGTCCTAGACCTTGTGGAAATTATAGTATTTAACTTGTCTTATTATGATTACAAAAATGTAAAAGAGTGATCGTTATCTATAAATTCTAAATTTAATAATTCTTGTAAGAGAGTCTTAAGTTGTTATCAGCTGCAACATTGTCGTGTTGTGACAACTTAAATGAACCATAAAAGCTCCATTTTCAGCGGGGCTAGGCGACAAGATCACTCCCGCTGATAGTTTTCAGTAGAGGCCCAGTCACATATTAATCAATTGAACTTTCATCATCGAGTGAGAGCCCTCGCACTTGGGTTCAATTACGGAAGAGGTTCATTGCTCAGGCGAAAGTGTCAATCAGCTCCGTCAATTCGGCGGGAATTTATGGCCGCGTCCAGGGCGATTGGGGGCCCATTCCTGCGGATCGACCAATCTGGAGAAGGCTCGTTCTGAGCCCGGCGGAAGTGATTAATATCGCTCACTCGTTAGGAAGACCTTCAAATTTTAAACAAATGTCGCTCGGTAATAGACCTCTGCAAAAACAACACCACCACAGTCGGCGATCCCCGAAATAATAAAGAAGAAACTCTTCCGGATTTCCTCTTTACTTTTCATTTTGAGCAATTAATTTGCACTCAAACATGCCGAAGACGCCAAGCCATGCCTTAGACGGGGTGAACCCGCGGACGTGCTCTGACTTTCATTCGGAAATTAAACTCCACCCAATTTCATCGAGTTCTAAGCACTCCTACCGATGGCACGTAAACTGGCTCCAGTTCCTGGTTTGAAGGAGCATGTGTGCTTATCGAAATGGCCGTTTCTTGACGATGACCCCACTTTGACTAATTGGGTGGCTATGGAGCTAAAAGTGCCACTGGGTGGCGGAGCCCGAGTGCTATTTTCGGCTTAATTCCTCAAGGTTCAACGCTTCATTCAGGACGAATCTCCTGATAACCCATGTCTTTTTTAAAATTGTTTTGTCTTAGGGTTCAAAGGATTTTGGCTATAAGCAACACTTCCTTTTCATTTCAAATTGCTATTGTCATTTTACTTTTTTTGTTTTACACTAGAATAGAAATATTTTTTCCTAAACGTATTAAAATAATAATAAATAATCTTGAAAGTTAAAATAAAATTTAGAAGATGTAATTTTCATTAGTAAAATTAATGTATCTATTTATTTTTTCCATTGTAAGAATATTGAAAAAATGTATTCTATAGACGTTTTTTAAATTCAAAAAATATTCGAAATATTTTCTTGTTTAGAAACATATTATGTCTATACTTACATCGATATAGCAGAAAAATTTTTCGCAATTAATATCAGCAGTTGTTGCTAAACTTAGTCATACTTTTGAGTTCCACACAACAATCAGTGAAATATTTGTCTGTTGTTTGAATTAATTCATATTTCTGCATATAACTATAAAATGTAGATATGTGGAAAGCAAATTCACATGCAATTACACTCTTTAGTGTATTGTATAAAATTCTCTATTCCTGCTGTTTCCCTATCTTGAGATGGAACTGCCATAGAACATTTTTTAACTTTTATTTTTACAGTGGTAATTACATTATCGTTCTTCTACGGCTCCCGCCGCTGAAAAACGAAGCGAAGAAAACTTGTGTAAGACGGACGGAATGTAAAGAATGTAAATAAAAAATAACGCTAGAGATACTTGACGATATTTGTCTTAAAATATTTTCTTATAATTCCGGTAAATGCCTTTTCAGAATGAAGGAAGTAGACCGCCTCTCCACCCCCGTCGTATTTCAGAGAATTTATCGGATCTGCACCCACCCACAATCCGTCTGGGTGCAGTGGGTTTGGCTCTGTACACCTGCACCTTGGAAAATTCATTCAATATTTCATCCGGCATGGTTGCAGGGCAGTTGCGGACCAGACGGGCTGCGGGCGTAAATCTCAGACCCCGCCAGACTGTTTACTTTCAAAGTAATGTATGACGTGTCAATGGACAATTACTCATTCACTCAATTCGCGATTTTTCCGCCATTTCCCCTGATAAGTTGGCACATTTCCTTGCCCTGGGAATAATTGAAACCGCTCTTGAGCATCGCCAGTCGCGTAAGAAGCTGCGCCGCGCCCCACGCCGCCTTGGCACAATCGCGCTATTCATTTTCCCGGCGATTTACATTGAATCAAAAGTGCTTTTTATCAGTGCGCTAATTTTGAGCTCACTTTTATTATTTTCTTCTTCGTGCCGTCATTCCGTAGGGGGTTCTTAAATTCAGAACACACCCGGCGAATGAATGGAGCTCGGCACCCATTTCACTCTGGCTCTGTCTGTCCTACGTCGTCGGGCGCCTTTCATGCAATTCTGTAGGAAATTCTTTGCATTTTCCCATCGATTGCATTCTGCAGGGTGCACTGCATGTGTTGCACTTGACATAATGCATTTTGATCAAAATATCGCCCGTCTCAACACACACCAGTTTGGGAAAAGATAATTTTATCGTTTGAATATTCCAAGGTATGCATTACATAAAAGTGCCAAATCAGATTCGTTAAAAGAGAATTTTTTATGCTAAACTGAAAATAATTAATATAAAGAGCCTCCTCCCTGCGAACTACGAGCCCACTCCGTCTTTCACCTTTGTTCCTGATCCTTCCACACAAGTGCTCTTAATGTTCTTTCGAAAAGGGAACATTTTCAATATGCTCCACGCTCGTAATATATGTATGTTCGTAATATTAACGGCTGAAATTACCCCCTTTTATTTCTTAAAAATGTGTTTTATGCACTCGAAACGAGTGGGCTTTTAAATATTCTCTTTTTGATGGGTTTTGTATTTTAAAACGATTTTTAACCCTACTCTGAAAAACATTACTCTTTAATTGCCTTAGTAATTGCTCTGATTGTTTGTTTTCGCTGGACTCTGAAAAAAAAATCAAGGGCTCGACATTTATTGAAGTAAAACCTGAATGGTTTGAATACAATTTTCTCCTTTTCCGTTCAGCATTATGCTGTTAATTAAAATTACCAGGTACGTTGAGTTGATTTTTGTTTTCAAAAATGATGAAGTTGAACAATAATCAATGGACCTATTTAGTTATAACATTTATAACAAGATGAAACCATAATTAGTAAAAATAAAATTGCTATTAAGTAATTCGTCACATTTCTTAATTTTTGGATTATAACTTTCGGTTATTTTCGTATAATCAGGTTTCAGGAAATTGCCATATAAACATATTCGTTATTATGCAGTTATAGTATAAAATTGAAAAAATCATCTACGGTATATAAAGACCAGTCAGTACCCATATTGCACTGTACAAAACTTGTTTTATTTGTCACATGCCGATAACTTTGCAATTTTTAGTGATCAAACTAGCGTTAAAATATACATTATTCACTGAGAACACATATTGTTGTCCTGAATTTAATTACGCATACACATGTACTAACTAATCACAACAAAAAGTAACTTTAGAAAGAGAGGGCAGTTGTTAAAGTGCAAACATATTTGCATATGCATATTAATAATAATAATTTAACGCTTCGTTTAGAAAGCAATAACTAAATTTTAATTTCTTTCTTTCAGGTAATTCCATTTTGATACTGTGGCGTAAGTATTTATAAGTATTACATCATTAAATTGTTTCTGTTTTTCTTAAATGATAAATTTTCCTCTTCCCTTTGCGTTTTCTGCAATATTTGGTCAGAGACAGCTTAAGTTGGACTCTTGAGGGATAGTTATGGAGCAAACATTTTCCTTCATAGACAAAACGTAAAACTATAAGAAGTAATTAATTCCTTGTATAAATACAAAGTTGTAATATTTGTCCGATTCAACCTAAAAAGGGTGATTACTTTATAAGTGCCGGTTTCCTTTGACGGATACATCATTCTCACTTAGATAAAAACATAAGCGTTGCAAATTTTTATAGTTTGGCTTCAAATATAATCGTATAAGATGGTACAAGAGCATACATTAAGCTCCGAATAAATCATGCACAATTGATTTATTTTGACACGAATGTTCTTTAGAGCCTTAGAAGTAACGTATTTTTTGGGTTTTATTAGGAAATACGTTCCAGTCGGTTTGGTTTAAATTTTATTGAACGGTATACATACACTATCATATGGAATTTTAATATGGGTAGCCGTAGTTATATGGAGAGTTTTCGAGTTATACATTTTTAAATTATAAAATTCAACGAATACTTGACGTCACTATTAATTTTATGATATATATAAAGCGTGCTTATTAAAAAACATTGCAAAATACCGTATTTCTATAAAAAGCACTCACATGCCCGTCATACAAGGTAAATTTTGACACGTCAACTGTCAGAATACTACCACCATGACGTTGACTTCGGGAATGCAGCATGTCATAATTCAAACATATTTTCAGACGTTTTATCACGACACTTTGGACGGATTTAATAATTCGCAGATAAGTCGCGTGTTTGTGTACTGAGATAGATAATTCCATTTATAATTGCTTTGCTACCTCGACCCCGAATTGGGGTGGTTTTTTGCTGGGAAGTTGAAATCGTGAACAATATGCTTATATTATCCAGAATATTGAAAAATCTTATCATTTGTATGCGCAAATATTTTATCTTATCGCTTAAGTTATTGTTTTACTCAGAGTCTAACAGCAGGTGGATTTTTTTTTGCATTATCCCAGCGTGTAATGGGAGGCTTATTGAAGTTGCTTTTATTCCATAAATTTTATTACCGTGCTAAATTTTATAGCGAAAATATTCGTACGTCACTAAGGTATTTAGATTATATGTATAATGCTCTTATCGTTTGTACTTAAATCTTTATAGACAATATATTCAGAAGAATTTATTAGGACATTTTAATAATTACTGCTCAAAATTTTTTTGTCATAATGATTATAGCATAAAGTGTCTTCAAGGTGTGTTTGCTCATTTAATTAGAGCACTATTTTGAATGAGTAATAAAAACCAAAGCTTTGAATATAAATGCTCCAACGTAGATTTTCTGTAGTTCATTGCCAAAAAATTAACAATTTTTTAAAAAAAGACGCGAAAAATCAAAGCATTTGAAAAGAATTTCGTTAAACCTGCAATTTTTATTCAAAGATTTAATTGGTATATTGAATAGTCCATATCCTAATTTAAAAACTTAATCAGTTTCATTGTCACGCAGACTTCCTAGTGCTAACAATGTTTCCTTTATAAGCAAAAAATATTAATGGGGGTCGTGCACATAAACTCCAACCAGTTATTTTAATTTCCTGGCCTCACCCAGGCGAACAAAACTAATAAACCTAAAAATCACCTATTTCATGAAACTCACTCTTCGTAGAAACGTAGCATTCCCAGGAATATACATGCATATGTTACGGTGGCGTAGAAAATATGGAATTATTGCCTTTTCATGGAACGAAGGAACACCCTGTTAATTTCAGGAAGCAATTATTTTGCGAAATTCCCATATTGGGGATTTTTAATATCAGTTCTCTCCCTTTTTTTTTATTATTTAGAATTCGTTGGGGAGCAAATAAAGTTTCTGACTAACACAAAGAAAGGAAGGGCATATTTGAGCAAATATTTATGTCCAAGAAAATTGTGCTGCGGAAGTTTAGGAGCAAGGGATTTCCTTCTTTATCTTAACATCAGATAAAAATAGAGTCAATTCTGCCAAACCGACAGCAGCAGAAGGACAGCTAACATTTTATGGGCTTTATCAATTTTAACCATTTTATCATTCCTTGACTTTGTGCTACTGGCAAAAACCACGAAATTGCAAGAGATAAGTACGTAGAGTACATTACTTAGTTATGCTTATATTACATATTTTTGGCGCTTCAGTTGTCAGCAAGAAAAATAAATTATTTATAGAAAGTCAGCAGCAATCCAAAAGAAAAAAAAATTTCAAAAATATAAGAGTATAAAAAGTATTTACGTAAGTAAAAGAGTAGCAATAAATTATAAAAAACGCTTAGTTCCAATTAATGACAAGAGATATAAAGCAAAAAATTATTTCCGCCACTTTACCTAACTTAAAATCACCGAAATTTGCTAATTAGGCACCAATATCTTCACAACACATTTGGACGTGTTACTTTTCGTATATTTTGTGATAAGAGAAAGCAAATAAAAATATAAAAAAGTTAATTTTATGCCCTTGCTCTTTATAAAAGCGATTTAAAAAACCCCAATTGACGGATAGCTGAGCGCGTTATCGACTTCGTGATTTCTAATCGCGGTGTACAAAGTTGTCAGGGGCAGTAAGAATTTGTAATTTTAAAAAATTCACGTTCTGTGAAGCACCACTTCAAAAACAATGGAGGCGCTTGCGGCTTCCTTTGAGAACTAATGAGCTCATTGACAAATGCGTTATTCGAATTTGTGCATGTTTGATTTATAGATCATACATTTTTACGCTGTATGCTCATATTCAGCAGTTCAGCTTTAGAATTAGATTAATTTAGATGTAAGAACAGTGAACTTAAAAGTTCTAATGATTTAATGTTCATTGGAATCCCGTTAATTTTAGAAAATGATCGCTATATTGAATCCGTCATCTTTAATTACTAAATTTTGATGATAGATTTGAAATACGCATATACACAATTAAATGGTATATTCCGTCAAATTTTAAAATTTCCGTATAGTCTATATTCATTAGGACAGAGAAACGAAATAGTATTTTTTGTTTTTGAATCTTTAATGTTTACTTTTTAACTATATTATTTCAATAAAAGAGAAATATACATATTTTAATTAGCAATGGAGTGAACGTGTTGATGCACTGATTTAACTGCTTTCAAGTGATATAGTGATTGTCAGTAGAGTATTTAAAAGTTGAAGAATTTATGGTGAAATTAAAAAATGTTGGTCCGCATGCCGAATCGTGAAAGAATGAATATATTCAAAACTGGTTAACTTTCAAAATTTGCACGTAAAAATATGCTCTATAAAGCCGCTTAATTCCCCCGGTCGGTGTTACATCAGCTATCACCGTGACTTTAACACAAAACTCAGGGCTCACACGAAATGTGTTTGAAAGCCGCAGGACGGTTACACCCTTCGAGCTACAACGATAAGAACAGAGTTAGAGTGTAAAGGAGAAAATAAATGGGGGAGTTAAATTGAAGGAGTCTCGCTACTTGATGGGGCAGGTTTAACCTTAATTCAGCTCCACTTGACGTTGCAATAGTTCAAAGAGCCAACGACTGGCAATGTCCTTAATAACGAAAACGTTTTTGAGCAAAAAGGAGAAATCGTCAAACGAACCTAAGTCAGCAAAGCGGCAATTTTCGCTTTCTTCGCTGCATTTATGCTCGTTCGTTGTCCATTAAGAACGGGCGCCTCTTTATGCTCCATGTGTACAGAGGCATTTTTATTAAAATCGCCGACGGAGCATATCGCTCGAGGTTCGCTCGCAGCAGCCGCGATGTACCCAGATCTTCTACCTGGCGGTGCACGTGAGCACTGCACTGCACCTAAGTACATATATAGTAGACGAGCCAGCGATTACATGATATCAAAAAACTGAATTGATTGTAGTGTGCCACTCGGTTTTTTGTTATCACGCGAAAGTACCGCCGCGTGCGACCCACGACTTTCTTCTGATTGCGGCGGGTTTATTGACCATTGCAGCCGCTCTATCGAAAATGCAATCAGTTGCGTAGCCGCGTGTGGTCCGCTGGACTTGGGGTTTTTTTAAGTAAAGCATGCTACGGTACCTGTTCATTTTTGGCTTTCCTTTAATTTAAATATTTCACCCATTTGTCAGCTTAAAGGTTGTGAAGAAGTTTATCGTCGGCTTCGAGGATCATAAAATTTACTTTGCGTGATTCACGTAAAACAGAAGTTTTGCAACGAAATTAAGTTACAGACATGAGGTCATTGCAGTTTTATGTTTTACGAACTTTCTTCTAAAATTGAATAATTCTGCTTGATTCTGACTGAAAGACATATAAATTACGACGTTTCTCTTGAAACCTTAGAAAATCACAGAATACTTTTGTGTTCTCAACAAAAACAGAGACTTATCCGATACCTACGTACGTTAATTTGTTCCAGAGATATTATGGATTAAAATATTGGTCCCAAATTATTGAATTTTTTAAAATTTTGAGAGAAAATTACAAATATCAATAAATTACATTTATAATCGAAGATCGCAAAAAATTTCTTTGTTTACAATGCAGTGTAGTATTTCAATTAAACAAATATCTTAAAATTAGAAGGTTTAACTATCATTATATGATTAGACTAATTAATATTTTTTAAGATCTAGAATTTTTGAATATTCTTGTATTTAACTAGTTATGCTATAACTTCTATATAGTGGGTAAAGAGTTGCTGTTAAATTTTCTTAATTACTTCTAAAAATGTTAGTAATATATACATACATATCTACTGCGTATGAAGTGATGTTGCTAAAGATAGATTTCACAAATAATAATTGATATGTAAGAACTCTGTCGTCTCAATTTGGTTTTATTCGCTTAATCAATCTTTTTGCGGGGTATTATGAGTCTACAAAACAATAAAAGAAACCGGATGCTGAACAATAAGCATTTGCTCCCCGATATATGTACGTGGTTTGCGAATCAGGCTAGTTACCTAATATCGGTCATCTTCATAGAATATTGAATTCCGGCGGGCATAATAGGCGGATCGGCCGCAATTATTCCATCATCTTCCTTACATAAGGAGGCGTTTCAATGACAGGGCGAAGCAGCATCTTCGCGGCCAGTGGATGTGTGCAGTTTTGTCTTTCCTTAAATTTCATCTAATCGGCGGAATTCACGGCTGATTTGGTTTTTGTTCCGCGTGAGTCCATTCACGAATTGCGTAGTATCGCTCGCGGTGTCGCCGTACCGCCATACCGCCGGCCGGTACAAATTTGAGTATTAATTCGTCGACTTGGTTCGTGATGCAATCCTATCCATTTCGTTGGACGTTGACCAGAAATTGTTACATAAAAAAGCAGGGACACGGACTAAAGATGTTTTTCTCTGCGGTGTTTGTAATTAATCACGGCTTGCTTAGCGAAAAGTTGCTTTTTGCGTTTTTCACCAGCAGCAGTACCTCCCCTGATGTTTTAATTAAAGTGTCCAATCGACCGGGGTCGAGGTCCAATCAATTGCTGCAGGTAATTATTTTGTCCCTTGTCTTTTGCACGTCTACTATCGGAAATTGGTAAAGAAATTATGGTTTTAACTTTTCTTTGAAAAAAGTATTACCGGCTTACCGCCCGCTGGGGTCCCATAGTGAGTCGCAAACTTGTTAGAAATTTCAAAGCTCGTAAAAAGCCGGTTGGCCTGTTTTTGTCGCTACTGCTTCGAAGACGATGTGTGATCCAAAATCGCCACCTTGTTTAGGATGTGAAGGAAGTAAGCAATCAAAACGCAGATTGGGATTCGAGAGTCCGCGGGCCGCGATCGGGACCCCGGAGCCTCTTGTACTTTACGTAAGAACTGCATAACTTAGTCGCCGGGTGGCTGCTGGCCAAAGATCAATCTTGGTAGGCATTCATCCTTCGCGTTTTTCTTAAGACACCACAAAGTGAAATGCTCAGCGAGAAATTGTCTTCTTTGGCGACTTCTGCTTGTCTGTCCGGCGGTAGTGTGTTACTGTAACGGCGCGGCGGCAACGGTACGTGCGAGAATTTCCGGATTTGTGTGACAAACAGCAACCGTGCAGAAATTATGGCTTCTTCGGAGGCAGTCGCCGACGCCAATGGCAGTTAATTGTGGATATATTTTCTTTAAGATGCACTACAAAAGCGGTTCCGTCTCCACACTGATAGGAATCACAATAGCGACATAATAAGCTTTTCGAAGAAAGTGATTTTCGGGGACTGAGTGGTTACCATTCGCCTGTCTGTTCCCGAATGAGAAACCTTTTAAGGAGAAATTTGCCGGATTCACTTTTTAGCGCCAACCGATTTTACTAGACGCACTAGGCTAGCTGCTAACTTGTCTTCTATTCCAGCAGTGAGTCGATGCTTTCTCTCTGGTTTTATATCTCTTGAGACATAATGAAAACTTATTAGCATTGTTCGTGATCCAAATAGCGTTAATTGTAACGAGCCTGATAATGGTTGTAATTAACGAACCAGTTACGCAGCAGCGCTTCAATAGGGTTACTGAATTTTAGAGCAAATGTAAAATACGAGCTACTTTTAAGCAGGTTTTAACACTATGTATGCCTGAAAAGCTACGTTGTTGATTAAATATGTAATTTTTTATGGGGCATTCAAAAGATAGTATAAATGAATTGAATAACAATAATAACATTTTTATTCGATATATTTTTTATTTACTAAAAACTTCTTTTATGTTTGTGCGTGATCCCCATACGTACATTTTATCCGAAAATGTATTTTTTGTACATTATATAATGATTAGTAAAATGCTTTAAATATACAGCACCCTCTTTCAATAAATTGTCAAATTTATTTTTCGAATACTTCCTTCCTTCTTCACATTTTTACCTCATCATATAAGTTTAAACTTGCCGATATCTACTTAGTCACACGTAACAAAGGAAGTATGTTTGATAGCAATTTTGTTATTATTTACATATTTCAAATTTACTATTTCACTTCTCTGCATTTATTGGGCAAAAGTAATTTCGCTGTGAGATTTTATGGTTTGAAAGAAACTGATGTAATGCAGTAAACAACGGCCGTGATAATGAATCTGATAGTATCGCCCTGTTGCATTGCAATGCGCAATTAAAAAGGAAAATGTTCATATACGAATATAAATTTTATGGTCTTACAACAGTTTTTTAAAAAAATATTAAATTTCTCTTCGCTGTTTACAGTCAAATTATAAAGTCTATGAGTAAAAAAAGATAAGTTTTTCGCTGAAATTCTTCGATAATAGCAGCACGTGATGACGAAGTTGTGTATGAAGAATTGCAAGCAATTAAGGTGTTTCCCCTATGTAAGCACAAATAACTAACAATGTCAGTTAATTAAAACTTGTTTTCGTTCAATTCTCTGAATTTTTGAAAACGCTTTCTTTTGATCTGTTGACAGCAGTAACATGACTAGAATTTAAAATATTAAAATACATTTATTTTAAAATGTTGGGTCTTTTTGATGTTTTTATCACAATTCAGAGGGGGAATCACAAGTTATAAAAAGTTTTAATGTTTTATATTAGTCACTTTCAAGTTGGCGCAAATATTTAACACAAGTTAATAAATGTGCAGTCATCGTCAAAAAATTATTATTTGAATTGCTAGAAAAACGGAAATATGTATTGCATATTTTGGTTTTTTAATTTCATGTTACCGTGAAACAATGTTTGAAATTTAAGATTTTTGAGTATCAAAGTACGCGATAACATACATACTTGAGAGAAAAATTACTCTAGTACTACATAGAATGAATACCCAAGAGTTTGAGAACTCGATTACTGAATTAGTAGTTTAAGTGTATTCAAGTATTAAGATTTACGCACTCGGATAGAGTATACCTACGGTTGCAGAGGCGATGAAAGCGTTTGATGTATGACCGAAGTTCTTAGTAGCTATAATCATCATTATTATGATAAACTCTGTTAGTTACTAGTTTGCACAATATGCCCTCTTGTTTTGTATATTTTGGTACGCTGCAGGTGAATATTAAACTATATCTACTAAACTATAGGAATTGTTTAAACTTGTTATAAATCCTGTTGATTGGTGACCGTGTTCATGACCACAGTTTATTTCTGTTTTCATCTGCATTTACCTAAAAACCATAAGTACATGTCCAAGTGGTGAAAGCCGCCGAAAACCGCCCAAAAATCGCCTAAATAATTCCCACACGCGTTTTAAACAATCTCGCAATTTATGCAGTCGGAATTTCACCTGGTTCCTCCTAAACAGAGCGCCCTGCGCAGCGCAGCAGCCCATCCATTACCTCCGCCTTTGCGTGGCTCCACACCTTTCTTACAACTTTTCTTGCATCTCCGGCGCCAAGTGAGTGGTCGCGGAGGAAAGTGCGTGTTTTCGGCGCGCTCTGCAATTCCTTTCCTAATCGCACAGTTCAATTACTCAATCACCGCTTTCTGGGCTTACCTCACTCCGCGCATTTCCATGTGATAACGAGTGGAGCGGTGCGTTGCTCGGGGCCGGACACGCACTTAAAGAGATAACCGCCGTAAGAGCAGTGTTCGTAGGGCGGTAATTGGCCCGTTCTGGGCCGGTGGGCCGCAGATTTTTAGCAATCGCTAATTGCTGCTTTTCCCTGTTATCACGGACCTGCACCGACGACAACTTAATCCGACGTCCACCGTGTCCAGCACGCGGACTCGCCTTCACTTTCGCAATTAATTCGATGACTTCACTTTCTGCGGGTTAATTCACTTCGCCTGGAAGCGGAAGCTCATTACCTGCCATCGGGCGGCATAACTGGGTTTCGCAGGAGTCAGCCCTGGTTACGCTCTAAGCTGGCTAATGCACTTAAAAGCGTTCGGTCCGTGATTAAGGGACGTTTTCCATCTGTCCACACTCCAGTGGCCCAGATCCGCAATTTCGAGAAAATCCACTTAATGACGAACCCGCCCACCCACCCACCTGTGAGTATTTTCGTTCAAAATTGGATTTCGACAAGTTGATTTTTTTCAATTACCGGAATCGAAGAGTTCGCTTGCGTGGGAGGCGTTCGAAATTCTTTTCTCGCCCGTCCGCCGTATTTTCGGCGTTGTTTGTTGGTCGGCAGTGTCAGGTCTAGCGGAAAGATAATTTTTGGTAATTTTTTCCGCGGCCAAATTGTCTGCAGTGGGCCACCGCCATCCCGCCGCCGGCCAGATTAACTGACCAGAAAGATCTGATATTCATTGAAGGAGAAAGAAAACCAGCACATTTTCTCCAGTTTTCTCATTAAATTTTGCCTTACCGTTTTCGATTGAGTTTCAATCTGTATTTGTCCTAGATTCGGTGGAAATCTTCGCGCACTTTGAAAAATTCATTGACCCTGAATTGCGAGAGAGATGTCTTTTTCTTGAGGTGTTTCGCGCTCGGTTTTTTTTAATGTTTCGCTGCATGGTGCGGCGGTTCAGAGTCGCGACAGGCGATGTTCGGGAAGAATTTGATTCTTTGATGCGATAACTAGGAAGTGGAGGCCGATCAAGAAAGTGCAAGTAAAAGTAACATTTGCATTTGCGGAGAAATTACAACTGTAAACATTTTGAAAGCAACTAGATTGCCATTGTTGTTGCAAACTGTTTGAGGTTGGGTTTTCCACTTTCAAACAAGGAGAGTGTTTCTGCCTTTATGTTGTTTGAGTTTAATTGGCACGCTTTAAAACAGTTTTGATGAAAATTTAACAATAGGAAGGTTTCACTAGTAAACATATTTAAAAATATTGGTAGAACATAACATCAAAAAAAATAAAATAAAACATAAAAATTAGTTTTTGCTTTAACCAAAAATAGTTACATCTTAAAGAGAAAAATTGACTCTTTTTAAGTATTTTAAACTTCAACGGGGAAGGACAGATTTCTATGATAATAAATTTTATTTAATTACGACATTTTTAGAACTTTTGATTGTAGAGTAGAAATTCAAATTCAAAAATTCCACTACAAATCGAAGGCAGACGATTTCTTAAGAAAATTAATTCTCAATGGTTACATTCATTCTTTTTACTTTATTGCTGTCAACAATATTTGCTTGAAAAGAATGAGTTTCAAGATTTATTGTTATCGATATATAGGCCATTGAAATCGATTTACTCAGGTGATCGTAAGTCAGCTAGTTTTATTAATTTCCCTACGAAATTTTCAGAATATTTCTGAATTTTGTATGTGCTAAATGAGAACTTGGTCTTTTTGATAATATTATTTATATGTATGTACATATGTAGTGTTCATTTAATTCCTTTAATCTTACAAATGTTTATGAAAATAATAAAGTAGAGATTAAGGCTTAGAACAAGGATTTGTTGCGCAGTTATAATCATGTCATCTGAAAAATCAGTCTAGACATTTTTTGATTTCTAAAAAGAATTTTTTCCCAAGATAATACATTTTCCACATTATCCTAGAATGAATATCTTATCTGTGAGGATAATTTGGATTACGTTTGTCGGCAAAGAAAAACAGAAAATTCAATGTTTGGAATATTGCCTCTGGAGAAAATTATTACATTTGCTTAATTCGTTATATTCAAGTCAGTGAATCGAATCATTGGTTGCTATTGTTATTGTTTAGCATTGTGAAATGAACTTGAGATTTCGAGGTCAGATTTATCCTTCATCGTAAGAAGTGAGAAAACGTACTGTCTCTAGTAAGTAAATGTTGAAGGGACAAACTTTTTACATTTCAAAAAGTATATTTACATAAAGCGTGCTTTGCACCTTGTAGTAAATGAAGAATAATGTGATTGTTTTAAAATTAAAGGTCAAGCCACATTCCGGGCATCAAAAAAACCGCGACTCACTTACATAAGTCGCGCCGACCACGCAAAGGGGAATTGATTGCGTCCAAATACGCGGTGGCTGCAACGCGGGGTACGTAGACTGGCGTGGCGCTTAAACGCGAATTAGTTAGAATTAACTCTAATTAAATTGTTTAATTCGTTTCAATAGTCGCAAATTATCCGCAATGTGGGGTGCGCGGACCCAGTCACGTGTGCCATTTCCACTTGCTCCAGATTCGGGCCTCGCTCGCTCCATGCCCGTCTTGTCTTCGGCGGCCCACGCGAAAAGTTGCGCGGCTCGCCCGAGTGAACTATGGCTTCTTGGCGAGTGTCTTGGGTTGGCGCGGGGGCGTGTGGGCCGCGTCGGGCACAGGGTGACTAGTCCGCGAGCCCCGCGCACATGTGGGTGGGGTGGTGCTCGGCAAGAAAATTTATTTATCCAGAGCTAAAAATGCAATTCTTGCACCTCTGTGCTGCATGCAAGCTGCACCGCCGAGGGCTATAAGCGGGCTCTGGCGTCCCGGACAGGGCCCTGCGTGGGTGTAGGCCCTAGTAACAGTTTTGTAAAGACCTGTGAAATTTATTGATCCCCTGCACTCAGCATAACTCACTCCTATCTGCGAGCAACAAGGCGTCCCGGTGGTTGTTTGCAGCTCCGAAGACATTTTAAGTCGGCCAAATGCCAAAGTGTCCTAACCCAGAGGAAATTAGTTGGCTGAGAGTAAAAGTTGGGCATGGTGGTTTCAGGTGTGTCGTTTCTTCCAGAGGTCCGTAATGTTCTGCTCGTGCAAGAATTCAACCTTGGGGGCCTTCAATTTGCAGACTCCCAATGCAGCATGTAATTAGTTTCAATCATCTAGTCCGTATACTTTATGTTTTCGATTCAGTTTAGATGAAAATCTGATCTAAACGTATAATTTGTTCAAACACTATCAAATACTCGTATTGTACCTAATTTTCAGTGTTATATAACTAGGATTTTAAAACTAAGAAAAAAAATTGTTTCAATTAATCTAATCAGACTATCCATTATATGGTTGAGTTATTTAAAACTAATATATGAATTATAAATGTCAATAGAAAAACCAATGTTATGAGAGCCAATTGCTAAAATATAATTGTCCCCAATCATCTATCCATTATGCGTACTTAGTATTATCTCCCATTATTTGATTATAATGAAATTGTTTAAGCAATTGGCTCTGCTCTACATGTGTTTCAGAAAATACCTCTGCTCTTGAGTATCTTGTAGAACACAATTTGCGATGAATTCTATGCCAAGACATCGCAAACAGTTCTATGTCAACCATTTACATACTTTGATTGGTCAAGGTCGCTGGGGAAGCCAAGCAAAAAACTCAACAGAAAATAATTTGTAAACAATTGAGCCCACGATGAATGCAAAATTGGTTTGATACCATTTCTGGTTTTTGTTATTACACTATTTTTTTTTTGTTAATTCATTTATCGATCGATACGCATCGAAGCGTAAAAGTTAAGTCGAACCCATCAGCGGCCATTGAACGCTTGTTGATGAATATAAGCAGTTCGAAGCTACGAAAATACAACAGGGTGTTGAATGTAGATCACTGTGCCGATCACTTCAAGGTGATCGGAATTCAAAAGGTGGTGGCAACGTGGTGTACTTTGCTGTTCTTCTTTTCGCTCAGTTTTGGCTCATTTGAATATTTTTAGTGTAATTTTTGCCATGCCGTGTATTGTAGTCATCCTACTGGGATTGGAAAATTGTACTTTCCTATTTTCAACTTTCTATTTTATTTCTAGCTAATTGCTGATCGATACTGATCAATTAATGTTTTGGTAGATGAAGTGTTTTCATTTGCATGTCATTGCTATTGGCTTTCGAATTTTAAAACCTTTCAAATTTGCAAAAAAAAAACATATTTTTTGGTTTACATTCGTCAATTTTATACAGATTATCTTCTTAATTTACTTTGATAGTCACTGTTAATTGAATATTTTGAGAAATTTCTGTAAGATAAGGCTTTAAACTGATTTATAAATAAATATGAAAGAAGAATATTACAAGTATAATACCTAAGCATTCACATCTACAAAATAAAAACACAACAAAATTTAATCAATATCAACAAAGGTTTTAAAAAATAACTCAGATACGTTTAAAGCTTATTAATTAAAAATCAATCTTGTCATGCTTTATTAGTAATAAAATATTTTAGGTATGCTTTAAGTTTATTTTTGTAATTTTCTTCAGAAAAATCGACCTTCGCAGTGCAATTGAACAATTATAATCTTTTTTTCTGTTTTCATTACAGGTGACACATCGAAGTACTGGACAAGTGATGGTATTGAAAATGAATCAATTGCGGTCGAACCGACCAAATATGTTGCGAGAAGTACAACTGCTTAATAAATTATCCCATCCAAATATACTAAGGTTTGTACTTGTTTTTGGTAATATTTTAATTTCAAGGTACTCTGAGAACGCATCTAACATGATGTTCACATAAATGCAATTCGTTTTTGTTCGCATCTTGTTTTTTTTATTAATTAAAACATCTAACATTTATTAAAACCTTTTGGATATTTTAATAAATTTTTCTTTTAAAGAAGACGTGGTAACGCTGACCAATAAATTATAAATCATATAAATTTCCCAATTATGCGCCCGCCTTTTTACCTACATACATAGTTTGTTTCTTTACGTTTGATAAAATCAGCTCTTTTCGTGCAAAATATTTATAATGTATGACTCATTTGAAAATATAATAAGGGCTGCGTCCATAACATGAATAATTCAAGAGGATATAATCCCTTTTATAGTCCTTATTGTTGTTCGCATTAAGCTTATTTGCAAGGTACATTTCTTAATTAAAGGGGCGTGATTCCCTCGTAAAATTAAAGCTAATATCCTAACAACTTTCGTGTACCCTAAATGCATTTGGAAGGAACATAGGTACATTGTTTTATTTAAATTTTGTTTTCTTAAAAACATTTCATGCTGATGAACTGCTTCAAAGGATGAAAAGTTGATTATATTTTCAAAACAGAAGAACATGTAATGAAAAATCGCACATTTTGTTTTAGTAATATCTACGGTTCAACAAAAGTTGGAGCAATGATGCATTCTTGAAACACAGTCACTAAAACTATGAATTCACTTTAATGCCTAAGATGCTAAAGTTAGGATTTGCGTATTTAAAATTATCTCTTCTTTCATTATACGTATTTTATGAATCAACAACAAGAATCCGGTGAAAATTGTTTAACTGACCAAATGCGCTTATGGCTAATACCTGAAGATAGCGCTAATTGCTCCATTTTATTGTGTTGAAAAAGAGGGTGAATTTCGCCTAGCCTAGTCATTTTTTAAGGTCATTATAACGAGCCTCTAACAGTAGGTTCACTTTAAAGTTTGGGTGAGTAAATCAACGCCTGTTTTATGAAACAAGCAAAACACTGTTTTGATCATTTTCCAATTTATAAACATTAGAATCTTGAGTTAAAAATTAAAAACGATCGATGTTGGGTACTAATCGATTCGTCGATGTTCTGTAAAACTCGCACAAAATCAATTTGTGTCATATGAGCTTGACGTGAGACTTAAAACTCATTAAGATCCGCCTTATAGGTCTCCTTATCTCTTGAATTGCTTAATTTTAATCAAGCCTGTAAATCAGGTCAAGCAACGACTGAGTTGAGCGAATTCCTTTTTAGGTGACGGCAAGATATCAAAACTTTGCAAAGCATTTTTAATATGGTCATGTTGTGGAGTGAATACCATTTTTTGCTCGCATTTTTTTCGGCTAAGGAAGGTGCAGTGTGAATTTGGCATAGTTTTCTTAATCTTCTAAAGAAATTCTGATCGCGAAATAATCATTTATTCAGATGTCACACAAACATGCCATAAATTTAAATTTGGAATTTGTTTTAATTCATTAGTCACATAAACAGAGATTCAGATAGTTTGATTTGATTAATTTGCAAACTTCTGTTTTATCGCGGGCTACATAACTAATTTTTTATAACCTTGGGGAATTTAAAGTCAGGTATCTGGCGTCCTAGGCTGATTCTTGCAAGGAATAGAAGAAGAATGTGATTAACTATCGATTAATAATATTTTGCCTAGATTTGGATGTGACTAAATTTCTTCGCAGAAGTATGTTAACTAACATTAAGTTAATCTTATTAGTTATTTAACCAAAAATTAACACTTTCTAATGTTTTAGTAACAATGTTCTTAGTTTGCCCACGTTTATTCGCTTATGAAAAGTTTGGCAGTATGAGTATATGTATATGTGTGTTTATGAAGCCGTAAAATTAAAAATCATCAAATAAAAATTTTATTGAGTTAAACACAGTGTCGTGACTTCTACAAAAAACTATCATACATGATGATATTTTAATATGTAACACATACTCCCATATTTAGTAAATTCAACAACAAATTCGAAGTTTTCAAGCGTTTTGTAATATTTTGTTATTTAACTTTCGAAATTCTTCAAACATTTCTTTGCTCGAGGAGGCTACAGACAGGTCGTTAAATGATAAGAACAAATTGTGTATTTGCACTTCTCTTCGTCTCCGACACATTGATATCTTTGCGAAATTGTTGACATTCCAATCTTGAACTGAGTCTCATCGACACCGTATACCGCGTTGATTTTCTTTTACTTATTTGAGGAGGAGAGAAGACAAGAGGAAAATCTTTGGCATTAACAAGACCCATTCATTTCTCAAAGATATTGCCGAAGAAAATATGAAACAAATCGTTGGCTTACCACCGCAATTAATTGGATCCAAATAATAAAAAGAAGAAGTGTTTCTTCTTGAACATTTCTTGAAAATCCACCGTCGACTTCCTCAAAATTAGGCAACGATAAAATGCATACTTTCGTGTCCCCGCTCATATGTGGCGGAAATGGGTCAGAGGAGATATTTTTGCTTGATGCGTGAACGGTGGGCTTGGTTGAGATATCGCGACGGATTGTATGGACCCCGCATCTCTTAATCTCATTTTAGTTTTTGCGTAAGCAAAGAAGTCATGGAAATTTAGGATAGGAAATTTGGTAGTAAATTATGAAAATTACGTTTGCTGGCTCTCACATAAGAAGAGAATTTTAATTATTCGGTTGATGAACTATTGCGGGGTTAATGTCCTGAGGGATTTTACGGTTTCCACACTTAACTACTACAACAATGTTTACTAAGAAAATTAAATTATGATTGATATTATTATTGTTTTTATAATATATCCTTAAACAAAAACGGTTTTCGGTTTTAATGAATTCTTCAACATTTGCTTTGCTCCATTATTTTATTAGAATAATAAAACTTTGAAGTTAAAAAAAATTACATAGTTATTAAATGTTGAATAAACGTAAATTAATATCTCAATGCTTAGCTATGTAGCTAGTATCAAATTTCAATATTCAATTATTGTAGAGGAATGGCCTTTATAACTACTTACTCTTCGTGATTAACTTTTTATTCGGTTTTTGTTCTTCTTTGTTATTAGAAGTTGTCGCTAATAATTTATGAATATAATGGAATTGTAGAGCAAGTGGACAAATGCGTTCCAACCGCAAATAATCAATCAATCAGAATTAAAACCATCAGACTTATTTGCACAGTAATCCTGCTCACCAAGTACATCGCGCTTTTATCTCTTCGAACTACGAAAATTGATCGAGTTCGTTAAACCAGAATTCTTTGACCTCATCTCCATTAGGCGGGCATCCTTCGGCTTCTCGATGTGCAAGCCGAAATTAACTCAGCGGAGGCCTTCTTAATTCTGAGCTTGTTCAGGAGCAATTTTTTACGCTGAACGCGATATTCTTGTTTTCGGCCCAAATTAGCATGTCTTCGAAGTTCACTTAAACATTATTTTTTCTCGTTACAAACACCGTGACGTGAGTGATGCTAACAAGTCTTGAATTGGTCCCGTCAGCGTCGCACTTTCAATTGTTTATCATGTAAAGCTTGTCGTTTATTTGCCGGACCGCGCCGGGCGGCTTGAGCGATCCACCCACGTCTTAGCCGTTTACAATTCTATTGACCTCTTGCTCGTGTTTTTACGGCCGATATTTGAATAAATTGATTTCCTCCGAATAATAAGCTCTTATTTGATTTCTGCTCCACTTACGTAATGATGAAAGTGAATTAAGCAATTTTGGGCGTACTCAAGTCGACGGACGCACAACTATTTGAGAAGAGAAAGGATCGGGTGATTGTCCTGTAGAAATTGTCTCGCATTCAATTTTGGAATGCCGAACATCCAGATTAATTTCACAATCAGTGCAATTTCCGTTTCGGAATTAGTTTTCTATTTGCCCAACAGTTTTAGACGCGCTTTGAAGGGAGGAAATTGTCCATCAAAGGTTAAATTACATTTTTGTTGGGGAGGAGTGACTCTGCTTTGACGCTTCGAATACCTTTAATTAACGTTGAGTCCTTGACTAGCGCGACTCTGCTTTATGAAACAGAAGAGCCGAACTGGAATTGGCTTAAAATGAAGCTGGAGCTGTTGTAACCGCATCAAAACTCTGCTTGTTAAATGCCAGGATATTAATTTAAACTTTGTAGTCTGACAGCGACAAGAACAGAAAATATCCCCTTTGCATGGAGGTCAAGCTATTTGAATATTTCACGACTGAGTTAAGTCCAGACCACTTGAATTTGCGGTGGCTTCTCTCGCTGCACCGCATCGCATATTGCTGCTGAGGGTGGTATATAATTTAATAATAATATCGTTTTCAGCGCTTTTGCCTGCTCCGCGTGTGCGTAAAGCTGCCAGATAGACATTAACAGCGGCAGGAAACATTTTTGGCTTATATTCACAGGAAAAAAACCGAATTTCCGCATTTTTATCTGAAAAGTTGAGTTTCTCAAGAAATTGAAAATTTAAAAATAATTCCAACTAAATACTTTAATATCAAAGGAATATTTGTGGTAATTTATTTCTTGAACTCATATAAAACCTGACATAAAGCCAGCTTGAAATTTGTGAAAAGTTAAAAGTTAATGTCGTGGGCAGAAAAAATGTTTGCCGTAAAATTGGACCGAATAAGCTTAGTTTTGGGAGGAATAATCCCACGTTTTAATTCGCGGCCAAACGCTCAAGATACACAATGGTTAGCTGTTGAGCCTTATTGTCACGAAAAACAATGTTTATTGCTATTGTTGCGTGAAAATATGTTCACGTCACCTGCAGTTTTTTTTTCGCGAAATTTTATCGGTATTGCGAAGTGTGTCACCTAATTTTGTGTGTGGATAAATAAATTGCTTTAAATAGCACTTGGGACATGTTTACTGAGATGTTTTCATTTCTTTGAGAGTAAGCTACATGATTGCAAATAGAATTGTGCAGTTCACAGCAGTGACGGAAAGTTTGATTTTTAAAATTTTTAAATTTGGTAAATCTTTCCTGCAAAGTAAATCTTTTTAAGTGTATTGTTTCTTGAATTTTATACTCAATTAAAGACCATATTCTTTTATTGGCATATTTATGTACATTTATTACATGTGTATGTATTCAGCATTGCCGGGTGTTATGTTCTACAGTCTATTTTTATGAGTTTTATAGAGGCTATAACAAAATTATAAGTAGTAAAATGACGGATGGAAAATTAAAATAACTGAGTTGGAAAAAATCAAAATTAGTTATAAACAATTCAAAAACAAATTAATAACTTGAGAAAAAATATTATTGAAAAGAACCAAAAATCAAGTTTACATTTACATGTTAACATATTTTAATTCTGGACAACTATTATTTACAATTTTTCCGTATTCCACTTTAAGCATCTTTCAATTTTTTGAATTAAATGTACGATAATTCTTCATTCAGTTTATGGAACGAATGTCTTGTAAGGTTAATTATACTATATTTATATTTTGATTTTGCATTAGCTAAGTTTATTTGTTTGATAGCTAACTAATTTCTATCGATTGAGTGGATGAGCGCTTTATAGTTAGAAAATGTCCTTATACTATAATATCAAAACAACCATTAGCCCATTTATAGCCATCTTAATAAATGATAAATTTAATTTAATTTATTTATTTGCACTAAGCTGTCTTTTTGATAGAAATGTGATCAAGCCAGTTTTATTAAATTTGCCAGTAATTTTGTTTGTTTGTACGGTGTGGATAAAATATTATTAGCAACAAATCCTAAGTTATCGCATAACGTTGATATCAATGAAAGTGCTATTATCTAAAAGAACAGCTACTTAAACAGAAGTAGAAATCTGAAGAAGCTGTACCATTACGAAGTACCGTCTTTCGTAAAATTAATAACATCTAATCTTTAGCACTCTACAGTACTCTGTCCAGACAGCTACATGGCGGATTAAGACATCTTCCCGTCCAGGAAAATCCTAAAACTGCATCTCAGCGGCAGTTCGACAGGAAAAAGATTAAGAAATGCGAGCCACCGCGCTGTTAAGAAAACCTTCTTATGATTTGAGTAACTGTTGGCATCACTGCGCTAAGCGATCGAGAACAGCAAACCGCGCGTCTCTCGGTACAAAGGAATTGTGCAATATAATTAATCGGCGGCAGCCGTGTGCACCGCGAGCGGCTAGAATTCAATTTCCTCATTAGCGGCGACGAAGACGTTCGACGTCTTGGGTCGGCTCCGCGCTTATTGAATGGGCTTCAATCGATTTCTGTAATTTCTAATTTTGCTCCTTCCCTTTTCCAAGAGCCGTTTCATATTCGTTCTAAGGTGCACCCGGTGAGAATTGCAATGACTCTTTCTCGTAGGAAAATTCATCCAGGAACTTAATAAACTTGTTGAGGAAGTCCAAGCAACTATTTCATGACCAGTTGTTTGCGAGAAAAGGGTAAACTGATTTAATCCCTAAAAGCTAAGTTTTCGAAAGTTTGTTTTAAATTAACCACTTATAAACCGCTGTCGTACCTGCCAACATTTACAAAGTTGAAAATTGACCAATCAGTTTGATAGAACTTCAGGTATTCAAAAATAGAACCGAAAATTATTTTAGATGATGTTTTTGCGGGTATAAATTTTAAATCGATTAATGTTGTACAATATTATGTGGGTATTTTCCCGCCAAATGTTTTTAGTTTTGTCTTGTTTATCAAAAACCGATCAGTGTATTTACGATTCAAGTTTGACTTAGAATGTTAAGCGTTTTTATTTAATTCTCAACATTTACTTTTTTTATATCTTTGAAACTGGTTGTTCTAAGTTACGAGGTTTAAAGTTTAATCATCATTATAACTACGATTGAGAGTTTTCCATATCATTTCCAAAATTTAATAGAGGTAAATTAAATCAAAACAAGGCTGTTTATACCATAAGTTCTTATCCAAGTTTACACGTTCTGTCCGCAATAAATAAATTAAAAATAAATCCTCATGCAGTTTTTCTTATTTACTAAATGAGATCACTCGAGCATTAAGAAGAAAATACACCGTCGAGAAAAAGCGAGACTTACACGCGATTTACGAAAAAACCTGGAGACGAGCCAACAGAAAACTCACCGGGGAGGAATTCGTTTGTTTTCCATTTTCCGACTGTCGGCGGAGAGTTATTACGTGACCTGCAGAATTTCATAAAAAATATATTAATGTCATAGATTTGAGTTCGGGTGGATCTGATAAGCGCCCACGAGTCCTCTTCGATGGCGGCGCGAGGAGCTGATTCGCTTCATTGCTTCGTTTCCAACTACGCCAACCGGGAAAATCTGACGGGCCCAGAGGCTTCGCGGAATTCAGTCCCACATGCGTAGGGCGGCTGGGAGCGCTGGATTTTGTGCGTACGAACGTACTGGGTCTAATTGCGCTCGCATGGTCATTTGCGTTGTAAATCCAGCTCGCGGCATAGTCAGCAGGAAACACGCAACTTTATGTAATCTTATCACATGCAGGTGTAAGTCTAATAATAATTGTTGGCGGCTCTTGGCTCGTTTATTGATTTAAATATAGCCGTCCGGGGATTTTGCCCCGTCATGGAAGACGACGGTCTTATTATCGCAATCAGGAAAAGGGGAAAATATGTCAAGACGACCGACAGCTAATTTGATATTAGGAAAATTGTCTGATCACCAGACAATTGTCATTTGATCGATGTAAGTGCCGTGTCACATGTCTGCTCACTGTGTGCTATTAATTTTCGAAAATAGCAAATCATTCAGACAAGGCTTTACCCAAAATCGTTACTTTCATCTAAGCCTTGAAATTGTCGGATAAATTGCGCGCACATTATGCACATATTTTTATTTAATAAATTCATCAATTTGTTTTACTTTACGATTTAAGTAAGATTTAACACTGTTTATATGTTTGCCAAAATTGTTTTTATATTGTAAAGCAAAAATCCACTCCCACCCAATATGTCATCAAAATAAAATAACCTTCTCGAAAGTAGCAGATTGTGTGTTAGTACCATATAAAAATAGCTTGTGTACGAAAACTCCTTCAGGAAGTTTGACTTCTTTTTTCAACGAAAAAAAATATTCCTTTTATGTTCCTAGGAAACTTTTACAGGAAATGAGCTCTACACGAAGTTGTGGTGTATGTATTGGACTCGAGCATTAAAGCAGCGTGCGTAAAACTCTAATAATAACTTTTGATTTCTTATTGTTTTCTACTTGGGTTATAGCAAAATATAAATACTGCTCTAGTATAATAAAAGAAAATGGGTTCTTCCGGAGAATAAATTACAATGTAAGGAATTTTCCAGTTCAAGGACACAGAGAATTTAAGAGGAAATCTATTTGTGTTAGGTGAAATGTCATGCAAAATGTACGATGATTTCTGCTGTTCTTGGGACTTTTTATTTCTTTATTAAAAAATATAAGCAATATTTTGATACAAATATTTATACTAACTTCTTGAGACTCTAACATTTAAGGAAGAAAAGGATATTTTTGAAAACGCTTCTTAAGTTTTCTGCTGTTCTTTTGAATGAAAGTAATGTTGAGGTCGTGTAATTGACTGAAAAGTCTATGGTATTTAATATTATTTTGGTAAAAATCGCGACTATATAAAATTCAAAGCATTGGTAAGGTAAAATAAATTGAAAAAGTGTTGAATTCTTTAAGAAAGAGAAAGATTAACAGGTTTATGCAAAAATATCGCCAGTTACGGTTCGGCATGAATATTTTGTTGTGAGTATAATCAATTTCCAGTTTTATGGAATCCAAAAATTTTGGTAATATTATTTGAGGGCTTCTTCATTTTAGCCCTACGCAAAATTTTATCACAAGTTCTTGGGTTATTTTGTATTAAATAGTCTTTGAATGTGGAAAGTTTAAACTTAAATTTCGTTCATAATGTGCCCATACACGGTCATTAATTTAAAACACAAAGCAGGATAACATTTTATGTAGCGTTTTTTGAAATATGAAACATTAAGAAAAATATTCATAGAGGTATTGTCAAAAGCCGTATTCTTTACTTTTCATTTTTATTTCCTTGAGGCTTCTAAGAAGTTATTCCGATTTTGTTACATAACGTAAAAGAATAAATCAATATCTGAATTGGTCTTGTCGCGCTAAGTAGATTTTTATTATTTAAGTACTAGCTTCTCAAATTGGAGAAAATCCGGAGCCTCAAGCTTTCGAAAGAAATCACAATCTCAGCTCAGCTCAGCGATAGGTGCGTCTCCTTAAAAAGCTATTGACCCACAATGTGAAAATTGCATCACGTGGCGGTCCCAACGAGCCGAGGTCGTCCACCATTTGACTCATGGCGATTACAAAATAGCAAAAATCAGCGTCGTCGGTGGTTCGTCCGTCGTTTGGAAGTGATTTATGGAATCATGCGAGCCAAACGAATCACATCTGAATATCTTACTACGAGGGGCTTTTCACTTTTCAAACTCACCCGCGACCCGAGAAATGATAGTCATCGGGCGTGCGGCGCAGCATCCGTCGTCTTCTGAGCCGTTCACGCACGCGGTTTATGGCGCCCGCGACTTTTTCAGCTGGAGACTGCTGCGGAAGGAAAGAAGCGCGGCTTCTTAAGGGAGGGGTCGCAGGTGGCGAAACCTGCCTTTTTATCAATGGATGGAAAGTTCCAGGCTTCCTCCGCGATTAAGACGACCTGCCGGTTTCATCACAATCACGCCAAAGTTAAAAACCTTGAGCAAGCAGCGACGGTTTGCGGAAGTGACTTCAGAGGCTGCTGGTCCACGGGGTATGATGGAGATGTAGTAGGTGCATCTTCCTGGCAATTTTATCTTTATTTCGCGTGGCTCGGTCAGGGAGGTTTTGCGGAAAAGAGAAATTTCGAGGGAATATTGAACAATGCCACCGCGAAATTACCTGGCGGCAGCGGTGAGCTCGCCACAGGATCGCACCGGCCGGCGATAATTCGCGCTCCTCGGGGGAAAAATCAGCGGCAGGTAATAAACGTGTGAGCGCCTCCTCGCCGCAGACGCCGCGATTTCACCTTGGCAAGGACAAAGACAAATTCCCAGACTATTTATCTGGTGCAGTGGAAGCAAACAAAGCCGGAAACGAATTTTATTGTTAAACATTTTCTCATGCATGCCCGCAAATGGCTCTGAATGTCGACGGCGGCGGCGTCTCCGCGCTCCGCGGAGGAGCCCTTGAATCACGAAGTCCCACTCTTTTCGCTGACGGAGGAGACTTGGCGCTCCGCGAAAACGAAAAGTGCAATTGAACGTGATCTTGGCTCGTTAGGAAATACGTCAAAAATAATGCGCGAAAGAAGACAGTTCAATGACTTCCGCGGCTGATGACTGAATTGCCGATGGATGGGACACTCGCGGCTCCGCGGAATGCTGGGCTGGCGGTTATTTATAGGTGCCGATTGTCGCAAGCCTGCGCCTTCAATGAGCTGAGTAATTAAAAGTAAATCGGTTTGCAATGCTCGAGACGGCAGCGGCGATTGCCTTCAAGAACGCTCAAGCGCCGTGGACTTGAACGTTTTGCGCTGATTGAAAATTATGGAAAGGCTTTTGATTTGTAATGTTACCTCCATTAATTATGCTGACAGCTGTGACTCAAAGTAAATACTTCATATAACTGCGATTCAATCTGTCACGGATATTATAATACATTCTGTAATCGTCAGAGTGAGAATTCAAATTGACGCCATCTATCTATCTATTTAATTTCGCACTTATGTATATGAAATTGGGGTCGTTCTGAGATCAACCTTGTTCAAACAATATATTGTAAGTTTCGCAAAGTTTATATGTATACTCGCTTAAGCATCACAAAGAACATAAAAGTTTTTACAATATTCATAAATTGGTAGTCTTCAGATAAAGTAGTTAAAACAGTTTTCACACAGTCAAATCTCACCATTCCAATAGTAACTATACCAAAAGAAAAAGGCCCGATTGTTTCAAGACTCTTTCGACTGTATTGTGCATCTAGAGTTACACTTAAACGGCAATATAGTTATTTTTCAACAATTGTAGGATGTAGTTTGTATTACTATAAAAATAGCTTTTATATGGAATGTAATGCTTTCGAAACGAAAACTTCTGATGGTGTACTTTTTCTTTCATTACATTATAATTTGTTTCTCATTTATACATGTTTTGTGTTGTTTCACTTTATTATTTTTATTAAATTTATTATTAGGAATATTAAATAAAAGTGTTTTAGAATTTTATTTGCAATCTCATAAGATAAAGAACTGTGTGCAAATTGACTATACAAGTGATTTTTTTTATACATATTCGGAATTATCTCGCAAATTGCTTCGTGGATCAGTCATATGTGACTGAGTAGTTAAGATCTTCAGTTATAAAGAAAATTAACTTTAAAATGATTCTTATATTTTGATTGATATATGTTATATACTATTGAAGGTTTTCGGTTTATTTCTATAAAACCCACCGAACAATACGTTTTCTTAAGTTTTTGGGACAAGTTATTTTTAACAAACCGATTTAACGACAGGTGCACTCTGTTCAGGGAGCGTTAAGTTGTTTTTCAAGTAAAGCAATTGAATAATCATGCAAACCGGACAACCTCGAGCAGCAATTTAAAGGTTTTTGCCGTAGTCATCGGCTAGCGTCAAGTTCAAACAGTCAAGGTCACTCATATTTTCCTTCGCACAGCATCACAGCGTCTTACAATAGGCATTCCAGCGTCATCACTTCAAAGCAAGAAATGACTCAAATCTCAGTACACTTGAGTAAACATCTTCAGAGACATTGTGCAAGATAGCATCAAGCCGCCGTCGTGCCACTTTAATGAAAATCTGAATTAGGTGAATTGGAGCCAGTGAATGGGTTGGATCTCGATGGTTGTAAAAAAGAAATGGTGTCTCGGTTGACAGTTAAGAAAACATACCACGCCGAGGGAATCGATTGTATGACGGGGAAAATCCAACCATTCCCATTTCAGACCAGTTTTGAAAACTTCGAAGCTGGATTTGAGCATGTCTTTGGTAATTAACGCGCTCCAGTGAGGATTAATCCGATTTTCCGATGAGCTGAGGATCATTAGTATTCAAATCGCTTTATTTCCACTGCTGTCTCGCAGATTGTGATGATGGAAAGCACAACAATTAAGCTGGACCGCGAGATCTGGGCGTTTTCTGGATGGCTGAGATTCGTTTGCATGTGCACAGAAATCAAGAGATTCTCAATATGGTCGTTATGGGTGATGGATTGATGGGAGGCGATTGGTGAAGCTGTGGCAATCCCGGAGATTGTGGAATTAGAGTATTTACGTCCCTACCGTGTGCCTATGCGAAACATTGTGCCTGCAAGAAAAATAGCTCTGAATTTCACTTCTCGTGATCGTTAAACAATTTTTTTGCTCTTTCCCATAGATAGTATGCGGAGATAGATGGGCAAAACAAGTTTTGTAGGAGTCACGTCCAAGGAATCAACGCAAGCAGTTTTAGGTCCAATCCAAATTACATGTTGTTTCGACTGCAGCTGAAAACATTTTAATAATTGGCGGATTGTTGCATTTCACAATTTGCTGGCACAGCCTAATTTCTACTTGCTATATGGCTTTCTACTAAATTGCTTCTACTGAGATGTAAACTGCAAGCAGGTTTCATAAAATGTTCAAGCATAAATTTTGCTAATTGTAAGTAGCATTTCACGCTGTGATGAAAACATACTAAAGACTTTTTTTTGTGCAAGTATTCAGTAAATTTCATATTCAGCACATACCTACCAAAGAATGATGAAACTTTCGCGATGGCAAAAACCCTCATAAATGAGCCTTAATATAGATTGCAGCGAAGTAATGATTATTTTAACAAATAATTAATGTTTATTAACATACTTATTTTGTTATTTGATTATAGAATTTTCGAAAATTGTTGCAATATGTATTTATTCTGATTTAAATTATCTAATTATCCCTTTCATGAAATTAAAGAAGCACCTTTTAAGGTGACTAGTGAAATAGTTTCGAAGAAATACGAATCTGTCAATCATAAACATCTACTAAGATAAAAAAAATCTCGATTTTTACCCAAACTTCGAGGTACATTTAAAGCGACCTAGAAATATTAATTGATATGAAAGTTTCTACTTTACTTCTATTTTAGGAGCTAATGGAAAATTCTCACTTATCTTGTGAGACTTAGCGTTCTTTTCCTGGTTACCTACAAAAATACAAGTAACTCCCCCGATTTAATGGGCTCAAAAATTTCGGCTCCGTCTCACTTCTTGAGGTGAGAATTCATAATTTATTTCAGATTTCATGTCACTAGAACAGTTGAGACTTAATCCCAGTTTCGAAATAAATCAACTAGGTTTAAACCAACTTTGAATAACTTAAGTGTTTTGTTCATAAATTAATATTTTTAACTGCTTGTATGTGCTCGGTACGTTTAATTCGGTTATAAACATTTTATGTTAGATTTTGGGTATATCTAGTGAATCAAAATAAATCACAGTACCTATTAAGTAGAGATAAGTTTTATTATTCCTCGAATTTTAGCGTCGCTATAAAAAAGTGACTATGTATTTCTTTTGAAGTGAAATGTTTGTTTGTTTGGGCTTTCTTTGAAGTATTTATTTACATATTTTTATTTGAAAAGCAATAAATTTTAATAAAAAGGGCAAGGTACTTGAGAGGTCTTAAGGAACAAACTCTAAACTCAGGCCTGAGAATCATTCCAATACAACAGTCCCAATTTTAATTCGACTCATGCTCTAGAATCGATAAATGTCTCGAGATTCATAAATAAATCGAAGCGTGGAATGTAACAATAATGCCCCAGTTAGGAGCAGGTGTAATTCTGGGATGTTTATGACGAAAGGCGTGACCGCGACTTGGGAGCAAGAAAACGCGGCCAAAGCCGCGGCCTGCTGCTGATGAAACGAAAACAATCGTCCGCGGGCCAGGCATCGTTCCCTGGGTGCCTCATCCAAAACCTGAAAGTACCGTGCGATAACTTTGCATAATTTTGAGCATTCCAGGCATTTCAACAAAATTACGCGATTTATTAATAGCAGGCGCGCACAGCACCAGAAGTACAAGTTCGTGTCGAATCCACCTGCGGAACAGCTTCTCGCGAGCGTGCCCGCGACTTCCGCGTCGAAGGTGTCGGCGTGGATGTGAAAAATCGCTAAGCGATTATTACTTAACTGGCAGAAGGAAGAACCGAGCGCACGTCGTTTGATTGTGAGTCTTACTGCTTTTCGATGTTGCACTTGAGGGGGGACGAACTGCTGTTGTTTTATAGATGATAAATTTAACGGGTAATGCAATAAAAAATCGCAATGGCAGTAACTTGTTGCCTAATCAATTTTTCTTACTTTTGTACTACTTCCGGTTCCATGCGGCTGGTGGAGACCACACAGGGGCTCAGTTCGTTAGGAAGCGAAGGTAGCCATTTTTAAAAGCGTCCAAGTCAAAGGGCAAATAAAACTATTCAAGTTTACCTAATTGGTAGTTGCAGGCTAAAAAGTCATAAAATAATGGCTTTTTTAAGGTAGCTGTCAGTAAAGAAATAACCAGTAAAATGCATCATAGTTACGTATTTATAAAACCATGACGCAAGCAACATTTTCAATCTGTTATTAATGTCAAAATGCTTGAGACGAATTGCATTATGACGGTCGTAATAATGATGATATACACATATTTTACTGATCAATGCAACTTCAGTAACTAGGTGAATTAACGCAATTTTGTATCTGCACTTTCTTTTAAATCTATAAGTCCATTCGAAGAATGCGTGTTTTATTTCTCCACAGAATTTTGAGATATGCACTTTTTCGAATCAACGAAAATTTTACTTTCTAAATAAAGGAAAATTCAGAAAATGTTTTAACATTGCCTATAGATTTATGAATTACCATGGCGCTTCAAATTTTCTATTGCTTGCAAAATTATAAAACTACATATACATGTATAAAAGCAATTTAAATCTCTATTGTCGACATCGAAGTTTGGAATAGCGTTGTGAAAATTTATAATATTATACTTAAATAAACGGTTAAGCTTTAATTCAATAATAATTTTTATACATATACACATGTAGTTCTTTCTGCTAATTTATGTAAGATATTTTGGTTGTATTTACGATGGATGGATCAAATTCAGACTACAACTCATTCATTCGAGCAAAAATTTAGGTTAGTAACCTGTCTTCAAGGACATTTATTAAAATATACAAAGTTTATCATTATTATAAATTGCGATGTAAGTATACGAAGTTATTTAACATTAAGTTTTTCCTAGATCACGCATTGTCTCTTTTCGTTCATATAATCATGTGTAACGTAAGTATTATTACCTTAAGTCTCGTAGAAAGTGTTTCCTGAAAATATTATAGGCCTTTAGCGGTGTAAGCGCGACTTGACATTGATTGTAATAAATCTTTTCATTTAAAGTTAGTCATGCGAAGTTTTTTGACTTGAAGGAAACAAGGCACATGCACATAAATACGATTAAGTCATTAAGCCCGGCATTTCCCGATCAACTGATCGGTATTCAAATCAGACACTTTCGCGCAGGTTTTGCATCAACCCATTTTGATTGGGACAAGGTTCTTGAAATCAACTTAAACCAGCTTTGTCATTAACAAGGCGCTACTAAGAAAAAGAAAAATGAGTCCAGTGGAAGATAAGCGTTGATAGTAAAACCGCTCCGTTCAATTAAAATTCTCCACTTGCATCATTGAGCCACCAGGGCCGTAGACCGGCAGAGGCAAAAGTTCCAAATTGCATTGGAATTGGTCTCTTCATCATTTCTGGTCGACCGGAGGCTGTGGTACAGGTGAATTTGAGCTCGGGATGAATGCAGATTATAATGGCATTACCCACCCACCGGCAACACCTGCACAAAAAGGTGCACACAAGCATCCCATCATTCATGAAAAAGCACAAGAGCAGCACTAACTTTTTGCAGCTTTCGGTTTGTTTATGCTGCTCCGCAATGATACGAAAATACTGGATGTTTGTTTCGATTGTGCGGCGCCATTTACCATAATAATATTTCAGAAAAGTCCAGCATTCGCCACCTGTCTGTGTGGGGGTGGAATTTGCATAAATTCCATGGGTCGAATGATTCGCGACTTTCTGCAATATTGTTTCAGAGCAGTCAGTCACACGCTCTGGCCACATCTTTCGGAGCATTGTCTTGCTGAAAATGTGATGATTTTGAGGGCCAAACCGGACGGTGTGCAGGTGATTTATTGGCAGAGTGCACTCGGCGCCCGTTAATTCATGCCAAGATCTTCAGAGGTGCTAATTAATTGTGTTTTTATCGAAGTGGTCACGTATTGTGGCATCCTTTTGAAAAGACTGAATTTCTAGCGATTTATTGGCCGAAAAGTATAAATGAACTGAAACGACATTTTATTTTCGGATTAGAAATTAAAATATGGCTTGATTGATGGCTAAAATTTTGAAATTAGATCATGTCTCTGTTGGCAAAACAATATGTAAAATGTTTGTTGTTACAATATTTAATTAACTCATTACGTTGGGCCAATAGCATGATTCAAGAATATAACATGAAATTAAAATTCGAACAAAGTTCGAACTTTACTATATTCATATTCTTTACGTCCGTAAGTTAAGTTTTTATAGCGAATGTTATTCGCTTTATATATGTTATCGTCTGATTTAAATCGATAAATTGCTTAAAAGGGGACATGTGGGTATATTAGGATATTTTCTATTTGTAAACTGAAAAACATTCAGTACAATTTGAGAAATCTTCTTTAAATTAGTAATCGAGTACTTTTTTGTTTCATTTAGCATTTACGCCCTTTAAGAAGCTTTGGACATTTAACGTAGTTATTGTAAGTAAAGAAACGACATTTTTAACAAGCAAGCATTTTTCATTTAAAATAAATCCCATGACAACGTTTCCACGTATTTCGAATTATAAACTCCTGCAATTATAATGAGCATTTTTCGTTAAAGGACTGGTTGTTAACGACTTATATCAATCAACTTTGACTTTCACCAAATATTCTTAGAATTAGTTAAATGTCAGTGTGGTAGAAATATAAGCAGTATAAGTTACAATTGGGATTAAATGTGAGGCACAAAAACTTTTGCTCATTAATTTTTGCAATGTTACGGGCATTAAGCAAAATTTCCCAATTTTTCCATATGGCCATCGTTAATATTTGTGTATTTTCCGATTCATTAAACAATTGCTGGAATTAAATCGGTGTTCCGGTTAAAGTGAGAGGTCATGCGGGACATAAAGTCTTGGCGACGTAATTATTTAATTTACGTCTGGCACAATTAAACACATTGGCCACTAATTGCAATTAGCGGAACCGTTTCGGGGTAAATACCTCGGGACTCGGATGCAGGTCAAGTGTCTTACTTTCGACGCAAAAAGACTGGTAAAACCAATTAAACGCTTTCGGAAGGGATTAAGTTTCCGCGATTGGCACCTCGCGCACGTCTATTAATCTTGAACTGGCGCGCGGCTTAACTTAGTGGAAGCTTAAGATGGATTTTTTCGTTGCAGCTTTATGGGCGTGTGTGTCCAAGAGGGTCAGCTGCACGCGCTCACCGAGTATATCAACGGCGGTTCCTTGGAGCAACTGATCGCGAATGACGAAGAAGTATTAATTCCTGCCCTCAAAATAAGACTGGCACTTGGAATTGCTAGGGGAATGCAGTACGTGCACGATGCTGGTATATTTCACAGGGATTTGACGAGCAAGGTAAGATCTATTTTTTGCCAATGTATTTAAAAATTTCTAAGTGAATATTGTCGACAGAATGTCCTTATAAGGAAATTGCCCGATGGAGAAATGGACGCAGTTGTAGGTGATTTTGGACTTGCTGCGAAAATCCCTAAAAAAGGGTATGAGTATTTTTTTACACTATGCAAGTAGTCTAAAATTTTAAAAAAGCGATGAAAAATAATCACGAATTAACAAAAACGGTTAAGAAAGAGGTTTTCCAGATTATTGCAAATTAAAAATATTCACATCGTTGCACATATTTTGGATAACACTAAATTAAATTTGAGTACTAAATCTTTATTTTTTTTTCTTAGAAGTTAAAGGAGTGAATAGAACAATATCAAGTAAAAAGATTGTTCGAAGATAATGAATTTATTTATATAATTACCTTTTTAACTGTGGGCGATAAAAGTAATGTGCATCTTGCTTTTTATGGCTGTAGTTTTGCTTTCACGAATTTCTGAGTTTTCAAGACGTAACAACACAACCCAATTGATAATGAAAAAATGGGGGTAGCTTTAAATGTATGCACAAGATTGTACTTGTTACTCATTTCTCTCAAATGTGAAGTATTTTTTATTGGGAATTTTACCTTCAAAAGATATAATCAGAATTTATGAATTTTGGCAATGACAGTTATTATCTTTTTTTTTTTTTTTTTTTGTGGTAACGTAGACAATATATGCAGATCAACAGAAACTTGAATTAACGTGTAATTTGAAATAAACTATGCTATGGAATAGAACTACTAAAAAGAAAAAAAGTTATCATTTGGATATAAAGACAAATTTTCGAAAATTAACTTTCGCGTTTTTGTTTTTTTGGACTACTTTTGTACACTGGTATTGGTTCAGAACAATAATTCTAATAAATTTATAATTCAGGAAAACACGCCTGGACACGGTTGGGTCTCCATACTGGATGAGCCCTGAATGCCTGAAGGGATTGTGGTACGATCAGGCGAGTGACGTTTTCTCCTTTGGAATAATATTATGCGAACTGATCGCAAGGATAGAGGCAGATCCTGATATACTGCCCAGAACTGATTCTTTTGGCTTAGACTATTTAGCCCTTGTTGAACTATGTCCTCCAGACACACCTCCTGTATTTTTAAGACTGGCTTTTTATTGTTGTATTGTAAGTACATCACGATTAACTTTGAGTATTGAATTTTTGTTCTAACAGTCTTTTCTTTTTTTTTTTTTGTTTAGTATGATCCGAAGAGTCGACCGACCTTCAACGATATTGTTAAAAAAGTGAACTTTCTGTACGAAAAAGTGTACGAGAATTCTTATTCCTTGAGCTCATTGGAGATTAGCATTAGTCCGAATGGTAGCGACTCGGAAACGCAGTCGACACCTCCGCCATCCAGCAATGCCGAAATTCTGAATAACAACAGTCTGCTCTATCAAAACAATAACACGAGCAAACGATATTCGGTTGACGCGACTTGCATTCAGCTGTGCAATGGGCGAGATAACGAACCGGAAGAGAAAATCAAGACGCGCGTGAAGCGGGCCACGAAGCTGCTGGAGGCCGAGATGCAGCACAGAAGGTCCCTCAGCGAGAACATAATTCATTTTCCGTCGCACACGACACCCAGCGATAAGGCGCGGTGTCATCAGATGAACCGGGCAAAGGCCCCAAATACGCCCACGCCCGCGTCCCCCATATCGACTAATCTGACGCTGCGCAAAGTGGCCGAGACGATGCTGCTCAAAGACCCCCAGTACAAGCCCACGCGGACGGATCAGAACGGCGTCAAGTCGAACCCATTCACGGCCCTCGCCCAGCTGCGGGGCGTCAAGAAGATCCTCGGGGCGAACCCGAAGACGTACGCTGCGGGGGTGGGCGACCTCTTCAGCTCGTGCTTCGAGATGTCGGCGCCGTTTTTTAAAGAGCTCGCCGCCCTCCAGAAGAATTCAAAGTCATCCAACGAGCCCAAGAGCTTACCGTCATCGCCGACGGTGTCACGGAAATTCAGCACGGACCTCAATATCGTGTCTGCGGGCAAAGGCAAGCACGTGGACGGCTACAAGAAGACGACGGCCACTATAGAGTCGGAGTCGAGCAGTGACGATTCGACATCGAACAATGTCCCGACGAAGATTGACATCGAGCTGCTCAAGTCCACGGGAACGGTTCGAAAGTACAAGGCCAATTCGCTCTTCAGCCATCCGCTGTTCAAGAGTGTGAAGCACGAGGACTCCAGCAACGAGGGGGCCTCCTCCGAAGACCTCGAGAACGAAATCAATTCAAAGTCTAAGCGTGACCCGGCCGATCCCGGCTGCCTAGAGAGCTTGAAGGCATTGACCCGGCGAGACTCCATAGAAAGCGGGTTTTACTCGTGCTTCAACGACGATTCAGACACTATCACGTACAAGACGAACAATATGTGCAATTGCGTCGACAAGCTGAAGACGCACCTTAATTTAGACACGTTTAACGAGAAGCTGGCCAGTCTGTGTCGCTGCTGCTATTACACAACAAATCAGCTGTCGAACCAGACCTTGAACGACTCCAGTGTGCTCCTGATTGATGACGCCGGATCGACGAACGTCAGCTCCTTGAGGAGCCTGGACGACTTGGAGTTGGCCGATTCAAAAAAGCGGTACTCCTGCCACCACCACCACCATCACCATTTAAGCAATGCTGATGCAACGTCAATAGACATGGGTCTAATTAACCGACTAGCCCTCGACTCCGAGATAAACTCACTGATTCAGAAGAGTCACCTGGCAAACCAGTTGTTGTACTGCAAGAACAGGACTTCGTCAATCTACACGGACAGCTCGGACGACATCAGCAGCCTCGCTGGGTCCGATTCTCTTTTGTGGGACGAACGGTCGTTTAATTCCATCCCGAATACGCGCTCGGCGCAGATAGCCAAGATAGTCGAGTACTTCGAGCGGAAAGGACAAACACTAAAAAACTTTCAAGTACCTGATCCTTTTAAGTCAGCGACCGCAGCGCCCTTGAACGGTAGCACCAGAGTGTCCTCGGCATCTGCAGCCGCTGCAGCCGCGGCCGCTGCGGCCAGTGCATCCTCGAGCAGCGCGTTTCCGGACTGCTTTGGTCCTGGATTTCGACCAGACTATCCAGGACTGCCCTTTGGGGATGTGAGTGCGCGCCGTCTGAGCGACTACAAGCGCAATCCAACGGGGGACTACGAGGCCTTCTGCTTCGACCTGGACAAGAAGCCCACCCAGCAGCGGCTGATCGTGTGCGACGGTGCCGTAAAATCCAAGCTGCAAATCTTCGATAAGCTGAAACAGAGCGGCCAAAAAGAGTAACGATATTGTGAATAAAATCAAAGCTTCCTTTTACTTTAGTTATTTATTGCGCGACCCCGAGAGGAACTATATATTACCTGCATTGTATTATACTGTAAAGTAGGGTGAGATAAGTTAAATATAGACTATTTTTAAACGAGCACTAATTAATTTATGAGCGTACTTCCGGGACAGCTCCTTCGACGCTCCTGCAATCTGGCGGAGTGATTGGGGAGACAGCCAAATGAACCATTAAACTCTAGGAGGAGATATTTTATAACTCTTAAGATATTTGTAAGTCCTACAATTGTACATTAACATTTATTTTCTTAATTTGGTAAGGTTCTGAAAAATTTGAACAAAGCCGCAAAGATTGTGTGTAACATTCAAAGTTTATTTTATTACTTTTATGAAAGAGGTTGTAATATGATAGCAACTTGAAATGGCATTTTTATTTTAAGTGTGTTTTGAATTTTTTACTTTGCCCTAGCTCTAAAAATTATTAGACTGAACAAGTTCAATTAGAATGTGTATATGATTCGAGAATTATTTTAATAATTTACTTCGCTATAGTAATTTTACTAATTAAGCCTAACTTTGGAGAACATTTTTGAGAATTAAGTTTTCATACTTTGTGTTATCTAAATTGAATGTAACATTTTCAATACTAGTATTACAACCTCTATATTTTGCCAAAACGATTAAAATGTTTATTGTTAAATATTTACAATTTCACTTTCGACTGACAGAGCCAGACAACAAAGTATTTTACAGTGCACCTCTCTAGCAACATATCACCGTCAATAAATTTTAAATAATAAGGTAATACCAAGACTATGGTTAACCATTTAAAATTTAGTTAAAATTTATATTTGTCTTTTTATGGCAAAATTACAGGAGGTGCGAAATCAGATTTTATTAGATCTTATATCTTTATTGCTACAGGAGCCGCAGAATGACCCACATTGAGCTTAGTACATTTTTGTAAGTAAAAAAAATCCTTGAAACGTAATAAAACAATAAAAGTTAATACTCTCAGTTAATTAACAACTAAAAGCAGTTTTGTATAAAGAAGCGGTCAAATGATCTTCAGACATAATTAACATATACAAGTAAAGGTCCTCTGAAAGTAATTTTAATGTCAAACGCCTTAATTTTGAATGGTACTCAATTATTTTTATACAATAATGTAAACTATTTTAAAGAAGTAAATGAATTATACAATTTTCAATATAAATGGAAAAAAATAACATTGATACGCGCGACAGCGGATTACATATTTAGCAATCTAATCAATTATTCTGTAGAATAAAGGCATATTATGATATAAAAATGAATCGTCCAGAAATATTTTTATGAAATGTATGTAGTTGCTATTGACTTACCTGTTTTGGGGTAATTGTATGATAAGTACTGTTTTACTGAAAGAAAACCCATCAATCATTGTTGTTCGTTATATTTTAAGTAATAAATTTGCACTTGTTCGCTAAGTTAGTTGGTCAGAACTCAGCTGACTATGACGAATGACTCGATTAAATTGTGAAAGGAACGGACAAGACATTTAATTAAATTGCCAGTGAGATTTTAAGGGAATTCTGCAATAATAGGTTACTCTCTGTTTCCCTCCGGTTTCGGTTAGAATTTCAGTTCTCTTTTCTTTGTACACGATAAGTTTCTTTCGTTATTTAGTGTATAACTACTCTGTTTATGCAAATGCAACGCATTGAATATCTGCACAAGTTTTCTAGTTCACTATACTACATATCCTTTAGTTATTCTGCAGACATTCAGTAATTATTTATAACTCTCTAAAGACCTGCCGAGTAATGAGGTCAGCACTCTGTTTATTCGCAACAAAACATATAACTCTTTTCTTAGTTTAAATAGCCCTAATTTTCATATTTTGTATAAGATATTAGCTTCTTCAGTTATTTTACTTAATTATCACAGCGCCAATATTCGCAAGTTCATTCGTGCAAAATTTGATTTAATTTATTTTCGTTTTATTCAGTATTAAGTTTTTATTTAAAAAACATGTGAAGTGGAAATCCAATTGTTTATTTTAACTTAAAGTGCCAAAGAAAACTTAATTGAAATTCAAAAGAAGTTACTTGCTTTTGGAAAAATGCATTATTATTATTTATTTAAACGCGGATTCAAAGCATTTTATGTAAAATAATCGTAGTTAATTGAAGATATTAAACATTTTCATCATGAGCCTTTTTCTTGGCTTCTTGAGTGCGAAATCGTGTTTGCTTTCATTTTAATTGTAATACAAGATTTTAATTTCAGATTTGAATTCGAATAAATACTTTTACAAATAAAATAATGAGATTAACATGGTAAAAGCTTAGAAATAAGTGTGCATTATTTTTGTAAAATTAGGTTTTGATTCGATACCGCCTTAAACTTGAATTTTTCAAATTTAATGCAAACAGGTAAACTCATCATGTTATAAAAACTTAAATATTTTCAATCAAGCATACTGCCAGATTTGTCCACATTTGGACGACGTGTTCATTGTGCTAGTTAAAATGATTTGGTTCTGTCACTATGTTAAATTGAATCGAGTATCAATAATAATGATACGAGTATCAATAATAATGATAGCACGTCACGATGTTCCTGACGCATATAAATTTCGTCTTCAATTACTTACGATTTGCTTAAAATACTGAAACGGAGATTTTAGTTTTAACAAAATGTACATATGATTTTATTAGTTATGAAATCGCAGTGCTTTGTTGTTTAGCACAACTGGCACATATTTCTTTTTAAAGAAACACACGACCTACGTGCATTATATTTACCTTAATTATTTTAAGTATTTATCAGTTGGTCTGGAATAAAAAATGTTTTATATTTAATACTTCCCTAAAATTATAGTGGACAGAAGTAAAAACAAGTAATGATTGATTTTTTTAAGATGCCAAAAATAAGAGATAGAAAGAAATCTCTTACTTGCAATGTTTGTGCAAAATTAGTTAAAAGTGCGAGAACATTTTTAATTTTAAGAGTATATCATCCTTGAGTAGTGAAATTTTTAGCAAAAAATCTGAAGAAAAATGAAGAAAAAAAGAAATGGATAAAAATAAGAACACCTTTCGTTGTTATTCAGTTGTACTGTTTGAAATTAAGAAGGATATTTTGTAGTTTTAACCCTACACTGTTAAAACGATAATCCAAAAAACCCTATTGTAAATAAATTCAACTATATTTATATAAACGATATGTTTTTATTTAATACCTGCTTCTAACTAACTCTTGTTACATTTTTTTAAGTAAAAATTTAAAATTCGTAATGTGCAAAATTCTCTTTTTTTTTGGAATTCAATAATAGAATTCTTAGATTTATACGTTTTTTTAAAAAATAAATACATTATGTTGAAAAACACGTGAGCGTAATATTTACTAATATTGATACTCATAGAAAAAGTTATTTACTGCATTATAACTTTAGTTGAGTCAATTAAAAATATCCGTATTTTACTTTCACAAAAGTAGCGCCGTTGATCTTTAAAACTCATAAAAGGCGATAAGATAAAGGCTGGTCTGATAATACCGACCAGTTTAATTTCTTATTTCTCTAGTAAGCATACATTTAGGAGAAAAAAGAGGTTTGAAGAGTCAATGAAAAGTGGTTGAAATGTAAGAAGTGTTTATCTACAAAAATAATTTTTGTGGAAATTAATGTTTATCCCCTTTTCTAACTAAATTCATTTAAGAAAAATACAGACTGCCCAACTTAGAACGTAGTTAGAGGAAGATCAGCAGACGTTCAATAAAAATAATAATTCAGTAAATTATTTCATTTGGATATATTTTAAAAATTATACGCTATTGCAACAAAAATATTCGCGATGGTAGACAAACTCAAAGAAAATAGTCAGATACATTTCTGACTAAAAAGGAATTTTTTAAGAAGACACAGACTCTTTATACCAGTGGAGGATATAATTTTTGAAAATTTATTGTAAATAATATCTTCTTACAATAAAATATGTTTTAATTTTCCGTGTTGTCATTAAAAAGGTATGTTTTAATTTTGCAACTAGCTTTTTAGAGTAATTTTTTACAGATTTAAGATGAGTCAAGGAGATTTTTGTTGTAATGGTCCACACAGTAAGTATGTAAATTTTTTCTACAGTACTGAATTCTTTTAAAAATAATTTCTTAATTGTTGAATTTTGTATTAACTCATATGCTGCTCAAAATAATGCTAAATATGTGCCATGATCATAAGGCTTTTAAATAAGGAAGCAAAATTTCAGTTTATATATTATTAAGATCGTATTTTACCAAGTAATATAAATTTAAAGTCATGGATATCATAATTATACTTAACGCAAGCTACTATGGAAAGCATAACGTGGATGATTCAGAGAAATGTTCATTCAACTTTCTACGAAAACTTCCGATATTAATTACCGCCGATGGTTTGTTTATGATTTGGTGGACATGATTGATGGCCTCAAGCGATTCCCGGACAATGGCTTTATTTCAATGGCCGGTTAGTAATTAGTCCTCATACCGGCCAGCGCTAGGCGGTGCTACTGCCATTATGCAAACCGTGACTGCAGACTCCGTGCACTGGTAAACAAACCGAATTTTTAAGAAAAAGAAAGTTTCCCTGGGCGGCCATCGGAATCGTTCAACTCGAGCGTTATAACCTTGAAGGAAATTTTCCCATAACGAATTGACGCAGTGCAAGTACCCGCCGAAGAAAAGCGCCTCGGACAGGAACTGGCCAAGTCGCAACTTTTTGCCGCGAGTCTCCTTAAGCAGCTGAAGAAGTTCATTTGCCTCACCCCGGCGCGTTTTGAAGAACGCGAACTCGGCGGCTTCTTCGCCTGGCGCGGAGTTGGGGCCACTCAGTCCGCGGTCTTCCAGTCGCTCAGACGTGCTTCAGTGTCGGCCAGCTGTGGTCGCGTGGTTTTGTGCTCTCCTCGGCAATGTCATAATTAAGTGAAAGACAAATCGCACTGTCCACTAAACCGAACAAATTTCTTTTTATCGAAAAGAGAAAATTGGATAAACACCACGATTGGTGCGATCGCGCATCGTTTCCTTCATTTTTCATAAAAATGTGAAGAAAAGACGTCACGAGAAGAAACCACCTGAGTGCGACCGGCCAGCGAGGCATCATCGCTCTTCGATTATAGTTTTAAATTTTTAAATAAGTTTTTACGCTATTGACTAAAAGGAAAAGTGTAACAAATAATTTCCGGTGCGAAAAAAGTGAATAAAGTGAATTAGTGTGGACTTGTCGGGATAAAACTGCATGAAATTTGAAATTTTAAGGTCAGGCGGGACCAGTACGATTAAAAGCAGGTTCGTCGCCTCAGTCTTTTGTTTTCCATTGGCACTTTCTGTTGCATGCAACTTCCAGCTGCTTTGTATTCTCGGAAGAATATTTTCGCTGAAACCGAACTGGGTCAAACGGCAGGAGGAAATTATTAAAAATTCATAAATTAATATGCATTTTCACTCAATTCACTTAACGTGTGTATATGTCGTAGGGTAACGGTGAAGAAACGTTGAAATGCGAACGTTCGACAATTTGATTAATGGGTCACAACTTCTCTAAATAACCAGGCAAACGCGCAGACGAGCATAATTTAATTAATGAGCACGCACCAAAGAAAGTAAGAATTGGAACTTTTTACAGCCGTTGAATATTCGCGCCCAGCGGAGTTTTCGTATGCAAAAAGCGATTGCGTTTTGCAATAATTATTCAATTAAATATAGTGCTCACATTGTTTGGATTGTGAATTGAAAATAGTTTACCTTCTTCAATTCAATTATTAATCACATAGGCCAACGATACTGAAACTCACTTTCTGAAAACTATTGTATGAAGTATTTATAAAAGTTAATTTGCCTCTTTTTTTATTTTAAATTTTCTAATTATATTCTTATACTTATATCGTATACTTTTGATTTTTTTGGTCAGACCCCGAAAGGTAATATTGTTAGTTTTTGAACATATACTAAACAAGTTACACTTACCTCTCTCGCATAAATAGCTCCTAACTATAGTTTCGAATTACTTCTGGTTTCTTCACCTCTGTTTGGTAATTTTTTTTAGAATAGTTTGTTCGTTAATTTTATTTTATTACTATCAAATCAGCACGTACTTCTGGAATTTATTGAAGTCGTTTAGCGAGTCCATCAATCTTTTTCTTAAACGGAATTGATCAAGTTGCTCTACAGTACAAAACTCAATAAATTTATGCGAATTGGATCTTATAAATTCGCACCTTGTAATAAAATCAACTGCAAGTCAATAAATCTTCATTTCGTTGAAGCCAATTTTCCAGGTATCAGATTTCTTGTGCCGGTAACGTTGGTCTGCAAACGTTTCGTTGGAAATTTGAATACATTTAAAAAATTATAATGTAATAAAACCATAAATTATTCGATCCCAAAATTATCTATCGTAAATGTCATAGTTATTTACTAGAGAACATAAATTCAGAAGCCTAATTTTGTTCAGTTTTTGTAGATCAATTGACATCGGGTTCTATGCAAGTTTTTAAAATATTTTCTCTGGTAGTTGATTTGCTTGCTTTCACAATTCTAATCATACATTATTCTTCTCAGTAGCTCGATTTTCTTACTGTAACAAAAAGCAGTGAAAATGTCTAACTTTTGGTTTTGTTGTATGAGAATTTTTCCTTCAAACAAAAGTACTAAACTTCTGTTTTTAAGTCATTTGAACTCGAAACAATACTACAATGAAAATGCAGAAACAAAATACTGAAGAATTTTGGCAACGACCCAAACAAGCAAAAAATATTTCATATTGCATAAAAGGTACGCAAAAATCGAAACCCGTATTTAAAGTAAAGGAAATCTTACAAAATATGCATTAGTAAGTCTTTTCAATACATACATTATATGTATGTAATAAACAACGAATTTCTATAACAACAATTTTCAGAAGAAAAATATCTTATTAGAATATTAGGTACTTGATTTTAATCTTCCGTAATATGATTTAAAGGAAAATATGGATTGAAAATGCGTTCCTAATTTTATGGCGGGGTACTAAAGGTTTAAAGGAAGATATATTTTACAAGCAATTAATTAAATAACTGCGGAAGTGTAAGTAGTAGGCATTTAATGTATTATTTATCTTTGTTATAAATTAATTTAAATGTGTACTACTAGTGTAAAGACGAACTAAAATAAGAAATTGGGCTGTTTGTGCATTCAAGTGATAATATTTATTTTTGTTAGGAATTCATTTATCATGTCAGTTGTTTAAAATGGTTTATGCTCTCTTGAAAATGGGTCAGGGCTTCATGTACCCACTTAAAAAGTCGTTGACTTAATTTCCCTATAAGTGATTTTAAATCAGTTACTGCTTAACAAAATTACACCTCCTTGAGGTGAGCTAGGAACGTGGGCAAATAGAAATTTCCTCCCATTGTGGAGACGTAGAAGATTAGGCTAATTTACTGCCATCGGACCGTGACCAGCACGTGACTACCTTTCTTCAGTTCAGATGATCGCGCTGCAATCATAAATCTCGGGTGTTTGTCCCCAAAGCGTATAATTGTCAAATTCATCACTTTTGCCACTCGAAGCAGTCGCGGACAGTCGCGGCTTAATCGCAGTTTACTTTTGCTACCTTTTCGAATAGTTATATGACCTATATAAGAAGTTTTAGCAACGGCTCCTAACGGTACCTGTTATATATAAACCTGGCCAGGTATGCAGCCATGCATACGAGCGGGAGGAGGAGTGCAGTTCGCCGCTCCGTCGCTAGATCGGCTCAGGTGTGCTGCAGAGCGACGCCATGCAACGCCACTTCCGCCTCTCCCAACGAGAGGAGCGATATTCGCGCAATTTATGAATTATTACGCCTGCCGCGGCCGACCGTCGTTTCTAGGCCAATGCTGGAGCTGCGTGGCTCCAGTGGATACAATTAAATTCTACTGCTAGTCGATAATTAATTTGGAAGGTGCGTAGATCGCGGGGCTGATCGACATGCTCAGCTGGGAATGCTGGAAAATCTTTGGAGCCAATCTGGAGGAAAGCCGCCGCAAACAGTTTCTTTTTGCAACTCCCCAAGCTGAGCTGCTGAAGAAGCTTTTACTTTTTTGCAGGCACCGCTTAGTGACCAGCAGAGATTAAATCAACTTCTTACTCGCTGACCATCAATTGGTCAGTTCTTTTCTTCGCCTCCGAGCCGCCAAGGTGTTTTTCTATTATTTTGTGCTGTTAGGTGCAAAATCTCCTACGGCTCAGCAACTCCCTCCGCAAGCAGTAGATTAATTAAGAGGTTAGATGCAGTTAAATGCGCGAAAAAAAAAGTATTTTCAATAATTTTTTTTTTCATAATAGTTAAGTAAGTTGTATAAAACTAAATACACAGAGTTGTTACGTCATGTCTCAACTTGACTTCCACACAATTAAAAAAGAAAATATTAATTATTTATACAAATATCGCCATCTTTGTTAGACCCCCTTCCGAAAGTAGTGCTTCGCGGTGACCATCACCACATTTCACTGAATCATCTCAAATCGATGAAACAAATAAGAATCATTCGGTAAATAATAAATCTGGTCTAGTTTTTAATGCTGTTAATCAGCTGTAAAAATTTCATCAAAATCCATCGAATTGTTTTTGACTTATAGTGGTCACCGACTTGAAAGACATACATATGTAGTTTCGAGAAAAACGCATTTAAAGTTTCTGACTATGAGGCCATTGTGTGCGAGATCCTTTCAGGAATTGTGATACTTCTCGGAAACTATTAGTAGGATTGAATTTTAATTTTCAGAGAATATTTTCGAAACATCATACTTGAAGAAAGTGCAACAAACAAAAGTCGATTTTTTGAAAAATCTAACTGCATCTCTCGTACTACCGCGCCATCCAGACTACTGGCGTCATCTTCTTCTTACGCGACGATTGCGTAAAACGTTTTTTGGCCACTTCCAGTGAGTGGCCGCTCAAGACGCCACCACTGCCAGGTAGCCAGGTAGCACAGTCGTAATCAGCATAAGCAGCGTGAAATTCGCCGCGGCCAGCAAATGAAAAAAATGCTCCATGTCGCGAATATTGGGTCAGTAGCCCGTGTAAATAAAGCGACTATTCCAACTTGGAACGAAGCGGACTGAAAGAATCCGCACTAACGGTCCGCGGGTACGACAAAACTGTTGCTCCAGGTAAATTTAGTCGTTCTTTTTGAAGATGGACAGGTAGAAGGCCTCGGCATGCAAACCTCACTCGCAATTGAAGAGCTTCAATTGAGCGGCGAATAGTTTGCCTCGCGGCAATTGCAATCTAAGCGTTCATTTCTTACTCAAGAGACCTCAGCAGTTAGAAGTAGACTTTACGCCTTTTCCTTATTGGCTTTTTAATGCTACTGCTTCATTAGATTTTAGCAACACTAAATATTATAGGGCTATACAAATATTTTTGAAATCCCTATTTCAATTATATTAAGTATAAATGTTAAAGGTTAGTAAATTTTCCTACATGTCTACCCATGCATTATTATTTTATTTCGATTACTTTATCCCACAACTTTAATTACCTACCCAAAAAAATTATGGAGATGAAGTTCACTAAGAGAAAAATTTATCTTCTTAACTACTGCTTTCTGCTACCCACCCAATAATCCTGAATTTTGCAGACAATTTGCAACTAAAATAACGAACTGTATGAGTGGTTAATTTTATTTGAAATTTAAAACTAGAATATCTGCTTTGTTCCTTGTTTCGTATAAATAAATAACAAGAATCTGGCTAACACAAGTTTATTTAATATCATTGATTTTTCACAGTTGTCGAGCCAAAGAGCATACTATTTACGATCCACACTACAGTTCTAAAACTTATATTACAAACATATAACATAGTAAGGTTCTGCGTGTTTTAACTTACTTGCAGTTAACTCTTAAGCAACTTGCATCAATTGTTTTAAATTGAAGATGAAATGGGATCACGTTGCAAAATCGAGGATCTCATCATAACCCGATATGATTCAACATTGCGCCGTGCGTCAGTCAGCTAACAAAACTTGAAACATTATCGCGGAATGTGGGAGGACAACTTTCTTCGTATGTCCAGAATTGCCCCCCACATACAAATCTGAGGCGGTCCACTGCCACCGCTGCATCCAGAAACATCCCCCACCGCTGACCGTGACGAGCAAATACAAGTTCAATGTGGAGGTGATTTAAGATGCAATCGAAAGCGATCTCGACATAAATCGAGGTCAAATGTTAATTGGCTTCTTAGGAGATGCCAAAGACAGTTTTCCGTCGCCGAGGCCCGACCTCAGGCAAAACCCTAGTGGGCCGGCCTGGGAATGGGAATTCAATTCTTTTGCATCCACAGGTATTTTTTAAAAATCAAAACTATTATAGGTGTCGAACTCGAGTTTCTCCGGTTGGCCTTTTGCTAGAATTTGATTTAATTTCTCCAACAAAAATGGGATTAATCCTAGCAAATCGGCAGCTTCGAGAGGTCGCAACAGGTGAAAACAAGTGAATTTGTTCTGCTGACACGGTTTTCGGTGACTTGATAATTTTATGTTTCAAGTTTTTCGACGGCGTCTTGCCTTCATGCTGCGTTATGAATGTATCGCTTCCTTACCCGCAGAGCATAAGTGTGTCACTGCCTTTGCTGTTTTCATTACGCCGCACTTACTCTTTCACGACGTAGGCGCAAACGCTTTGGAATTCGTGGCTCGAAAGGTGTAATTATATATTTTTCGGCTTGGGTGCGACATTGATAATATGTTTAATAAATACACAAGCATTTTTGATATCTGGCACCAATTTTTTCGATTTGAAATGGTCCTCCCTAAAATTTTGTAATTCGGAACTTTCTTTGATTATTCACTTTCGTTTTCTCTTATTTTTTAATATTTTATTGTAATTAATATGCTTTCTAAATGCTTAAGCATTTGAAATAAATAGGTTATAACGTCGCTAATTATTACATTCTTTTAAATTGACAATATAGAAAATTAAATGCCCAAACGAAAGCGATTGCAATGCCAATTCGTCACTGCTAAGAAATCCAAATTTGTCCTCTATAATAATCGTTATTCTCGTTTGTTCGCAAAAGATAAACATTTTTTAAAACAACGTTTGATTTTGTATAATCATGCTACGAATAATGTTAATTTTCGAAACTAAGTTTCATTTTCCACAGGATTCTACATAGCTTTAATAATGTAGTTTTATTAAATTGTTATTAATATTAAAATTAACAAATAATACTTACAATAACTAGACTATGAACTCGGTTTGCGGCTTAATTTGCTTCTTTGTTTAAATTTATTCTAATTGATTACCCAAACAAATTAAATTACCCGGGTATTTTAACCAAAACTATGCATAAATATCTCTGCTTTTATGATCATTAGAAAAACAAAAATTTTCTCTGCATTATTTATAATATAGAGAATTTGAAAAATATTGGACATGTAGTGCCATTCATCCAAATTACCGTCGAGATGAATATTTAAGACAAAAGATTGATGGATGCCAATTCAAATAAATTTGTATCAAGTGGCATTACTAAATCATCAGAGGCTTAATTTAATATTCCAGACAAAGCCACCGTTTTGATGGCGCAGGTATCACCGATTAATCTCACCACCAATTTCACTAATGCGCAAAAAACCCCGGCGAGTCACCATGTGAAAACTGAAAGTAATATGCCTTCTTCTAGAAATCGTCCATTGATATGAGATGAAAAAATAAAAAATTAAAGATCGCATGCTTAGCCAGATGCCATTATTAACTTTCTTTTATTTAATGTCGCCGAGCTGATGGATGACAAACGCGTCCAAAAGATGGATCTTGTCGACAAAGGAGGCTCAAAGAATTTTAATCGCACTCATCAACAATTTGCCTCTACCAGGTGGAATCCGTGACCCACTAAAGACGTTGTTTCTTTCTGTGATTATGGACCGATCGCGATCTGCATTTAATAGGGCTTTCATTTGCAGCGGTACCTACGCGATCGGCGATCGATGACTCGAGGCGAAACGGTCAAAGAAAGTGAAACAAACTCTTTTCCGGAAATGACGTGGGTGTCTTGCCCAAATTGATTCATTTTCAACTCTTAGTAATTTTCAAAAGACTTTCAATTTTATCTAACCCTTTTGGTGAGTAACTTGTATGTGTCAGCCCCTTTTTAATAAATTCAGTTGGCCACCCCATGTAGATTGCGTTGTAATGCATTTTAAGTACGTGTATGTGCTTCCATTCTCATTACCTTGCAAGAGGAGAAACGTACGAATGGTAACTATCATCCAAACTAGAAGCCATTTCTGGAATATCTCAAAGTGACCGGTTATTTCCCGATCGCTATCTTCCTCGTCTTGGCTTCCCCAGCCCAAGATAGTTAAGTTCTTGGCCTGCTTCACGGAGACCAGTTAGATTGATTACTTCTTTGTTGCACCGTGCAGTGTCTTCCTTTCTGGGAAATGCAATTAATATTGCGCGAAATGGTACAAGGGAAGTGATGTCCATCAGTTGCATGTTTGGCAGTTATAAGTTTTATCGGCGGTAGAAAATGTTTGTTAAAATCGTGCGTTAGCGAGAGTTCTGGGCCACACGATCGACGGATTGATAGATAATACGTGTAAATTTAATTTCTTTGAATTTAAAATGAATTGAGAAGAAACAAACAGTGGAATATGATAAGGGGAAAAGTTTGTAAAAAGTTACCATCTTTATAAATTAAAAATTCACTTTGCGTGTTTCTTCTGTGTGCACCAGCATAGAAAATTTCGTTAACCTCCGTTGCCCTGCCAATTACATTTACAGTTTCTGAAATTGCTTTCATTTAAGTATGTAAACAATACTTAAAGTTAACGAAACGCTTATTTTTCCATAAAAATGAATACTTCCTCTAATCGCATCGTTTAGTATTCAATAATCTTTACAATAAATGTTCAAAAATAGATCTAGTAAAGTTTATCTTATATGTGTAGTGCAGAGTTTAAATTGAATTCGGGGTTTTCTCATATTCCCCAAATGGTATTTCCTGTACATTATACACAAATGTTTACGTTTTTTACCTGTAAATAATTTCGCATTACTTAGTCATAAAAATTAAAATAACATAAAATAATAAGATAAAAATGTTTCTTATTTTCAGATATGAATTACTGGAGGGCATACTCAGTGTTTGCTATACTGATTCTTATCAGTATAGGTGCACATAGCATAGAAAGCACAACTGCAGACAATTCAGAAGAGGAAGAACTAATTTCTGCAAATTATGTTCTGCCAAAACAAATTTTTAACGATGGTAAACCATTCTACGTCGACAAAGATCCTGTTTCAGGAAAATTCGATTTTAGCTCAAAAAAGCCAGCTGGAATAGAACCCGAAATAAATGAAGTGGTTGACCCAAAAGAGAAAGCAACAGTACTGAGCAGTGTTTCTCCTAACTTTCACGATTTTTTAAATTTACCCGTCAAATACTCATCCTCTAAATTTGTTTATCCACTAGTATCAAGTTCTTATGCAAATTTAAAATATCAGGGGAATAATAAGAACTATGTTTCAAACCACAAAAATTACACCACGACGACGTCCACTACAAGTACTCCTAAGTATTATACTCTTCATAAGCAGAGCAGCAGTCCAGTAAAACCTACTCCAACTAAAACGATTACGTCGTCTTCTACTTGGAGACCAAATCAACAAGCTGTAACCGAGAAAACTACCACTAGACATAAATTTGCGCCAACGAAAAAAATAACGTCCACGGAAAGGCCTCTTACAAAACCATCGCCTACTCAAAAAGTGGCCAAGGAAACTGCGGCTCCAGTAACAACTACAACAGTCTCTCAAAAGACTTCTACAACAAAATTACCGACGACAACACAGCGCATTACTACAACAGAAAAAATAACTAGTACAAGTGTGCCTGTAAGTAAGTCCACAACAGCAAAATTGGTACCTAAAACTACAATAGCGCCAACGACAACTGTTGCAAAACTTCAAATAACTTCAACTACTCCAAGAACCACAACTGCAGTGGTTACTAAAAGTACTGAAATTTTAACAACTTTAAAAACAACTATGAGGCCAACTGAAAAAATAAGCGCGAAACCAATTGAAAACTTTAGGCCCACAAATCTTTCGGCACTCGACGCAGCTGAAGTATATAAGGTCGTTGGTGATAAAAAGGAGCCAAATACCATGTCTTTAGCCGATTTATTCCACTCTTTGGTCGATGAGGAGACTTACAAACCGTCGAATGAGGGATTAGACAAGCAAGGGAACTTAATGCGACCCTTTTCACCAGCACAACCGGCTCCGTTTACCTTGCACCAATTAGAGAAAGTTTCTAACCGTCCAAAAGCGCCAACAACTCCCATTTCCATTAGTACGACAACAGAACGAATTATGCAAGATACTTCGAACGAAGATGAAAATAACTACGTTCGGTATGAGGTTCAACAACCGAACGTTATGCAAATGCAGTACCACCCAGCGCCATCTATGAACAACATTGTTATTTCTCCAGGTCAGAATTCAGCGTCTTTTGTTCTAGGGTCCCAGCAAGCAGTTGGAACGAACCACTACGTCGGGACTGTTGAAAAAGAACCTCTTTTCCAAACTGGTGAACGTATTCAGTACGGGACGGTAATCAATGAGGATCTTGCCGCAGCAATGCGACCTCAAGTCCAAGAGCCAGTTCGCAACATTTCGACTAACGACGAACATTATCAGACAATTAAAATCAGTCAAGAAAGTCCAGTGGACAATGACCACGGAATGCACGAGTTGACCCTTTCAACAACAAATGTGCGATTCCCAAATGATATAATCGGAAGTGGCTCTGTAAACTTTGGCGGAGTTCCAGATGTTGTTAATGGGCACGCTCAGCCAGTAGCACTTCCGCATGTCCAAATGAACCCGGTGGCATTCCCACAGAATGATAATCAGTGGACGGTTGATGATAATCTTGAGGAGAATGGCCCCGTGTCTAATGTAGTTTTCAAAGACGAAGCACTTCATGAAGTGAAAGTGCCCGATAAGCATGAAATTCTCAGCTTGAATCAGCACAATCATCATAACCAAGTTGTGAGTACTTAGTTTGATTTTAGCTCCATCTATTGTTTAAATTTGTTTTAATTTCACTTTCAGAGCTTCCCACAATTACCTGAAGATTTAACACCACCTCACCTACCAGAGGAGCACCTCAGGCCTCACATAACTTCTTCACCACCTCATCTTTACAATGAGTTTACGCGAAAGCCCCTTTTGGGTCTGCACCGCCCAAACCCCGAGCGTCCGCTCCCTAATATTCTCCCACAATTTCGGCCGAATGCAAAACTTTCAAGTGGACATCCAGGGTATACTAAAGAGCCGGGTAATATCCGAATAACCCACCAGAAGCTCCCTTACCCAAATAGATCCCTACCACCACCATTCGCACATCGTCGTACCCCAATTGGAAATCGATATGGTCCAAAAATAAATATCGATCCCTCTGAAGCTAATCGAAGAGTTTTTAGGGTTCCACACCCCCCACATCCAATGCATCCTGTTGATAGGGTGTATATGCAGCGGCAGCCACAGATGCATAGGGGTCCACCACCCCCACCTCCCATGAGGTACGTTGAGAACTACGGGATAGAACGACATCCTCTCAACAGTGGTGATAGCTATAGCATCCCAAAGGTTGAAGTTCAACCTGAACGTCTACCTGCGTTTGAAGAAGAAGACTTAATGGTAGAAGACCCACCGAAACCAGTTATGGAAAATGAGCCGGAACTACCAAAATTAGAGCCTGTCGTAACGTTGCAGATGCTTAAATCGCAAAAGAAACCTCAGCCTGAAGTAGCGATTGGCAGCCCTGAGCCCCCTGCACCTGCAGTGCACAGTGGTAACTTCTAAGAAACAACACTAGATGAACCTTTCTAAATTACTAACCCCTATGCAGGTCAGTCACCGGTGTATGTTGTATATCCAGTCAAATCATCACCACTCCAAATGGATATGTTCGACCCAACTGATTTGGAGGATCCAATTGTAGTTGGACAGAGAGGAGAACAGCCACCTCAACCTCCAGCTGGCGATCGGGACGTTGGCGCCGACTATCAAAACACACCTTTCTCCGTCATTCGCGATCACCCTCAGGAACCAATTCTAACAGTAAAAAATAAATCACAACTCCCAAATAAAAGCAGTTTTCCCTATCCGCTAGAGAGGCCCGAAACAGCGCTATCAGAGTTCAGTGACCAGGGAGATCGATTCAATCGAGAAACAACCCCGGAGTTGACCCCGAGAGTTGTAAATCGGGGGTCCAGTGTAAACCAAGACATCTATCAAGACACAGACATCCCGATCGCAATTGCGTATACACCTACCGAGCCCAGTAAATACAACACAGGACACTCCTATGAAAAATTCTCCCATCCGAATCTCGCTAGTCCTGTAATTCCAGAAATTAGAGACAGTCAGACAGAGGCTGCAATTACCGAAGAGCTAGACACTCGGGGTCAGTACTTCGAAAAAGATTTTATGGCGCCGTTCTATCCCAGTATGAGTTTGAGCTCCGTTACTAACTCCCCAAATGGGTGGTCGATATTCCCCGGGACCACCGACGGGTCCATCTACGAGAAAAACAACATCGACAGGGCGGACGTGGGCAGCCCGCTCAAGGATGGGGAAGATAGCACGAACAAGTTCGATCCGCAGAGCTTCCAACCGGAGTTGCAGGGTGGCTTCAAACCAATCTACCCACCTGGGTATAAAACGAAAGATTCTTCTGACGAAGAACCCGAAAAATTGCCCACCAATTCAGAAACTACAGTTTCAACAACATCTACGACAACAACGACTGAAAGACCGCCAGAAAGGAAAAAATCGAAGTTAGAGGCGAGCATAGAATCTCTACTTTTCGGGGACGATGCAGACTTTGATGACGAGGACGATTCCGAGAAGTCACGATCAAGTACCAGCAGCTAGTCCTGCTTTAGGTTAAGTTTATTTATTTTTACGTTTTTATATTTATTGTACTTTAAGGGGATTCGCAGCTTTTGGGAGTCTAATTCGAAAATCATACACACACGGACCTTGATTCTTCCTTGTTAGCACTCACCCAGTTTTTTTCCAATTAGACTCCCGAATCGCTAGACTGCTGGTTAGCTAAAATATTTATTTCTACTCTCATCAACACGATCACACAAACGAAAATTTAACAATTTTCTGACACAAAATTTTTATGTTATTTTTAAAAGAAATAAAGTCATATGAAAGAATTTTGAATCTTAACTACACCACAATGTAATATTGTAAAAAAATATGTTTTTTTTAATTTTTCAAATTAAACACCCAATCTGCAATAGCTCAAGCGCCACCCATCAAACACGATACATCATATATGTATGTATGTATATAAAATCGATAGTTTGTTTGTTGCTCAATCACGAAATCCAATGCTGATGCCGGTATCCGATGCCGATGCCGGTTATTTTAAATGCAATTCGCTTAGTAGAACAAACCTTTTTATTTTAAGTTCATTTAGACAACACTCGGAAAAGTTAATAATCGAACAAAACTAATAGAAAGAAAATGGAAAGATTAATTCCAGTTGCAAGTTGCAACTGCGCTTGGTTTTGGGATCAGAAAATTAATTGCAAATAAAATTTATTTCCCTCAAATTTTTCTATGGAATGCACTTTACTAAAACGACATTTTTTTTAGAGAAATTTAGCAATGTAGCTATAAAGATTAAAAAATAGAATTGAATTTATATACAGAGTTTTTTTGCATGAATGAAATAATTACTTGGTTAAAAACTTAAAAAATAATAAACAGAGTAGTACTTTTACAAAATTGAGTTGATAAACGACTTTAAATAATTTAAATCAAGAAAATCTGCGATGGACAAAAAATATTGATTTTGAATAGCCTTTAGTTTTTTAATATATACCCCGCTAGTTTACTATAAAAATGAAGGTTTCATAATTAACTCCCTGAATCTTTTTTTTTTATATTAAAAATGTAGTCTTTTTTATAATTTACTCATTAGAATAATTAATCTTTTGAATAGGGAGGTACTGAAATAAAAAACGAGTGAGAGCATCAAATCTAATACATAGGTATGTAATAAAATGTTATTGTATAAACTACATTCTATTGATTATTTTTATAACCACCCCGCAGGAATACATCTCATTTTATTTATTTTTTTACGTGTGGCGTTCCACCTTTTAAGTGTTTGATTTTTCAACTTAGGGCAGCCTAAAAATCTTTAAAATAAATTTCGAATTCTTAACGACAAATAATCTGCTGTTTGTAGTGTAACTCACTTTGAACATAAAATTATGACGTGACTTTTTTTTATAAGTAAGTATTTTATAAACTTACCCATATTCCTTAATTATCAATGTCCTTCCTGTTAGTCGTTCAGTTAAAACGAAATTCAGATTAAGTTATAGTTAAATTCTTTTACATCGGCGTGGTTTTGAATACAATTGAGTAAAATTTACGATAAAACAAGACCCAAAGTGAATTACTATAAAGAAAAACGAAAATTTTCGGAATCGAGACAATTTTTTCTAAAAATATGAGCGAATTATTTAGAAAAACGTATTTGATCATCCAATATATGGTTTCCTTTTTTTTCCACGGTTATATGAATTTTGAGATTTTTTGCAAACAGTCTTCTAAAGTAACAAAAGGGTATGGAAGCTCCTATTTTACTATACGAAAAATTCGTATTGATTTTTGGAAAAGCAGTATAACACATAATTCAAATCGTGGGTTCATCACCTCTGTCGAAGTTTTGAATCTGGAAATAAAGCGTTGAGTTAGGTAAACGAAATAAAAATAATAAACTTCTTAACCTTTATAACTGATTCCAATTTGCCGTCGTCCTCAGAGAAAGTTTCCAAGCCGTTTACTTTGCATTTAATATGCGCCAACAAGTCGTACATGCCTGGATTCTTTCTCAATTGGGGAGCACCATCAAGATCAACCTGCTAATTAGGAGTTTTTAAATTAAGAACTTTTAAAATAAGAATATTACAAAATTGTACATACATCTTTAGAACTGCACGTCACATTTTGTTCTTCAGTATCAACTTTGGATTTGGTCGGTACATCTTCAACAATTATTGTTCTCTTGGAGTTTTCTGTTGTTACACTTTCAGTCATCGTTGAATAATTTGAATAATTCTCTTACTTTGTATTTCACAAAAAATTGATATATATTTCAAATGTATTAAGAATATTCAAATATTAAAAAGTCGTAGACTACTTCTTCAATTTCATAATAGCTGTTAGAGTTAGCAAGTGAATTTAATTTTGACCCACTCAGTATTGTTCTTATTGATGATGTGCTCAGTTGCTAAGAGAAACATTCAAATTTTTTTCTAATAAAAAGCTATATATTAATAATTCTAAAAACCTCTTAATTATTGTAAGAGAATTGAATACACATGAAAATTAACACACAATGGTTTTCAGAATCGCTTACTTAAAATCATCTACATATATATGTACATACATATATAGCAGAAATTTAATGTTGTAGATCCAGTATAGTGTTGGAAAAATTCAATCAAATTTTGACGATTTACTGCTTTAAGAAGAATGCAGTTTTCTTGTTATCCCTTCAAACAAATAAATATTTTTTTTTAGAACGGTTAGGTGTAAAAGTGCCAATGTTTATTAAAGATTATTTTAATTTGTCAAAGTTATATTGTTTCGTTATTTGAGATAATATTTTAAAATTCAGTCAAGGCAGGTTTCTGTTGACTTAAATAAATAAATAAATGTGGTTATAACAAAATGGCAAACAAAGTTATTAAGATATTTCAATAGGAAGAAAGCATTTTTAAAATTTTACATCTACACTTTAATTGTTAGATTGCATTTGTTGTTAAAAGACGTGTTCAAAACTAAATTGGTAATTCAGAGGAGGATGCGATTTCTGTTATAAATGACAAACTTCGTTATGGAAAATGGATTTATTTCGAATTGTGACAAAGTTTAAACTTAATTTAATGTAATCTTATTAGTTGATATAACTTGTGTAAATTTTGATTTATCAAATTTTTTGAAAGCAGCGCCACTGCTCCTTAATGTCTTTGACCGCAGACCGGAACAGGTCCCATGTTCTAGTTCTAAAACAGCTGATTGATGACGTCTGCGATGGGACATCATGCAATGTAGTTCGATTTGAATCGCCGCTCGTGTGCAGATTTGTTGGCAGGTGCTCGGAGGCGAGATTGAGATAGTTTTCGGGAGATTCGCCAGCGAAGTGAGATCAATCACCCCGCGTGCTTACACTTGACGAAGGGGGCGCCGGGAAAGGTGCGTAGTGTTTCTGACTTCCCAGAGGAGCGCCGGGTGCATGTTTCCTCTGCTGACCTTCGGGTGCGTTTTACGTAACAATCGCGCTGCATTTTAATCTGTCTCGTTGCAACCGGGAAGTAAACAAGTGGTGGCCGCTCAGGGAGGCTCCGGGAAGCGCGGTGCGAAGTCGGTTGGGTGAGGCGTTGGTCCCACGCCAGGATCATGGCTAAGTTGGACGAGAAAATCGGGTTCATCGGCGGCGGGAACATGGCCTTCGCCATCGGGTCGGGGCTCATAAACGGCGGCATCGTGAAGGCGGGCCAGGTGATGGCTTCGGGGCCGAATCTGGACAACCTGGAGCGGTGGCGGAACATAGGGGCCTCAGTGACGGACGATAACGCCGAGGTACCTCCTCTGCTTGGCCAGACCGCCCTGATTGCGACTTTGCTTTTATCTTCAGGTTATCGAGAAGTCAGACATAATCTTCATTTCCGTGAAACCCCACATTTTGGAGCCCTGCTGCCAGAGCTTGAAATCGACGTACTCTCCAACTGCCCGGGACAAGGACAAGTTGTTCGTCTCCGTTTTAGCCGGCGTTAATCTTCATAAATTGGAGAAAGTATGCTTCTGTGAAAGCACATCTTATATTTTTTGTTTTTTTCAAGGCCTAACTTAAGAACGTTTCTAGAGCTTTAGTTTTATCCCGAGTCTTAAAATGATCCGGACTATGCCTAACACACCGATGCAGGTGGGCGAGGGCTGCACCGTGTACACTCCCGGGTCGTATGTGGCCCAGCAGGATCTGGAGAAGGTGCATCTAATGCTCAACACACTGGGGATCGCCCAGCAGGTCCCGGAAGCAATGATCGATGCTGTGACTGGGGTTTCGGGGTGTGGTCCCGCATTTGTGTACACAATCATCGAAGCTCTGGCTGACGGAGCTGTGAAGCAGGGTGTTCCACGACAAATGGCAATCCAATTTTCTGCCCAAACGGTTTTAGGTGCCGCAAAAACTGTCATACTATCCGGGCAGCACCCTGCGGTACTCAGAGACCAGGTGTGCTCCCCGGGGGGTGCAACAATCGTCGGAGTGCACGAGTTGGAAAAAGGCAATTTGCGGTAGTTAGGAGCAATACAATTTTAGACATTCTTTTAACTTTTAATTTTCAGAGCCACATTAATGAATGCTGTGGAGAAGTCATCGCAGCGCTCCGCCGAGCTGGGCAAAAAATAATAGAGCATCAAAATGACAAGCAATAGATTCACGTAAAATCTAATAAAGGCTTTATTCTAAAAATTTATTTTGCTTATTCATTAGACGCATCCTTCTTGCTCACGTACTCCACGCACCGTGATGGATCCGTCGGGAAGTACTCTTGGCATTTGGTCATTAGTCGCTTCAATCCCTGGATGTATTTCCTCTGGGTTTCGTCATTCATCACATGGGCCACATTCTTCGAGAAAATCTTTTCGCGTCCGGTACGGGCGTGGATACCGACCATGGTGACTCCAATTGGCCAGGGGGCGTTCCCGATTGCCATTTCTAAGTAGGCGTCGCTGGCTGCGATATAATTCCTGTTCAGCAAGTGCTTGGTGATGTCCCGCAGACTGTCCAAAATATCTTCGGGTATGCTCTTGTGCTTCAACTTCCGGAATAGGGGCTTCATGTATTCTCGGGTCTGCGTGTAAATTACTCTAGCCATTTTCAGTTTTGTCGTCATTTTCTCGTCGCTCGTGTTCAACTGATCGTGCCAGAGCTTCAGGATGAATCTGAGCAGCGTTGTAATGACCTGCATGTCGTGATCCTTATTCCCTCTGCCTATGTCCTGGGCCATTTCCTGGATTGAATCGTACGTAACCGATAAGTCGAGCTGCATGTCGTCGTCCTTCTTCTCCGATTTTGAATTGGGGGTCACAGATGAAAGGATTTCGTTCAAATAAGCCTGATCGACTTGGTCCATTGCCTCCTGGAAATCGTTGCGGAAGCCCCGATTTATTTCGGGCTGCGAGATCTCGCATTGCCGCAACCTTCGGAAGGCTTCGACCTCCGTTTCGCCGAACAGGAGAATTGGCTCGGCGCGCTCTCGGAGACGTCGAATTACCTCGTTCCTGGGAAGAATGTTTTTGTCGTCATTTAGAATGTCGGAGGATTGATCTGCAAGGAATGTGAGTCAGAAAATGTTTGATTTGTTAGGGTCTAATTGAGCTCACCTTTGTTGATGTGTTGCACAAGATTTATTTTATCGTTGTCGTCCTGTTTTTTGCCATATTTCTTGAGAATTTCCTCCTCTTGCTGGGCCAAGAGGTCGCCCCGTTTAAAGTACGTTTTCTTCTGATCCTGCAGATGAATTATGTTTAAAATAATACCGATCTGGTATATGTTTTTTATTTTATACTCACAATCAGATTCTTGTCTTCCAGCAATTTTCGTTTTCTAGCTATTTCCGCCTTTATAATATCCATTTTTAATGTTTACAAATGTCACTCGAAATAGAACTGTCACAAAATGACTGGCATGCACCATGGAACTGTAGTCTTCAATTTTATGATTTAATAACTAAATATATAGAAAGAATATAGCCAATTATTTTTTTACAATTTTCTTTGCCATGCTGACATTAATGAAAATATAAATTACTGTTTTAAAAAACATAATTTTAAATATTGAAATCTTATCAATGCTGGCATAAATGGCAATATTGAGCCGCTGCAAACAAACTAGTCATCTCAATTTGACTTTTATGCGCATTCGCCAAATTGTTTGACATTTAACTGGTCGCAGTTTTCGCAGCTGAGGAAATCGGTTTTGTTGGGACGCGGTGAAAAAGGTAGGAAATTGCTGACTTATATGTTGTTTTCATTTCTTCTATAACTCCTTGAAACTCTCTAGAAGTTATATTATATGTAGTTAGTCAGGTACTGTCAAACATGACCAATTCAAGTCTTTCTCAGTCGAAGCCTTGAACCACACTTGCGCCAAAATTTCACACATTCACTCGATAAATGCAAAAAAATTAAATTACAGGCAAAGCGAATTTTAGGAAAAATGTTACTTCCAGCCACTTGACAACAATGTGACCGGACCACATATTTCGTCCTTTTTGCGCTCCCAGAAGGATAAGATGAGATTTTTCACTTCGGGGCCTTTTGGAGTCTTCATTTTATATCCGAATATTAACTAAATACCCCCGCACTGAAGAGATGTGGCTTTTTACAAACGATTTGTAAATAGACTCCTTTTGTAATTTGTCTATATGAAAAACAATTAATTTATCGAGTACAAAAGCAATAATACAACTATAATATTATTTCTTAATTTAAAATGTTTATTATTTTATCATTTGTGTAGTGTAGATAATTAGTGGGTCAGTGCATAATTATTTAGTTTGTTTTGCGTAATTATAAAGAATTTGTATTCTTTGAGGAAGTATAAATTATTAGCAGAGTATAATGATAATAGCTTTTTAATTTAAGAAATGTTGATTAATACCAGTAAATTTATCCTAACAGACGAACGGAAGGTAAACTTGCATGGCTTTTAATTTTGATTGCAGGGGATCTTTGCACAATGCCAAAGAAGATGGGTGAGAACACGAAGGCTGTAGAAGCCAGACTTAGAAAAGCTGATGCTAAAAAGGCTGCTCAAGAAAAGGCAGCCAAGGATGCTGAAGATAAACTCTGGCGAGACGACGATAAGCAATTGGCCAAAAAGAAAAAGCAGAAGGAGGAGGAGGAGCGAAAGAAAGCAGAACAGGCCCGAAAAAAGGCTGAGGCAAAGGCGCTTCTGGAGCAAGAACTCGCGTCTATTAAGACCCAGGCCAAGCAGCCTATCCACAAAATAACCAGACAGCAAATCTTGCAGGAGGTCGAGAAGCGCAACAAGAATATTGAACAGATCAACGCACCAAAGGTTGCCCCCAAAATAATTACGGAGGCTCCTTTGGAGGAAAATCTCAACCGATTCATGGCTGATACGATTGTCGCAACCAACGTTGATGAAGCTATTGCTGTTTTAAGGTGAGCTCTACTTTCTATTACTTTGACCCAAATACTATCGAATAATACCCCATTAGCATAAATGAAGCCGATGAGAAGCATCCTGAGAAGCGAATGAAGGCTGCATTCAAAGCCTTTGAAACTGCCAATCTTTCTCGGATCCGCGAGGAGAATCCGACGTTGCGCATGACCCAATGGAAACAGATCCTTATGAAGGAGTGGAATAAGTCCCCCGAGAACCCAATGAATAATCGTGTTTAAGACAACAATTGTGATAGGTCTTCTAGGAAGATTACTTTTAAACTGATTAATTAATAATTTCTTTGCTGCTCTCTTTTGAATCAGCGATCATTTCTGAGAATATTTACGTTCAAAATTCTTTTGTGAACCAATAAATGCTCTGAATATAATTATTAATTTTAAATAAATCGACATGCATGAACTCTAGTAGAAGGGATAATTTATGGAATTCAACAGGAAATAAGACTCAGTTATATACCAAAGAATTTTTAATGCAGTTTAAACAAATGTAGTTGGTTAGGAAATCAATGGTTTTATACTTTAAGCAAAATAGTAATAGTCTTCGTTTCCAGATAGTTCTCAAGTCCGTCTTTCCCGAGTTCCCTACCGATGCCAGACATCTTATATCCTCCGAACGGAGCTTGGGGTATAACTGCGTCGTAGCAATTGATCCAAACTGAGCCGGCCTGCAGAGCTTCAGCCAGGAAAAGGGCCTTGTTGATGTCCTTGGTAACAATGCCTGAAGCCAGTCCATAAGTCGTGTTATTGGCGCGTTCAATGACCTCATCCATGGTTTTAAACTTGAGAATTGATTGTACTGGTCCGAAAATCTGTAGAAAATTCGTTTCCGTTCGAACTATTTGAAAATTGTAGGAGTGCTAATTTACTTACTTCTTCCTTAGCAATTTTCATGTTATCAGTAACATCGCAAAAGACTGTCGGCTGTACGAAGTAACCCACAGAGCCAACCTGCTTGCCACCAGCAAGAAGTTTAGCTCCTTCCTCGACACCGCTGTTGATGTACCGCAACACCTTCTTCTGCATTTCTTCATCGACTTGGGGTCCTTGTTGGATTCCTTCCTCGTACGGATTTCCTACGCGTCGTGTCTTTGCCATCTCGGCACTCTTCTGCACGAAGGCGTCGTAGATGTCTTCGTGGACAAATGTCCTGCTGCCGGCACAGCAGTTTTGACCATGGTTCGAAAAGATAGCGTCATGGGCTATCTGGACGGCTTCATCAACTTGTAATAATAACGTTTTTGCAATTTGTTAATTTATATAATGTTTTGTATGAGACTAATTCTACTAGTGAAAAATTAACACTTTAATATTATCTTACCATTTGCATCATTGAAAACAATAAGAGGGCTCTTTCCACCGAGTTCCAAAGAGACTCGCTTGAGGTTTGACTCAGCAGCCGCTTGCATGATGATCTTCCCAACTTCCACAGATCCTGTGAAGGCGACTTTATCGATGTTGGGATGGCTCGAGATCGCGGCTCCTGCGGTTGGACCATACCCAGTCACAACGTTGACCACTCCGGCCGGAAGTCCTGCTTCTTTGGCCAAAGCGGCTACGTGGAGGGCAGACAGCGGCGTTTGCTCAGCAGGCTTGAGAATGATTGTGCAACCTTGGGAAAATTTTTAAAAATTTCCACCGACATAAGAAATTGAGGTAAAAAACCTGCGGCGAGGGCAGGACCCCATTTCCACGCCAACATAAGAAGGGGATAGTTCCAGGGGATAATCTGGCCAACGACACCTATTGGCTCCTTCCTGGTCATGGTCACCAGGGTGCCTGTTCCTGAGGCTGGAATCGTTTCGCCGTAGTACTTATCACAGAAGCCTGCGTAATATTTTAAGGTCTCTATGGAGTAGTGAACGTCCAGCAGGGCATCCGTGAAAGGCTTGCCATTGTCCAGGCATTCCAAATTCGCAATGGTGTTCTTGTCCCGCTTAATCAGATCAGCCAGCCTAAAAAGGGGTGTAATCTACCTTGAGTTATTTTGGTATAAAAGGGTAACTACTTTAAAATTAAATCTCCTCGCTTGGCAGGGGACATCTTCCTCCATGGCGCCTTCCTTCCGAAGGCGTTCCGAGCAGCCTCCACTGCAAGATCCACGTCGGCCTTGTCCCCCTCGGCGACCTCGGTGATTTTTTCACCCGTCGCGGGGTTAATTGTGGGGAACTTTTTGCTCGACTGGGCGTCGACGAATTCATTGTTTATAAATAGCTAAAATATAAAAATATTAAATTACAAGAATATGGTTAGTGCTTGTACATATGAAGGTGAAAGATATTTTTGCGTACTTGGGTGTACTTAATCTCTTGATTGGGGTTTGCCATCTTGTCGCGATCACTGATTGGAGCACAACAGCGAAACTATCTGGCCGTCTAGTACAGTTAGCTCAAACGGTGCGACTGGGCGAGGTGACTATCCAATTTGCGTTATCAAGGGTCGGAATTTAAAACGTTGAACTTTCAGAAAAACAAACGACTATCAAACGCCGGCTCAGCACCAACTGTGATTCGCAACTTTATTCAGAGCGGTTTAAAATAACAAGTCACCGGTCAATTTATTGCACTCAGAAGATAAAGCTCCACCCGGCGTCCAGATAAGATTCTTGGGGGTTTCTCGGAGTAGCAGAACAACACTTGAGAAAATACTCGGGACTGCTGGTCCTCCTCCAACTTGACCGAGTCACCCTGTGGCGTCACATTCCCAACGGCATTCGAGAGCTTTAATCCAGTTTGGATGGTGCGTGTCATGGGTGAGGGGCACTTCAATCGAGGGAAATTTAAAAGCACTCGGGGTAAGTAACTCAATATTTGGAGAGAAATTCAAAAACACTCGAAAGAAAATTAAGTATGGTTGGGTTAACTAAAAATGTCTTTCTATTTTGCATAATGAATTTTGAAAGGTCGTAACAGGCCTTCTTTCCTAACTTTCAGCCCTGTGTCTAATGGGTAGTGAGTGATTTAGAGGCAGACGTGCCTTCTTCCCCTATCCGATTTTTCGCTATTATATTAAGACTGTAATTATTTCATATATGTAGAGAGTCATATGCAGAAAATGTGATAACACCAATTTTTTTCTTATATTTTTCAGTTAAAATTAGTGAAAGTCTATTGCAAACTCGTTGTTAGAGCTACCACCAATATTTTGTACATTTTTTACAATTTCTGATTATTAATAAATAAACACAAATCATTTGGAGTAAATATAATAGTATTTTTTGAACCCCTTCAGTTAAAGATATTTCTTTAAAAAAGTCGTTTCGTTTTATTCATTGGATCGTTAAATGGTGCCAATTCCATATAAATATATCAAACTTTTTGGAATGCATTAACAATTTCAATTGTAATTAAACATAACTTATAAAAATTGAACAATATTGTTAAAAATTACTAATTATGGGTTGTATAGGACGGTGTACAAATTGCAGCTGTTATTGAAACAGAAAGGCTACTACCTCGATTTAAAATTGCTTTAGTTTTGAATTAAAGCTAGGTATGATAAAATCATTTGCGATAGAAATCCCTTTATTCATAGAGAAACCGTTTTTATTAATATTCAATTGAGAGGTCCATTGACAATAGTTGAAAGAAAGTTAGTTCTAAATTTAATGGGCCTTCTCAATTGAATGTTACTTAAGGAAGTTACCTAATGACACCCTAAAATTGAGGCAGCAGGTTTGAATTTGTTCAATTTCGATTTATACTACTTGTTGTACTTATAAGCAAAATTTTAATGCTAAGAATATTCTATACAAAAGTTACAAATTTTAGATCTTTTTATTTCTCATAAATACAACTATATATACATATGTTCAAACTGAACTGAACTTGCGGAGTATGACCCCGAATTTGAGTGTTTTTATTAATTTCTAGAATTTTAGAATAACAAACCGAAAAGAAGTTCATGATCTCGTCGTTATAAAATATTATAGACCGAAAGGGCTATATAAAATTCCCGACTTTTACTTCAGAAACGTGATTACGAACTTTTTAATAAAAAAGTTGTTATGTGCTTTTAAGACTACTCTAGGCTTCAATTTTTAAAAAAGTACCTATTCCCTTATTTAAAAGGTGTTTTGATGAGCACACAAAACCTTGGCCTCCAACTGTCCCAGCGATGAAATGGACTATTTCATGTTACGTTGGATAATACGACTCACCTTGGAACTCTTACTCGCTATTACTGCCAGTCTTCTTTAGAGTCAATTCAATTCAAAGCAAATCACCAGTTCGCTGCACGCGCGACTAACTAAACTCTGACTCCTTTCACTTTTTGCACAAAACCGTCCGATCGAAAATCACGAATTTGAGATGATATTTTGCAGCAAATTTCATTATTTGCACAGTGCAATCCCAGTGACCGGAGACCCGGGGATTATTCATCACAGCGTGATCCAAAGCGGAAAAGTGCGCTCTACCGCACCGCCGCACCAATGCTTAGTATTGGCTGAGTATGGTTTCCGTTCCATAAAAAAGCGCTTATCTGAAGCCAGGGTGTTATAAAATTGTTACACGCATCGCCTATAACCAGCCGAAGTCCTCCACACTGTTACCTGCCCGCCAACTTTCAGCGGATCGGCGAAGAAGCCGATGGATGGAAAATAAAAGGCGAAATGACAATCTGACTCATACAGAAAGAAGATCGATAAAGATAATCGCTACTAGATTCAGCCAGTGACCAGACCTCTGGACCAATCTCCGGGGCTGCATGTGTGCGGTGGAAGAAGCCATCCGAAGGAGCTGTGCGGCAAGATCGTTGTAGTGAGTGACCTTTTACTGCACTACAAAAACCACATCTTGAACATGCCCCAAAAAACAATTACTCCACTAAGTCCCCCTCACCCCCGGACCAAATATTTAACTGATCGAAACCTGAGCCAGTTAAGTAAGAAGATTACCGCGACCATGTCTGCTGAAAGATCCGCGATCGTCTCTCGAATCGACCATTGCTTTTTACTTTCGAAGCTTCGTGGCTATCGTCCAGTGGACTCTTCTCCTTCCTTTAGCACTTTCAATTACCGCAGAAAAACGGCCAGTGATGCAATTATTATGACAAGTCAATTGCGGTCGGCTCTTAAGGCGACTTAGGCGTGAACCCACCGTCGACAATTCGCGGATGATTTAACACATTCTAATCCCACAAATGTCCCTTTCGACGGATAGGCAGAGCTGTCCAACAGAGCAAACCACCTACAGTTTGAGGTGACGGGATGATCACTCTCATTTTTAACTTAATTGATGGAAAAGGTCCAGTGGTCATACTTACCGACATTTATGCCCATCATTTGCACTGCAGTCGACGGGAGCCGTGCAGCAAAATTGGAAATGCATCGGCACTGGGTTCTCCCATTGAATTAACCAGTTTTGCACAACACGCAAAATGTTAAGAGGCCACTGTATGATACGATGATTACTGTAAGCGTAAAAAGCGTATTTTGGATACTTTCTTCACGGTGATGGTGATTGCTACAGCGAGTACCCATACCCGTAAAATACAAGATTTCGATTGGTAACTATGTATTCGCGCAATGGCAATAAACGTTAAGATTGTTAATTAAGGCCTAAGATAATAACCATTTATAAGGGAGTATTGTTTTAACAATTCCAACCGCAGTCAGCGAATTTACGAAATATGTATTAATTGCAGAAGCTAATGATGCTTTTTAGTCTTACGAGTATTTGAAAAGCACCAGGGCAAGAGATAGCTAATATACTCGTTGCATTTTTTCCATGAATTATGAATCGTCCAATGAAAATATATTGATTCTCATTTTCAAATAAAAGTAATTTCAAGAGATACCAAAATACATTATTTTACACTTTCTTGAAAAATAATTAAAAAATAAAAGTTTATGTATGGTATAGAAGTTTGTGGACTATCTTAATTATAAGCATGAAATAAGAAAAATTATACTATTATCTATGAAACTTTCTACACAATGTGGCAAACTGGGTTTTCGTGGGCGGTCGCTTGTTATGACTTCTTTATACTATTACTGTATGAAATAATTGGTTCACGGAAAAAAATCAATTTCACGAAATATTTCGACATGTTTTAACGCTTTCTTGATTGTTGTAAAACGTCTTAATATTCAAGCTTTTACTTATATTATATTATTTTACTAGCTTCTAGAAAAATTTGTTATTTTTCACTGATTTTCCGTGGATGTGAAAATATTACGTATTTTACAAGTACGTTATTTATTTGCCATGACTAAGTATTTTCCCGAAAAGGGAAGGTAAATGTTTATCTGTTAATTTAGAGAGATAAATCACAAGAAATGAGTGATTACTCAATTTTTCATAAGGTTCCAGTTAAGGTCAATATATTTATAATATAATCGATTTTAGATGTTCATTATAAAATTGTAGTAAAATAGCGTGATAATTCTACATAAAATCTCTTTGAAAATAACATTTTTTTCGCTTAACTGAATTACAATAATGCATGCGAATTCAGAGAAACTTGTAACGTAAGTTGAATGAAAGCAAGCCTTAAACTACACTTTTTTAAAATATAATTCTTTATAATCGTAAATATTTTTATATTAAACAAGTTTTCAAGAGCATTTGCCAGTTATAACCTTCATTCACTGTTGCATGTAAATGCAAGTAAATCCGCTTTCGAAAGAAAGAGGAGTTTCCGAAAAGTTTCGTAAGACATTTCCTATTTTCATGTAATGGTTTAAAGATCTTACTTTCATTTGAACTATTGAGTTTCAAATTATACATTTTATATTTCAATAAATTTTAATTTGGTTTTCTCAGTGATTAGAATAACTAGTAAAAGCCAGTTTGAGTATTTTTAAACCTGGAATTTGCATTTGCTTTCAAACTCGAAATTTAAAAAGCCTTTAAATGGCGTTCCAACAAGTGTCAATTGTTAATTTTGATGATACCTTTATATTCATTCTTCCTGTTTTGTTATCCTTTTAATATTTATGTTTAAAGCAAATAATGAGAAGTTTGGACCGGCTTTAATTTTTAATAATTTTATTTAAAGAGGTGAGAGACAACAATGGAACGTGCAGAAATGTCTACTACTCGTAAAATTGTGCTCCTCCTAACTTAACAGATTTTTCTGCGGAAACAGTCCAAGAGACCTCTTTTGCTTTTATATCTATGGTAGTATACTTAAGCTTTCAATTTTCAATTTCACGGCAACGTGAAATTCTTGTAAATATTGATATTAGGTTTTTAACTTTATTTGTTTTATTTACACGAAGAGAATACGCCATTGAAAGCATGAACGGAAAAAAATGTGTGCTTAAGTGAGAAAAAACAAGATAATAGCCATAATACTTTTAGAATATTAGAATTAGATAAATTTATCTCACAAAACTCAGGCAGATGCAAATATCTATTGAACGAAACCAAAATGAATAAAACCAAATGCTCTCATTTGTCGATATCGCGGAATTCGAGGACTATTTTCGATGCAGTATTTAACGAACATAAATTAAGATTATTTAGACGATGCCGAAGCAAGCACTGAAAGGTTTGCCATTTTGGACTATAGTGAAAACAATCTTGAGACAGCCCAATCTACTTTTAAGATAATAAATAGACTGTGGCAGCAAATTGTTCCTAATGATATTAGTTGAGCGATATGCGTATTATATAGTAATTTCACAAATGTTCTTATTTCATATCAATTAGTCATGTCCATTCATTACACAGATAAGTACTTTTAATGGTATGTAATTTATGCCATAGGATAGATAAAATATTTACTAACAAATAATTTTTATAGGAAATTTCTTTTGTGCAACGCCAAGTTATTAGGCAAACAGGGTTTACAGCATTAAAACTAAACTATTTCAAATAAAATTATAAATATAATAATATAAAATTATTGCCATTAAGTTGGACATGACTTAAAAAACCCAATTCAAAATAATAATTTAAATGGAATTGATTTGTTATACTCAGTTGTTGTTAGAGTTCTTTTCATGGAAAGCCTGCTTAAAGAAAATGAGCAAGTTTCATGAAATAGATATTTTTCTTTACTATATGTTTCATCAGATTAAGATACATACATGTGTATAAAATGTAATAACTTTCTATTAATATTTCGTTAATTCATGAACTCGTAATGGTTTTTGTTGGTTTCTTTTAGCTTCATAAAAGTATATTTAGTCTGAACTTATTTGAAAATAAATTCTCCCTTTATTTAAAGGTAATGCTGGTGACCAAAAAATAGATTTGGTTTTATTTTCGCAAGCATAATTTAATTTCCCTGCTGATTCGTACGTTTCATTGATATGGTTTCCTTTAATTAAAATACGATTTATTCAAAAATAGACTTGACCTTGTACTCAGCAAATCATCGCCCAATCTCCGCAGAAGTCACACCGCAATACTCATCTCGGTTATTTGGGTTTAATTAGTTCGCAACGTGGCTCCTCAAGATGCTTTGAAGGTACATTTCCTAATTGAAATGTTTCTTGGCAGTTTTGAGTGGCTCAAGCTACCAGAGCAAAAACTTTGCGTGCGATACAAATCTCCTCCGCTTTAGCTATCCGTTGCGGCCACAAAACCGCATTCTAGTGCGCATCTAAGAAATTTAGAGAGGAGCCCCAGAGCTGCATTTGGGGCACACCTGGAAAAAGCTAATTATTTCCTTCACTTTAATTTAGCCATTATGAAATCGTTTCGTCACCGACAGCATCGCCAAATGCTCCGCTGGCAATCTTTCACGGATTTTGCTCGTATTCTCAGAGATTGGACGCGGCGCATTATGGGCTCATTAAAACTGGCTCAAAATCGTTTGCCGGAGCCATCGCCTAGGTCGGGCCGTGTTAATGAGTGCCTAAAAAACCCCGCGAATTTAGCCAGCACCCCTCGCGGTTTCGGCCTCCAGCTCTTTCCCTCTGCCACGGAGGCAACTGTTGCATGAGTGTGCTGAAATTATGCGTCGAACCTCTTGATGCTCCGCTGGGCAGCGAAGGGAGAGGTGATCCAATTAGGATGACAAAGATGTTGCGTAACCAGAAGAAATGGACCCGCTCGGCAAATCCTGTCCGGTGGGTCCGCCTTCCGGACGTCTCTTACGTGGACGGAAGACGGGCGCTGGTGCTTTTTTCGCGAGGGACCGCGAACACAATGGTCCATTGGGCCTCGCGAGATCCATCCGTGCGCTCGCGAGTGAGTGTTTATTTATTTACTTTTTGGGATTCATTAAAAAACTTTTTATTTTTCGTGAACTCGCTTTATTAACTTCTGCGCGTGTAGTGGAAAAAGGGGGTAGAGGCACCTTCGGGCGGGCACACCTGAAGTTGTATTGGCAATTGAGGTGCATTGCATCTCAAAAATGAGTGTAGGGAAAACCGAATTCACTTTTTTGGCAATGTCGGCTCGTTCTGGAATGGGTCCAAGTATAAATTGGTTGGTGAATTGATCACTGGTTATCAGTTCAGTTGTATCACTTCGGAGGTAAAAGGTAAATTCAGTTCGATACGGTGCGATATGCGGGCTTTCGTTTTAATTTCTTGCCTTGCGCTGGCAAGTGCTCGTCCTGAGGCTGGATACTCCTACAGTGGCCCCTCGGGCTCCGGAGGACACGGTGGATTAGGTGGTGGACTCATTTCCAGTGGAGGCGGAACTGGTAAGGACGTGGATATGGTTATTTGGTGGTGGTTTCGTCGTTTTCAAAGAGTGCTATAGTGACTTATATTCGTTTTTCCTGCTTGAAGGATTCGGATCTGGACATGGAGGAGGTATAGGCGGAGGCATTGGTGGAGGCCATGGAGGCGGAGGTGGTGGTGGATTAATCTCCGGAGGACATGGAGGACTTGGCGGACTTGGTCTTGGCGGAGGATTAGGTGATGGACTTGGCGGAGGCTTTGGAGGTGGATTTGGCGGTGGTGCAGGTGGCTTCATCGGCGGTGGTGGAGGTGGTGGTTTCGGAGGAGGTGCTGGATTTGGCGGCGGCGGCGGTGGTGGTGGTGGATTGTCTGTCCACAAACATGTCTACGTCCATGTCCCACCAGCAGACATTGAAGACGTTGCAGCACCACAGCGCGTTCATGCACCACAGCAAGCCCAGAAACACTACAAAATCATCTTTATTAAGGCCCCATCTGCTCCTGCTCAGCAAGCTCCAATTATTCCACCAATTCCACAAAACGAAGAGAAGACTCTCATCTACGTCTTGGCTAAACGACCTGAGCAGCCCGCAGACATAGTCATCCCAGCAGCAGCCCCAACTCAACCCAGCAAACCTGAGGTCTACTTCATCAAGTACGACACCAGACGCGACGGGGGTGGAGCAGGTGGCGCAGGTGGAGCTGGCGGAATTGGCGGAGGCATTGGGGGTGGAATTGGCGGAGGAATCGGCGGCGGAATCGGCGGAGGAATCGGTGGAGGAATTGGCGGTGACCTCGGAGGTCTTGGTGGAGGCTCAGGCATCGGGGGTGGAGCTGGTGACCATCTTGGCGGCGGAGGCGTAGGTGGAGGAATCGGCGATGGTGGTCATATCGGAATTATTGATGCTGGATCTGGATCTGGATTAGACGGAGGACATGGCGGTGACTTCGACGGACATGGCGGCGGATCTGGACATGGTGGTGGTCACGGATCTGGTGCTGGTGGTGCAGGTGGACCTTCAGGTAGTTACGGACCACCTGGTAAATCTGGACCCTATTAATCAAAATCGAATGATAGTAGAACAACGTTAAATTGTTCTATACAGTATTTTTCTTGTAGTACTCCTACGTTTAAGATAATGTGAAAGTGAAAGCGTGATCTTTCTAGTCGCGTTTGGACATTCTACTGCGGCCCTGTAAATAGTCTGTTTTTTGTAAATAAATTGTTTTAATTTTTTTGTATACTTTGTAGTCATGTTATTTGTAAATTTTGAGTTTGTATAACTTGAAAATTTAAAAAAGCGCTCCAGTGAATTTAAAAAACTATTGATTAATCCAAAATTATTTCAGACTTTGGTGAATCAGCACACAAAATCAATAAAATATTTAGATATCTGGCTTCGTTTTCAAGATGTCGGTAACAAGAAATGCAAAGGTCATTTGGCATTTTCACTCCTTTTATATCTTTAAAGCATTCCTCTCCAGACATAGTTTCGTAATTTTCCACGATGACGTTAGACAACATTGCCCAAGTTTTGTAATAAAATTTGAATTACTTCATTTTCATGTTGCGTTTAAAGGAACTTAATTGCACGGTCAGTTATTAATTTAATCGACACTTCTTGTAATTTTGCTCTCTTCGAAATTATTATGAAATAATTCCATAAAACATTTTCCTTTCGCAAAGATTGAATCATCCCCGGCTGATGACCTCAGATGAATACCTTGAGGGAAGTAGGCCACAGGTTTGGGGCGAAGGTGAAAACAAGTAAATCCGCCGCACTTAGTGCTTTCATGCCAAGTAATCCACTCATTCAGCAGATAACAAACTATTTCCTGAATTACGCGCGGTTCAATTTGCATACCAAAAACTCCGCTTTTGTCAGCTTATTGTCAATAAACTAACAGTGGAGTCTAAAAGAAATAGCAATAATATACCGCCAAAATCGTCGTCGCAGCATTGAAATGTGCTCTTGTGCAATAAAACGAAATTCGTAACAGCAACAAAAGCATCTTCAGATTGCGTAGGAGAACTTCGGTCGAGATTTTCAAGAGATAACCGCAGTTCCTTCGTAATTTGTTATCACGTCTTTGTTTTTAGTGTTACGTTTGCATTTCATGGGCTAGAAAATGTTGAATGGATTTCATGTCAAGGTTATTACTATAATTAATGCGTTTTAATTGATGATGGCGCGAAATTAATGTTCACCCTTTGAAACAGGGAGAGTCTACTATTCATAGATTTTGTAAATTTAAATACACGCCCTCTGCTTCTTCGGATATAATGTTTTAAAAAATATAGTGTAGAGCAATCCAGCTTATAAAACAGAATCATTAAATTGTGCAGTTGAATGTAAAATAAACGGAGATTGACGTGAATTAAACTAACCCATAGGAAAACGTAATTATAATTCATGTTACATTATTGACATGTTACACGCAGATGTCATCATAATGTAAACTTAATTAAAATGTTAGAAGCCGAATATTCGTAATGTCAAACTGATTGGCAGGCAAATTTGGCAAACTAATATATGGATGTTTTTAGGACTCCTTTACTAGGGATGAAAATTTGTTAATTTTAAATATTATATATAAATGTATTTATGTTTGGTTCTCTATTTATTTTAATATATCCTCCCAATCATAGTGGCTTAAATCGATTTCTTTTTACAACATCAGCGCAATTAATTTCATACCATAATATTTTGAACTCTTTAAGGACTAAATGCTAATATATTCAATACAGTGCTCTGATTAAAAAGGATCGGTTGAAACATTTTAACAGAAAAAAATTAATCTGCTAAAAAATCTATTGAAATTCTTTGTTATACCATAAATTTAAAAGTGAAATCAGGAAAATATCTACAATACAATTTGAAGGAAATCAAAATACCATTTAATTTGATACAGCGGTATGGATGATTACTAAAGCGATTGAAATTCAGCTAAAATACCTTAAGCAATAATTTTTATTGTACTCTTTTCAATCATAAAAGTTGTGATTGCCATATTAGATCCACCACCTTGAGTTTACAAATGATGATGATAGAACTTACTGCTACCAAATTACTACATTCACGCTCTATTTTTCATTTAAAAGCTCACGAATTTCATTATTATATTATATTATAAATTATTTTGGTAGTCGGTTTGAAGTCAACGAACCCGAAAATCATGCAACTACCAGTTTTAATGAGAATCGCATAAACTGTTCCTACATTCAGGCAGAATCAGGATAATTGTCGCCTAGTTTTTTATGCTGTTGCAATTAAGGGTTGAAACTAGTTTTATAATAACTTGTACTACATATGAGTTTTCCACAGGGAAAAACGTGTTCCATTTAAATCTCGAATGTATCATGTAATGAAAAAAGAATAGATAACCCGATTATGGGCTACATTTTTCTCCACTTTTCTTTTCTACACTGCTCCCTGCACAAGGTTTCCTCAATATTCTAAAACAAATTGTCTGAAGTATGTACATCATGTTTCACAAATTAGAACTAATCAGCGCTGGTAGAAGAAATTTAATAAACAATTTCATTAAAACTTTGACGTACTTCTAATTGAAGTGCTAAATAGACGTGGCCTCTGCAGCAATAGAATTACTAGCAGTATAATATTCTGGATTTTACATAGTTGACGAGTGACCTGTGTTTGAATGTGCTATGCCGCTCACGGTCGTTGGCTAAAACAATTTTATTAATCATTCCTAACATGGTTAATGGCGCAGAAAGGGGTCCGCAGAATTCTTTTATCTCTTATCATGGCCGAGTAGCATGCATTTCCTGTCCACTTGACCTACAATCGTTGTTAAATACAAAACTTTGTCTTCCTTTAGCTGGAATGGAAATATGCCTATACCATGTTGAAAGTAGGAAATCCGTTTTTTGAAACGCTTTTATTATTTTTACCTGTACCTTTCTGATATTGCAAGCAGAACTTACAATTCCTTTTTGATCTACTTTTATCGCATCGATTTGAAACTTGGCAAATTTATGAAATTCTGCTGATAATGCGATAACATGGTAGGCACAGGTGCCACCGAGCAGTTGCGTGATGATGGGGGTGGGTTGTGGGAGGTGAAAACATCTAGGCCTTTTGGGACGTGTGCATGAAACTTTTCAATGGCAAACAATAACTCCATTGACAATTCCAGCAGATTTTTCCTCATTTAGGCAGAAATGATGAAAATAATCTGCTCATTTAGCAAACCATTATCAGGATTATCATCATTTAGCAGCCTGAGCCCGTATCAGGCAGCGCCCAAATTAATAAATATTACACTAATTAGTAATTTATGACTGCTGTCTGTCTCAGGCATAAGGAGGTATTCAATTTAAACTAATTTAATGGACGTACTGAAATTATAGCATTCATTAAAATATCAAATATTTTTTAAACAACATTTTCTAAAATTACTTCGATGCCTCTGACATCTAGGTAATATACCTATATATTTTTTGAAAAAGTAGAAAACAAAGAAAATAGGAGAAAGACATATTTTATGATCTATATATAATATATACATATGTGGGTATTAAATAATTTCTTTATAAATAAAGGAGAAAAGTTTCTTCAATGGAATTTAATGTAGAACACTTTAGATGCCATTTGAACTTAAATTACTATTACGTTTTAATATGAAACCCTCCTTATTGAATCTGCTTCGTAATTTGAAATCACAATTTCAAAAAATAAAATAAACAAAAGGTGGAAATCAACTACTAAATATCCTGTTTGATTCCATAGTAAAATCTGTTGAAGCGACCACGTGTTTCGAGCGTAAGATTCGTTTATATGGGTTCCAAAAGCAGTAGTTGCCTCTCTCCCTCTCGTGGCGGAGCAAAGTTCATTCATTGAACAATTCCTACAACATCCCCAACATCCCCTAAAATTTTGGAGTTGCGCAATCTAAGTGCAATGTTTGCTTTCGAGTGTAGGATTCGCTCCGGGTTTTGTTGTCAAGTAGTTCCTCGCCGAACGTAGACGTCGCAATGTTTAACGTCGCCGGACTGTTTTCTACGGAAATATTCTAGTGCAGTTTTGAACGCGAAGTATAACATAACTCTTGCGGAAGGTCGCGACAACTATGCAGTTCTTTTATCATTTAAAGTCCTTGTAAAATCCCCAGAAATTAAAATTATTCATTTTAGTAAGCATACCACGCTCTGGTGTGCAACATTTTGGGTTTTGAGATTATCTTTTGTTCAGTGAATTATGACTACGGTCTAGTTTTACATTTTTGGTTTTGTGTTGTTAGTGGTGTAGGTTACTGGTTTTCACCCACCGTTTAAAGTGGCTTCTAATCAATATTTGTCGAATTTAACTATGTAATTTGCGATTAAGTGCTACGGAGATTTAAACAATTTAAAAAAATAGTTGTTCAAACGCGGGAGCCTAGTTACGGATTTCAAATCACAGCTTTCAACAGGTATTAAAAATAACAACATAGCCAATTAGTAAAATAGTTGAAGCACTTTATTCTATTAAAATATGCAAAATTTATTAAAGCTACTACAGTTTGTCTTTTTCATTTTTAATAATACATAAGCTGTTCGGGTAGCTTACCGTTTTGACCGTTCTCGTTCGAGCTTGTCTTGAATTATTAAATCCCGACACATGATTGACATCTGTGTTTCTTCAACTTTGTATTGTTGTTGAAGCAGCGTATTGAAAGCTGAAGATTTTCGGCCAGAAATAATTTCGTTCATAAAGCTTATTCTATTAGGATTGCCCCTAATATGAGCAAAGCAATTTACAGACGGCCTCTAGACATTTCTGTTTCTTAATATTGAAGGATAAAAATGAAGTATCAAAGAAAACAAAGTCTTTTTCCTATATAAATTAATAATTTGGATTCAACAGGAAGATCTTTACTGAAGAAACGTAATCGCCATCGCTAGAAAGCCACTGGGGACGAAGGTAAAAATCCTTTTAAATCCTAAATTGATTGCGCAATTCGAAATGTGTGCATATGGTTTCTCAATGCCTTGGTTCATAACATTCTTAATAAATGGGATTAAAAAAAATTTTCAATTAGGAATGACTTTTCATATCAATGTCAAACCGTTGTAGGCTTTACAGGACGTGAAATTGATAAATTGAATCCATTATCAACTCAGTAAATACCATTCTAAAGCATTAAAATGTTTTCATTTAGCTTGTTCTTTTTTATTTGGAATGTGAAAAGAGGCGCTACCCTTGTGATTTACTAAGGTACAGCTGATGTCAAGATCGCAAGCCTTCATCTTGTACTCTTCTCGACAATTATAATCCTATTTCTCGCGAGTTGTTCGTCAAGGACTTTGCCAGAGATTCTGAAATGTAAACAGAATATTATTTTAGGGATATCAGCTCTGCTATCATTTAATGTCGACCAAATAAAATGAAATCATGTCATCTATGTTTCATTAAATTAACAGAGTGTGATTCATTACACAAAAATATGTTTTAACTGGTTTTAAGGATTAGTTATGGTTCTGTGAATGGATTCGGACAATAGACTCAAACTTTCTATTAATTCAGTATTGTAACACAACCTGATGTTTGGTTAAGCTAAAATCGTTGACAATTTCTATGGCGACGCAAATAACAGTCCAGTAAAGAAGGGTTGAAATTTATATTCGCATAAATCTAAAAATTTATGACTTGTCGTAAAATAGCACAAAATTAACCTGAGGTATCTATTTTGCATAACAATTCTGTGACAAGGTAATGTGCTCACAAGACGATGTATATTGAAGGAATTGCGTATTTTCGTTGAATTTTTTTTTATTTATAACGACAGGACATAAATTATCCTGCACTTTAAACTCTTTTTGATTGTCAAAAGTTAAAATCACTGGCTGTGATATCCTTCATATTCATATAAAATTCAAAGGGTTCAAGAAGCGCCTTGCTCTAAACTTCTTAATTGCTTTATAAATCTGTTACGCAACGGCTGAGAAAATAACAAAGTGCTTCAAAAAACTTTTTATAGCTGCTTCATCTTTTTAACACAGTTTTCCCGTTCCTCCGAAAGTAATAAATAATTAAACCGAATGACTAAATTTAACCACTATCGCGTCAATCGGTGTTTATTAAAATCGAATATAATGCTTTTATTCAATCATAATGGGTGTGGTATTAAAGAGCTTAATGTGGGGTTTATATTTTCCGCTTTATTTAGCTTACTGGTATCGTTTTAAAGTCTTGCTCGTTGTCTCTATATCAGTAAAGTACCCATCCTTCGGTGATCTGTTGCGAGAAATTTGTATGTCGTTGTTATTCTTTGTTGTGAAGGCTGTGATTTATTTGTTTATGTACGATTTGTTTTGGTTTATTTATGCGATTAAATCAGTGACCGAAAATAATGATTATTTGTGAAATTTAAAACAAACAAATCATCATAATACACTAATCTAAAATCAATGATTCCGTTTGTAGTCTTATTTAGATTCAATAATACTTTGGATAAAAGGTTTAACCTTCTTCTGCTAAATAAAAATTATATATTGCATTATGAGATAAGTTAACTTTTTTATCAAGTAATTTTTATTATTTGATTATACTTTATTGTACTGTGGCGACTGAGTAAAATTTTCATGACTGAAATAAGATTCATATTGTGCTCTATTAAAATACTTCTTAGCCTAAAACACAAGAGTTGTAAATTGGAGTGAATCTTTCAAGTACCATATATGTATGTACATACATACTACACTTTGTGTTAGAAAGTTAAGAGATAAGTTACCCGCAGTTAACAAAGGATGCTAAATTAAAGACGAAGGTAGAGTATCAGATTTCGATTATATCTGCAATTGAATTATAATTATTATATATGTAACTACCATAATACACATATATTTGCCGCAGTAATTATGAATAAATGACCTTTCATTATCTTAAGCATTCATTCATATAGCATGCAATAAAGCAGCGTAAATTATTTAAGTAATTAATCAAATAATAAATTAATCGCTGTACGTACTACCTTCCGTTTTTTTTATTTAATCTTAATAAAGTGAAAGTGATCAATAGTTATAAAGAGAATTCTTCCGGAAGTGAACAAATATTTAAAGAAGTTATATAAAATAGGACGCTTTTTATTCCTTTGAATACACAAAAAAACAATCTTCTCACCATGTGAGATACTATATGAAAATATCCAGTCTGTAAAGTTTTATTGGAATTTCAAAGATTGTAATATATTAATTGCAGTAACTAAGTCCGTGGCAAATAAATAGGTTTATTTATCTAGTATGAGATTCTTTAAATTACATGTGTTTTAGTGCCTAATTACAAGCAGTGAGAAAACAAAATCGTCAATTATTGCAACAACGACGCCTTTGCATTGGATATATTAATTATGTATTATTGAAAGGTACCCACATATAATTACATACAAAGGCAAATTATTTCGTTTCATTCCAGCTTTTTATTATTAAAGTTGAGTAATCCGATTTTCCTTCAGGCAAAAAGGCACGTGCTTAAGGACTGCGAAAATGAAAAGATTTTAAAGAGGGATGTGCTGCCATTGTACTCAAGAATTTACAAAAAAGTATTCAAAAATGCTAACCTTGAGTTATAATTATTAAGATAAAAATATTCAAAAAATTCGCTTAAAATGAAAATGCCGATATTTTTTGCTAAAATCCTTTTGGCTTAAAATCTTAATATCAAATTGTTGCTTATGTTAGAGGCAGGCGCGGTGGCAAATACAATTTCAGGAATTATTCTGGTTTTGCTTTCCTCTGTTTGTTTGTTTATGTCACAAATGAGGTAATATTTCGAGGTAGTTAAAAAATTATTTCTACAATATATTACGGGTTTTCACTAATTTAAAGCGAAAAATATAAGACCGCTCATCTACACAATATATGCATGTACGTTTGGCATGCTATTGTACAAGCTTTTCAGTTTATAAATAATATCTATGTTTTTAAGTTGGTTAAATATTTTCCATTTCGAAATTTGATTCTTTGCGTATTGCTTTATATGAACAAATTATATGCCATTATATAGGCAAACCATATCAATTTTATACTTTTGGTAAATTTTTATTTATTTCTAAAATAATTAATATATGTACCATATGTATTATAGATGTAAAGTAAATATTTGCTGTAATCCCGTGTTCGAATTCGAATGACGAGTTAGATTTCCATCTGTACTTAGTCAAAACAAATGTCTGATGTGATGAGTGTCAACCGAAAACATTCTATTCTTTCATTAAATTTCTTATGCATACATATAAAATTTAAATATCATCAGAGAATATTAAGGAACTTCTCTATACTAAACGATTATATTTTACGAGTCTGCTTTTGAATCCCTTCCTATCCAAATCATCGCGTCATATGTTATTGCTTCCATTAATATTCTCAAAGGTAGAAAGGGTATCCATTTCGGTAGAAGATATGAGAAGTGTAATAATTGCGAGGAATATTAACCTTAACGACGATAAACTACTGGGGGTAGGGCATGTTACTAGAAATCATTGCCTCTTATTTATATTCCTCTCAAGGTTGAGCATCCCAAATAACTGAATATCGATTGCTCGACTAAGTTTCGCACTTAAGCAATCCTCTCGTCTAAACAGAAAGCGAGATTGGTGCTTTTAATCGTGTTATATGAGCCGATAGATTTCATATGTATGTAAACTGAAGCATTTCCGGAAGGGCGTTAATATCTCCGCTCGACATCTAAAGCACTTAATGGAGTCATCCTTTGTGTTGTATGGTAGACGGAAGTGGGTACTAATTTCGGACTCCAATTATTGCATATTTTTCCCATGACAAGAATAGTTAGTGCCCCCCACAGCACTTTTATATATCTGTAGCAGAGAAAAGCTAAAGGTTATTACAGAATTTAGGAAGTAGGTTGCATAATAAAATCATTCAAACAAACCTCTGTTACTTTTAAATATAATATTAAAGGTAACATTTCATTCCTTGCAGGAGCTCTATGGATTTTGTTACCATGAAGGTTACCAGGCAGCTACAATTCCCAGAAATTTAGTGGTAATTGTCAACAAGCTCGCTTGTCAAATCTCTGAAGCATTCACAATAGGCAATCCATTAAAAGCCGGTACACATTAACTTCCCTTGTAGTGTACTTCCTCAATTAAATTATATCATGAATAGAAAAGCCGTCAGAAAGGTGCTAAGACAAGCATACAATTGCCACTTCAATATAGCACTTTATTCGATTAATTCCACTATCACCAACGTGTGGTGTGATGTTAATCTTCCAAAAAAGCTATTTGATTAACAAGAGACATACCTGAAAATTAAGATGTGAGTTGAGCTTAGTCATCCTTAAATAATACTAAGGATTTTTTTGCGGATAATAAGAAAAACTTTCCAGTGTAGGTGGGCCTTTCGTTCTTTCTATTTAGGGTTGTGGCTTGAACCTCTTAAGCTAAGGTGTTCCCTCCTTTATCAATCACTGCCTTCCTCAGACTTTTGTGTGCCAGAACTGAATATTGCGATGGCATCCACCGTAAATAAGAGAAATGTTTTCATGGATTAATCTGTATCTTTTCAAGTATAGTAGTCAAAATCCGAGGGATTTCGACTTAAAACAAAAAGACAAAAGCTGAAACAGAAACTCTGTGAATTTGATTTATCGTTGTTTCCAAAATTCTATCTTTCTGAGAAAAATTTTAAATGTTGGTTCATTAATTTCAGCGAACCATTACTTTTACATTGTATTATAGTTTCTGTTCTTTAATTTTAAATTGACCCATATTTAGAAGCTACTTTGCTGTTTTCGTTTTATGTTAAACCCGAAAAAGGATAAATCGCAATCTCGCTGCATGTAATATTAGTGTTGTCTATCGCAATAGAATTTTAGTTGACGCGTAAATTTCACTATATTGAATTGCATTATTATTTTTCTTAGGATTGCAAATATAGTTTAAATTCATTTATTTGTAACAATTTATTATCTTTATAAGTACAATAATAATAAATATAAGACTATTACTCGCAGAATAAATCTGTGGCTGCTACAAGTATAAATTCCCTTAAAATTATATGCTTCTTACCACCCATATTGATTTGTCGGTAATTTTGTAATGGTTTAATGGGTTGGAAGTCAATTTTCTTTCTATTTATTTTAATTAATTTTTTTCTTTAAGATTTCAGCACAACTCCTTCTACTAATTAATAAATGTGTTTCTGTATAAAAGCAACAGCATTAGAAGTCGAGTTTTAATCTTCGAAACAATTTCTTTTCAACTTAAGATGAATTAGTCGGAACAAAGCCTAGGAATGAATTCTACTTATGTTTATAACTAAAATATTTACAAAATATTTTCAAAGGACTAATTTTTTCAAAACTCTAAACACAACGTAAACTGTAATTCAAAAATATCTACTGTAATTTGGGGAGCTTAAAAAAATAATCCCAAGAGTGGACATTGTTCTTAATGTTCAGAATTCAATTAGGTGAAGTTGTTCTCCAGTTTTAGACAAAAAATATTTCCTTTTGGTTGACTTGGCTTTAATTGATTTTTGGTAAATTTCTTTAAGAATAAACCTCAATGTAAACAGTTAACGTCAGCACAAGGACTCTCCCTTCTTTTGTTTAAATTTTTTTGGGCCAGAAGCCCTCTCGGAGAAGTGTAACTACCGAGACGATAATATTATGTACTTAAGCCTAAACAAATTAAAGTCTGAAAATTTTAATTCGCCCCAAAAAGTAAACTGCGGACACGTCGGCTTTTTAGGATATCTTCTTTTATAAGACGTAGCTTGGAGTAATTAATAGAAGTATGCTATTGCTTCTGTAAATGTATTGTATTGTCTGCTGCGGATTTGAATTTGAAAGACAAAAAAATGGTAATAGTGGAGAAAGCTTACAGTAAATAATAAGGCAGTGGAAGTTCCACAGTTCGTCCTTTTAGAGATTCGAAAGAGCAACTGACTGAGCTTAATAAATCCTTTGTTATCCTAAGTCAAAAGATACTTAGGCAGCAATTGCAGAGTGTCGTTTTCCGAGTTCAATTTTTCTCTTGAGGCCGGAAAAGCGAATTCCTTGGGAAAAATACATACCTTTGTTTTTCAAAGCCGGGATTGGGGGTTAAAAAAATAAACAAGCAAATTTTACGACACTGAAAACAAGGTTAGAATATGGTTTCTGAGTTGTATGTAATTTGTTTCTGTTTATTGAGCGCAAATTCCGTAACTCGATATTATCCAACACTAAAATATATACGTATGTTAAAGGATTTTCAATAACAGCAGAGATTTGTTCATGAAATGTTAATTGTCTGATGTGATATTTTAATTCTTTCAGACTTCGTCATATGAATTTATTTACATAATCACTTTTTAAATCGCTATATATTACATCACACTTAATACTCCATCAAAACCGATGATTTTTTTGAAAACAATCTTCACTGCTAATGATGAAAAATGAAAATTAATTATTAAAAATTACATTTTTTTGAAATCTCTGTAAAAATATTTTTTCAAAAGCTTTATTCGGGTCAATTGCAATCGCTGTCGCAATTTGATGTTGAGAACATAAAAGTTTTGGTGCGAAGTGTTCGCATGGGTCAACTAGTAAGGATATATTGACAAATAGGAAAATACAAGCACATCTGAATACATATAATGTATGTACATAATATACTTAGAATAAAGTCATATTGAAACAAGGAATAATATACAAAGTGTTTTACGAAAATGTTGATAGCAATAAATGAAATCAAAAAATATTGCAGAACATTTGTTATTTAATCATATTCAGCATATTCCACCAAATGTGTGAGCAATTTCCGGATTATTAGAATAATTGAGAGAATGCAATTTCATTAAAATTACCTCTCAATGTATGTATACATGTTAATCAAATAAATATACCTTTGCATACCAAACATCATGTAATTTTCCGGTCGATGATTTATTAATTAATTTTCTATGGATGCATTCTCATTATAGAGTTCATAAGTTAAATTCCGCGTATCCTTTGCGATATGTGACTAATTTTACCATATCAACACAATTTCAATTTCAAAGGCAAGGGCTTCCAGAGACAAAGGCAATATGGCGATTGGGAAATAATGAAAATGTACGAACAAAAAAGCCGAAATATTTTCCAATTTATGTTAACCATGCCGCAGGAATGGCAGGTTATAGCACGATTTTCGCCACAAGATGTTGTAGTAACAACGCTCCTAGTAGGCGATTGAAAATAAATTGGGAGCTGCGAAAGTGTCTTTTGACAAAATACAATTATCTTTACGGTTTACCTCTTAGTTAAAGATTTTCAAGCCACTTTAGTCCCTGGAAACCCTTTTTATGTCATTTAATTTTTCTTTTCAAATGCTTGGCTTTCATGGAATGTTCTTTGTTGTTCATTGTCAAAAAATATACAAGTATGTCCAACCCCATTTTACCCACTATTTTGCAGAAATTCCCTATGAATTTTTGGCTTCGAAGTAAAAGTTTCGTAAATTTTGTTATAGTAAAATAATATATATACAAACAACAGCATCAAACCTTTGTATGTAAACTTGGACTTTTGAAGAACCAAACCTTTTGTTTTATATGTATATATACAAATACATTATGTAATAGAGAGATAACTCGTAGTAAGGTCTTTAATTTCGAAAGCAACCTTTTCTTTATTTGCAAGGGTTGATGAAACATGCGATATTTGTGAAAAGTTATAAATCTACTTACTAAAAGGAGAGAAATAATGAAATAAAAAATGGTTCAGTACTGTGTAATTGCGAATGTAAGAATTTTTCGCATATAGAAAAACATTTTTGTATTTGTGCCATATTTAATAATTATTTAAAAATTAACATTATATGTAGTTCTATGTTAAAATATCAATTCTTACAGTAACTCTATTTCTATTAATCAAATAAAAGTTTTATAAAATTTTTGATATTAGGCGCATAATGCAATTTAAGACTTCAAAGCAAGAATCATTATCTCAAAAAGGCAGGTATTGGCTTAATTGGAGGCTTTAGCAAGCACTTACTCATCATAAAGTTTGTTACGCAAAATAATCAGACCAAATCATGACATATTTGGCTTTTAGTATCATCTGAGGCATAAAATAAGTAAATAAACTCCTAATTAACATAAAGCAGAAAATTATGCTAAACATTTTTAAGATCTCAATGCTTTAGGAGTAAGGTGCAGGGGCTATTCCTAGAAGTATGTACCTCGCTTTTGCGGATGGTAACTAATGAGAATTTAGTAAAAAATCTACTTTTATTAAAGTAATTTTTTAGTATGTGTACAAATTGATAACCTTCTCCTTTTGTTGATAGTGGAATATTTATTAAAGGAATTTAAAACAATCGGAAAGGACTTAAACAAGCGTGTGTATTACAAAGGGATACTTCAGAACATGACCATTGCAGTTTGCAATATTGGCTCAATTCCATTGCAGGAAAATGGATCTCTCGTGAAACGCGTTTGCTTTTGTGTTGACGCGAGAGCTCCTTAATGAAAGAACTCGCCGTTCCATTACTGTTTGCATTTTATCGATGCGGAAGGATGGAGCTGTGTGATTTAAAGATCACTGCGCAATTCTATACAAAATTGTGGATTTTAACTGCGGAAAAACCCTGTAGCTTTTGCCCTTAAACATGATTTTCTGCATCCTGAGTGCGCCAATGTCACGCGCAGTGGCAATTTATTTTCTTCAAATGGATTTTCCTGCGCGGTTACTTCACATAAATTGGGCCACTTGTGGCCGAATGGAATTCTTCGGAATATCCTTGTTGGCATTTTATATACTGGAGAAATGTTTTCAAACACTTTTATAAAAAAGCAAAACAAACATTGTTTGTGTTTGATTTTCATTAAAACGGCCCACCATGATGTCGTGTTTTTATCGATCATCCTTGACAAATTTATTGCACAGTTTCGAGGCTTACGGACTGTAGTATAATCTTTAGCGTAATAGGACAACAGTAAGGTAACCTAATTCAATTCAATTCTGTAGACTATTAAATTCGGCCACTTTCTACGGGGAGATAACCATTTCCGAAAAACGTTTTAAAAATTTACATAAAATGTCATCTAAATAGAAGAAAGATGAAAGAAAAGTGGCAATACGAGATATGTTGAAAGCCTCTGGAAATTTATTTTGATTTGTTAAAGTGATTCCTAAGTAGATTCTAGATGGACGTCTTCGCCCAAGGATTATACACCTCCAATCGGAGCTACATTTCAATTTAAATTTCATCGCAAGGAATATCTTCCACTTCACTGGAGTAATTCTGTCACTCTGGATTTTCTTGTCCTCTGATAGATGCCTCTTTTCTTGCCACTTATTTTTAGAAAATTGTACGAACCCAGAGGCATTTAAAATTTCAATTTGCGTGAGGTCGCAGGATGACGCCCTCATTAAGATTAATGCGAAAACCGACGCTCCCACAATCGCAATTTACTTGAAACAACATTTTTATTAATAGTATAAAAGTCGCATGCTTCTTAGAAGTTCGAATGCGAAATGTGACTTTGCATTATTTACTTTTCGTATTCTCCGACCTTGTAAATTAAAACAAATATTGATTGGACATTCATGATAAAAAAAATTATAAGAGGGCACAATTATGAAAAATTGATGTGATTTTAATAAGGTGGTACTATTATCTAGTTCGAATAAATAGCAAAAGGTGTTATTGATTATGCTTAAGCAGAGTTAGGAAGTTTAAAAAAAAGTTTTTTGGGAGTTCGTATACAGTATAAAAGATGGTGCTATTGTAGATCGTGCATAGTGGATTAATATAAATAACAGTGATGGTACGTGCTGATACAGAAGAAGATTAATGGCAAGGATAAGCCAATTCTTACATAGTAAAGTTTTAAAAATTCAAAGCTTTAATGTAGCTATAATCCATTTTCTGAACCCTGTGCTAAAAATTACAAAAATATGCAAATTAAATGGGTTTTGACTCTTCTAGAGCTCTACCCTTCTTGAGTTTATATCATTGCGTAGATTTTTGATAAAAATATGAATTTGCTCCATTCTAATATTTAATTATAATAATTTTATTAGTTTTCATTTGATTTTTTAAATGACAATTCAGAAAAGAGAGAGCATGTTTCAAACATATGTATGTAGTAGCCGAGTCATTGCAACGTGTTTTTAAAATTTCAAGTGATATGTTGATTGAAAAATATAGATTTTTTTGAAAATTATTCGCTAATAAAATTCCTAATAAAGTTTTTATAATGATAAATTGTTCAAAGAATAAAATGTATAATGGTTGCCTGTTATACGGAGATTAAATTTCCTCCTGTTTTTCCTTCTTCCAATAAATACTCTGCGATGAAAGGGGAATACGAGAATGCAAATTATATTGAAGCCCAGATGGGGATAATTTCAATTAAGCATTTACCGCTGAAGAGTTCCTGCAATGCTATGCCTACTTAATGATAAGCTCTATTTACGCTCTTTATGCTGAGAAAATGTCCTTGAATTTCAGTTGACGATGAGGGTATTCAATTTCACGCCTTAAAAAAGTTTGCTCCTTGAAGGGAGAGGACATAATCGATTTGAAACTTCAGAAAGTGATAAGGAAATCTCTCAGTGTAGGCCACTTGTTGGTGGCTTTACTTCCATTTTCATAATTAAACGTTTGCTGTAAAGCTCCTATTCTTATTTTCCGTATATCCCAAAAGTACGTGACAAACTAAAGGTTTTCGCCTTCCCTGGTTAAAACTTAAGGAACTTGTAATAATGTCCTTAATAAGGCAAAATGTTTTGATTGTCACGTAGTTTGAAATTTATAAAAGATTTTAGTGTGAATTAAAAAAAACAACGTACATATTAAGAAAACGACGGTTCTCTTAATGGCTTCAAATTCATTATGTAACACTCTTTTTGCTCCATAAACATCTTCAGAAGCTGAAATGTTTTTACGTGTATTAGCTTAATATATATATATATATATACTACTACATACAATAATGTTATTAAGAATATAATTCTATATAAAATTATGAATTGTTGGTCTGCAAATGTGAAACAACAGCTTCTTTTGTTTTCTTTCTATTCGGTTTGCATGTTGTATGCGTAGAGAAATTACGCAGTAAAGGTGAATAAAATCATAATATTTTAATTCAGAGGTGATCAGAATATATGTATGTTTGTGGGAAATTTCAATAAAATATTATGATCTATGATGATTATTCGAGAATCGTATTGTTCCAATTTATTCAATGAAATGCGTTATTACAAATAATAAAATAAAGTAGAAGTATCAATTTCTACTGTTTTGCAAATACCAAATCCACTCAACAGCAAATAATTTTCGGCATTCAAAGTTGGTAATCTCTCCGTAAGAATGATTCTTAGTCAATTGTATGAAAGGAGGGTAATCTACTAAGCTGGTGATAAGCCACGTGGCTTTATGTTGAGACAATGAGGTTGTTTATTCCACCCTCACCTACATAGGAATGCAATTTATTTTGCGGATTTCACGTCTATCCGCAAATTAATCGATTCCGTGCAATGTGCGGTTAATTGAAGTAAGTGTAAGATATCTCTTTCCATAGCTATGTAATTTACAATTACGTGATCTGAGGAAATATCATCAATTTCCTATAAAAATTAAATATGGTACATAATAAACAATTCATTTGTGGATATTTCCCTGGAAAACCCTAAGCTACTACATTAATCCAGGTGATGGACTAGAGCGATTTCATGACTTCTAACAAATATCCTACGCCATTAGGATGTGTAAGAAAATAATGTTATAGTTCAGAAAAAAAATTTTTTCTACTTTATAGAGGTCGAACATTTTATTTTTGCTCAGTTCCTATGCATTTGTGTATATAAAAAATATAAAGAAGGAAAAAAATAAGCACGGGCAGTATAGACCCAGTAATCTCGAGTTCTCTGGACAATTTGTTAGGCAAATTTATTTGGTTGTAATTTTAGGTAGTGCCCTTGAGATTTGGTTGGATGATTTAGAAGTTCGAATGAATGAAAGAATAGCTTAACACATATATGAATGTAGGGATGAAATTACTAAAAATGTCGACAAGGGAATAAACTTTATGAATTTTAGTCTATATCGACTTTATATGTGCCTACGCGTATTATCAGTTGAATCGTCAAACTTCAAAGGGTTTTTGATGGCACGCAAAGGAGTATCAGCTGTAAACTTTTACTATATTAACTTTTTATATTAACCGAAAAGGTCCATCGGCAAATATTCAGTTGTAAGGCTTACATTCACAAGGGAAAGGAAAAGTATGATTTTAAACATAAATATCTGTTTGGAGCGACTTGCTCTGTTTTCTCACAAGGGTTGGTGGCTTTTCATATTTTATGTTTAGAGAAGTTCTCGGCACCTGCAGGGATTTCCACAAATATTGTGGCATTGCGTTGATTTGCTTATCTTTTCAAATTATGTCTAAACATCCCATAGGAAAAACTTGCTCAATTTAAGATTCATTATAAATACATATGAAATATATATATTATGTACAAATAAACAATTAATATAATACTATATTTTCTATTTTGTATTTCGGTGTTAAAGTTGGATAATCGGTTAAAAAATTTAATTCCTTATTTTGCAAACTTAAACTATTTCTGGAATGGAACAAGATTTTCTTTTTAAAATTAAGACCAAATTCCGAAGATTGTATGCACATTTTATAATTCAATTTCGCAATTATAATTCATCATATATATTTGACACAGCAATACAAAAAATAAAAGAAATAAGAAAATAGTACGCATTTTCGCTATTTTTGTAATTTATTTGTTAATTTGTCCACATTTGTTATAAAAACAGGACATTTTAGCAAACACAATGCCAGGTTCTGCTACCGTAAATATCCCGATAAAAAGGAAAAGATAATTTATGGTCCATGAGAAAGAATCGTAATATTAAAACACATATATATGTATGTACTATCAAATATTGGTCACTTCCTTCCAGAAAGCTTTAAAGCACTTTTCAATTCAAAATTGAAGCGGAAGTATTTAAGTCCCAGTTGTCTGCTGAAATTTTCGGGAGTGCCAATAAATGTATGTATTTATCAGAATAGGAATCTCAATTACTTTGATTAATTTGAGATAGTTCTCAAGCAATATTAGTAGGTAATTAACAGACAATAAGAACTTTGTTGATGATAGTCATCCACCAACAATTAGTCATTCGTTCATTAAATAAAAACGTTATTAATTATCTTATCTTATTAAAAGATAAGAAAGTCTTTTACTATTGCTCGCAGAAGCACCAAAGAGCGTCGAACTCCACATAACTTCCAAATCGGATAAAACTTTCTCAAACTTTATCCAAGAGCAGTTGAAAATAGCAGGAATCTACATAGAAAGGGCAAAGGCCGAGGGAGAAAGCGAAAAGACTCCTCTAACTTTTTCAAGACAAAAATATTTAAATACTCCTAAAGTTGGTTGCGTGTAGACTAATTGGAAATGTTCTCACCCACGATAAATGACGGAGTTTTTTTTTATTACAATGAAATTATGACAAGTATACACTTTTTCTGAACTCCGAAAATTATTCGGAATATTTTCATACATCACCGTCAAGAGGAAGCCATATGTGAATATTTTTCGACTTGTAGGCGAGAAGAATATCAGAAAAGTTTGCAACTCCTTTGAAGCTATTTAGACCCGCCACAAAAGCTGGCTGTGAGGCTATAAAATTTTGCCAACGTTTCCTCCAACAAAGTCCTGTAAAGTGGAAACGAAGCACATGTGTGTGTATGTAGGTACTTATTTCTATGGAAAAGGATTGTAGCAGCGAAGGTCTGGCTCGCCTGATTTGCATGGCAAATTCGTAGAAAAGTGATGGGCATGGTTATGCAAAATATTTATTTTAAGGGCTGATGATTTGTTATCATATTGAAGGTTATAAACTGGTGCAAGTAATACAACAGCTTTGCGGGTTCATAAGTTATTGCTAGAAAGAGGAAAAACGGCAAATACGAGGTGCGATAATATGTTTCTCTGATACCTTCTTTTAAGGTATAAGTTGTTACAGTAAACCGCTTTCGGCGTCTCTGGAAAAGTATGTTTGGCATTTATGCGAGTCAAACTGAATGGTCCTTATAAGAAAAGAAAATAGACATTGTACTACTAATCCCTTACAATATTTTGAACATTTAGTAAAATTTAACTTATGTTTTTTGTTGTTGCTTTAATTTATTAGATTTTAAGGTTCCGTGGTAAAATTATAGAAAAGGAACCCTTAAAGGTGCGACTTTGTTCGCTTATTTGTCACATCTATTTACATACGCTAAGAAATTTGTCACAGATATAAAATTTGCCACAATTGCACATCCATCACAGTTCAACGAATTTTGAAAATAGTTTTATTTTTATTGAAATGGGGTGTTCAAGTTTCAAACTGAAACAACACGCTAGAGTTAGTATCATATGAAAAGGATTTATTTATATGTTCAAGCAATATTTTTGTTTTAAATTTAAGCTGCGAAATTTTTTTTTTATGACCAATAAAATGTGCGAAAATGGTCATTCCCTTTTTATCTGTGAAGTTTAGTAAAATGAAAAATTTAAATATGATCAGGTTAGGCTATAATTGAGTGACTTCGAAGCTGTTAAAGAAGTTAAATATGTTTTTACGGACAATTTTCTTTAGTGTTATAATACTGATCAAATTCATTACTAATTCAAACGCAATGGCAATAATAATTCAAAATATGAGAAATTGTAATATGAAAAGTGGTTTTTATTAAGATTTTTTGTGTAATAAACCAATATTATTACTTTTTTACAATTGATTTTATTTTATGTTTTTCAGACCACTACATATCACTACCAGAATGATGTCATGGTTCATAAAACAGTTTCCTCCTATCAAATTGATTTCTTTACACTTTAAAGAAATGCGATAATTATATTATATCGATGCGCATCCAAACAAGCCACAAGGCTTTTACGGACATTTTTCGAAGGAACTGCGGAGAAAAAAGGACATGTTATCGGATCGGATTTTATTTTAATCGCCAGTTAACCGCAAAGCTCTCAATTTGATATGGGATCAGATGTGGACCACCGCAATTTAATTAACTCTAATTTCACGCGATGGATTCGTTACTCTGCGCACCTGCCCAACGCGACGGAGGTGAGCACCCAGTTCCCGGATGACGGGAACAACCAGACAGATGCGTATGATTGGAGCGAATTATCCTGCGAGGACGACGACTCCAGCGAGGATCCGCTTTCTAGCGCCTATTTCAAGGCAATCGTCTATCTGCTCTACATCCCGGTGTTCCTGTTCGCGCTGGTGGGCAATGGGATCGTCTGCTACATCGTGACGTCGACACCGCGGATGAGGACCGTCACAAACTATTTTATAGCAAATCTCGCGGTCGGCGATATTTTGATGTCGGTGTTTTGCGTGCCCTTCTCGTTCCTGTCCGTCTTCATCTTGAGGTACTGGCCCTTTGGGTCCACTCTATGCCACCTCGTTAATTATTCACAGGCGGTGTCCGTGCTGGTCAGCGCCTACACGCTGGTGGCGATAAGCGTGGACAGATACATAGCAATTATGTGGCCGCTGAGGCCCAGGATCACGAAAAGGTAAGTAGAATATCCCACCTGAAGGCACGTGATGGTGATTATCGATGCTCTCATTACACTTCCCTAATTGATTTACTGCTACTAAACTACCCCCAATGCCTTCGGTGTACCAACTATAAATTGCCTGTTGATCTTGAATTCATTTTAACTGGGGTTGTTTTCCCTCGGTCTTTTGGTACTGTACTGAATATGGTAAAGCATTTGTGTGGAATATTTTTCACGTTTTCGTCTTGGCAGCAGACTTGCAAGAATTTGCAATTTGAAAAGAAAACAAGAAGTTTTGATGGAAAATGAAATAATTTCTTCTTTCCACGCGATTTAAAACTCTTGCTTTTTCGCATGCTTTGCCTGGAATAAAATTTCGTTCATAATAAACAGCTGCCTTTTGGGGGTTGAGATTGTGTCCAGAGGGTGAGCAAACAAAAGGTTGGGGCTCATGCTTGTACGAGCCTTACCCTCATTTGTACTCGTACGATAAAAATGTCATTATTACGCCCCTTCTACCTATTGCTCCATACAATACAGTGGTTCATGAAATCTTCATTTTTTCATTCTGTTTAAAAAATTTTAATGAATCTTTAAGGGTCTGTATCTGAATGACAGCAATAATTTATTGGATTTTAGTTCAATTTGTACATGTGCTTTACGCCACTTAATGCTTTTATCAGTACTTAAATTTTCATTTAATTTGCAGGTAAGTATTTATTGCGCTTTTAGCTGTTCAGGTTTACGTAATTATAATATCGGTATAAACATAAATTATTCGTCTTCAATATGAAAATCTGCAATTTGCCAAAATCTCATTAGAAAACCTTAGTTCAAATGTTGATAAAAGGGTACTCTTTGTTTTGTTGGTTCAATAGGTTTCATCAAAACTTAATTGCTATCAAAGAGGCTAAGGGTATGCTGCCGAAAAGACAAAAATAGAGAAGTTGTATTTTTGAGATCAGTTTTTGTTGATTTAGGGTATAGTTTAGTTTTACATTATTATAGTATTACGAGTACATAAAAAAGAATTACGAAATCTGTAATTAGTATATACTAGCAAGCTCAATCTCTTTCATTGTCAGTTCATGAAACAAATAAAAGTTTTGAAGAATTTTTACATTCATAATTTTTCACTTCAATTATATGTTTGTTGTTTTCAGATACGCCAAATGCATAATAGCCGTTGTGTGGTTCATAGCTTTGATGACTGCTCTCCCCATTCCGGTGGTGTCGTCCCTGGAGCAGCCTGAGGGATGGCATGAGCAATGTGACAGGTGAGTACTGGTTTACATGTCCTTGCACACGAATAACAATTATCCCGATTCGACAAACTTTTGAAAAGGTATTGTAGTCAGAATCTATTATTTTCAATCATTTTATGATAAAGTAAGGTCGTTGCACATGTGTGAGCTGCGTACATTCGAGAACCTTTTCCAGCTCATTTCCATTCCTGACCCTCATTAAATCTACCATTCCCAAAACGAAAAAACCCAAGTAAGTGATACTACTCACATGGGATGTTCGACATATATATGGATGGGTCTGCAAATGTAGGGAAAACACTTAAAAGGATAAATTCAAAGAAATCTTTTTCTAAATTTGATAGACAAAAAGGCACAAGAAATCGATGTCACTTGGTATTCGGAAACCTTTATCACTTCAACTTTGGATTCGGGGAACTAGTTGTCTTGTCTTTCAGTTTCAAACCGAAAACACTTTTCTTGAAATGTCTCTTAGTGTCTTGGCTGATGTTTCTATGCCGATTTTCCTAACTTTGCCACTCATGAAATGTAATTCACTTAGGAATCGTCGTCTCCTGTCGCTCGAAGCACGGTGAAAATGCATGAGGCTCATTTGGGATTTAGTGCTAGCTCACTACAAATACATTTGAAGTTATAATTTTTATATAGGTATATAATAAAACGGTGGCATCAGTCGTACATCTTCCAGTAAAATTCGTTTATCTTATTAAATCAATTTGGCTCAGTGAGCTCGCATCCTAATTTTTTCAGTAATTTCTAGATACATTTGCCGCGAGGAATGGCCTTCAACTGTGCAGAATTACTATTATACGCTAGCTTTGCTGACTCTTCAATTTGTGGTACCATTGTCTGTTTTGGTGTTCACCTATACAAGGATCGCCATTGCTGTTTGGTGGAAACGTCCTCCAGGTGAAGCCGAAAATTCCAGGGATCAAAGAATGGCACGTTCGAAAAGAAAGGTAAGTAACTCCATGCGTACCGTTTTCTGATTAATACCCTTAAAGTATTTCCTGTATCTTAGAAGATTGACAAAATCAAGGTTTCCCTTCTTTAAAGAGCAGCTTTACAATAAAACAGAGAATGATGAGCTGATACCAAAAAATAATGTGGGCTGTTAGTATAACATTTTTGCTCGTGTGAAATGGCCATTTTTTTCTTAAAGAAAAGGGGAGATAAAGTTCTTAGAAAATTTTCTTAATTACTTCTGGCAAGAACAAAATAGATGGGTAGGATAATTACAGAAGACGAGGAGTTCTTTTTCGTTATTTTTTTAAAGCGTTACATAAACGCCAAGAAAGAAGCAATTTTTAAAGTTTATTCGTAATGGTTAGTCGGTAGGGTGACTCGTAAGAAATGAGGGTGTTTCTATCACTTCCGAGGTTTTTCGGTTTTTTAAATTGTAGATTACCTATAAACAAAAAAAAGAAGTAACATATATTAGACAAGAGATATCCTTATTTATCTCAAAAGTAAGCGAGTTGGATTTTTCCATTTACAAATTTTCAGAAATGATAGACATGGCAAGGAGAAGAAAACAAATTTCGTTTAGCCAATTTATTGTTTATAATTTTGAAATAGCGATGTAATTTTTGGAGGTATAGTAAAACAAACTTTTAGCATGATTTGTCCAAGCGATGACTGCAGTTCAGACCGTGGGCGCACTTACTGTGATCATGTATTTTATTCCTCATAATTATGCACCCGGTTCTGCTAATCGAGTCCATGTACTCCGTCACCACCGGTTTGTTGGTCACCGATATGCTTACACCCCAGTGGCCTTTATCACCGCCATTTTTAGCACTAGCACTATTGCCAAAAGTAATCTTCTCAGCCATTTTGTGTGGCGTGTATGTTGGGATGCAATCATCAGCGGGCTTTTCCGCTAGTGCAGTCTTAACTTGTTCGCGGAAATTATCGCAACCATCACTAAGATGAAGCACACCTGCACTGTCCTTCTTATTTTCAGTCATACTCGCATACAAGCCTTCAGGATACTCTGACATGTGACAATAGTCGACTTGGTAAGTTGTGCGAAGTCTTTCTGCGTCTGTTCTTCTTTGCAGTTCGTCCTGTGGCATGCCCTTAAGGCGTTCATGTAAGTCCGGGTAGCAAGTTTCCAAAATTTTTAAGAAGCGGTTTGGTTGATCTTGTTGGCACGGGTGAACTTTTTGAGTTTCAATTGTTTTAATCGCAGGTATGATCCTGGGCTCAATAAGTTTGCCCATTGGAGCAATACCTGTCCATTCTTGTTTTAAACCGACATTCTTCGCTTTGGAGGATGGTATTTTAAAGCTTGAGCAGTCACAAGTTTTTTTGATCTCATCTTGCTTTTCTGGTTTTTCTACAAAACGGTAGCGATTTGTAAACGGCGGCACATAGTCATGCCGATAGGTAGTAGTCAAAGAAATTACCATCACGAAATTTGTCCGTACCCGAAATTTATGAGATGAAAACTATGTGTTGGGTCAATAGTGCATCTATTGCGCGAATAAGTAAGTTTAAATGACAGATATTAAAATTAGTTTCGATTCTCATAGGTTACTAGTTAGAATTTTGTTAAAAATTCCGACAGTTTTAGGAACAAAAACCTTTTAAGACAAATAATAGCAGATCATATAAGGTTGCTTAATCTGCAAAGTTCCTGATATATATTTATTTAAAAAAAAAGAGTCAGTGCTTTAATTTAAAAATGTTTAATCATTCCAAGATGTAGTTTCAGTTAGTATAAACATATATTAGAAAAAGTCAAGATATAGACAAAAATAAGTCAATTGATATAAATTTATGGATTTTCGCGACACAAAGTTTAATATGTATAAAATAGAATAAAAAAGTCATTAGTCTTCCTGACTAGAAAATGCAGATAAAACATTATACTCTTTTTGGTTGCGAATTTAAATGCTATTTCTGTGGAAATTGCGATCCCACAATGTAAAGCGTGCAAAGTTGGGATAATTTCAGCGGTCTAAAATTTTCCACTTTAAGTGGTACACATCACACACGTTGTGAATGAAAGTGATAAATGGAAATGAAAAATGAAATGCCAGTTCCCGTAATTTGTTTTGCGGATTTTTGAATGAGAGGTTGATTTGCAGTTTATTGAATGTTATAATCAGATTCAGAATTCTTCAATCGGGTTCGTACAAAAATTTTTAAGTTAAAAATATTTATATGTTTCAGTTATTTTTTAAGCGGAAAGCTGAAGTTCTTAAAAGTGACTGAAACTTTTATTAACTAATGAATATAAATTAATTTTTGTACCTTAAATATAAGTATATATAATATATATGTATGGAAATAGAAAAAAATTCGTTCAATTATAGGAAGTTATACATTGTTCAGAAAATTGAATTTTTCAACTTGTTTTCCGCTAAATTGCGAAACTTTTCCCCTAAGCATCATCGCTTTCTACATAGTCAAATTAGAAATTCGATTAGAATTGCAATTAAAATTGAATTTTCTCTCCTTGTTCGTCATGTCGGAAATAGCCTAGGGCTGGTAAAATGCAGTCGTTCGCAGACACAAATTACACGAAGTAGAATCATAAAATGCAAATTTTGAGTTTCTACCAGAAGCTACATATCACTACACTGGTGCTCCGTTTTTAACTTCTAATTGAATATTCCGCGGGCTAAATTGCTTGGCGGCAGTGTAGCACTAACCTGTTGTAGTTGAAGAACCATTCTCTTAGGGCAATGGAGGAAACGTTGTTATTGTGTGGGGGTGGTAATGTACTGCTAAAAGCCCGGTAGGCTGAAATCCACTAAAATTTGCATCCTTTCACGTGACAAATCTAATAAAAGGCAAACGGAGAAAGGTGAAGCAAACCTGTCTAGGTGTACGTGCTTTGGGTGCGTAAGGAACATATTTATTCCATCATAGAGGCTCTTTTGCCGCCATCAGTATGAAAGCTCTTTTCAGATGCTCCGATAGAAGTCGCTTCGATAAATTATGTTTTCATTGTAATTTTTATGGATGACTCGAGTTAATGGAAGCACCCGTGACGAAATGTTAAAGAATTCAATTAAATATCCGTGCCACAGTGAGGTGCTGATTATGTGCAAAATAGCCCCCTTAATTTTTTGATGTCGTACAAATGGATTTCTAAAACTTTGTATGTTAGTTTTAATCAAAATGTTTGGTTAAATCAAAATATTTCATAAATGCAAATACATACGTTCAAGTATAAAAATCCTGATTTTAATTAGAAATCACGGAAAATGCATATCTATCCTAATAGATATATATTATAATATTGTTTCGGTTTTGCTTTTATCATTTGATATTGAATATTTCCCAAATTTAGTAAATTGTTTTGAAATCATAAAAATCATTAGCAGGTTTACAGTAAATATTTTTATGACTTCATAAGGCAAAAAAAAAAAAAAAAACTACTGAAGAGGTGAAAATATCATAAAACGTTATAGTTTGATTTTGTCTAAGTTATTAATTGAATGCATACTTAAAGTATAACAATACCAATAATAATCAAAACTTTCTGTTAATGAATTTGTACATTATACGCATATATTTTATACCAATTTCATTAATTGTTATGAAAATTGATATTCTAAGTTTTACTAAAAAGACATATTTTAATTGTTTTGTTCTATGTCACGATATATACATATATAAAATTCTTAGGATTTGTCAATTTTTCCGGAATATTGCAAGCACAGAGGCTGCGACGCTCTGCGTTGATGTGCTCTGTAGGCCCTCGGAATGCGTAAGGTGAGAAAGTCTTGTAAGAAGCATCTCTTCATTTCTTGCGAAAATGGAGCGAAAAGAAAACGAAAGAGTTGACTTTTGTCGGTTTCAAGCGAAGCCGAGATTACTTACCTCCAGTTCTTATCGACAGTAAAAATCTTCATTCCTATGGTTTCAGCCAAACAACAGAAATCTCTTAGTGATTAGGAAAGCAACTCTTCCTTTGAGCCATTCAATTAATCACGGCCCCAGCAGTATCTGAATTGTTGCAAGGCCCATTTCGTAACAGTGGTGGTGTCATTTCAGCTCGAATCCCCAAAAATGTTAGACTCAAACCGCCTCGCGAACAGCGGACAAATGAAATAATCATTGCATGACGTTAATTAACGAAAACCTCCGTTCCCATACCTTTTAAATGTAAAAATTGAATGAGAGTGGACACGAGGAAGAGGTGCTCATAGATCTTCGCAACAAGTCGAGCAGCTGGACGTCCCTGAGCTAAAAAGTAATGCTCCGGTGAGGTGGGCTTTAGGTGCTCGGCTCCAGTGCCAAAGGATGGTTACACCTACAAACTTTGCAGTTGCTAATATAATAGCGTTTTTTGCAATTGCGACACGCACAAATTTTCCAATCGGTGGACTTGACCAAGCACAAAAACCAGGTTAGATTTATTAGGGCACCCAGAAAAATTACCCTATAAAATACCGGAGCCCAGTCATAACGTTAAGCCTTTTAATTGCTGTGGGATATCTTTTAAGAAAGTATTTCTTCTTGTTAGCGTAAGTGTCGACACATTTGCCACGCCGAGTGCAAGCTACTGATATGCGTGTAATTGGTAATTTTTCCAAACCAACACCCAATCAAACGGTTGCTGATTCGAGCAAGCTCTATCTCTACCAGAGGCTGGCCAAGTTCGTTTATCAACAATAGTAAAAATGGTCAACTGGCTTTTGGAGACGCCTGTGCGTCGCCGACTGCGTTGGAAAGGCGGCCTTATTTATTATGGGAAACGCCTGCTCCGAGATGGCTAAAGATCAAGCGCACTTAAGTGTGCTTTTCAAATTGCGTAACCATCGTAATTTGCCGCTGCAATACATTGGCTGAATTATAATTTGTATATTTGTCTGCTTCAGGCACTAGAAGCGGACGCCCATGGGGAAAAAATTGAGAAGAAAGTGGTTGAAAACCTCTTGCCGTGAACCCAAGATGGACTGGGGAACTGTTTTGTCTGTGGGCTTCGAATAAATTCCACATCTTATAATTAATAGGACGACGCGGGGGCGTATAACTCTGTTTAGACAGCAATCTTGGGACAGATACATAATGGTTATATTTAGCATTTTCTTATTTAAACCAATGATTCGTTCCTTAGTCGAAGGAAGCAAGTGGGCAGCACTTTCTGAAGATGCTTGGGATCATTCTGCTTCCGCTTCCTCATTAAGGTTCAATACTTAATTTAATGAGGAAGTAAAATATTAAACCTTTTAAAATTATGAAGTGGTTCAAGATTAATACTTATGCAAGCAATTACTATTTAAAGGTACACGTAATATCTAAAACTGCAGCTTCTTTTAACAATCAATAAAACATAGAAAATTTAGTAATCAGAACTTTAGAACATGCATATTATTATTAAATTTATTGGAGACGAAAGATAACCTATTAAAACGGAAGTTGGGTATGAGGGTAGGAGACCAATAGATGGTTAAAGATAATAAGTTTGAAGTATAATAATCTTAGGTAACCTTGAAAACCGGGAATTGTATAGCGATTTCTTCCTTGTTTTCGTAAATTATATTAGTTTAATTTAATTTTCCAGGATCCAGTTAGGATAGTGACCTACTTGTTATTATGATTAATAGACTTAAGTTAATACTTAAACTTTCCCAAGATTTAAAATTTTTCAAAACCACTGAGAAACAATACTTCACAATAAAATTCATCACTTTAACCAGAAAGTTGAATATAGGACACTTTTCCCGGGCAGCAAGCCTCATTAAATTTAGGGTGAGAATGAGTGAAATTACAATTGTAACATTTTTTTAAAAATTTTATTGCGACAGTTCTAATGAATCTTACTTCCAATTTTGTGTTATTATGGTAAAGGTTTTGTCCTTGGTTAATGAAAGGACAAATGTTAAGCATTAATTAGTAATGCATAATTGGAACACATTTTTTTCGAATTAATTATTTTTCGATGGGTGAAAATTATGTAAATTAGTCATGAATATTATGAAATGTTTGTAAAATGTATGTATGTATGTAAGTGATAAGTACTTGATCATACTAAAATAACCACGGAAATATTCTGCAGTATATCTCACCACTTATTTATATGCCATTCGCTTTTTGATGACCGAATTTATTGTGAGTTTATAATAAATTTTATTTATATACATATGCTCATATAGTATTGAAGTATTTTTGAATTCACACTTACTTCTCAATGTTAGATGCACTTTGTTTGTCAGTTACCCAATAAGCCCAAAAATCGTTTGATGGACCAACGTTAAGGCTAACATATTAGGCGAATTTAGTATCGAATGTAAAAGGAGACTCTCTATTTTATTGCACCCCCAAAATAATTCAGTGCTGGAAATCCCGAAATTCAGTCATAATTTGCGAAATGTTTGCTACGAATTTAAATTTCAAATAAACCATAGTATATCTTCGGTGCTGGGAAGACTTTAAAGGAAATTCTAAATCATTATTATCGATTTAATGTCCTACTTTAAGATTTCCCAGCTTCTGGCGGAAAGTAGACCAGACAGACGCCTAATAATACTGCAAGAAATTCCACAGCTGTAGAAGAAAATACCAACGTCAATTGAAAGCTTTGTATTCCATTTCTCCGGTAAACCCAAACATTCAGAATGCGATTTATATTCATTGCACACTTAATTCAATTCATCTTCCCGAGTTTTTTACCAGCGAACGGCTGTTCCGCGTTATATGGACTAAATTGTCCACTTTATTTGATTAGTAAGCCTCACACGTAATCAGCCACTTGCACTTTCATGAAGTAAAAGCAGAGATCTACTCTTTCCCTTAGATAATTTTTTTTAGATCGGATTCAGGGAAACTAAGGATTTATTTCGACATGAAATGAATCGCTTAGTATGGTATATGATGTTTTATCATAACTTTTTATACTTGCTCCTTAAATGAAATGTCGCAATTCAGTATTCGTGTAATGTTTCCGAATTATCCATGTTTAACTTAATTTGCTCAGCTCGTTTGTGCTGGAGATCAATTTGATCAGGAGTCAATAACCATTTTCAGGTCAATTACATACGGCTGAATGACCTTTGTAACTCGTAAAATACTCGTTTTAATTTTTCATTGGTAGACCCTTCTTTAGATAAGCATTGTAAATCATATTTTGGAAATGGACCGAAAGGAGAGATAGGACTTGTGGTGTTCAATACACCATGCGAAATCGAAATTTGGCGGTAATTTATATGTCATTGGTAAATTTGAACAGTTCCACAGACACCATCCTAATCGACAAATGTTTTCTAAAATGTTTGAATAAAAGTATGTTATTTTACCTTTGCAATAATTTGTTGTAACATGCTCGCACTAACTTTTGCATGATATAGTAACGCAGAACCGTCACACATGATTATGCAATCAACAAACCATAAAATTGGTTCAATTAAAATGCCACAGTTCTCCCCTTGAGTGAAGATTATTTTTCATTGCTACTGCCGATAACTGAGGTAATAAAGCAGAAGCGAAATATGCATATAATCGTCATCTGGTCTGCAAACCATCTTCTGTATTTTCCCAACAGTTGGACGGCGATTTTACTTTTTCGCATTGACTACCATCGTTCTCATCGAGAGTAACTGCATGTACCTAAGCAAAAGTAGACCCGTGAAAATTACAACAAGTTTTGACTGGTATGCGATGCGCACCACTGCAATCTTCTTTTTGTGTTTTCCTCTCCTATCGCGACTCCTATACTTAAGCAACATAGCATAGGTGCCTGCGGAGCCCGGTGCTGATTAATGCAAAACGACCTTTCACTTTGTGAGCATCTTCAGACACTGACAGACTCTAAATTTCCCTTTAAGACGCATGCCTGATCGAAGACCAATGCAAGAGGCCAGTGCGCAAACATGTATCGCCAGAACATAAAGCATCCGATGCTGTGAACTCATCAATTTCGAGTACAAGGCTTTCCATTTATTTTGATTTAATTGAACACTTTGATTTGCTCCCGTTTCGTTTTGAAATGCGTTAGAGTATGAGTGGATCAAGCCATGACCGACTGCAAGCAAACTATCACAGGTGGTGTTTTTGCAGCTTCTTTTAAGTCTAATGAATGCAAATCGCATTAAGTCGCGCGACAGCTCGTTACCTTTTTTCTACGGGTAGTAACCCTTCAAAATATAGTAGGTACCTCTGTTTCATGTATTTAATAAGACCTTTTTACTCCATGAGATCTAGAAGTATACGCAAATTGTTTTACTAATCCATATCCTTCTCGAAGTTTCGCTTCTTGTAACTTGTAGAAAGAATTCATATTTTTGCTGTTTTGATTTAATCTAATATAAAATTACACATTTTTGTATTAATTTTCGCTTTTATCATATAATAGTTAGTTTAGCAAATATTAAAATTAAATTAAATATGGTTATTCTAATGCTCATTTCTAAAATAAATTTTAAATCGACAATCATGAAATGTCCTTTAAGTTATATGTATGTACGAATAATCCCAAAAAAACCCGTTATAATTTTTGTAATAACATAAAATGTGATATTCAAGTTTTCACCTTGTCCCCTATATTTCTTCAAGTAGCTCGATCCATCACGATGAAGACGATAAGCCATTTAAATGCTAAACCTACCTTTGCAAAACCATAAATCAAATAAGAGATGCAAAATCATAGACTTACATGCACAAGACTACCAACAACGAATGTGAATATCTATAACTAACTCAAAAAAAGTTATGTATCTCTTTTGCTACTGTTTAAAGTTGTCCCTCAATAGAGACTTGTCGCGAAACATGTCTACTCGACTAACTTATTAATTTTCTTTTGTTTATGCTTTGGTGCTTTGATATTATCTTCTATAAAATCTCGAATGTTTGATGAATATTCTGTAACCCTATGGTTACAATTGTTTTAATCGACTGTATTTGCATAATATTTCGAAAATTATTACCTACCGTTTTCATGTTAGGTAGTTTTGAATAAACTGACATCATATGAGTTTGCATATGTGCAGTGTGCACATGTGAAGTAAATATTGCATAAATTGCAGGTTGATGTGCTTACCTGACCGTAAATCAAATCTGATGAATTAGTTTTGAGAGCTTCCATGTTTTGTACACGACTCACAACAAAGTTATAATACCATAATCAGTAATTTTATATTTAATATCTAAATATTTGATTAATTTCAATATCAAAACGGAGTAATCAACTCGTCTATTTAGAGTACGCAATTAATCTTAAAATTTGGTCGCGTATTGTTTTTTAAAACTGATAGTTGGCAAACTGTGTTATAACATAAATTAAAATCATATGAAACAATTTTGGTGCAATTTATTAATATTTTTTATACTTAGTGCCGTATAATTTCTATGTGCATACTTACATATGTGTTCTGAAATTTATATTAAATTAAAAATGCGGAGAATTATTGAGTTGAATTGAGTTATTAATTTTATTCTACACAAATTATCGTTAACTGCTACTAATGTGGTTTAAGGTTTATAATGTTTATAAATTGCTCTGTAGCTTAATTTCGCTTTTACGGCTTTACTTATTTTTTATCTAATCTTTAAAAACTCACAAGCAGATGCTATTTTTAAAAGGTCCCAACTCATTGACCTATGTATAATACAAAATTGAATTGAGTAACTTTAACTAGCAAATAATTTCCCCATTGAATTCAACTTAACTTTTCATTGACGGTTCGAAGGAAACTTCTGGATCAGTGATTATTTTCCGAGAGATACTTAATCCCCAGATAATCTAATTTAGAAGATTGGATGCTTAGTCCCAAGAGCTGACATAAGTTCTACAGAACATTATCATGTTTACTTGAATTTGAAATTCATTTAAAAGTTTTTTCCCGAAATACTTGCTGCGGCAACATTTGTGGCGACAGGAAAACACTTTCAGTAGAAAATAAATACCGACATGAGCAGATGTTTAGAAGAGGAAGCGGTGGTTCAACTACCTCTGGCTTAATCGTTAGTTTGGTTACTTTCTTTTACCTGCCCTCATCGACGGTTTTCACTGGCTGAATGGGTGCTAGTGCGGGGGGACAAATTGGCTGACCTCGCTCGATACCAAAGTCTTGAGTGTTTCCTTGCCAATTACTTCGACTGGACATCTCCAGTGAATTATTAGATCTTCGCTTCGCGAGTAGGAAATGATGGTACCTGTTCAGGTAACCAATTCTCTTCCTGCTGGTGTAATCGGTCTGTCATTGTCGGACCCGTGGAAGAAGGTCCTCGTCGTCGCTCTTGTTGCTGTGCGGGACCGCGGCGTACCGGCTGAAAGATGAACATCCGAAAGTAAAAGCCAGTCATCTTCAGATCTTCAGGTTGCGCTATTGTGCTGCTTCCTGCTCGCTGCACGTTGCTACCGCGTTCGCTGCGACATCGGTCTGGTCCCGCGCAACCCTTGACTGCAGCGAAATTTTGAATTCGAATTCCAATCTTAACAAGTTGGCTGACTCCTCCAATTAAGGAATCAGTCAATTGGGAGACATTAATTTCATTTAATATCATTCAAGTAGCCTCTGATTGTCGCAGGTTTACTTTATGGTTCAGCGCCTCTGCCATAAAACCAATTACAATTATTGGATTTGGTTTCCCACTGAAACAAAGCCATACTGCCCGTCACCTGCGGTGCTACGAAATGGTTCAATTATTTAGTCATCTTCATCATCTTTGCTTCGACGCTGTTATATAACTCAGGCCTACCATCATAAATCTCGGGGAATGGGCTTCTGCCAAAAAGAAAAGAAAAAATAATAACAACAACATAAAGAGGGAAAAAGTCGATAGAATGGGCCGAACCCACCTTCTCTTGCCTCTGTAACTTGTATACGGCCATTCGTAACAGAACGCGGTATCAAAGGTAATCGCGAGAAACCTGTTATTTACAGGGAAAGTAATTAACAAATAAGCAAAAAGAGAATGCTGCTGCTGAATAGTAGACGTCAATTGCAACTTCCATCATCTTCCCGAACACCTATCTTACCTTCCTAACTAAACCCTAGTCCCCGCTAACGCTTTTGTCGTAAGAAATTCTGTGGGATTGGGAGCACATGGATGGGATGCCGCGTTGTTCAGAGCGCTCGTTATCGACGGGAAGTTGTTCTACGAGCCCTTTTCCGCCTTGTACCTGTATTACAGTCGTTGGCTGGCACACCTGCCAGGTGCGATGAATAAAATGCTCATGTTTGTCGCATGCTTTTCGCTTTCAATTGCCTTTAACTTACCGCTTTTTTGTGTCAAGGACGGAAGGCGCTTACATATGTCATATGTTGATATCGTTTATTGGCAATAAAAGACCTTTGCAATTATGAACCTATTATGCCCAGTTCATTAACATGGCTATTAGTCAATTAGCAGCATAATGACGCACACAAGTTTTTTATGACTTTCTCAAACTTTGATGAAATTTGTCAAGTGTCCGACTGTTCTTGGCAGTAATTTCTCCCTGAATTACACATCCAATTTTGAGGATGATGCGGATATTCTCTTCATAGCTGACTTACTTTATATGTTATATTTTTTACAACATAAAATTCCAACAAGTGCGCAATTATTGAAATTGCATCACACATTGCCATCCAAGTTCATTTATATAAGAAACGGCAATAAATAATTTCTCAAAACATAACTTCTTCGACACACATTCATACATAATGTGTGTACTTTGCGGGCTGTATAACTTTTTGTAATGGCCTTAACAATTTTGTTAGAGTTTTCCGACTTCTTTTGCCCTAATAGAAATACCCTTAAGTCCTGGAGTGATGCGAAAAATGTATTTTGGCTTAGTTTGATATATTCGAAGCATTAGGGAATTTCGTCTGCAGATTATACTTATTGCGTTTACCTTGACTTACTGATTCGAAGACTTTGGGTCATTTTGGCTTAAAGTTTTTTTTGCTATGCAGATGGTAGCAGATCTTTAATATTCTATGAATTTTTTGAATGAAGGCAATGCTTTATTTTTGTAGGCATAGATCCTTATTATGTGGTATCAATTCCATTATCAATAATGTTTGCCTCTATACACATACCTTAGCTGGCAGCGGGAGGGTAAAACCTAATTCAAAAAGCTGTATTAAATAATACATAAAAGAAGTATTTTAATAAGTCAAAAAGTACTTCGAATTAAAAACTTCAAGTCACTTGAAAATATGATTTAAACAGAAAGTCAATGAAATTGGGGTTTGGCCCAAGGCATTGCTTTTAATGGATAATGAATTACTTAAATGCTTTTATGTTGTTAGGCCTTGTAAATATTAAAATAATTGTGGTTTGGAGAATTCAATATCTACACAAAAGTTATTTGTCCTTATATTTAATATCTGCTGCAAGTTATCTCATCTCAAAGCATTTCAATTTAAATTATTTAAAAATGCTTCTTTGCTTCTCATTAAAATTTTCATTTCGATTTATGCTTTGGTACCTTTCTTGGCGATAAAGATTTTTAATTTCTCTTGTTTTGGCTTGAGGTGTTAATTGTTTAAAGATGTTGATTCATTACGCAATTAATTTCTTAAAATTTGAAGTACCGTAATTACAATGGCTTCGAAGCTTTGATTGTATATTTTAGTTTAAGATGATTTATTATTATTTCTGTTGTGTATTTTTAATTACAACCTAATTTTATAAAATTTTATAATTTTTGTATTACAGGGTGATCAAAAATACTCCATAAGGAAATTCTATATATACATATGGAAATAAATTCTTCATAGTGAATCATTTATTGGGTGAATATTTTTCTATTAATATCTACTAATCGATACAAATAAATAGCAAAATTTACTCTTTATTAAATAGTATCTAATTAATTACGCAATCGTTTTTTATTTACAACTTTACAATATTAACAAGTTAGGTTTAAAATGGATATCAGCGTTATAAAGTCTTTGAAATTCCTCTAAATTAAAGTATACAATTGTTCTTGAATTACATATTATTATTAATTTTTAAATTATTCGACTTTGGGACCAAATTGAAAAAGTAATTACGTAAGAATTAAAAGAACTTATTAAAATTTCACGTTAATTCGTGTAGCGACACTTATCAAGTGCGTCTTTTTGGGCTTAAATTAATAATAAAATCTATTGTGTCTAAAATTTGAGAAGGGCACATGTCGCTGATTCACTGACATGTGCCTTTTCCCAAGTTTCCGTTCAGTGAATGTCTCTCAAAGTTTTAATTATTGATTAATGTAAGGGAGTCTGCCTCTTTCATGCATGTTAGACACTTTTTTGTAAAAAGTAAGTTTAAGTTTAATTCATTCACCTGAATTTTTTGCTTTTCAAAAATAACTTGATTTACTGTATAATTGTATAATACTTCAAGTTTTTGAATGCATTTCTTCCTCTTATGTTTTTTCTTTTGTGATGAATATCACAAACTTCCGTTTTGGGAGTACAATTTTCAAGGTGCACTTTGGCCGCTTTCTTTGAAACTTAGAAAAGCTGGTTTAAGCGAAAATTATGTCACAAGTCGTTCCTTTACGAAAAAAGAAAAAGATGGCTCTTTTGCAACATTCTGGAACGACTTTTAGCAACAAAATACATTTGCATTGCCGTCGTCTGTCCGTCGTCAAAGCGAACGAGTTTCTTTATGCGCTTTTGTATCACTGAACAATTAACGAGTGAACAATGAGAAAAGTTGTTATCTTTGAGGATTCCAGCCCCGTGCGTACGTATGTCGTCGTCTTATTGCGAACAGCATTTTCCCATATTCCGGTGAGATTTTCAACATTCCGGCTTTCTTGCGTTTGTTACGTTTCTGCGTTTTAGCGTTTTTCTTGGTAGCGAGGTAGCAGCTACCTGCGATTTCCGATAAACCTGCGCGCACATGAAACTCGCAGGCCCGCACAGGCATCGCACTGCAGTTCGACTGCCGAAGAAGCGGCGCAACCGGCGAACTCCGCGGCTGTAGTGAGAATTTCCGCGGTTTCCGCCGATCTGGTGGTGCCTCGAAGATGCTTTGAAGATTATGTTCCACCTGGACTCATCTGGGTAAAGTGGCTGTGCTGTGTGTGACGCGGCCGCGAAGATGGTGAGGGCTCCGTCTTCGCGGGCAGACATGTCCAGAACGCGGCTTCAAATTCACGTCCTATTGTTCGACGTGGGGAGCTTTCTCGGGTCGTCGAGTCGCGCAACAGTGTGCGAACCGCGATCCAAGACGCCAGGTAATGAAACCGAAAGTACATTTGGGAATGTGATTACCTGCAGCAGCCGCGCGGCCGGAGAGGACCTTTTCGCTTTGCGGTGCGCGGATTTCGTTTTTTATTTCCATTTTGCCATCTTAGAGGCCCGCACTTGGTGCCGACTACCGTCTTGGCAATGAGGATGACCATTTCTTTCGGACACTATTTTTACGTGTGTTGCGGCGGCGACGGATCGAACCGGAACCCCTCCAAGAAGGTGGCAGCGCTGATGACACGCTCGTGGTTTTTTAAGGTAGGTGGTTGGTGCCGCGAAGTGAATGCCGCCTCGTAGAGATTCCTCCCGTTTTCGAGTTTGTATTTTCTTCTACTGATGATGTTGCGGCTCTTTTTATGCCTTTTTGGCTGTTTGTGGCTCATTGCATGGAACTGTACCTCCATTGATGCAAGTCATACACATAATTTGGCCGCTGGTAATTTTTAATTTCCTGCAATTGTATTGAAAACCTCTGTTGATATAAATTGAAGTACTCGGTTGGATGAATCGTCAGTCAACACAACGCATCTCGATTCAGAACATATTCACTGGTTACCTAAACAAGTTAAAAGAGTTATTCACAAAAGATGAGAGCTTTCGTCCTTCTTTCCTGTTTGGCCCTCGCCGCGGCCAGACCTGAAGCCGGTTACTCTTATAATCGTCCTGGCAGTGGCGGCGGAATCGGGGGAGGAATTGGCGGAGGACATGGAGGCGGTGGAGGCATTGGCGGGGGTATCGGCGGAGGACACGGGGGAGGTGGTTTCGGAGGCGGCGGATTCGGAGGATCTGGATTAGGCGGAGGATCCGGATTAGGTGGAGGATTCGGCGGAGGATCCGGCGGCGGAGGATTCGGAGGTGTGTGTTTAAATAAAAGTTTTAAGTGAATTAAGTGGTTTACTCCTGGTGATACTTGTTTTCGTCTTTTGTCATCTCATCCCAACAGTTTGTCGAAAACTTAATTAAGGCTTAATAGGCAAATTTTTGGACATTCAGTTGTATTAAGAATGATTTTTTCACAATATTTCGGAATCTATATTTTAATATGGACAAAATTAAATGGACGATAACAAGGAGAGCCTAACTCAAAATGGACTATTCTGAAAAGTGCTACTGTTCGGACATAATTTGTAGGACATTTTCCACAAAGGATTAATATAAATATCATTTGTCTTTTAGGTACAGGACTTGGTGGCGGTTTCGGCGGTGGTACTGGATTCGGTGGAGGAGCCGGATTCGGTGGTGGTGCTGGATTCGGCGGCGGCGGCGGTGGTGGTGGAGGATTCGGAGGTGGATCAGCAGTGGTCCAGAAACACATCTACGTCCACGTCCCGCCCCCAGAGCAGGAGGACATCCGACCACAGCGACCCATCTCAATAGCCCAAGCTCAGAAGCACTACAAGATCATCTTCATTAAGGCCCCATCTCCCCCATCTTACCAAGCACCAATCATCCCAGTTCAACCACAGAACGAAGAGAAGACATTGGTCTACGTTTTGGTGAAGAAGCCAGAGGAGCAGCCAGACATTGTGATCCCAACCCCAGCCCCGACCCAGCCCAGCAAACCGGAAGTCTACTTCATCAAGTACAAGACCCAAAAGGATGGAGGTGGCGGAGGAATTGGTGGAGGAATTGGCGGAGGAATTGGCGGCGGAATTGGAGGAGGAATTGGCGGAGGAATTGGAGGAATCGGTGGAGATATTGGCGGAGGAATTGGTGGAGGACACGGTAGCGGACTCGGCGGTGGAATCGGTGGTGGAATCGGCGGAGGAATCGGCGGTGGACACGGAGGCACTGGAATCGGTGGTGATATTGGAGGTGGTGGTATTTCTGGACCATCTACCTCATATGGACCACCTGGCAAGTCCGGACCATACTAAACTAATGACATGCTAGCTAGTCCTTTTTCTCTCATCTTTTGTAAATATACTTCCCCCTTAGTTTTAGGTAAACTGTGACGAATTATTATTACTTTTTTATTTTTTTGCAATAAAAAATGACGGTGACAAAATTATAATTGCATTTTTTTCGTATTGAATTTAATATTAATCAACAAAACCCATACAGCAGATATATAACAGCTAAAATGCCGCTTTTACTAAGTAAAGAAAACGCGCGTATATTATTTAGTTATAATTACGTTAATTGGACGAAATTACTTGTGCTAAAACGTTTGCATAGTATAATTGTTTAACATTGGATATGACATTTTAAGACTCTTATTTGCTTAACGACTTAGCTTTCATAATAACTCTGGATTAATCATATAAAATGCATATATGTAGACATTCTCTAGGTTTGTATATTATATCAAATAACCAAATATTAAAAGCTTATTACCATCCTACTACTACTACTGCACAGACAACTATACAGGATAAAAAATTTAACCTTTACGAGTTAAGTGGTGTTTCCATAACATAAAAATATGCTGAGAAATACTCTTTCTTTCAACTTAATTTTACCAAGTTGTTATAAAATTATCGCCAATGGAATCTTCTCATTTATTTCGTAATCAATCAAATCTCCACATGTTCAAAAAGTTGCCAATTAAAGTACCTACGTTTACAAAGCATCACTTTCGCTAAAATTTGACTGTTCCACTTTTCCTTTTCTTTTCACTTTCACGAAATAAAAATTGCATCACTTGCACCCTTTTTTTGAGCCGTCGTATTAGTGAAGTTTTCATTGTCATGGGTAAATACTTTCAAGAAAACTGTATTTACATATATGTATAGTGTAGTAAAAGGAAAAAACGCAGTTGATGTAGTACTACGATACTGTGCATAAATAAACCCACCAAACATTCATTATTGTTTCCTATAGAGTAGACTTTACTTGTATCTTTTCTTATTTCTTCTCGGTGCCTAATATCTTCTTTGGGCCAGCATCTGACATCTGAACGTTGGGAAACTCTTGCTTTTACTTTCACCTCTCTTTCTCGGTGCGAGTCGACGGGAACCATAAGGAGATGACTTATGAAGACGGTAAATTACCTCCTTGGGTCGTAAGAAAATGCAAGAGTCCGATACGACTACCAGCGACGCTATCTGCAGTCATATCGGAATGTACATGAGTGCCTGGCTCCCCATCAATTCTGATCATCTCGAAATCTGCACACTCGGCCCCAGAGCCCCATCGGGGCTCCGCGCATGGGAAAATAAAGTCATAGTCATAGTCAGTCAGAGTGCTATTTGCAGAAACCTCGAAAGCCTTTCTTCGCTCCATGTGGTGCAATTTTCCTGCATCCCAATGAGGACCAGCACCGGGAAAACTCGTGATCTTGCAGAGAAAAGCGAATCTGCAAATTGCCCATAATGCCCATAACCAGAAAGAATAGCGCACAGTCCGCTCGTGGATTTCGATTCCCTTCCGGAAGGAAAGAAAGTTTTATCGATCCGCCGTCGCCGGATTTGCGGTCAGCGTCGCTGCTGACATCAAAGAGCTTTTTAGCGCTCCGCGGAGTGGTGCGGACGGGCAAATTAATTTCACTTTCAAGAAAGTGAAGTGAGCTTGTGTAATTCGTAACTTGCTTAAGGTAATTTTCTTATGTCTTCTGAATTCCACCGGATCAATGCTGTCATACTGATGGACCAATTTAATTGCGGATGGAATTTGGGTTTTTCTCTTCCTCACATATACGCATAAATATGTCCATATCTCGCAAATAATTCAATTTATAAATAGGATTGTATATATGTATTTTCAATTTGTCGCTAACATGAAACTAGTATTATTATTTATTATTCCTTAGTACGAATAAAACGGACATTTATCCCTACAAATTGACTGATCGCAATTTATTATTCAAAAATAATAGCAATATACATACCTTTACAATTTAATCCTTTTAGTACATTGTGCTCATATAACGAATTAACAATTTGGAAAAAGTTATACTACATTCTAAAAGGCACTTTGCAAACATTATTTCTATGATGGTATTCAATTCAATAAATATTTTATTATTCTTCGTTGAAAGAACGTTGCAGTGAATACACACATAAGTTCTTAAAAGAAATAGGAAAACATGAAAATTAGAATTTATTTTTAGCAGCAAACTCCCAACTGAATTGAATGCTACAATACCAAGCAAAACAATACAAAACAGAATAAAGGCGGATATTTGGCCTGGGTGGGCGTACCAATAAATTTCTATAGAAGGACCTCCTTTATAATGAAAATTCACTCCTCAATTGTTGTATTAGTTATAGGATTTACTATATATAATATATGTATTTACATATGTAGTTGAAACAAAATATAATTTAGTTTTTCAGGAACCAAAGTACATGTCCTTAAAGAGCTAGAGGTAATATCCTTTCACAATGACTTGATGTTAATTAATTAATTACCTTCTTAACCATAAATTTGCTGTCCGGATTCTCTAAGGAAATACTTCCTTAGAAGTTCCTAAAATTAGCAATACACATCGTTTGTCCTTTGTTAGATGTTTAGCGATGGAAGCCTATTAGAATTCAGATCCATTTACATTTTATTACCTTGCTACACTGATTGATCAAAATCCTTCTTCAATGTAATCGGAAGGACTACGTTAGCCTAAATCCATCCTAACCATTTCTATTGAGCAAAACTTAGGTGCAGTATTATTATGTGTAAATTTAAGGTAATGAATAATGATTAATTCTTATTATTTTTTATTTATGAAAAAGAAAATGCCAGCTTAGAAAATATTCCAAAACAATATTTTTCTTGATTTTATGTGTTAGAAATCTCTGAATAATTTGAAAGATAAAGATATATGTTTGTATGTAGGTACTACATATCTAAAGAAAATACATACATACATTTTTGTTATTATTAGTTTTTATTTACAAAAAGGGTTCTAACGATAAAGTGAGTATAATTGTACTTAAATGCTCTATGAAGTGACCAAATTTTCAACACAGAAATTTTTTAAATTTTTTTTTTTAATGTAATTACGAGTGTACAATGCAATTTATAAATCGACTATTTAGAACAAGTATCAAAATTCGGTATCATTCTTTTTTTCGAAGCCAAGTTTTAGAATAAATGGGTTGTGAGGTCGTTATTATAAAAGACCTAAAAGGTTAGTGAATAAAAATTGCTTTCGACATACATATATATATTTATAATAACTTATAAAATAGTAAACTTACACAGAATTCAAAAATACATATTGTACTTAATTATGATGGATAAATAATTTGGTAAGAATTGCAAAATTAACTCAAGTGCGTTACCAAAAGTTAATTGCTTTTACTTGACTTATAGGTTGCCTATAAATTATACAAATAGAAGAAAGTTTCGAATGTTTACAAAACAGTTAGCATACCGATAAGATGAAGTAGTAAATTATAGAGAAAAGAAGCAATTAATAATAAACAACTGATAAATCCCAGCTTGCGTAAGCGTAACCTATTCCACATAACTTTCACAATGTCCCGAAACCAAGTTGTGCGAAATTGCACTCTTGATGTAAGACAACATACAACGTAAGGTTATTTGGATTCTGGCAACTGAGGTGGAACAAAGGCCCTTGGACGGATGGGTTTAATGCTACTGCTGAAAGGCGGTGATTACGAACCAATAATAAAACCCAATTTAATGCCGCTCCAACGCCATTATCTGGAACTAACACCTCGGAATTGACCAGGCGATAATTAGGCACATCTATTTACATTTTAACTGATGTGGCACAGTGCAGGTCAGTTCCGCTTGAAGAGTTTTGTGGTGTAAGCATTAAGCATATATTTAGTTATGCGGTTGCCTATTATCTTACCTTTCTTTCAATTGTAGTTTTTCTATCACCCAGCTAGCCGCTCTAGCTCTACTGACATATTTGCATAGTTGACCAAGTAAGACATAAGACTCCATTCAAAAGACGTTCCAAGAACTGCCGAGTAAACTTCTGAGAACCTATTCGAATAGAAGTCAAAGGCACCCGTCGTTAGAAGGACGATTGCCATGAGCTATCGTTTATAATTCATTCCTTTCTTCGATTCAATTGCGTGGAAATGACGTCAGTAACTTCCCTCCCATGCATAGCAATTTGACTAATACAATAAGAGCTATGTTGGTAGACTAAGAGGGATTAAATTTGAACTCAGGCCGAGCTTGTGGAGGACAATAAAAGTCGGGACACATGACTCGAGGTACCAAAAAGCGAACCTAATTGCGTTTGTTGAATACACAAAACACTCACAGGGGAAATATCTAAATCGAATAAAGGCACCAAATTTCTCGTGATAATGCAATTTTTCTTTCAACGCGAATATACTTCAATTGCGGCAGCAGACTTTCATTTTTGTAATGAATTCTCCATCAAAAAAAATATCAGCACAATCAGTTATTAAGCGATTTTTATCGGTTGAAAACGCATGTGGTCGGCGAAAATTGTAGGACAATTTGATTGATTTTTCCCTAATAAAGGAGCTCGCCCACGAAAGGGAAAAATTTTTGGATTTCCGTAGTAAGCCCATAAACGATTTATGCTGAGTATTATTTTTTGTGTTTTTTATTTTTCACGGACATTTAATTATTATGGAATTGCATAACACCTAAAAGAGAACATAGCTTGCGATAAAAAGTGCGCTATGGCCGGTTGTTATACAAGAAAAGGCATTACATTACATTCAATTTATTACAAATACAATATTGAATAATTATGTAAGCGTGAAAGTAAATCGTATTCTATTAACTAATCTACTTTTTGTTCTAACAAATTATCATAAATTAACTATTACATATGAACCGTGTTAAATAATTTCAAAAATACAAAATATATTTCATTCAATAGTACTTGTTATGCACCGAGCGACACGTAGAACATAAGGTTGTCCTCCATAAATTTTCATATACATTATTTTCTTCCAGAAATTCCAAGTGATAAATTATAGCTTATTAGAAATTCAATTCATACTTACTTCGCTTGAAATCAAATTGCTCTTAATTGGTTATTTCCCCAAAGTCATCAATGAGGTAAACATCGTTCAGTATTTTATGATAGTAAAATTTCAAAATTCTATAGTTGGCTTAATTTGAGGAATTTTTAAGTAAGGTTCTGTAATGGCAAGTCTATAATAGAATTGTCTTTAATTAGTCTTAATCGAACTATGTTGAGTTATTTTATCGTAATATTCGCACACAAGTAAAATTTGTTTTTTGGGACAATATTGGGTACATCTAAAATTACAACGACATGAGAGTGTTGTGAGCGAAAATTATAACATAATTAACAAAATCACATTAATTCTCAATCCACTCCACGTCGTGAATTATCCACGAAATATGGAGTTTAATTGAATAGCTTTCAAAATAATTGAGTATTATACCATCAGTCAAAATAATGTGCAGTGGTTGCCATTCGATTAAGTTATTTTAGCGTTGCTTGGGCAAGGTTAATATTGTTTATTTTGCATGGTAAACTAACTTCGAACCAAGTAATGAGTAATCTTATTATAGAAGAACTGCACGCTGACGTTGTTCAATTTTGGACAAAGCTAATAGAATACAACCCCAAAATGCTTTCACTAAAAGAAGCTATGAACAATTACAGAAAAACTAAATAATATTTTAAGTATTTTTATGTGTGCTTTGAAAATTCAAAAATATCGTTGTAAGTATTTGGAAACATATTGAAATCCTTCTTAAGAGCTTTCAGAATAAATATAAGAATTGAAATTTTATTATTCATTAAAATACATAGACAAATTATTTATTTCAATATTACTTTTACATATTTCTATTTTGCTTTTTTTAGAAGAGCTATTACACGATAAAATGAATATTGCTATCCCTATTAATTTAATTCCGTTTGTGCAAGAATGTGCTCACTTAATTTATGAAGTAATCACCACTAATTTTTAATCCTATTACGTATGTCAACATACTTAATCTCGAAAAGAAAACTGCTATTCAATTCTTGCTTTAAAACAAATTTCCTTGCATCACTTTAGTTCCAAATAATTGCTGCCCTAATAGATTTGATTTTAATTAGATTCATTAATTAAATCAAATACTTTGGGTTTTTGAAACTTTTGATTTTGCACTGAATTGATTGAAAATCAATAATTAGATATCATTTAGAAGGGGTAATGTAGCTCGCAGATTGTCTTGCTTTAACTTAATTTTACTACGTTCGAATACCTTTGATATTTTTGGAAATTCATTTCAATTCTTAATTGGATTTTCCAATCCAACTTTCCGTTTTTATTGTCGTTTTCCGAACGTCTCTGAAATTTCATTTGATCTTTGGAGGAATATTCAGTAGCATTTTGGTCTAGTGAACTTCAAGAAATAAATTTTAAGTCTTTTTCCTCATCTTTCGACTAAGTCACAAAATATAAATTCCATAAATTTGAATTGGAACTTTTCTGAAAATAATTGGTACCATTCCTCCTCACAAACGATTTTTGTGAAATGGGACAATGTGCAAATGCATTCGATGCTTTTCAACTTGTCGTTCCAACCGAGGCACAAGGAGTTACTTCAACTGGATTTTGTCTATTTATCTGGATTTCAATAATACCAATGTGTCGTCTATAATATCTTTAATACCAGGTGATTTTTTAATAAATATTAAATAATTTAATAAAATAAGGAGTAATCAAGAATAATCGACACTAAAATTAAATCACATCTGCATTATAATATTAATCATATTGTTATAAACAAATATTTTTCTTACTACAAAACATTTAATATTTCTTAAAGTTTTTGGCAGGCTATGTTACAATATTTCTGTATTTTAAATTACTTAGATGTAATACACATATGTAGGTAACTCATTTGATATTAAAAATAAACGAAAGCTATGTAAGATTTCTGGACTCGTGGGAAAACTTTGAAAATATTAAAAAGTTCCTCGCTGCATTTATTCCACTTTTTCATGCGTAAAGTCTATGTTAGATGTTCAAGCAGTGTGCACAGAAACATAAAAATGATTACGATGAAGTTTTCCTCCACAGTGCTGGGGCATGCTGTCAAGTAATGAGAATTAGAAAAGTGCTCTTCTAAGCTGCATACTTCATACTAAAATTGTATGGACGAAGATTTAGACATACTCGGTGTTAACATCATTTGGTGATTTTAATATTACTCATTTCGTTTCTGTAAAGCTATAACATTAGTACTAACATTTCAGCAACATACATGCATATGTACGTAATTCCTAGCTTAAGGTATAATTATCTCCTCTTCAAAACTACCGAGCAACATAAAAATTCCAGTTGAGTAACAGAGTTTTTGGAATACTTCCAAGATGCGTCTGACTACCGTACGGCAGTATGATCCAATCATGGTGCTTGAGTCGTAATAATAAGTGAAGTCCAATAATCGAGTACCTTCGATGCCGGAAAATTGTTTAGGATTCGCAATTTGAAATAAGGAACTAGAGTTGTCCAACGACTGTCGAAGCCTTTCACATGCAGTTAACCGATCAAAAGCGCTTTAGTACATTTCTGGATGTGCAATTTATATGATTGTTGTGCACTATTCAATTTCGACTTACTCAGTAGCAGAAGATGTTACTTTGTTTCATTTAATATTTGTTGACACCGAAACGCGTAAAACATATACCAGGGAATGTTGTGCTTTGTTTGAAGATAGACTTGTTGGATATATGCTGACAATGGACGAATTATTGCGGATTTTAATCCCATATAGCATAATAGTCCCCGATGAAGAAAAGTTTTGGAAACTTAAGATTTTAGTTGAAAATTTATTCTTATTAGCCTGGTCAATCGTAAATAAGACAACACTTTTTATGATATTTAAATTGCTTATTGAATTCAAGCATACATATTTATTTAAGTCGAACTCTTTAATTTAAAAATTCAAAATAGTAATAACAGATTTGAAATCAGCAAACTGCGCTTTAAGCTGTTAGAGGAGTGCTTTAAAGGTAACAATTATAAAACAACAATTTGTATATTTTATTATACCTCTACAAAAATTGAAATAATGTACTCCTTAGTAGTATTCCAGAATTTGCACATAACCTTCATTAAGTACATACTTCCGTAGGTAACAAATTCTTTTATTATGATAAAAATCTCTCTTTTCTTTATACAATAGCTTGGAAAATATTTCCGCCTTTAATAACGCCATTAAGAGTAACGAAATCTTTAAAATAAACTAACAAGAGGTTTACTGCGCACCGAATACCTAAACGGGTAGTTTGGTCAGTCGTATAAGTTAGATCTGGAAAGCAGATAGACGCATCGAATGGCTGGACGCGTCTTAGTACTAACTAATGTAAATGAATGACGTTACCGGCACAATCACTCCAAGAAAATCAGTTTCCTTTCATTCGCGACCTATGTACTGCTTCTCTTCGTATTGCTCGTTTAGTGCGGGTAATATGACAATAACACATCACCACCTAAAAATAATTGCAGAAAGTGAAATTGACAAAGGCATCACGTTTACTTTCTTCACGATCACGAACGCCGGTTACTAGTTTGTGAGCCATCGCCGAGATTGCATGAAGGACTCAAATTGGACAGTGTTATGCAAATTTCTCAAGGGGGTATTACAGTTCGCACTTCATGTTATGGATTTTAATAGATCTATCTTATAAACGAGTTTCTCCCAGGAATTAAATTTCAATCCATTCTATGCAAATGATTTTATTTTTTAAATAAAACTATAAAATAGAATGCTTTAAAATTTTGATTATTTCGAGCAATACATATTTTATCATTAACAATATTAAACTTTTTCCAATTTTATATTACGGAGTTGACAAACCTCTTTTCAGCTGAGCTTTGAATTTCTTTATGTAGGTACAACCATTTGATGATATGGAAGGCTTATCATATTTTTAAACATTATATAGAATCTATTAACGACTACATTTCTCAATAATAATAGTAACGCTATGAACCAGGTATACATAGGTAAAACAAAATAATTTTATGAAGTTAAAATAATTAAAAAGTCATTAACACAAAACTTTGGAAATAAAATGACGAAGTTTAACATAAAATACTATATGAACTGTTCATATTCTTCTTCAGCAAGTTAACTTAATAAAATTCTTTAAATTCCTTGAAAATCGCGATGGCATCATGAAATAGATAATGAAAACAAATAAAGCCAATTTTGAAATTAAAATGTCCTTTGAGTCGTTCTTCTAACTCAGTTACATAATTTCAGAAGAGGAGTTTCCATGCCTTTCAGGTCGAATGAACAATGAGAAGTTTGCCTTAATTAAATCTCAATTGAAACTGAAATTAAAAGGTTTCAATTAACCATTTCTCCTGCAAAAATCTTTTCTGATGGAAGCCAAACTGATAAACACCATCACCACATTTACTTAAGGTGATTTAAGGAAGAAAGGAAAATTAATGAGCTTTCTTGATTTCACTCAACTCAAACAGCATTACCAAGACATCAAATTAAATCGCTGTTGATATACGTATAATATAGTTCACTCCAGCTCAAAGCTTTGAATTAGGGCTTTAATTGCGATAATTAATGTTAATGTACATATGATGGATTCAAAGGAAGAAGTTATTTGAGAGTTTTCTGAAATTCCAACAACTCTGTGGTTTAACACCAAATTGAAGTCAATATAATTTTCTTCATTAGGATATTTGTACAAAAATTGTGTAATTCGTAGTAGGTACACGTACACACTTATGGCTCATTAACAATAACTTATAACAATGAGGCCATTTTTTTGAAAATTATCTGCTATTGTCAATCATTAAATATTAGGTTATTTTCATGATTGTGAGTCTATAAGAGAAGCAAATAAATTCGGCTTAAACTTTTTTTTCGGAGATTAATGAAAAAACAAGATTAAAGGAAAAATATTTAATTACTACAAAATTGAACCGAATGTTACCCAAGATTTTTCTCATAATTTTTAAATACGTCATGATGAAATTCGAAGTATGTTATCTTCAAAGTCTTTCTACTGTAAATTGTGAACAATAAAAATATTTTTTAGGAAGGCCAACAATAAAGTGAGACCAATAAGATCCTCCATTCTTTTTCAAAGTATGATTCCCAAGATAAAGTTTAGCGCTTTGCCGTTTTGGCGGAAATCTAGCATAACCGTACGCCTTTTAGGTGCAAAATCCTATTTTTTATATTTCTAAAGAAGAATCAATGAAAAGATTTACTCGTTCACTGAACAAGAAAACGACATTTGTCGCGAAGAAGTGTGAAGTAACTCGAGTAGGGTGAAATTGAGAATGTTAGGATAGAAATATTTTAATTATCAAATGAGTTACGATTACATCAGTCTAGGAGGAGGTTTTCTTACTTACCACGAAGAAGGATAACTTACTTAAAAGTTTTAATTTTGGCTTAAGTAACCAGTACTGTCTCTGTTAAAAATAGGCTTTTAAGTATATAAATATACAATATCTCAGACAAACGATAAGAAAATTTCAATAACTCTCAAAATTGTTATTTTTTGAGAGCCCGATGTTTATATTAATGTAAAAAACTGTGATTGCATCAATTTATCAACTGCATTTCATTACTCGTAGGCCAGGTATTAGTGGTCAGGTTTTGCATAAATTGGCCGAGGTGATTTGCTTTTTCCTACAAGTTTAGTTTACATAATCTTTTACGCATGCTTGCAGTTGGCTTATAAATATATCTTTGAGAATGGAAGACGCATTGATTTCGCGTACATATTTTATTTAACTACTATACTGACTTGTAGGCAACCGCAAAGAAAAACGAATCGTTATTGGACGGTTTTAAACATGCCATATACCTACTCTATTTTATTATTAAAACATATATTAAAATATTGAACAGAGATAATAAATTACATACAGCTTTGCAGATTCATTTAACATAAATGTTAAATATGCTAGTATCTATTTATTTTATATTTAAAAATTATTTATTTTATTTCAGATGATAAAGATGATGGTTACAGTCGTTATAGTCTTTACAATATGCTGGCTGCCATTTAATACCTTAGCGGTAAGTTGAATAATTAAGTATCATGATATAACTACATTTAAAATCATAATATTTTAAATTTTAAAATTGTATGGTTACATAAAAATTAATATAGATTAAATTAAACTTAATAAAAAGTGGTCTTCACTCTTTGGTATGAATCGTGATTTTATTTTTTAGCAAGATAAGATTAACTGAATGTAGGTAGTCCTTTGCAAAGTTATCCACGTTTTTAAAAGGTAGGTATTAGACAAATTCCTAGAACACTTAGGACTTGTTTGTTTTACAAAGAATTTATGTATTTTCTAAACCTGTTTTAACTCAGTGCATCAGACAAAATTAAACATTTTAGATTGGAGAAATACAAGGAAAAGTGTATCGAACTTAAAGGAAGTTACATGTGTTCGCGAGTAAATATGTATAAATGAAGGTTAAAAATACTTGTGTTTTAGCCACTGATTCAAACCACTTGTTATTTAATAACGCTTTATTCTTTGAACTCTATTCAAACATTAATTTTATTTATGATAACAAATTTTTCTGTAAGTACGCAAGTAATGGCTAATAAACCATATGACTTTCTACATTCAACGTTTCATCGACCCCTTTCTTGAGAACATATATCATGTTTCTGTAAGATATATATGCTTGTGATAACTTCCCCCTCCATCAAGCTAAAAATAACTTAATCTAATGGCTTTTGGTGACTTTTTCCAAATAAGAAACAACATAACTTTTTCATTGAGCTGCCTACGCCACAAATATTTGTAGAGCTTAGCAACAATGAAAGAGCTCAAAAGTAAAACTTCTAGCCGCAGGACAAGCAGACGAACGTCGAAGTTATTAAAATGCTGGATCTTTCTGGCAGGTCCAGAGACCAAACGATTTAATTAGAAAAATCTGAAGTTGCGAAAGTTTTATAACTTCCCTCCTGGTCTAATACTTCAATCCTCCAAATTTGCTTATCATCAAAAGAAAGTTGTATTGTTCTGCGTGTCATCCTCAAACTTATAGGCTCCCACACGTCGAGCCGAAATTGGATGCGAAAGGACCCCTGGAGGTAGCGTGCCTATGCAAAATATGTGTAATCCGGTTAGTTCGGAGTTTGCACAGAGGTGAATGGATTCGAATCTAATCAGATTTGGCAGGCTACAAATCTTGTATATGCTCGTTTTCTATGTTCTATTTTTCTAATTACATAATTTTGTCTATTGCAGCTAATGCTCTACGATGACCACAGCGAGTGGCCAGCCTTGCCGTACTTTTGGCTAGCGTTCCATTGGCTAGCAATGTCGCATAGTTGCTACAATCCGGTGATTTACTGCTACATGAACGCCCGATTTCGCGGAGGATTTGTTCAGGTTCTTCACGGCATCCCTTTTCTGCGTAGGTGTTGGTGCGTCAGAAGTTGTGCCCGCGGACGTGCCGGAAGTACAGGACATGGCTTCGCGCACACTGGTGAGATGAACGACAATTTTGATGATGGAGCTCTAAAACGGAAGGCTAGAGTTCGAATTAGGTGCCACTCTATGTAGTTCTTCTATTGAATTTGTAGCTTTTTGTAATTATGGACTGATCGTGATGGATTTTCTCTTGTTTATTGCAATACATTATCCTTGTAGAACTTAAACTTAACTTTGTCGAATGTTTTATTCAGTGTGTTTGTTATTGTGTTAATTGCTTTAATAATATTTAATTGACTCTAAAGATATCACAATCCCATCCAAACTTCGAAATGAATGAACTATTTTCTTCAGGGATGTAAATTTAGAAACACGTACATACACCCACATCCAACCGGGGTGTAAGCTTCTAAATAATATATAATAGTTGAAAATATTATTCCAGCCTACAAACATTCACCTTGTGGTTTAATAAAACCAACCAGCTTATCTCGCTTTGTCTCAATTTACACAAAATATTCTTTACCCAAGAGGGTTGATCATAATCGCGAGACGACTGAGTGTCCCTCACTACGCTAAGCTGGTTTTACAATACCCATGTGTGTGCGAAATTCTATCGTGTAAATCGGGATTTCACAAAATCTGGCCCAGAAAGGATAACCCTTAAGTACATTTGATAATACATTGTTGGTACATGAAGTAAATCGAAGGAAAAATTCATTTAATTTTCCTATTTCTGCAAAACGTATTGCTCGATTGCTTATGCAAATTTGTACATATAATAACTATTAAAGTTTGAAAACTACCACTTTATAAACATTCATCAAAAGTCTCCAAAACATCAAATCTCTTTAGAGGAGCACTAAAATTTTTACAAAATTATAACAATTTCTAGGAAAATTTGTGAAATTCACATTGAATTGTTGAAATAAACCATCCTTTCGCAGATAATCTGCTGGAACCAGTGCTCACCTCATTATTTTATAGCCGCATTTACCAGGTTGTCGGTTTTGTGGTTTATGTGAATAGTCCAAGCCTTGTACGATATTTTCCGAGTTTTCCAATTAAGCAACAAAAGTTTTAGAAATAACAGACAAAACCGTGGTAGTGCTATTATAATTTACGTAATTAGCACAAATTACTCAAAATAATTGCTTATATACGAGAAATATTTTAGGTCTATTTTGCCCTTTCTATATATGTAAAATAGGAACGAGAAAAGTACATGCATATACATACTTATGCAATACAAAATGTAGTGTTAGAATCCAAAATTTATTCAACTACATATATTATTGCTAAGTTTGCATAAGCAAATAAATATTTGAATACACATTACATAACTATTGGGAGAAATCGTTTCTTGAAAACTCAGGTTCCACAATGGGGCAATAAGTAATCCTGCGTCAATTCCAGTTTTGTTAGGATCTATTTCTTTTATTAGAAGTTTTACAACATTTTTAAATCTGTTTCCGACTACTAGCTAAAAGTTTCTCTTTTGTAAAGGAAACGCTAGCAGGGTAGTATATGTATATATTTAAAATCAACAAATTATTTGAGCAGAAAGCAGTACTTAAACTATTACAATATTAAATATCACAATAATAATTGAATATGATAATTTTGGTGAATTCATTATTTGTTTGAATTTTGATTCAATAATAATTAACTTGAGCTTGTAACTTCCGTAACATTCTGATTATGTTTTGAAAGTGAAAGTGAGTACTAAGGGCTTTACAAAAATACCAAAGGAGAGTGTTAAGTTATAATTAAAGCCTTGTTTCATGACCTCAGGTCTAATTACATACATGTCATAAGAGCACGTCATCGTGTGTGACAATGTTCTGCGGCTCAAAAGGAGGGGAGGAATAGTAAAGGAGCCAATCTAAATGGCGATGTTCGCACCCCCGACTTTAAGAAAATTCTTTGCAGAATTCCAATGCGAGTCTTTCTTTCATGCGTTCCAAAAGCGGATTTAGGGTTCTGTGAGGAATATTATTCATCATTTGCACTTCATATTTCAATATCTATTTATGTACGCATTTCAATATGTATCTCACCTGACAGTTGTGCTGTCGTAAATATTTTATTCAGAGAACACAAAAATAAAAGTTTCAGGAACATGATAGACACTTTTTAAAATATAAAGTCGAGTATCTACCCCTACGAGGACGTTTTGCATGTTGCGTAGATATAAAAAATTTGTAATTCGGATGCATGTGCGTTGAAGTTTGTTGTTTCCAAGTGTAGATTTGCTTATGATATTTTTTAGCTTTTCACACGAAAGTCCTTCAAGCACATCTTAAACCTTAAAGCATTGCGTGGACACAGTAAAATACGTGATAATATTATGCAGATATATTTGTGTATTTTTCTACGAAGTATTAGTGGTTTTAAAAGTGTCCTGTTTCTCTCATAACTAATCCAAACACGCAAACTTTATTTAATTTACTTAGCGCCTTCTCTCTGTAGGAACAAGGAATTAAAGAGGAATCTGAATTTCTCTTACTTACCTTACACCTGTAATTTATGCGTTACAGATTATCAAGCGAACACCAACATACAGCACTGCATGAAAATATACTTAAGTGTCGATTTGTGGGAGTCATTAAAATTCAAGAGACTTGGTCGGTAAAGCCAAATAAAAGGGAACGAAGGTGGAAAATTAAGGACAGTAGGTGCTTAAAATTAAAAGGGGGCAAACAACAGGAGCATTTGAATAATGTAGTAGTCGACAAGAATTACGTTCTGACAGCTGCGAGGCCTAATTAAAACAAATGGCGAGCACTGAGGTAATGAGCAGGCATAACTTATAAAGGTCCTACATTTGTACCTGAAGAAAACACGAATGGAAATGGGTTGTTGTAAATCAATCATTTGAAAAAGCACTTTAGCATCTACAATCAAATAGTAAAATATTAAATTTAAACTCAGTTTTTCATGCCGCTCAATACTGGTTACATGCTGATTATTAAAACAAAAACACAGAGACTCTAATAATGTATCTATGTATACATATCTCAAAAAGCAGTTGTAAGACCATATTTTTAAAACAACTATAACTAGCAACGTTACTATTAATATGGAACTAGTCCAAACAGTGTGATTTTCAGTATGAAAAATGAGGACTCCGTCTTAAATTATTTAATGCACTCTGATATTTATACTTATATATTATAATTGACACTAAAGCTCATTATACATAAACAATTTTGTTTTTATCATCACTAATTGTGACAAACAGAACACATATTTTTTTTATTTTTATATTATTATATTATATCCATTAAATTTTTTGTTGCATGTTTGTCCAAGGTGGGAATGTATTCAGTAATTGAAAAGTAGCACCTTTGTGAAATAATTTCCAAAAAAATCAATACCCCAAAGAACTCTGTCGGTTTACTTTATTAATGGTTTGATTTTTGTAGACATTATAGAAAATTATTTAATATTTGTAACATTCACTAAAGTTAAAATTTTTTTATAATTTCAAGGAACCGAAGACACATTCAATTTACAGCGGATAAATACATGCACGACGTATATCAGCACGCGAAGGAAGCCGAAGATGACCTCCCCACAGGTTTGAATACAAATTTATTATATTCAAAATTATCTTAATTTTAAAATATATTAAAAGGCGCAGTATGCGTGTGCAGAAACAACACTGATACGGTGATACCAACCTAAACCAGAAAACCGAAGCATTCCCTGCGAATGCGAAAATTTGTGCATTTTTAAAGTGCCATAAAAATTGTCTATGGTAAATCATTCTAGAAAAAATAGTTATAGCTTCTTCCACCAGCGTACATACAGTGGCTTAACTAATTGTTCACATACAATGTGAAATTTGGAATAATATGGTTGCATAATTATAAGTATGCGCTATTCTTCTGATATCTTCCAATAATTTTTGTTTTGATTTACTAAATATAAGCAGAAGTAATGTGAAATGATATGCAGAATCTCATAACATTTGAACAATAAGTTGAGTCACTGTATATTTCCAATGATTTGAAAATAACCTACACAACATCTTGTTTAGAAGGAAAAGACATTCAACACTTTTGTATAAATTACTTAAATAGTATGTATGAAACGGTAGACATATGTATGTATAACAGATGTATAAATTAATAAAATTATCAAACAAAACTCCCACTGTAAATATAAATCTATATAAATGTGGTGTATATAAGTAACTTTTCTTTTCTTTTCCTTGATTCCCTTAGTAAAAATCATTTTATGTAGCAACCTAAAAAACATTCTGAAATTACTAAATAGCATCAAACCTTCTAACGACTTAGAATTTAGCTTCTCAACACAGCAAATAATTTCATGCTAGCCATGTGATTTAATTATATAGCATATCAACACCATCATATGATAAATTACTTTTGGGCAAGGCTAATATTACAACTGCTGTTTATAGTAAGGCTCGAATATAGATTGTAGTGCAAGATTTTGTGATTAGAAGACTTACGTGTATGAAATTTTATGGTTTTAATATAAAACTGACAATACCTAAAACCAAAGTATATTCAAGTAATCGTTTTATTATGTCTAAAATAGTTATCACAATATTTCAAGAAAAATGGCCTTTTCTGAATACAGTAAAGTAACAATATTCACAGCGACGACAATTTAAAGGTTCCTCCACTGGTTAACAAGAGGTGAAAATAATTATTACATCTCGTATGTGCTACGAAACACAAAATTAAAAAGCTCAAAAAATTGATGGCTGTAAAACAAAATTCCAAACGAAATTGGAAAAGATTTTCACCATTGAATGAAGGTTGTGTCTAATAAGAATTATCCTACGGGAAATCGGTTTAGGTACTTCTTTTGGCGCGGCCTCTTGGCTTCAAGACGCATATGCAACAGGATGGAAACGAAAACAGGTCCTTTATTACCTTCCCTTTTTCGTTCATGCTGACCAAGTGCCGGTGAGTGAACTGCTGCTTGCACTCTGTCGTGTAGTCCGATGGGAAATTATTCGTCATTGCGCAAGGTTTCTTAAGATTTCTGTGTTAGCGGAGATAAGAAAACGTAATTTGCAATTTTTGCTTTCAGCCACCCCTACTTACATGCATTCATCCACCCTGATGCCCTGGGTGTAGTTCTCGTGGTTGACAATAAATTGCCAATCGTTGTCCTTCGTCACTCCGGCTTTTGGGTAGATGATGCGCGACTGACTAACGCAAAGTGTCTCCTCCCCCGGCTCCAAGTCGATTCTTTGGGTAATATCCGGATAAGCTGGGGAGATCACGTCATCCCCAAAGAGCTGCTCAAATTTGTTTATTTCTGTGCGAAGCGCGTTTCCAATAATTTCCTCTGGGTAATTTTCGACTTCCGTGCAAAACAATTTCCCAGATTCTGCACAACGTGGCGTGATTTTGTTCGTCGGAGAACGGAGTACTGAATCATCTGGGAAAATTATGTCTAGATAAAGAAGAAGTTGCACATTATCGAATGTGCAATTTTGCAATAATTGCTCCATGTAAAATATATGGAAAAGAGATTAATATGTCATCAAAAATATGATTACATACCTCTAGATGGCTGTTTGTTGGACCCAGATTGCCCCAACGATGCTTGCGATCCAGCTCTGTTTGCGACCCCAAATTCTCCCTCTTGCCTAGGTTGTGAAATGATAGTGTCATTAACAACGACATTTAATTTCCCATCTTTCCTTTGAACTTTAAATATAAGGCCATCATCATACCTCCCGCTGGAGCTATCTGGAAAAATCATATCTTTGGCCAGTTGGGACTGTTGCCGTTGGTGACCCTGAAACATTTGTTGCCCCGTCAGAGGGTTTTGACCCTCTCTCAGCTGAAATAACGAAAAATATTTCACTGTTCATTAACTTCAATTAGAAAGTACCTAGTCAGAGAATTTTATATATATTTACGTTTGTTTGTTGCTCTGTCCCGGCGTTCTGTGAAGCTCCCGTGTAGTAAACATCCATAATCCGGGCATTGACATCAGGCGTCTGGATGAAAACAAGTAATATTTCAATTTTAATTAGTTCAAATCGAAAAATTTACGAACCGTGTACTCCTGCTCAGTTCTGTCAGTTCCACTTCCAACATTCGGAAATTTTTGGCTTTGGGCGTATGAAGATGCATAGGAAGGATTATCATCTAGCCTACTCCTGTAGCCATTAAGCTAAAAGAAAAATATATAAAATAACAACAAAATTTCTTTGAATTTTTAAAAACACTAATTAAGAAACCCTGTTACACCCGAACTAATGATTAATGGGTCCATAATAATATTTTTCAGTGTTTCACAGGTAGAACTCATTTTATATTCTTATCATATTTAATATCTAAACGAAAATTTTCAGCAAGCCTCTTCGGCATTAAAAATACCCATTTGATAATCATATGAAATAAAAGTTATGTACATATAAGCTCTCAAAAAGAAGACCCAAACAACATGATTTTTAAAATTAACTTTAAATTGATACCGTATTCGTTAAAGTCTAAATTCTATAGTTTAACAATTCAGCGCACGCAGTGATCATTTAGAACTGTAGCGAATTGCAAATAACTTCTGCTACTGCCATTCGGGTAATCACCGCAAAACAAACGACATTATTATTTAGGTGCAACAGCAAAGTTGATTATTATGACAAGTATGTAAATCTAATTTATTTCTGTTCTAGCAAACAATCTGCTTTAAAGTATTCTTAATTGTGTTTACAATCTATAAATATACTTCATAATAAAGCTAACTTAATTTTCATGACAGTATAATCATAGTAAGAAGTTCACGTGAGAGTGATCTGAATTTTTTATTAGCGACAGTATTGAACAAACTGGTAAAAAGAGCAGTGCAAAAAGTTTATCAGTTGTAAGTTTACTTATGTATTTATATCAACTAGTCGGCTTTCCAGGAAAATACTAAAGAGAAAATATAAGTTTTGTTATTATTTACATATATATTACGTAATCAGATTTAACTAGTTAACTTTTCATTTGCTTGATTAATAGTTTACGTACGAGTTTTTGTAAATTGTGTTGTGAGTTTTAAAAATAGTAATTTAATTATTTTCTGTGTAATTTCGATTGCTATCAGTAAACCCAGTGATGAGCTTGTATTGAGAACTCGTTAATTGCAATATAAATGTAGAAAATTCACATAAATTGTGAGTAGTGCACTAATGAGCAGACTAAACAGTGAGACAAGGTAGACAGCAGATTCCAGAAATAAGTCGCTGATAGTGATCATTTCAACGGAAATTTATCTTGTCAAGCTCGGACAGTAGTCACAAGCATTAACAAAAATGTAGAGAACAGGCATTTAACAAAGAGAGGCTAACTGCGGTCCTGAACTTAACTTCTCTACAAAGTTTATCTGTATTGTTCAATATTTTCTTTCAACTAGTAGCAGTTATAAGCTGCGCAAATATTTGAGGTTCTATTGGTAATGAATTTTATTTCTTAAACTCAAAATTGCCCCTGAATGTTTAAGATCAGAAAGCTTCTTTCACAATTATCCGAAATGTGAATCATTGTCTCGTGAAAACAGCTGCCAACCCTTTTTATTCTTTATTGCTTTAATAGCGGTTTTTTCAAGGTTAACTAAAAAGATATACAAAATTATAATTCACGACTTATGAACTTTAGCTTAACCTTGTTGTATAAGTGCGCGAGTGGCCCACTTACCGAAGGGATCAAGCATCCGGCAAACGCCAGTGATAAAACCCAAAAATTCACTGGGTTCATTTTGTAGTAGATACTTTTATAACTATAGTCACAATCACTAAATTGGGCTTGTCGGCAAAACAATTGCAAGTACTATGCTATTCGAATTTCACATAAACAACACAAAATGATCGAGTTTATTAATATTTATAAAAGATGTTCGGAGACACTGAGAACCTTGCTCCTGAGTTATCGCAGATCGGTTGTGAGGCGATAACGTGTTTGCTCTGCACTGTAAAAAACCATGGGGTACCGTCTGGCGCTCGTGTTCTCTCGGAGGTCACAGTGCAACAATCGAATTTGATGATTGGAGAGTGCGAGGGAGTTTCTGGCGTCTACCGATCGCGGTCACTTTTGAAAATCAAGTTGAAGATCACTTCACTGGCAGCTGCCCAACCACACTGCAAGTTCTTGTGGGTTCTCAAGAAGTTGGGGTCTCTCTGAAAAACTGTTGCTGCAGATTTCTTGCGCCATCCGAACCCAAAACCACCTGAGAGAGAACTGGTCTTGTATATGATACTATATTATATATATGAAAAAGTTCTGCCAGAAAACACCTTTGCACACAAAGTACATACGTACTCATCGAGCTCATGAGAACTCTGTTTGTGGAAATGACTGACGACAGGTGTGCAGCTACAAGTTCAGGTATTCGACAACAACTTTTTGCAGACGAGATTTTAATTTAACTGGAATTGCTTTTTGAGTCTCATGTCAATTGTAAGTATACTATGAAGAGTTCATCGCAGCGGTGTTACCAGACTTTGTTTCAAAAACCGTTCATTCATATAACGACGTCCACTGGTTTAAGTTTGAAGTAGTGCTTATCCAAGACGATAGCACCTGCACATATTTACATACATAACATACTTAGATACGATCGTCCTAATATACATTTTAGCAGAAAATATTGAATATTAAAAATTGTTAAATTCATTTTTGCTATTACCCATCAACTTACTTTTCGAATTTCTTTTAATCTCGATTCCATTTTCGAACTTGAAATGAATTCAGCTGCTAAAAGTATGCTAATTTAATAAACTGGTTTTAACCTTACGCCTTTATTCATTTCGACTTACATATGTATATTTTTCAATACATCCTATATTTAAATTGAAACACTAAAATATTTAAATTTTAATAAGTACGGTTTCTACTAAGAACTTATATAAACTTATAAAACTGAAAATGTGAATTATTGTTATGTACATAAAATACAACTTTGGTATCCAAATTTTGCAGCGACAGTTAAATTCTCAATAAGTGGTAACCATACCTTAAAAACCTGCATATTGATTGCAGTTCCTTTACGCGTCGTTGTAGCACTTTTACTCGAATTACACAACAAGAATTTTATTTTGTGAATTTTAAATATTCATTAAAGTTATTATATGTTCCATCGCCCGGATTCCATTTTACTTTTTTACTTTTATCCTTATAACATTTCATTTATTCCATTTATTTTATTTATTATCTTAAATAACTGTTAAAATTAATTTTATTTGTTAAAAGCAAATAAATTATTCTTTTTTTGTAGCTAGTAAATAATGTAAAATATTAAACATATAAATTCGTTGAGTAACTGCAGATCGTAAAGCTGGAATAGTAATAAATTATAAAAAACAAAAAAAAATTAATATGTTCTATTTTACTATAAAATGAAATTGTTATGTTGGTAGAGCTATTCACTCTATTTAAGAAATTGCTTTATATTTTGGTATACTTCTGCTACTGTTTTTATCGATAGCAAAAAAAGATTAAAAAGTGAATAAAATTAATAAGTAACAATTTGTAATTTCTCAAATTATCACATTTGCATTTACTCAAATAGAAGCCCAAACTTGAGTTGTTTGATTTGGTTAATGGTTTACAAAGCTCTTTTACTAAGTTTTAACTAATTTAAAGTTTCGCACTTTGCTCACCCTAGAAACCCCGAATTATAATAACGATTAAAACAAGAAATTCAAGGGTAAAATAACCGGAAAGACACAATTATGCTTCAATCAAAGAATGTTAATAATGTGCATAAAATACTCTTGAATGCTTGCAATTTACATACCCTACATTCAGAGTCTTCTTGAATTTTAATAATAGCTTTTGTTTTGAAAACGTATACATGTCGTTTTAAGTTGTAAACTTTAATTTCCTTCATTTATTTCTGGTTGGAGTTGGGCGAAGACGAGGAAAATATCTGGAAATGGAGGGTTTAATTACAAAACCAAGAAATTTATTATTATATGTACATATGTATATGTACTTCGTAAAACCTTCGTCAAAACACCTGAAAAAGTTATGGTTTGATTAGTTATATCATTGATATTATTGGGAATGTGTTTCGGATAAAATAAAACACTTCATTGATTAATAAGTAAACAAATTTCAACCTTGATATTTAATTTTTAACCACACTGATTCAGCAATTTACAAATAACTCATTGCAATTGATTAAATTGTTATACGATTGTTATAAAAGCCCGAAATTGTCCATAGTAGGGACTCAAACCGTTTAATATTTGTTTATTTAAATCCCCTATAGGTATGCAATCTCGAAACTTTATATGCGAACTTGAAAGCAGGGGCAAATCGGGAAAAAAAAATTAAAACTAAGGTCATCGCACTCCAAGGATATTAAATTCATTTAATTATATCAAAATATGAAATCAAGCCCGGATTGAATGCTTCAATCCCAAAATTGAATATATTCACGGTTTTTGACGGTATACGCTTCCCGCTTAACTAGAGTCTTTCCTGTACTTTAAAAAACGTTAAAAAAATCGGATAAATGTTATGATGAAATATAAAGAAAATACATTTCCATGAAATTGTGTTTTATTTTAAAGTTTACAATATAAAAAGGTTTTCAATATACATATTTGCATATTTACATATGTAATAAAAATTCTTAGGTACTTAACTAATAATACACTATTTTATTATATTTTTCTGAAGGTATTAAAATATATTATTTTTATAAGGGCTAGAGAATTGAGAAATGATCGTTCAATTATTCAAGTCATTGTAAATAAAAAAACATGAACCTTAATAATGATTGATTAAAGTTAATGTTTTTTTAGATTTTACACTGAACTACATCAAGTACTACCTGAGTGAATTGCATTAAATAAATTATAATAATTTGTTTTAACACTGCATGGGGTACTGAAGTCATGAAGTCAAGGTTAAATAACTCAATTTAAGTTTTGTCACACCGCCAGTTTAGTCATAAATGATGCTAAATTTCTGTGAGGTTAAGGTTAGAGTTATGATCTTTAAGTTCAACGCATCACAACCATCCTCAAAAGTTGGCTGGATTATGAGAAGAAAATCGCGAAGAGTCTCCAAATTATGAAATTAACATTCTGGTTGATGGCACACGATATGCTCGCTTTTTATGATATAGTTATTCATGTATCTCTTAGAATGTGAAGATGCGATGGTCCAATAATTTATCCTCAGGCAACTGTAACATTTCATAATATCTTTTTATTAGAGTCTTGAAATTGCTCGAAAACTGAACTAAACTCTAGAGTTAGTTCACTTTTAGAGTGCCTGGTATGCAATGTTGCAATTACGGTAGTAAATAAAATTGTCAAATTAGATGCCTTTTTTCATGCTTTCATAATTTAACATGATGAAAACATTTTAGCCAACTGTATTTTGTGCGGATACAAAGATTTCTTAACATGGGTCAATATTTAAAATAGTGGTTTGTCATCTATGGAGAGATGGCAACATAGTCAATGATACAAACGAAATTTGGCTTACTATTTTTATTTTGTTAATTAGAAAAGTTTAAGTAATTTTCTTTTATTAATGTTACATACATATAACGCAAGAAATGTAATTGACTGAATGTTTATTTTTAAGAAAGTAATGAAATCATACCAGGAAGAATAAATCGTTATATCTTATCGTCAGTTGATGTAACCCTCAATACTCGAAATCATTGTTATTATTATTTTGCAATATAAGGTAGTGAAAACTAAAGGTTTAAAAGCTAATATTGATCCACAAATCGCTTTAAACAGGTCCGTACACATCATTCTTGAATTAACCTATTACAAAAAGGTTGAAACAATGATCAGTGAAATTACATAATTTTCCACACAAAATCTCTTTGAAATGCTGGTCTGATATTGCACCAAAAGTACCACCCATGCGAACCGCCCAGTAATCGAACTTTTATTATTTTAGTGACGAAAAAGACGACCTCAGCAGATCTTCGCCAAGTTAAGCTCAATCAATTTTTATCTCGTTCGGGAGGCGCAAATTACACCTTGGGTAAAGCTTCAATTAACAATAAAAGTTCAGCAAATGTGTAATGTTTTGTTTCCCCAAGAAATTACGTAAATAGCACTCGGAGAAAAGTGAGTCCGAGGGGGGACGGGCCTGCAGTCGGTCGTTCACATTAACCCCGAAGAAAGCAGTAAGAAATGCAAAAGCGGTGGAGTCGATGCTAGAACCAGTTTCGCGACTGCACTCCCTTTTCACGATCATTAAGAAGGCGCCTTCTACTGCGCGAAAACATCCTCGTTATGATTCGTTATGATCCGCGGAATATATAATTAATTATTTGCTCACTGGACAATTTTTGGGCGAATACCTCTAGAGTAAAAGGACTGGGAGCAGCCGAAATTAACGCGGAAGAGCGTCGGATTTATTAAGCGGAAGAACGATAGCTATGCACAAGTGCGTTCAACCTTTTGTAAGTGAAAGTCAATGAGGCGATTGCGACGGATCACTTGAAACAAGATCACGACTATCGCGGCGATGCTATAAGAGCTGTTTTTCAGCGAATGAGAGTTCTTCAATTGAACTCCAATTGGGTTTAGTTTTTTGGCACCCTCTTTTTGCTCCCTGTCGAGGGTTTCAAATGTTACATGTGGCATCAATCCCCGCCCTGATTAGGTGCAATCCACCAAGGAAAATTTTTGGGCATTCTAATTTTTAACCGTTATGACGTCAAACTGGCTTCAAAATCGTTACATTTTTTTTCAACATCCATAAATTACTCGCTAGCCAGAGGCGGAGATTGTAAAGAATTGATTATAAACTTATATGGTAAAAAATGTAATTCTTTGTTTACGCGGCCTAATTACATTCAATTCACCCGCAACCGCTTACCACAGGTTGAAAGCAGAGAAAGGATTTTTATCTAGCAAGTAGAATAATAAATCACACTCTTTCACTTCTTCGGATTGGTGCGTTCTTTGAAAATTACGTAAACGGATCACCACCGCTGAGTTAAATGTAGAAAAGTATAATGACTAAAAAAGAAAATATTACATTTACGGCATCCTCGCAATTTTAGAGTGCACCACGAAATTATCCGCATTTAGAAATGACTTAATGGTAAGTGAAAGGAAGCAAACATTTCATCTTTACAATTTATTGTTATCTAAAACTTCCGTAACGTAATATGTAAAAAATATTGATAAATGTTCTGAAATTATCGCTATCACTCAACAAATCCTAAAAAAACGGAATCCATAAGTTCTCTGCAGGGCAAGTCATAAAACATTCGCCTGATAAAAATATTCGTACACAGGACTTTCCTACAAAACCACGGGATCGGGATATTCCTGTGGGAATATTTTAAAATTCTATTAAATTAACAGCGTTCCTTCCGTGCCTTGACAAAGACATATGATACTAACTATATTACGTTAGATAATTTTTGCTACATCGAAAGGTTTGAGCATAAAATATAAAAAAATTGTCATTTATTAAAAGATTGTTTCGTCTTAAAATATTATTAAAGTAGAACTTTAATAGATGGTGAATAAACTGCTTTTACAATGCTGAAAATTCAAAATACTACAAAAAGTTGTAAAACAACTAAAAATTGACAATATAAGTTGGCAATTCCTTGACAAACAAATTTGAATTAAAAACGAAGACGAAATGTACTATACTATGTGACCAGACAATTTGGAGTTCTTATTCATACACACAATGTATTTGATTTCTGCGATGTAAATATAGGAAAAAAATAAAAATTGACATCAGATATTTATTTTGCAATGTTTGTTAAAAGTATTATACGCATTTGTAATACAAATTTACATCATCTCTCGCAGGTAAATAATATTTGAAGATTTTACTAATATTTTTATGCATTATTTGTCGAAAATTGAAGGCAAAGAGGAACTTATCGAAAACAATAGATTTGAACAGGAGCGAGGATCAAAAAGTGTGAAAATATGTACATACTATAAGAGTAACCTATAAAATATCTTTTTAATTGTGATTCTATGTGAAAAGTATTTAAACAGAATTAATAGAAATTTAAAATAGTGCCAGTTATACTACGTTTTAAATGCTTTATGTCATAAAAAACTTAATGGCAATCGTTTTAGAAAATTAGCACATTAGCGTTAACAAATATAATGAAAAATAACTAAATTAAATGCTCCATTTTGTAAGTTATTAAGTTAATAAAACCGTATAAAAATTCGAATCAAATGTGTAAAGGAATGATTCTTATTTTTTCTAAAATGATTATTTAATAAATAAGAATCAAAATCGAAATTAAGCGTTTTCGCACACTGCGTTAGTTGTGAAACCATTTAATTAAAAAATAAAATTATTATCAGACTATATGTGTAACTAATTTAATATTATTGATTGTTGCAGAATTTTTCACGTCCGCAAGTAAAGGTTTTATTTAGAGAAAGATTGTAAACGGATTTGAAGAGTGTGTTGACACATACCGATTAAAATTTTTATTAGGCCATCAAGTTTCTTCTTCGAATTCAAATTTGCACTCGAAATACATATGCATATCATAACATATAGGTACATTTAGTGACTAATTTGGGCAATTTGTTTGAATCAGTTTTTCTAAGTATAGTGTTCGCGAGCTTGTTCCTCTTAATCCTTGTAAAAAATATGCAGCAACCACAGCATAAAACACAGAAAAAACACCATGACATAACACCAGTGGAAATTTTGTAGAGGCAGTCTTCCTGCAATCGCAAATTAAGCCCATGCTGGATTGGACCCCTTACTTTACTTTATCTCGCGAGTGCCCGCTTCCTGCTCGCTGCAACGCGAGCCGATCGCACCAATTCGATCAGGAACCTTTTCTCCAGGTCGACGATGCAGCAACTCGACGACGAAAGTTCAAGTTGAGCACTTCTAAGAAAAAACGACACCGCGGCTGGCCGGCCATTTAACAGTGTGCCGTCGCGGCGCTAAGTGGGGACCCCGCCCGGGAGATCGAACGGGGATGTCGAGGTGTCTCACCACCTGTACCTCACCTGTGTCATCTTGCTTAAAACCGAAATCCTCCATCTCCGAGCCGACATATGCTTTTCAACTGGCGGCTAGTGTGCATTTCAAGAGAGAAATTGTTGAGCGATTCGCGCAGGTCCAGATCTTCCCGCTTCCTCACTGTGATCTTTACTCGCCAAGAAAGACTTAAGCGCGAGTCGGTCTTACTTTGTTTACGTTTTTCGCCGTGCTTTTTCCGCGTTTCATTTTGTGCGTGGCTGCTGTCGAAAGAAGAAAGTTTTTACTTGACCGCCGTGGAGGGCCAGCTTTAACGGATTGTTAAGCGAAGAGAGTGGTTCGTGCGATTTCCGCCCATTTAAACGAAAGTAAACACCGTGTCGCCCACAAAACTGAGGAAAGACCGCGTTAAGTGAACTGTTTCAAACTTCTAAAATTGCTACTAGTTAGCAATTTGTAGCATTTATCAGATAGACGCTCCAAAGACTCTACTCCAAAATGAAGGTAATGTACTCGATAATTTTTTAGTGATTAAACGCCAGTCGTCTGGCTTTTCAATGATTGGTAGTGGATGAGAAAGTGTCAAGTGTGGGTTTTTTTATGAAGAAAGTAGGCACATGTGAATCATAACCGTCATTCGGAAAAAAATTTGGACTATCTAAATTTGTTTTGAAATTCCTAACTTCAGTGAACAAGTCTTAAGGAAATCTTTTATGGGCTAACGAAATCTTTTTGAGGCTAATTCCGAATCAGTAGTTAGACATTACTGCAATGGGACAAACGTTTCCTTCCAACTTTAATATAGAGTATATAATGAATTAACGTACATATGTATGTATGTACTTCATATTACTACAACCGTTCCGAAACAATAGGCCTTACAAATTTTTTCCAAACATTTAAATATTTTATGCTGGTTAGCTTTAGGAGAATAGAACAGCAATATGCTCTTTATGTCAGTAAATCTCAAATCCATTTCAAACGTCTACATTTATTGGTATGTACTTTTTCATAAGTTATGCAGTGTTAATATTAATTAGCTGAAGGGATATGTGAACACTTCATAGCCATATTCATACATATATTTATAAATATGGTATATGGTAAATATCTAATACATAATTGACTTTAAAACTTTTTAATGTCTTATGAAAATTTCAAATTTAAATTTTAACTAGATTTTTAAACCACTGTACACGCAGCCTGAGACGCATTTCAATTTTGCTAAAATGTTTTAAGAAAATTAATTTTTGATATTTATTTTCGGGCCGAATTATCAAATTTGATTAAATCCTTTGTAAGGGGTGTTAATTTAACCAACTATGTATATGTCAATTTTTTGTTTCAAATATTGAATTTCAAAAAATATCAGAAACGTGGTAAATAGTTTTATTAGTCTGATTTTTTTACTTACGTCATTTTTAGGGACACTATGCATATATTAAAATTAGCATCAATTTTTTTGTTTTCTAAAATAAGAGAAATACATGTGTATGCTAATTGATATCGTAGAAATTTATATCAAAACAAAAGACTTAAACACTGCATTACGTGATTCGTCTAGTAAGTGCCTTCAATTAATGCTTTAAAGAGTAGTGTTAGTTACATATGTTACAAATTAGTTAAAAAGCAAATATAGGTAGAAGAGAGTGTTTTATATCAGTTTCACATGCTACTTCCGAGTTCGCTGTTTTAGTGCGGGGTATAAAAAGCACCAGGAACGTCGTCTATTTGGATATCTAATGAAAATGCAAATTCCGACTCGCATGGATATTTCGGCGGACGGGCTGAGCCGGCAAGCGAGCGTTTATTTTGTTTCTTCTTTTACGCAAACATCGCCCGGAGAAAGTTGCTGCAGTCTGCTCTGCGGTTGCAAGTCGAGTTCGGTCTCCTCCCATTCGATGCAAAGTTGGCTGCAATTCGGCCCTCGATTTGTCGCTAAAGGCGGAAACTATTCAATTGCATTTAACGCTTGGCATCTACTTGACGTAGAATGTGCAATTTTTCTTATTTAAGAGAAAAACGCAGCTGCTGAATTTGAAGCTTTCGGTGGAGCATTTCTGCTATTTTTAGCGCACTATCCTATTGCAAAGAAAACAAAAGTGAAATAGATATCCCCGACGGCGGCATATCAAATTATTGAATCTCATTGCTTCTATATTTTTTATTATAATTCAACCTATATTACGCAATAGTGAAGGGAGCACCGATGATCTTTCAAAGAGGTTAATATTGGTGCTTCGCCTTTCATTGTTTTTTTGTTATCGGGGTACTTTTACCAAATTTAATTTCACTTTTTAGTACGTTCAATTGGCTTGAAAAAATTTATTCACATGTTTGCGGAAAGATTGTATCCAAAACGAATAAAAACCATACTGCAATAAAAGTACTGAGAGATTTCGGATAAGTTCAAGGTACAATCAGTGGTACAATTGGCGAAGTGAAATGCTCAATGGAAAGTACATGGCCTACGTTTCTTGCGAGTTTGGCTTGCAAAAACTGCAGAAAGAAATATGTCAGCTCTCTTAAAAAGCCAAGTAGGAATGGGCATCGGAAAAGGAGAAATATCTCGTTAACTTTGGAAATGATCGAATGGACATGAGGCTAATTGCAAACTTTATTTTTGTAGTCTACATTACTAACCGAATATAGGACGTTTTTAGGCTTGAAGGCAAACAGGAATTGGTTTTATATACGTGTAAATATAATTCTGCTTTTTTTTTTTTTTTATCAAAACGGAATGTTGGGCAAGATCTTCAAATGGATTTACCAACTTCTAGTTTTCTTATGCAATCATTTTAGGGTTAAATGAATCCGGTTTAACGCCATGTCATATCCATATGCAATGTAAAAACGATGGGATTTATTAAATTGAGGGAAAGTTGGAGTAACTAACGAGCTAATGGTTATGTATGAAATTAGAGCAGCTTAATATTTATTTAAGTTTTGAGAAATATTTATGATATCATTAAATTCCGTTTGTTATGTAATTGTCAAGCTCGAAGGTTTTAATTAGTACTTTAGATATAATTAACTTTCATTAATTTAAATCATAAATAAAATAAATTTTATAGTTAGGAATGCATGTACATCTTTAGAAAGGTTATAGTTCTTACAAAGTTGGCTCGTCAAGGCTACAAAAATACAAAAGAAATTTTTCATCTCATTTCAATTAAATAGTGCTATAAGCACTTTTAACCACTATATTTTTTCTATTTCAAAAACCTTACAATAATTAAAATTTCTTTTACCTCTTTATATTAAATTTAGTTCCTTTACATCTGTATTTTGGTTCTTTTGCCGTATCTTTGTCACACACACCCTGTGGTGGAAGAAGTGGACGAAGGCAAATCGATTATCTTAGACGACAGTGATCACGCAGAAAGTGAAAACTCACAGATCGCTAAAAGATCTGGTGGAAGTTTTGACATAGTTCAAAGCATAAAGTCGGTATGTATCACGTTAAGTATCTGACCTACTTGGTGGGAGCTTAATAGGTCTTTTAATAAAAATAATTTATATTCTTCTCATTTCTTCCATTAGAGTGTTTTGAGTGGTGTTGGACGTGCATCAGCATCATTTGCTTCAGCCAGCTCCGGTGGCAGCGGAGGTTACAAGTCTGGAGGCGGTGAACATGTAAGTATTTTTTAACGCACCTTATTAATTACGACATATCTACATACATATGATGAAATGTTACTTGCTTCTCGATTTTTATCAAGTAATTTCCGTAATCTATAATTTCTTATGTAAACGCAACATCCGCCGATAATTATTCACACGGCTGTATAAACCCGCGGGTGATCATTCAGTAATCGTCGTTACTATGAAGCTACCAAAATATTTCGGTTTGATACATGCACTTCTTACCTCAATAAGGTCACTACAAAGTTGTATTAAAATATTTAGAAAGCTACAAGTTGAACGCGGGTAATTTTTATCGATTTTCATATTTTATTTAATAAATAATGAAAAAGCAAAATACAAATAAAATTTGTTGTTAATTTCGGCTAGACTAATATCATATTTTCAAATATTACCGTTAATTATTTCAACATATACTTTTGATGAAATTACGTACTAGATCCAATTCCAATTTTCATTAAATAAAAAGGGACATCAGCATAATTGTCTTTGAAATTATGAGTTTTCTTCGATAATGAGTTATTTTCCACTAATATAAAATAACACTAATAATTTTAACGATTTTTCCATTAAGGCAAACTCAGTCAGTTTTGATCCGCTTAGTCTGAAGAAGTCTATTCTAAGTACAATTTTCCAAGCTGTTAAAGCAATTACTGGCGGAGTGACTGCAATCAAAGGACAACTTTTGAAAGGAAGTGGATATGCACTTGCTGCTGGTGGAAAGGTAAATTGTCTTTCTATTTATTTTTCTATATTTCGCTGTTTGTTTAGAAATTTCTTTTCTCATATTTTAAACATTTAATTAAGAAGATGAAAACGAAAAGGAAATTATAATTGTAACTAAAGTTTTACCGGACATTAAATTTATTAAAATTTGTGGCATTAGTATCTTCAGTTTTAACGCATGTATAATTTTTAAAATTTTATAATAATGATTTAACACAATTATATTAGTTTTAAAATAAATTTGATAATATTTGTTTTCAAAGGTCATTCGAAAAAATTAAGTATGTAATTTTGATACTGAGAGAATTCAAAGGGATTTTTACAGACAAATTCACTAATTGTTTGAGAAAGCATTAAACATAAAATTAATAGTTCTATTTACTTACTTTAAAAGAAATGTCATTGCTAATCCATTGCATTAATGTCTTGCAGCTTGTTGCAGTATCTGGTGATAAAGTGACTGATGTTGGAAAAGCGATTGTAAGTTCTGCCCACCTCGGACCCCCTTCAGGAGGAGGACACCCACTTATTGGAAAATTGTCTGGTCTCAGCGGCGGATCATCAGGAAGTGGAGGTCATCCGGTTATTAGTGCTCCTGCTCATAGTGAAAGTACGTAATTTTTTTTATAGTTGTTCCCATTTATTGCGTACCAACCGATACGGGGCTCTATGCAATTAATAATTCAAAGCAGACAGCCCATTCATTGCATAAGCCTCATAGGTAGTTGTGATCCCAAAAAAGTAACGATAACATTTCCTTTTTCTCATTGAGCTTACGTATTTCAATGCTGTGAGAAAAGTCTTTTTTAAAATTTTTTTGTTGAAACTATAAACGTGGTTTTCTCCTAGCTATAACAACATATGAAATTCCCTCTGGACATGGTAATTATGGACCTCCATCGAAGGCACCTTCGTACGGAAGCACTGCGTACCTACCTCCAGGAGCATTCGGCGGAGGAGCCCACTTCACCGGAGCGGCAGCTTTTGAAGGTCCTTCCGGGTGGCCTTCAAAATATGGTTTTCCTGTCGAAGGTAAGTCCCATTTTGGAATTTCCATACTAATTTGTAGATAAACTGCATTAATGTCATCTGCCTCTATATGTTGTTCACACCTTATAAGGAAGTTACGTTGTTTTACAACTGTTCTTCCTGCTTTCGAAACTTCTCTAGACTTTCTACATTTTATACATATCTACTTTTCTACATAATTTATTTGTACTGTTCATGACTGACTATACTACCTACTGTTACGAAAACAATTTTGTGAAAGGTGTTCGGTTTTCTCTGTTTCCCAAATTTGTACATTTTGTTTTAATATTTTTATTTTAATTCTTCTTAGCAGCTGTTTCATCGAATATTTAATCTGCTGTAAATAATAAAATCTATAAAATTATATTTTAACAAAACCGCAGATAAAATGCATCATTTGGGAAAAAATTCAGCAAGCAATAATAGTTTTGCTTTCGTTCGTTCTTTATGAGTTGCATTCATGTTGACTTTGTAAGGTATCGTGTAGCCGTTTGATCATTATCAATCGGTCTTTGTGCATAACATAATTTTTTGTTGTTGTGATTGTACAATATTTCTGTTATGTAACGAGATCTCGTCTAACTTGTTTAATATTTACTAACTTATGCTACTTACATATCTATGAAAGTAGTCGCAAAATACAGTCTTTCTCAAAAGTATTGGGCACCTCCTCATGTTTGATCATTTCCTTATTTTAAAGAACGACTTAAAGCTTATCAAGAAATAAATTATGTATAGCAATTGCGTGACGTAAGACAACTCATAGTTACTAGATTTGTTCTGAATCATTACTTTTCCTTATTAGTAGAAGGGGGTAATGAAATAATGAATGTTTATGATTATTCATATTTTTCAGTAGGTATTTACTATCATTGAGCTTTTTAACGCTATTACAATTTTGATATTCCACTGTAGTATACTTTTAACAAGGCTCACATAACGACTTTTCTTTAATATTTCCAGCTTCTGATGCGAATTATTTTTATTTTCTTTTATAATTCTAAAATCATTGCAGTGGCTTGTTGAAATTTAAAACTTCAATTCAAAGTCGATCGCGTTAAATTTTAATATTCACGCTTTTCTGTAAGTTAGGTATATGTTACCAATTTTGAATTTTTGTTCGATTAACATATTTATATTACGTTTCTACGGCAAATATGAAAGTGATCAAACTTGTTAGGGCTTGTTTTATATTTTTGCGCAGGTCTATATGTTTTAATGTCGACTACTTGGTCAGTTTCCTTATACTTTCCATGTCAAATAACTTTCAGGTGCCTTTAGCCTTTTTCAAGCCATCAACTGTAACCCTGTGAGCATTGAATAACTTTTCATCATAGATATCGTTTTTTCTAAAGATCGGTTTTTTAGTGCATAAACACCTACTTGTATTCTACTCCAAAATACAGGATACTCAGGACACTCCGGACCACTTGACCCGCGGCAAACTCACAGTGCCGCAGAAGCACTTAAGGAAATTGTACATTTGTTACCGCTGACAAAGGCGAAACCATTGCCAACAACAACCAAAAAACCGACAACAGTTCGTCCTTTTAAGCAGTATCCAATTCCCAAATATCCCGTCAGTGAGTTGAAGCCATTTCAAATTGAGACAATTTCTCAAAGTCAAACGCTTACAACTGCCTTCGGAAGTCCGCTAGTATCGGACGGAGAGAATTTAATCGCCTATGAGAACCATGGTCCGAATGTGTTCAAATCCCCTCCGTGGGACGTCTATAATTCGATGACCCGCAAATATAAATCTAATAAACACCATCCGAACTTTCGCTACGGTCAGCAGAGTTATGATTCCTTAACACCAATTATTGCGGCATTAGCAACTAAAAACCATAAAGGCACGAGCAATGGACCATCTTTTGTATCTCTTGATACAGCAGCATCTCAAAATTACCCCAGTGTCCTGCCTCCCCCATATGTTCCTTCGTACACGTCCAACAATTTCTTAGACGCCTACAAGATGAAATCCGATTATCGCCATAAACACGCAATACAACATACGGAAAAGAGAAAATCCCATGAAATTTATAGAACCCCGAGATTCCAAATTGGAGATCCGGTGCAATTTAACCGACTTTTACTGAACTAAAGGACGGACAACCCGACAGAATCACTGATCGACCGAGAGCTACTACGTTTTACAATCCACCCCTCCGGACAGACTTTTCCATCAACAAAATGAAACATTATTGTACTTTGTGGGCGCGAATGGGTTTGTGTGGTTGTTTTTAGAGGTAATAAATAAATAAGGTAAAGTCTCAAATTGCGACAAAAATTAGTTCGTTTTGATAACTCGCTCAGTGGGCAGATTATTGTTACTTTCGATTAAGAGTTATTTAGTTTCTTGCTGGTAAAATAGTTTTCATCTAAGAGTTACGAATTTTGGTTCCTTCCAATGGCACATTTTTTCAAAATTTTATTTATTCTTTCACTACATGGAAGTCGAAGTTTTGCCAGTTTCCGAATTGAAAGACACTGCAATTCTTTGAAATTATAAATTGCCATAAGTGATCGCATAATTTTTTGAATGTAAGGACAAATCATCCATGAATACCAGCAAGAAACTTTCTTTAAATCCACAATACCTACACATTTCCTTCAGAAAATTAATTTGTTGTTATTTTGATTATACTCTTTTCAGGACACTACTTTTAAGGAATGACTGTGGCACTTTCGTGTATTAGCAATAGTTGGTGTAAGGAAAGCCACTTAAATAACTGCATTTCTCTGGTCAACCTGTGACATGTTAAAACGGACAAGCATTCATAAAATTATGTTAACATCAGTATTGCCGCCCAAATAGACTGTGTTATCGCTAAATAGCATTATAATAGACGAAGATGTTGCCAACGAGAATGATTATGTAAGCCATTAAAATATTCCTCGAATGTTGTCTTGTTCTCGAGCTAAGTAATGTATATGTGAAGTTTTGTAAATATTTATTATCTATTAAGCCTTTTTCATCTGAATGTTTCCATCCTTAGGTCTTAAGTGTTTTTGTTGGTGGATAAGTTTTTGCAAATAATACGGAGAGAAAGAATAACTCAAAATGTTTCATTTAAAACTTATTTTCGTAAACTAAAAAAGTTCCCCTACATACCATACGTGGATCCAGACGATTAAATAATAATCATACTTCGACAAATATTGGGTTTCAAAAACCAGAACAACGTTTTTGCTGCTTATAATAAGCATGAATTTTTAAGGCAAATTCATATACTGTATTATTTTAGGTTTTCTCTCTCGTTACCGATTAACAAGTTAAGTGTCTTTTCCTGTTATAAAAACTATAAATAGCTAAGCTAATACAGGTTTCCAAATTCAGTACTTGAATTTATTTTTATACTGTTTTAAGTTATATTTTCTCGAAAATTAGTGAATATGAGTTAATTAAACAAATATTCATTTACAAATTTATAATCAGAATCCTATAGAATAATTTGATAACCATTCGAAAAAATGTATTTTTAGCCGATGTAGTTATTGTTAATTGAGTTTTCAAGATACATAAGATTTTTTTGCAGCACAACAAAATTAGATAGTTTTGAAAATGGGTGTAGTTTAGACTTTTCGTTAACCTAAAACCTAAAATAGGTTAAAAGCATAGCATTTTCCTATATATTAGAATTTAAAAGAATCGATATAGCTATGCATTATGTAAAAAAAATAAAACAAACAAACATTATTTGGTTAACGTTAAACTTTGATTTTCAAAAATAATCAAATTTGTGCAGCATAGCATCTCATATTAATAATCAGATTTACTGATGGAGTAAATTTTTCACCAGTGTACTTAAAGGAGCCCACTAAATTTACTTAATTATTGAACTCCCTTTTCCCATTTTGCTAAAAACACAAATGGTAGTGAAACAATATTCACTAATTCTTCTCCAAAGCCTTGCTTCTCTCGAATAATTCAATAGACAATATTTGCATAGGTTTAGTTTCTCTTTACCCAACTTGTAAAAAGTTTAATCGCAGGACAGAGTGGCATGCTTACCTGAATTAAAACTGCTACAAATCCATCTTATTCCAAGCACGATTTTAAAAGGTTCTTATTTATATAATCAAAAGTTTCTCAAGTTGCAACGCGTACACAAAATAAATCCCTGTGCTACAAGGACTTGGAATCTTGAATGGAAAAACGAGGACAGGTAGGAAATTAGAAAATAAAATTGCTTTAAATGTTTTCAGTCTAAATAAATACCTAAAGCATTTTATTTTACTGGATGCTAAAACAACTGGATTTAAATTACATCAGTGAAAGAGAGGATGATTTATTCGGAGAATCGTATCGAAAGGACGAAAAAACTTGTGCAAGCTAATTCTAAACTTATCCGAAACTAGCAGGCACAGAAATCGAAGTAATGCATTAAGTTGAAGATGAACTGCTTAAGATAACTCTGCAGAGGACAATTTATTACGTATGAAAATTTCTTGAAATATTTAAAAACTTGTGAGTTATTGTAAGACCGAGGTCGGGACTAAATTGAATTTGGTTCACTTATTTATAAAAAGTCTAAAAGAATTAAAGTAATTTCATCGAAAACAATCTAAAATTGAGAGATAAATATTAATAATTTTAACAAACAAGGATTGATTTTAATTTGAAAGCTGATAAGGGTTCTGTATTTTGCACATTTAAAATAAATTATTCTGATGTTATTTACAATTTTCCGTGTTTATTAAGATTAACCGTCTTTTTACAAAAATGTTTAAGGAACCTGTCAAGCAAAGAACATTTTGATTGGCAACAGCATTTAGCGCACTAAATTTTATTATTGAGAAATCACGATCTCTGACTTATAAAAAATCGGTAACTATTTAGCACTGGAGCAAGCTGAATAATGAAGATTGTGTTTACAAATTGAATATATTGAACATCTTAAGTTTTTAGAATTTTGTGCTAGAGCTTTGGGTGTGTATATGAAAATGAGTATTATTCCTCCCTCCTTAAGGATCATTTTTACAATCTTGCCTTAGAATTTAAGGCAAAATATGAAAAAGCGCTATAAGGAAGTCAACCAACTTAGGAAAAGCAGTTGCAGATATTCTATCTCTAGATGGAGTAAAATCAGTACGACTTTCTATACATATCTTTAGTCTATTTTTTAATAATATCCGAAAGAAATATCATGCAGAGGCTGCGATCCGCCTTGTGGAAGAGCGTAATCCTTTGCTAATTGGTCTAAGACGCTGGTACTTCGTCCTTGAGGTTGCGATGGGGGAGCATAGGCAACCGGCTGTGGAGCAGGTCTGGGCTGGAAGGAAGGCTCCTGAACAGGACGCAGAGGTTGTGGAGGTGCAGCAAACACTGGTCTAGAAACTCTCACGTTGTTGTGCTGTGCAGGGCCCAAACTGAATGTCTAAAATACAATTATAAGTTAGTCTACTATCTTAGGTATGAACTTAAGGAGTTAACCTGGCTTTGAGTATATTCGGGGTCTGGCCTGGCTGGTCGAGGCTGTGGGGAATACACAACGTCTCCAGAAGGTTGCGCGCCAGGAATTTGCAGCCTCGGAGGGGCTGGACCGGCCGAAGAATATTGGGGTCTCTGAGGAGGAGCTGGCTCATCATAGTCCACATACTGGGGCTGGGGTCTTGGTCGGGGTGGTGGTGGTGGAGGACGGGATTGTGGTCTTGGTACTCTTGCAATCTATTATAACAAAGCATCTTATGAAAATATTTAATTCTACAAAATGAAGAATATTTTCTTACATAAGGTTTCTGTTGTTCATCTTCGTATTCAGGCAAAAGACCTTCCTTATTTGTTGTTTCATCCACCAATGTGGGTGGTGCTACTGTAATACCTTCGCCCGATGGCTGGAATCCGTACTTGTTTGCACCATATTCAACAACACGAACTTTTCCTGTTTCATCAACGTAACCATATTTTCCCTTAACTTCTCCTGTGGCGAGTTTTGTTTCAATTTTAAACGATCCGTCTGCTCCTTCGTACCCGTAGGTGTAGGAGCCATCTTCGTTATGTCTAAATTTTATGGAAGTTATTAGATATAATTTCAGAAATTAGGCACCTACCTACCGATTAATTTGCTTTAAAATTGGAACTGGTGTTGGAGCTGGCCTGTTGTCTACAGGTCCACTACCTGGACGTAATCTAGCAGGTGCTGCTCTGGGTGCAGCCTCATATTCCTGATAGTCTTGAGCTAACGCAGTTCTCGCGAACGCAATGAAAATAAAAGCGATCTGTTCGGAATAAAGCAGACATCCTGTTTGAATTATAAATATATGTATTAACTCCAATTTCAATTGATCACCATTACAGACGGCGATAAATTCAAATTGCAATTAGGTAATACATTTTTAGAATTAAAAAAGGATTTTTTTAAAATATATTGTCAGAAAGTTAGGTTGAGTGTAGACGGGCATTTCTTTTATAAAGAAGTCAAAATTAAATGAAAGTTCTTAAAAGTACTCTATTAGAAACAAATTTTATATATTTACTTATTTCGTACTATGTTGCCTGCTTTTATTTTATATGGTACAACCTAGAATCTATTCTATGATTTAGAATACCGCATATCCCGGATTTTCAGATAAGTTATTGTTGAATAAAAGAAAAGGGTTATAAAATGAATCGAATTTTAATTTATCTATAACGATTCTTTTAATATCATACAGCTAATTTTATATTCTTTTATGTTGGTCTCAGGTCAAAATTATAAGAAGATTCATCTCGTAAGATTTAAATACCGCTTAAGTTAATATCAACAGCTCAGAAGGCGTAAATATAATCTTAAAAAAATTATTTTAAATTGAAGATCTAATGCCATCGTGAAATCTAAGATTTTTAGGAATACGTTGATTTAAAGTAATTTCGAATGTATATTAAAATTGTAGAAATCCAATTAAAAGGAATATAATTTAGTTATTTACAAACTACTGATCTTCAGCATCTGGGCTTATTATCAAGATGTACCGGATGTAAAACTACATAAGGTCACGTTCCAACATTTTTTTCATCCAAGCAAGGTTATCCAGTATCCATTCTTAAGTATTATGTGCGATGACTTAATTGTTACTTCAACGAATATGACTACAAATTATAATACATTAATATTATTTCAATTTAAAATATCCTGCCCAAAATAAGATTACATTTTATATAGGCTTTACATAAAATTTGCAAAAAGGTATGTGACTGAATCGTGCGTAGTAAACTTATTTGCTTCTAAATATATTTAATGTACCCTTTAAAGCTATAATACCCTCAGCAACCAAACTTTTCTCGATAAGTCACGTTTCGATTTATCGTTGCAGTATTTCGGCCGCAATCGACGGAAGCTGTGCTCCTTTCAAGTGCTTTTTTAATTTCCTGAAGGCAATTTCTGAAAATATGAAGTAGGTAATCCAAGCTACTTCAACCTGCACTGCCGCGTCATTTGTCATCGTCTTTAAAACGCCAACTCATTGTCATGAAATAGTTACTGCTAGTCTTACATCGTGTTTACACGCCCAGAACTTCTAAGTATAATTAGATTTTAAAACGAATTCCTTTTTTCTTTGATAGAGGTTCCTTATACATGTATGTACATTGGGCACCTTTTATTAATAATCAGTTTATTCGAAAATATTTGCATAATAAACATAATATGAATTTAATCCATAATATTTGGCACTATTTGAAGCAACGCCATGTTTGTAGGCAAAGACAATTAATGAAATAATATATGTATTAACTTTACTTGCAGTTTTTCTAATATTTTCTAAGTTTTTTTAAATTAAACATACATCACTTTATGAAAATTATAGCACTATTAAAAGTAATCCAATTAAATGAGGTTTATTCGCATAAATTTAAAACGATTTCTTTTACTGCTTCTCCGTGCCACTTTACACATAATATAAATTATTTCGCGAAAGGTCAGTTTGTTCACTTTCGTAAGAACATTCTCTTCTTAAGCAAAACTTCTCCTTATGTTTACTGCAAGATGTTCACCTTGAAAATACGAAACTGAAAATGCAAGTAATTTTCAGAGTACCTAAACACTTCACTAATTTTTTTCTTTTTGGTTTTGTTTTTAGTTAAAAGTTTAAACAAAATCTGGTTGATAACAAGAAATGCCTACAGGATCTTAAAAAGCTTGTTCGCTCCTTGAGGAATACCTAAACAAAGCACTTTGAAAGGAAATATTTGTTTTGTGTATTTCAAAGGGGTTGACACAATTTGTGGTCATATTTGAAGCGATCTGCTCCGCTATCAACTATGAACGTACCAACTTCATCTTTGAGGACCGCCTGTGATGGCCAGGTTACAGCTCTTTTATTCCTTGGTCTCTTCTTAAGAAGCAATAATTAATCCACCCACCACTTTACCCAGGGAAAGGTCTGCGAAAATACTGAGCAGGCGTGAGGTGGTTTGGGGGCTTTTATACGTCGACCGCAAACCTCCTGTTTTACCATAGATCTGTTTCCACCAGATACGCGTGCGAGGCATGCAGTGGAAATGAGACGGTGAAAGTTCTGCAGTCGAGCGGTTCACCATGGTGTGGCGGAGCTGCCGGTAGATTGTGTCTTAAAAGACGGTAGTTCCGCGGAGCATAAGCCAGTAACTGATACACTGAAATGGAGTACATATTTTATAAATGTTGGATTTCAATTAAAACACACTCAATTGCATATTCTCTTTCATTTGCAGAATGCCCTCAACATCATTCGCATTAATTGTTCAAATGATGCATTTCCTAAAACTGCAAGTTTTATTCTAAAAGTTTTTATACTAAATATGGTGCACGCGAGAAGGGATTGCCCATATTTTATAAGAATGCAGTGTACCCGATTTCCATCGCTGAATTTCTTGCACTAACGTTTGTTTTCAAGGTATACTACTTTTTCCTGTGAATGCAAACGACATTCTGAGGGGGAAATGACCGGAACCAACATTTGTTCCATGTCGATAAAACTAGGCATTGGGTCCTCAAATAACAAAGTTACTTTCAGATAATTTTGAGACCTTGTTATAAGTTCAGTTAAAAATCTAAGTCAGGAGTGTCAGAATTTTTAACATCATTTTTAAATTTGAGAACAATTTTTAACATTACTTGTGGTCAAAGATAACCTTGTGGTATGGAAAACATTACACATAGTTGTTACATCATCCCAGTTATATTTTTATGTAATATACACATAAATAAAAACCGCTTACACTTCTTTTTTATTAGAACCATTTTTGATCTCACTAATCGTAAGTGAGTTACGTCAGACTGAAATGTCGAAATTTAAGAGTCAAACCCACACGGTTAATACCGCTAATATTTTAATCTTAGTATTCACTTTCATCAAAACCCATTGTTCTTTTATATAATCGAACTGGAGTCATTCAGAAAGTGTAAAGGGCAATTAGTACCTAATATGAAAATTTAATTTTTTCCCAAAAACTATACAATTTAATTTATAATAACTTCCATGCATGTATGTAGCTATGACTAACTCTTTAATTATTTAGCAAGTGTTTCAACAGGTTAGCATAATCAGCAATGTCGCGACACATAACATTCGTTGGTAAGTGCACCAGCCGAGGCCCGTGCACCGCCAGCACACATCATAAAATTGGGGTCCAGGTAATTGGATCAATTGCCTTACTTTTGCTGTGGTTTCCCATTTGCATATTTATGTATGTATTTTTCAACAAGGAAATTCAAGCCGTTACCTGTATTCTCTGTAAGCGTAGCGAATGATGCAATTTTAAGTTTGGTCAATTTTTTAATTGGGCGGTAAAAATACGCGCACCGTACTCATGTGCCAAAATGTAATTACAGCGCACTCAAAACCATATTGACCTCATGAGTTGATTATGCGTATCTATTGAGATAGACACTTGGAGTTACATAAAAAAACATTTCTTACCTGAGGCGCTAAACTTTCAATCATTGCACCAACGCCACACTTCCTGTTTCCATGTGTGTTGGTATTCGGCACTACCCAAAGTTAATAAGAGCAAAATGTGAAAATACCTCAACGTTGCAAAATAGAGAAATAAAATTCCTGCTGTTTTCAAGGTCCTATACGTTCGAGAAATGCATGCAGAGCGGTGTGTCCAACGCATGCACACCTCATAACTTCAGTTACTGGAGTAATTCAAGGACAACCAGAGTTAAAACGAAATTATTCCGACCATAAACAAAAAATGTGATCTTACAAATTAATAAAATAAAGCAGGTTTTATGAGTAAAAAGTATATGCTAAATGGGATTACCTTACACAAAGGCCAGCTCAACAGCACTTAAGGTTTAAAAGAATTTATTTCGTTCTTCGGATCTGTGAAGGATGCACTGTATTACTTCCCCTTGATGCAAAATAAACTAATCAAATTTAATATATTTCGAATAATTTTACTCTTACATAAAATTGAACTATCACTTCTCATACAGAAATTAATTATCACGCATACCAGCATAAACACATGATATATACATTTAAAACGCGAGAAATTTTTAGATGGTATTTTCAATTCAATTAAATATTTAAAAAATATTACGTTTACTGTTTGAGCCTTGAACATGTATCCAACATTCCTTAACCAAGGTCATGCTTTAATACTAAAAACAATATCCTGAACTTATTCTTTGAATCAGAATAATTTGATATTTTTTAAGAAAAAAATAATGTATTCAATAAAGTTTAGTGGAAGTTGTCTTAAAACGAATTTGAATTTAGCAAATAAATTTAAAAGGAAAGTTGTAGGTCCCCATCAAAATAAAAAAATAACTACATTCCTTCATAAAGTTGTCTATCATCACTCGTAGAATTATTTATTTCTCCGTTAAAATGACTAAAAGACTTTAAAATTTAAGATTTAAAATGGCATCTTTAAACTTTTGGTATTTTTGGTATAATTATTATATCCACTATATCATCGTTTATAATCTATGCTGTATGAACCGCTCCAAATGTCGATGTTTTTAACAGCGGGATGATGGTAATTTGGAACGTTAACATTGTTGTAATTTTGTTGATATGATGGTTGATATTGTGGCTGTTGATATGGTTGTGGGGGTGGTGGATTGTAATAATTAGACTGAGGTGCCGGAGCTCTTGGTGGTGGTGGTGGTGGAGGTGGATTATAGCGAGGTCGCGCCGGTTCTACGTTGTTTAGTCGAAAATTACTAGCAGCAACTGGCCTATTAAACTTTTCATTTTTATAATAAGTGCTAGGATCCTCCCTGTACTGCCCATCGTCCTGTTCATTTGGACCCAAAGGATACGGATGATTGTTCGTAAGAGTTGGCGGTGGGACATTTATGTCATTTCCTGAAATAAAATGGTTTCATTTATAATTTTGTAAAATATATAGGAAGTTCAATTTTTTCTTACCTTGCGGTTCAAAACCGCGTCTACTTGCTCCATATTCAACTTCACGTAATTTTCCAGAGTCATCGACATAACCATATTTTCCATATACTTCTCCTGTCGGATATTTTGTTTCTATTTTAAAACTTCCATCAGCTCCTTCGTAGCCGTAGCTGTAGGAACCATCTTCATTGTGTCGATTGATTTGTTTAAGAATAGGCACTGGAGTAGTGTAGTCTCGTTGAGCTAATATTGCCGGCAAAAAGCAAAAAAGCGTTACCTATAAATGAAAATTTCATCTTAATATTCCAAAATCATTTAAGAAAAGCGAAATAAAAAGAGACTTAGTGATCTCTGTAAATCTGTAACGCCTTTTAGTTAAAATTATTCTATTATTCCTACTGAGTGTTAAATTTGAAAATGTGAACAATTCACTTTAAATACTTCCAGTATCAAGACATTGAATCTTACTAATGCACAAATAATTCAAAGCAGCTGCGTTGAATATTTTAAACATTTAAATCATAATCAGAGAAAAGTCCTTGAAATCGGAGCAGTTCCAGTTCACTTTCACTTCCATAAAGCATTATAAATCTCCGCCTACTTAAGTAGAATAAATTTGCACACTATACCCTGCATCTGAGGACCAAGGCGTGTCTCTCAACCCCACAAAATTATATAAATTACGCAAAAGCTTTGCCAAAATTAACCGCACAAACAAAACCTTATTTGATCTCCTAAAATTGGAACAATTCTGCAAAGTTAATTAAAGCAGGAGCTATCCTCGGATGAATGCGGTTGAATAAAAACACAAATTTAGAAATCACTTGCCCCTGGGAATCTAGCAGCTCAATATCTTACCACCAAACGCTTCATTTTTTATTGTGAGTCGTTTTAAGAATACGTCAAGTCTTCGTTATCAATTCGAGCAGTTCTAATTGAAGATTTTATTGACCAAAAATTATACTTGGCACACTCTGGAGCACTGCTAAACCAGATTTAGTTTACACTTGCTCGAGTCTTATTTGCCATCAACTTTACCGAGAAGTACGTCGTCTGCGGCTTTTATATCTTCTGAGACAGTGGGCAGGGGCGGACCTCGGAGAAAAGAAGGCGCTCCAGTGACTTCGAGGCAGGAGTACCTGAATTAAGGGGGCCCCAGCGCACTACTTAGGCATATTACAAATGCTTTATTTTCCAGGTAATGCTAAATTTTGTTGTTCGCCGCGCACTCGGCGGGTTCTCTTGCAGCCACTGCTAAGTGCACTCGTTTCAATTTCGAATTGTTAAGGTCCACTTCACACGCGATAATGCTGCGGGTTAATTTGCGAGTTGCGCCCTAACGAAACATTACGTTGTTTCGAATTGAGACTTTTTGCCTCAGTTTCGTGACGATGCTGCTTTCTTACATAACTAGACCCAAGCGTCCGTAGTTTATGGAATTTTATAATTCATAGTTGAGCCACTAGTGCTAAGTAGTAAATCCTAAGTTAAAAACAAAATTATGCTATCGAAAGGGTGAATGCGAAACGCTAACCTTCATTGCGATATTGTTTTCAATTTCATTTCGAAAACAACAAATTTATTATATAAATTATTGTATGCGAGTACATACTATTAATTTGCACCAAAACAACTTCATACCTTGAGTTAAGAGACTCAAAATTTTAAAAACAATATTTTAGAATGGCAAGCAGTCAGTATCTGTTCATTTTCAAATTTATTCTCAACTTGGTATGTGGAAATTGCGTCGGGTGTGGTTTAAAAACTAAGCCTTCCTTGTAATTTCCCGATAACCTTGAGTAACCGTTGTGCAATTCAGTTTATACCACGTCAGGAAAATTCAAAGAATGTTTATTTCTTGTAAGATTGAGCAAGCAGGTACTGTGCACTGTTCAATTTGCACAGAGCTCATAAGCACGGTTGAGTGAACACAAAGAGAAATTGGGAGTTTAAATCAATGAATGTATGTTTTACTTTATAAAAAATAACACGGTAGACATTACAATGCAAAACGATATTATTATTTTTGTTGCAAGTTTCCACTCCACAGTAATTTCTTCTTCTATCGTATTAATGCGTTACTTATACATACATAGATATTTATGTGAAATCATCCAATTCCGAATAATTCTTCCTTATATGAAGGAAAGATAGTGCCCACTTGATCCTAATTCTAAAGTAGGTGTAATAAAAGGGTGGGGATCGGTGAAAGGGTTACATCAGTTTCTAGAAACGATTTTGCTACCGCGATAATTGCCGCATTTCTAAATGGATTTTGATTCAACTTTGCGTAGTTACATTTATTTACTCGATATCTAGGTAATTTTAAAAAATTTCGCAGTTTAGGGGAAGGGAGTTATATATTTTAAATAATTTCGGTTCGCTAACACATTCTCACTGGCGATATATCAGCTCGGTTTGCAATGTAATCCGGGGATAGAGAATTGGGTTTTTCCCACATTTAAATCTACCTCTTCTTTAGGGATGTGCCAATTTTTTCGAATGAATTTGAATCGAACGTCCTTTGAATGCCTCTATATACTCAATTTTTTCGTCAATAAGCCTAACAATTAGTCTTGAAAATTTTTACGAAACTATTACTCTGGCGACGCTCTTTTTCACACATTAAAAATCAACATACCTAATTTAAAATTGAGAGATCATAAACTCATTAGGTTCGAATGAAAAAAACCCAGGTAGTAAGAGCTGAATCTTTACACCAAGAAAAGGTCAGTTCAAAAATAAAAGAATATCATTACAGCAATAAAATGTTGGCGTCAGGATCTGGACATTATTTACAATTATTACTCGAAAATCCTTTTAGTTTTTATTTACAAAAAACAAAACATAGTAGGCAAAAGTTCAATTTCAACATCAACTTCCATTTTAAATTAAAGGCGTGGTTGATTTGTTTGGGAGACAAATCACTTTGATTTGAATTTAAATTAATTTGGTTGGGTTTTAAATTGAAACACGCGTGGCTTCCATCGAATAACCATTAATAGTACTGTGCTTATTTCAAATAGATTTAATTCGTTTTTATTATTGGAACTGAATTTGAACACTCGTTTACCGACTTTTGTTTAAAAAATACCGATAAGGCAATAATTGTATCTCTTCAATTTTTTTTATTTCGATATATGTATTGCTACAATTACGTTTACATATACTTTCTTTAAGAAATGCCAATTTCAAATATTCTCCAAAATTGTTCCAACGAATTTACAATTGGTTACCTTATTTATTATATGTAAACAAGTTATGTTACAAAAATTCAAAAACTTATTGAACTTTTATCAAATATAGTTTTCGAGGTCTAGAATAGCTCTAATCTAACATAAAGGCAATTCATGCTTAATATTAAATTAATGAGGTTGAAAATTACTTTTATGCACGTAAAGGGAGTAAAATTTCGAAATTTTAAGCAGTAGCACATCTGATTCAAAATAATATAGAAAGGCAGGATAAACCATCTAACCGTTTTTAATGACTTACAGTGTATAATAAAAAAAAATGCAAGTTTTCCTGATTGTTGTAAAAGTTATCACACTGTTTATGGACAATTGAAGTCAACGCTGCGCTGAGAGATTAAACTCCTTTGCTCGAGAAGATACCAATCAAAGGAAAGGGAAGTTGCGCAAGTACCTTTTGTATCTTTGATCAAGATGGAGGAAAGGTTAATCAAAACTCTGACGTATTTGTTGATACTGTCGTCAACGGAATGATACTGCAATTTGCCGCTGACCTGCAAGGAAAAGCCGGTAAACTTGTATTTTGAGGTGTCTTAAGTTTGAGCTCTCCTGGACGTGGACTGACTGAAAGTTTGAAGGTAAATTTATTATAATTTTATTTATTTATAAATTTTGCATTGCTGTAAAAGTTTTAATGTAGGGAGCTCTCCAAGAACTGATTTATTAACTTATAATCATGACGATGTTCCTTTACACCTCTGGGTGAATGCGCCTTCGAAAAGCATAAGTAAGTACGTAGTCCACAGCCAATACTAATGCAACTTTAGCTAAGAACTTGTAGAGTAAATTCAACTTTCATACTTTTATACGAAACACCTTAAGACTTGTCTTGATTTTCTTATGGCAATTTACTATCAGATCTTTCCTCAGTGCACCGCAGACTGCGTTAGAGAATACTTGCTTGTCTCTGTTCTCTGTCGGACTTCGGATTGCAAAAGCACAAAGAGGAACAGCAGAAACACGCTAATAATCTGAGTGAATTAAAAATCATATAAGCGAAAATTTATTTATTTTAAATCCATTAACATCCGCCAAAACACAAGGGCTTAAAAGTAAAAGTCGTCGTCTTGTAGTGTTGGATTTTCAGAGTAGTTTGATTGGAGCACGACACAAGATTTGGTTTAGGAATTCGCTTTAAGATTTTTATGTGTGCTTTCTGAGTGTACCAAATGAGTAGTGATCTAGGGAGACCTCAGTTCCCACAATTCCAGGCTCAATGCTGCTAACCACAGACTGAACAATGCAACAAACTTCTTAGATTCAAAGGGCATGTGGTCATCACTGTATATATGTAAAAAAGCAATTTAATGCACCACAAAGTGAATGAAAAAGATTCGGCATTTCAAGGCTATCTCCATCAAACCACAAAAGTGAACTTTCAGTGCTGATATCGTGAATGCCAGTAAGGTAAAATGTTATAAAACTCTGGTCAACACAGTCTCATACGCTGCTTCACTACAGCTTTATGGTCAGCTCTCCGCCTTCATTCCACTGAAAATATAGCAAGCATCATTGCTAGTTAAAGTAAAAAAGTGAGCGAAATTAAAAAAGTAGTTTAAGCAAGTCTACATACTTACTCTTCTGGGCAGTTGGAAGCTCGCTATCCACCATAGTCGCGAAAGGTTAGGTGCAACTTACCAATCTTGTTTGAAGCAACAGCGCCAGACGAGGAATTAAAAGTATTTTTGGAAGAAATTATGATTTTAATAAAATAAATATCTATAATATCGTTATTAAGATTCTGTGCTTTTGTACGATAACTGGCGTTGAACTCTATCTGCAAGTCATTTATAACTAACATAGTGCAGTGAAAAAAAGTGCGGCTAAGATATGTGACAATCTTCTTTAGTCTAGAGATTCCAATTCATTTTTCTAACAATGTGGCAGAGGCTTTTACATTGCTCACAAGAAATTTCAAAAGACTTTTGCTCTACAGACTACTTGGTTTAGAGCATTAAATTAGTGAAAATTAAAGCTTAAGAGAATTTGAAATTACTAAAAATGAAAAAAATAAGAACTCGAAAATATCTATTCAATCAAAACTGTGAACTTCGCTTGTATCACCAATGAGTCTTCTCACATAGCGCATAGGAGCAATAAACTCTCAAGCATTCGATAATGTCACTAATAATGGTGTCACAAAATATTCGGAGTTTGTATAAAATATAACAATAGTAAATTACAATAGCTGGTGAATAATTACTTGCCTTTAAGATGCAAAATAGCAAGCTGACCATCATTTCTTTGGAGTAAGGCACAATAGTTTTTGATCAAAAAAAGTTTTGTCCAACGTTGAAGAGAGCGAAAAACTATTTAAAACAACAGTCAAGGATGGCTAATTTTGATAGGATTCTCTCTATTACTCTACTTTTTATGGTAAGTACTTTATGTTAATTTTAAATTATTTGTTATTAAAAATTTCCAAATACAATTTGCACTGGAGAAATCGTAATTTTCTTGACCTTCTGCTTTTTTTCTTAATCAATTTCGTCAGTTATACCTTTTCATTCTATGCAGTATTATTACCTTGAAGTAGGTTTCACTCATCTTCCATAGATTACGTAGGAAATATGCTGGTGAAAGGTGCATTCACATAAATTCGAAGCTTGAAATGCAAGTATAAGTAAAATTAAAAATATATAAATCAGAATACTAGTTTTATAGCAAGAAAGTAAATATTTTGTTTGATGGTTTAGATGAATTATCATAAGATAACTTCAATAATATAATAAGCTCTAAATTTTTATATAATTCTTTTAATGTTTTTTTTCAAAAAAATATAGTATACCAATGTTCATAACATAAAAATTAGAATTCAAATCAGGCTCATTAAAAATAAAGGTCGAATAAAGAATTTTGTATCTGCATCAAAAATGTCGATCATATGTCTAAAAATCAACTGAAACGTTTAGTAGATAAAAACATTCCTCAAAAATTATTGTTCCGATCTTGTACCGATCTTGTGCCAATCAATCTATAGATTATAATGGATATGAAAGTATTCTCTACAGAAATCCTCAAGGTCACTCAGTTGTTTGTTGGCAATCTCTCATTATGAATCAAGAATTAAATAAATGCCTCACACTCGCGTTGAGAATGATACAATAGGGCACAGATACATTTATATTTTTAGCTTTAGATTTCATTATCAATTCACCGCGACAAAATAGCTTTTTAACGAGCATCTTTCGACCTGAAGCACAAGTTTCAAAGAAGACAACAATAAACCGGTAACCTCCTTAAGAAGCCATTGCGATCCATAAAATTAATTAAAAAAATTCAACTTTTCTTATCATAATTCCAAAATCTAAAGAATGCTGTTTTAGATTTTTTCTTGTTAATCCAAAATATTTTAAGTTTTAATGCCATTATAGTGGCGAGGCGTATTACAAAATGTCCTATACTTTAAGGGAAATTGTAAGTAAATGATTTTAATGGACCTAAATTTTAAATTCGTATTTTCCCCGTCAATAATGATCAATGCTTTAAATTATATTTTTTTATACCAATATACTAATCTCGTTCCAGATAATGTCAGTACCATCAATCGTCAGTCGATCAACACAGTCGAGCGATTTAATAGATGGAAATGAGTTCCTATCTTTATTTATAGAGAAGGGAAATGCAGATAAATTAGAGGGTTACGAACTGGATGAAATTCGGGTTGAATCAACTATCAATGGAAAAAACTACGAAGAGGATACACTCGAAGTTAACGCACAAGTTTCTAATCAAGATGAACTATTAGCTGAGGAGTCTACTAATTATGGATTAAATGTTAAAAATAATTCACAAAATCATAAGCAAATAGATTTGCACATAGTTAATATAAATTCACAAAATGTAACTAAAATGGCTGCAGATGGTTCAGATATTCCAAACGGGCTGGAAAAGAAAACAAATGATGGAAAAATTGATGAGGAAGAAATTGAAATGAAACAAATAGTAAAATTTATTACCTCAGGCAGCAAAATCGTGTTCCTAGAAGATATCTTAAAGTCTAATGAAAGTACTACAACTCCTAATTATACTAATTATACAACTACTAACAAAGATATTGTTCCAAATCATTCGTTATCAGACAACATTCATGTCTCTGTCAGCATTTCAAGCACTGTAGACAAAGGATCTATTCCAGAAGCAAGGAAGCCCAACGTGTTTAACTACTATGAATCTGTTAAAACAACTTTAAACAAAAAAATATTTGAAGAAAACACCGATAGAAATCTTATGAAGAAGACAGATTTCATAAGTAGATCGCATAAAAGTGAGTTTTCCATTGAAGAATCTGACCCTGTTGCGGAGAATTTGTCTGATTCTGTGAATGGCGAATCATCGAATGTACATAGTGTTTTAGCTCCACCGACTTCAATATCGCAATCATCTCGACACATGACGAGCGAAGTTGGTCGAATGCAACGAAAACAACAAGACAAATTGGTGCCGTTCCAGACGGTAATTTACCATGACGCAGGATATAACAAGGATGGTAGTTCCCAACCAAGATCAGTATCTTATAGTTCTTTAACACAAAATGTTGACGATTTAACTATGTGGAAGGACCTTGAGAGTTTTTTAGAAGTTAAGAGAAATGTTAGTGATGTTCTGAAACCCGTAACAGAGAAAACTCATAGTCAACCGGAGAAAATCTACTCAGAACCAGCCAAATTTTATTCCGAGCCTGCAAAAATGTATGGAGAACCAGCGAAATTTTACTCACAACCAGCTAAAGTATATTCAGAACCAGCGAAGGTATATGGCGAACCTGAACGACAACACGGTTTACCAGCTCAAATCTATTCGGAACCAGCAAAAGTTTATTCGGAACCTGCTAAAACTTACTCAGAACCAGCCAAAGTGTATGGCGAACCATCCAAAGTTTATTGGCCATTACCTCTAACTACCACACCGCGTCCGCTGCCACATGAAAGTATAACACAGCAGCCTGTTAGTATAAAACCCTCTCGCCGCATTATATCCAATCTTGATAAGCTTCCTTACGATCTCCTTAACTCCCCCGAATCCCACAAACGCCTTTTAGAACCAGATTTATCTACAGGAAGAAGATCGCGCCCTTCAACACCAACCAACGAAAACAGGGGACCATTCAATGGAAATCTGCCAGGTGAAGGGCTCAACAGGCAACATAAAGATCTAGTCACGGCAAGACCAAGTCAACATTCGACAGTAACTCACAACCCTCAAGAAATTTACACTCCAACCCCAGAGCAAAACTACGAAATTGAGGAGTCGGTTAGTGTGATGACGAATGGCCGAGCTCACGGGGTACAACCATTGAAAGTGTCTCCAACTGCCAATCCAACTGAGGACGCAAAAGTGGGCTATGTCGTCGAAGGACGAAATTTTAGAAAATACAGGGTGGAGGAGAAGACTTCAGATGGCTTTATAGTCGGCGAGTACGGGGTGGTCAGCCACAACGACGATAGTATTCGAGGAGTGCGGTACACGGCTGATTCGAATATAAATCCAAGTCTTATACAAGAAGCTTTGAAGAAGTTTCTAGCGTTATGAGATTAAAGAAATGGGAAAATAAATTTTATTGGAGATTTATTATATTTGTATAATAAATGTTTTAGTATCTAGTATTAACTAGAAATGCGTCTGGTGTCATCTCAATATTAATTATAAATGAACACGACTAGTAACCGCAAGATTGATAACTTCTTTTTGTGATAATAGCAGTTTCTAGTTACTTAAAACATTGACTGATTATTTAAGTGTATTTAACTAGATACATATGAATGAAAGATACATATTTCAATTAAATTAAATAATGATCTTAAAAGTTTTTCTTTTCATTTTAATAGAATTCAAAATATCTTTAGGAATAACCCTGTTTTTCGAATTGGTAAGAATACTATATGTTTTAGAACACGAAATAACGAATACCTATAAATCTTTAATTAATTCTCACGTCCTAATGCTTACCAGATATGTCCTAAAAATCATCCCTTCGGCCCATGAGAAATTGCCATTTATTTTTGACTCCAGCTCAGTCGTTTAATTTATGATAGTATTTTGAGAACAACTACAAATTTTCCAGCATAGTTTTATCCCATATTATAGTAAATAATTTTGTCCAACCATTAAAGAATATTCGGTGCGAGTAAAAAATATTTAGAATGGCCAAACTTTTTCTCGTAGCGCAAATGTGATTTTCCGAGCTATTTCATCTTCCTACTCCACTTGCAATTGGCTGAAAAATCACAACTCATGGCTTAGATCGTTTTCACTTTGTGTGGTTATTGTTTTGGTGAAATTTGCAATCGTCCTCGCCAAATAATCTTTGATGATTACACTTTGAAAATTTGAGGTACCCTAAATTCGATTATATACATATATGTAAGCTACAAATGGAATATATAAGTTAAAAATTGAAATTTCCTTCTGACATTCCACTACCAAATTTTATATTTTATGATGATATGATGTATGAGACAAATTCTTTAAATAAGAGGACTTTTGAGATTTAACTGAATACAAAATCAAGAACGTTTGAAATTTGTCCAGCAAATTTTTTTAATGTTCATAACTTCCACAATTTTCATTGTTTTGTTGAAATTTTGAAAATGCAAGAAAAAGAAAAAGGTTTTTGTGGAGATAATAAAAGCATAAAATACAAAGAACTGAAACAAAAGAAATCTTAAGAGTGGCTACTTTTTAGGACACAATAACCGAAATATTCACTTAATGGCCAGCATAAGATTTTCACTTATTTCCAAGAGGCTCTGAAAAATTAAACACCTTCAGAAAGGAATGGAAAAACTTGTCGGAGAAGTAAACTAAATATAACTCCACCTTTGGCTGACGTAAATTAACGAACATTGGGCATTACAGGAACAAAGGTGAAATAAAATCAAGATAACTCTGTTCAAAGAAAAGGTGTCATACGCTTACGCACCTTTTTATGGGAGGCGTGGAGTACCCGCAAAAGTCGACCAGAGGAATTGTATCGTTCTCAAACAAGCCTGTCGACTTGTGGGAGCTTAATTGCTGGACAATTCCGACTAAAGTTTGGATTATGTCGCCAATTTTCTTTTCACTTTTATTGTTCTACTGTCTTAAGCTGTATCAATAAAGTAGACTTACGATAAAAAATACACACATAGTTCCGCAATTTGAAATCGACACGCGGCTTGTCTGCGTCAATTAGATCAACTATTTTTACATTCATTTCAGGATAAGACAATTTAAAATGTTCAAGGTGAACGTAACCGGTTTCAAGTTTACTTATATTCATACGGGGAGACTTTGGATACTTGGTTCAATTGATTTTTTGTGATGCGAACCAAGGCCACAATAAAAATTCCCTTTTCAATTTTTCCTTATACATACTCGGATATGTAGCGAATAGCAAAAAGTGAGTATGAAATTCGCGGTTTCACGTGCTGGTCTTACCCTTCCTGCGATATTTCATCGAGATATAATATACATTAACCCGGTAATTAGCCTTATTTAAAACTTATAATTTAATTACAAATATGCAAGACCCACCTTCTTATCCAGCGAGTTGCTGGGGGTGTATGACTATAAATTTGTTGTATGCATGACGAACGTGAACGCACTCTTAGCGCCAAGACTGGTAATTAAAATGGTTAGAAGTTGTTCACACGCGACCACGATGTCTTACTCAGCAAAAACTATCCGCTGAAATGAAGTGCCCGAAATACGAGGAATTCAGCGCAGTTTAAGAATTGTAGCCCGAAACTTCTTTTTAATCAAACTTCGATTACACATCCTCGGTCCGCGCATTAAATTACAAAGACTGGCCTCCTTAGGGAGGAAGGAGACACTTCAAAGGGATAAATACCACCTGATGCTTCCTTCACCTACCTCCCTCATATTGTGCGCGTCGATATAATTTTCCTTTTTCTTTTTACTTTATTAATCTCAAAAACTTAGCGGTTATGCGAACATGTATAAAACACACTGTTTAAGGAGGCGTTCTTATTCTTTATTGAAGGAGATCTTTTCTGCTCCCGAGATGCCCTCATCCGAACCTTCATTCATTCAGACATTTTCCCTTCTTTTGATGATGTTAGGATGAGGGACTTTTCAGCACCGAATTTTAAGTACGCCGCGATGGCATCTTGATCGTATCGGATGACGGCTTCGTGGGAAGCTTTCCTTGCATTATTATTGTATATACCGATTTCGGCCTATGATCAAATGTCCTTTTGTTCATGTGTCTGGTATTTTTTCATTATAATGTTTTATCCAGATCTTTTCATAATCTTTAGAAATCACCTTTTGCCCGCGCTTTGCTCATATCCTTTTCATACTGCTTTATAACTTCTGCGATTTTCAACGTCGAGTCATTTTAATATATTTCGATTCGACTCCGATATGATTGCGAAGATCTAACAATAATGTTGTCTGTCACTTCAATGAAATTTGATAATCCACCTTAAATCAGTCTTACTATACTATGAAAGGAATTATTATTATTGAAAGTATGTAATTTTGTGAAATGGGCTCCATATCAAATAAACATTATGAATTTATTTAAGCAAATTGAGCTACAGCTAATTATTAAACACAGCGGAAAAAATATTCTCTTTATGATTTTTGTCAATCTAGGTTTATTAACAAACATATATTTTTGAGAATTCATATTGGTAATCAAAATTAATTATTCAAATGTAGTAAGAAAGAATAGTTTCAATTTTCTTGTTATTGTGAAAAAAAATATTTTTTCACTGAAAAGATCATTGAAAATAAATGTTTTGAGCTTGTAATAGATTAAAAACAAAAAATTATTTCTATACATCTCACTTCAATCTTAAACCCGAACGCGTATTCATATATTATTTTAAGACATTTCAAATGCTATTGTCTATTAGAAGCAGTTCTTAAGAACAATTGCATACTTCGAACAATAACGGATTAAAAATAAAGTATAATTAGCAGGTAATGTTGACTAAAGGCGCACTTTTTCTATCCAAATCCTGATAACCTGAGTTTGCTTGCAACGGATTATGTGTACATAAATATTTAGAGGTAGCAGACCCATTGACTTAAGAAATTGAGGTCGTTTAATCCATTGTAAGGTTAAATCCTGACAGCAGGTAATCAGGTACGGCAGGTGCTAAACTTCCTTAGTAGAAAAATAGTTAAGAGAAAAAAACAGTGTTTATGCGGAGACACTTGTTTCCAAGACTGAACTAAATATTTGAGCAAAATAACTCTATTTCAAAGGATTCCAATGACCCATCGTCTCATTGTGATTCCCACGCTCCATCAGATACCTATAGAGCCATATGGTGGAATAGTTAGTGCTAAATGTGATACAATTTCTTGATATAGGGTGATGCTATGGAATAATCATTACGCCTTTCCCTGCCGTGGGAACTCACCTTTTACCGCAGGGGGAGGATGGCTACACCCGAAATTCATCAGGACGCCGAACACGAAGAACAAAAGCCCTCAATGAGAGATGCTCCCATTCTCGACAGGCAATCATGCAATGCTTATTTGTCATGTTCGGGTGATACCAGGAACGGGGATGAAAAGCGGAAGAGCGTAGATAAAATTCCACCCCTGTGTCATATGGCACTTTATTTTCGTTAGACAGGACGTTAATTTCAAAGTAGTCTCATCTGCGTAAATTCAGGAAAGCGTATTGCGTTATCATGCCCAATTTGATATATGTTGGGGTTCAATTAGCAGGTTATTTTCAAATAAACATTTCGGGTACCTTTTTCATATTTCACTTTTTTTAAGGTGAATAAGAAGAGTGCGATTTCTAAAAGTGCACAACTATCAGTCAGTAGTCACATGAAACGACTTCATCACTTTTTATCCCCTTTGTGACGAACTGCGATCCGCAGTATCAAATTACATTTCTACGCCCGGGAGGTGTGTCTTTCCGTTTTGGTAAAAGACATTTGCCTGTTGTTCGCCAACTTAATCTTTGAAACGATGAGGAAACGTCTTTGTGATACGAAGGTACATGGCTTTTTGAATTCCCGAGCTAAGATTTCCGCCGGTTATAAACTCATTTCGCCTTTTTTGCTATATCCTTCTATAATAAAGAAGTACTCTAGGTTGAGCGGCCTATGAGAACAACTTCTTTAAGAAAGTGAAGAGGCTCCAATAACAATCCACTTCCTGCAATTAACAGATCTATACATTCGGCCATTCTATGTTGACCTTAATTAATTTCGGTTGAGCATTACTTGAATATGTAATATTTAATAATGTTAATATAGATGGCAACATTTATCAAAGAATATCATGTCCAGACAAAGCTACAAAAGGTTTGCTTAACACCAAATTAGGTTTTATGACTTTTTGTTGGCAGTAACCCGGTTTGCACCTTTTACAAGACAAAACCTTTGTTGCCTTTCAAGCAGGTATTCATTTTAAAATAGTCTATTAGAAGCACTTTGTGTATACCTAGCCCTTTCCAGCCTTTAGTAAAATGTTTATAGCCAAACGCTTTTACATTTTTTGGTCATAAGACAAAAGCAAAACGAGACAGTTTGTATGTATATGACGCCTCGTCAGAGTTCAGATGTAATTCTTTTTATTATGCAAGTAATGATTGGAAATTCCCAGATGCCATTATCTTGAAAAAATTCATTAATAAAACTGACGCCAGGCGTCTGGCACCATTCACCTAAAAAATGTACACATATTTCAATAGTGCCACTTGTCCTTAATATTGGGGAAAACCCAGCTGAATTCGTTCTAAGTAAATTATGCAGTTTTATAGATATATTTCTTAAAAAAGTTTTATGCGACGAAAGTCATTAGTCCCAAGAATCCTCAGCTACAAAATATTTAATTGCAATAACTTCTTGTCTTACTTTTTGACTGCTTTTTGTCGCTGTCACGCTGATCTTGGAGAAAGTATGATTTATTAGTAATTTTTTTATATACATATACATGCATACTTCCACATAAATCCTGTAATATAAAAAGGTTTAAAAAATTATTTTATGACATATATGTATATAATTTATGTATGTGTTGAAATGTCCTGCTTACGCTTCTGGTTATCGAGAGCTAGTCTAGAAAATTTTTATTACTAATTTTAAAATAAGAATTTTCCATGACGCTACATTTTTGAGAGAAACAGATGAAAGACTAAAAAAAATCGTGTTTTGAGAATATTTCGAACATACAAAAATAATATTGGAATGTGGTATGAGCTCGTAGCGTGGCATGAACAAAAGCATAAATCCTCATAGGATGGAAAATTGGAAAACTAACCTTTTGTGAACATGCACTAGTTGTGAGACTTATGCACTACCAATTGTGTAAAAGAATCGGGTAACAGAATAAAATAAAATTCATAAATTATTCGGGGAAGTCTTACAGATTTTAATATTTCATAATAATATGATAATAATAAAGATTCAACCTTTTATTTGACTTACATTTAAATCTCCTATAAAACTGCGTTATTTTATAACGAATTTTTAGAAATGTACGCAATAGGATATTTTATACTCTCCAAACCTATTTTCTTGAAAACGTGATGTGATGGATGTACGGATTAAGTTGTGAAGAAATGATGTATCACTTGTTTTGTGAGAAAAATCTGCTGAAGAGTGTTATTAAAAGCTCACCAATAATACCAAATGGAATTGAAAGTTTTAACACTTTACAAAAACATAATGACTAAGAACAAACCTTGAGTTTAATGTGAAGTACTTTAATTTAGATTTTATCTCATTTTAATATAAAGAATATTTATTTTCCGATGTGTATTTGCAGTCAAACAACAATCTAAAAAATCAAATTCAAGTCAAGGTCAATAAAATTAATAAATACCTATGGTACTTAGGATAATTTATTATTTCATAATTTTAATTGGAAAAACAAATGTTCGCGTTCTTTAGGATAATTATTGCTAGAATAATTCATACCTATACAAATAGTAGGGTCACATAATACCCCAGCTGCATATAATACGTATTTGTGTGTATGCTATAATTATGAACAAAAAATTTTTATATTTTTATTTTTTAATACGATATTTCAAAGTTGCATTTCAGATGTATTTACAAACATACACATATATAAATTGCAATTTGTTATTTTTACTAAGGCCTTAATGTATCGAAGGATATCCTTTACCTTTGGCATTTTTGGCAAGAACATTAAATTTAAGAAAAAAAGTAGTTCGACACCGCATTCCTTATTATTGCATAATTGTATGAAGGGGTCCAAAAGTATTCAAATAAAAATTCCATAAATTCTCATAAAATGAAATGAAGCAGTTGCGTACTTCCCTGTATATGAAGGTAAAGCAAAGAGGAGTGGGAGGCCTGCAGTCTTTCGAGGAACGACGTTTAGCGTATTAAAAAACAAACCCCAGAAAAAATTAAAAGGGCATTGCTCAATTCATTTTTGCAAGCGTAGGAAGATCAATTCTCAACTAGGGTTACAAAGCCAATCTCGGCCCTTTTCAGCAGGCAAGTACACGCACACAGATGCAGCTCATAAATGATTTGACTTCATAAAGTAATGAGCACAGGGCTTGAAAAGGTACTGCGGCTGAAAGGATCTTTGGTGCCTTCTTGCCTCCTGCGTTAGAGCAATTGATGGGTTCCGACTACGAGGGCAAACCACACCCCGAGGGATGATTGTCCCCGGATTTCGGCCAATGGGATTTGCTCGAAGTTCATCGGGGGTTGGGGTGATCCTCGAGCACTACGCCCAGTTCGATGTGAATAAAATAGGGTGCGTTACCGGGTGTTCGTAACAAATCTCGTTGTGCACTTGAGTAGTTATGATCGATACTGAAATTCGTGAAATATGGATTATTAGGGGACATTGAATAGTGCGAATGTTTGAACGTTAATACTTTCCTAGTGAAATTAATAGAATCAAAAGTGAATCGCTGGATTAGAAAAATAGTGAGCTTTCTGATTATAAAAGTGAGAAATCTGTGATAAATTTGTAGTGTTCTGCCATTGCCTTCGTCACTAGCAACAATGAGTAACGACAAATCAATAGATAGTATGGATAGCAGCAGATCTAACCAAATGAACCCTTCGACGCAATCTAGTAAGTATTTTAGAATATTATTTTAATAATCGGACATTTTAAAAAATGCAGAACTTATGCCCATTACAAAGAAATGTTTAGATCTATAAATATATCAAAGCTTGCCTTCCTCTAAATACATACATATATGGTGAATTTTCTGTACAGTTCTTTCCTGAAAATTTTAACAGCCAATGTTAACTCGGAAATAAAGATATTTTCTTTTAAAATTCTGCACTTTAATATCTCTATTATGGTAGATATTTTATTTGACAACATTTATATTCATTATTCAGTAACAAAAGCTAGAACCTTGTCGATTATAAGAATACGACAATTCCAAAAATCGTAAATGTAGCTTAAACTATAAAAATGCAAGTTTCATTTATTTTTCATTTCAAACTCTTAGAAAAATCACATATTTTCTCACAAACTCCATACATAGTGAAGAATAGACAAATTATTTAAAACTTTAATGAGACAACACCTTTCTTACTCGAACAAAATAGGCTTAACAAATTTTGCATAATATAATATACATATGTAGCTCAGCTACCTATTTATTTAATAAAATAAATTTTACACATAATGTGTGAGAGCGCCGTTGCGGATAGTACAAGTTCTTTAAGTAAATGTAACAACATAAAATCCTTTCTTTGTGAATGCTCCATATATTCTAATAAAATTTTCATGACATAATAACTAAGAGAGTGTATGAATTAGGAGGATACATCTAGACATCGGAAATTTAAGAACCGAAACAAATCTTCTTAGAAACACAGTTCCCCATGGAAATAATCTACATTTACCTACTTACTCTAACAAAATGAAAAATTATATTATAACTTGCTGTCATAAATAGGGCTCAAAATATTTAAAAGTTTTATGAAACAGTAGTCAATTTAATGCATTATAATCTTCTTATAGACCGCTCCTGAGGAAAAATCGATACGATGATTAATTTCATCAGGTTGGTTACGCCATGTTTAAACAATCTTGTTTTAATAGGAAATTGCGTTTAAAGTTTGAAATTCATATGTTATAATTTAGAATTAGATCTTCCAAACGCAAATCCTAATCAAATGAACCCATTATTCTTTTAAATCCTAATAATAAGCCACATTAAAATGTGTCTACACATATAGATATATAAAATTTTACCTACAACCTCTAAAATGTCTGAAAATTATCAGGAAAATGTAATACCTATCGAAGTTCACTCTTATTGAAAACTTGAACATTATTCCCATGTGCCTAAATGCCCTCATGATTTATATTTTTACATTGCAAATGTGCTTTTCCAAGTACTTATAATATTCCAAGATAATCGATTTAAGCATTCGTAAAATCCAATGAAATTTCTTATAATCATCATAATACTTGATGGATGGACATATACAGTATTATTGTGCTATTCGTGCAAATCGTGTTTATTTCCGAATGAAAATAATTCCAAACATTTGGAATGATACAGACGCTAAACTGTTTTAACTTTTATATTTTTATTTTAGTTGTTGGTAAAAAGTGAATAAGCAAAAGTGAAGAGAAAAAGTTTAATATGTTTTTTTCGAAAATTATACGTTAATATTTCTATTAAAAAGTTAACAAAAAGCTATCTGCTTCACCTAAAGCGCGCCACATGCGTCCATAATCTTAAAAAAACTTAAGAAATATTCGATGCAGGTCAAAATCATTCCCCCTGCAGAAACCACACAACAAGAAAGTAAAGCGCTCATTTCCGGCGTTAAAAGACGGCCAACAGCCATAATTTCTAACGCTAGCCTTTTCGCGATAAAATAATTTATAGGTAGATCCGCGTACGACGTCGTTAAATGAAGGGAAGTGCGAACGAAGTGCCTACATTTTCTCAAGCAAGTCGCTATAAACCTCCCCCTAAGTTCTTGAGATATTAAAGGAACATGTCCTGTAATCAGAGTAGAAGACTAACCGAGATTTCTTTTGTTGCTCTTTTCCAGACCGAATTTTGTACCACGTCCCCTGCAAAGTCTGCCGGGACCACAGCTCCGGGAAGCACTATGGAATTTACGCCTGCGATGGATGTGCGGGGTTCTTTAAGAGGTCAATTCGTCGCAACAGGCAATACGTGTGCAAGGCGTCCAGGCCAGGACAATGTCTGGTGGATAAGGCCCACAGGAACCAGTGCCGAGCGTGCAGATTGCGCAAGTGTTTCGAAGTCGGGATGAACAAGGACGCCGTGCAGCATGAGCGAGGGCCTCGAACTTCGACCCTTAGAAGACACATGGCCCTGTATAAAGAAGCTGTCCTGGGGGATGTTCCGCAATTGGTCCCCCAAGACTTGATGCTAAACCCCCTTTTATCCGCGATGCCAATTAGACCGATGCAATTACCAAGTACTAGTTTGGACCTCACCATTCCACGGACTCCTCAATCCGGTCATAATTTCCTGGGACATGGCGCTGCCTACGCCAACATGTTTCCTGCTTCCGTCCTTCCAACAACTTTTCCAATTATCCCTGACGATCAGATGAAGGAGATTGCAGCTGAGCAATTGTTTCGCAATATTGAATGGGTCGCGGGTGCTCAGTTCTTCAAGGATCTCCCGCTGTCAGACCGCCTTCTGCTTCTGGAGGACTCCTGGAAAGAGTTTTTAATCCTGGGATTGGGACAGTATCTCGCACCCGTAAACTTAAGCGCCGTCATTTACGCCTACGAGAATGAAACGACAAACCGCGAACTCATACCCGTAGTTTTGCGCGAAATTCAGGCTTTTCAGGAAATTCTCAACCAAATGGCTCGTTTGGCCCTAGACGTCCATGAATATGACTGTATGCGTGCAGTTGCACTATTTAGAAGGACTGTTGAAGAAAACGGAAATGCAACTCAATCAGCTGGGGATAGTCCGTGCTCTTCAGTTTCAGAAAGCAAAACTGTCCAAGAAGTGGCACAAATTAATGCTCGGTTTGAAGAAGCTAAAGTGTGCCTCATAAATTACGTCGCACGAAGACATCCCGAACAACCGATGCGTTTTCAAAATCTGATGCAGTGCCTATTTTTCATGAACAATATTTCTGGATTCACCATAGAGGAAATATTTTTTAGAAAAACAATCGGTGAAGTGAATATTGTTAGATTAGTCGCAGATATGTATAAAGAAAGGTGCAAAGAATGAGGGTTACGGACTGTAATTAGATGCACTTTACCGAATTTCCGAGAAGCATATTTGAGCACCAACCAACGATAAAGAAAAATAGCTCTTGCACTATCGAAATATTATCGCGATCGGTTGAAAGTTTTAGAAACCTGATCTAAAAATAGATAAAGTTAACTTCGTTTTCCTTATTGAGCTTCTCGCGAATACATTGCAATGTTTGTTTTTATAAAATGTTTATATTTTAACAAAATCAAAGCAATATACCTACCATTACAAAAAGGAATATTCATCGCAAATCTCTTTATACACTGACAAGTATTTAAATTAATTTAAGCCAAAGAGATCGATTTTACTTCAATTTCAAGCAAAAACAAAAATTTTAAAAAAACATTCGTGAATTGTTTTCTAAAAACACTCAAAATACTAATATATTTTCGAAGTTTTATATGAACGCTGTGAAAATGAAAATTTTATTGAATTTTATTTGAAATCTCATTTAGTGATAAGATAATGTAAATTGTGCTAAATACTTAATCACAACAAAAGTATCTGTGATAAAAGATATAAGTAGTAGATCATGAAACTGAAGATACGTTCATAATGTAAATGCATATATGTATTTGAAATAAGAAATATCGAATGTTATTATAGGAAATTTATAATAAAAAATATATAATGTTATAATCCTAAAAGCATTTTTCTACATTTTTAATATTTTATCTCAATTCACCTCCTTTTCAGATTTATTTCAACAATACAATGCATAATGTATACATAGAACAACTTATCACCTTATTGAAATGGATGGTTGACTTTTAATTTTTGGAAAGTTATTCTTCACTAAATTGTACGTACATTTAAAAAAAATTATAATTGTGTTGTAAGTATATTTTCATGATTTTGGCCTCAGATAACTTGCTAGCAGACCAAATTTTCGATTTCAAAAAATTTTGATCATTATTTGTACATATGCATGTATGTAGATATATAGAAAGTAGACTAAACGTGGCTGTGTAAGAACCTTAATGAAAAGAAATTGTTTTATTTCTAAAACACAAACCATAAAGATTAAATTAACAAGTTAAAAAACAATCTCCTAAATATACAAAATTACCTTTCAAAAGCTGATTTATAAACAACTTTAATGAAAACTGACAGATCTTTTAAGTTATAGAACAAGCTACTCAAATTGTCTTATTATTTGCCTAAAGGCAAAGTGACGTAAACGTTAATAAATTTCCCTGAAATCACACAGAACTTTTTTCTCTTATCGAGTAAATATTTTTCTTAAACACACTTGCAAATATTTAATTATCACTTTAGCTCAACATTCCATCTCCATCACAGACTAAAATTTAATATTAACGCCACAATAATTTCCTAACTTTTCTAGGTTATAAGGAATCTTTCATATCATTGCAGAGACGTCTGATAAAGTGAATTTATATCTTACATGAATACTCATTCCGAAACAATTTGGGTGCATCCTCAAAATTGTTAGGAAACAAACTTCTTCCGAGATGAGGAATATTCATCATGAAAAAACGACACAGGTTTTCACACTTGCTATCTACATATTAGTTATTCTATCGAACTATCCAAATAAACAATCATTATTTTTTATGCATAATAAGAAAATGGTCTAAAGAAATCTAAAGGACGCTAGTAAATTATTTCAATTACATTTCAGTAAACTTATCTGAAAATACCGGAAAGTTATTCCATTGAAGTGGATTTCTAGCACATTGTCAAAGATCGTACAATTTTAATGAAATTCACTGTATCTACATATGTATAATCTGGAAATTGCTTTGCGGGTCCCAATCGTTAAATACTGAAATTTCCTTAACTGAAGTTCTATTGATTTAATTTTGTTAGTACCCCATCCTAGTTGATACTGTTAATAGGTACTATAAATACATCTACATTTAAATTTCGACAAATAGGTGTGTAATGGAAAACCTATCATAACAGTAGTTGACTCCTTAGTTTTACTGGATTCTCAATATACAGGCAATATTAATTGCATAATATATTTCTGGTAACATTTACTAGTTGAAATTCACTGTATTCTAATGAGAAAAAATGTACAGCGTAATCATATAAAGCGAAATCCGTCTAATACGGAACGATATATGTATGTATATCGAAGGTTGCATTACAATGTGTTACATCAGTAGAATGATTGTATTTCTAACACATCTGTCGATAATTAAATTGTCTTGCAATAACTACAGAGCATGCTTTTGTTAAGCATTCTGACCGCTGGAAGCAACGAAATGTCCAGTGGCCGTACTAAAATATACATAGCCCTTTATAAAATGGTTTATGAGCAAGATATTCCCGAATGTAAATGAAGTGCCTGTGGCTTAATTTAATATGCAGATCAATAAATAATCGATATTTCGTGCGAAAAATGAAATAAAAATAAAAATTAAGGTTTCTTAAATCTAAAAAATAATGAATACGCCCATTTATTGATTTACTTGTTGGTATGTTATAAGAACATAAGAACCAAATTGGGAATTCTTAAATAATCTACCCCTCCATCTGCAGATGCTGTCACTTTTTGTGACGCAATTAATTTCAAGAGCTCTTAAACACCCAATAATCTCACCCCTCAAAAAACATCGACTCTGATTTATAAAAGATCTCCAGCAAAAGTAAAGTCTTCTGACTTTGAAAAACTTTGAACGCGACATTTTATAGAAGAGCATTAGGGTCATTGCTGATGTACCAGAACCGAATCTGGAGGAGTGACGCTGAGGCCCATCCCTTTTACTTTCATCCTCAGTTACTATGCCAAACTGTCATTTGCCTAAAAGATTAGGTTTTTAGTGTATTGCGCTGCGTTTACGTAGTTACATAAGAGCCCTCAACTGCGCTCAATGAGAGGATTAAATTTCCCGCGTTGTGAAGGGATGAGGGGGAAAGGACGAATATTTGCAGTGTGCATCAAACTCGAAGTATTTAACCGCCACCACTTGCGATAAAGCCATTAATCGTTCGATGTATGCATCACTCAGTTCTCTCATCGCATATTTTTGATTTTTTCTGTACACAAACCGAGTCCTTCACTAAATTCAAGTGCATTCGTACCAAAATAAAGGAAATCTCTGTGGAAACCGTGAAATAAGGCTGATGCAGAAAAACAGAATCCGCACTGATAGCAAATCTGTTTTCAATGCACAAAAAAATCAAATTCCCTCGTTCACTTTTCTCTGACTTCTATCTTCATTTAAGCGTAAAAGTGAAAATAAGCTCAATATTTTCACAAGCGTTCGGTTCGCTTCATTCTTGAAATTAGGATTGAAATTCCCTTTGTATGATATGCTTCAATACGGCTGCCCTAATGGTCTTCATTATTCACTGATTTACTGCAAATTTGATAGACTCTCTTTTTTTCACTGTATGAGTTAATCCCCATCATGCCGTTGCCGTTTTAACTATTGTTGTGAAGGATAAAGGTACATCTGACGAAAATTGAGATATTCTTTTCTTTCTCCACGGACTGGCTTTGCAGTCCACATGAATACACTTCATAGGTAGGCAAAGAACTAGCTGAACCATTAAAGGTGCTTATGATCAAGGTATACCATGTTTTTGTAGTTGTTAGGTTTTTTTTTGTGATTTTTCTGTTTTCCTTGACTGCTTGACTTCTGAAAAGTTCTGTTTCCCAACTATGTTGATAAAAATGTCAGGTTACTGCGTAGTCTACACATCTGAGCCAGCAATACAATAATATACCTACTTATGTATTTTGTAGTATACAAAATAAGAATCAATGTCTAAATATTGAATCAGATGCACAAAATGGCCACTGATACTTTGATTTTCAAAACATAGTATATTTTAAAATGATAAAAGGAGACTGCTGAGTTTAGTTTTAGTCCTATTCTAAACACAATCACTAAATAATACGAAAGTATAAAAAATCATTCAATTGCTTGTATCTCGAAAACTAAACAAGATATGTAATATTTTCTGTTTATACATGTATTGAGCTAGAGTAACACCTCTATAGAATATTGGAAGTATGTAATTACTTTTTACTTATCGTTTTAAATTCTTGAACAAAATTCATTTCTGTACAGGTAAATATTTAAAAATAATTTCTATTCAAAAGTTCGATAGAGAGAATGAAAGTATTTTTAAATTTGAACGACGTAAGTAAAGTAAATATAACGAATATTTTGGAAAATAAATAGATAAATGTTATAGAAGATGGAAACTCCTAAACACTAGTTAAGTTTGATATCTACTACATAAAAACCAATTAGGGCTACCGCATTAGCAAAAATTCGGCACGCAAAAAAATTTAAAAACTAAAATTTTAAAGTCTTAAATTTTCAATAAATGACAATTCCCCTTAAAGTATTTTTTTTATTGATGTACATTTCCACTGATTTTTTCGGCTGCAATTGTTTCAATCAATGAATACAACATTTGCCTACACACCCACGGAGAAGCCTGCAATTATTATACAATAGTTCATTTAAATGAAATTTACTACCCTGCAGGCATCAGTGGAGTAATAATTATTCCTACATTTTTCCGATAATTAAATATGTCGAACATTAATTTTATTGCAAATATGCCGCACGATGTATTTTGAAGCTTATTCATGAAATATTTGATTTATATTCTGAAAATGTTTCAACATTTTTGAGATAACAAAATCTAAATAACATTAATACTGGCTATTCTGGTAGTATATGTAGGTAATCAGGGCTATTATTAATCAGTTCCAAAAAGCATCATTTTTAAATATTCCTGTTAATTGATCCAATTATAGCACAAGTGTGAAATAAAAAATGGTAAAAATATATTTTCTCAATTAATTGCACAATAGCACGTTAATCAATAAAGTGTTGAATAAATAAAGTGGAGGACTATGGATGGAAAAATGGAAATAGGAATATTCTGTAAAAGTCCCACATCAAACATGGACCGTCTATAATCACCCTATTCAGAAACGCCAGATGACGCTCAATTAAAGCAGCAACAAACACTTCTCACGTTCACTCCTCGCGGTCACCTTTGTTTATAAAGTACCCATGCTCTTCGCAGCAATAAGAGAAAGGACCAAACTTAAAGCTGCGTACAAAGGTCGCGAGGACCTCTCGAAATGTAGCGAAACGACTCCAACAAAACAGTAAGATCCACTTGAATGTATCCATCAAAAAGTAACTATTGTTACCCAGCTTCAGCGGCCACAGGAAAATTTTCTCCCTTTTCCACTTTAAAATGAATTTATGTCGTGGTAAAGCAGCAATCCGTTCATTGTTTTATTAATTTTCAAAATGAATTGCATCCCCCTGCTCAATGTTTTGGGGGTTAATAAGCAACATCAGGCGCACGGCGACAATTGCTTTCAATGTTTAAGGGGCTATTGTGGCGATATCCTGGCGGAAAATTCACATATTAACAAGCACTTGAGTTTTGGATAAAAATTTTGATACATGAATAGTCGTCGCCCAGAAAATTTGCACAAAGACTGATCAAGCAAAGGGTGCAAAACCCTACACGCTTATTTGACGGGCCCATAATGAAATTCGAAAATTGCAACAGTCTAGAAAAATTTTCCCAGGACAGATGCACAATCGCAAGGTCCTTGTACCTTTTGCGATTATTACTGTAACTTTATTCTAAGTACTTTTAGAAAAAAAAAATTATATATATATATATAAAACTGCTACACAGAGAGAGTGAGAATCCTTTTCTTTTAATGCAATTTCTATTCAAAATCAGTCAGTTGAAAATTCCTTAAGAACTACTTTAGCGTACTATCATTTTACCGCATTCTCTTGAGGTTTTTGATTGAGAGACCTCCTGCAGGCGCGAAAACACTTATCACAAAAATGCTTAGACATTCAAGTGTATTTTGTGGCTGAAGAAAAGCTATGAGGACAAAAGGTGAATAATTTTGAAGACTTAACCTCGGCACATTTTCGATTGCCCGCATGGAATAGAAATGCAGGATAAAGTATCTTGAAATGTAGCAATCCACGTAACTTAAGCATCGTGGGATACAAACCACACTGGGTGAAAGACTCCTAAAAAATAACCTCGAATTGATCTCCAGCTGTACCTACAATAGTTTTAAATTCATTAAGGTGATTAATTAATTTCTACAAAAATAAATAAGTTAACTTTACGTTCATTTATACTTCCTACAAACATGGATTTCATAAAGAATTTCGGCTGTTGGGATGTTCACTTAATTAGACACAAACTGCAGATAAGAAAGGATGGATTTATCCTAAACCATTGCTTTTAAGATATACCGCCCAACTACCTGTTTTCTTTCTGTCACAGTTTTGTTGCATTCGAAGAAAACGGCTTTTTGATTTTTAATGGTAGGGATCATCCCGTACTTTTCCTGTGTTAAGATTTAAATAGGATTTAAATTTCTTCTAGAGCATAGATTTTGCAAAACAATTTCAAATAAGGCATCGACGAATATAATACATCTTACAAAAAAATGCAACCTCAATTTCTATTGAAAGAATGAAAAGAGCAGTAGGGAATGCTGGGGATGGGAGTGATAATCTAAAGCAAACTTATTTTATAAAAATAATGGAGCATTTCTTATTGCAGCTGTTACTATTTTGACTGTGTGCTACTTCTCAGGGAAGATAATAATAATACGATAATACTAATTTAAAATTTGAAAATTTTACATAATCTTAAATACTTGAATCATGAATTTGTATGATTTATTTTATTCCTAGCACTTTTAAAAACTTTTATTAAATAACAAGCAACTTGCATTCTTATACATATACAGAAAATTCCTTAATGATGAGAAATCAGCATTTTCGTCTGATTTCTGAAATGCTGAGGAATTATAATAATTCCTTATTTCATTCTCGAACGAGACTAGCACCTCTTAACTCGAACCCATAATGCCGGGGTAGTCTACACCATTTTTACCCTTTCAGAAGTGGGTTCTAAACCCAGTTTCCATAGTTCCACCCAAACTTCGAAAAAGAGTGGGTAGTTGGAAGCCTTAATGATTTTCATTTCACCACCTGCCACCTGGCTTCCCACTCCCTCAATCTTTACTTCCGATGTCCGAACAGCAGAAATTTTACTGTGCACACCACACTCACAGCATTTTATATAAAATTTTAGTTAATGAATTTTATTTCCATCAGGAAATTTCATGCGTGCCTTATATGAACAAATTGAAAAACCTTTAGTGTTACTAGCACATTTTGCAGAATTGTTTTAAATATTACAATAGTGAATTTAATTAAAAACTACAAGGCTTTCTTTCGCTCTAGTCCTATTAATAATCTCTCACCCGCTGACACAATGCACATTTCTCTTGTGGTTTTAAAATATAAATGTACTGAACATACTCAAGGTACTAAATATTACCGGGTAATAAGCAACTTCACTAAAAGTCGTTAGCAAACCATAATTAGAGCGCATGTGTCGACTTGTTTAAATTTGGAAAATTGAATCTGAGCACAGAATTTCAGGATTAATAAATAATATACTGTTCGGATATCTACCAACTAAGGCAGCTAAGAAAATTAGAATTTTGAAAGAATTTTATAGTATAAATCATACAAAATATCATAGAATCGTTTATGGGTAAGAAGTACCATAAATTGTAACAGTTTACAGCAAACTGCACAAATTGTTGTCGCTTCGAACACGCTAGTTGAATTCCTTCTAATAAGTTTTATTAAACCTTACAAAATTGAAATATCTTAAGAAAACTCTTCATTTTAGCATAAAGTAAGCCAGTTGACATTGAAATTACTCACTTGCATTTATCAACCTTCTTACTGAACATTTAGGTGCAATGAATGGACGGTAGCAACAGCGGGCTGCGGTGGAACTGCATTGAAATCGGTTTTGTTCGATGCAAAATATTAACCTTGTCTTAAGGTGCCTACACCAGTTTGGAATTCATACCTATAAATTTTCACTAAGCTAAAATTAATTTAGGCGTTGGTTGCTAGATAGTAGTATGGTGTTTTATGAAATTACATTATCCGCTTCCCGCTGACCATTACGAGGCGGAATATGTTACTTTTAATTTTCTTTTGAAAAGCAAAATCTCTGGGTAATTGAGAGTTCGACTAAAATGAAAACGAGATAAACTAGTTCAATGAAATCAATGTCATCGTCATGTACTTTTAGCTTCTGAGGTATATAACCCGATTACTTATACGAAACTGGATTTCGAGGGAAAATGTGAGCAGTTGAAAGGAAATAATTAAGTGTAGGTGAGACCTTTTCCGGATTCTTATAATAAAAACGTCATACGAATCTGATTAAAACAAGCTATTACCAATTATTGTCTAGATTAAACTATACATGAGATAGTGAGTATTTCATAAAAAAACACTTAAAGTAGAAGTAACTTTAAAGCAATCTGTAAAGATAATACTCAGATTATTTAAATTAAAAAAAGGAAAAAGAAGACCTTTCTACACAAATTTGCAAAGTATATGCGCAGAATAAAATGCTTTCTTTTCGATAAAAATTCAAAAGTATGTTCCAATACATGACACTATCAGACCAGAGTTTTGATTTATGTATGCACATCGATAACCCTAAAAATTTATATAAAAGATAATATCGTACACCTACGATAATTCAATCCTCAATCTATGTGCCGAGGTTTAGTACAGTGTACTTTATTTGTGGGTTTAATTTCTTTAAGGCAACAAGCATATTTGTGAAGATCCGGGATTTATTAACATGTGACTATATTGTCAGATTGTCAACCATTTTTCAAATCTATAACCATAATTATTTCATCTTGATAAAATTTATTTCTGTACATTTAACAAACACTTTTAATCAATAAGACTTAAGAATCTATGTATGTATATTCAATGAATGTACGCAACCTGCAGGAACCGACGTATTTCCATATACAAATTCTATCCAACAATAATTTCGATTATTTTTTACGAGGAAATAGAAAAAGAGCTTAGAATAATATCCATAACTCTTAGAAACCTAATTTTAAATCAGGCGAGCAAAGTAGATAGCATTACATCCTTGTAATTCTTGATTTAGCAAACGCAGACTTGCAATTTTTTTGTATAGAAAAATCTTTTAGAATATATTTTCATATATGTAATTATCTTAAAATAAATATCTTTGATATGCGAAGGCTTAGATAAATTTTACAACTTTTCTCGCTCGGTTATAGAAGCAAGTAAGGAAAATTTATATAGATTTTCTTAGTCAAAACTGACCATATTAAACTCAAAGAAAGTATTCCCATTTAGAACTCATTGTTAGTCAAAAGTATATTATACTGAATAAAAACAGCAATAATTCTTTCAGCCATAAGACAACCCTTCATCCTCAGTACTCAATGAAATGCCGTAGTAAAGCATTGCACGTCAAGGAGTAAACAGAATACAATTAAGGTTTAGCCTAAATTACTCGGAGGTACAGAGCGTAGGGGAAAACAACCTCAATTATCTGCCATTAGGATTCTAAAGTAATTCATGCGTATACCTTTGTGATCCGACGACATGCCGACCACTTTTGTCGGAAGCTTGGCCCTTTTTTCATACTCCGCACTGTGAAAATCCAGATGTTTTCTTATCATAAGTTGAAACAGAATGATCGAATGATTCAAAGAAGTCACTTAGTCAGATAATTCTACGTGAAAAAATACAAGAAATCAAGTTACATCATTTTAGTAGGTATAAATAGTAATTTTGGTTTTTTTTTGTGCGTCATATCCACTATAAACTAGAAAAGCTACATATTACCAGGAAAAAAGATAAGTATATAAAACACTGATAGAATTCATTTTTAAGTCTCTTCCGCATGTGCCTATAGTTTGTCAAAAAATTGGTACCCCCTTTGTATCTCCCTTTTCACTTTAGCGGCTGTCAGGAAATTGAAGATAATCCTCATGTGTTCATTGTAATCTGTCCGCCATTGCACAGACCTTCCTTTTAAATACATATAAACACGATAAACCGTACAGGATGCCTCTGACTGTGTGCACTCTTTGTCCCCTGCTGCGATTTCAACATTTTGATATTCACCGGGAGTACATCCCAAGCCAACCGCCATAAGTCAGTGGCTTGCAGGATTAAAGTCCATATGCTTGCCGTAATAACCTCCTTTTCTGCAGATAAATTGACTCGGGCTCACTCTGTGACTCGAGCGATGATGCCCCGTCCTTTCAATTGAGCCCTTATTGAAAATTTGCACCAGCGTATATACATACATATATACAACAATTTGTAGGTACGTGAAAATGGACCACAGTCCAGGCCAGTGAAAACACAAATACAAATAATCGCGATCCTAACGAAAAAGAATAAAATTAAGGGCTATGGAGTTCACACTTCATAATATTCACTTTGTTCAGTACTTGCAAAAGTTAATTAAGACTCGTATAGGTATAGTCAAATTCATACATTTTTCGCATCCTCTGATTTCCTCTATGCATGCATATATTGACAAAATCATTATTTTGGAAATTGCAATAGCTATGTTTTCTGCAATTCGTTTCGCTTCTAGGTTTACGACGAAAATTTGCACGAAATTTTGGTTTCTTAATTTAAAGAATTAAATAAGTTTATTCTATTAAAAGTGAAAAATAGTTCATTAATATATAGAATAAAAAAGAGAACTATATCTATTGTACAATATGTATAACATGTTTAATTTTCTAAGTTACCATGTATTAAATTCTAATTTTAAAAGCTAATAATTAGAGACTGGCTTTATAAACTTATCGAAAAAAATTGCAAAATCTTATAGTTCCTGTTCTGGTTTTTTTATTTATTTTTAGTTTTACTAAAAATCAATTTGAAATGTCAGCAGGAAAAATAACAACCAAATTCCACTTACGTACTGTCAGTCACGTTCATACAAAACATCGACACTATATTGGTTAATTAAGAAGTTTAATTAAACGAATATTGATTAAAATTGAATTAAAAAACAATTAGCGCATAAAAGAATGTCGAAATTGTGTTCAAATGATAATTCAGTCTAATGCAGTTCCTAATACTTTTTTTTTTATTCCGTAAATAAATTGAAGCTGTAAAAATTCTGAGGTATGTTACAATATCCGGAAGAAGAAAGAGATTAAAAAATATGCCGATGGATGCTGCGGTACGGCCATAATTCGGTAAAGGTTAGATTAGACAAAGTAATGCAAAATTTGTAACAATCCATTCATCGTATTTCTCGCCTGAAGCGAAATGTTGAAATCTGGGTGGAAACCCTCTTCCGCTAAAGTTTCAATTAAGAAAAGATCTTTAGCGCAACTTAAAATTTAAAACAATTCTAATTACAGACCATTTTTGCATGCATGAAAATGTGCACGATTCTTAAACTAATCAGAATTGGTATTAAGAAATTCGAACCATACATATCACCCGCCCAAGAGAAATTACTTCAAAGTCAAAGAATTGCAAAAAAATGAAACGAAAACAACTAGTAAATAAAGTCAGTCAAGACGGCCAGCTGCTGGTTCTCCCTACCTTTCTCTTTTTCTTGCAGATAACAGATCCCGTACCTATGCAGTTAGTCTCCACTCCAGCGCAGTTAGTGGATCTACAAGGTTTTCGCGACTCATATAAAAGTGAACCGTTTATTCCCAACTAGACAGTCCAAAATAGTTCCTTCCTTCCACCGGTTGCTGGAAGTACCCGCTCTAGCCATTTTAACTCCTATTCCCAAACCCTTTGTGGTTTCTTTTTTATTTATATAAAAAGGAAAAATTTGTAAAGGCTAGCAAACTGCCAGCAGTTTACAAATTTTTGTAGATAACAAAAATGTTTCGATTTGTGAGTGGGATCTATTTAAAACGATTTAAATTGAAGTTGTAAATGGATTTGTTGTTCGCAGGTGATTTCCTCAATTCTTGTGGCCATGGTGGTGGCACAAGGACACTACCACCCAAATCCACAAACCGCCGCGATCATCAGCGAGCAAAGATATCTTTCCGGAGATGGAAAATTCGGCGCCGCCTACAACCAGGAAGATGGAACTAACTTCAAGGAAGAGACGGATGCTGATGGCACCAGACACGGAAGTTATAGCTACGTTGATCCTAGTGGCCAAAGAAGAACTATTTCTTACACAGCTGGCAAGAATGGGTAAGTTAATAAGCAACTTTTCACATTTTAGTGCGCCCTGATGTAATTATCGACTTGGCTAAACAAAGTCTTACCGATATATTGAGCAGACCTCTCATAAACTTTTTGCCCGACAATTTCATGCTCGTAGTTGCTTTATTGACAGTCAGACCATTACGAAAATCATAAAAGTTACGTCGTCGCTGAGAAATGTTTTTATTTTTTTCTTTTTCTTTCTACGCAGATTCCAAGCATCTGGAGATCACTTGCCAGTTGCACCTCCAGCCCCACCTCAGCCTGTCCCGCAACCCGGATATCAACCACTGCCCCAATATCAACCACCGGCACCTCAGTCGTATAATCAAGGCAACAATTACAATGATGACGGCAGCTATGATCCGCGCTACAACGACCCGAGTTATGACCAGGGACACAGAGCGGCTCCGGCACCAGCACCAGCATACCATCAGCCACCCGCACCAGCCCCAACCCAAGGATACCAGCAACCAGCTTATTACAACCACAATTTCCAACATCAACAAAATAATTACAATCCACCTCAGCAGCAGTACACCACCCCCAATCCACACCGATTCCAGCCCCCTGGCAAACTGTCCCTCAACAGAACACCAGACGGTTTCAGTTATAGCTTCAATAAAGTCAAATAAGCGCCCTGTCTTCCTCCCTTCGAACACCCTTACTTTTACGAATTCATCTCGACTGCTCACCTATCATTGTTATAAAACTAGTTAAGTTAAGTTATCGAAGTATTTTGTGATATGGCTGTTGCAACAATACTTTCAGGAATGCAGCTGAGCGTATGTTGAAAAATAAAGGAAAAACGCAAGAAAATATTTCTCATGGTAAATCTTACGGCCCCGCCCTGGTTACCTTACATAAATCCGTCCTTTCACTGTTTTATACATTTACCATAGCTATTAGCAATCGCTTGATTGAATCTAACTGACCGGGAAGACTGAGCAATCAGAATTCGCTGCAGCCCACGCCTAAGACAATTTCCTAACCTTCGACTGCGTGCGGGGACCGCAAGTGTTACTGTCTTAGATAGTGAGAGCTGTCTTGCAAGAAAAGAATTCGACCGGCTTCTACATAACTTCTTCAAGGTCAGCGCCGTGCACTTTTGCGCTTGCCAGTCGCATTAACGTCTTTGCATCATTTGTAAACGGTCGTAATGGGAAACTATTATTCAGTAAATTTGTTTTCTAAAGAGCACTTCTCCCCCATGTGATTGAGGTGGAGCTGCTGACCAGTTCACCAGATCTTGAGGAATTTTTTAACAGCGAAATTTTCTTGGTAAATTCGATTGCGTGAAAATTTTCAAGCAGCCCAACGATTATGCCTTTGTGCAGTCAACCAGAGAGCTGTTGAACCAGTTTCGATTTCTACGTGGTGGATTTATGGTTAACACACTTATTCCAGCATTTACCTGTACCTGTGCGTGCATGAAATTAAAACTAAAGTCACTTCCTGCTTAATGAATCTGAAGTAATAAATTGTCCACGGCTCGGTAAGAAATACGCCCAAAATCTCATCGAAAGCAAGATGACTCGGTGAATGAGGTGAAAACGGAAATTTGGGGTTAGGATAAAATAAGCAGATTTTAAGTTTGCAAAACATAAAATGAGAATATCATATTAGCATTTATTTACGTAAAATTTAATTTAGAACATATGTACGTTTTAAATAAGTTCTGTGTCTTCTTGCAAATGTTAAAAATACCACTTTTATTGCAAGCATCCGCCTTTCAGAGCATTCGAAATAAACAACAATCAATTTCTCAATCTGTCTTAAAAGCAATTTTATACCCCTGATTTTTCCACAACTACCGAATAAATAATTATTAATTGCATTTTATATGTATATACATATATTAATAGGAAGTAGAACAAAACAAAGCCATTACATAAAAATAGGAGAAAATTAAAAATTCCTACGACAATGCGTTTCAAATATTTTTCTTATAGACTATCCGTTAGGAACCGATTCTTCTCTGTAATTTTTAATTAATCGTAACGCAATGTGAATAATTTGTGATTTCGTCGTCATATCCTCAACTCATGTATATTATACATAAAAAATGAAAAAATGTTTTTCAAAACCATTACGAAATTCTTTTTGTTTTCACGATTGCAGCACCTATGTATATATCACAGTCAAGAATATTTACTATTAATTCGCGAAGGAGCCATTAATTTTACTTCCCTAATTATGCTTATTTTTTTCTCTTTTCCGCACTAACGTACATATTTGATTGAAAACTTTTTGAAATGCTACAAATAAATTTAAAAACTAAATTCAAAACCAGATTTTTCAAATGTCACAAACTATTCTACATATCTAATTAATTATTCACAATTCATATTTGTTTTAACTTGCAAACTAAAAGGATACAAAGTGGTTAAATTAAATAAATATTTAAATTCAGAATGAAACAAGTCCCTTGCTACTGAAATGTATTCATATCCTTATTTTCCTCATGCATTGTTTGAGATTTATCTGCTGGCACAAACTGGTCAAATTTATCACAGGAATAAAGATGATAATATTTATTTTAATTAATGCTTTGTGTCCACATTTTCTAGCCCCGACACTTTTATTTGAAAATGTTAAGCAGTATACGACTATAAACGCTCAAAGATCTAAGTTAAAAACGATTAAAATATCCTTCCAATATGTCCAATTCTTTTCGTTTGTTTTTCCTTGTTTCGACACATTGTTAGCTACAATTTAATTTCCTTTACTGCCGGATGTTAACGCGAGTTTCAGTCATTTAAATGTTTAATTATCATACTTGAACGAGAACGGAAATAGCGAATGGCACTTAAGCTGTTTACTTTATAGTTCACTTTTGCATGAGTGCTTTTGAGCTTCCCACACTACATCTTTAAAGTTATATCAGAAATCAAGCAATCAACTGTTTTAACACCATTAACTTAGGCAAGGACCACACTACCATTTCCTTTCGAATTCCATAGTTTACCCCGATCTGGTTGCTTACTACGCATTTGGGTTTTAGTGAATCAATAATTTTATTATTGACTGAATTCAATCGAAATGTGTACTCATGACCTTTGCATAAACTCACCCTCAATGTCACATATGTAGTAATAATCTCCAGACTCCAGGCTAAAATAGGCCGGGTTATTAGCATATTGATTTGAAATCATCACTTCAAATTTAGTGGATATAAATAAAGGACATAAGGGTTTAGATCGTCAAAACAATAATTGGGCCACAGAAGATAGAACACGTGGCTCTGGAAATAAGAGGATTTTGTTATTTTCTCTAATAATTACACATGTGATATGCCTACATGTTAATTAAAATAATTAACAAAAAACGTTTAATATGAAACATCCACCAGAACAAACATGCTGATGTAGAACTCGATTTTTGGATGATTGAAATTGAAAGCCAAAGTAATTTTTTGTAACTTAAATTATAATAGTTTTTTTTTATGCACAATCATTATTTCTTTCATAAATTATTATTGAAATATTTAAATCTAATCGTATTCCTAACGTTAACTTAAAATACAAGTAATTTGGAATATTTTGTGAAATAAAATTAACAAAGAGTTAATTCCTTACCCACAGAAACACGAAAATAGTGACATCAATAAAAAATTAGTGCAGAAAATACAAGTTAAGAACTCCTTGCAAGCATTTCAGGTGCAAATTTATATTAATCATAGGCCATATGTATGTATATTCATAATAAAATAAGAACCTTTGTTTTCGGGTTGCACCACATTTTACACTTAGTGCATTATTTAAAGACAAATTTTCAAACTAATAATCTAGCACAATTTTAGAGTTTTTATAACCACGTTAATGCTTACTTCAGATGCCTAGATGTCGTTAAAAACGGCATTATAGTAATTGATATGAAATGCATAAATAACAATGTTTTATTGCCTGTATATAATAATAAAATAAATAAAATAAATAAAATAATATCAATTTATAGGTGTATTTCCGTTTTCTATATAGTAGACGCCACAAGTCATTCCAAGCATTTTTAAACAATTGTTGAAATATCGAAGGTAAATAAATTTAAAGGGGTTTGCATCCACAGTAGGAGATGTTTTGGATAAATTGTTTTAAGCCTCAAACCCAAAAAGTGTGTATAAGAAAAAGTTAGATGTTATAATTCTTGTTTTCCCTATTTGTATAAACATATATTAATTAAATTAATGTATATTCAATAAACTATTTTGAATTTACAGTTTATTTTGTTTACAATAACATTTATTTTATACTAACTTTTCATCAAATACTTAGTAAACCTCCGGAAATGTTATTCGTACTTTTAAACAAAAGAAATTGTATACGTATAATTCCACACGGAATATCGTTAACGAGGAAACCTTCAAATGTTATTAAATAAACGAAACCCCGAAAGCTTAAAGTCCAACTAGAAAGGTTTTAAAACTTAATTTAAGACCTTTCCACAGTTTAAAACTAAAACTGAAAAAAGTTGTATACTCTAAAGTTATGAATTTTAAAAAGCTTTAATTATTTAAACCAACTTAAAATGTATAAATAAAACTTGGGCAACGTATAATGTTGTGAATAAGATTTTCTCCAATTCCAGAGTTAAAACACTAAAGAATGAAATTAATTATTTAGTAGGATTATGTTGTAATATATGTATGTATGTATGTATAAATAAAAACCTATATAAATTTTAAAAAAATATGTTTGTATAAACTTTCGTTGAGACTGCTATGGATACTTTGCATTTTAAAAGGCAGAGTTGTATAAAAATATCGTTGAATAGTGAATGAAGTCAAGCATCTTTAAATATAATTTTAAATAATACGATCTAGTTAAATTAATTAAAAATAAAGAGAAACAAATCCACAAAATACAAAAGCTTGTATTGATTTTCCTATAACATAAAATAAATAACGTTTTAACAAAACACATTCAGTAATTAATGGTAAACTTGTAGCCCTCTCCAAATTTGGGTGTCCGATAACTTCCCAAACCTTTTTGCTGATGTTTGTAAAATTTCTTTTTTTGAAACATATTGTGCAGAGCTGCTGTTGAAATGTTTTCATCCTCAAAAATTGTGGGTGCTTTCTTTAAATTTTCTTCATATTCTCTCTCAATTCGCTCGTCATCTTTTGATTTTAAAAACTGATGGTACTTTCCCTTCGAAGATGGATTAGGATCATTTAATAGTTGCAGCTCCAGAGATTCATCTAAAATTTTTTGTTGATCTTCAAAAAATTTTTCAATTTGCCCACTTGAAGCTACTTTTCGGAATTGGTTTTGAAGAGGATATAAATTTGGGACATCTTGAAGCTCGAAATTTGGCTTAAAATCTCTTGGATGCTGGTCAATTCCTTTAAGGGGTTCGTATATAATCGAATCTCTTGAATTTGGTAAAATGCGATGTTCTCGGTTTTCTATTTCAGGAGTGTAAGGCTTAAACAGTGATTTTTTACCCGTGTTCGGTTTGATCTTATAATTTTCAGAAAGTAAATCTTTGTATTTTTCTTCCCTGACCACATTTTTATATGATGATATGTTCGGGTAGTTTGTACTGACTTGAAAATGTGCTCCGACAGTGTATTCCCTGTTATTTTCATCATCTATTGCAGGATATTTCACTTCCTAAAATGATATTTTTAATAGCAATTTTTCAAATATAAAAATTAGTAAACAAATACGTCAAGCTGCAAGGGTTGTTTTTTCCTTAAACCTCTCAGATGCCCATGTGAACGAAATGCACCATTTTCTAAACGGGGTTCTAAATATTCCTTTCGGTGGCCAATAATAATCTGTGGTAGACCTTCCGCCTTCAAATATCTGCTAGAATATTGGGCACTTACTGATGACACCACGAAAAACAGAAGCAGTCCTTCCTAAACAAGTACAAAATAATTTATAACTTATTAAAATGTATGAATTAGGTATATTTATTTTATAAAAGTGTTGGATAAAACTCAAGACAGGTTTGCTGAAAATACAGTATTAGCTGAAATAATTAATGCAATTTGCAAAGTGAAGCCTATAAAAACTGCAATAGAACAACTCGTAAATTTATTTAAAACGAGATGTTGACTTCCAAAAATATAACTTCCGTATTGAATACCTAATTTTTTTTTAGTCACCTCTTCTGACCTACTCTTATTTCATTCAAGATGCACAATCATATCTGACCTTTTAAATTTAATATTTATTGCCTTCAGATTCCCGCTACTCTTAGAACTACCCCGCATAAACTTCCTAATTGCACTTTTGATGAGCTCCAAAACACAAAAATTAACCAGTTTTTATTATTCTAATTTATTCTGTCCGGTCTCAACTTATTAGTCACTATGGTATTTTATTATTCTATTTTGTAAATAAAAGCAAAAGTCTGCAGAACTGCCTAAAATGAGAAAGGTTCTTGAACATAAATTAGACAGTGGTTAGGTTAGCAAATTTTACAATTTTAGAAAAAAACAACTACCTCACGATATAAAAAACTGCTTTTACTACAGCCGTTTCCTTTGATATTTTTTGTAAAGTTTCGTCGATTATCTTAATCACTTTTAGAATGAATATAAAAAGTTTTTAAATTAGTTGAATAATTTGATTATACCACCAATAATCCATTTCTGGTGTTGCTAAGGCATAATTTCACTTTCCAAAAGTTTTTAATTTTATTAATGGCTTTCAAATAGCAACGAACTTTGATTTAGTCTCGCCGTTTCAATTAATGATCAATTGTCTCTGGCTTTCTAAGACATTGCCATATTAGAACTAAAGTTTCTTTACAAAAGAATATTTCAAAGAGTTTTGGTTACCATAAATTACGATAAAACTTAAGCTTTATCAATTCCAATTTAAATCAGAGGGTTCACTTCCTTTTCGCAAATTTAAGTCCGAAAAGAATATAATAATAGCACCGAAAAGAACCTTTCTCAGCGGTTGATTTTGCTTAATATTTTCATTACGCAGCATTTTGAATATTTTTGATTAAATTATGAGCAAGAAAACTTTAATTAAAAATTTAAGAAATACAAATCAAGTTTTGTTTGCATCTTTAACTTCAAGCTTGTTAATAAATTTCCAGATTATTGGAATGGATTTTACAATATGGAATATAATTTTTCAAGGAATTCTCTTAAGCTTTCCGGATTTTAAGTAATTATTTCTTAAATATTATATATTACTGTGATTTAAAACAGGGCAATACGACGAATAATAACCTTTTTAATATTATTAATTAAGAATTTTTCCTCAAAAAGATACGTCGAAAACGTTACAAGTTCTAGGAAGTGTAAATCCATAATACCCCTTTCAAAATTGTAAGTAAGTAAATTAATTAATTTCCGGAATATTTAACAACTATCTAGCATAAACTGTTAATATCCTAATCTTACAAAAATTTATATGTGTATTTGACTGACAGATTTGTCCAGAAGATTTTCTAACTTCACAAGGGTGTATGTATACTCTACAATATTTTCCTGAATTTTATGACAAATTCTGGAAGGATAATTTTAAAATTACCATTAGTTTCAGGTGATACAAAAACGAAATCAATAATTTCTAAAAAAAAGTTACTCAGACAGGATAGTTTAAATCCTTCTTAAGAGTTATATCATTCGGAAAATATTTTTTGTAAAAAACCAAACGAAATTAACATTTTAAAAAGATTTTTTTAAAATTATTACTGAAATAAAATCTTAACATCGAAAACGGCAGAAATAGCCTAATTTGATTTGGCTAACAGTTTTAGATCCACGTGTGCATTATTCAACCGTGACCACTGTCCAAAATTTAATCTTTATTGCCTACGTAACAAAAAAGGGTTATAAAAATTCGTGTTCAACGATTTTAAATTTATAGAAGATCACCAACATTAAGTATTTAAATATTTTAAAAAATGTTCCTTTATGGATCACATATTTTTTCAATTTTCGTTGCTTTATAACTCGAAAATGTAAATTTCAATTCACCAGGCATCCATTTGTCACGGTTTAAATTTTATGCACTGTAAATTCTATTTCATTGAATTTTAAAGAAATTTCACTTTCAATGGCCATGTAATTTTTGAAGAGAAATGCCCGCAATCAGCAAAAAGCATCTATGCTGTCAACAAAATTATTTTAATCGTTTTACATCAGCGTAACCTCGACCGTATGTAGTGTAGAAACATATAGCATAAGATATTTGTTAACTTCCCAATACAAGTAATAGCCGCTCTTTGGCGAAAGTGAAAGAAATTTCACTTTTGCGGTTTATAATTAAGCCTAACAAAGTGCACTCAATACGAAAACTGCCGCTCACAAAGTTGTCCACCAGTAACTTCCTTTCCGCGTTTCCTTTCAAATAAAACCAACTTTAACATGTTTTCTATGACCAATTTTATGGTCTACCACTATTCACATTTATCGCACAGCAAACGAGCATGAGTATCGTAAATTATGTAAATAATTATGCTAAGGAAACCGAACATGTAAGCAATGAGGTAAACTCAATCCCAGGTGCACTTACCGCGAGGATGGCCATAATTAACTATGTCTGGTGCACAAAAGAACGTTAAACCCCGATGATAACGTAAACGCGGCTGGAGACCAACTGAGTTAGCAACTGATTGGAGCCTTAGTTTTATGCTTTTTCTCCGGTTAACATATTTCAGCTCTGGGATTTAACTCCTTTCGGATGCTGCAAAGCTTATCGCTCATATTTTAATAATTTTAAGTAACCGGTGAAATTTTATGGAGCACCTGAGCATTGTTTAATTATAAAGTATCTTCTTCACCAATCTTGTTAAATTAGGTGAATCATAAAATTTCAAGCTCAGGGAACACGTTTCAAGTGAGGGCAAAAAACTTGCTTTCCTCTCAAAAAATATTTCGAAATCAGTAGTATACATACACTCTTCTTATGAGATTCATCATTAGAGGGATAAACTCATAAGTTTCTTTTTTCAGTAGATCAGTAATTAAGACCTACTACGATTAATTTGCATGAGAAAAAACATATCTTCACAGGTAGATAGGTAGAAAAACTGCTGTCTCACCCTTTAATTTTTTGCACTAAATTGGAAACCTGTTTGACTTGAGCCAAGAAGATTCTCTGAATTACACAAAGGACGTAACTTCTGTCTTCTCATAAGACTAAAATGTATACAAATAATATAAAAAATTACTAGTCTGTCTGCAGGTCTAATTTAAATTGGACTTCATACATTCCCAACATAAATAATAACACCTTTTGAATATCTTTCTCTGATATTATGATGGATTGGTAATTTCAGGGTCAGAAGAATGACCGATCGTCCCACATCCGTGGCGATCGTTAGTTAGTTTTATTTTTTCCTTCTTTTACTTTCAATCATTTATCGCATGTCTTAAACTTATTCACGGCTTTTCGTTATTTGGCTCAAATTTCTTATTGACTGGGATTATTTCCGTTAGGTAACTGCGTTCGAGTCTTAAGACTATTGTAATTGAACCTAAAGGTAACGCAATCGGTGAATAAAATTCTCACAAAACGAATTCCTTAGTTTCGCCTGTATGTTTGAGTGTTGTTATAATTGCAATTTGAGAGTGCGGGAGGAAAAAACTTTAAGCGTATTAAATTAGTTCGGATCAATAAATACAAAGTTGATAGATTCAATTTTTAGTCAATCGCCCCAGGGTGTTTTAGTCTTAAATTCGCCTTTGTTGCGACCGCTTTATCGTCGCCCGCGAATATTTTAGAATATTACTAATCATTAATGAGATAATAGGATAATAAACAGGAAATATACTACTCATGTTTTAGCCATGTAAAATTTAGGCGTTTTGATCTGATAATTACCAATCACGGACCTTTCAAAATTATTAATGCAAAGCACGCTTGTGCAACTCGTAGACGTGGTGTATAAAAGACTTCAATATATTTTTCATTTTCTTCTCTTCATTGTTTCTTTTGAGTAGTTTTGCTGTTTTGTCATGATTCTACAAGATTTCTGCAAGGCATTTAACCTCATGTACCCACGAAAATGACCTTCAATTGTTGTATTTTTTCTTCTTTCTTGCAGTGTTACGTTTTAAATTGTGGTAACTCGGAATAATTTTCGGAAAAAAATATTCAAATTGAAAGTCAACAAACTTAAAGTTTTTTAAAGCTAATTATGCGGTAAATACGAGACAACGTAAAAGAGTAAATATTGTTCGTATCCTTTAGCTTATGGATATTTTTGAAAGGGAAATAAATGTAAAAGAGAATGGACAAATTCCAGATATGATTGGTTTGGAAATTATCAAAAGTAATCAGTAATTTTCTTTTTTAATAAGAGTCAAAAATTATAAACCAAAATTGTAGGAAAGAGTTGTGGATTCTATAAGCAATATTTGTAAGAAATGCGAAGCATTGTCTTAACCAAATTCTAGCCTGCGCGGTTAATATCATATTTCAAATCTAGTAAAAATAAAAAAAACACAGAAAATTGAAAAAGGCTATTACTCCTAATATTTTCCGAGTAGCCTTAGTTTAATTATTCTTATTAAATTTATAAAATAGAACTTTATGTGGATAAGAATTTGATTTGAAAGGTTGAAATTGTGTACATATAATCAAAATTTACTTTAATTAAAAAATTGTAGAAAAAATCCATTTATAAATTGCTTAAAAATTTGAAATTCTTTTCTTTACTATTAGTTATTTTATTTTAGTTTTCTTTATAGCATAGAAACAACATAATTTTTCTTCACATAAACGTATTGATCGATTTAACTGAATCCAGAGTTCTACAAATTAACTCACTCAAAATCATTCCAGTAGTAGTAGACGTGAAGATTAGTATAGCATCACATCACTTGAACTTGAACATACATATATAATGAAACAAAAATCATTGAATAATGTCAGTCGGTAATAATTACTAAATAAACAAACATAGTAATATTACATCACTTGCTGTTAATATAGCGCAATCCTAAAAATTCTGACCTTAAAATTTACATTTGCAATTAAATTGTCACTCAAGAAAAATTTAACTTACAAATTAGTCTGACCGCCACGCAACTATTATGTATGCATAAGAATGATTTAGGTGCTAGGTTTATTTCAAATAATTTATAACTTATTTGGATGCAGTAAAATGTGTATTTTTGGAAATAATTCCAATATCATACAAAACATAACTCAACTTCCAAAAGAATATGGAGAAGGTATGACTAAATTAATGTAAATTGATTTTAAAAACAACTTCGGGTTACGCAAATATCTTTGCTAAAACCTTCGAAATCGTCTAAATTAAGAACATTTTTAGAATTTCAAGTATTATGATGATACTAATAATACTAATGAAGAATATGTTGACCTAGTTCAAGTTATACCATAACAATTATCGGGGTAGGTAAATCTCAGAAATAAATTATCTTATTCAGCATCATATAGAATAATTTAAATCTTGCTTCAGTAAACAATATGATTTTAAGGTTAAATAATGCAGCATTAACAAAAACTCTAAAGCATTATGATAATTGAAGTTCCACCAACCTTCTTCGAGCTTTAGCCTCCATCAATTTATATTTAAAAACCGCGAGATCATCCATGTTCATGTTCAGCCCAAATTCGGCGACTGCATCTATTTGTTTTAATTTTGTTCTTCCTTGGTGTCTTCGATCAGGTCTGAGGTGATCGTCGTCATCATGACTGGGTTATTGGCCTCTACGCACATGACACGTCCAAACCATTGCAACCTCATTATTTCGGTTTTACTATAACCTTTTTTTTTGGTAATTCACTGAGGCGATCGTATTTGGGGACATGTTTCTATCGAATTTCAAATTCAAACAATGAGAATAAAGTGTCCCAAAGATTGAGATTTTTTTAAAATTTTTAAATGTTGAAATGATTATACTACATATATGGGCTTGCCCAGTTATATGAATTTGTAAATATTTTTGCTATGTACAGAACCATCCATTAAATTACCATAGTAAAAAATAGTAATTAGCTTGTTTGAAAAGCTCCAATCAATTACTGTAACCGACAATTTTAATTTTAATATAAATTTTCTAAAATTATACATTAAGGAGCCAAAATCAAGAATTGTTATTCTTTATTTTTCATTCATAAATTGTTACAATAAGAAAGACGCTCGCTTTTTTATTCTTTACAGCTACATGGATATTAAATTCTTACTTTTAACCAAAAGTATTATTTTTATATTCAAGTTTAAATAGCACATTATTGGTTATTTTTTCATCTTCTTACTTTAGTAAAACACTGGTTTATCAATATACAATAAGTTTCATTAGATATGTTATATTATATTTATGTTTTTGAGTTAGTGTGGTTAACAAAGTCATAGACAAACTTAATTAGTTTTCAACCATGAAGCTTCCGATGTAAATAATTTATTTGTACCTAAAACTGAATTAAAGCGACTACAGTAAAGCTCTATCTACCTTTATCCTGCGCCAAGCCCAGTGATAATAGACTTTGATTTCTTTGGAAAAAATGTTTACTGGAGAAATTTTAAAATTACATGTTTAAAATTTACATCTATAGCGACGCGATTTTTAAATTCATTAAGAATGTCTATGACAAGGGCTTGAATAAAATAGTAAAACTAAATAAAAATAAATAATTACTTAAAACATCGAAGTGTAACAAATGGTAATTAATAAAACTTATTTGCATTTGAATTGCGCAAATACCCGGAAGCTATTTTTTCCTGTTGTTTTAGTATAATTTAAAACTATATAACAAAACATCACAAAATTAAAATACCCAACAAAAGTTTAATTCCCATCGTAGGAGTTATAATTCTATTTTCTTTCTATTTACATCACTTTTACTATTACGAATTAATTTTGTTCTTTCTCTTTTTATAAATTTTCATTTAATAATATTATCGCCATGATTATGTAAAAAAGCCAATTCAATATGTTTTCGTTCACAAGTATCTTTATGTACACACACCAGTTTGATCTACTTGCGATGATTTAAGAACCGATTGATTGGACGACCCATTCGATGTCGCAATTTTTCCATCAGACAATTGTCCTCGAATGTGCAGCATGAGATCGGGTTTCATGTCGATATTTGGTCGGGATATCACACAGTAGTTAGCTGTATTGTAGGTGACTAAAGGTTGTGTTAAGTGTGGCTGAAAGTACGATGCGGGTGTTGCAGTTACGTGCGAAATCTAAAAAGTATATTATATATATATTACATAAATTCTCCACATTTGAAATGGAATTTGAGATAGTTCAGAAATATACCATGCAAAATATCCTTACAACTCCAAATATACCAAACCGATTTTAATAAAATATAATTTTTAATTATACAGACATACAGATATATAGAATGTATGCCACAATTGATACCACAAGATTCCGCATGATATATAGAATGCAGAGCTGATTAACCAACCCGTGGAAAACCGGTGAGCATAATTTCCTCTTTACAGGATATATACATACATATTATTCATTTTTAAGGTTATAGTAAACATATAAGATGTAAGATGAAGTTCTAAGATCGCATTAATATTATCAATATCCCTTAGTTTTACCCCCCTAAGAAACACCCTATTCTATATCTTTTCTTTTAGTAGTAAGCTATAATTCTATTCTCAAACTTAGAAAAATAATTTGATTTTTAATATATTTGTTATTTATATATTAACAAGCGTACCTGTTGGTGGTGACTTCCAAGTTGTCCGGAAGGACTACTAAAAACTGCCGGTGGAGGTGGTGCTTGCGCTTCCGATTGCTGCAGCTGCTGATGAGGTGGATTTATAACCATTTGATTGTGAATTACAATCTTATCCTTGCGATTACGACCTTCATTTGTATTATTCTCATTTAAATTATTAGTTGAAGCTCCACCCATTCTTTCCTGATGTCAATACTAAAAATAAATCATGGTGAATTTAATTGCGTAAGCTACAAATTCATTAAACTACCTCTAGGTGGCTTTTAGCGTGCAGAGACCATTCTTCCCTTGTTGAAAACATACGTCCACAAAGTTCGCATGTCCAAGATAGTTGCTGTTGATGATGATGTGGTATTACAATTCCAGGTATTGCGGCACTTGTCTGGGGGTGTGTTGATTGTTGTCCCGCAACTACAATGTTATGTGTTGCCTGCTGTTGCAATTGTTGCTCTATTGAGTGCTTACTGTCCTCTTCGGGCTCCTTTTTCTTTACTAAATTGTTCAAACGTTTTCCAAGTGGGGCTATATTAGTTGGTGTAACGTGCTTAAACTTATTCATATGTATCACAAGCTTGTCGCGCCTAGCAAATGCTTTGTTACACACCTGCAAATTAGTTCAATTATAAAATGTTTGTTGAAATTTATTTAAAGAGCAACACTTTGACGGATCCAAAAATAATTATTTTATCTTTTCAAATTTCATACATTTACTTTTGACGTTAATATTCGTAGATTTTTAATAGCACTTTTAGAGATGGCAGCAATTAATAAAAAAAAACGCTTATTCTGTTTGATTAATAGGATAATAATAAGGAACTTTCCATTTATCTTCGATTATTTTCGTTCAATATCAATATACATTTGTACATACTCGTACTTTGAGAAAATAATAAATTAATCATTATTTTATATCGATATAATTGTAACACAATTGTTGATAATCGATTAATAGAATTGATAGTAAAAGCAAAAATAGACATAACTCAATTTTTTTGTTTTAGATTATTGACCTTGATTTTTCAAAACATTCGCTACAGCTAGCATATTCAGCTATTGCCAACCAATTGTGTAATTCAAAATTGAATGAAATCGAATGCAAAATTGAAGTGAATTTTTTCTACCGTCAAAATGTGTACTGTTTTAAGTAGGGCTTACTTCACATATGTAGGGCTTTTCGCCCGTATGAATCCGCATGTGTATTGTCAATTTGTCCTTCCGTGCGAGTCCTTTGCCGCACACCGAACACTCGAACGCCTTATGTGTCGCTGAAATAGGAAATGTTCGAAATGCGACTTGCCAAAGTTAAAACATCCCTTACACTTTGATGTGTTGTTTTTGCGGGTCCCAGATGAGGCCTGCTGAACCTGCTGGAGCGCCTTCAATCGGCTCGCTGGGTGCATTGATCCGCCTTCTACATACGGTTCTGTGAATGGTATCAGATTTGGTCGCGGTACATTATAAGGTATATCTGGTGACCAACTGCCTAAACTTTGGAGCACTCTCACACCCCCTTCAAAACCCATGCCGACATCATCAGGCACTGTAAAGGTGCTGTCGGCTCCTCCCGAACTAGACGAGCTTATTTGAGGCACTTTTATGGTACTAGCGTAGTGTTGATTCGAGTTTACGTTCGACGGCGAACTCTGGGTCTGAGCATTTTGCTGCGCGTGTGCTTGTTGCTGTTGCTGCTGTTGCTGTTGCTGCTGCTGTTGCTGTTGCTGTTGTTGTTGATTTTGATTTGAAGTGTTTTGCTGTGAATCGCTCCTTTGCTGCTGCTGCTTGTATTGCACCGCAGCTTGAGCCATATGTTGCTGGACTGCCATGTGGGCTTCTAAATATGCATTTTTTTGTGCAACCGTCATTTTATCCATATTTACAGTACCGTCCTGAAAATAATATTAGCAGAAGAGCTTCTTCTTAAGGTGATATGAACATATCTGTTTTAAAACGATAACATAATTAAATTTACTAAAATAAAAATTATGAAGTACATTGGTGCTCATACTATTATACTCAAATGTAGAGAAGTTCGTGTCTATACTAAATACTAGTCGCTGGATTGTATTGTAAATATGAAAAGTTTAAAAGAAGCATGAATCCTTTGCAGGACTTCTACTAAATTAATACTTATATCTGGGAGCTCCAAACAAAATGTATAGGTATTTTAGCCCGACATATGTACATATGTATGTATTTATAAATTGTACGTTTTAATCTTTGTATTTAATCCTTTTCAGATTCAATGGGAGCATACTTTTTATTTTATTTTTCTCTTTGGTTCATTATACAAGAAATTATTAAGTATTGATTTAATTTAAAAGTATAAATATTTGGATATAATAGTAATATATCTACTGCATCCAAATCAGAACTATAATGCAATATTTTATCTACTTTCAGAACCCAAAGCCATTTGAAAAAAATATTGTACATTAGGTAGATGAAATTCCTTACATATTTAGCAATCATTGTATTTTTATTTAGAGAAATCTAAAATCAATAAGATATGATTAACACCTTTATCTATAGTAAATTCTAAACCTTCTTTTCATGAGTTGACTTATTTGATTTCGCAAAATTTTATTGAAACATAAATATTAAATCATTTTGCGTTTTTTATGAAACATATGAATCACATATAAATATGTTGAAATCAATGCATTACTCAATTAAGTATATTTAATTGTTTAGAACATACATTGACTATCGTTAGGCAAACGAAATACAATATTACTAGGTTGTAAATGCAATTATTTTATTACCATACCGCAAATAGTTAAAAAACAAATCTACAAGTACTCTTAGCACTTTTCACATTTTATTACACTGCCGAGCCCAAAGACAAATTCTGACTGTTATAAATATTTGTTTATGGAAAAGTTTTGATTTGTTTACAAGATATTTTTGGTCGGACCCTTCACGCAATCGACAAGCATTTGCAGTATTTGTAAACAAACCAAACCATTCGACACTGTTTTGGCTTTTCCCTTTATTATCACCTTCTTGCTCTGCGCTCTTACAAATCTACAACCGACACCTCCTCCCACTTTTTGGTATGTAGTAACTAAAACCTAGACGAAATTCAGAACTCATGACAAGCGCACAAAAACGAACAGTGTTACATCTCAAAAAATATCAAATAGTTTCCTCCAAATGGATAATTAAACGTTTTTAAATCGGACCAAAAGGATAACTTTCGACTATCTAACTCAGCTCGAGGGTAGGTTTTCTTGAAAAGTAATAAGATCGCTTACTTAGAACGGCTTGGATTCGACGGCTCGACAACAATAATGGGGACGTCAATAAAATCCATTTAAGGAAGCGATTTCCCGACAAACAATGAAAACCCAACGCGAATTTTCTCTTTAATATTTTCCAATGAGAGAGCTTTCCTCTGTTTTCCTGTTTATCATGCACCCCTCGGCAGCAGTGCTGTCTCTCCTTAATCACTGCTGTTGTTTTTATGGTTTTCATGTTTTTTCCCTTTTTACCAAAATATGCGGCTGAGGGCTTTCCTCCCCCACTTTTCGATTTTTCATTGCACACATGCGTAAAAATCTTCCACGTTTTGACTTCATCGAAGTTATGTTACACATAAAAGCTACACGGAAAAAGCCAAGAGAACGATTCCTGGTAAATGTAGGGTGCATTTTATGAGAGGACGACGATACACCGATGAAAACGAGGAAATGTCCTTAAAGTTTAGCTTTTGTCTGATGACAGTGATTCTCAATTTATTTTCAGTGCCGATTGTTTTCCCTTACAAAATTATTCGTATGGAATTGTTAAAGATTTCTTCAAAAGAGTAGACTATACAGTATGCCAATCGTGTAATTACGCAGAACACATGAAAACTGGAGAAACGGCTAAAAACACAAACAAAATTTTTTTCAAATCCAGAATTTAATTTATTAATTATAAAATAGTAATAAGATTTCGTGAAATGGCAGCAATTCGGAAATTGCAAAGAAATGTTGTCTGTTCCAAATCATTCAACGTCTTTCTAAATTTGACTAACCAACGTACTCACTGAGTACAAAATATTTGAAATTATTGTAATTTAGGCGCATACGTCAGTGACAAAATTCGAAAATAACTAATATAGAACTTGAGCTTATATAGATGCACATTTCGATGGTCTTCATAACGTTTGCGTTCATTTAAGGCAATTAACGACTCCAACTGCACAAAATATGACTTTAGCGCAATTTTTAAATTAATCCAATGTACGTTTCTAAATACTTGAGGAAAACATTTGAGTGATAATTTTTCATATTGAAAATCGAATTAAAATTATGTTTATATTAATAGGTGAAGTTTTAGGGAAAGTTAGGCCAGATTGAGGCGCTGTTTGCATCAGTAAATTTTTAAGTATATGTTCATATACTTGCGCTCCTAAATAAGACCATAAAGCACTATAAGAACACCAATTATAAATTAATTAAACATTTTATACAAGATAAATATAGGAAAAGTTAATAAAAGAGTCCTCGTATTTTAACTACATCAGATAAATTAAAAATTTTCATTACGCAAAACCTGAAAGGTTTTAATCATGTAATCTTTCAGATGATTAATTAATCACCTGTTTGTATTTAGATGGAATCAAAGTTCTATACAAGAACCAGTCGCCAAGAAGGAAAACGATTTTTTCGCGAAGAGAACATTTTTTTGCACTCCAACTTCTCGGATGTTAAAAAGTTCAGGTACCATTTGAAGATTTTAATTCAATTGGCCCACAATATTTTCGGACAATACGTCCACATTAAATGTTAAATTTAAAAACGAAATAGTACAATATAAGTAAACGATTAAATTGATAAATTAGGTGCATGTCACTAAAATGACACTTTTTCCAAAAGGGATAATACCTGTTTGAAACATCCTTCTAAAAAACATATCTTGCTAAAACGAAATGTGAAATGCTTTCTCTTCTCAGGGTGGAAATCTGAATTTAGGTTTTAAAGAACACACAAATACTTTTTTATAACATTATGTATGAGTCAAGTCGCAACATAAAATATACGCAGCATAACTGCAAATGTGTTGTGCATGTCCGCTTTTGTAATGCTATTGAGAAAAAGAGCGTCCCGTCGAATGGTGGGGCTCACATGCAAGGAGCATACACCCCTTAGCCACCCCCACAAGCACATGTGAGCATTGTGCAATCGAACAGTGGAAGGAGCAAGTGAAAGTGTTTATTAATGCACACCAGAATTCATCGACGGAATTTAACAACGTCCCCATGGACATGATGAACTTTCTGGAGACAGAAAAACCTTTTAGATTGAAATTCTTCGGAAAAGGTACATCTTATTTAGTTTAAAAGTAGGGAAAACTTCTTTTGTAACGTTTCTCTAGTCAAATTTACTCTCTCAATCCAATTTATGTAGAAATTTGTACAAAACGCATTTTTACAGTAGTTGCGTTGCATTATTATACCATCAAAGAGAGAAATCAGAAGAAAAGGACGCAGTATTTCTTACTTTGGAAATGCAAAGCGTAGAACGGATATTTCATTACTGCGGTGCGCATTCTGCCCAAACGGAGGGGGAAATATGTGTGGAATGGGATCAATATTTGGTCCGTTTGTTTTTCCAAATATGCACTGTATGTGTGAGTTCTACTTCCATGTAGGGAAATGATGCGGAAACATTCAAAAGAAAACGGATTCTTGAACATAAAATATCATGCACCGAATAATTAGAACATTTTAGGTAATACAATCATCAAAAATTAATTTATTTCGCAATTAGGAAAAGGATAGTGCTAATAAAGAACTTATTATTAAATTTTTATCAATGTAAATATATATATTCAGGCTTTCATTAAAGATACATAATATATTTCGAGTTGACTTTGTGTTGTAATATCACTGACTCAACGCATGTTAAATAATAACAACAAAAGTCAGCAAAACTAAAACATTGTACTAGTTTTTTTTGAGGAATGCTACTTTTTGTGGCTAATAGTTATTAACATATTTTTGAATTCATTTTATCAGGAAGTCGTCTGGATAAAAAATATATTGAGTAAATGAAGCAAGTATATTTTTTAGTCGCCTCTATACTAAAATATTTCTAAAAATTGGAATATCATCGATTTCATATTTTCATCTCAGTAATCTAAAGTATATATCATCACCGTATATGATATACACAAGTAGAAAGCAATTCTGTTTTTGCGCGATTACTGAAATTATCAAATCAAAAATATCTAAAATTAAGAACAAGCAAAGTGCGTGTCAGACTAATAACAGTGATACTAGGTGTGAAATGTCGAAACATATTTTAAAAACACCTCTTCATAAAAAAATTTCAACCCCCTACATTCATACGTATGTACGTACTTATGTATGTATATGGCAAGGTACCTCTAAAAACGAAAATTTAAGGCATTTTATTTTTTCAAATTGATATTTATACAAAAACGCATGCAGTTTGGTTCATAAAAACCCTTAAAAAATCACAACATTTTACTACGACTATTAATTATTACGATAATTAACCTTTGTAAATTGGGTACATAATATACAAACGAAAATTTCCATTCAAGAATTCCTTAAATGCAGAATGAGGGGAGAATTTGCTCACTGTAGAAAATTGAAGTAAATATAAATATTACTTTGGCTTTGAACTTTGATGCCAGGATTAAAGCTTCTGACAATTTAAATTATCAATTTTAATATAATTACATTTCGATTTTCTTTTTATTCGTTTTATATATTTATAGAAATTTCTAGGAATCTGCAAATTAGTCTTAAAGTGTTTGCTATTTTGTAGGCTGATACAAAGATAAATAACTTTTTAGGGTAACTTCAAGAACACAAACATCCTACTTCATTAGTAAAATTATTCATTTATCACTAAGTATTTATCTTTGTAACTACTACCTTTCTACAGATTTAAAAAAAAAATTAAAATAACTATTTCTTCTATTCGAATTTAAGGAATCTCATTTGTTTAAAAAGTGTGACATGATTTCCATCAAGACGCAACTTTCTCTGATTGTTCATTTTACTACTTTGCGTATGTTCTTTTATTAAAATTTCTGATATAGTTAGTTTTTGAAAAGTCCCACAATTGTACCAAAATTTCTAATTTCATGTAATTAACAAATTCGAATCCCAATGTAGATAGCCCGAAGCCGGTTAAAATAAATATGGCGACCAAAGGATAAATTAAAGTTTTTGCATAGCCTAGTACAGAAAAGGACCTCACCTGCATCTGCATTACCTGAAAATTAATCGTGGCTGTAACGGCTCTCATAGAGTCAGCGTAGTTCCTGAGCACGTTTTCGGTCGTAACGCAGGTATTTTTCCACTCAAAGAGCTGCTCCAGCTTCCCGATGCAACGTTCGCATATCTTCTTAGGCAGATAGTCGTCTTTCGAGATCTAAATGAATTTGAATTTCGATAGAGAGCGGTCGGGACACAGGGGCCTCGGAGTGAGGACTAAAGGATCTTACATTCGTAGGCAACAAGGATCTTATCTTGAACAGAAGGTTCCTCTGCTCTGCCTCCTTGTCGAACAGATGAATTTTGGCGGGACCGCTTTTGATTGAACAGAATCGACAGAGGTCGGTGAACGTTGAGAAATTTAGTTCGTCGTTTTGTTGATCTGCGGCATTTGTCAGCATCACCTCTGTCATGTTTGCTTGTATTTTGCTGAAAAAGCGGTACCAATTTTCCGACCCCCACTCAACCCTATGCTGAATCAAGTATCTGGTTACATTTCGACCGTATCGGGCTCGTTTTCAGGTTAATCATCACAACAACGAACCAAAAATTAGACTGTCACTGCCTACGGTCCGCCAAACGAAGCGGCAAAACTGCGATATGTTTCCATGTTGCTCGAATCACATTTAAACTTACTAAGTTTACCCCCACCCACTGGCCTTGGGGAAAAATCGATAGTGCACTATCAGTGAAAAGGCCCCCCTTTAGTACCTAAATTTACTGCACTACACACGGGGGAATTAAAATTATTAATCCCTACAATGGGCACATCCTTTGGACGCTTCAAGTCATTTGTATTCCTCACACCGTCCGCGGAAAGATGCATCCAAAAAACATTTGTTTACATCATCAAAATATTTATTTGTGGCACTTTTTCTGAGTGGGCATTTATTTTATCGACGAAAACCAACAATGAAAAAGTTGATAACATGCGAATGTGAATCCAGCCAGTGGCAATTTGTGAAATACGCTCTGGGGAGGGTTGTTTGTTGTTGAAGCACGTAACGTATTTTCTACCAGATGGTTTTGATAACGCGATTAAATCAACAAACGAATTCCGACTGCGATGACATGTAAATTCGAAGACCATCAGAATTCCGAGAACTGCGCACATTCATTCTAGAAAATAAAGCCAAGCTCAACGATGAGGGTGAAAATCCTTGGAATGGCATGTTTCGTTCATTTTACCACCCTCCAGAGAACCTCCTACTCGTTTGATTTAAATAGCAAAACACTTCATCCAAACGCAAGTAGATTTTTAAAGTCTAAAACAATTGAGTCAATATTAATGCAATAGAACTAAAATAGAAAATATGTCTATTTTAGCCACCAGCTACATATCGCTGCGATCAGTATTTTTTTTAAAATTACTTTTATATTCTTTAACATAAATTTGCAAGAATAAAATCTCTAAAAAAAATACCTTCTCTTTGCCATCCTTCATTGTGCAAATAATAATAATACAAATTTCTTGAGAAAATTTCTCGAGTTTAATGTTTTAAACACAGTTTAACACCTTGTTGTTTTAAAATTACATTCTGTATAGAAATCGGTCAATAGGAATTTTATAATGTTCCTGAGTGCCGTCTGTAATATAACCCACTTTTTATTTATAGCTTTAAGTTCGTTTCGACTTTAACATTAATCTAAATAAATTACATATGGCTATTATCATATCATCAATAAGAGATTTTTGTCTTCACAATTCATTCAAGCTAAGCATACGTAGGTTAAACACTGAAGGAGTTAAATACCCAAGGAGAGATTATGTGCGTGTGCTTATTTATAATTAATTATCTATTTATGTTTTATTTATTTGTAATTGTATCTCTGAAAAAGATGCAAGCAGATCAGTTACTATAGAAACAACTCTGAAGATGCAAAATATTTAAGCTCGGTGGACCGATATAATTAGAAATACACAATATTTTGAATAAATTTATTAATTATAAATATTTCTACATGAGTTCTAACAACTACTTGCTATAAGAAACAAGCGCTGAATTGAGGAGCTGATTGCAGAGACTGAATTTTTAAATAGGTAAAAAATTGCTATGCGCCATTTTCAGTATCTATTAGAAATCCAGGGACGGGAAATTATAAATTGCAAAATCTTAAAGTTACTATGAGCATATTCAGCAGTTATCAGAAATAAAGTCAGAAGTTATATTATCTATGAAACAAACCAATATTTATTTAGTTTTCATCCAAATCATTTAAATAGCATTAATCAAATTTGCAAACCTGACGAATGTTTTCGTCATCAAATTACATAATTACGTTTAACTTCAGCATTCCGAATTCGGTAAGAGAATGTTGTCAAAGTGTCGGTTTGACAACGCGAACAATTGGTAACTTTGCGCAATTTTTGTTCTGCAATGTTCGTTACCGCGTTTAATTTAAGCACAAAGTTGCTGTTTTTGCCTCATTTTCGGCGGGTATCGAACGTTGCCCTCAGAACAGTTGCAACAGTCAACAAAATCAACCACGAGTATCACAGAAATTTAGCGAGTGAACCAAGTCTACGACCGGCACTCTTGAGACTATCGCAGACTCGGAACAAATACTCGGGGAAATCTTCAAAGCAGGACGAGGTTAGTGTTTTTTTGCCTGCTGTAGTTTTATTTTATTTTATTTATAGTGATCTTGCCATTTTCTATTAAGCGATAGTATCCTAACTTCTAAACCTTCTTCTTAGGATTCAGACAGTGACGAGGAGCAAAGCGAGTTTAAAGATGAGCACGATTCAAAAGTAGTTAGAGCACACTTAAACTCCTTAAGAGCGGACCTGATCGTGAAGGCAGGCCTGGGATTGGCAAGAAAGTTGGTATTATACACTTTTTTATTTATTAAATTTACTTATCAATATTCCTTTTTATTCCAGTAAAGTAGAGGTTGCTTTTTATGAAAGCAAAATCCGAGTAAATGGACGAAAAATAGCTAAGAAAAGTGTTCAGGTAATAAAAGACCGACAACAATTTTTACAAATTATTTTTAAGATTTTGTTTATAATTACAGCTTCAAATTGGCGATGAAGTCGATTTAGTCAAAGGATTCAGCAGTTCGAATCCATCGTTTTTAGTCGTTTCTAGAGTTCAAATTTTATCTGCAACGGAAAAAGATGAAAACTTGCTTATTCATCTGAGGAGGTATAAATCTTTGCTTGTGGAAAACTACGAGGGTGCAGATGCCTATAGATCGTCTGACGGGCAGCAATAAACGCATGAATTTTGTAGAATATAGTATATATAAAACAACATTATTTGTCTTTTTTTAATTAGTGGTTCTGCCAACATATGTACCACATAAAGACCTTAAGCTAAAAATTCAAACTAGCAAGAATGTGGTCTAAAATCAAAAAAAAACCGAGTCAGTTAAAGTTTTTGAAGATGCATATTTCTTACGCTAAACAACACAAAAATAAAGGAATTCCGAATATTGATACTTCTAAAAAGGACACGAAATAAATGTTATAAATCGGTCAGCTTCTATGACTCTTCTCAATTTTAGCGAACTTTAATTCTAGTACATATGAAGAGTGTGAAATCAAAACTCAAATGGTGGATATTTAATAAAATAGAGACAGCAACAGAAAGCTCTTAAAGAAATTTTAAATTAATACATATTTAAAACATTTTGAAGTCCTTCACAAACCCTTAAACTGAAACAGCACCATAAAAATGTAGACATGTGTTTTATTTGTGTAATTAACTAGTATATACAAACGTATTACCAAATTATTTTTACAATACAATTATTTCGAATTTTGAAACTCCCACAAAATATCAACAGCGTTCTTCAAACACATCTCGCCCCTATTGATTAAAGAAATTAAGAAAATATATAGAATTGTTAACTTTAAGGGGGAAGCCCAGGATGAAGAGCTAGCCGCAAAGAACAAATTCAAAGCAAAACTATAATTTTCCATGGATTCGGGTAGTATGTAATATATCTTTCTGAATTTTAAGAAAAATTAGTTTTTCGTGCTCTTCAAATTGGGATTCCCTTAAGTACACTTACTTATTAGCTGTTGCTCCATTTACAAACTGTCCGGCAATGGGACTCAGCATCCAATTGTGGAAGATGTAATGATGTACTATAAGACCCAACACTACCGAAAAGTAAAATTTGCGATATGGCAAATCTATTATTTTCTGCACTGCATTTGGATAAGTGGTTTTCCTTTTTCTTATAGCCTTCCATCCAATTTCTCCCATCAAAGTCACTGAATATGCTAAAATCATTGGTTTTGCATAAAAAATGTAAGAAAAACCACCAAGAAACGCAGAGAGTGGATGCACTACTTCATCATCTAATTGTGTCCAGTTGTTCATTAAGCAATAACTTAACTAAAAGTAAAATTTGCTGAAAAAAATTATTTATATTACTATAAAACAATTACCCACCCTGTATATCCCTACGTAACCTACAAGAAATGCAATAGCATGCCAGTCGACGCTTTTTACATAAGCTGAGACAGACTTAATCCCTCTTAATTTTCTTAATATTGCTTTAAGATTTTCCAAAGCGAAAGCCCAAAGGAAGTATTGTCTTATTCCCTTAAAGACATAATTCATACATAAGTCTTCATGTTTGCATTTTCCATTTAATTTTCTGTCGTTTTTTAAATCTCCACTCGAAGGTGGTGACACAAACCAAAACATTTTATATTTATGTTTTTCGATTGCACGCAGTACACACGCACTGCTCGTCATGAAAAGAATAGTCTGGAGCACCTTAGAACCTCCTAAGTTCCGTGTTACTAGATTAGTTTTATTTTTCAAACCAGCTTCAATTATCTAAGAAGAATGTGCGATATACACGATTTGCAATATTTACATATATCATTAAGATCAACTTACAATTTGAGTTACAGAAAGACTAACAAACCGATGCAATTTTTCTGACATAAGGTTGCCCCAAAATCCAGCTAAAAATGCGGGAAGAAATCCTACTGTGAGCTTTATGAACTTTCCCTGCATATTTCTGAAACAAATAAAAATATAAAATGTATTTCCGACTATATTACCCAAATATCAATTATATACAATTCATACCTTTTTGTGAATTCCATTATATTGCAATAAGCTTTCTAAGGCATACATACATACATTATAGTCGACAATTACTTTACTAGTTTTTAAATAAAGTGGTTTTGTGTGACTCTTACAGGTGTCAATGATCAACAACATTGTCGACAGCAATGTACGCAATGTTTGTTGTTTTTCACATTATTTACCTTTGATAAATTTGCCTTGAAGTCCACACAGTTCAGATTACTATAATGCGGGTGAATGGAATAATCGGAAACCAAACTATTTTCTTTTGTATATACTGAATCACAGTATTTATAATTATTAATAAATCATTAATATATACATATGTATATATATTAAAGGGACAACCAAACGACTTGACGTCATTGAAATACAAAGTGGTAGCGTGGAATTTAGAACTTATTGAAATTGTAAATTTCAGTATTTTCATCGAGAATATGCATAAACAACAGAAATGAAAAAAAAATTACTGATTTCCACAAAGTAGAATTGAAAAATGGATTTTATTTCAAATTTGTTTTTCTGGCAAAAGAATTCTATGTCTTACCAAAAAACATTAGATTAAATGAATACTCACCTAAACAAGCATATTGTTGCAGTAATTGTATTGCCCACTAAATATAAAGCAATCGAAAGTTCCATGAAATAAGCAAAAGTATCCCATAAAAGTTCTTTATTATAACGTTTCAATTTCATTAAGAATGGTATCTAAAAAAGTTGAGAGGTTAGTTACAATTTTAATAATGATATGCACTATGGTCACCAGGGATACCGGACCCGCAAACTTCATACTACTTAGTATACTACTTATTAAATTCCGTTTAAAACTTCCAGTGCAGCTCTGCCCTGGATGAAATATCGCGGCGCAGGTAGCTTCTTTCACATTTGTAGTAATTATTTTACTCATTGCACCCATTTTTGATTATTTTAAACACTTATCAACGATAAATTTACGAAATTGAACTATTCTGAAACGCGACAAGAAACAGACTGGAAACAAATGCAGAAGGTATGCTCGGGGGCAATTCGGTGAACTTTACTTGAAAATTAATTGAAAATGCAAATTCAGTTACGTGCTTGTTTTCAGAGATTCATTAATTTGGAAAAAAGAAGGAAAACAACGGGAAATTTATTACGGAAAGTAAAAATATCAATGTTTGTATATTACATTTGTTTTAACAGGATATGACTTAATATGCATTTTATTTAGCACATACATATGTCTCAGGCAACTAACCAAGTGAATAGTGAAAACTAATTAGAATTACAAAATCATAAGTTTGGTATAATGAATAAAATCCCCCTTGAAAAACAAACATGACAGCATTTATTAATTATATATTAAATTAAAAATCTTGAATAATACTTTCAAAACAGTTTTAATCAACTTCCTCTACAGTAGGGCCTTTTCCGCCCTGCGGACCCGCTCCACCTTGAGCTCCTCCATTTCCTGGCGCTCCTTGTCCAGCTCCATGCATTTTAGCCATTATTGGCCCACATACTTTTTGACAATCCTTCAAATGATCTTCAAATTCTTCTTTCTCAGCCAAAGTATTTGAGTCAAGCCATGCCATTTCTGTTGAACATTTATCACGCACAGTCGATTTGTCGGAATCCGATAGTTTTCCTTCAGGAACATCTTCAACAGCCTGCAGTTAGTCAAATTTTAATTTTATGTTAACTATTTTAAGATGATTGATAACAAATTCATACCTGTTTGCAGCTAAAAATGTAACTTTCGAGTGAGTTCCTTGCCGAAATTTTTTGCCGTTGACGTTCATCTTCCTCTCTGTATTTTTCTGCCTCAGACAACATTCGGTCAATTTCTGATTTAGAGAGTCGACCTTTATCATTTGTAATTGTTATTTTTTCTGAACGACCAGTGCTACTATCTTTCGCAGATACGTTTAAAATTCCATCCGCGTTCAAATCAAAAGTGACTTCAATTTTTGGAACACCCCTCGGAGCTGGAGGAATTCCAGTTAAGTTGAAAGTTCCTAGAAGATTGTTGTCCTTAGTCATTGCACGTTCTCCCTCAAACACTTGGATAGTTACAGCGTTCTGGTTATCACTGTAGGTAGTAAACGTTTGCTGCTGCTTGCAAGGAATTCTAGAGTTCCTTTCAATAAGTTTAGTCATAACCCCACCGGCAGTTTCTATTCCCAAAGATAGTGGAGCCACATCAACAAGGAGAACATCTTGAATTTGAGAACTGCCATCACCAATTAAAATCGCCGCTTGAACAGCAGCTCCATAAGCAACAGCTTCATCTGGGTTTATGGACAAATTTAATTGTTTGCCACAGAAAAAGTCTTGCAGCATTTTTTGAATTTTTGGAATACGAGTTGATCCACCAACAAGAACAACATCATGGATTTGTCCCTTATCCAGTTTGGCATCAGCAAGAGCTCTTTCAACTGGTTGAAGAGTCGATCTGAAAAGATCCATGTTTAGCTCCTCAAAACGAGCCCTTGTAATTTTTGCATAAAAATCAACGCCTTCGTGCAGGGCGTCAATTTCTAGAGAAGCCTCCGTGCTTGAAGATAGTGTTCGCTTTGCACGTTCGCAAGCAGTGCGAAGTCTACGGAGAGCTCGAACATTTCCTTTTAAATCCTTCTTATACTTTCGCTTAAACTCTTCGGTGAAATGATTGACCAAGCGATTATCAAAGTCTTCGCCTCCCAAGTGAGTATCTCCGGCAGTCGACTTCACTTCAAACAACGAACCCTCGTCGATAGTTAAAATCGATACATCGAAAGTACCACCGCCCAAATCGAAAATCAGCACGTTCTTTTCTCCTTTTAAGTTTTTATCAAGTCCATAGGCTAATGCAGCCGCTGTAGGCTCGTTTATGATTCTCAGTACATTTAGACCGGCAATTGCACCAGCGTCTTTAGTTGCTTGACGCTGGGAATCGTTGAAATATGCTGGGACTGTAATTACAGCATCTGCAACTGTCCCACCTAAGTAAACTTCTGCGATTTCCCTCATCTTGGTAAGAACCATTGAACTGACTTCTTCGGGGGCAAATCTTTTAACCTCTCCTTTAAATTCAATCTCAATTTTAGGTTTTCCGCAGTCATTTACGACTTTAAAAGGCCAATGCTTCATATCGTCTTGGATTTTCGAATCATCGAATTTGCGTCCGATCAAACGCTTAGCATCAAAGACAGTGTTTCTTGCATTCATTGCCACCTAATAACAAATAAAAATTGTTGAGTTAGAAACGTCTATATGACTATTCAAAATATGGTATATGAAATTGTTTTAATATAGCTTTTGAAAAATTAAATATATATTATTTTCTTCGTCAAGCAATCCTACAGTAACTAATTAACTAATAATTAAGGATGTGTGTTGACTTTCCTCTTGAATATTTGAGTGAGTGCAATTTTTTCTAGAGCAATTGATGTTTTAACACCTTTGTATATAAAAAAAAGAATAAGATTTCTAAGGCTGAAATTTCATTGATTCCTTTATTTATTTAAAAAAGTTACTTATTTGCTTATTATTATTGAGCACACTCGACATGCTCATTACAAGATACATAGTACCTACATCGTGACATCTAAATGTTTATAATGTAATGTAAATTGATTTATCCTAGAAAAATGTTTTTTTATGTGTGGCTAATTTTGACTCTAAATATGCTGTTGCTGATCAAGGAAGAATTTAATTCAGCAAACATTTTATTATACTATTTTACATATAACATTATTTTAAAAATAATGTCATCAGAGTATAAAAATTATTCAGATCCAAAATGATAAATGTTCGTGAAGCATTCGAACAATTCTATTTTAAGCGGGGCACACCTACGTTCGCGTTCTGCATCACTACGGTCCATTTCACAGCCCACGTAAATAGATGCAATCTTGCGAAACTAATTTGATATGTTTTGTAAAAAGTAGAAAGGGAAGATATTTCATAAATTACTTCTAGTCTCAGCAGGAAATTGTATCCAACTTATATCTGCGTATCTTAATACAATAACATAAAAACACAAAAATTTGAAGAAAATTTGTATCTTAACTGAAGAAACACGTACTAAGATCTAAGCTGATAAGCTGATCATGTTCCAATATTTAACTAAGGATGATTCAAAACCTTTCGAATGCCTATTCAAATAAAATGAATTTATGTACCAAACTGATTGGTGTCACTCAAAGTATAAATCACTCAAAACAGCTAAGCTACAACGAGCGTAAATCTGCAGTGATTTACTGATATGGAACTATGCTTCCAAGGTAGATTCTTTTTATTGCCTTTATGTCATTCAATTCAACTTGCATCATACCAACAATGTTGTGTTGTAAGTTTTCGATCTGTTCAAATCTCTTACACATTGCTGACAAATCAATTAATTGCTTTTAAAAAATAGATTCTACCTTAACGCCAAGTATGGATGGAATGTAACTTCCAAATAAAGAATTATGCAGCGTAACACTTGCTGAATCTGAGAGAAATTCAAGTCATCCAGGGGATTGAAGCGGCATGTGAAGTAATCATTATGTTCACATGTCACTCGAACACCAAGAGGTGAAATAAAATTTATGAAGCAACCTGCCCAAATATGTCCGCCAGGCATATCTGGTGCTTTGAAAAATTATGCACGAATAATGGCACCATATTGGCCAGTAGGACAAGTGCGAAACTTAAGATTTGAGCACTAGGTCATAAGGACGCTTGAGTTATTCTGGGTTCAACACCTGGTTTTACCTGGTTCTTGGCGGCATCTCCGATAAGACGTTCGGTGTCCGTGAACGCAACATAACTTGGGGTTGTGCGGTTTCCTTGGTCGTTAGCGATGATCTCCACTTTTCCATGCTGCCAGACACCGACACAGGAGTAAGTCGTGCCAAGATCAATTCCAATGGCTGGAGTTTTTCCCATCTTCCTGGATTTAATTTTAAAACTGATCCGAACTCAACTGTCTTTTGAACTTAAGGTTAGCCACCACTCAATAGCACCAGTTAGCACAGCACTGATTTTCCAGCTAGACCAAGACTGGTTCGACAGAATCGCGTTTTGAGACTACCCCGGGTGCAGAAAGCGGCGCATATTTTTATTCACGTTCTAGAGGTGAGATCTAAGTGGGAAAGTGATTCTCAAATGTATGCTCGAGGTTTTTCATATATATCCGATTCATGGATTCTGTTAATGTTAAAGTTCTAAAAATAAAGCAAATTCTATCATTTGGTGATCTTCTTTTAATGCTTCAATGTGCGGGAGAGAAAACTTACTAGAAATTTCTCCAGAGAAATGACGCAATAAAATTATTTTGGTTATTTTGGGTACCACATTTAGTCCTGTTACATTATATTATGTTATCATGTTTAATCATTCAAACAAAAAATAGACTTTTACGCTAATAGGTATGCATTTATAGAAATTCTTATTTCAAAATTATTTCATCAATACTAATTGATTAAACATTTCTATGTGCAACTAAAATCTGCATCTCATGGAAAATGTAAAAATAACTTTAAAGTTCAGTGAACTTTTGCATTAATATGGTTCTCGTCCCGTATATATGTATATTTATATAATTTTTTCAAAAATTCAGTATATTTAAATTTTTCAATTGAAAATACAAAGGCTTGCGGTATGGCAATCAACATTTAGTGTGTTTTTTTAACTTACATATTTGCTTTAATGTGTGAAAAGTTTCATTTGCAATGTGGTAAAGCATAATTTGAGAAATAATTTTATTTTATTAAACCATTACAAAAGCAGAAAAAACTCACTTAATTTAAAACAATAAAATATATTACTTATGCATATAATATTGGTAGGAAAGTCATTCTATAATAAAATGCATGCATCAAAAGATATTTATGTGAAGGTTTCCTATAGTCCAACAGCAATAATGAACACCAACTCTTTAATTTACTTCTTCTTCTTTTTCTTCTGGGCTTCAGGCCAAGGAAAACCCCGAGATTTTAATATGTCCTTTGTATGAAAAGCAGAGAAATAATTAACCAAATTTTAAAAGAGTACTGATTTTTACTTGCACATTATGGCACACATAATAAGCGTTGTCCATCGCTGCGTCGTTAAATATGTCGCATTGGAATTTAGAGCCTTTCCCAGCTTTTGCTGATTTTTTCTTTCCTTTCTTCTTTTCGCCACTTCCACTGCTGCCGGAATCATTACTATTACGTTTCTTTTTACCTTTCCCAGCCATCGTTGTGTAATCACTGGTTACAAATTCTAAAGGCAACTGGGTTATGAATTGTAACTAGGGACGAAATGGGATCCCATAGAAATATTGATCATACAATGAGTGTTTCCCTGATTTCTGTATTAAAAATGGACAAATACAAACAAACTGTGAAGGTATTAAAAAGTGTACACAATGTAATAACTGTGGTTAATTTCATAAATGTCACACTACCTATTTTGTATCATTTTTCATGCATAGTGTTAAAATAAAGGCTAAAGTGAAAATAAATTGATATGAAGATTTTTTCTAAGGTTATTTCAGCAAAATTTTGCATTTGAACAATTTTTGAGGAAGAAACTATTTAATAAAACAAAAAAAGAAACAGAGGAGATAAATAACACAAAAAAACTGAGCATTTGCTATACATATTATAAGTGTATTAAACAAAAAAAATAATAACACAAAAAATCAAACTTTTAATACTTATCGGAAATGTTACAATACAATAAATAAAAAATGAAAAACATTTTAACTATTATACTATATAACTATCTTATTATGGATTTTTCGTTTTATTTCCCAAAACTTCATTTTTGGACTCCATTTCTTCATGGCTGATTTCATTTTTCCAATCCTCTGAAAAACATAATGTTAAAATATAATAAAGGCATTATTTCTTTACCCTTAAAAAATAATGAAAAGATTTTTATTTTACCATTTATGCTACTTGCCGTAACATCTTCCTGTTGTGACTTTTTGTTTTTCTTCACCACAAATATGACTTTATTTTCTTCAGGTTTCGGTTTCAAATTGTTTATATCGTTCACGACGGTCGGTGGAAGAGCTATAAAGTAAACTCTAATACTGGGCCTAGGAGAAGTAGGTAAAAAGTCTTCAACATCAAATTCTTCAGGAGCTGAATGTACGAAGAACTGCTTGTTTATAATCACATCATCACTTTTACGTAGCACTGCTGGAGTGGGTGTTGTTTCAACAAACGAATTTTCGTTTATATCCAAATTTTCTTCACTCTCTGGGAAAAATATTGGGGTTGCAGTGGCTGGAAGAAAGAGGTCCTCATTTTCAATAGTTTCATCACTGCTACTTTCAAAGCCTCGCGGTTCCGGCAGTAGTTCTGTTGATTCAACACCAATTTCCGCTGGGACCTCTGTTGGATCTACGATACTTTGATCTTCAACAGGAAATGCAACAACATTCACACTTAACAATGCGACCAACTAATTAGAAGGTTTGTAATTCAAATTAATCTTAAGTTAATTGATTGAACCTGAACTCACCGCAAAATACTTCATTTTAGCAACGCAGATTGGACTAGCAGACAAAGTAAATCTAGTTTGGTTGGGAGCTCCTGCTAGACTATGTCAGAAAAAAGGTAAACACAAGATCTGCATCTAAATTGATTTTGTAGGATGGGTACTTCTTTTGAAACATGGTTAAATTTTCTTCTGACCTACACAGTAGTTCATATGGAAATTAGCAGCTGTGAACAAATACCAACCTCGAAGATATGTGCCTGATCCATAGGTAAAACAATTCGCTTTTCGACTCTCATACATATTTATAAATTTTGTTTGTTGCACTTGAATCTTCCCGCCATAACATTTCAGCGGACACCAAGGTTTTTGTAACGCCCTTGCAGATGCCGAAAGGTATTATTAGTTCGATAGCTCGGTAAGGTACGATTAAAAAACATTTTATTACATAATGCGCTTAATATCAGTTACCGTTATCAATCGGTATTTTCGCTACTACCTGTGTTACACATTATGCGTGCATTAAAAATTCGTTAGGGGTCAGAAGTTAGCCGCAATATGGTCGCAAGGTCTGTCATTCATTACAATAATTTACAAAATTGGGAGGGGTGATTGAGAAATAGTTTTTGCTGGTAGGTCAAAACCCAACTGACGGCTACTTCCATTTTAGTGTTCTTTCTTTACATTAACTTTTAAGTGCACGTCTTGTTGAAATCTTGGATTGAAAAGTAGTAATTTAATCAAAATAATTAATTCAAAACCATGAACAATTTTCTTGTAAGTATAAATGTACGTTCTTTGACTGTGTAGTGAAATTAGTAAAGCGTATAAATTTTTGATAATTTATTGAATACGCATTTTGTAATATGTAACAACTTCCTTGTGTAAATCAGAAATTGAAAAACAGTGCGGAAGTTTGGAATAAAATATGTGTTTCCATGTTGTTAGCAAACACAACACGCAGTTGGTTTTTAATGACTACTTTTGTTGAGTGTCGTCATGAGTTTACATTTAGTCGGCTACTTGCTTACATATAGCAGAGACTATCTACATATGAATTCTTATAAGCTGAAAAACTGACTTTGTTGACCTTAATGTTACTAAAAAGTATTATATTTAAATAGAATTATTTAGTTAATCACCCCAAACTGTATTACGATTCTAGTTTTGTAACTAAAACAATTTCAAAATTGTGGTTGCAACAATCACTAGCAATTTACTTTAATGTTCAATTACCTATTAACACGAGTATGTCGTATTATTACTTCACTACTATTATTATTATATTAAATTATCATTTTATAAATATGTTTATCTGGATGTTTTTTTTCTTATATTGTTGTAAAATTAATTTCACCGGTTTATTTGTATACTCAAGAATTTCGATTTGCCTTATTAATCCTTTAGACAAAATACTACTAATAAATAAAAAGTTATCATAGCGTAAGGCTTTTAATTTTTTCCAGTACGGCGATGACAAATGATTAATTAATTAATGCAATTATTGAAAAGAAAATCGCTCCAATTATTTTGATAATGAATTCTTCATGAGTTAAAACATAGGAAAAGAAAAATTACAACTAAAAAAGTTGACGCAACATCACTTCTCCTACGATATCAAAGCTTTCTAGAAATACAAATTGGACATTGGTTTTAAGTTACTTAATATTTCAGGCCATTTCCCATATTTTATCTGATTTCGAAAGACATTAGCATTTTTTCTTCTGGCCATGTTCCAACTTGCGGAAGTGTTTTAAAAGAAAAGTCGCTAAGGTCAAGCCAATAACTGTGTGTTTGAACACTTCCTAATTTCCGCTTTTAATATTTTATTAATTTTGAAAAGTATACAAACCTCACAATATTCCGCCTCGAAAACTGCCGTCAAAATAGGTTAAAATAAATATGGTTTTCAGAAAGACATTGTTTATTTTTATCGGTACTAGTCAAATGTAATAAATTAAACTCATATACATAAATACACTCAGTCGATGCACAGACTCGAGATTTTAACTGCTCTTCGATTGATTTTCCTCGGTGGAGCTTGTTGCGGATGAAGCAGGTGTGGTGGAGGCCTGCTTCGCTTCCTCCTTGGCCAGAGCTTGGGCGGCTTCTTCTCCTGTTACGATTGTGGCCCTGCCTCCAAGGGCTTCATATTGAGCTGAAGGGTAAAAATCAACATCTATTAGTGCCAAGAATGAACTAAAACATATAACACTTACCTAATATTTGTTTTTGGGCTAACTCGGCTTCTTCCGGAGTGCTGTAGTGAATGTAAACTATTTCGGGGGCGACCTCCTTCTTGGTCTCTTCTTCAGCTAGAACGATGCTAACCAGTGCAATCCAGCAAAGTGCAAATACCTGAAATAACCGACATTTCAATGCACTCACTATGTCGTTAAGAACTTTCTCACCAGTTTCGCTTTCATTTTTATTCCGGTAACTGCCAGTGGTTTACAATGCCTCCGGTGCGCGGTGAACAAAAGCCGTTTTTATAGCAGAAGGAGGGTTTTGGGCAGTGGGAAATCGGTCTGTCCCCGCGAGACGGTTAGCGGCTTGCACTGTCTCGTCGTTTTATTCTCCTCGCGATTTTATTGCACTTTAGCTGAAATTATACACACGGAAGAAACCGAATAAAAGGTGAGTGCCTCGCCATATGATTCACTTAAAAACTGGTTATGAAACTCAACTCTCTGCAAATTTTTAACTCTTTCCCTTTTGGTTTATTGTGATTTATTCGAAGAAGCTATATGCCAGAATAAGAAAAAGGAAAGAAGAAGACGTTTTCGCAACAACAACTAATTGCCAATTTACCGGTTTTTTTACTCAATTGAAGTTGAGTGACGGATAAGTTAAAAAGATTTTCAGTTAAGTGCATATCTTCGTATCCAATCGGTGGGACATCAAATGTCAGCACATTTTTTGTGTTTTCTAATTTTGCAATTATTTTGACTTTGTATTCCTTGGTAACTTTTCTTGTCTTGCCATTACAAATTAGATCATTAACGCAAGACTCAAGTTTAATTTTTTATAATGCAACTGCATAATCTTAAAAATTGTTATTTTCTTCATAAGTAATTGCTCACCTATAAGTAGTTACTACAGCAAAACATCAGAGAAAATACATTTGCTTCTGAATGAGACCACTTCTAGGTTGAGGCAACAAAAGCTTCCTCTTTGAAATAGTTAAGAGATTGATTAAAAATGTACTTCTGGGAATAATATGGAGGTCATTACAAAAATAATTTCACTAGCAAAATTGTAAATTTATTCCTTCTGTACGAAGTTCAACACCAGAATAATTTCTTCTTTCTTTTATTCCGCACATGATCCGCATTTAAATTAACGACTCTTCTCATTCGTTGCATCAACTTTCTACTTCAATCTTCATCTGTACTCCGCAACTATTATTTTATTCAATGTTTTCGCTTGATTTAAATAATACTGTCTCACTACTTTTTGTATTTTAGTGAAATGACTTTGCATATTTACCGGCGAATTTTATAAACAATTATATTTACGTTGTGTTGGTGCGAGTCAACTTAGCTGAAAGTGTTCTTGTAGCAGTTACGCATTCTACGAAAAAGGAAAATATATTTAGATTTTGGCCGTGATTAAAAATAAATGTGCAAATATGTATGAATGTACATATAATATGTAAAATATGATTGATTTAATTATAATTATATAATTATTATACTAATATATGTATATATACATATATTCGTTCTCTTCTTACGGGAGCTACATATTACCTATGTAAATTTCACTCAAAAAAGAATTTACAATATTTATTTATTTATTTATTTATTTATTTATTTATTTATTTATTTATTTGTGTTATTATCATGGCTTTCGTTAGCATTTACATAATAAAGTACCTATGTTTTTTAAAGAGTTTAGAATTTCTTAGATATATTGATTTTCAAAATAAATTAGGTTTGTTTAGTTAAGTTATGTGAAAACCTCATGAAGAAGACTAAAATCTATTTACCCTACTCTATTACTAAGTTTAGACTACCTGATACAATTTGCTAATTAAGGCAGTCAAAGTTGTCGAATGAGTGGCTTGGAGATGTACTTGTAACTCATTAAACATTTCTTTATTAAATTCGCAATTGGATCAATATTAATAATGCAATCAAATCACCTGGTTGAATAGTGCAATAGGAGATTGAGTATCATCTTTAATATAAAATGATGCAAATTAAATTGATCAAAAGTGTAGAAAAATAAAAACAATAATGGTAAATTACCAATAATTTAATTAAATTAGGTACTAGCGAAATAAATCTAAAACTCCAAATATCAAACATGGATTGCTTAGATGCCTATCTTAACATTAAATTCATTCAACGTTTTCATTAACTGTTAAAGAGAAAGTACTGCGTACCGCAAGGTCAACTGAAACTTTCGAAGATTATTATCAATGTAAGTGGGTGGAGCTGCGGAGATCATAACATATATAAAAGAAGGCGTTCTGTTCAGGGCTCTTGAAAATATATTTAAAGACGCTGGCACGTTTATATTCTTCAGTCGTCGGTAATGAATAAATAATGGACTTCCTTTTGCTCAATATAAACCTTAACTTGAAGAAGATACACTTACCTACTATTTATTTGATTATCACGATTTGTCGATCTTTCGCCACTATTAGCGTATAAAAACCTTTCAATTCAAACGACCTTTTCTTTATCGGATACTACAGGAGAATCAATCGTGCGGCAGCTTTCAGCGCGCTTAAATGTGCATTTAAAGATATTAATTAATCAGGCTCAAACATGAAGAATTCTTGCTGGGAAATTATGCAATTGGATTGCGGAGCGCATTTCATTGGGAAAAGATTCAAAAATCGAATAAAACACATTGTGCAAAGTACTTTGTATCAAAATTTATTAGTTCATACCTACAGCCATCAGCGGGCATTTTGACCTCAGGTTTTAGTTAGCCAACGACCCGAATTCGGGGACACAGATGCAAATAAAGTTTTTGCTTTAGCGGCTTCTTTTAGGCGCCAGTTTGCAGAAGGAAGGTACCTACTGTTAAATTTGAAGATAATAATTGTTATTAACAATTAATTCAGCGAATATTTATCAACTTCAAAGCGGCTTTCGATTTGCGAGATCGGTCCAAATTGCGGCAGTTTGTGGACAATTAAAGGTGAGAAATCCCCACTCTTCAAATAGCGTTGTATTGGAATGTAATAAAAATGCAACAATTTTTTTATTTGATTCCAAATTATTCATAAACGAACGAAGCGTTTGTTATGAAATTGCGGTGGGTAATGATTGAGCTGCGGTTCGGTTGCTTCTATGAGTGTCAAGGGTACGCTAAACGAAATAGGCAATTCCTCTATATAAAAGTGGACTTTGTTTAATTTTTTAGTTTAGTCTCCCATAATATCTACGCGTGCAAATGAGAGTTGCTCTGGTACGGTTCATTTTGATTACAGCTTCTTAATTTCGATTGTCCTCACAATTATATAAAAACAAAAATTATTATTTTTAAGGTACTGTGGGTGGTCTTTGTGATCACGCGTTATTCAGTGAAAGGCATCCCCGCTGGAGGAGGGTTCGCTGGATATCCGCCTTCATATCACAACAATTTTGTGCCACCACTACCTCAAGAACTCACTAACTTTTTGCCGCAAGAACAACATATTCCACCAGGTTCTTTAATTTGCTTAGAATACCATGAATTTGAATAACTTTTTGATACCACCCTTTAGGTATTCAGCAACCACCCCAAATTTCACGTCCAACCCCCGTCGATTCTTATGCAGCTCCAGCTTCAGGAACAGGTTGTTTGAAATTTGTTGCTACATTTATCAAATAATAAATTATTTTTTTACGTAGATTCTCTTCCGCCTAAAACACATTCCCTTAAGCCATTGCCACCACTACTACCAAGCTCAGTTTTGAAACAGTTGATGCAGACTTTAGCTGCAACGCTTCCAAATGGTCCCGGACGGTTGAGCTCTCTACCGCCGATTCCGAAGTTTGAATCTTCTAAAGAAAAGGAAAAGAAGGACTCCAGCAATCCTGGGGAAGGCAACGTAACTCTTTATGCTGCCGGTCTTTTGAGCAGTTTTCTGCATCCAGAAGACCTTCACGGACAAACAACCTTTAGAGAAATTGATGCTGGAGCGATAAGCGAGCAGTCGCTCAACAAAACAAATGTGATAATTATTAAAAGTGAAAAGAGAGCATTCGTTATTCCTGCAAACACACCTGGTATTTTTATTATTTTTAGTTAAATTTTAATTTTAATTATGTTGGCTTTTACAGGTGCTGTTGAACCAGCCACAGTGCAAGGACTGTACGAAAACAAAGATAAGCTGGACAATCCTTACACACTCAATCAGTTCCTCTTTATTGTTAAGCCACGCAATGTGAACTTCCTAAATAAACTTGCTTAGAGTTGTTAGTTACTCATACTTTTGACTGCTAAAACTAATAGATGTATTCTTAGATGTAATTATTTAATATAATGCCTTAAATTTAAAATATACCACAAAACAAGAACTCCATGAGTATTTTTACTTAGTATCCAAAATCTTAGAAGCGATTTTCTAAAGGCGAAAAACAACTAATGATTCATCTTCCGAGGAATATAAACTGCTGGTCGTGTTGAGTTCAAGTTCACTAAAGGCAAAATAGAATAAAAACTTAATATATCTTGATCTACTTTTATAATGTTTACGTTATAGCAAAATGTTTGCGAAGAAATTTAAAATATTCATACTTTGATTCGTCACTTCTCTAAACGGAGTTTGCATTATAATCTTTCTTTCAATGGAAGAAAATTTATTCTTCCGCCTCCGATTTTTGATACTCGTATATTTACTGTTTTAATTAACTTTAATTGTGCGTTAATTTATTTAGCGCATTTGTTGATATAACTATTTATCCGCTTCTTTTTAATCTACTGTAACAGTTTTGATTTTTAGGTCTTCTCACAGATTTTAATGGTAGCTCATAAAAACGTTCATTTTTAGTCAAAAGAGCAAAAATATGTTGATCGCTTATATTTATCAAGAAATTAAAATAAATACCATCATTTACCGCCTTGAATTTTTCTATATCCCGATAATACTTTGGCGAAAAATATAAAAAATCCTCAAATTAAAGTGGCTAGTTTCTGTAAATAAATTTACATCGCTTCTAAAAATCGACAAATTAAAGTAAATTTTAGACCACTTCAATTATTAATAAATATTTTGAAAAAGCAGTTGAAATTGGCAGAGTATTTGAATTTATATATATGCCTAATAGGAAAACAACAATAACTAAAAGACAGAGACTCAAAATTTAAACTTATTTGCTTTTGATACTTCTCAGCATCCGAACCATAACCGGATTTTATTTTGAATTAAAAATTACAAATGCAAATGCATTGGCACAACAAGATATTTTTGTCGTTAAATCAGTTGCGTGGTGTCAGGAAATTTTATCTTTAATTTGTTAAGTTGCACGCTATTAGGAAAAAAAAATAAACTTAAGAAATCTTAAAACTCTTAATTTTATGATTAGATTAAAATACCTTTGAAGTATTTCGCCCAAATGTATGCAATTTACAGGGAATGTCAAACTGTTGTAGCAGATAAAATTGTATTTTATATACTGTACATATATATATTTTCTTTCCATAGTTATCTTAACTAAACAAATATTCAAAAAAAGAAGCAAAAAACATTATGCTAAATTACAACTAAAAAGTTTATGATTTTAGTTATAAAAATAAAAATTGTTTAAAGGACCTAAGCCTGACTAACCGTGAAAAAAAGTTCTTGTTTGCATTTTTAGATAACTATTATGTGGTAAACTGTCAATAAATTTACATTAAAAATGCCACACCTATGTAGCTGCATAATTTTAACTGATTGTTATCGCCACATTATAAAATTTATGAATTTAATTTCTGAACAAAATGTATAATGAAATGCTTTTGGGTCAATGCAGCAGTTCACACCTGATCAACAGTCTGAAATAGTAATTTTCGTGTATAAACTGATAATAAAAAAAAAGCATTTCTCTGGTATATTTTACACAAATTAGCTGAAATTTTTACATTTACCAGACAGTTTTGATTAATATCGTCTTAAATATTTTCTGAACATTCAGCGAAATAACTTCACTCTGCAGCATGAATCTATTTTAATACATAATTTTGTTGAACGTTTTTTTTACTTTGAGGAAATCTTTAGGCTTTTCTTTCTTAGCACTAGTGATCGTTAACAGAATGAAGATTAAAATAGTTGGTCAGGTTGGTATGATATGCATTTTAGTAATCAATTCAACTAATTAAGTTCGTCAGCATAAGATTAAACACATATTGAAAACACAATAACATTTACGCTGCAAAAAATTGATTAGGTTTTGAGAGAAGCCGAGGCGCTTTGGTGTGGAGTTGTGTAATTTTCGGCTGCATGGGCGGTTTAAAAGAAAAATGAGAAAATATTGCACACCTATTTTTTACCAAAAAGCGGTGCCACTATAAAAGTATCAGATATATTTTGCTTTAAGTTAGTTGTACTTGTATACCGGAACTCTGTGCACGGGACCGTAAAAATGCGCACATTTCTTGTAAGTTCCAGTAAATATATTTTTACGAAATAAAACGTATTATCGTTGCGAATTATTCTTTAGATGCTTTGCGCTATTACTTTTGGTGTCACAAATACCCAGGAATATAACTACAATGCTCCACAAATAAGTCAATCGCAACGGCTGTACAACGCTCCGCCTATTATTACTGAATCAGCAAATAATTTGAATCAAGGATATAACTATGAAGCACCGTCACAACTTTATGTTGCTTCTCAATCACATCCTGCTCTTCCGAAGCAAGGATACAACTATGAAACACCTTCACAACTTTATAATGCTCCTCACTCACTTCATCCTGTTCAGCCGAATCAAGGATACAACTACGAAGCTCCCTCACATCTGTACGAAGCTCCTCGACATGTTTCGGCACAATCCCTTCAAGGTTACAACTACAACCCTCCAGAAAGGATGCCTATTTCTAGATTATCAAACCAAGATTACAACTCCGAAGCTCCAGCTCCTTCTCAATTATATACTACGCCTACTGCTTCGTCAGAACCAGTTCAAACACGAAATCCTAAATATCTTCCACCACAACCTCATACAACTGCATTACCTGTAATTCCTTCACCAGCAGAAAAATACATTCCACCCAAACAAGAGCCTTTGTATCCCACACAATTATCGACTCATTTGGAGGAAATAAAAGGTGCAAATGAAGCTGGATCATACCTTCCAAAATCATACAACTATGAACCAAATCAACCGTCAGAGATATCGGTATCAAAACACTACTTCATTCCACAGTCGAACAACCGAGCCACATCTCAAGGATATCGTTACGGACAACCACCGCGAACCCACTATAGGGTCATATTCATTAGGAGCCCGACTCCAGAAACGGACCAGTTTCTTGAACAACAACAACAACACATCAAAGAAGAAAAGACAGTTATTTATGTTCTAAACCAAGAACCAAAAGTACATAAATATCTCCCTCCCCCAAACGCGGCTCCAACTACTGTTCAAACGAATCCAGAAGTTTTCTTTCTCAATTACAATACTCCAGAAGAGGCCGCTCAAGCTCAGCAACAAATTCAAGGTAATGATGTCGGTACTAAAAATTTGTCCACAAACTACCTAGAGTTTCTTTTAGCCCAATACGATGCCCTAGGAGGAGGTGCTGCACAATCTTTGGACAACTCCTACATACCACCTTCACGAGCCCTTTATCCAGAAACCTTCTAAAAACCAAATCGAAAACAATCCGAATTTATTCGTGGAAGGTATCTAACTTCATCTAAGAAGTCTCGCTAATTTATTTTGTTTGTGAGTACCTTCTTCAAGTAAATTTTTCCGCGACGGATTCGAAAGTGACTCCGCCCGTCTGCAAGTCTACTGCTAATTGCATTAGCATATTGCTAGATAAAAGTCTGAATTATATTTCCTACAATAGTGTAGTAGTAGTGTTAACTATTCATAAATAAAAGCGAACAAAAGATTTACAAATTTTATGTCTTGGTCATTGGCTCTGTCGCCATTCGTGGCTGCCGTCACAGTGCGGCTAAACAAAATATTTGAAGTTGCAAAATACTGGTTTTCTCCTAGGTTACGCTTTTATTCCATTTATCACTCATCTTAATATTTGTCGCTTTTTAAAATTTATTTCAGCGCTAAAATTGCTAAAAATGTATTTAATATTAAATTTCTCTTGTTTATTTTAATATTGGGTGCTTGTTGGCGGGTTGAGATTTAAATTTCTTAAAGTAAAGAAACTGAAATATTTGACTTTATCGCCTCTCATTCTGTTTCTGTATTACTTTCAGAATACCTTAAAGCGATGACACATGCAAATGAAAATTGATCAATATATTACGGATTCGCTAGGGTTACATACATACACAAGTAGATAGCAACTTCTTTTAACCATATTATCCTACACGAATCACATAATAATAACTCAAACAATTTTTAACATACAGATTTTTTAACGAAACTTTTCAAATTTTCGAGTTAATTAAAATTTAGAGGTTCAAAAAAAGCTTTGTTTGGTACAAAATTTGTAAGTACATTTGGAAAAATACTTACCCATATATTGAAACTACTTTTGGAGAAAGAAATGAAATAATCCTACGATTACTTTTAGGTGCTTCGTTTTAAGCCCCTAAAACTCTCAACTGAATATTGAATTATTGAGGGCTTACATTTACATTTAATATATTATATTATATTACTTTATTTTAAAACCTGGAATTCAAATAGTTTTCGATACCATTTAGAGCAGTTGTAATACTTAATAATAATTAATTCCCTAGAAATGACATTCACGAATTTTTCACGTATTTTACTTGTCCAGTAAATATTATATGTATCTATTCTTAATCAGTTTCTCCATAATTTCTGTACAATTTCTGAACAAGAATTTGTTGTAATCACTTTACAAAAATCGATATTTTATTTGGTGTTCTCTTAAGTGAAGTACGCATTAGTGTTAATACGTAAGTATGTCCTCACATTTTTTTAACTACGTTTCCAATATCTGCTGATCGTATAAGAGTGATATTTGAAAGTAGCACGCGTATCTTCGTATGTTCTAATTACATCAAAATCTGCGGTTGTAAGGTTGTTCAATGCACTGATGCCTTCTTTCTTAATTAAATTTTATTTGCTCCAAAAACAAGCATAATATAAAAGAGCTACAACTAGTCAACAAAGCTAGATAACAATAATTATCCTAAATATTGTACTAATCAGTTAAATAAGGCAGTTCCCCATTATTTCTGGGGAGGTAGATAGCCATGATTAGCGAACACATTGTGTCCAGACAGGGACGAACTACTTGATCCTTTGTGTCCTAGGGATCCTATGACTGATTGAACAGGAGCAATGCCCTCGTCAGACACCTGAGTACTGCCTCCCAACGCGTCGTATTGAGCTAATTAAAATAAAATTAATAGTACCACTTTCTCCAAAGACAGTCGATTTGAGACCTACCTTGAATTTGGTGTTGTGCATGGAGTGCTTCTTCTTGCGTCTTATATTTGATGAAGAAGACTTCTGGTTTGCTTGGCTCTGTCGGCTGCACTTGGGCGTTAATTTGAATATCAGATTCATCTGTTTTCTTGCTAAGAACGTAAATAAGCGTCTTCTCTTCGTTTTGTGGAGGAATGACGTTAAGCTTCTTGTTGGGCTGCACTGGGGCCTTGATGAAAATTACGCGATAGTGCTTATGCGGGGGTCCTAGATTGATGGGCTCCGAAGGTCCTTCGTCTTCCTCCTCGGGCGCTGAATGGACGTAGATGTGTTTTGTGACTATAGCAGCTGGCGGAGCTGGTGGGAGGTAGCCCCTCGGATTCGAATTGTATTTATATCCCTGAGGAGCTGCAACAGCCATTGCGGCTAGACATACCTGAAATAAAATAAACAATAATTAAGTACGAAGAAACAGAGAAGATTCTATCCAATTGTACCAAAATCCCAAACACTGCGTTCATGTTGTTGCTTTCAGGTCACCAAAAATACTGTTGACGGAGATCGATTCCCCCTGGTTTTATATGTCATACAAATGTGCAGTGTTTTGACTTAATATTCCAAAGTTTTGTCATAACGACCAAGAATTATATAACCGACAATGCACGGTGCAGAGATCTACGCAGCTTCCTCTTTCAACTGCCGCCGGGAAATTCAAATGTGCTCTGGACCTATTTTGGAATTTTTATAGTGGTTATCTAACCCAGTGAAATGGCTACTTCCACCAGTAGGCACAAAAGCTATCCAGTGGGCATCTTTCGGACATGCGGAAGATAGTAAGCTTTTGTCTCTATTAGCGAATTTGTGCTAATGGTCTCGTCGCCAATGATCTCCATTAATTGCACTCTCATTCAAACATATTTTTTTGTTGCTTTTTATCACTTAAGTGGGAGTTATTGTGCTTATTCTTTTTAAAGGTCCATTTAGAGAAATTAAATTATTTTATTTGTAATCTTCCAGATAAGCAATATATTCATGAACCACATGGCAAAATCAAGATTTTATTTGCATCACAAAAGTAACTGAGCTACGACAAATAATGGTGCTAATTAATAAGCTAAGAACTGGTGTGAAAAGGTTGTTTAGTCAGCTCAAACTAAACAAATAATAATGCAGATCGCTTTTCTGATCTATAAAATGTAAATATAATTATTTATTTAAAAACTTTGCTAATAACAATAATAACTCTCAGTTAATTGGGATTTCTTAAACCAAAATATTAAACCTGAAAGTGCATATATCGCTAGTTTTATATTTTCATTCTTTTTTAAATAATAAATTTGGATACATTCGTTTTTTTAACACTAGATCTACCAAGACCCGTCAAATTGATGGGTACTCAATTTCTTCCTAGAGTGATTTATAATTTTTAAAGTTATAGATTAAGACATATGCCAACATTTATTAATATTCATGATTACGACATATGCAGAAATCGTTTTCAATTTATAATTATCAATACAAATTTGAAGGTACATTACATTAAAAGCGCAAAAAATGACTGAAATTACACGTTTGAGTGCTGGTAGTTCTAGTGTTAAACAAGAAAATTTAATGCTAATGCATAGAATATAACTAGTCGACATTAGAGTAGCTTCGATTTCATTACATGTCCACAAAACACCCCAATGTTTCGATTTTATTCGAAGATATTCAGTATTAAAATAGTGAACGTCTTTTTATTACTAGGTATACTCCATACTTTTGTTCATACGTATAGTATAAAACAATTTTATTCAAAAGGTATTGATGAATACTTCATTAATTTTTAAAAGCTATAAATATGTGTAAATAATTATTATTGAAACTATGCGGTTTAGACCATTAAGTTCTTATTGTATTTTATGAAAAATTATTATTAATGTCACGTGATACAAATTTTATGGCCTTAAAGTACAATGTCCGCAATTCTGAATTCCCCAGAATGTAAACAATTTAATATTTCGAAAAGTCTTGTCTCAAAAGCGAAGACTATCTACACAAAAATGTTTTGAATATATAATTTATTCATCCATGTTGATAATACAAGTTTATGTTTTTAAAAAAATGATACATAAGGAAAAAGTTCTTTTTCGAATATCGCACGACTGGTAGTACCTCTTTTTGCTTTACTTATAAGACTTGAATTGGCCGCTAAAGTAATGAACAAAAAAACGTGTGATATTTGTAACACATTCTCAATATACGTAAACATAAAAACTTTTTGTTTTTTAATTTGAAATGGACATCATCACTGGTCTTTCCGTGTTTCCATAAACATAATTCGACATTCATGCTTAATTTCAACAAAAAATTATGTGCCACACTGTGATTAGGAACATGATGTGTATGCAAATATACCGATGGTGTTGTCTTAAAAGCACCGTCAGCTCCCACAGAGCAGATGAACTTTATTAGTCACATTATATCATTGACCACTAAAGTCGTTATATCACGATCGAAATTATGTAATTTTTTGGTATTATGAATGGTCCTAAATAAAATGGGGAGAGAGTTGGATAAAAGTAGGCAAAGGTGGAGCATTGCATTCCATATTTAAATGTGTCCCATCGCTGAAAGAAGTTCACATTTACTTGAACGCTTCGAAAGATTACTGGAGATAAAAATGTATATTAAAATACTCGTATTAAAGCAGTTTATCTGAAAAGGCTAAAATACACGCAAGTAGTAATAATTAAGCCATTTTAGTTACACCAAGCAATTCGTAATAGTTTTAAAAAATGCTCTTTTAATTGAATACATATTTACTAAAGTATGAAATAGAAAAACAAAAATCCGTTAATATAAAAACTATTATATATTTGTAAATTAATCAATGCTGGGTTGGAAATTTTCAAATTTTCTTTTTTAAGCTAATTTATGATACCTAACAACTATTCCCACTTACAGTGTGAATAGTACATATTAAAACAAGTGCAATTAAAAATTATTTAATTAAATTTACAATTATTTCTCCGTTTTTACAACTGCATACTTCTTAAAAAACGCGATCCGATAAATTAAATATGATAATACTAATATAATACTTTAAGTAAGCTTTGGAGATATTTCCAGTATCAAGGCCATAGTTAATATATACAATCATATGTGGTATGGGCTGGAGTGAGGTATACTCGAGAAGGAGCCTCAGTAAATGTTTAAAACTAATCCTTTTACTAAAAACAAAAATGCAACAAAATCATGAGAAAACATTTAAGTCAAAAATTATTTAACAATTATTAAATCACAAAATAATATTTGCAACTCGAACCGTACCAACCAGAAAAAATTAATAAACAGGTGGTAGATATTGACTATTTACTACATTATTGCTTTGTACGTTTTGTACAAGAGAATTCGCTGAACTAAATTGTGGGTTTACTTGTTGATTTTGACCTTTAAAATGTCGAGATCCTCCAAGTGAACCAATAACCGAAGTTACTGGAGCAACAACTTCATCTGCCACTTGTGTACTGCCTCCAAGAGCATCATATTGCGCTAAAAATAGTTAATTAATTATTATGGAATTCTAAAGTCTTTTTAATTATTCTGTTAAATAGTGAGCAGTATTTGTACCACTGGTGGAACCCAGATAAAACCAATGGGACTAGTAATTGCAAAAGCAAATAGCAAAAAGTTTATACACTACTACATATTAACAAAAATAATTTACCTTGAATTTGTTTTTGTGCGTGAACTGCTTCTTCAGGGGTTTTGTACTTAATAAAGAACACTTCAGGCTTACTTGGCTTAACAACATTAGGTTGTACTATTGCTTGAATATCTGAAGCCTCTGTTTTCTTAGAAAGAACATAAACCACCGTTTTCTCTTCTACTTGAGGTGGCTGCACAATTATTTTATGTTTTCTGGATTGAGATGGTGCTTTTATAAATATCACACGATAATGTTTTCGAGGAGGACCGAAATCAATTGTCTTTGATTCATCCTCTTCAGGAGCTTCCGGAGCGACATGGACATAAACGTCTTTTGTAATTAAAGGCTTCTGATGTTTATTACTCTGCGCAAAGCTATTAAAATTATGTTGAGATTTGGCTATATTTGAAGCAGCTATCTGCATACCAAAATGCAAATTTTGAATATTATTAGCTCCTCCTTGCAAGGGTTGGTAATTATATCCTTGCGGTGTAACGACCATAAACATCAATGACAAAATCTAAAATTATGCGAAATATTAATTTTAAAAAGAAATATCAGATAGCATTAAAACTACCAAAAATCTAAACTGTATCATTTTATATTTCAAATTAGCTAACTTTACTCTTTCACCTTTAGCAAGAAACTGAGTCAGATAATTTCCGAATTTCACTTTTATATGAAAAGGCCAAACTTCCTATCCAACTTTACAACAAATCAAATATCTTACGATCACTCTTTCTAGTGATCACTTGCATAACAAAATTAATCAGCACCATTCACAACTTAAGGTGAAAAGTATATGTTTTAGATGTCAATTTAACGATCTCTATCCATCAGCTGGTAAATCGTCAGCGCTACACCAAAGGAATGTATAAAAAATCGACGTAAACTCAAATGTGTGTTTGTATTTATATCTGTACTAATGGAATGTACCAAAGTTGAAGAATTAAACTGTCAATCTCCCTGTAATTTTCATTATAATATAATACTAGTCAGCTCGCCAATTTCTGAAGCCTGAAGTTTATAAAACCACTCTACTTTGAATCATAAACCATCTAAAAGATAAAAAATAATTATTATTTTAGCTCTATGTTGGATTTCCCAATTTAGTAATTTGATTTATCCCAATTAAAATCCGTACCTTTCAAAGAACAAGCAATATAACGTCATCTCAAAAACATATATTTTTTACGATCCCATTAAATTAAAAATGACAACGTCGTAAAAAAATACATTTTTACTTTGACCCTCTTTCGTAAACATTTCGCAAAAGGAAATTAGGTCTAGTTTTTGCCTCTGTATTTTATTTATTTTATTAATTATCCATCAGAGTGCCTGAATAAAGACTGTAAATTCTATGAGTCTCGTCAATAGTTTGTTTCATCTAAAAAAACATACATATATATATATATAGAAGATATATATAGAATATTATACATATTCTCTTTTAAACTGCAGTGTAATATGATACAATCCCACTTACAGCACATAAAACTTGAAAAAATGAATAAAAAATATTTATATAAGAAGGAAAAACTCCAATGTTTAGTTTTAAATCTGTCCATTCCTGCTGCATTATAGGTATTAATAATTAAAATATTTGTAATGGAATAACCAAGCCAACTACTGCATGGTCTGAGTGCTAGGCTACGATGATCGCCTCCTGAAATCTACATTGAATCTACAATCCAACAGAAAATGAAATTAAACTATGATTATATTTGTACGTATTTGTACATAGTTGAAGTTAAACAAGTAGGGGAGGTACGTACAAAATGACATATAGTTTAGGTTTTGGGTCATAACTCTTTAATGGTAAATCACAGCGCATTCACATTGCACACCAGTAATCTTAGGTTTCATATCTTTGAATTATAATAGATACTTAAAAGATAAACAAACTAGAAAAAATAATAATTTTAAATTTAACTGAGATCAACGAAATCCATTTTGTCCATATGCTATGGACAAAATGGCATACCACATACGGACTAAATGACATACACGGCAAAAGTTATAAAATTAAAGGCAAAGCTCACAAATGAACCGCTTGGTTCGTTTAGAAACATCCGCGCAAGAAGCGTGGGCCCAATTTGAACATTTTAAACACCGCAACCAGTCTTCTCGAGGTTTTGATCGCGAATAAAGATCGTTGCAATAAATGCATGCGCAATCCTCTTCGTCATCTTGAGCGTAGTTTGGCAAATTTTCTTCTTCGCTGTCTTCTTGGAATATGGTTTTGGTAACCTTTCGTCTCTTCTTCTCTGAAGGAGCTTTAGGCTCATTTTTTGCCTTAATTTGTTTCATATTTGGAGTTGACATACCTATGTCATTTTGTCCGTTACATATGTATGTCATTTTGTCCATAAAACGTTATAAAAAATAAAAATTCAACAATAAATGCAAAATGATTATTATTTACGGAAAAAACTATTTGAAGGCAACAATAATTACTTAAGGGATGTAATAAATGTAAACACAAGATAATATTATGAAAAACATAACATTAATACACAAAAATCCCTGCATTAAATAAAAACTCGTAACTTACCAATGTTTATCGTCGGCCATAACACCCAAACGAAAGACTGGCGCGAGTTCACGTTTTGACAGGTTCGTATTTCCGACTAGAGTCACGTGATGGAGTTATCTATGGCGGACTAGAAGCGACAGAATTTGAAATATGATGCCTGTGTCATTTTGTCCGTATATGTCATTTTGTACGTACCTCCCCTACATAGAGAAAGTATGGAATAAATCTTCTAAAGAAAAGTTTATCTTTATTATATTTTATTATTAAAATATTAGAAGGATTAGAAGATTTATTAATTACAAAAACATTGTACAACCGAAAACGCATAGACATACATATGTATTTCGTGTTACCATTGCCCATAAATCAAGCGTGTTGAATAAAAATTTGAATTAATTAATTGCACTAATTATATTTTAATTTCAATTTTACTATTTTATTGTCTTATTTCAAATGTTCACGGCTCTGCAAAATACCGATCTACCTATAAAACAGAGTAAAAAGCTTTCAAAATGAGATTAATTCAATTTTAACACCTAAATAAAATTTGACCAGTTTAACCATAAAGAATAAATGTGGGCAATAGGCACATCATTTGAATACAAAGATGGAAATAAATCACATCAATCACCGCAGAAACTGCGATACGCCAAATTTATTCCCCGTATATACGAATCGTGATACCGCAATATTTATTTATCGTATATGAAAATTTTGAAATAATAAAATTTTTGGGGTTGCTCAATTTTATATGCATCTCGCATAGGAGATAGTATAAAAGAAATTACATTTTTAAAAAAATTCACAGTCTGAACGTGAATCTAGGAAACAGAAAGAGCGAATTAAAATGAGGACTTTTGTGGTAAAATGATACATTGCAATTTTAATAGAATTGAAAAATAATTTCAATTTTTGCGATAGGTGTTATCGTTAATTGCAATAGTGAGGGGAGGAATTTTGCCACTTTCTACTGATGGGGGATATTCGTATGGGTCACATTTCTCTGGACTTAATGGGTTTCCTGACAGCGGTAATATCCATATTTCAACAGTAGGCGATTTTCTGTCCGGACATCCAAGATTTACTGGTCTTTCTGCTCTGAATGCAGGTTCCTTGCTAGTAAACGATGGATTTACCACAGGATCTACCGGCTTCACAGGTACCACAGGATTCGTAGGATCCAATGGTTTTAACACAGGATCCACTAGTTTTACTGGAATTGGCACTGGAGGAATCGGTATTACAGGAATTGGTACTGGAGGAATTCATACGACTTCGGTGCATGGAGGAGCTCCAATTATTTCTAAGGAATTTTACATTCATTCCGCTCCCGATGAATTGGAAGAACCAATTCACAAGGTCATCGACCTAGGACCATCTCACAAAAACTACCGTGTCGTATTTATTAAAGCTCCAGGATATAACCATGGAGCAGCGAGAATTTCTGTTCTCCAACATCCAAATGAGGATAAAACTGTCATTTACGTTTTGGCTAAAAAGCCTGATGCCAGTAATATTGAAGCTGATGTTCAAGCTGCTCACGACGTGCACAGCAAGCCGGAGGTATTCTTTATCAAGTACAAAACACAGGAAGAAGCTCTTGAGGCCCAGCGCAGGATTCAAGGTATATTATAATTTAACATGTTAGTTAAGATCAATACGAGTATTATATAATTATTAGCTCAATATGATGCCTTGGGAGGCACAAGTCGAGTATCTGATGAAGGAGTTGCCCCCGTGACTTCAGTTATAGGATCCTTAGGAGGAATTGGCCATGGTACTCACATCGGTACGACCAGTTTGAACCAAAATATTGTAACCTTAGATGGCGGTTCTCATACACTTGCTATACATGACGAAGGTGCAGCCATTGCAGAAACAAGTGATAAATATTTGCCCCCAAATAAAAAGAAATGATATGATACTGTGCAAATTATTTAATTTAAATAAATCATGTTTCTTTATTTAAAAATTTAAATATTTTTTGCTTCTAAAATAACTGAAATGCTTGTTGCTATATGAAATCTACACACTCAGTTTCTTTAACTAATAAGCGTCAGTCAACATTTTTAGGTGGCCTTTATAAATACAATTAAAAAGGGCTCAACTTTTATGATATTATTCTAAGACGCTGGCTTATTTAAACTATGCTTTCTAAAAATGTTGTCGGTTTTATTTAAAGTATAGATGGTACCATAGCAATTTAAAAATCTGATTACAAGTATTATTTCTCTAAAAATGAAATAAGAAATATGTGAAATATTAAAATACCATTATTTCAAACTTAGGTACTGAGTTAATAAACTTTTGAAAGGGACACCGCAATAAACTATTTTTGCCGATTTTAAAAACTCAATTAGTTTTGTAGGATTTACGGAAAAATAATTAATCTACCTTACATTTATATAACAATACAATAAACTTGTATTATTCTATGCGAATTTTTATTAAAAAGCTTAATTTTTACTCGAAGTTAGCAAAATTTTTGGTTTACCATAAAACTGGCCATTTGTAGAAGAATAGTTGGACCAGTCCTGGATCGCTTCTTCAGGAAGGTTTAATCTAATAAAAATTAAAAATTTGTTTAGTCTATATAAATACAGCATTTCTTGAGATTATTTTTTATATAACTTTTCCACAGAATAGCGGTTGTTTAGTCGAGGAAAAATCTATTGAAAAACTAACGAGTATCTCCTAACAGCATTAACTTCATAATTTATAACTTCAAATTTTTTATACATATATTGAAATACATGTATTTCAATCAGTCGCAGTGCCTCCCTTAAATTCAATGCTCAAAAATTGCATTAACACATTTGCGAATACAGAAATTAAAAATTTAGAAGTCAGGAAAAGTGGTATAGGGAAATTAAATTTGAAATTTGGATTGTCATCGTGCTTTCGTGTTAACACTGAAGTAAACTAGACAGTATGCTACAATATTTATTTATGAAAACAAAAAGTGGACCAAAAAAATATTCAAAGTTATTTAAAAACATTTAACAAAAAGTTGAAACATGTTTGAAAATTATCAAAGGATGCGGATTTATAAATTGTTGAAAAAACCATTAAAATAATAGTTACTCGGCTAGCTAGTCTTATCAAGACAAAATTCGTTAATTATTGCATAACTTTGCTATGTTTAACTCTTTTCTATATTTATGCACTTTAAGCAATTTATTGATAAATCAACCGCAAGAGCGAAAATCTAAGCTGCACTACTAGTTTCACCTATACGACAGATGCATTTCATTCAATTCAAATATCAGTTCTTACAAATTTTTCTAAATCATGTATTACATTTTGATACTATAAGAAATACTGTACACAATCATGGATAAGACATTTTCCCACAACTGTCGTCAATCAATTTTAAACTATACAAAACTATCGCACTTTTACTTACAACAATTCACGATACATCCATAAATGAAGCAGTGGGTGGAGGACACACTAAAGTACTAAAATCAATTGGTTAGAAAAAGATCACTAAACATATCGAATTTGGCGTCGTGTCATAACAAAACACGTCGATGACGACCCATATGGTTAAAAGGTTACGATGCAAGAATAACGCATTTGAGAAGAAAGCAAAAGGCAACGCCTCTACTAATGGCCTCGTTATAAAAAATACGTAATATGTTAACATAGGCATTTTTCTTCCACTTGTTTAAAATTGTTGCCTTTTTTGACAAAAATTTATATGTTAGCAGAATGCTGATGGTGGGAGCTGATTTATTGAGGGAATGATTTATTTGTTTTGGAAAACGTTCGAATCGTTTTTTATATATAAAGTGAAAACTTCATAAAAATACCAGTAGTGTAGTAGACGTTCTTCTGAAATAAACATAAAATGCGGGCTTTAATAGTAACAATTAAAAGGCAAACATTTTAAATAAAATTACATATATTTTAATTTCTAGTTTGCTATATTTGTTGTCGCATACAGTGAAGGAAGGCCAGGATATGAATACTCAAATCCCACAACGAATCTTTTTTCTTCTCAATCGACTGGGATTGGAACATCAGGTCTATTTTCAAATAATCACTTTCAATCTACTGGTTTTCATGGTGGAATAAGCTCTGTTGGTTCTACTGGTTTTAATGGTGGAGTAAGCTCTACTGGTTTCCATGGAACAAGTAACTCCATTGGGGGCATTTCAACAGCAACCAGCCATCATCACCATCAGCAACCTATTATTACGAAACACTTCTACATTCACTCTGCTCCTGAAGAAGCAGACGAAGCTGTGCATAAACAAATAGTCGTTGGGGCGCCCCGAAAAAATTATAGAGTCGTGTTTATTAAAGCTCCATCATCCCGGGGATCGGCAAGAATTTCTGTCGTACCTTCGGCGAATGAAGATAAAACGGTCATTTACGTTCTCAGCAAGAAGGCGGACGCTGCAGATATTCAAGCAGATGTCCAACCTTCGACAAATGTTCATAGCAAACCTGAGGTATTCTTCATTAAGTACAAGACCCAGGAAGAAGCTTTACATGCCCAACGACAGATCCAAGGTAAGTTTAAAAACCTTTCCCAACATTTTGGGCAGCCAGTCCTAACTATCCCTTTTAGCTCAATATGACGCTTTGGGCGGATCCAGCCACGTTTCTGACGAAGGTGTAGCGCCAGTTACTTCTGTTATTGGTCATTTCGGTGGTCACGCACAGTCTGGAATAAATGCTGGTGGAAATTTGCATTCCAGGGTAAATGTGGGTAGTGGTCACCTGCAATCTGGAACAAATATTGCCACTGATGTTGCTGGCGGATATCTACCACCCAATAAAAAATAAATTGTATAATTACCGATTATTGGATATTTTGTTTTGTTGTTTGATATGTTTAATATATGTATTTAAAGCAGAAAAAGTATGCTTTTATTTTAATATCATTCATGTAGTGTACTATACAAAAGTAGTTTTATTGAGAGAACAGAATATTACTAAATTCTTCATGGTGCAACAATTTAAATGTACGAAACGTTCTTAAATGCTTTCATCCAGCAGCCTTTGAATTTCTATTATAATTCGTAGTTTTCAGAATTATGCTTTATTAATTGTAATAACAAAAATATTGTGAAAATATGTAATTCCAAACCAAATATACTATGCGATTCTTTTTTATAACATTTATTGCTTCAATATGCTTTACTTAACACAATTAAGCTCTGATATTAAAATGCTTTTCAGTAAATCAAACAATATTCTAGTTTTCTATAACCTCATAAAAATTAATAGTTTTTGATCCCTACATTAATACGATTTGACACTGCAAATTCCAACCTTATTATTAATTATACATTACTCATTAATTATTTAATTTTAACCATTTTTCTAATGCAAACATTAGTATGTTTTTCTTTGTAACTAATCCATAAAGGCAGTTACTATGAAGCGATCAAAACAATTATATAATAATTTTCATAATTTGGCTTAATTTTCATTTGTTGTACCTCTAAGAGAACTTACCATAAGCATGAAAATATTAGTAATTAGCTCCAGATGAATTATTCCATATCAAACTTTCAAAAATAATTTAACAGCAATTTGTTTTGTAGGTACGAGTGCTTAAACAACTTCTGAAGAAATGATTGTTAATACGTAATCTAATTGTAATTTGTTTTGAAATCATTATTGATTTCAATTAGCTGAAAATAATATTTTAAGAGTTAGACAATGTTACAAAAGAGCATTTAAAACGCTAATATCTTTTGAATCTATTTACTGGAAACATACTAATCGGTATTGTAGACAAAATGCATTAGAGCAATATAACAAATTACAATGTTAAGGAACGCGAAGATCAAAATGCAAATGCACAAGAGTGCCCATATCCAAGGACGTACGAATAAAACTCAATGACCACACAAAAATATTACAACTGTCAACCGGTATGTTTTACTCGGTCAAAGTTACAAAATCAGTCAATAGTTATGATGAAATTCCCGATGTAATCTTGTCTTTTATATAGCAAAAGCAGCATTTAACGTCTAATTAAGCAACTTCCTGCACGAAAAATGGTTCAAACTAAGAGCGCAACCTCCAAAAATTTTCTTTTTCATAAGATCGATGAATAGCGCAAAATTAACTCAGAAAATCTACCCACAAAATGCTTTTCAAAATCTAATCACATATCTTTTAATAATGAAGAGACTAAATAGGTGTGTCTCAAAATTAAGATTGTATAAAAGAAGCTGTACATTCGATATCATTCAGTTTGCTATCTGAACTTACAACTGAAACTACGAAAATGAAAATTTTTATGGTAAGAAGGAAAAGTGTAATTAGTTAGTTATACGATAACCTGTTATTGTTCTAGATTATATGCTGCTTGGGATTAGCTTTAGCAAAGCCACAAGGATATAACTACTTCTTGCCAAATGCTGCAAGCTTATTGAGTGAAAACATTCATTCTACAATTGGTGCACACGGCCAACACACCAACCAAATAAACCAAGTAGCGCAAGGTGTAAAGCCACAGCCTCTAATTACAAAATACTTTTTCATTCATTCCGCACCTGAGGAAGCTGAAGAAGAAATTCAAAAGGAGGTGAATATCGGCCAGCCACAGATTAACTACAAAATAGTGTTCATCAAAGCACCTTCGTATGGATCTCAGGCTGCTAAACTTGCGTTATCGCAATCTCAGGTGGAGGATAAGACGGTTATTTATGTGCTAAGTCAACAAAAGGATATTGCGGATATTCAAGCTAATGTTCAGATGGCACCTCAGCGCGTCACCAAACCTGAAGTTTTCTTCATCAAGTATAAAACCGCAGAAGAAGCGTTACATGCTCAACAACAAATTCAAGGTATTAAAAGTAGATCATTATTAGACTTTTTCTGTTTAAAGAAATCGAAGACTGAAACTTATTTAAATTTATGTTCTGATTGTTAAATTAGCCTATGTAGAAATAATTGCAATAATAATTATAATTTTTACAGCGCAATATGATTCCCTCGGAGGAAAAACAGAAGTATCTGATGAGGGAATTGCACCCCTATCATCTGTAATAGGAGTTTTACAAAACCAACACAGTGGAGCAGGAATATCGACGGGAACTACTTCAAATCAACTATCATCTAATTTAGGACCATCCACATTCATCGTCGGAGCTCCGTCGCACCTTTCAAGTGCTTCAGAACAATCTACATTTACTACAGGAGCTTCATCGCATTTTGCGAATGCTCCAGGAGCGATTTTGACATCAGGAACTCCTTCACATTCTGTGAGCACTTCAGGACAGGCGACACTAATATCGGGAACTCCGTCTCAATTTTCAAGCCAATCCACATACCTGCCACCTAATAAATGAGAAAGAATTTGGCAAATGAATATCTCTAATACGAAAGATACCTTGAAGATTTGAATAATTTTTTTACTTATCTTCTTTGATTTCGTATATTATTATAATACCACCATTCCTATGTATTTCTTTTATAATAAATTAATTAAGCAATATAAAATGTTACTTCAATAGTACAAAGCGTTTAATTTGTTTGCAACATTAAATATATCTCACAATAAAAATATGTATCTCGTTAAATTTGAATTTTGTTCTTATACACATAAATAAACAATTTCATTTGAAATTTTTTAGAACATACCATTGACTTCAAAAATTTGCTGTTAGAATTTTGCTTATATTTCTTATATGTACATTACTGTCGCTTAAAAAAATTTTCGTATATCTTAATGCTACTATAGACAATTACATGACATGATTTCCCAAATTTTAAAACAAGCGTATTGCAATCACTATTTTAGATACGCTATGTGGTAACTAAGAAAAAGAGCAACATTTTAAAAGTTGTTACACTAAACAAACGCAAGATATATGTATGTATGTATGTATGTAAAACCTGAAATACAAAATCATAATAGGCCTAGTTTGCAAACAATATGTTTATTTCTAAATACCGTAGTTAATGAGAGTTTAGCGACATGATATTAATTTCTCATAATAGATTCTTGCACAAATGTCAATTAAGAAATAACAAAACAATTAGTAGGGCACACCTCGGCGAGCGTCAAGTGCACTCACTAATCAAATTAAATAATATTTTGCTGACATGTCGGTTGCACATATTAAGAAAGAATTGTTTCCGTCTGAAGACGCTTTCGGCCCGTTCCAAGTCTGCAGAAAAAGTGAAAGGCCTATCACGGCAGAGATCAGCTTCAATGAGAAGCTGAGGAACAGGTTTCAAGTTTAAGGTTGCTCGATTGGACCCCGCGCAGTCTAATGGTTAGCATAATTGTCAATGGGATCGTAATTTGCGCTGCATGAGTATGAGTATGAGTGCCTTTAGAGCGGAACAATAAATTATATCGGGCGCTAATTAACAATTAGGAATATTACCCCGCTGTTTGAATGTTTGCTTAGTATGTGATCGCAATCGTTCCGTCGTAACGTTAATTGTAGTCATTTAAATAGTTTCGGATTATGCATTTGGCTGAATTGCTTTTTATAAACTTGAAATGTAAATATTTGTATGATTCCGGTAGAAAACAAGGCAACTCTGTGTATTTGATGGGGTACTATCAGATACCAGATAAAATTCATAATAATAAAGGTTTTGCTCTACAGTTATAAAGTAGAGTAGATAATACATATTGCAATTACTGCTCGCATATTAATAAAAGGATATGTATAACGAATAATAAAAGTCAATTTTTAATAGTATCCAAGATAACTGGACTTAAAACATTTATTTTTTTATGGCTTTATAACTTAATATGGCGAATAATAAAATCAATTTTTAATAGTATCCAAGATAACTGGACTTAAAATATTTATTTTTTTATGGCTTTATAACTTAATATGGCGAATAAAATTTCCATACTTTGCTCTTCCCGAAAAAAGGAACTAACTAAGAAGGTGGTTACAACAAACTTAAAATGCCCGCTTTGTAAAATGTGTTTATAACTTTTTCCTTTTTTTTTAAAAAATAATTAACAAATAATTTAAAGAAGCTAAAATAATTATATTTCCATCAAATGTTTATAATGAAAATATAAATGTTTCTAACAAGTACAACCTATCATAATAATAGAAATAATGTTCAATTTTAAATATTATGGCAATCATTGAGTGAATTACGAATTATTAATAATTCGATTACAACACTTTAAGACCTCCATACTTAGAGAGCGGTTGACTATTCTGAAAATCTTTATAAAAATTGCATCATTTGTCAATTATAAATAATTACTAAAAAATGTAAAATTTAATTTTGTTTAATAATTTATGGATTCAAAAACTCATTGCTTTTCATATAAAAAATATTAATTTTGTAAGTTATATACCATATCTATTACTGTTCAAATTATGTATGTAAATTGCAAAAGCAATGAGTAATAATATTATTAATTTCAATTAATATGTAAACAATTTAACATAAATGCTTCGATGAATGCTACAAATACATAAAAGGTTTCGAGTTTGTGCGAGGAACTGAGTCCATAACAAATTAGTAATTATTACTTATTCAATATTATAACAAATGCCACGATGGCGAATAAAATAGAATTTAGAGGTTGTATGATGCTGGACCTGGATTCCACAACTAAAGTTACAGCTCGCCCCTTTATTTTTTGAACTATTCTAAAATTATTTTTCAACGTACTCCCATCTTCCGATTGCATTTTCTGAAACTCTTCCATCTAAATAAAAGAAAAACAAAACCACAATTAATGCAATACTTAAATCCAGTCTTATTAGAACATACCTGATTTAAACTAACAGGTTTCGTTTCTGTGAATACAGTCCAAAGAACATCTTCAGAACAAGGCGGAGTTGTTAAAGAGCCTTTATAAAAGAAATAATTCTTCGAAACGTCTTTTGGTAGGAAGTCTCTAATAACTAAATCGCCGAAAATTTTTCTATGTGACCCTATTTTTGTTTTTAGCGCAAGGTGTTTGGCTTCATCAGTGATCTGCGAAATTATGCTACTGTCCTCCGAAGAAACATGGAATAGAACCCCAAGTACAGCTACACCGTTTGGACTTTTAATGGCCTCTGTAAAGTTTTTAAAGCTCTTATGCATGTGCACCAGATGTAATTCCAGAGGATACCTTTAATAAAAATTTATTAGAAAATTGGAACCGTAAAAGCGCATCTTTACTCATTATAAAAATGGAAGTGAGTTTGTTTGTTCTAGCTTTAGGTCTCAGCCTCTACCACGTTAAATATGATACAATAATAATATATTTTTTAAATCTATCTTTACTTCTAACTTCGCATTGCAATATTAGTTGCGATAATTAACCACTATCAAATTTAATTTAAAATCGTTTTTAGTATCAAATTTATCTGATATCTAACTTTCTTTTTATAAATATTTTTACTCTCAGAACAATTGTTTGGCTTCCAGAATTTCATGAACTGCAAGTTGTAAATCCTTGTATCCACGGTATACATACGCCCCACTTTTTTTTTGTGAACCATGGTATCGTAAAATATCTATTTTCTTATACATTTTTTATGCAACTACGAAAGCATTGTAAATATCTATTTATTTTTATCTCTGTCTTCGAATTAAATATTATTTTAAGAGTCTGAAACAAGAAACGAAAGTATTTATTCACGGCACATAAAAGTGAAATTTAGAATATAATGCGCTTGTTGCCTACCACTAATTTCATAAAAATATTTCTGTTTTTTTTTTTTAATTTAAAAAAACAAATTTAATAGAAACAAGAGATCATTAACCCCCATTAATACTTTGATAAGAACTTGGAATTTTTGAAATATATCTCTTTTAGAGGAATTAATAAATTTTGAGATAATTTTAAACAATGTAAAATTGCATTAACAATTACCTAAGCAACTAGAAACATAGCAGCCACATTTATAAACATTTACCAATACTCAAAATTTATTCAAAAATTGCAGCAGTCCGCGAAATATAAAAATATTTTTAGCATCACGAGTGGGTCTGTTGACATATGCAAACGCATGAGCCGTCTCCCATCTGACTGCTTTCGATAAGCCATTTATCAGACAGACCCAAAATAGAACCCCATGAATGGAATGCCACTTATGCTGACCATTGCCCCTAGAATAAATTGAGGATGCTGCTCTTGTTAGAAAAGTGACCCGAAAACACAGGTGGGTCGTTTTCAAGACCCTGGTATAGGAGCAATGGAGTTAGCCTGGTGGAAGTCGAATTTACTCGTCAAATGGAACTAAATTATCAAAATCACGACCTAACGAAGCTTTTTAAGTTTAAGATAAAAAATGCGAGGGCGTGCCGTGACACACTCAGAAATTATGTGATACTGAACTTACTTTCTGTTGTCTATTGTGTGCTCCGATGGCCAGTGAAAGTGCATTTCTAGCAAATTGTATTCTCCTTTCAGTCCACCGCCACTAATACTTAATTTTGAATCAAATGTAATTTTCACTGTAACAGAGGTAAACTTTGCAATAATGCCAAGTAGATATAACGAAATCAAATAATTGTACCTGTATGACCGTTGTTTACAATTTTTGGATGCAACACAGGGTACTCATAGTTCCGAAATTTAAGCCTTTGGAACACACCTTTAAAAGCTGTTGTTGTACTCAAATCAATTGGACTCTGCCAACTTCCAGAATCACAGGTTCCACCCCATTTAGAGAATGCTGAAAAATGATGTTATGTAATATGGTTATTTATAAGAAAAACAAATTTAACTTTAATTAATATAAAAAACTTTAATTGGTCGCATTGGATTTGTATTAATTCCAGTTCAACATGACTTACTTATAGTTATTTATTGTATGTGTTGCTGTGTAAATTGAATGGCAAAACAATAAATAAAAAGTTTCCAGTTTCGATTTTAGTGGAAGATTGCCAGCACCTAATCGTTCTAATATAGTTTTGGTACACGATCTGTAAACACGATAATTATCCTAAGAAAAGTATCGATACAGCTTAAGTACAATTTTCCACTCCACTTCCGATTGCGTGCAAAACAGAACAATAACCAAATTCTTTTGGCAACATGCCTTATAAACACTTTTTATATAGAAGTTACACAAACTTTAAGACAAACGTCTGATATTTTGATCGAAATCAATGTAGTAGGTACATTCTGAATTTCACACTGTTACTTATTATAAAAAAATAAAAAAAAAACAATTACGTTTTAGGAAGATAACAGATATACCAGATATCTATAAGTTACAATTAGAATATATATATTTTTTTACAATATAAATGCTACGTACATTGATTTTCACGTAGTTTTCCAAAACAAATTTTTTATTACATACATTTTGCAACGTAAAGTAATAAAATGTAGATAAAAAATATAATTGCATTCCAGGTTCCAACATTAGTAGGAACCTGAATTTTCATGTCGATTTATCCCAACAAGTATTGGAGAGCTTGTTTGATTTGTTTTTCCCTAGATCACCCCAGTGTTTTTAAACACTATTTCCGCCTAGATCCATCAAATCCAACCAAGCTGTTGTGCTTAATATTTGTCTGTATAGCGTAAAAAAAATTAAAGTTGCGTGCAAAGTAAACAGGATGTAGAAAAATAGATTTTCGATATATGTATTTTCAATGCACAAAAAATTTAATTTTACATTTAATATGCGTGAGAAATGTTTGCTATGAACATATAACGTAAAAAATGGGTGCACGAAACCCTCGCCTCATAAATTACATAGTAGATATGGCTCACGAGTATTTTATATGAATAACCCACTTAACTAACAGATGAACTGAAAGTACTGACCATCCGTGCCGCCTCCTTTATATGTGAAAAAAGATAATGCAGCAAAGTTTTCGTAATTAAATTGCTGAGGCACGCCTCAATTGGATAATCAATTAAAATGTGCACGATAAAAGCCAAAATAGTTATGTGTATTATATCACACTCACACACATATACACAGTTATTGCAAGCTCGCTTGTAATCAGACTCTCCGCTTAGAATTGTACGGTTGATTGAGTAAATTGGATAAAAGCTCATTTAGATTTAATGGCGGGTAATTTGAAGATAATTGCTAAATCCCCTTGCAAATTTATTATCACTTGTTCGCACCTTCCCGACTGCACATGCGTCGCGGTTTTAAAACTTCGCATCACTCTTTGGTCATCCAGAATTATTTCTGTTGATAAATCCGACCGAGAAGAGCGCGAATATTAATATTGGAATTAATTGTGATAACAAATGGCAAAGATTATATGGAGCGTGGCCTGGAAGATCAGTTCATTAATATTACGATTGATTGACTAATTGCTGCAAACAAGCTATTTCGGAGCCCCCAATTTGATAGCAGCTCAACTATGTACGTCTTACATAATTAATCTGTTGTCAGGTAGGAGTTTTGAAGATAATGCATTTGATCCCTTGACTTTTTATTTTTAATTTATTGTTAATAATTTGTTTATTAAGTATTATCAATAAACCAAAAAAACGAACTATACAACCTTCACATTATAATTTTTGATATAAAAATGTAATACATATACATTCCTTTTGTACGCAAAGCAGGCCCCATAAAAATTCGAAATAAAAATATTGACTGCCAAATTAAACGATCAGCAAATGCTAAGTGACCTGAGAAGGCAATTGCGAATTTTACAAAAAGTCAAAATTATAAGCCTCGACATTTGAAAAGCTGATGAACTTAAAAATTCATTAAATTTGATAATACATTTCCATCAATTATTGGCTTAAAACACTATCGGATTGGTAAAATTGAATTGTAAAATATCTTTTAAAAAATAATTTTTCGATCGTTGCATCATAAATACATACATATATTAATTAAGTAATATATATTTAAAATTGTTACCTTCTTCTTTCTCCAAATCCGGATATCGCCAAGATTCAGCACCAACAATGGCGGAAACTGAAATAAAAGAAAAGCATTAGTGAGGAATTTACCAGTTGTGAGGAATATCCTAATTTTGAAGCCTTATGAAAATTTATTATGTGCAGTTAATTCTTATACAAATCGTCTTAACGAAATTTAAACATATTATGCTCTATATTGGTTAACTAAATCGTTCTTCATTTAAACAGATCATTTCCACCTATAGATATAAATACTTCGTCAATTACTGATTTTAAAATAAATACCAAATTCCGAGAGCTAATAAATAGGTAATTAAGTTGGACCAAAATAGACCTAATTACACAAACATTTCAATTTCTTAGAAACGAAATGAGCGATAATTTTGCCAACATCGTAAGATAAACATAGCTCAACATTTCCAGAATTATCTTTGGTGAAGATGTAAAAATCTAAAAACATATGGTTTTAAATGAAAAGAAAGTTTTTGTATTTCCAGACACTAGCAATAAAAACGCAATAATATTCGTCCGAAATCAAATGCTGTTTTCAAATTATCAAATCCCATTCAACAACAAGCTATTAAAAATTGGAACGTATATATGAAAATTCGCTAATGCTAAAAGGATAGGTATACTTAAATATTTTTCAAAATGAAAACTAATAACACTGTATTATTTTAAATATCCCTTGATTTTAAGTTTTGATATGATTTACTAACTAAACTTAATAGACTATCTACCTAAAAAAAACACACAACTAATTTTTCTAGACAACATATCTAAAATTGACAAATAAAATTTTTATTTTGACTTTTTGGATACAACTAATGGTTACTTTTCTGTTTGTGTAAAATCATGTAGTTTTGCTTCTTGATAAACTACATAAGTAACAGACCTTTAATATCCCACTATATTTCAGCTCTTATGTTAAAATATTGTTATGAACGACTTATTATTGTTTCGAAAATTATGGTAATCTTACGAAACCAATCAAATAGAACTAATTCTAGTTAAACCTCTTCTAACTCTAACCCACGATTGTTGAGGTGACAATGGAAATTCGTTTTAGCAGGAAATACACACCTTTAGAAGTAACCTTCTTTTGTTATGTTGTAGGTGCACTGCCATTGGAAACAACAGTCAATGCTTCTTGTCTCTTGGCCTAAAAGTGGGATGTCAGGTGCAAGGAAAACGATTGTAATGCATGCACAAATCAAGTGTAGCAAGTAATTGAGCCAAAGGTATCTTGAAACCTGAGCTCTTGTCGACATGTGGTTTCGTGCAAAAGGAAAATGACTACCGATACTGTCTGGGATCTTTTATTTATTGAAACTTAATGCTTTAATATTTTTATCTTTATTAAATCCAACAATCTTTTATAACAAAAATTATTAAACGTAATTTTTGTAGGCAGTTGTAGTCACTTTTCAATTCAAATTCTTCGTGATAAACTTTTAAAATTTTTTTAATTTTAATAACAAATATTGCCCACTTATTTTTTAGGAAAATACTTTTTTTAGGACTAACATACTTCATTTTACATTTATTTCTAAATTATAATTCAATTATAAAAAATATAGCATATTTTTTCTTTTAATGCATCTGTAAGGGAAAACGATAATGCCTCTCAATTGCAAACTAAAGTGCACTACTCTCAGCGAAAGATTGACCTAATTATGGAATGCATTGATAAGGAATATAATAACGCAATGTGATATTAATAATTTGTCATTCATTCCACGCGCCGAACATCTTATAATTGTAAAACAAGATTTCGAATGTTAAAATAAAACTAAAATTACTGTAACAAATCCTATTTAAATAAAATTTGTGCACTATCTTTGATGACTACCGAAAGTCCATTGAATCAAATAGATGTTTTACTACGATGTTGGTTATGTGATATTAAGGAAAGAAATTTCCTACTAGAAAATAAAAATATGGATTTGAAATAAATGTATATTATCATATACATATATACAAAACTCTGATCAGTAATGGTCTAAACAAGACTGTTGTGTGTCTCCTATTTAATAGTTTGTTATTTTCTCGATTTTGTTGGATGTCCTTACCGCATACACTTATTTTAAGCTACCACTAAAAACGGACACAACTTTATTCCACACCCAATATGTATGGTTCTACAAAAAACAACACTCGCCATACCCAAATGTATTTAATTTCTTTTGTGAAGACACAAAAAACATTACAGTATTAAATGAAATATGGCCAAATTCATAACTCCATAAATTTAGTGCAATTATTTACTTAGAGGTTTTTGTCATTCATAACTTTTTCTCCGATTTGAAGCTTTAACACTCCTTTAACATCGCGCACAAATTAACACATAAAAACTTGCCGGTTTATTCTAAAAAACGATGCATATTTAAGCAAATATTAGCCGTGGTATCCGCTTGATGTACATTAAATTAAATGAAATTAAGTAGATTCAAATTACCATGCTGTGATTGACGCAGAACAGCAGCATTTATAAAAAAAGAAAATACCATAAGTAAAATAAGCTTCATTTAATTCATTAACTTTTTGTTGTCTTTGGTAGCATAAATCAATATCCAAAAAAAGGGAGGTGAAATCAATGGCATTTGTGATAAATTATTTTAAGTACTTAAACTGCCAGACTGCCACGAGTTATACAGAAGTATATCCCTCCTCCGCTTTTTTCAGCAGAGGGTAACGCCACTTGTCATACACCTTTAGTATTAGTTTGCATTTTATTTAAAGTATTTTAGATTAAACGCGTAAAACTTGTGTGACAAAAACATTAAATTAAATTATTCTTTGTTAAAAAAAAATAATGATTTTTTATCACCGCCCCGTAGTCTAAATTTGCTTTATCCAATTTGAAATTACTATTTTTTAAAGTAAACTGAAAATAGCTTTATTTCAATTTTTATTTGTTCGTATGGTCAATAGAGCGACTTAAACTAACAAAATAATGGTACTTGGTTCATGACCTTTAACCCCGCAATTATCGAGTTAGCTTAATACCAGAATTTTCAGAAAGTTATCTTATAGAGTTCTTTGTACTTTCAAGAGATTCGAAGTGTTCGACGTAACATCGAAAAATCTCGCGATAAGCTACTTTACAAATCTTTTAAATAGTGTGTATGGTAAAATTCTATTCCTTTAATATTATTGATTTACGTAATATCACTTTGTAACTAAAGAAAGATAAAATAACATCAGCAAAAAAAAGTTTTATTTCCTTTCTATTTGAAATATTGTAACGCAATTTTTTGTGCTCCTAATGATAACATTATTTGAAATTTTTTGTTTTTTTTTTCAAAATAAAGAGTTTTAAGGCACCTGATTGGTCTATCGAAAATTAAAATGATTTCAATTTGGCAACAAACAATCAGTACAATTTAGCACAACTGCGGTTAATCAAAGAGACGGCATTTTGCCTAATTACAATTTTAAGGGACGATTCTAAAAAATTCTCACAAAAGACACTCAAATACATCCGGCGGAATTTGTCGCAGATCGAAGCTACAGTTTATTAACGTTTGGAGGTTGAATGTAAAAAGACATGTAGCGGCTTGTAAATTTCTACTTATTGCAAATTGAATCAATTTAGGGAAGGTTAAAAAAGTCATACTTTCAAAACCGAAAATTATTGCTAAATTGAACAACAGAAAACTACCTTAACGGTGTAATAGATCAAACAACTGAAGTTTAATTTTTTACACATTCTTAAACTTCCGTGATCGTTGTGACAAACAATAAAACAATTTCAGCAGTTTGATTTTGTTTCAAAAATACCTTGTAATAAAACAGATTATAATTTTCTTCAAAATACATATAAAACAGTTTCGCTAACATTATATGTATTCCTACATTAATAATCAACTTTATAATATTTTTCTCCTTCAATTAAATGTTAAATAAATGAGTATATTATCTCAGATATTTACAAAAATTTAGGTAACCCACAGAATGTATTGCTAGACACTTTTTTACTTTACCTTGCATTCAAAATAAATATTAATCAATCAATCTGTTACAATCATAATCTCAAATAAAATTTGTTTGAAGAATAAATATATCTTAGCGTTGCAAAAAAAAGTAGATACATATACTACAATATGCTTAGTTTACATATATTCTATAAAAGTGCAATTGCTATGAAACAAGGCACATAGGTGATCAGCAAAATGAAACAAATCACACAAAGTTTTACTCCGTTTTACACTACTCATAAAAAACTTGATTTCAACCTAATTATATGTAAAATAGTATCAAATAATGCAAAGTTTGTTTCCCATAAAATAATTCCGGTGTTTTTATGTTATCACAAAATTATAAAAAGTTTATTCACGCTTATTCGTTTATAAAGCAAAAAACTTTTAGAGTAAGCTCTTATACGTTTACAGAAAATACAAACATTATGTTTTAGTTCAGCATAATTTTCTGAATATTTACTAATTATTTTCCCTACCTACTAAAACTAGAATTATTTGCGGGAATTTAACCATCTTTACACTATCACTGCACTACAACCAGATAAAACACCGAAATTTAAAAAAAGAACAAAAAAGACGAATTTAAAACTGCCGTGCTTGATTGCACTTAAAGGACTTAACGAATTAACTTTTGAACATGTTCTTAAACAAGCAGGTGGAATTGAGCTCGCGCGACCAATTCGAGCAAATCCTCTTAACCGAATAGAAAGAACACTTTCTGGCCTTAACTGCGGCGATAGCAAACGTTCTAAGTGTTTGAACAACACTGATAAATCTCAAGTTAGCAGCATCCCGCAGAACTCAATTAATAGACTCAGCAAAGAACTTGCGAAGTCCGTGCACTGAAATGTTGTCGCAGCATATGACCAGTGCAAAAATAGCCGCGTAATCTCTGGTGCAGACTCTGCTGACTGACTTCTGATATTTATTATCTGCTTTTAATAAATGAGAATATTAATAAGCCTATACACCTGGTTCCGGTAGCCATTACATCACTGAGAGGAAGTCGGTTTCAGAGGCTTGCAAAAATTTTAACTTGCAAAGATACAAACCACACCGCGATCGTTTGAGCTAATCTTTCAACCGAATTGATTGAAATAGAAGTTTATCGTGACTCAATCGCTAAACGTTACTTTTGAGTTTTGAATTTAAATACGCGTTAACCTCGACCAATAATATGAAATTTAATAATCAGATTAGTAGATATCATGTTTTGACCTATTCTAGCTGTTAAGAATTACAGTTGCGGGCAGAGATTTAAAATAATTTAACTTTAACGGGTAGATAATGAGCTATTTATAATTTTATTTTCTTACCAAAGTTAATATAATCTGAGCACACACAGAACTTTAATTATTAAGTATTAAATTAATCCTTTTTCACAATATTTTTATTAGTGATAGCTTTAGTACAAAGGATAAAGAAAAGTTGATCACTTATCGAGAGTAAATGAACAATGTTCCCGTAATTTAGGGAATGAAATAAAAATTAGTGCATGACACACAGGGTTTAAATTATTTCGATCCATTGAACTAATTTAAAATTGCAGTTCTAGTACTCACCCTGATTTGATTATTGTATAACTTCGCATAACTGAAAAAAACATATGCATGCATTTAGTTCAAATAATAATAGGCATGTTAATTCATCAAATTAAAATAGAAAACGCTAGAAACAATTAAATGATAAATCCTCCAAAACCAATAAAACTATTATGTATGTATATTGACAGCATTTCTTCAAAAAGTATGTTACGAAGAATAGTTACATTTTATTTTTATTTCACGGGTTCGCTTCTGAAGACCAATTCCTTAATGAGTTGATTTTTGACTAATTGTTGGCTGGACGAATCATAATTTACGCATTTTACGCTGATTTAAGTGAAGACTTTTGTAACAAACAAGCAAATAAAAGTACGCTAGATAATTTAAAAACGCTTTGTATTTAATATTTTTAAACCAAGAAATATGTACTCAAATACTTTATTGACAATTAAGTCTATTGATTAAACTCAAAGCTGGCGTATTTGCTTTCCTCTCAAAACAAAATTATTTATTAATTTTTCTTGTGTAAGTCGCAATAACTACTTTCCGGGCGAATAGCCCTCCCATTTCTTGTGGTTAAGCTTGTTGAAGTCATCACAGTTCTCGGCAATATCCTTTAAATATTTGGCTAGTTTAAGCAATTCATTATCTTTCGTGCGATTTATATGTGCCTGTCGGAAGGGACGTATTTTGAGCCCAGACTTAGGATTCATTAAAAAATTTCGACGTATATCGTCAAACATGATCGTGTTCTTTGCGCTATACTGAGGATACTTGCCCCAGATGACGCCGAGTGGCTTTACGTCGACGATTCCCTTTTCAGCTGTGTAAACGCTTATCATAGCACTGGAGTCTAAGTAGAACATAATTTTGTAATCGGGATGGTTGCTCACTCCGAGCAGTTTCATCTTCTCTTCTATCCACTTCATCCCTGTTGCTGACCAGATAACAATGTCATAGTGCTCGTAAGCCGATGTGAGAAATTCGTGAAGGTAGGGTCTCATTAACTCAGCCCCAGTTTCCGCGGAAGACCTATGGTCGAATAAGGTGTAGTCTATGTCTAAAACGAGTAAATGCTTCCCTTCGCGGGGTGGATTGATCACTGTCACTTTATAGTCTTTAATCCGTTTTTGGATTTTTGCTAGATATATGGAAGTGTTTTCGATTGATACTTCCTTTTCTTCGTTATCATCGAAATCGTCTATAACTTCAATTTGACCCTCAGGCTTGCTACGTACATCTTCTATATCTGCTTCAGTGGATCCAACCATCATTATTTTGAAATTCGGTTTTAGCTCCAAGTTTCCAAGTTTAACATCATTTGGAGCAAATTTTCCTGAAATAACAAAATTTATAAAGGGAACATTTCTTTTTACTAAAGTGGCAATATATATTTTATTTTATTTGATTTATTTTAAATTAGATAAATGGTATACAATTTGTCTAAATGCTCTAAAATTTCACAAGAGTGTAAATATTATATTTAAACAGCCACAGCTTGGCCCATAAGCCGATTTCGTTTGTACCTTAATTTTCGAGACACTCTGTATATCTCTTTTACAATTTGATCAATTCATTTAAAAGACCAGTGTGCCTCGCCTTAAACACAAACTTTCTAAATATACAAAAGATAATCCAAATTTCTCTACAATTGGCCGCATTAGTAGAAGACTTAGCAGCTCAGATATGATCTCAACTTAATTAAAAAACTAACCGACCTACATAATGAACTCAGGTACCAGAAAGCGTATATTATTTTCGTGGATAGGAGCACAAATTTTGAGTATTATCTGCTTTCTTCAATGGTGTTGAATTGGAAGCTGAAACAAGGTTAAAAGAAACCAAAGCAACAAGAGAGCAAATATTTTCGCCTGTGAAAGTGGGGACCTTAATTAAATCGAAGTAGATGTGCCACGAGCAGCTTCTGCTATTTAAAAGTGAATGCAAACTGCGAAAAATATTAACAATTTTACAGAAAGAAACTCAACGCACCTTTATATTTCAAATTAAGTAATTTCTGCCTTTCCGGCTGCACCTGGGTCTTCTTGAATATCTCGTGCTTGAGTAGGGCCACAGTGTCCTGCTCCGTTAGGTCATTGATGTGGAACTCCTTACCACTCCATTTTACAATCACGCTGATTTCGTTAATATCTTCCATTGTTTAACTAGAATGCGTTTAAATAATGCTTATAAAAGACCGCTATAGCTACCAGTAGAAAAATGCATCGCCCGGAAGCACCAAACGCCAATTCCCTAAACAAAATTACTTCAAAGTAATCAGCTGACGGTGACAGCAACTATTACTTTGAAACTACGTTTTCTTTTACTGAATTCATTTGAAAATAACGCTAAAATGCTTTTGTACCTAGATTAAAATACATAAAATATGTTAATGCGTTAAGAAATTCTTTCAAATTTATTTAAATCATGAACAGAAATCGATCTTAATATTTTTATTTTAATTAACGCAGCCTAGTTTGCTATCTGTTTTTTAAATTTTGAATGTACTAGATTTTGGGTTGTCACTTCACTTTTCTGACAGTCAGAAAGAAAACATGTCAGAGGATAGTTTGTTTGAATTCTTGCATTCAGAGATTGTAAATTATTCTCTGTCGGAAAATAAGGCAAGGGAAAACTCTTTATTTGCATGAGCGCATTTTAAAGAACAGTTTCCAGGAAAATGATCTCTCCACGCTCGAGTACATTGGCTATACGACCGGGTATCGTCTCATCGAGCGGCTTACAAGAGAATGGCCCCGGTTCAAGGATGAGTTGGACACGATGAAGTTCATCTGCACGGATTTCTGGTCAGTGCTGTACAAAAAGCAAATAGATAACCTCAGAACGAACCACCATGGCGTGTACGTCCTTCAGGATAAAGCCTTCCACTTCTTGACGCGAATCACGCCGGGGACAAAACAACTGGAACACGCCCCAAAGGTAAGCCCAGATCTCGTTCAGCAGAACAAACTGAAAAACTTACTTTCAGCATGTGGCATTCACCTGCGGACTCGTCCGGGGGAGCTTAGCTAACCTAGGTATAAATAGCACAGTTACAGCAGAGGTCCAGTCAATACCCTCGTGCAAGTTTCATATTCAAGTTAATAGAAACTAGTTTACTACCGTTTTATTATTACTAGTATTAATTATGAAAATACAACTATATATTTAAAACCGCTACAAGATGGTTTTTCTCATGTATACAGCAATGTAATCTTGTGTGGTTCCAATCTCAGAATAGTGCTGCAGGCCCCACGTTGGGTCCTCGGCTTCTGCGAGCTCGAAGGGAGTGGGCGACGTGTGCCTCCCGCTGCGCTCATCGGCCCCTATAATAATTAAGCAGGATCCTTTGTACGCCTCTATGTATTCATGGAATGCTTCGCGATTGTTAAAGTAGCAAAAGAGAAGAGCAAACTGCCAGTCGTTTCGGCCAACACATTCCTGCAGGAATTCAGGCGTAGTTGGAGGTGTTACGAAGTTAAGGTTTATAAAAGGTTTAGGGCAGTATTTCGTTCTCCACCAAGAGTTTGCTAGTTCTATTCCTGATGTTGGTATACCTAAAAGTAAACTATTATTGTAATTATTTTATGCACTGACTAATTCCCAAAACACAATCTGGAATGTTGGAATAATTCTTCTTTATCACCTCGGGTAGAAATGAAAAATTTGTTCAGTTTATAAACTGAGAATCTTTATGAAAGTACTATTGTTAATACCTGTGGTTTCTTGAAGAATCCATTCTAACAAACCGGAACCACATCCTACACTCAATATAGCGCAGGTTCTTAAATCCTTCAAAATATTCCTCAAGAAAATTATATTTCTTTCAGTTGGCCAAGCCCACAACACACGTGCCTTTTCATCTAGAGGAATGCTCTCACCAGCAGAGAGGACTTCCTTCCATTTTTTCGAGTCAATCAATTCTTGTATGCTATTAATCCACGAGTTCATTTTGCAGGTAGCGATGTACGACTGAAATGAACTTATAGCGAAAACTTCATCCGACGATCTTTGGTTGTTCACATAACAAAAGCCTCACGCGCGTCTTTTTTGGAAGCCATCCAATAATTTTTGTTTCGGATAGTACATCTCATACATATCATAAACGCTTTGTGTTGCTATTTTGGTTGTTGCCCTTCAAGTTTTCTCGGCCACGTGCAAATTTGATGACGCAAAACGCTTGGCCTTACGCAAGGCCAAAACTTTATGCATAAGCTGACCCAATGCAGAAATAATAGTCTTTGCAGCATGCCTATTATTTATAATTATCACCCATTGCGATAGAGAGGATTAAACACATGAACAAATGTTTTAGACAAATTCCAGATCTCTCATGTAAATATATATTCGATATTTGGAACAAGATGTACCTTATATATGTATCTTATTCAATATTTAGGTTTGTGTGCCAAAGCAAAAAAAAGTAACAATTTAACCGATTGCAAATTAAGAGGTTGCGCTAATTTAGAACTTAAGAAAATTTTTAGGTTCCATAGACTACGTTTAGTAAGAATTCGACCATTCTGAAAAGCGGCGGTGCGCTTATACCACAAATTTACGCGCGGTACTTTGCCTTTGATTTACTGGCTTATGGATTAAATACACATACTTGAAAAGGTGATTGAATATTTAAATAAATATTATTCAAACCATAAATGAAACGTAAATACCTAATTCTGTTTCATTTAATCCATCGTATTTTTTAGCATATTTGCTAAATAATGACTAATATTTAAGTTTAAGTACATAAACCAACGGATTATCTACATAAAATTATCTAACAAACATTAAGGCACCGATGGATGTTGATTTTTTTTTTTTTGCAGTCCGGTCCGTAGAATGAAACCAAACAAATATTGCATTAACCAACTTTCTATTGCAATAGGTGTTAGTAATCTTTACATCTATTTCCAATTAAAACTTCTTATTTACATCTTCTAATATTGAAGAATTTAGCAGTAGAAGTCTTAAGAATACTATTATTTATTATAAGCTTTTGGAAGTAAAGTGCGTGTATGCAATATTTTAAAACTTCATTTATTTCAATTTGCATATAGTGCATTTAAAAATACTTGTACTCAAATATACCTCGATATTAAACAATAAGACAAAATGAGCCCTTCTAATTAATTTCATAAAAACAATATTCTCGGTAGTGATGACAATTATAAACAATTTAATTTGTTAAGGAAGAATTATTGTTTAACAATTCTCTTCAAAATACAATAAAACCCACAGATTGCGAAAAAACTAACATTTCATTACTTTTAATTAACACCTCGAACTCAAAACTTAGAAGGACAATGATTTTTTTATCAAATTTTTATCATTTTAAAAACGGATTTCATGCACGTACTTCAAACGTAAAACACATATTTCCACTATAATTTTTTAAATATTCACAACAAATGCAAGATTTGCATAATAAAATTTATATTAAGTACTTTGTCTGGTAAAAGAAACAAATTATACAAAGGAATTGCTTGGCACACAATTTTATGATTACTCTTATAACTATTAATAATTTAAAATGATACGTACGATGAAAGAATGCACAGTCTAATTAAGATGTAAATGGAGATGAATTACAAACACTGAAATCAAATTAAGGTTATCCTACGTTGTATAAATACAGTTTTATTGTACTTAATATCTAAAGTATCACAAATTCCTCTGTTTCGTCATCATCATCGTCATCATTGTGGCATAGCTGCTGGCGCAAAGAACACAATTGTTGCTGTAATGGTTTGTAAACAGATTCAACCGCTACCGTTTGATTTTTGCTGCTACCCTCCACAAAAACAAACATGGGATAGTTGTTTTCATGCGAAGCGGGACTTCCCATCAGTGGCTTGTCAAAGACTTGGGAAGCTGTTCTACTCGGATGTAAATACTATAAAATTTAGTCCAGCATTCAATTAAATTTCATTGAAATATAATTTGATAAAACCCTTACCGGCTGTGCTGTTGATATAAAGTTATCAAAATCAACCCTTGTCTGACAATAAAACCCAATACAGCAACTCGGATCTATCCTTGTGACCTTTAGTTTCCGTGGAGACTTACAGTGAAATGAATGTACCGGAAAATTCTCCTGATTAACATCAACCATTTCTTGACAATAATGGGGATCTAAATGTATCAGCTTATCCTCTGTAAATATTGTTGCTTTTTTAAGTCCATCATATTACATTATTATTTTTTACCTTGAAACCCCACAAAATATAATGAATGCTTGGGCCGCCCTCCAATTATTCCTAGGCAATATTCAGTGCTTAATAATAATTTAAGACAGTGGGCATATATTGGATTTAGTTTCTCTGCTCCTAAACGCAAAGGTATAAGCAAAATCAATGCTTTCCACTGCATTTGTGATTGAGCAGCTGTTTGAGCTGTTTGAGTTGAGGTAAGTTGCCATGGAACAGAAAAACCAGATGGTCTTTCAGGAACTAAACACTCATCTAGTATATCCTGAATGTAGACTAAAATAAAATTTTAAAAATTGAATGCTTAGACTCATATAAATGATTAATAGATTAATTTAATATCTCTATTTGTAACTTTGCGCACACGTAGATCTAAAATTACAATTATAAGGATTCCGTGTGACGAAGATTCCTGACAAGTATACCATATACCCATAAAATTGATTTTAGTACTGATTAGATTGATTTCTTTAATTAGATCTTAAAAAATCTGTTTGTTATTAATATTTAGGCGCACTACAGGATATTTTTAGTGCATGTATAGTTTTGAGTCGTTAGTGCATTTTGATCAATAAATTCACCTGTACATTCCTTCGCAACGTATACGTTTATGTCGTCAAAATCTGCATTTTCCAGAGCTGCCTTTCTCACGGCTTGCCTAAAATGAGTGAAACCAGGATAGACCTATACCCAATCGGACAGTAGGTTCCCTTACCGCAGAAGGTGAGATACCGAGGAAGGGCCGTACCAATCTCCAGGCTTCTTCCCAAAATCTTGGCCCAAGGTAACAAGTGCATGTATCGAAAATGGGCTGTTCTTCGAAGAGCTATCTCCAAACCATCTGATGATTTTTCTGTGCATGTTGTCCTCATAGGTCGAGTGAATTTGTGTATCTGGGTCCCAGCGCCAACCTAAACAAAAAGTGTTACTCATTGGAAAACTGGTAGCCTAGTGAGCTCTCTACTTCGACCTAGAAAGTGGCATATCAATCCCTGAGCAAGGAGCATTTGCCCACTTCTGAGCATGCAGCCCCAGCCGCAGTCGGATGTGTAGTTAGAGCCGTTCATGATGGGGAACTCCCGGCGATAAGTCATCCAAAGTCGACTGTAGAAATCTTTACGAAACCCTTCGATTCCCTCCTCCCAGGGGTTTTCTGAGTTCTGGTTTTCAATTGCGTCCATGCCTAGCTCCTGCACTGGGAGATTCTCATACATCTGAACGCCAGGCTGAAGCAGCTTGTTTTCCGCGTTCAGGGTGAACTCCGCGGAGCTCTCCATCGAGGACGGGGGCGTGAACTTCTTATGGTAGCACCGGCCGAGCAGCCAGACTGGCTGCTCCTTCGAGAAATTCGACTTCATTTTTCCACTCCATCCGTACTTCACATTGTGCCACATTGTCATCAATTTCGACTCCACGCCTCGGGTGGGAGTTCGACTGCTGCTGCTGCTACTGCAGCTGGCGGACTGCTCGTCGTCACCGTTTCCGTAGAATTGGGAAAATGCATTCATCAGCCGGGAGGTGGAGACCTTCCTTGTGGGAGTCAATCCTTCTGACTTCTTCGCCTTGGCATCGGTTTCGCTTTTCCCTTGGTCCGATTCGGTAAACATCGAGAGTTTTTCCTCGGCCAGCTGCGAAAGTAACACATCGTAGCTCATTTTAAATGACCTAGAACCGAGGCTGAGCATTAGCACTTCATTAACGAGATTACACAAGCCCACCTCTCAAATGGCGTACTACTTCTTCTGATAATAAACTAATCGCGAAATGTACACAGCAAGCAGCAGCAATTAGCGCTGACAGCACGAACACTTCGAAAGCAAAAGTCATCGCGAATATCAGCTGCAGGTGTTTTCCTGGAGCGCGTTCTTTACGCGGATCCGATTGGAGGAAAATTTGATAATAAAATTTAAAATTTATTTTTAAAATTTCATGAATGTCTGTTCTCTAATCCTGATTAAATGCATTCTTGTCAATAGTAAATATAAAAATAGTTACTGTCAAGCGCGCATAAGCAAGTGTTTTCTATTCAAACCACTATTGTGAACCAATTTCAAATGGTGAATAGAAGGATGGAAAGTCTCATTCCACTTTGCGGCATATATTGTCCAACTTATGAAATTAAAATATGTTAAACAACAAAAATGTAGCACTAACAAAATAGTATCACGTGTGATCGATTCTTGCTTTCTTTGATTTGATGTTGCCTTTTACGTCTAGCATAATTCTCATGATTTATTAACAAAATATTAAAATAAAATTCGACTTGTTATTAATTTAAAAAATAGTAAATTTAATTAAATTTCAGTATTCGGCATTAGTTTTAAATCGCATATTGGAAGTAAATATTCCGACATTTAAAAAAAAATCAGTCAACAGAAGTGTATAAACTTGCAGCAAAGACTATATCTCGTTTAATAGCATTTGAAGCTTCCTCCATTTTACTTTGCAAAGCAGGATTTCCAATTCGTATAGCTGCTGTTTTTACATGTCGCAACAGTTCATCAAGTTGTTGAATACACCGAACAATAATGCCTTCTTGAAATTCTGTTTTTTCCATGATAGTAGCGAATGGCTAGAATAAATTCTTTGTTATCCAAAATCTGTAGTTTGTAATTTTATTATACCTTATTGCATGCCCATTCATAAACAACTTCCACAAGTCCAAAATTAAGACGATCCTCGGTCACATTAATGCCATGTGCACTTTCCGCATCATGTATAATATTACTTATATCTACAAATTTATTTTGGTACTGCATTGGAAGGTAATTATTTAAGAAATTTGTCTTTAATAAAAATAACGAGCATTAAACATTACCTCTGAAAGTTTACCTGTCAGCTTACAGTCTTCATTACCTTTAGCTTGAAAAACTAAAGATGATAAAAGTGAAGCAATTTCTGCAGAATTCAAATTTTTGAAAATGTCACTCAATATAAGTTCCGTAAGCATTAGCTCATTTTGCCCTATTTCACATGCTACCTTGCCTTTAAGTGTTACTATAAAAATAAATAAATGCATTTATGTAATCCAATGGGAAAAAGCAAAGTGTACCTTCATTTTGTTCATCGATGTATTTAAGATCTTTCAAAACTTCAATTTTACTTATGTACTCTTGGTACATAGATGTATTCTTAACAGACATCTGATCTTTTAAATCGTTAATTCTCTTCTCAATAGTTTTAACTTTAAAGACTTTAAGAAATTCCTCCTCAAAATTAGCAATATTTGCTTGCGGTAAGATGTTTCTTAGTTCTTTCTCACAAGAATTCATCTTGTCTAGCAAATTTGATGTATCATCATGGTGATATTTAAGACTTAACTTTTGAATAGCATCTCTGTTCGCAATGTATGAATCGTTGAGTTCTTTGAGGCTCGTTACTGCCGCAACAACGGCAGAAGCTGGAGGATTGTTTCTAAAACGTTCCATCTGCCTTTCATCCCAATTCCTTAAAATAACGTTTGCATCGATCTTAATATTACATTTAGTAATTTCAACTATATCCTGTATCGTGATATCTAGCACCGCATGACCAATACCTTCTGGATGAAAATGCTGGTACTGAGGAGTTAGGGCTAGCATTTTACACCATAACTCTTTATTCTCCACAGATTTCATCTGAAATATAATAAAACATTTTCAACTCATACAAAATATTTGTAGAGCGTAATCCATTATTAAAATGTTTTTTTTTTTTGCTAATTACAACAAACTAAAATAATTTTATAGTTATTTGTTATACTCTGAAAAATATTGATAAACTCGACTTTTTGTATTCTATGGAACATCTTACATATGAACTTTCAGTAGAAGGTCGTAAATGATCCAAAACCAACACCTTTAGCCTTTTTTGCCTTATCCAAACTATCACACCAAACTTGTTGTAGTGTTCCTTGTGGGAGATCAAGACTACTCCCCCGAGCTTCAATTCACTTAAGAAAAATGTCTATGGAAAAGAATAATGATAATGAATTAAGCGTTTTAAAATATTTTCAATATACCATGACTTCTTTCTTGTAATTAATGTATCTACTTGCTTTATCGTAAAAATCGCATAAATGTTGCAGATCCTTAGGTATTTTCTCACAATTTCGTAGTTTTTGTTCTTCAATTTCTAATTCTCTTTGGTTTACAGGCTTCACCACCGCCCTCTTATGTTCCATAAAAGAATGCGTCATTATATCCTCTACATCAATTCGAGCTATTCGGTGGCAAGTAAGAATCAGCGCATAGCGCAAAATGAATTGTGATTCTAGAATGTTCGGTTTACCCATAATCATTACTTGTAATTCATGAGCTGCCGGTAGATCTTTTTTACAAACAATAATAGCGTCTCCAAAAGGGTCGTGTCCTCTTCTGCCGGCTCTTCCGGCCATTTGTATATATTCAGCAGTCTTAAGTATTCTACGTTCTATGCCATCATATTTTATATGCGAGTCAAAGACAACTGTTCTTGCAGGCATATTTACGCCCATTGCAAAAGTTTCAGTCGCAAAAAGTACTTTTACGAGCCCATCCTGAAACAGCATCTCCACAATTTCTTTCAAAATTGGCAGAATGCCGCTGTGGTGTACCCCGATTCCACGCTCCAATGAATCAATCATTGATTTTATTTGCGGCAGGTCACGGTCCTGCGGTTTTAATTTTTGCAAGCAATGTTTAACGAATATATGAATTTTTCCTTTTTCTCGAGCTGTATTTAAATTGGTTGAAGCAAGAGCTCGCGCATTATTATCACATCGACTCCTAGACAAAGTGAACGCCACCACGGGAAGTTTATCTTCTTTTTGCAATACAGTCAACAAGGTTTTCCACAACGTGACATCCTGGGCTTGACCAAACTGTGGCTTCCTAGTTGATTTGGCTGCCTTTTTACCCACAGCCTCTTCATAGCTACTCGTCTGGAAATTCCCTTTGTCATCAACAATCAAAAGTAAGTTGTTTTTCGATTTACCACCAACTGGCACGTACAGATAATGTCGTAAAGGAACAGGTCGTTCAGTGGTACTTATCACATAAACCTTTCGTTGCTTGGTGTTGCCTACCCAATTGGCAAACTCTACTGTGTTCGGAACGGTTGCACTAAGCATTATAATAACAACATGAGGTGGTAGGAGAATTATTACTTCTTCCCACACATGACCTCGATCCGAATCATTTATATAGTGTACTTCGTCTAGAATAACGTACTCCAGATCTCGAATGCAATCTCCTCCACTTAACAAAATGGAGCGTAAAATTTCGGTGGTCATAATTAAACATGAAGCGGTGGAATTTAATTGCAAATCGCCTGTAATTAATCCTACATCCTTAAAAATAATTTTGAAATCTCTATACTTTTGGTTTGAGAGCGCTTTAATTGGAGAGGTATATATTGCTCGTGTCATATGCTTTTGAGAAAGAGCAATGGCATATTCAGCAACAACCGTTTTACCTGGGAAAATAAGATAAATTATGTTAAATACCGTACAAACCATTTAATATTAATAAGAATCCAATTGTAAAAATATAAATATTTTAAAATCTTTAAAATCTTCTGCTCCACTTTTGCAACAATTATGACTTTTTTAATCGATCTCAAAATCCGTAAAACCGCAAGTCTCCATGAACCATGAAAAGTTTTAAACCTAATTCAAAGGTAGCTTCTTCTCACTTAGCGCACAAAAATTATCCAACCTATTGGGTTGATGTTTTAATTTGATTAACTTAAATTATATTAGAATACGTATATTAGATTTTAAATGGAATTTAATAGAAAAATATTTACCGATTTTATAAGTTTAACTAATGTAGCGGTAATCTAAATAGTATAAATAAAAATATAATTACCTGCAGAGGTATGTGCCGCGACGAACACAGGCTGTCTTTCCTCCAATTTTATTATGGCCTGCATCTGGAAATCGTCCAAAGAGAAATCATAAGTTTTAGCCGGATCAGGGACTTTAAGATGAAAATCGGTAACAGGCCGCGATATGTCCACCTCCTCCGCCCATTCGAACTTCCGATACTTCTTTAAATCCGTAGTCTTCGAAATTTCCAGCACGGGAGTGGTGGTTTCGGCTATAACATCATAATTATTTTGTGTTTCTGATATTTCTTCAGACTTTTCTGATTTTTCGACGTTAAGGTCGTTGGGCTCATTGCTTTCCAGCCATTCCATAATTTCGTTATCGCTTTCCAGTGATTTGAGTAAATCGACTTCCTTTTGCGGCATAATGTTGATCGAATGGTCATTTGATGTTAATTCCAGACCCTTATTAAAGCCTGGAGGGATCGCGAGCAACGTTTCCATGTCTAATTCAATTTTGAGCTCTTCGATGCTTTTTTTGGGCTCATCGAATCCGCCGGGCCAAAAAGGGAAGTTCATTACGGAGCCCCTAGTTGCTTCCTCAATTCGACCTGGGGCTCGCTGCAAAGAGACTGAATTCTGTGCACTGGCATCCGCGTTTTCAACTTGTACTTCAACAAAATCTATAATTTCTCCAGTGACAAAATCTCGCTTCGGTCTCAAAGTTGTGCTTGCCGGACACGGTAGAAGCGAGAAGACTCGTTCAAGTTTTGGCACTCGTATAATTATTTCGGGATCGGAATTCTGAATTGGTATTTCAGGACGCAGGATATAATTCTTAAGGATGTCTTCGGGATTTTCATTGATACAAGCCATCTTATAGACGTATTCTTCGAGGGGTTCACATAAAAATATCGAAAGACCCCCAGCTTACTGTCAGGGTGACACTACTTTGTTTTAGGAAAATTGCAAAATATCCCCAGTTTACGCCAGTGCTGCAAACGCAACATTTATTATGAAGGACTTTCTAATGTAATTTCCACTACTGTGATAAACCTGGTACGATTACTTCCAACATACGGATTAAAATATGTTAAAATGATCTTACAAGGATCTAAATTAACTGCCTTGCGATTATGTTTGAAAATTACGATAAATCCCAGAAAAGAAGACAATCTCAAACATATTCATTTATCATTTCTATTTCGAAAACGGTTTTGCTCTTTTGGGCGATCATCGTAAGTAAATTTAATGATGTCTCCGAGCAAACGTTGATCAGGAAACCATTTAGAATCGATTGGCCTACCCCTGTCCAGACCTAAATAAAACAGCTTGTATATTTAGTTTAGTAAACTCAACGCCGAAGCACGAAATTCTAAAATTTGTTCAGAAGACCAGAATAACCAAATTTTGTGCAGTGAAAATATGAAAATATGCCACTAAAAACAACTTGGTATTAAAAAACAAAGTAAACATTTAATTCAGACGTATAATAAAACACAAATATAAAAAAAATCGTCCACGAAAATGAGATACTATTTCGGGCATGACATCGATAGTATAAACCGATCTTAAGACGACATGACCGAATAAAATTTAAATTGAAAAAATTTCTTTAAAGCAGAAATATTCGCTTAATTTTTTCGTCTCAGTTTAATGGTGAGGGTTGGCTCAACTAAATGCGATTTTGCTGCTTCAGCTGCTTTCCGTTTTGGTCGTCGACGAGGACTACTTTTGTTATTCTGAGACTTGTTTTCTATTTTCGGAGATATATTTTTCGCAGAGTTTTTTTTCCTGCTTTTGCTTGTGCTGGGTTTAGGACTGCTAATATAACTTTGTTGGGAACGCGTATCTTCTATCAAGCTTTCTGTGATCCCAAAGTCAGGCAAGCTACTCTTTTTAAGTCTGGGAATAAGTACTCGAAGACTACGTTGACTTGTTTCGCCGCTTTGGTTATTTTTGACCTTCTTGTAAGGAGTGCTCGAGGGGGCTTTCAGCATTGACGAATTGTTGAAACTACTTTCATTAAAAGGAATATCAGGAACTGTAAGGCTGCTTAAAGGATTTATTTCCTCACTTCTTGGATCACCGCTTTCCATAACGTTTTTCAGATTTGATTTCTCCTCGTTTTCATTTAAGTCAGGCATTAGAGTGTTTTCAGTATTTCCTGTGGAAGTGGACAGTTTTAGCTCAAAAACTCTATTTCCTCGCTGGTGGATTAGTGATGACATATCCATTTTGCTCGAAGTCTCTTCGATTACAACTGGCAGTTCCATCGAATTCTCCTTTTCTGCTAAATTTCAAACCATTAGAAATAACCATATACTAAGAAAGACATATAACGTACCCTCAGGAGACATGTTAACTTCTAGGGGGTGCTCCACACGGTCCAAAAAATCCTCTTCTTCCTCTGAATCCTCTGTTTCTTGAATTAATTCTCTCGAACTGCACTCTAATTGCTTGCCGCGTTTATTCCTCATAGTGACATTATTATTTTGGACTTCAGCAAGGGGACTCCTCTTGGTGATATTGCTGTCTACAAATGATTTTCTTGGTGGTGTGGATTTATCTCCTCTGCTGCTGCGGGATAAGTGGTAGCTTCTTCGGTTGGTTCCTGCGTCCTCAGAATTTTCGTTCTGTGTGGTATCTCCAGATGCTAAACCATTTCTCAATTCTTTTTTATCTGTGTCATTTTCATATAATAAACACAGAATTGTATTAAAACTTTCAGTAATAACTGAAATAATAGCCTTTTTTAAATATGCTTGGCTTGAGCGCTCCTCTACAAGTCTCCGACGCACATCGCATAGCTCTTCGCGCAGCGCAGTTCCGTGTTGGCGCAATTCTTGATTTTTAATGGTTAATTCGCGATTAAGAGCTTTATAACTCTCCATTTTCAAACAATTGCCGGCTTCTAAAATATCTTCCTCGTCAAACATAAGCACAAAATTAAATGAACGTCAAAACAAAATGTCGTTGATAACTGAACTAATCAACAAAGTGGCAGAAGCTGCGTCGCGGTATATTTTTGATAAATGGAACACACTAGTTTGTACTTTTCGTGTAAAATTTGGTTTTTTCAACTAAAGAATGTAGAATCCACATTTCAAAGAAAGATCACTATCCTGTTTAAACATAGTTATTGCTACTGCAGCCATTTTTCAGAGAAATAAAACAGCAAAAAAGACAATTTTTCCGTGAGAATGCTCACCTACAACTTACACTGTAAAAAATAAGGCGAACATTTTTACATGTTTTTTTTAAAAGCGCAAAAGCCTAAAGGCAAAACCCTTTCGAATATTTGTAAATGCGTAAAGAGTCACATCTTCTTGTAGGTACTCTTTGGTTTGAACTATCTAAAAACTAATAATACTTTTTTTAATTAATTCAATGCAAGTTCTATATTTTGAAATTAATAATATATTATTTATTTTTTAATAACAATATTTAACGATTTGAGTCAGCAAAATTTAAATGCTTTCTTTCAAAGAACTATTCATATATGGATTGAAGTGCTCCATCCCGCTTTCATTCCTAAATTGCCAAGGCAGCTGCCATATTTAAAGTAGTTTGTCGGCTTTCAAGCCTTTGTTGACAGATGCGTAAGAAATTCTATTTTATCGTTTAAAAAACTAGAAATACTGTTTAAAATAACGCAAATCGCTTTACTTTTATACTCAACAAAGCAGTGCTATATGCCAAAAAGTCGAATAATGTGCAGAATTTGAGAGATTTGTATTTTTTTCTCAGTATGGCGACTAAAAACATTTTGTGGTTACTTGTGTGATACGCTCATTTGCTGCCAACGAAAATTAACATTAAAGGTAGAAGATAAAGGCGGTTTAGAAGGGCCAAATAGTTCCCTTACGTCTTGCGTTGAAGAAACCATAATTCTTTAGGTGGGAGAGCAGAAATTCCAGGAATAGAAAATGTCGCTGCCTGCGAATTATAAGCAAGTTGCAGCGAGCATGTCGGCTGGATCAGGATCCCAGGGCGGTCGTAAGTTTTTGAAATCAAGCAAACAATTAAATGGTCTTTACAAAAAAAATAGCATGAGATATTGAATTAAATCGCAGTTGTAAAAAATTGCTAGAAGGACAAAGTCATTCGATCAAAATTTTTCTATTTGAGGAAATTTCTACGCTGTGATCTCTAGAATCTTTGGGACCACTAACATCGTTACTAATCGTTGGCTCTAGGGCTGTGGAATGCATGAGCGTCATTAATCTTACCTTCGGCTCTTATCCTAGTTTTAAGTTTTGTTCTTTTAGGTAGTGACGTACTTACAATAACTTATTTGCAGTCGGTTTGCTTGAATTGCTCCTGTTAAAAAATAAGTCAAGTTACGTTAAATTATCAGATTGACTTTAATCTTGCACTGGTGAAAACATATTAACTAAAATGCATGGAAATGGAGCATTCATTAAGAAATATTAAATTATGCAAGTCGTCTTATTTAGCCGCCTCATGTAAGCATGGAGCATTTCTTTTCTAAAATAATAAAGAATAGTCCAAGCAGTGAATATGGTGACTTATATTAAAATGCCATAACTCAGAGCACTTAATCCAATGTACTCAAACCCAATGCAAAAACTTAACACTCTTCAAATGGATGCAAACAGAGATATTGAAATAACGATTAAAAAAGTAACCCTAAGTTGGAAAGCGACTTAAATGTGAAGCTATCGTACATTTTTCTAAATATGTATATAGAAAAAAAGATGCAGGTTGGGTTTATACAACATATGGATATAACTCAAATTTAGCTTGAGTTTCATTAAAATTGATTTCTCTAATACACATCTCCGCTTAGTCATATATTTTATTTAGCAAATATTCATATGAGTAGTAAACTTGAACTGGGTGACTAAAGAAATTTAAGTTTTTTAACTCTATCTAAAGTTTAATATAAAGTAACAAGAAATATAAATCGCTTGAAGGCTCTGTTTCTTATTAGAGTATATTGCAATCTCACGGATAACGTTATATTTATAGCAGTAGCGAATTTTTCCTTTGTTGTGGAAAAGGCTTAATATACAAATGCATTCAAATTGGATGCGAGATATGGCAGTAAAAATCTGACTGTTTTATTAATAACTTTTTTTTAAATCCTTCAGTGTTGAATATTTATAAATATAATCTTGCACGTTACCCAGCTACATTATACTATCGTAATATTCTAAGTTTATACTAATTATTTCTAGACATTTCTAAACAGCGTAGAAATTAAAGTAAAATAAAATTACTATCTTCAATTCGGTCAAAATTAATCAAGTGAACAGCTTGCTTTTTGAATACTATTGCGTGCGCTAACAAATGTAATCCTTTGGTTTATTTACTACCGCTTAAATGTATCCGTAAACTACTGCTTCTTACCACTTTTAAACAGAACTCTGTGGGAGACAACTGCAACAATCGTGCTTACCAAAAATCTCCTGTCCTTTAAAAGGGGAAAGATATAAAAATACATATAAATATATTCAAAATTTGAAATTCGTCTAAAATAACACTTGTGTTTATTTTGTCAAAATTTATATTATTGGTTTACTCGTAGACTCATAGGGTTGCCTTGTTTTAATAAAATTTTTCTAGATATGATGTCGCCTTCTGTTCCTGCATCCTTCAACATTCTGAAAGGTAAATTTCGCATAAAGACAAGTAAAAAAAATTGAAAGCAATGAAAGCTAATTTCTATTATAATTTTTGGGTAAATTAAGTATGATTGTCTGTTAGTTTCCTTTCTTGCTTTTTGTATCTAAAATGCGTTTTCTTGCCGTGTTTAACTATTTACATGAGAAGTGTTTGCATTTTGTCGAATTTGTGTTGTATGAGGCTTGCCCAGAATGGAGGCGCTGTTTCCAAAGCTTAATGTTCATGTCTTCCAGAGCGTTTAAGAGCCTCAGGCGGAGGAGGTAGTTCAGAACGTAGTAAGGATGCGCCACCAGTCTTTTCACACAGTAGTCATGGAAATCCAGCTTTTACACCACAAAAGACTGGTAAATCTGGAGTCGCTGTGAGTAAAAGAAATGTCTGATTGTTTTCTAATTCGCTTGTTTTTTTTATCGTCAACTGGGAATATAAATTGAATTCACTGTTTTTTATATTAAGGTTGATTCTCGAGTTCCTAAGCCACCAAAACCTCCAGAAAAACCTATTATGCCTTATATGAGGTATTCCAAAAGAGTATGGGATAGTGTCAAGGCAGCTAATCCTGACTTAAAACTATGGGAAATTGGAAAAAAAATAGGAGCAATGTGGAAATCAGCACCAGACTCTGAAAAGCAAGAGTTTATCGATGAATATGAGGCCGAAAAGGTAAGTAAAATTGTCTTATTTAAGTGTTGAGCAGTAAAAAGAACTTTAAGATTTCAAATATGAACATTCACCTTGATATCATAGCTGTGTTTTTTTTTCAAATCGATTACAGAAATTCTTTACTGAATAGAAGTTTATGAGCAGTTAGTTTATTACAAATATTTTTATTACCAAAATATAATCAAAATGCTTAAATTTACGCCAAAAACTGAATCGAAACATTTATCTAGTTCAAGAATGGAAATATCAAGGAAATTGTTTGCACAAAAATCTCGTTCAACTTGTAAAATTTCATGATTGGCGTGATTTTAAAAGGTCTTGTTCATGTATGAATATTTTTATTACTGCTTAGCACATATTTCAATAGTATGATATTAATAATAAACTTGTAATGCAACTATTAAAGGTAAAATATCAAGAAGCATTAAGAATTTACCATTCAACTCCAGAATATTTAGCTTGGGCTAAATACAAGTCAAAACATCGAGGTATTTAAACAGTACTTTTATTTTAAATAAATCAGAGAACACAGCTAATTAAAAATCGCAACCTGTTGTGGAGCATAAGTCACCAAAAGCAAAAAGCATTTTATCACCGGTGTACAATATTATCACAAGCACATATTTATAAATCGCTTCTTCATATTTAATGTGTGTTACCTAAGTACTAATTCTTAAATATATTTTCCACAGTTTTCATGAATCACAATGCCTCTAGACAATTATTGAAAGAATTAAATAGCATATTTTGTGTTTTTTCTTTTTCTTTCTTGCAGGTAGAATATGAAAAAAATTTAAAAACATATCACAGTTCACCTGCATATTTGGCCTTTATATCTGCCAAGAATAAGGCCAAGTCTGGTATGTTTAGATATTTTGTTCGTAGATAGAAAATGTCCCTTCCTTTGCATAATTAGGACTAAAGTGATATAGAGTAAAAATCGTGTTCAGATTATTATAGAATGTTTGAAATTCTTTATAGAGAGAAACGAAATTTGTAGTAATTTTCTGGAGGAATAAAGTATACTTAAAAATACTAAACACTTTCTAACATTCAATGCTTTTTACATTGCACAATTAAAAATAACTCAATATGCTTTGATTGCATATTTGCTTCAGTTTACGCTGCTTGCTTCTTTATTTCATTAAGGCTTGGTTTTGTTTATAATCTGAACACTACAAAAATGTTCCTCAGTATCTGGCAAAGGGTATTTTAATATTTTTTCTTAATAATACTATAATTTAAAATATGTAACTTTTGAAGCTGCTATAAAGTCTTAATGCCAATTTATTAAGCAATACTGTTAATTTTCCACAATCATATTTTATATTATTTGATAGGGCTTTGTAAAAACATCATTTTCGCATTATTTCCAATATACAACACTTTTTCCTTTGTGAGTTTTGATCACCCAAAATTTCTAAAATGCCAAATAAGTTTAAACTTTTTATATTTATGTATTATACACATATTTATATAAAAAGTTTATTTGTTGAAAGTATGTTGATCTTTTTTACTTGTGACTACGTAAATATCAATCGTATTGGTCTAATCATTCATTAAACAGCTCTTTGCCAGTCTTTGCACTTGCTAACATATCACAATTCCAAACGAATCTCCCTACAAAAATTTCATTCATTTCATATTTAATAAAACATTAAACTCTCTTTTCCTCCGACTATCAATTTCTGATAAAAGCTAATGCAGATGCCGATGTCCATGAAACTCCAACTCGATCAAGCTCCAAGAGTCAACAAGAGAGACGAATTGATATCCAACCAGCTGAAGATGAGGATGGTAATAGACAATTTGTAAAAATAAATTCCTTACTGAAAACATAATTAAACCTTTAGACCAAGACGATGGGTATTCATTTAAGCACGTTGCATATGCAAGATTTCTTCGTAACCATCGGCTAATCAATGAAATTTTTTCTGATGCTGTTGTTCCTGATGTTCGTTCAGTAGTAACTACTCAGAGAATGCAAGTTCTTAAGAGGCAAGTACAGTCGTTAACAATGCATCAAACTAAATTAGAAGCAGAACTACAGCAAATGGAAGAAAAATTTGAGGCGAAAAAGCGTAAATTGATTGAATCCAGTGAAGCATTTCAAGAGGAATTGAAAAAGGTGTAATTAATCTATTAGTATTTGAGTGAATAAAATAATAATTTTTAATTTAGCATTGCAAACCAGCTGTAGATGAAGACACATTTCAAAAAATGGTTCAACGAATTTATGACGAAATGAAGAAAGAAAGACTTCGGACTATGGAGGATCCACAACACCAACAACAACAACAGCAGCAGCAGCAGCAGCAACAACAACAACAACAGCAGCAGCAACAACAACAACAACAGCAGCAACAACCACAACAGCAGGCACAGCAACAACCACAACTACAACAACCGTCTTTAACAACGCAACAACCGTCTTTAACAGCGCAACAACCGACTTTAGCAGCGCAACAACCGACTTTAGCAGCGCAACAACCATCTTTAGCAGCGCAACAACCGACTTTAGCAGCGCAGCAACCTCCTTCGCAACAGCCACTACTCCCACCTTCACCTGTTGCGCAACAAAAGCCTAAAGTAGAAGAACAAAAACCTCCTACAACGCATTCTACTCAAATGCCGCCACCTTTACAAAAACCTCCTCCGGCAAAACAAGAAGAACAGCAAGATCCAGAACCAATGGATATCGATGTACCAAAACCAGTGGCAACAGTTATTCCTCCGCCGCCAAAGCCCGAAAAGGCTAAATCTATTCCACCACCGCCGCCGCCACCACCACCACCACCACCACCGCCACCACCACCGGTTAGAGAGCCACCTATTCCACCGATGGAATCTCCCAAATCTAGCAAAAGCCGTAAGGCAGAAATGATGGAGAAAGGAGAACCACCACATTTACCACCTTTGAAAGATCCACATACAGAAAAAGTGGAAGCTCCTCCACCGCCACAAGTGGTAAAATATTGTTTTCTATTTAAAATGTGTAAAAAATCAACCAATTTTGAAAATTCGAATATTAAGAATTTTGATTTTCTTGAAACCATTTAATTTTTTCACTTCCGCGGTTTTTATACGTGTTCCAATATAATAATTCAGGCACTTGCTGCACCTGCTGCACCTCCACCACCAGCGGCTCTTCCAGCACAATCTCCAGTTTTACCAGCGCCACCACAAGTTCCGCCCCCACATGTTCCTACACCAGCAACGGTAGGACCTCCTGCGCAAGAATCCTCAAGCGTTGCTCAAGGACCACCAACAATCCCTCATCATAATCCGCCACCATCTCATCATATTCCACCACATATGGGACCCCATCAGGCAATTTCGGGCCACCCAGGAATACCACATCCATCATACGGTGGGTATCCACCACCAAGCGGACCACCCAGGTCACCGTATTATCCTCCACAATACGCTGGCCATCCGCCTCAACCATATGGCCAATATTCTCCTTATCCGTACCATCAGCAATACGGGCCCCCTCCGCCGTCGCACTATATGAGTACAAGACCACCCCCCGGGGCTCCTCCTCTGCATTATCCTGATCATCCTGGTGGACCCCAGCAAGCGCCGCATGTTCCACCAGCACTGGAAGGCCACCATGGGGGGTATGCTCCGCCCCCTCTTGGGGCAGCTCAGCCAGCTGTAGCTACACCCCCTCCTGATGCAGGTATGTAAAATGTTGTAAACTTTCGTGTAAAGATTCGATATTCTTATCTTTCCAGAAGCCAAGCGAGATAACGATAGTGCAGATAGCGACAAAAAGGACGGAGAATAGAGCTGTGCATACTTCCCTTTTTATCTTTTTGTTTTATATAGACTAGTTAAAGCTATGGTTTGTGAAACTCTATTAACAATAAACACAACATTTTCTTTTAACTCCCTTGTCAAGCTAAAGTAATTAAGTTTAAATTTTTGAAATATTGTGGTTAAAATCTTTGGCAACTTCAATTAATTGTGCTTCAATATAAGACTATATTTTTCAAGAAATTCCCCTAAAATGGATGTCAGGTAAGAAACAATTTTTATAAAAAAAAGGTTTATTTTTTAAAAACGTTTGATATCACGAAAATTTCTATATACATTTCGTTTCAATTTTTAACCATGGAAAATATATATATATATGTATATAAAAAATCACCGTTAATTGTAATTTAAACTTCAACATTAGGAACGAAAAGTGTTCCATAGATATAAAAGAAAAATTGAGGAAATTTCTTAGGGCTATGGATTAGAGCCAGTCTATCTATCTAGCCTGCGATTGCAAATATTTATGACGCAACTCATCATACGTCAATGTTATATTAGGTTCATCGTAGTATCCATCGCTTTCTTCCCTCTTTTTCTTAGCACGATCAAATGCTTCAATGATACATGATCTAAAAAAATATATATTGGTTTTAAAAAATTTATTTGTAATAATGTCCATACCTAAAAAGCTTTTGATGCAAAACATACGCACTGACGTGTCCAGCGTCCAGATATTTCACTTCAATTCCAGGCCAAATTTCTTCAAGACTTGAGCATCCATCCCTCGGTACATAGGCATCATCTTTAGCACACACCGCTATAATTAACGATGTGTCATATGGCACTGAGAAATTTCTCAGATGAGTACATTCATCCATCATACCACGCATGAACTGTAATGCCTCACGTTCCCACCATTTGGTTTTTGTAATATCGATCTTCTCATGTGCTGGACTCGGAGGACCACTATTAGGCAATATATATCTCATTAATTTTGTCATGGTCGAGAGCTCCTCTTCGGGCTGAGGAACCAAATTTGTTTTTTGACTAGAATTTGCTGGACTAGAGAGTTCATTAAGTCTATTCTGGATTTGTATTAAATCAATTTTTGGTTCTTTTGCAATTTTCAATTTCTTCTGCACCTCCCGAATTTTCTCATTCAGCTCATTCACTTCAGAATCGGTTAGTTCATATCGTTCAGCGGACATTAATTTTTTATGAAGTGGTTCCGACAACTGCAAGCTGTTCATCTCATCGACTTTTAAAATTTTCGTACTAACTGTGGAATCACTCTGAAGTTCTCTTGTATCTTTGATATCTCGCTTTAGTGCTTTCATCGATTGATTAAAATGCTGAACAAAATGCCGGCCAGCCATAAATGCTTCATCGATCACAGTAACCATTTTGGATAACCTCTCTCTGTAATTGCCATCCGCAAAATACTGAGTTTCCAGCATGTCCCAGTTTATCGATTGACTCATAACGCCCTGAGGGAATATTCATCATCATTATAATTTTATAAAAAAGAAATATGTTGTCGTCTTCAGTCGATTCGATAACAAAAATATTGCACTGAGTCGAATGAAAAAAAAATTTACAAATTGAGTGCATACCGTCGTAAATACTGTTGATGCAGTCGACCACGATAGACATGGTACCAGAACCAAAGGTTTTGGCCAATTAGTAGCAGCAAGAGATGCCATCTGCAAAATATTTGGATGTTCAAAATCATCTTTAATAAATGAAGAAAATCGTATTGCATACATGTCCACCCATTGATAACCCTGTGATCCCTAAAGGACCAAAACCATTTCTTTCGCACCAATGCAAAAGTACCAAACATTCAAGAATTAAACAGCCACCCATCACAAATATATCAGAAACATTGTGCAAATTCGAGCGACTGTAAACCGAAAATTAAATAAAAGAATAAAAATAATCAGAATTTGCATGCAAATTGCTTACATCTGGTCCTCTGGTTTTCTCACTCCATAGAACGGATTTTCTAGCAATATTGCACCTAGCCCAGCTTCACGTAGTAAGGGTTTGGCTATGAAATTTCTACGCCTCCAATAATACTGCAAAAGCACATAGATTAGATCTATGTAGCAAGTGTTTATAACTTAATAGTTCATCTTACATGATCCCCTGTACCGGCCAAATGAATGCACATTGGTTTGTGTCTCTTGTCCTTCCATTGTTTTGGGAGGAGTATTTGGAAATGTGCTTCCTGCGCTGCTTTTGGCACTAATCCTGGCATATGGAGTTCCAATGGAGTTGTGAATTTTCCTTCGAGTAGCGTACATTCTGAGGATTTTTCTTTTTTCGTTATTGTAACTGGGTAATCTCGTGGCACTAGTTTAAAGCATGAATCGCGATTTGAAACTATTTTCCGAAATTCAAACAGCCTGAGGAAAAAAGAAAAGTAATAGTAACAGTATTCTGTTTTTAAAGTGAAAAATTTAACACAATAAGTTTTATAATTTTCTAATAGTAGCCCAAATAATAAAATAGATAACAACTCTTTAGTACATATTGTGCGTAATTTCTAGATAAAATAATAAAAACACTTTACCAGTGATATAGTAACGCTATTTAACTACAAAATAAAAATAAATGTACAAAACTGATATGAAGACGACCAAAATGTTGCAATGATTTAAATCTACTTACAGAGCACAAGAAAAACAAGATATGAGTCGTTATTTTTGAAAGTGGTATAAGTCCACTTTTTGAAAAATTCACGAGAGAGCTATTTACAGGTTGTGATTTAACTAGAAAAATTATCGAAATATGTTTAAAAGATGGACTTACACCACTTTTATTATCAACGGCTCATACGAATTATTTTAATTGCATAAGTTTCGATATCTTTAAAAATAAAAAGTTTCAAGGTGCAAATATTTCGGCTTTAACTTGAACATACATATCTACGATGAATCAACCAGTTTTTTCTAAACCAAAACAACAAACACAATATTTTGCGCAATTCCAGGAAGCATAACAGCTAAAACATTTTACAAGCTCTGTCACAGTTCATAAATTGGAATTTAGAATTGTTGCAGCAGTTTGTATTTTGCTATTTTCACATGTTTCTTATGTACAACTTTCTCCTAGTACTTGTTGGCTGGCTTTGTTCTACTTCGTATGGTAGTATAATTTTAAAGAAGTCAATGTGGAAAAATGAAGTGGATATTATTGTTCCTCATGTCTTTGTATTGATTTTCATTTCAATATCAAAATCAAAATATCCCTTTTTTTTGTTAGCATCTACGATAACAATAATGGCGTCATAAATTAGTATCTTATTACAGAATTAATTCTAAATTATTATGAAATGAATACCAGAAAATATAAATAAATATTTGAATAAAAATAAATTTTTGTCCTCCGCTCTAAACAACACATTGAGCTAGGCCGGTAAAATAGATTGTTAACTTTTTAAATTTATTTTTCTCTATAAAAAGTTTTCTATTTATTTTTCTTTGGTCAAGAGAATTCTCTAAATATTCTAATTGCGCAGACTCTAAAATATTCTCATTTTCAGGGGGACTATTCTGCAAAAATGGAGGCTTTTAATGGCAAATGTAATCGCAGACCGACCTCATTATATTGCAAAGGTTAATTCAATTCAAGGCTAGTACCACTAAAGACAACATAAATTGTCTTCAATGGCATGTGCACCAAATGAAAACTAAGCAACATTGCACCCATAGTGTTCTAGATAAAAAGAAACTCTACTCACTAAAAATAGCTATGTAAGGAATGATGTCGTTTGCCGAAATAGTCAACTCCCACGAACGAATGCATAAGTTCCTTGAACTGCGTGCGAGACGTTTCTGATTAACGTGCGTCCAAAATCCCTTTATCATAATCACAAATCACTTTATCTTTCGCGAATGTTTTGCAGTCTTGCTCCCGCATAAAATGAGTTGCTGACAACTTATGTAAGCGATACACTCAGCACAGCAGGGCATATGCGATTTTTCACATGCAACTTGTGAGAAATGATATGAGAAAGTGCGGCGGGGCACGTACGCGTCGGTAAATCGAATCTTTTGGAATTTTTAAAACCTTCTGAATAAAGCACTCCTAATAGTTTTATAATGACAGTCACACCGTTTATGTACCTTTGCAAATTTTCTGGTTTGCCCCATCCTTTTTCGAAGAATCGCGTTATCAGCAAACGGCGATAAATACTATCAAGTCGGCTTGGTGGCATATTTCAGCCAGACGCTGGCAAAAACACCCCGTGGAGTAGAACTTTAAAAATCAATTTTCCTTATTTTACTTTCTTGTATTGCACAAAATAATTACGATTGGATCGCGGAATATGCACGTAAAAATATATAGATAGAATATCAGTTTTATAGCTGGCGTCTAGATGAGTTCACTTTGTAGCTTCCTGCTGTGGATTGGTAGCTGCACCACATACCGTCGGGCTTTTAATTCTTCACGACAGGGGCTGAATTTTGTGTTGGTACTGAAGACTGGGCTTGTGTTCGCCTCTAGAACGTCATGAGATTTCAGATTGTATAGAATGTTTATTTACAATTTTCCACGCATACTGCCTAGATGTCGGTTAACACAACTAGCCTACTGCTCGTCTACCTTATCTTTATACATGTAGACAGTACCTAAACTACTTAGATTTTGGATCGTACGATTTTCTTGGCTGTTTGCTACCAACACCTGAAATCACCTTTTCCGAAGATATGAGCGGTTGTAGAGAGAGGTAAACAAACTTCTAGAGCATAAACAAGATTTGTTTTGTATGAATGCGCTTTTGTGGAATTGATGCGAAATATAGCAAGAGGTCGTCTCTCGAAAGAGAAACGCCGGCATTCAGATATATAGATACAACTTATTCTATTTTTGTATGCTTTAGTCTAAAACGAAGTTTATAGATGCATAAAGCCTCTGTTTATGCAAGGGGTTGATGCATTAGACGGAAATTGCATTGTTTGCTGTAAATATTATTCACACTGGGCGTCTAATGAGACTAAGTCTAAGATCAATAGTTTACTCTACGCAGTTATAATAAAAGCGAGGTCCAACAATAAGACTTATTACCAATGAGGTTCTCACGTAGAAGTCATACAAAGAGTAAATAAAAGTCGTAATTATTTTGCAGGATGTGAAGTAACTAAGTATTCCAACATATGTCAATCGATTCCAGGAGTATTCTGATGTCCAATGATTGTGGAAAATCTTCTTCTCAGCACTGTACAAGGTAAGTTCATGTACATATTATATTTGTTAATACCTTTTTAATTGAGCACTGTAATTTTCTTAATATACGCCTGTTATAATCAGTCCCAAATTGGCATGTATTCTATAATAATATTCGGACTGATAAACAAAATTAATCTTTAACACTTTAATTTACTATTATTTTGACTTAATTATAAAATGTCAATAAATATAATATTTTAATTATGTCTAAAGATTAAAATAAAAAATACCAGTTCAAAGTAACGTGACTTCTATTTAAAATTTATTACTTAATATAGATAAAATGCTTCTTATAAGTTATGCCAATATCCAAATCAAAACCAAATATAGCGAGATAAATATATGTAATATTGCAAAGTAACGACTGAAAATTTATTAAAATATCGGTTTGCAATATTTTGTATTTTTCATTTATTTTGAACATTAACTTTACTTAATTTTATTGAGCGTACATATCATTTAATTCATTATAACTATTCAAAAACTTTAACTTTAAACCTTAATTTGATATTGATAATCTTCAAAAGTGATCTTAATTAGCGACAGGCTATTTTAGAATATTTTGCCATTACATTGAATAGAATAGTATTGATTCTAACAATAATATATATTTTTTTATAATATTTTTGACGACAAATTTATATCTTCCAAACTAATAGTAAAAAATTAAAATTAATTAGTTAAAAATGCTCACAACAATTATTTATTTAACTCAGAAAAAAGTTTTCAAAAATTTCTTGACAATCAGATTTGGAAATTTAATTTTACTGGGCAAGCTTGATTGTATTGATTTGTTTGATAATTATGTAAATGTAGCGAACAATAGTCAAATATCTACAACCGGATTGATTTTACACTAGTTGTATAAATAAAATTAATTTGCCCGCATTTATTTTTAAATCAGATTTGTTCCTTAAAAGTGGAAACTTTAAATTGATAAAATTGAAGTCATTTTATTAAATTTAATTCACTCACATAGACTTCGTTTTATTATTTTTTCAAAGTTATCCCTAAATGCAGAAAAAACTAGGTACGTTTATTAAAGACAGCAAATAAAGTTGAAAATATTAAAGACATACTTTGAAAATCATGAGGCAGAAAGGGTAAAATATGCTCGACACTCAATATAAAGTTCACCCTCCGATATGCGCTTCTGCGGTGGGTATACATGAGAATAAAATTCTTCCCCATATTTCCGAAACTTTATTCACAAAGGTTATAAATATATTCACCGCCATTACCACAGCCATTGGCAATCAATAAAATTCTCAAATCCAGAGCATGTGCAAGCCCCAGTGTGTGTTACAATTGCACAATACCTGCCAGTTGCCAATACTTTCTATTTATTCTCGAGATTGAGGGGCTCGCCGAATCGCAGCACCAATCGTTGGTTTCTGCTTCTCAAGGCAAATATTTACCTGAGAGAGTGTAGTTCTTCGAATTCAGTGGTTAAGCACTCGTTGCGATGATCATATATGCATTTTATTTACGACTCGTTTTGATTTATCGTTTCGAAAACATATGGATAAATGTAAAGAAGCTGACTAAGAAAGTCAATAACTGATTTGTATACTTATGTTTTGTGATGTTTACGAGTAATATTAGGTCTGTAGGGAAAACAACTAATTATACTTTGACCCTTTGCTTGCGCCATTTAATTCAGTAGCTTTAGCAAAATTTATCTCCTTTAGTCTAATATTAGACAAGTTCACCTAATGAGCAAGTCATTTACCTGATAAAAAATAACACGACAGCAATATGCTATATAGATAATGGGGCTATATTTAAAGATGCATACATAAATGGACTTAGTTTAATTAATACGAACATTGAAAAGAAAATAGCGAACAAGTGAATATAAGGAACATTTACAAAGAAAGTTGAAATTAATTGATAAGGGAGAAAAGAGAAAGCAAAAATTGATTGCTATGAGAAATTTGTAATACCTTCTATTGTTTGCACGTTTTATGCGTAGTGTAGTTAAAGGTGAAAGAACTGTAATTTTTTTTTAGGGTAAAGCTCTTCTCTTAAAGTTATCTTATTCATCAAAAAGTATACCTTAATTAGATGTAATAATTTTATAATAAATATTACACGAGAAGGTATAACTCAAGTGGAAGGAAGATATAATTACCTGCGTTACCTCAGATTAATTATCAATATTTTCCTCTTATAAAACCAAACATCCTGTTATTGTTTTTTTGTTTGTAAAGTCGATAAGCACTAGGTTGGATAAGTCGTAATTGAGTAGAAATTGATCTTTAATAAAGCTTATTAAGACACTTTATTCCGGATTAAGGAAAATCAAATGGTCGTTTATTGAAGTTCAAATTTTAGTTACATTTCTATGTACTACATATATAAAAATTCGTTTTCCGTTCGAATTTTCATATAGTTTGTAATTAAATTATTTTTTCGTTCTAGAATCTCTTGCATTTGGAGAAAAGTCGAAGGACATAACTTTGATCGCAAATTTGATAGACCATTATATTAAACAGACAACTCCAGTAAGTAAATGAGTTTTAGAGGTCATGTTTTTTCTATAATTTTCTATAATTCTGTAATAACACTGACGTCGCCGATTTTCATTATGGTTTGAGATTATATTCCGAATTAGATCTGGAAAAGGTAACATAAATACTTAATTGAACAAACAAGCTATACATATCGAGTTTTCGAAAATATAAGTCAAGTGAGGTTTTATAGATTCCTTAATTGTATAATAATTATTATTATTTATACAATTCTTATTATCATTAAACAAATTGACCTACGAAATGAATTTTGGTAACGGCATAATTTCAAAGGTTGAGTTAATGCATTCACATTACCGGCTTCGTTCGTACTAAAGACAATATGCATTTTAAATAATACATATGTCTTTAGTTGAAAAATATGCTTTCTTGTGTGTCCTTATGCCGATGCTATAATAGTAGAATAATTGTCGATCTAATTTTACTTTAGTTGATTAAGTTGAAGTATTGCGTGCAGGTGATTGTTTCGGGCGTGGTTAGTTGTCTTAATCCTCTGAAAAAATTCAATATTGTTTTTTTTTACATATGGTATGTCGGTATGCTATAGTCGTTCAAAGTACATTAATAAATTCTGCAAATCACTATGAGTTTGAATTAAGATAAGTGCGCTTCATCTTCAAGCTGTAATCTCGCATTTCGCGTCATTAATTTACTAGATTAAAGGATTGTTCAGGAAGCAGCAAATTTACTCGGAACCCGTTGCTTAATGTGTAAATACCCCGATTTAGAGCGTAGAACGGCAAACTTACTTTTAGCATTAATTGTTTGATGTCTACTTATACCAATGTGGTTGTGTCTATCCTTAATATTGTGTATAGAAATTATTTGGCGCTTTTTTAAACAAAATGACATAATTATTTTCTAAAATAATTTAGTTTTTCTGTTGGTTTACTTAAAAGACCATTACTTTCTCTTTTAAAAGAAAAATACAAAAATAGCTGCAGCGGAATTTTTGAAAATACAGAACTAAAATCCCCTCAATTTCCTCTCCAAACAACAATCACATTATTTATGAAATCCTACTTCAGTCAATTCCGGAAGTGCTTATCGGATATTCAATACAGCATTGTGAATTTGTATTCTATTCAGACGACATGCAAAGGGTGATTCTGTTTCAAACAAATTGTAAACTTTATTGGGGGTATTTATAAATCCGGAAGCATTCAAGCATTAATTCGGTGTAATGCTTCAATCGTATAATTTTACAGAAAGGAGCTTCCGGTTGTAATGTAAGTACATTGTTACGTAGAACTGCACGTTCAACTTTATGAGGATAAACTTTAAATTTAGTTTTGTGGATTACCATAGTGCGATGGATTTTGACTTCCAGATAAAAGCTGTTCAAGCGATTTCGTAGGTGTTCATTTTACTCAAGTGAATAGGGCATATGTGTAATTAAATCAGATGAAGTGGCCAAAACTCTTGGCCTAGTCCCTTCCAAGTTTCTCGCTATATTGCTTGTAGGTACACTATATAGCAGCCCTTCCGTAGCCACACTAGAGGCTTATGGGTACGTATACAGGATAAAATACATAACGTAAGCACATCCGTTTACCATAAACAGAGACCATGTGTAGTGCCTGCCATAACAAGAGCAGTGGGAGACCAAGTTTGGAACAAAGTTTCGCATGTATCACAATTATAAAGTTTCCTAGTGAAGCCTCAAGCAGGTGTATCGTTGCTTACTTTTGGCAGTGCACGATAAGCGCACTTCTCGCTGATTCAATTAGATAGTGAGTTGCGGAAGGGGTTTGTTGTTTTCATGTCTAAGGGTTGAATTGTAAGCGCTAGGGGAGGGATGCATTTGATGGGAGTATTTTGAGCATTTGTATTAATGTATATCCTTTCATTATGAGGTATGATAGGGTTAATTAATTGGGTGTAGAAGTTTTTATTGTTTTTGAAGAAAGTTTTTAGTCGTTATGCAATTGGATTGTAATCAATGGCATTTGCGCATATTCTGGAGTATTATTAGGATGGGAAATATCTATTTGAAATAAAAACGACATAAAGATATTTTTCTCTAAGAAATTCGTCCTCACGAATGCAGCCTCTGCTGTTGAAAATCTGGGGCTGTTGCCAAGGGGGCAGCATCGCTGGTATAGAGCAGGTTCGCTGGTCGTAGTCGGCCTCCCTCGCTCGCTGGGGGATGAAAAAAAAAACCTGCGGCGTTTTTTTAGTGGGCTAAAAGAAAAAAAAAAAAAATAAGGGAGGAAAAATCTTTGCATCAGCATCACGTCACTGGGCGGGTGCTCCCCCCGTCCCCAAAGTCAAATGTCCTTTCCTTGTCCGAACGGAAAAAACCCGGCGTAAGGATTTCAGCGAGCGTACCCTCCCGCTAATGTTCGGGCCCCCCGCGCTCTCGCTGCCATCGAGGCGCACAGGCAAAGGGCAGCAGCAGGCTAGCGAGGCTCGCAGGATGGCGGGTAGGGCGGGTTGGGCGGTAGGGCGCAAAGCGGGGCGGGCAGCGGCGCCCTGCAACCAAGGAAAGGAGGCTCCCGAGCGAGCGAGAAGCGGCCGGCGGGCGGGGCGGGGCGGGGCAGCTCGCGGGCAGCAGGCAGTCCGGGTAACCCTTGGAACAGATACCGCCGCCGCTGCTGCTGCCTATGGCGACGAGCACACGAACGGCAGGCTGGCAGCAGCCAGGCCAGATTCAGGTATATCTCCACATCGCACCCCCGTACACCAGCAGCGGTACACGGGTAGACCGCCTGCGTCATGGTCGTCGTCGTCGTTGTATCGCCGCCGCCTTTGTCGTTATCGATTACCCCGAGTACCGCCAGCGGTAAAAGATCGCGGAATAGGTGCAGACGTGCTGCGAGCTCTCCTCGGTGGTGGTGAATCATCCGCTGACCTGTTTTGTTCCCCCAGTCGCGATTAAATATTCGGCCCGAAAAATAGGCAGCTGTCCGCCGCGCGATTATTCGGTTTGATTTTAATTAGGACGACGACGACAGCGACAATTCGGAATCGCCGCGCCGCGATGGAGAACACCATCCAGTTCATCGAAGTGGTCAAGCGGCACGAGGCCATTTATGACACGACGCACAAGGACTACAAGAACATGGAAAGGAAGGCGAACGCTTGGAAGGAGGTGGCTGCAGAGGTGGGCCTCACTGTTGGTAAGTCCGTAATAAGGGTCCTTGCGAGGGTCCTAAGGCAATCTGCATCCCGCAGCGCATTCGATGCACCCCCGAGGTGGGCGCATCGAATGGGCTAATCTTTCGGGGGTTAATTAATAAAACAAACAAAAGCATCCCTCATCCGCTGCGTATCCTTCTGCTTATCCTGGCCCAATTATGGCCACGTTTGACAGTCGAATCGTCATCAGCTGCTGTCACATTGCTCCTTGCTGCGTGGGTCCTTTTTTAGTTTCCTATTTTGGTCCAGTGGCCCTCAAACGTTTCGCGGTTTGTTTTGATCGAGCAATTCGTAAATAGTTGAAATTTTTATAGCAATTCCATTGATTCCCCGGACTGATTGCGTCGACAAGTTTATGCGGGCGGAGGTGCGCGGCTCCGGGGGCCAATCGATTTGTTTATTTACGTGTGCTCCCCCGAACTGCTAATCGACTTTGCCGAAGTCGGATTGAGTCGGATTGAGTCGGGTCGAGTGCAGAACGGGGCACACGGGCTTATCGCCTTCCTGGAACCCGAAGGGCTGCGGCCGGACGGACGGGGCTGATTTATCGGGTAAATAAGGGAATACGTGTTCTCGGCTGCTTTGTTTTGCGCCATTCAAATGAATTTTTAACCTGTTGATTTCGTTGGGGCTCCAGCTCCTGGGGAGGGCCAGGGGGCCCTAGTTGGGCTTCGTCGCCTTCTTGAGTCCCTCCGTTTGCGGCTCTCCTTCTTCTCCTGTTCTGCACTGACTTTGATGCTTTCTGGCAATTATTAATGAATCGAAGTTTTTCGTACATGAACATGCTTATGCTGGGCGTGGTGGGGATAGGGATCGGGAAGTGGGGGTGTATATGCTCTACAACTTTATGTTGATTTTTGCGTAATCGCCGAACACGAGTGCCGCTCTCGCTGCTCAGTCGGGTGAGAAATTGCTGTGCCAGTGCGCTGGATTCGCTTCTGTTGTATGTTTTGATTTCCGTTTGATTGAGCGTTGAGCCTCAGTCGGCACAATTAATTTGATGGGGATTTTTACATCCTTGGATTTTTGTAGATTATTTGTTATTTAAGGACCTCACTTCGGCATAAGGTTTTGTTAGAGTTGAGCACATTTCTTATTAAATCATTTTTATAGAAATACAGCTCTCATTTAACTATATCTAGTCTCATTTAAAATCGGAGCTCTAATTTGCAAATCGCTCGATATTTCTTAAAAAGAAAACAACTTCACAATTACGCAATCAGCATTTTTGTTTTTAAGTAAATATTTTCGGTTTGCTTGTTTGATTTTAGTATTATGATTGTTCTTCAACAACTCCAATAATATAATAAATCGTTTTACTATATTGCTCTTGATCTTAGGTATCAAGTTTTACATATTTTAATTGCTTCTACGAACTTTCCGAATATTCGAAAAATGTTTGTGCAAATTTGAGAAAAACGACTTTGTTAAACATTTTTCGTTGTTGATAGTAAATCCAAAATTAGCAACCCTTAAAATCTCATTTATATACATATGTATGTATGTATATGTACATCAATTTTCAGGGAAGTTGCTTCGAGTTAAAGTGTGAATGTGGTAACGATTTTCCAAGATAAAAAATAGCCTATGTTCTTTGTCGTGTTTGACGGAAAGGAAAGGTTTTGGTACATTGGTACATTTTACGTGCCTGCCATGCAATTGTTTTGATTTTGTGTGGCCATAAATGCTGATTTAGATTTTTATGACTCACGAAACTAACTTCATTAAAGTTTATCAAGAAGTATAAATACCCCTCCAACTTGATTTTATTGAAAGTGTGAACTTTGAACTCTTTGTAAGGTTGATGGCAATTGTTGATATTTTCTGGATCGGTGCTTCTTAAAAAGAGTATTTGTAACGAATGTAAGCAACAAGGAAACATGATTTCCTTCATTTTACAATCTTAGATTTTTTCTCTTTGCATTTTATGGTTATCAACGTTCCTTATGTTATACGACAATTATAATTGAGAAATTATCAAATCATCTAACTAACGATCAAACGTAAGTCTTGCATTAAGAATTTAAAATTATTTAAAAATTATATGGTACGTTTATGAGCTATTTAATTACGTTTCATTCCCCTGCGGGCGTGGCATATTTCATTTACATTAGAAGTGTTTCACTGTTGTTGATGATCCTTATAAAATGATCTATTAGAACATTCGTTTTTTATTTAAGAAAATTTCACATTATTTATATCTATACATACTGTAGTATACTATGAAAAATTGTAGGACGACTTTAATTCTTTTTATGTAGGAGAGAAGGGGAAAATGAACGGGATATTTTGAGTTTTCTATTTACGCTTGCATTGATTTCTGTCCTTTGCCAAATTTAGAGAAAGTACGCTTCACAGGATTAAACAACTCCCAAAACATTGTATCAGTCCTAAAATGGTTCGCAGTAGTGTATATCTTCTTCGCCTTTTATATCGAAAATGCTAGTTACATTATATATTTATAGTAATAAATATCAGGATTTGTGGCAAACTTATAGAAAATATAACTTTCATTCAATAATTGCAGAGGCATGCAAGCGAAAATGGAAAAATCTTCGAGACAGTTACACCAAATACTTGAGGTCGTTTAGGACTGGAACCAAGACCTCAAGGAAGTACCAATATTGGGCACATGCTACACACATGGAATTTTTGCGACCCTTTCAAGGACCAGGCCGGTAAATAGAATTATGGAATGCCATTAAATCAGTATTTTACATTTTTCCCCTATAAAGTAGAAGTTCTCAGCTTTTTAAAATGGAAGATCCATACGATAAATTTGAGCACATGGAGTTTTTACGGCCTTTTCAAGGATCTGGACGGTACATATTAAAATAAATAAGATTCATTTCATTCGTGTAATCATTAAACATTTTTTAGCAGACAGTTTAAATTGGAAGATTTTGATGACAGCTACAAACAAGATACAGTCTGTGATTTTGGGTTTGAGGTTTTAGAAAAATGCTCTCCCGATGAGGACATGGATATTTTGGATACAACAATGGAACACCACAAAATAGAGACACCGCCGCTTTCCATAAACACAAAACCAATGCTCAGGGTGAAGGATTTGGACGCAACCAGCATGTTCTTCCTCAGTTTAGCCAAATCAGTTAGAAATATGCCGAAAAAGTATCAAGCGTCAATAAAAATGCAATGCATGAAAATAGTGACAGATGCAGAGATTGAAATAGAAAACATTAATGTAGATAATGATAGTAATATGTCTGAAAGTAATGGAGCCTCTACGCCAAATAATAACGCAGAAGTGGGGGACACGCCAGTCGAGCAACCACTCACGAAAATCTCAGAATCGACATCAGCAGCTCAAATACAAGAGGAAGATAAGAAGAAAGAGGATGTCGAGCCAGAGCTGAAGGAAGTGAAGCAGCAGGACAACAATGCAGAGCAGCAGCAACAGGGTGATAATTCTGAGCATTTTTTATATGTAATGTCGCCATCTAAGGTCGAGGCGATGATAGACGAATCTTCGGAAGAGGATAATTGAAGGTTTGCCCTCATTACGAGGTATGGGAATCCATAGCGAATGTTTCGTCATTTCCTTTTTTTGTTAGCTTCGTCAAGTGTTTTTTAACTGTTAAGGAAATATATTTATTTCATTATATCTGTTGTTTTATTAAGAAATGTTGGATAATTTATGTGGCTTTCTTATTCAAATGAACAATGAGCATTGTTCTAATGACATTTCCCAATAAAATAATTTCATGATTCGTTTTTCAAATTCGACCAAAATAGAATCTCATTTAAAGAAGGGGATTACAAAATATTTTAATAATGACATGGGACACGAATGCTCCAGTTGTTTCTGAATAAAATAAATCATGTCCTTTGGTTTTAATTCAGCATTATATTATACATTAATATCGTTTCATGTTGAATTATTTAAATTTGTGTGTGGGTATTCATCACTAGTTGTACCGTCATCTTTATACTCTGCAACCTTAGCGTCCAATCGAGCGGTTTCCTTATTAAGTTCTTCAAATACCTTGCCCGTCTCAATCGTCTTATCGTACATCTGCTTAAGTTCGTTTTTAGCTTCCTCAAGGAATTGCTCCTAAAATAGCTATATTTAAATTTGAAACCGCGATAAAGTTAATTATAAACGAAATACAGCTAGGCTCATTCCTTTGCAGAAGTTTTTGAAATGAAATGTTTGAAACGATAGAACTTCCCAGTCAATCCCATTCTTCCCCGGCGTTGTGTTGAAGAACCGCTTATACCTGGGGGTCATTTCTGGGCATATTTCCTTTGAGGCAACCGACTTTTTGCAAAGTAAACATTGACGTTGATCCTTTTCAATTACTACAAACAAAAAGAAACTACAAATTGAACTAAATTAATTAGCGAAACCATCAAACCGCATTTTTCCAGACAGGCGTGACAGAAAATATGAGCACAAGAAAGAAGAAAGAAGGTCGCCTTTTTGCGTACGAAGATCGCGTAACACTTGTTACAATGAATCCAACAAAGACCGGAACTCATAGCTTTTATTACATAAAATTCAGAAATATTTTAAAAAGTTTCTGCGCTTTGTGCGGTGACTTCATAAGAATTTAAGATGTCTAGCACTTTAAATGCACCGTTATGACGCACTTTCTTTTATATAATGAATCAATAGAGGGCGCTTACAATTTCTCCACGGTACGAAAGAAAAGTTTGTAGTAGAAGGAATTATCGGAGGATTTGGCACTTTTATGTATTACAAATGAAAAAACTATCAAAAATGTTTTGGAATTCAAATAAAATAATACAAAATGTTAAGAAATTTACTTTCTACAGTATTCCAGGCGGATTTGAGACATGCATGCCCTAAACTATTCATGTGTATCCTGCGAAGAATGTTTGAAACATTTTAAAAATCATATAAAACTTTTAGAGGAATTTTATGTACTTCAGTTCAAATATACTTTCTTGTTAAAATGAAAATAAATAGACTTAAATGAAATAGTCATTTGCAGATTTTAAAGTAACTTTTAATCGACACCTACGTAGTGGATTTCGTTAAAGACAGTTTTTCATATTTAAAGGTTGATGATGTCGATAGATAAAAGTGGCGCGAGCAAAGGAAAGTTTTAGAAGGTGATTGCAGTTACATCGGCTAAGTCTTAAATTTGTAGAACTAAAAATAAATTTATATTTAATTCGTAAAGCAAATATTCCAGGTAAGCCCTATTAATTGAATAAATTGGTATTGGCTTTTTTTGTTAAATTACAACACTTAATCGAAATTATCAAAAAAGATTTTAATTTCTAAACTTGTAATAAATACAAAACTTGGGAACTATACAATAGTCACAATTTTCCTTTTTAGGACAGGATTTTATTCTTCGCACTGAACGCGAAGTAGGCAACAAAGGCTGCGACGCCGGCAGCCACGAGTTCTGAGTTGACCCAGGGTCCTTTATAGACGCCGGGGGTGGTCAGAACAAATTCAATCAGAGCCTGCACCGAACTGAGATCATCTCCGGAGCGCTGGCTCTTACGTATTTCGCCATGTCCGGTTTCATCGAAAAGTCGGACGTTAACGCTCGCAGGACGAGCCTTCTTCACCTCTTCATTCAAGCTGATCTGCAAGCGGGAAGAGTTGTTTTTCATTCGACTAGAAAGGAGAAGATCTAGCAAGGCTACTTACTTGATAGGTTGAAGGTCCTGTTCGGGCTACCGGGACTATTTCTCCATCGATGACAGCGAAAAGGAAGGGATCCTCGGTACCTTCACAGCTCAGTTCGAACTCAGCGATGTAACCAACTTGGCTTACAATCGTGGCATCTTTGGTGGTGAAGGAGGTCACAGAAACTTGAGGATTTTTGCATGCACCTGCTGTTAGCGTTGCTAACGTGGCTAACACGGCGATGCACAGTAATTGGGACTGCATTTTAATTTAGAAAATAGTACAATTTAGACGTTGAAAGCACACACAGACCGACACTGATCAACTGCTGGGAGGTAGGAATGTGGAGAAATGAAATTAGCCACCTTCCGAAGTGACAACTCTCAACCTACGTCGCCACGTCATTGCCACAAGTTACAAGACCATATTTTGCATGGGAAAAGTAAAGCCACATTGAATTATGGACAAACTTCATAAATTTTGACATTTCGAAGTGTCACTCAAAATAAATAAAAACATTCGAAGGAGGTGTTTTTCGTTATTTTATATTTTCTCCACTAAAACCGTGATTAAGTGATAGATATAGTCTTAAGGTGGGAATTCGAATTCTTGTTATATCAGTGCAATTCGCTGCAAAAAAATGGCAGAGAAAAATATTAATCCTTACGATATGGATGGGGCACAATTTGACCCGGACAGATATTTGGAAAAACTCCTAAAGGTATTTTACTTGCTAGAGTTTTGTTATGCATACACACAACAAAATTGTAGGATTGCTCTTTAAAACAAATCATGGATACCGAGGCCTCAATTGTGAAGGACACCCAAACTCTTCATAGCGACATGCAAACCTTGGTCTACGAGAATTACAACAAGTTTATTTCGGCAACCGATACCATTCGTAAAATGAAAACTGATTTCAAGAAAATGGAAACAGATATGAATCTCCTTGGCAATAAGATGTCCACGATTACCTCCTTCAGTGAACAGATAACTAACACTCTTCAAGGAACGCGATCCCAATTGTGTAAATTATCAGAGAAACATTCGCTCCTCAAGCGGCTGCAATTCCTTTCGTCCTTGCCCGCAAAACTAAAATCTCTAATCGAGGAGGAGAACTACGCCCAGGCCGTGCAGGACTACACTCACGCGCAGAAGGTTCTGCAGCAGTACGGCAGCCAGCCATCCTTTCAAGGCATCCAGCGGGACTGTGAACTTATCATTGAGGATCTTAAGAAGCGCCTGAAAAAAGATTTTCAAGTTTCGGGGATTACGGCCAAGTCCTTAACTGAAAGTGGTGAACTGCTTCTGCAGCTGAATGAAAAACCAGACGAGCTGGCTGTTGAGATGCTACAGTGTGCCTCCAAGAGGCTTCACGAGCAAATCGTAATGCTACAGGTATTTAATTTATTATATATCCTTGCTCGCAATGAGACATATTTAAATAGGATCAAACTGAACGCGATATGATTGAGTTTGTAGACCTGGGGATAGAAGGATTCTTGAATGATCTTACCCTTGTCGTTACTTCTTTCTACGATATGTTCCTGAGCAAGGAAATCGATTCAGAAAAGTTAGCATATTGGCAATTATTTGATTCACCTGAAAACCCTTCAAAATTTTTAATATTCCTTCAGCGACGATTTCAAGGATAAGGCTGCTGTGCAATTGAATGAATTCGTGGACAAGAATATGGACAAGTATTTATCGTTGGTTCAAGATCGTGTTGAATCTGAAACTGGCTACAGAGACACTCAAATAATGTTGAGGGGCTTAGATAGATTACATCGGCGGTTGTTGGCGATGAGAAATCTCTGCAGGGGAGTTGATATGAATAAGTAAGAACATTTTTGTTCATTCATTATTTTAAAAAAGATTGAAAAAAATTGTCTAATATACGTTGTTTGTTTTTTGTTTCAGGAATGCTATTGATATAATCATAAGTGCAGCACATCAACTTTGTGAAGTTCACAGCAAGTGTTTAAGAGAGCACCACGCAGATAGCTTAAGTTCTGTGAGGTTGTCGCTGGTATCTGCGAAAACTGAAAGCAGGTAGTTAAAATATTACAATATCAAAGATATTATAAATTAAGTTCAACCAACTGTATGCAGTATGAAATGAAATTGAATTCTTCATATTATAGTGTTTCCGTTTTTAATAAAATTACTGTTTTACGCAGCGCTCCCAATTTAAATGAACTGATTACTTCGTTATATGTTTCAATGATTGAGAAAGTAAAAGGAGTGCTGCAAGATCTCCTGGTCTTCCTACAGACCGATTGGTCTTTTAATATTAAAGCAGACTACAAAGGGACATTATGTGTTGAAGGAATTCGGGAAAACCTTCTTATAGGTAAAATAATTTTAAATTAGTATTCAAAAAATATTTGTGTTTTTTTGTAAGAGAGTATGCAATCATATACCTAATATATTTCAGGATTTTTAAAACATATATCCAAGATGATGCTTCCTTTTGGAGATCTTAATTCTTCAAGTCCACCTAACTTGCTTTTAGTGTTGTCGAAAACTTGTCTGGAAATGGAACAAAATGGCGTGCATGTACTTGTAAGTTAATCATAGTCATTATTATTCAATATCTTAAAAAACTACAATTATTTTCAGATGAATCTAGTTGATGATCTCTATGAAATTGATTCCGAAAATAGCGCTACGCTAACTCACGAGACGGAAGTTTGTGCAGAGATGAGGGACGCCGCTCAGGCACTGTTAAATTCTTACGTAAGACTTCAAGGAACAAATATATCACAGGTATAGGCCCCATTTTTTAATGTTATAAGAGACGCAGGATTTCTGTTTCTTAAGATGCTGCGAAAAAGTGTTGAAACTCGCGACTGGTTAAACTGTTTGGAGCCGAGATCAGTTCGTGCTGTAATGAAACGTGTTGTAGAGGAGCTAACCTGCATTGAAAATGTTGTTGCGAGCTTGTATGAAACTGGCAACAGAACAGCGGCCAGCAGTGATTCAAGCCGCAAAACTCACTTTAGGTAAATGATTTACAGATTAACAACTATTTTCTGACTTGAACTATTCTTGTGAATTTCAGTCTAACAGCGTCAAAGCAACAATTTCGTTCAAGCTGGTCCAACTACACTCCATCCCAACTAGAATCAAATTACGTTTCGAATATTCACCGCTTGTTTTCAGAACGAATTGAAATTTTCACGTCTGTTGAATTTTCAAAGGTCTCAATTATGACCGGGATTATAAAAATTGGATTGAAGGTTTAAGAAATTTTTAATGTGCGTTATGGTACTTTATTGAGAATATTTTTGATTTTTAGACTCTTCTGGAGTGCATCAGACTGAGAACATTCAGCAAATTTGGACTTCAGCAGATTCAAGTGGATACCCACTATTTGCAAATGAACCTTTGGAGATTTGTTACAGATGAAAAGTAAGTTAGATAGTGGTCGAATCTTAAATAAAATGGGAGCGTATTACTTACCTATATATATTTATAAAATTTAAGCTTGGTTAACTTCCTGCTCGATGAAATCCTTGGTTCAGCCGTGCACCGATGTCTGGAATCAATTCTTATGGAACCAAATGCTGTTGAAATAATCTGCGAACGCGGTTAGTTTAATTCCGTCCAGTTTCACAAAACCGTAGCGTAACTAATCTCTTTTCTGCTCCATTCCACTACAAGCCTAAGGACGCCAGATAATAAAAGCAGCTTGTAAGTAAAATGTTTTTATTTACTGTTTAAATTATTCGTATAATGTTTTGTTATATATTTTGTATTCATTGAACTAAACACAGATTCAAAAGGGAATATTTGTGGTGTTCTTTGCTCCCCCACCTGGGCTTGCACGGAGGGGTGATCACAAAAAAATGAAATTAAATAAAAAAAAAAAACCTCTATATAGAGTGTCTAAGTGCAGAAATGTGGATTATAATAAGGATAAGGGCCTCTGCTCTATTCTGGGTGGGATGAATTGCTGCCGGAATACGGGGCCCGGCAACCGAAGCCTCTTTGGGAATATAAATTTTTGCGAATGGTCTAACACGTGAATTGGAACTTTACAGCTGTGCAGCCGGCGCCACGAATATACAGTATAAATATTTGCCGAAGCTAGGAGTTGCGCTAGGTAAAGGTCAACGTTGCTGCCATCGGAAGCGTTTTGAACAATTACGTGTGGTTTTGGGGTGGTTTCTCTTCGTTGACCTCGATCGTAGTGCTACTGGACGAAATGCCCTTCTCGGGGCTGCTTTCTTTGGAGGGATGTTCTGAGCCTGAATTTTCTTTATTGTCGCTGTGTTCGTTTGCGTCATCCTGAGACTGAGACTTATCTGCTTTTGCTTCAAGAACTTGGATACACTTATTAATACAGTTGATGGCCTCCTTTCGCGCGGCCTTAATATTCTCTTTCCCTTCGGTATCAATTGTATCCAGCTTAAGGAGGTTCTGCGTCAGCATTTCATCCAGATATAGATACTCCTTATTTTTTCGAGACCCCCCTTTAAATTTTTCCACGCAGTCCATGAGATGTAGGATTTCTTTCTGAATCTTTTGTATTTTTGTGATTGGATCCACCGACTGTGGGGGTTTAGGCGACTGACTGCGACGGTCTGTCTGTGGGATCTGCTGCTGTTGGGGCGCTGCTTGATTTGGCTTTTGCTGAGTGGGATGGTTGTTAGAGTTCGTCTGGGTGTGCACTACATTTATAGGAATGGTGCGTGCTGGCGAGGGTGCTTTGCCCACACGGCTTGCATGGAATTCAGGGATGATTTTCTTAACGGGAATATCCTTAACGCGACTAAATATGGAACCGGACTGGGGAATGTCGTTAATTGGTGCTGAAGGCCTGCTGATCACGGGGGCGTCAACTGTGTCGATATTTTTGTTACACAAGGGCTCATCTCTACCCTCGACAAAAATTGGAATATGCCGAACGTTCGGTTGATTTGCCTGAGCCTGTGGCTGTTTCGCTTGCTTGGCACTGTCCTTCGCAACACCGTCCACTTGATTGGTATCTTTGGCATTTGGTGGATCTATTGCATTTATAGAACCGTTTGTAACGAGAGGTTGTGACATCTTTTCGCCTTTTTTATAATTTAGCCTTGAAACGCGTGTAGAAAACTGATGCACTTCAAGTGTACTTTTGTACTCCTAAGGGGTCATGGAAAAATGCGTTATTTTATTTAGAAAATGTCACAAATATATTAATTGTTTCTAACTGGTTTTTACATCACAAATTACTTACTTATTGGAGTAATTCCAATTAAAATCGATCAACGCTGCGAAGCGAGTACACTGCCGTCAGTTATGACTTTTCTCGACACTTCTCCGCGTTTCAGCGCAGCACGATTGGTAGGCCTGCGTGTTTCGCCTGCAATGAATGGAAGTTGGCCGCATTCTCAGTAGGGACGGAAAAGGAAGTGTTCTGTTTCTACTCAGTTTAATATACCGCTCTACAGATGACAAACGATCAGCTGATTTTGGCAAAGTTTTGACATTTGATAACTTTCTGCAAGGTCGGATGACCCACAATAAAGTTTAAATATTTACTTCTGAAAAGAATTAAACAATTTCCGAAACTTAAACTCAGTTAATTTTTTTTCTTCAGTTGCACTGCGACCTTTAAATTAGGTTTGTGTTGACTTATAATACATTTTCCATTCCACAGAGAAAGCGGTGTTTTCCTCAAAAAGTGGTTCTTCGTTTTCGTACCTCCCCTGGATTTGGTTAGCACACATCGGCTTTGTGTAGGACAAGCAGATTAACAGAGATTTTAATATATTCTTTCTATATTTTTATTTATTAATTTTGGTGCAAGCTTTCGAATCAATATTTTAATAAAACCGAAAATGCATGACACTAACTTGAAGTAAAAAAAAACAGGGCCTACTGAGGAGAGAGAATACGCCAAGTTTCTTTTCTGTAAACGAACCTTTTTAAAATATTGTTTAATACCATTCGCAGCCTTCTTGTCTCTCGAGATTTCAGAATTGGCTAGAAAATGAATTGACTCACGGTATCAGTTAAAAGGCGGTCTTACTTTAGTTTAAGATTTCCTTGTTTGTTTTGTAATTTACCAAAATTTGTATTGTAAATTATCTTTCACGGCAACGCAACATGTGGGCGTCCAGCGTAAAAGCAACAATAATGTATTCCAGAGAATTTAAAACCTTTAAGCATTAGCAAAACAAAATGTTGTAAAATAAAAAAATTTAGGTACCTGATGAAGCATTTGTTTTTAGACAACCAGAAACAACGATATAATAAATAAATAAATAAATTAACGCTTCAGATGAATAAGAATTCCTTTATACGATCTAGTAAGTTATCGGTGTATTTTGAATTTTACTCTTATATTTTTTAATGTTACGTTTCTTATAAAGTCGTACATTTACTTTTTTTTTGCAAAGCGGAATCTGTTAAAAATATTAAATTGAATGTATTGGACGTATATTTTGATTTTCTTTCTATAGAATAAACTACACATGCTGTAAAAAGGATCGAGAATGGAGAAATATTTCTATGCCGCAATTCCAGTTGGCGCTGTTGCTTTTATCTACTTAGTTAGAAAGTTGCGAGAATTACAGTGGGGGTGGGTGAGGAATAAATATTCCTTAAAAGACAAGATTTACATAATTACTGGGGCAAACACTGGATTGGGTTTTGAAACAGCAAAGGCTCTAGTCAAGCGGGATGCTAAAGTTATTTTAGCTTGTAGGAGCGAAGAGAGGGCACAGGAAGCTATTGCTAAAATAAGGAAATCGACTGGGTGCGGCGAAATGGTAATTCAATAAATTCGAGAAACTTTAAAAAACTATGTGATGAATTCATGCAGGTCTTTGAGACGCTCGATTTAGCATCCTTCAAGTCTATTCGTGATTTTGCTGAGCGGATTAAGCAGCATTATCCAAAATTCGATTGTATAATTAATAACGCCGGTTTAGCTGTTCGCTCGGAGCAATATACTAAGGAGGGTTACGAAATTCATTGCGGTGTAAACCACCTGGGTCATTTTTTACTTATTGATTTGCTGAAAGACGTTATAAAAGATAACAATGCAAGAATTGTTGTCGTATCTTCGAAAATGCATGAATCTGGAAAAATTGATTTCGATAATTTTGGAAAGTATCTTGAGGCACCACCAGCAAGGCGGCATAATCCGTACTACAACAATTCAAAGTTGATGAACTTCTATTTCGCCAGAGAGCTGTATACCCGCGGATTTAACGCCCATGTTCTCTGTCCAGGACTGTGCCACACAGATTTCTTCAGAGATTACAATCCGAAATTTTATCATTACATTCTATTTGCCCCAGTAGTGTGGTTAATGCTGCGCTCGGCTGAACAGGTATTATAATCAGATTTTCCCCATATGATTATTTCAATGGCTTAATTTTAATAGGGAGCACAAAATATTATTTATTGCGCAACCGACAACGTCAACACTGAAGAGAAGAATCCATCGACGGGATACTACGTGCGTAGCCTGAAGCAAACAAAATCTAAGGCGGACTTCAAAGACGATATTGGCGAGCGTTTGTGGAATGAAAGCATTAAAATGTGCTCGAAGACTCTTGATGACTTTAATTAAGTGCACATATTCAATCGTAGCTCTAAGAATTTTTTAATGATAGCAGAAATCTGTAGTCTGCACGCATTTTTTAAAATAATCTGATATGCATAGGTACTTAATGTGAAAATTATATCATTTTAGATTTCGAGGTAAAAGCATGAGCTTTAAGAGTAGAAAATTTTTGCATTTCATATACCTCACTTAATCTATCATACAAGATTTACTATAACATATACTATACTATATTTTTTCAATATGAATTCCGAAATAAAGACTTCTGATAAAATGTATTTCTTTTCAACATGGTTTTTTTAAATTTAGGAATTTGTAATTTATTAATAAAAAAAATATGCACAATTTTTAAATACTTTTAAATTCAGTAAGTAAAAATACTGATGGAATTGCTCTTCCTTTTTTTATGTTATTTTTATTTTCTAAATTAACCAGTATCCAATTTCATCGATTTTGTTTGTTTTCTTATTTTAATTCTTATAATGTGTAATAAAAATGAATTATGATTTTTTTAATTTGTCTCTTAAACATTTGAATTTTGCAACGAATTTAGGATATTTTAAGGGAAGTTTTATTTTCATGTATAATATACTTTGCCAGCCAAAATATGATTTATGTATTTCTTCTTATTTATTTCAACTATACTTAATCGTCAGCCTTCTCGTATGTCCCTCAATCTTTATGTGGAGTTCAACTTCATCTCGTAATTACTTTATTCTCGGTAACAGCAACATTGCAGGTAACTAGTTCAATGATAATCCAAAAATACAATTCTCCAAATAAAATAATCCACATTGGATCACGTACTACCTCATTTCGATATTCAAATTTTTAAGCAAGCGACAGTGGTCCCTCTTGAGAGTATGAACATTTTGGAATTATTTTGATCACAGGGAGTCATCACTTACCCGCGCTGGTGTTAGGATAATAACAAATCTATTTTTGGGTCAAAACGATTCGATTTGAAGCACACCTGTGGACACAGACTAAAGTGGCTTACCGCGATGTTTTTCGCGGACACTGCGGCCACAAGACGGAGTTGGCGGGGGTGTCATGAATTTATTTCGTTGCCAACTCATCAGTCCATTCGACAGCGCAGAAATGATTTTTGAGCACCCCATGAATAAAGAGTCTTCAAGTGGGTGGCGGTATGATTGATGCGGTCATGCAAGGGGATGGAAGACCTTAGATGGTTGCAATTCGAGATTGTTTCTCGAGGATATACAACTAAATTTAGATGTTTCGTATGATGTTCCTCTTTTGTTTGGAATGATTTCGCAGATTCACGCTGTGGAATCCGAATAAATTCCTTCGGTATTCATGTTTTCGACGAGGCAATTTCAAGGCGCTGACGAAGAGCCGTCCTGTGTCTGTGTATGAGTCGTTTAAATAAAGAACGGCCAATTTCAGATACATCTTCCACGTAATAATAATATTACGCTTCAGCCATCAGGAGAAGATTGCTTCTATAAAAACTATAGTAAAGCGGGCGGACAGGTATTTCACGATCGTCCTCCGACCCTTGCTTACCCAAAGGTATCGCTGCGCTTAAAGTAATTTTGTGAATAGTGTGAATTCCATTTAATTCAATTTTTCAAATCATCCGCTTGTTGGTGCAATTCTAATTTAATATCGAAAAGAAAAATGCCTGGTCCTGGTCGTCCATTGTGGCAGGTTAGTCGATGATTTTTTAAATCTTGTGCGTCGCTGTGAAGTGCACTAAAATGTGTATTTTTAAAATTTAGTAATCCTGACATTGGGTAAATTTTTTTTAAATCAGTGGAGTGTAATATAATTATTATTCACAAACGTTTAGTCATAAGTAGGACGCCGATAATTCTATAAAAGTGGTGTTTTTGCTTAACTGCAGTACATATGTATCTGTTTGAGTTTTTTCTAAATCTACCAACATGTTACAATCCGTGATCTCAATAACTTCCAAATCCCAATTTATGCAACGTCTTATAACTATAAAAATTGAAATTAAGTAATTTGAATTCTTATATCAAGTTGAACAAATAAAAATGTTGCTTAACATAAAAAGTTTTCTTATAGTAGATTTTTCAATAAATTGTTATATTACAGCATTTGTCATTTTGCTTTTTTCATTAATATTAAGAAATTGATTTGCCTAGCAGTTGAGCCAAACACAGTAATTATATTTTATCACCATTTATCGCATAGTAATGCTGAGTTCAAATAATTGATTTGACCAAACATGCATTCTGTTTCCTAATTTTAGATTATCAGAATTCAGAAAATGCTAACAATTTAATCTTGGGAAGTTTGAATTTTTAAAAGTAGATTTGTTAATTCATGTGAGGTGAAGGTGAATTTTATGTAGCCACATATTTAGTCTAAAAAATGGATTTTCTCACTTTTCAAACCAATTCGAGTTCTTAAAGATAAAACATATTTTTTACAATAACCACATTTGCGGCATGCTTAATGATGCGTCATCCTTTTAAAAATATCAAAGTCTCCGAGTTGAAGCGCCGTGCCGGTTATGAATCCCAAATCCCGAAATAGAATACACGTATAAAATAAACATTCTGTTTTATTATTATTTTTTCTTTTCTTTTTTTAAATTTAAACAAATGGTCAATGGAAAATTTTGATGAAAGTCGTTTACGTGATAAGTTGTTGTTGATACATCAATCAATCACCGTATTATATAGACAAAAGATTTAATACTTTTACTAAATTAATTAAAATTTTACTATCCTAGCCGTATAATTCACTTGGCTTTGCGATATCCTCTATCATGTAGTCGGCTGGAACGTAGTGAAATACCTTTTGAAGTATTCCAACGAGAATACCTTCGACGGTTTTAGTAATTACAGGCTTTAAGGCTTCAGAGGCTGGGCGCCAGTTTTCGTTCAAATAAAGATTTGTGCTTTCCTCTGAAACGGTGGAGTATGCAGATGACAGTGGTTAAACTCTTTTACTTACCAAGTGTCTTTATTCCATCAAATAAATTGTCGAGCCGTAGTCGAAGACCAGCAATATCGAAGTCGACTTGAGCATTGGTAACGTTGTAGAAAACGTGGCCTTCTTTTTCATAGAGCCTGGTCTTTGTGTACATCGTTATTGTCATATTCTCTGAGATTTATTCAAAATACGTTATTATATTTGGTAAAAATTGTAAATTTATCATGTTTTGTGTTTTGTCTACGCAACGTACAAAATTTGCGTTGCTACGAACTTATTCGCTTTCGAACGCTGTAAAAAATATTCTACTTGTTTTAAGTTAGAAAAAAGTAGAAGAATGAATAGAATTTTAATGAGACATAAATTATGTGATTTTAAACCCTGCAAGATAATCAAGAACTCGCCCGTAAGCTTAATGTTGAGTAAGTGGTAAAAACATAAAATCAAAAATCATACTTGCTTCAATCCACATTTTTCCGTGACCGCTTATGGGTATTATAAGAATTCTTCCTTTCACATCGTAAATCCCATCAAGTCTCATTTTTGGAAGAAAAAATTTAGTTTCCCAACTGTAATCTTTTTTACTAACTCTAGAGAAAATGCAATATTACATCAAAGAGAGGTTGGGAATTATACTAGAAACTTACTTGCTTTCTAATACTTTGTGATGCGCAAATCCTGTAATAGAAACTTTTGCCAAAGATGCATTTAAACTTACGGGTCCAGTTCCTTGGAATATTCGAATTTTATTTATTTTCATTGGATCAACATCAGGAAGATCATCTAATCCCTCGATTCCTAAAGTTTTTGAGCATTTTATTCCCTTGTGCTATTGGTTGAACAGGAACGATAATTACCTGTAAGTAATTTTTGTAGAAGCTGGCCAACGCTTGTTGTTGAACATTTTACAAATTCAGGATCAGCTATTTTGCATGATTGTATATCATTTGCTGGAAATTGAGGAAATACATAGGTAAATTGTAGCGTTTTTAACAGAAAGATTTATTCGGAAATAAGGGAATCCTTAAATACAAGAATAACAACATGACTACTTCGTAAAACAAAACATATTTGTTTTCCTATCCATCCTACGTATATTTCTCTAAAATCCTGGGTATATTATAAAACAAAAATGATATGAATAAAGATAATTTGATATTTGTCATTGGGTCACTACAGTAACGTTTGAATATTCTTTTAAGTTTAAAAATAAAGACCTTGGATATATAAGTTAACTATACAATTTTAGTGGCTTTGGTGGACTTATTAACGTTTCGGTTGCATTACTTCCAGCACAAGCTTTTGGAGCTGTATAACAACAATATTAAATTAAAAACCGAACAACAAAGTAAAATTTGAATTATTGCAGAATTCACTGCTCATACAAGGGCATAAACAATACAACTGAACGACACTTCCTTATAACGCCTGCGCTTGCACATTACGCAACTGCCCTAGAAATGATCTAAACGAAACTCGGTAATTCCTCATTTCCTAAAACCAACCGGTTACACAAGCTCCAGTAGCCTCCTGAAGAAGTGTGGTAAGTCTTCGTTTAGTGCACTTGCTTGCTTCCCTTTGGACTTACGTTTGGTCACCATGTACTCAGCGCCTCTGCTAAGTTGAATGAACGTTACACAAAAACACAGAAAAGTAAACGACATTCTGAGTGTTCAAAACCAGATTAACTCAATATCTTGCAATTTTCACTTTCAGTAGAGCGCGACTTTGCTGATTATCTCATAAAACTATGAATTGGGATTGTAAGTATATCTTTTAGCCTGTAGGCTGTCCTAACTGACGTGCTTTCTTAAAAGCAAATAGACTACATCAACCCGCGACTATCGGTAATTTAAAAATTTTCTTGAAGATTGTCCATTAGAGAATAGTGGTAGATAACTAACCCGTGTGCATGCGAGATGTGCATAAAGTAAACTGGACGCCTCAAGCTATTGGGCATTGCATTTCTGTAATTTTTCTTGCAGTTGCACCTCTGTAACATGCCTCCTTCGAAATCACGATATCCCTCCTTATTGGCTTGTATGGTTGTTTATTGAGAAACAGCGTCTAGTGGAGCAGACAGTGTGCAGTCAGGGGTTTTGCGTATCCTAAAAGAAGTCGTTTAAGCCAAAACTATAGAGTTGTTTTTCAACGATTTTTAGTGGCTATAGCTTCAAAGGGGAAGTTTATGTAACTTTTAATTGCAGATGTTGCGGTTTGTCCAACTTAGTGGTGGTGTTGCGTTCATGCATTAACCCATATAATTTCAACATATGTTGCAGTTTGTTTCCAGCATTGATGGAAACTTTGCTAGGTTAATAGTTTTTCGTAGAATTGTAACATTGTTACCTATGCATAGATAAAAAATTTGTTTTTTGACATAGGTAGTAAGTTACAAAAGTACAACCTAACAACGCGTCGTAAAGGTGCTTTAAATGTTGGAAATTATTAAAAATGTGTCTCGGAGTCGACTCTTAACCCCCTTACTACTTTATTATTCAACGGATAGATATGCCGACATACAGATATATGGTTTCTAAAAAACAGTCATAAGGAACAAAAAAACTAAAAGAATTACAGAATTAAATTATTAATACTTTTAATTTCATGATACAGTCTGAGGACAGTAATCAAACGCTGAAAGGCCTAATTCTCTGCCATGAAGTGCTCGAAGTATCAGCAAGGTGTCGGTTTTCCATAAGAAATGATTTCTTGTATTTAATAACTATTTTTTATTTCTATGCAATATGGCCTTATGTGTGTACATGGGTATATTTCCGTGACCAGTACAAATTAAGGTCATACTTTATGTCTGACGCCTGTTTACAATGCACATTACATTGCTTTGCTGAACTTTCCGCCCAGCCTTGTGTTACCTCTTCTCTTGTCGTGCCATATACATAATAAAGAAGACTTCACCGCAAGTGATCTTTGGTAATCCAAAACAGAAAAGTAAACAAATTCAGTGCTCAGGTAAAAAATGTCCTGTCATTTACATTTTATCCTAAAAGACAAGAAAGTACTGAACTTGCGTCAATGCGAAGAGACTTTTATTTGTTTACTCTGAAAAAAAACAACGTCAGGGAAATCAACTTACTGTGCACAGAATTTCCGAAAAATTATTTAGCTTGCAAAACAATACTCGTTTTCCTTTGATACAATTCAGTTGGGGCATAATTTTAGCCATTTATGCAAGAGATGTAGAAAGATATAAAGAAGGACATTAATAAGCATTTTGTTCAATACAGATGCATTCATTTTTGTAATTGTGTTTTGAAATGCATTTTTATACTTACTAAATACTAAATGAGTTCGAAGTTCGATAAGTTGTTTGAAAAACTACTAGACATAATTGTAGCAAGTTGATTGACACGAGAGCCTTAATATTATTCTATAGTTTCTAAAATCTCACTAATATCATTTCTTTTGTTCTCGACTGATTTTAAAATTAAAATATGTAGGTACCTAATAATTATTTATAAAATCAAAATTATGTAGTCAAATAATAAAAGTATCACTTTAAAAAATTATTTATTTTTTGAAGTATTAACATAAAACGGTAACAAAGATTTCAACACAAACTTATATCAAGCCTCACTTTGATCTCCTTCCTTAATTTCTTTAGTTCCATACAGCTCCTCTGGAGAATCGATATCACTTACAAAGTATTCAGCAGGGACATAATCGAAAATGGCCCTTAAAGTTTCCAACATAACATCGGTTATTGCTTGCGTCACGACTGGCTTTAGGGTGTCTGCAACTACTTGCCAGTTTGCATTGAAAAAATTATTCGCGTTGTCCTCTGTAAAAAAGTTTAAGGAAAACATAGAACTATTATTTATAATGGTTTTGAAAAAAATGTTAATATGTTATAATAATCTTATTGCTATTTTTGATTGTTATTTAAAAATCTGCCTGTTCTACTAATTCAACTTACCTAATAATCTGTTTCCATTGAAAAGATTTGTTAAATTTACATGCAATCCATTAATTTCGTAATCAATTTTTGTGTCGGTAATATTGTAGAAAATTAAATTTCCTTTCCTGTACAACTTGGTCTTAGTGTACGCAATTGCATTTAAATTTTCTGAAATTATATTATGATACAAAATCTTCATTTTTTATATATATTATGTACTTTACCTAACTCTAAATAGATCTTTCCATGTCCATTTAGTGGTATGATTAATATACGCCCAATCATTGCATAATCTGCATTCATTTTTATCAAGGGCATTAGCATTTTGGTAACCCAACTGTAATCTTTTGGACTTACACTGTTTGAAACAAAAATAATTCAGATAAGATAGACAAAATAAAATATTTTACTTACTAGCTCTCCTTAACTATAGTATTTGGTACTCCATGAATGATAATATTGGATAGCTCCACTTTAATATTTACGGCATTGTTGTTTCCCTGGTTAATTTTAATATTTTTTAACGCAAACGGCTCGAAGCTTTCAATGGACGTTAAGCCGGGTATTCCATCGGCCAATTTTTTGAACAATATTTGTATACTATTTGTAGAACACTTAACGAATTCAGGCTTTTTGATTTCACATGACTGTAGGTAACTTGCTGAAAAAATAATGCAAATAAGAATTGTTATCCATATAATTTAGTTATTGATTACAACTGTTTTAGCATCTACATTATAAAATATAACAACCTTTAAAAATATTACTTGATAATAGTCTAATATTCTTCCAAATGCTTTAATGAATCATGCTATAAATACACAATAATATAAATATATTTAGCATTCGTATTATATTTAGCTATCAACATATGATTTTCTAACAGATTTGTTAAACATTCGTTGGAGGGAATGAAATGTTTCAAGGTTAAAGAACGAATTTTCAAATTTCAATAATGCTCAAGATATTAATTAAGAAAATTAAATTGGAAATAGAGACAAGTATAGATAATTAAGTTATCAGCGACAAAAGTATGAAAACATATTTAAAAGACTGAATAAGAGATAAAATCCATTTCATTGGCGTACGTAATTAAAATTGTTGCATTTATTAAAGATAATTACTCTAGCGATAATAGTGGAAAAATATGTTTTATAGGAATTGAAGCAGTAATAAATCCTATACTAGAGTTTCACACAAACAAACATAATTTAATTACAAATTTACCATAAATTGCACTTCTGGTTCTTGCCTAACAAGGCCACGTATTATGTAGGTATTTGATTTATTTTTAAATTCAATGGCTTTTCTTTTGCTAATAAAAGACAACTCAACAATTAAAGTATGTTATTGAAAATGCTTGTCTGAATTTTAACTCTTTATTTACTGAAACTACATTTTGCACAGTCATTTTTAGTTGATATTTTAAAAAGAGTTAAGCTTAGTTGATATGTATAATTTATTCCATCACGTTGGCAAGAAGTAATATAACTCAAAAAATCGTTAAAACCGAAATTTTGCAATAACAAATTCCATGAAGTTGGAAAATTACTTTCACTTACGTTTTTCCGTCAAGTAATCCGCCGATTGGATAACCGACACCGCCAGTGATATACAGAGAAAACGCAAAAGTCTAGTCATATTGCACTCAAATATTGTTTACTAAACTTTGAGATCAGTTAAAATAAATGATAGTGAAAACAACTTGATCGCGAATTAAGTTGAGAATACTGTTCTTAGTGATGTTAACTTGTTTTGCCGTTTAAATAGAGAAATTTTCCGATAGTGTCGCGCACAACTTCTAAAAGGCGATTGGAAAGAGTTGCGTTCTAGTGGCTAGTTATATAATCGTGCCGCAACTGGGTTAAAGTCGGATCAATCGCGTTCTTACACATGACGGCACCTATGGTGGGAAAAGTTGATTTGCATGAAAACGGTCAAGTCCTTATCCTCAGCAAAGCTAGTTGCAATTGACGGTGGCTACAATTGCAGTTGCACCGCGACGTGACGCGTTTTATTGTCACCTTGAACTTGAAGGCGTGTACGGACTAGTAAATATTTCTTTTTCCAATTATTGCTAAATTTTGTCACCTGTTGGTTGTGTAGTTTATTACTAGTAAACAATTTTAAGCATTTTATGATTTTGTTCTCAGTATTTACCACAATCAATAAGGAAATCTTAAATGTTCTATTATTATCATTACTTAGCAGTTGTAGGTACGTTTACACAAAATATGGGCGAAGAATGATATAAATTTATTAGCTATACTATTAATTTTTAAATTCAGAATTATTTTGTCTGGAAATTAAAGTTGACTAGGGTGGACGACGGTATAGTGTGTATGTGCCGCAAATTTTGGAAATGGTCTAAGGTCAAAATGTCATAACATAGAGATTTCTACATATTCATTTAAATCAACCTTATGATATTGTAGATTTAACTTAGACCACTTCTTAAAAAAAAAGTTCCTAATGTGTATTACACTGAGTCTATCCAACTTCTAAATTTGTTCGGCTTCGGAAGTTTGAACTCGATTTTATTCTATCGCAACAAATTCATGGAAACACGTTCTATTTTAGTGCATAAAATTTGAGATTTTCGTGTAATCTTTGGAATATGTGAAATCTTCACTAGAGAAGCGTTTGCAAGTTTTACTTGTGTAACACGTCACGTTCTGCTGCATTTGTTTTACGATGCCTTTTTGAAACGCTTGCATTTCTTTGCTAATTTTCTTGTCTTTACAAAGTAGTAATTATTAATTGAACTGGAAAAAAGGGAGTGAATTCGTGATGTCAAAAGATCGATTTAATTTAATAATATTTAATATTTCATTTTTATATACTTTCTATTAATAAATCTTGGGATTTTAAACTATATGTAGGCCAATTATTTATTAATTATTCAGCGATTGAGTTCCGGTTTTCATAAATTGTAAACTGTAATTACTCAAGTGAGTAAGTAAGAAAAATTATTTAAATTAGGTTACATTTGTTAAATCAATAAAAGTAGATGAATCATCTCCATAATGGAAATACTTACAAACGAGTGAATATTCGCATATTGCGCATTTTAAATAAATTCATTATGTACTTATGTTCCAAAAAATATGCGGTGCATTAAGAATAAAGGTGTTTAGTTCTCTAATTTATTTTATTTCCATGCACACATTGCCTTGTGGTAAAAAACATGTCTATTCCCATTTTCTGTTAATGACTTTTATGGTTAGATCTACTTATTGCATCTCTTTATCAAACAACTTTATCTAATTATACGAGCAATTAAAGCAAAAGTATCTCAGCATAAAGGCTTAATTGAATTTTTGAATACAATTTCGTAAAAATAAAATAAAAGTGTTAGGTAACATAAATCAAGTGAATCAAAAGATCAATAATTTGGATCACGTGCTACCGGTTTTCACCAACTACAACGTACAAGGTCTTCGTTAATTTCGTTGCCGAAATTTAAAGAGGCCTTTTCTTACAGAGCGTAGCGAGAAATATTTGTTTTATTTTCTACATCTTACTTCTCAGCTGAAGGACTTTGAGTTTTGATTTTTGCAGAAAACTTGTTCGTATAAAGTCAAGCAGCAAGGCCAATACTAGCCGCATTTTTGAATGCATCTCTTGCTTTGCTGAACGAAGAGCTTTTAATAGCTTGTTGAATTATTTAAACCCCAGTACAAATTGCATTTTTACTGTAGAATGTTTGCCTGCACTTCATTGTTATTAAATGGGAATAAAAACATTCCACTTACCTACATCATTTACTAGTCATTCTCAATAAATACATAGAAATCTACCTATCTATCTTGAATCTAGGTAGATACTATAAAGTACATAAATGCATTATAGCTTCCGTCTTTTCTCATCTTGGTCTTTATATCAGTAGAATTTTCAAAAAGTTTATTATTGTGACTTAATACTAAAATTATAAAAGTAAATTACTTTAATATTAAATTGTTTTTGTTGTTATCTTATTGCTTATCTTAAGCGAATTAAAAATATTTAAAAAACATGGTAATTCATTCATTCGGCTTGAAAAAAGTTTTCATTTTCCTGAATGAATAACTTTAATTATCACTCTTTATTAAAAATTAAGAAAAATCACTTCCTTTTTTCGAGTTTTATTTATTCTCTCATATAAGTGCTAGCGATTACCATTACATGAATAATTTTATCTACGTGTTTAAAATAAATGGCTCTAATCGCAATAACCGCCAACATTACTCCTCACTATTTGTCGGCGGGTAGTTTTCATTCCATTAAGTAGAACTTATTGCAATAATTTTAAAAGTGAATTCAATTTGCTAGAAGAGTTATGATGGCTATTTCTCAATTGGGACTATCTTTAATTTTATTGCAAAATTTGGTTTAAATGCATTTAATCACCCCTATAGGAGTTGAGCATTTTGTTTCGCAACTGTTGTCGTTGTTGGTGCTTGGATGTTGATATTTAGTTAACATACTTTATTGTAGTCTTTCTAGATAACTCCAGATAATTCCAGAAAATGTAACTTATTTTGGTAGGTAAAATTTTGTTTAACCTACAATATATGTATGCACATAAAATCGAACACTATTATGTAAAAACTTGTCTATTTATTCAAAAATCTACTTTATTTTAAGTTTACCGTTTTTAGCTGCAATCATAATTTATGCAGACAATTCAAAATTTAACCGTGATGATTTGGTGCTTTCTATTGTTATTTGCATAGTTTTAGGCGATACTCTTCGGTTCAAATCTGACGGGATTCTATAATTTTTTTCAAAATTCTCAAAAAATAAAAACATGAAAAACTCAAGTTCAAGACATCTACTCATCCACCCACGTCTTCTGAAAAACAAACTCAATTATGTGAGAACTGACGAATCTTCACAACAACTCAAGCAATAAATTGTTTTACGGTTCAGATGATTTTTATTCTCGAGAGCAAATGCAACATTTATTTTGGGAAATTCGAGAAGTCACATCATAGATTTTTTTTCTGATTTTTCTTTCGGTTGTAAACAAGTACTTAATTTTACAGCGTTTAGTTTCGTTCTACTACAGGTTTTTGTTGTTCTATTACTGCTACAATATAAAAGAATTTATAAAAAATTAAGTGCTTTGAAAGCTACGTACCTAAATATGTTTAGTCTTCCTTGTTATGTTTGCAAAGCATTTTAATATTTTAAAAGGCGATTAATTTTTGATTCGCTAAAACAGAAAGTGATGAATAAAGTTTCTAACAATTTTATTTTAGTGAAGAAAATTTGCTTTTCATCATAAGTAATATATTTAAATTATTATACATAATACCTCACGTACATCCTTCAAATCGTCGGTCGTTTAAGAAACTAAATAGAGGACTCATTCATTTTTAAATTGTGATTCTCTATCAACTTAATAGTCCTCTAATTATATTCAAGTTTACAAATATTCAAAAAGGTGAACTTGAAGTCACGCAGCCACGGGAATTAGATCGATTTCTTTAATTTGTCTCAATAACATATTAAAATCATTCAATTATAGATACATATATCAGTTAAGAAGTGCTAAGATCATAAAGGGGTTTGAGTGAAATATGCTATACTTACAAAATCTGTTTATTTTTCTTTAGATCTGCAATACAAAAGTAATCCAAAATGGTTCAACAAAAGGACAAAATAAATTGCTTATTATATTATATCTTAACATTATCCTTCGAGCCCATTTTACATGTGACGGGTATTGCCGAAGCCACCATGTCCAGATTGAGACGCGCCTTTGTTGAAGCCCATTTGGAGGTTGAGTTGACCTTCATGTGCCCTCAGCTGCTCTTCGGTGAACGTTCTTTCGTTTTTGTCAGCCATTTTAGGGCCTAGGGTAGGTCCATTGAATTCGGGATGTTTTTGTGTCTGTAGAAATAAAGGGAATAGTAAAAAAGCGTATCGAAATGTAGACTTTCGTTTGAGACTTACAATACGTCCTAATGAATACAGGCACAGAGTTACTTGAGGAATATTTCTTCGCTCAAAAAGATCGGCGGTTTGGAAAATTTCTTCTTCTGGAACTCCGTATTTCTTAATGGCTGCTTGGAATCGTTGGATATTTTCCATCAGTTGGAAATTTGTGCCCCGTTCTTGAATCTTCTTGACGGATCCGGGAGCCATTTTGTTAATAAGCTTGCAAAGGATAACGCCATCACGAAGTACGTCCTCATATTGACCCGGGGGAAGTTTCTCTCCAAGAACATCGGCGATCCACTGAAGAACCTCGGCTTCTTGTTCCTTGTTGCGTGGCTGCAAAAAAAAATAAACACATCCATGAACTTATATCACCCCCAAAATCTTGATATATTTATTAATGGGATGCTTGGAAAATTTTGAAAATGGCATCGTCTAAAAATATCACATTAGCCAAAACGATGGTCATTCCAGATCGTTCGTTTGGGTGTGGATGGACACGTAACACCGCGGATGGCTGATTTTGTTTTAGGAATTACGCCAACGCCGGCCATGCGGTTCTCTGGTTTCTAAATTAAGACTCAATTTTCCGTTTGAATACGCGAAAAAATCGTCCGTGCTCAGATTAAATTTTCATACACATTTTGTTTAGAGCTGGCGCTTTAAATTATAATGCTTTATGAATAATTCTATAACTTTTGTAAAGACATTTTGAAAACCAAAATTTTTAATCATTATCCGTTATATTTTAATGTAATTAAGAAAAGGTTCTTAATAATGCCATATAGTTTCACAAATTTGAAAAGCAATTCTAGCACAGAAAAACCAAAACACTCACAGCCATTTTGAAATTGTATCAAATTATTAACTATAATAGTAGTAGCTATTCGAAAAAGCCAACGGCTGTTCGTCGACAGGGAGAGTACTTTATTGTAGATCTAACACGTCCGAAATACTGATTTGGACTAACTCGAGGATCCTTCAAGATTCAGAATTTTGTTAACCGAAAACTAAAATAAAACTCGCCTATCTGGCAGTGTAGATCTATCTAATCGTCGGATGTTGATCGCTCCTCCGCCGCCGCGGGTATTTTTATAAGTTTTCGTTTAAATGTTGCACATCCGCCGACTTGCTGGCCCACCAGAAGTGTGGGTGTAGTTAGGGGTCTGTCACTGATTTTTAATAGAATATTATTTTGTAAACGTTCTCTTGGTAGTACAATTTATCGAAAATTTTGAAAGCAGCCACTCTGGTGTTGGTTCAACACACCCACAAATCTTTGCCAGCCGTTTAAAAAATATTTTGATTAATGGGAGTGTTGTGCAGATTCTTATATAACGATAATGCTTGTTTTTTTCGTTCAACATGAATTTATTTCATGTAGGCAAGTGCTTCTTTGTTGCGAAGTAGGTTAAGTTCAACAACTGGCTACAAGGCTGTTGCGAAATTGTTGTCTATGTGGAACGAACACTGTAAATTGTGACGCAATATGTCGATATATTTTTACGCATGATTTAATTTTTTGACAAATCATTATATTCGACACATAATTCTTGCTCATAAATTTTCATCCTTGAATTGCTGCGGAGGTTGTTGGCTAAGTTTTAAAAAATTGTGGGCGTTAAACTGATTTCATAGTTAATTTTCGCTCTGTGCCTGAAATTATTTTTAGTACATAATCTAACTCATTTATGGTATAATATGAAAAACATTTGTTTTTTACCATTGTATATTGGTTAGTCAAGTTAAGTTTTACAGAATCTATCAGATTCAAATTTCATATGCAATCTCTGCACAATGTTGTACATTTGTTATTATCCGAATGAATTGTGCTTTAATAATTAATGTTTGTTTATTTTTATAGTCATGCAAAAATTGGCAAGTATAATTTTATTTGAATGTTTTTCAGATTAATTTCTGACTTTATAGTGGAAATAAATTTTTAGCAATTTGATAATATTTTTAGGAATTTTTGAATTTGTGCTCTCCGTCTTTTTCCCTTTAAAATCAATTAATTAATTGTCCTTTAATTCTTGCGTTTATCGTATAAAGGATTTTCATTTTTTTCAAAATTATCTGCGTGTGCAGCTTAATTCTCACTCAACATATTTAAAAGTCATCAGGTAAAAGATCTCCTTAACGGTCAATTTTATTCGGCAGTTAATTTTGACAAAAAGAGTACAAAGTAAGTTTTTTACTGCCAAGTTGATTTTTTATCTGAAGAATAAAATTATCTGCCGATTGCAAAATGGGCTTTAATAAAGTAGATTTGTGTTAGAAATATCAAAAAAGTTGCTATCTAAAAGCAATGCATCTGTATATAAGCATAACTATTATTTCAATCTGCTCCACACAATTTCATTTCTTTGTTAAAAAAGTATTTCAAATTTTTCATCTATTTATCTCAGGCCATAATGTTTTTAGATTCAGATTTTATTTGCCATTCTTACTTCAATTTTTCATTTCTTTAATCTTTAAAAATTGGCAACTCGCCAGAAGAATACTTGAGTCGGGTGCGATGACGCGTGGAGGATTATCTATGATATTTCGAAGATTTTCTTCCCGGCCTACACAGAAAGTTTGTCTTTGAGACCACAATGAGGCGGTGTGCCAGATTCAAGACGGTTTGCTACGTCAGATGTACAATAAATTTTAAATGTTATCCAATAGTTTAGTCGCTGAACGACTAATTAAAGAACGCTCCAGTTTCTGGGACACTTAACTCTAAGAGGGGAAACCCTAAAACTATATTAGCTTCAAATCTGATGAGAACTGAAACTGAATAATTAATGAAATTACCGTCCTAGTTTCACTTTCGATTGGCAGGATTAGTTAAATTTGTATTTGTGAATTTTTAGATGAGATAGCAATTTTAAAAAAAATGATCACTTTGAACTATATTTCATCTATCCCTAGTTATCCGCAAATCTCAGGAATTAGAAGAAAAGTGTTTTTCTATTGAAATTTGCCAAATAAATATTTAGCATAAAAGTACAAGTGTTTATAACAAAATTTAATGATATTTTGGCGATTTTGGCACAGTTTTGGACAAAAACCCGCCAATATGTATATATTTAGCCCAAACAATTATAACCAAAGTACCTCCCATGCATTTGCATTGAAGCAAATAAATAGGCAAGAAATAGGAGTAAATAGTCCCCAAATTATGAAGACAGAACCAATTTGCGGTATGGCTTGCTATTAAGAATATATTTTGCTGGCGTCCTGACCGCTCTGGCAAATTAACCCAAAAATTTTCGAAATAGATCAGAAGCAATCACGATTCAGTTAAATTTAGACATTACTTCACACTCACTTTTAATTTTTGCTTTCGAATTTATTACCCGACTATTCATATTCTGGATTAAAACAATCCAAAAATAGCCAAGTTCAACCAAGATCCTATTCAAATGGATTGCTTCTTAAAGCCTGCGACCTTAGCAAGGGTGCCAAAAATTCTCGTGCCAAAATTTCGCACAATATAATTATGTCTTAATGGAACGATTTACATTTGATACTATAGATTAGTTGGGCGGTCTTACAAAACGACTCCATCCATCTGGTGGAAAATTTGGCTCTGCTTTTGTTTACTTTAGTGAGTCGGCAAATTTTTTGAATTGTCTGAGTAAAAATGATCTACGGTTGTGCAACGATCATACATTTTCATATGTTGTTAAAAATTGAAGTGACGATACAATTTTTTCAGTTTTACTTCAATAATAGTAATAAGTTTAATCTACTTTCTTCATCGCAGACTTTGTGGTATCCTGTGATTGAAAAACTCATAATAACTCTACACCGTGTTTGTTTGTGCATTTCGTATTTTCCATATGAGTGGTTAACTTCACCTTCGACATGAACTCAAATCTCTTATGTATATGCGGGTGATTTTATTTAAAAGTAGGTTTGTTTCTCCTTGCAGTAGAACAATTTATGATATAATTAGCTTTATTTTAATTTGTGCAAACTTGTGTACTTGCAAAGTTTGGAAATCTAAATAGTCCTCCTTTATATGCGTATCCTTTAAAGAGAAAGTTATCTTTAGGGTCCATTACGCCTCTCTCGTGCAGCGAATACTGCTGAATATTGTGTGCTGAAATATAAAACATATTAGCATAAATACATACAAAGTTTTCATTTTTAATATGGGAAACGGTTTCTAAACAAATTTGCTTCACCAAACTAAGATTAAATACGTTCTACCACACTAATGTGTGATTTAAATTTATAACCAATTTTTAATTCCATTCAAATTATATCCTGTTTACTTTTACCCGACTATTGAATTAGTCTGCTTAAGTGTTCTCATATTCAGTCTTAAAATCATAATTTGTTCCATCTTCATATGCACATACAAAATAATTAATGTTTTGTTTTGTTTCGAATAAATTTCTAGGTTGCCGGAAAGCGAGTTCCTGAAGAGGAAATTGAGGCTCAGAAATGGGTCGAGACTGTTATTGGTGAGAGATTTCCACCAGGACCCTATGAAGATGCCCTGCGTAATGGTATTATTTTATGCAAACTCATGAACAAACTGGCACCTGGATCCGTTCAGAAAATTAACACCTCCGGCGGAGACTACAAAATGATGGACAATATCAGTCAGTAAGTGATAAATTTACAATAAATTGTGTGCTTTAAAAATCTAAATGAGCAGCACCTTTTAAAATTTTTAAGAGAATGAAAATATCGAATTCAATTTTGTATTTAGATTCCAAAAGGCTTGTACAAAATATGGTGTTGCCGATGTCGATCTCTTCCAATCCACTGATTTATGGGACCAGAAGAACATATCTCTCGTTACACAAACAATTTTCGCACTTGGACGGGCGGTATTTTCGTTAAATATGTTGCAGAGATTAGAAAATTCTACATAAACAAAATCTTTCTAGTCCTATAAACATCCCGAATGGCGCGGTCCATACTTAGGACCTCGTCCGGCCGAGGAAAACAAGCGCGAATTCACTGAAAAGCAGTTGCGGGCGGGAGAGACGATCATAGGTCTCCAGGCGGGCACAAATCGCGGGGCTACTCAGTCTGGCCAGAACTTTGGTGCTTCAAGAAAGATTTTGCTGGGAAAGTAAAGGGGAGTCAAAGTAAGTTTTTGGCAATAAAAGTGATTTTATTGCACTCACATATTTAAAAATAGTTGTGCACGAGCCTATTAATAATAATCGTTTCCCATTTTCCAGAAAGTTGGATTTTTTCGAATGGTATTTCAATAGAAGAGGATTCGTCTGCAAAAAAAATATTCTCAAAGAAATGAATATACAAACCCGCACATTCAATAAAAATTTTAAACAAAAGTAGAAAATAAATAAACCTTTTAACGAGAACTTTAAGCGTTTTTTATGTTGTATTTTATTATAGACAATTAACGATTCAACGCATTGTTATTGGCAGCAAAACTAAAAGAAAGCAAAATATGAAGAAGATATGTAACTGATTTAAATACCATTTTAGGAATCACAGAGTAGTTTAGTTTTCAGGCCAATCATCAAGTAAAATTGTTATTATTGTTTAATAAGAAGCCATATTTCAAAATTACAACATTTTTCATACTTTTTATGGTGCGTACATATATATTTGTTTTTTCAAATCTTTATCCCTGCGTTGTCCTCTGCTTTCATTTATTTTGAATATATATACTCGTAATTGTAAGTTGGACTTTAAAATGGTTTCTTCATTTATTTTACGAAAATAATTAGGTATAGGTACTCTAAATTTTGTAATGAACTTAAAACTTCTTAGTTAGCATACCTTTTTCCTTTGACCAATGAAATTCAAGAAAAAAAACATTTCGACAAAAACATCGTTTATTAAGTCCCACGACTCTTTTGGATCAGATCTTGAATAACAACAGTCTGTTATACGTTGATCCCGAAACAAAATGTGCATGAACTAATTGGTTTCTGTCTTGAATAAAAACAAAAACTTGTAGTGCTATCTAATTCAGGCACCGTGTTAAAGATGGCGCGGCGTATGTAGCACTCCCTCGCAAACGTGGGGATAATTTAAGTAGTTTAGGGAGTTTGCAAGATATTGTTTCGTTCCAAATCTGCGAATTTTAGAAGCCAAAGGGTAGTTGATTTGCCTAGAATTGCACACAAAATTATTTACAAAAACACTAATACAAACACAAACACACTTATTTCTCTAGAGCTATGAGCTAAATTGTGAGAAAATTGCACGAGAAAAATCTACGTCCGACTAGAAAAAAATTAGGTCTGAGAAAATCGAAATTAAAACTATAAAATTTGTCTTAAATAGAAATATTTAAAATATTCTGAGAGTTAAAACCACCTTATTGTTTAAAGGTACTTAAAGAAGAATTTTAACCAAACAGTTCTTTTTCAAAATTTTTAACTTTCTAGAGTGTAGAATGGTATTGCCCTTTAACGTAAACGGGTAAAGGGGATGGAATTTGTTGTATTTAGTATCCTCAAAAGAAATTAATTTAATGGTTTACGAGTTGGCATTTGATTTTAAATTAATGCAGCTTCAAAAGCTAAACTACTTCCATTCAGCTCCTCGACTTTGAAATCACGGAAACCAAGCCTACGGCTCTTATATAATAATTTCTCATTATTATTTATTGGGAAGTTGTTGAAATATTATTTTATATTTAAGATATATTCGCACATCACAAAAAAAGATACAATAAGGATTATAAAACTGCCTCTGTTTATTTCAAAGAAACCTTTATTAAACATCGAATTTCCAAAAATAATAAACTTAAAATTGGAAGTTTCATCAAAGTATTAAACTGAATCGGAAATTTTAAAAAAAGACTACAAATTGGTTTTTCTGAAATGTCTCTGGTTATTTACAAGTGACAAACAATAACTGAATATGATTTAAGCTTGAGTAACCTTAAAAAAGTCCCCTATGTGTTTGAGTGTGTCGAATCTTATAAAAATATTTACATCTCTTAGAAATATACAATAACTGATTTTCGCTTAAGAATTTCCTTTTATTTACAATAGTTTCTGTATATTTATACATTTTTGTGTTAACATGTCTTTGTTTACATATACATATAAATAATATCCTTACATTATCTACTTTTCTAACAAAATAAAAACTGAAATTACATCACGCCAGAGGCGCAACTGATCGCTTGCATTTCACTTGATTGAATTAAATGAACAAAAACTGAATCTAAAACGAAGCAAAAACAATCGTAAAAGAAGAGAAATAAATGATTAAATCCAGTAGCATCAATATGTTTAACATTCACACTTCAGTCGAACGGAAGCAGATAACAAAGATCCCATTGGGACTTAACAACAATTACTCAGTCGCGTTCACACACCGGAGCTACCCCCTCTATCGCACCTGAAACTAGGAAACTGAAAACAGATAAAAGTTTTTAATTTTTAGTACAAAACCCTAATATCCCTCCTATGTGATTATTGCGCTAATTAATACATATTAGAAAGAAATGAAAAAACTAACGACGTTTTCTTTTTAATAAATGATTTCCACCGCGAATGTTCTTTCTCGCGGGGTTATTTCATTCGGTTAATGACTAAATCGCTGACTACTTGCAGACCCTTCGTGTAAGGAGAATCGGCCAACTCTTGGGTCAGTCTCATCGCTTCGATGCAGTGCTTTCGGGCTAGAAATCTTGTCTGTTCGAGACCTTGGGACTTATGCACCAACTCGAACGCCCTTTCGACGTCTCCTGGCTCCTGGAAGCGCCTCATTATCATCGGGTTCAGTTCTGGGTACTGAAAGAAATAACAAATTAACTTCAATTAACTTCAATTAACCGCATAGAGTGGTTAGAGCTTAATCATTTCTTTAAAGTCCAATCAACCTGACTTTTTATGGAGAGCTTTATGTTACATTTTATGGTATTAACTTTTTTAGTTTTAGTTTTACTTATGAAAGAGTTAACAGGGTACAATATAATAATAGTTAGATTATCTTCGTATCGCTTCAGAATATTAGAAAAATCGAATAACAGCCTTTCTTGGAGAGTATAAATATGAACGGTTATTTATATAATAAAACAAATATTTAACTCACTCTTTGTGAAACGCAACAATTATAACTATTAGCTGTTATTTTTTAAAAAGATTTAACAATCATTTATTAAAAACTTGGGATGATGACTATTTAAAAATTCAGATTTAATTGGAGAATTAATAGTTAAATTAACATGCTTAAAAAATGGACTGATACTAAAGCTTCTAGAGGAGTGGGCTCATACAGAAAATTACTTGAACATGTCTCAATCTTTTATTGTAGAACAACATAAGGTTGAAGTTTGAGGCTGTAAACGAATATTTTTCAAATTCTTCTTTCTCTTCTTCAATTTCTTCGAAAGTTACCTTGGATTAAAAGGCAACAGAAAAACGGGCTTAAATAGCACAATGCGTACGCACTCATATTTAACAGATCCAGCAATTCAATTTAAATTGTACAGATTAAAATGGATAATTAACCCAGCTACTTACTACTATTCGCGGTGTATTTCATTAACGCAAATGCTCTCGGATAACACATCATAAACATTTAATGAAAACTTCCCCACCGCGACGAACTAGTGCAACTAGTGCGATTCAATTCGGTTTCGTTCATTTTCATTTTTTCCGGGGTTGCAATTTCTCCTCGACTAAAAGTGAGTACTGTTCCGGTTTTGTAATCACCACGAAGACTTCACCTAGCATAAAATAATTATTCAACAGGCGATGTCGATTAATAACAGACCGGAGAATTCCAAAGTGAGTTAACCCGCAGCGGCTTGAAATGCGCGGCACGAGCGGCGCATGGAGAGCAGCTCAAAAACGCGTAAGTGAATTGGCGCGGTGCGTCTTAGCGTTTCCCTAGCGCGAATTAAGACGCCGATCTGCAGCAAGCTACTGATGAAACGCAAAGGTTTCGTAAATTTATGGCCGTGTAGAGAACTATTTATCATGCTACGAGAATATCTCGACTCGGAGATTTATGACGACAGCCAAACATGCATCCAATAATAATAACAATAAGAAGATTTACTACGATTCATACTAGAGACACTATTTCATTTCTCCATGGGTACTACCCAAAATAAATGCCAATCTACCTAACAATTCCTGAACACTACATATACGCCAGTTTTGTTCATAAAATTTTAAAGTTACATTCAGATAAGAATTAATTATTTAATAAACTATATTGTAATTTTCCATAAAATACAACAAGTATACAAATTGATCTATTAATATTTTTGAACTTTTTCGGGCTACGTAAATAGAATTCAATGTTTTTCTCTTCTTGTAGCATAGAAATAATAAATAAAATAATTGCCGATTGCATAAAAAAAGGTCCTAAATTTCAACCATAAATATATTTCCTTTTAAAGAAAAAGTCTGTAATAGTTAAGAAAACCAAATAATGGAAAACCTCGTTTCCTCATCCTGCTTCCTTTGATTATAAGTTGAAATTCCTAAAATTTATTTATAAAGCAGTAACACTAAATATTACCTTTTCACAAGCAAAGAGCACTGGAGCGGTAGCTAAACCTAGTTTTAAATCTGTGGCAGTTGGTTTACCCATAGCTTCTGATGACGAAACGAAATCTAACAAATCATCCACCAATTGAAAGGCTAATCCAATGTTGCGTCCATACTGAAAGGCGACATCCGATAGCGAGTCATCAGCACCCGCTAAAACGGCCAGCTATTTGGAGAACATTAAAAACATTAAAAGTTACTTTCGACAACAACGCGAGCAATTAGGATACTTACCGACTTGAGAGTATTCGCTATCAACGAGGCGGTCTTTCTATACGTTTTGGTGAGGTAGTGCGCAAACCTTTCGTTTTCTGTTTCCTTTGAGCCCAGTTGCATAAATTCACCTTGTACTAGATCAGTTAAAATCTGCAACATTACAAATAATCATTTAGATGCAACTTTATACAAAATTAGAAGGCTTTTTAAGGATTAAATAGTATAGGAAAGGTTTTTTAATGATTAACAGAAAAAAGTATTAGTAGTTTTATTTTCACTTTACAATGTATTAAAAATGGATGATTTCCGTAAAAAGGCGAATTTCTGAAATTGCTAATATGATACAGATTCATGTACATAATATGTACATATATTGTATATGTATAAATTATTTATGCTTTTATGTACACATGTTTTTTTAATTCACAGTAAAATGGTCTAGAATGTTGCTTAATTTTTAATTTGATTTTACAAAATAACACCCACTTTTCTGCATATAATTGAAAAACCATGAATTTCAAGGTGCTAGAAATTCTGTTTATGAAGGAACATTCGTCTTGAACAAAACCATGAAAACATAAGGGAAAAATGGCATTACTGATTCTTAATGCATAAACAAAGCGAAATGATAATTGCATTAATATGGGCAGTTAAGTAAGTTGCGCAATTCTGAAAATTGTCACAGTCTACTGCAATCTGTTTGTATAGTCTGGCGTTCGAGTAAAGTGCTTTTCTAATATTTGTTAACTCTCCAGATGCAAAGTTTACAGAAATAGGATGTTGCAGAGAATAACAGATTTGTCTTTGCATACTGTAATGTTTGCTTCTATTTACACTTGCCATTAAATAATTAATAAAGTTTGCAAAATTTTATAAGCAAAGAAAAATTATAAATATAAAGGAAATCTAGGTGGTTTTAAGGAGATCTAACCCAAATTTAAAAAACGAAATGCGATCCTTTCTTAATTATAAACGAAATCTAAAACTTCCACTTGAGTTATTCATTTAGAGGAAAATTATTGCTTAGAACTTTGAAAGACTTGATATTGGTAGCATATAAGTTTTCACAATCACAGTTAGAAAACATTTTATTATACTATAGTTTTAAAGGTTGTAAGTTATTTTATGTAAGAAAAATAGACGAACTTACCTGAGAGAGGATTATTGTAACATCATCATTCCTTAAACGCGCTACCAAAATTGAGGCTATGGACAAGATATAATCACCAGCCATTGTGACCTAGAAGGATGAAAATAATAAAAGCATAAGATACCAAACTTAGCGCATTTGTAATCTGTAGTTGCAGCTGCTGCCAGCGCAGTAGCATATCAATTTGAAATTTCACACTTTCGTTCCTCTTGAAGCGACGCATGCCACTTGCAAATTATTACAGCCGGGGGCGCGACGCGTCGCCGCGGCCGGCCTGCAGACATAGCCGCGGCTGCGGACCCCAAAAGATTACAAAATTAAAAGAAAATGTCGAGAAGACCCAGAAGTGGACGTAACATCATTGGCATAAGTGTCGTTTTGCATGAAGACCCAAGAGCAAACAGACGCAGTCAACGCCTAGGCTCCGCAAACACAAAAGTCAAATATTTGAAATGCTTCCCAGTTAGCTGCTTTCTCCGGCCGCGGGGTAATGAAATTCCACTTTATGCCCAGCAGCTTCCAAGTCAAAATCTCCCGGACAACGAGGACGGCGCACCTCCGGCGGCCGCGGTCTGCCAAGGCGGCTTGACCACCGCGCTGACCATCGCTGCCCATCGTCGTTCGAGTTCGAACCAATTGGTGTTGGCGATCGTCTGGCTGAAAAGCGGTTGCTAGCCATCTTCGACGAAAGGGAAATTGCTTTCTTCGTATTTTCGCCTTTTTCCCTCTTTCTTTTTCGCCGGAGTACGCAAAACATGGGCTACGAGCCCAACTCGAAAAGATAGGCCTGAGATTTGTTGAATGGTAAGTATGCAGTTTTCGAGGCCCAAAACCCGTCAGCACCCATTTGCGTAAGCTTACCATTGTTTATTTTACTTTTGCAGGTTATTTAACTGAACCGGTTTCGCCACTTTAATCAATCAAATTATCAATGGCGACAATACAAATTTCTATACCACCACGCTTTTGGTCTTAAAAAGAGATCTTGGTTTGTACGAAGATTCTTATCAATGAAAGTTCAATTTGTACGACCAATGGAGTTTAAAAAGTTTGTGATCCTTACCAATTTAATGGCTAAATGAAATATAATTGATACCAGTAAGATAACCTACATACATATAATCCAAATGTTTAGCAAAACCATAAACTCAAAGTCCTCCTGTCCTAAGTATACACTTTTGGACATTTCGGCCTTCATTCTTCGGATGTCCTCAGATCCTAATTTTCTAGTGGCACCCATAATATGTTTGACCACAAATATTTGCATGAATCCAAGCTCTGACTTAACAATATTCCAGAAGTGTTGGCTCATAAAACGAAGGTTGCCGTCGATAGACAGTTCAACAGCTACAGTATTAGTCAACACCAGAGATCCGAGGGTAGTACCGAGATTTCATAATGCAGCAAGTTATTGCGCCAACTACGGAATACTTAGCCCGATCATGTAAATTGATAAGTTAATACGCCATGAAGACATATGTTGCCAAGATTCTTCGTGTGCTCATTTAGAGCATAAAAACAGTCAGTTTCCACTTGAATTCCTGCGACGAAATGAACCTCGACAAGCTTTTATGATTTAATTTGGCTATCGTCAACACTAGCTGCTTCGCTATGAAGCAGAAAAGATTTCCGGCAAGGTTATGACCACAGCTAAGATATATACTGCTTTCGCGAAATTATTGAAGAGCAACAAACCGCCTGGAATCTCGGATTGTAATTGAGAAAAAATCTCACTTTTACGCAGAAATGACTCACAAAAAAACTCGGTTTAGAGATTTTTAGGAAGATCCGTGTTTCTTCGCGCTGCATGGACATCATCATCCCGAAAGCAGTTTTCTGTTGACTGCTTTTCAATTCACTTGAAAGTATACAAAATATTTTGCTTCACTGATTGCGTCCGCTGTGTATGCGGAAAGAGTTGGATTTTGCGAATGAAAACGAAACGAAAGTGCTTTGCAGTCACATTTTATAAATGCGTTTAAGTGCAAAATGAAATATTGTAGGAAATTTGTAGCTGCACTTCCTTGTAATGCTTTTAAGTGCATTCCTTCAATATATAAAAAAAATCTCTCTTTGTATTATTCTAGTATTGGAGTTAGTTAAAAAACTAGCTAAAATCAATAACAATGATTCACTGAAAAATACAACATTTTCATTTAAATACCAAACCGGTTTGGAAATGACACGGTTTGTCACTGAAATCGTCCAAATAAAACAAGCTATCTTCATCCTAATTCAAAGTATTCTAACGTTCTTTTCAACTCCATTTACAGAGAAATAATAGCTCGCATCGCAATATCCCAACACGCACAAGGACTTATTTCTTTGTAACTGTTTTCAAAATGTTTCAATATATTCAAAATAAATAATGTGGATTGAAATAAAATTGCTTAAGTTAATTGGCACAACGAGTTCATCAATAATAATGCAATACATTGCGATAAAATAACAAAATTGCGAAAATCGAAAAACATATTTATTTTATTTTTCAAAACCAGTTCAAGTACTTTTCTTTCGCTTTTGGGTTAATCAATCGACAAAAGCCTTGCCTTGACGATTTTTATTAAATTTCTCTTGTTCCATCTGTCGAAACTACCTGAAGAGGCAATTACTCCCCACAGCCACTAAATGGTAGTAATAATCAGTCAAAACTTATTCAACTGCCTTTGCCGTTGAAAATGTGCCGCAAATACTTCAGCCGAATAATCGCGTATTTTTTGTTGTTACACAATGCGGCGAATGAGTTTGCAAATTTTTGGCTCTAACATTTTGAGAATTGTGTCAAAAGGCTTATGTAAATTTATTGCTCTCCTTCTGTCGGCCGGGGTACGTTGCTATGAATTATTTTTGATTTTTTACCTTTTTGTGATTCCATAAGGCGTTCACACTTGGCTTGCCTCTCCTGAAGTCTGACTGGTCTATGACATCGTCGTGAACTAAACTTGCTGAATGCACCATTTCGGAGAAAATTGCAACTTGTCTCTGCCGTGCTAGGAGAGTGCTGAAAAATGTAGATAATTTTCAAAATTAGTCACAATTTAATAAATATAATTTCTTAACTACAATCGTGGCCATAAAGTACAGGACAGAATGGTCCACACATTAATCGATTTTTATTTTGTTTATTAAATTTTTTCAAAAATACATTGCTTTTCATAATTACAACACTTACCTGGATTCCTTATTCATGTGATAGTTTAATGATCTTGCCATCAGCATAGCTACCATTGGTCTCAGCGCTTTACCTTGTCCATCAAAGTAATATGTAGCAATCATTTCCAACTCTGACTGATTTGTACCTTTTCGCAGATACTGAGAATATAATGGATAATTTAAATATGAATCAGAATTATGTAAGAAATGAGAACCTTCTAATAGTTCAACAAGTTTTGGACTAACAAGCGAATTTGCAGTGTTAGTGAATAGCAGTAGTAAATGACGGATAAAAATGTTAATTAAAAATTTTAGTTTTAATGTAAAAGCAGTCCTATGCAAATTCTACAAATTTATTCTCATCCATGAGTATATGTATGTATGTGGTACCCAAAACATACTTTTGGATAGTTTTTTACCTTAAGCGACATAAATCTTAGAAACTGTTGAATGTATTGTCATTGTATGTAATTATCTTTCACTTACGGTGGTAAAATATGTACAAATACTATAACGAATGAAAAATGAAAAGTTTTTATAACTATGTCGAAAATGTATTACAAATTGCTTGGAATGATAATAAATACTACTTAATAGTTTTAATTAAATTCCATTCAAAATAAGTATTATACTATTTCGAATTTTATGGCAAGTATAGTTATAGTCGCTTATTTTATTCATCTCAATTAGAATAGCCGTTAGTTTATGATTAAGGTGAAGCAGCATAACTTTAAAATATCCAAACAAATATCATAAGTATCCACTGAAATATGATAATTAGTGCATCTTTTCTTAATCTCGAGTTGTTACGTGAAACAGACCTTTCATCAAGCAACCTTGAGACTTGACTAATTTGCATCTGCGTCATTGATCGTTACTTATATTCGATTTTGAATGAACGATTTACAAATTAAGTTACTAACAATGTATTTGAATGGTGTAACGTTCTTGGCTTGGGCAATATTTTCTTTTTGATGTTATGTCATATGAATGAAGTTGCTGTGTTTTGGAAACTTTATTAGTAAAGGTGAATGATAGTGCTAAGACAAGGGAAAACTTTCATTATTGCCATTCATGATAAATATAATTTCAAATTATGTGTTCTCTTGCAAGCGAATGAGTTTTATTTGCAATCCCAAAAACTCTGTCAATACAACATAAACCCAAAAATAGATAAGTCATTTTTTTTGTGAATTGCAAAAGTAAATAAAGCAGCATGATCATACAAAATTTCATGAATGGCTGCTACAAAAAATCAAAACTTATCAATGTCGCACTATTACACTAATTGGCTTATGCAATGGAGGAGGACGGGGGGAGCAGCATGTGCCATTAGAATTTACCTTTCTAATATCCTCGTAGAAGTATTTAAGATCATCCTCTAGCAGTATGTACGGATCTATTTGGATTTCTCTGACTGGTCCAGCAGGCTGCTGTGTGTGAACAGAACTGTAGTCTCTTTTACATGAGGCGTGTTGTGATCGGATGTGTGATCGTGCAGGACTCTGGAATTAAAACAAACAAGACCAGCATAATTAGACATTGAAAAGCCATTAGTTAAACCGAGATTACAATTATGGCGTGAAGCGCTCAATGTCTCATTTAATATATACAATACGATTTGACAAAGTGGAGAAAGTAATTTCATGGGAATTACAATTGCAAAACTGAGATAAATCAGTCATAACTTAAAAGCCATTTATTCTTCTTTTTTTAAATGTTTAAACCGAAAGACGCGACCGCAAATGCCATTAAAATGAGCCTCAGCTCGGCTACCTTTCAGGCATAATCTAATTGCCGAAAAATATGTGTGAAGAGGACTGTTAGGTGGCGACATACGTTGAGTGAATGATTTGTGCAAATTTTCGTCAAAATGGCACTTCTTAGCATTCTTTTGAGTTATGTCATCCTGCCGCCGTTGTACACATTCAGCACACTTGGGTACTTGGGTGTTGCATAAATCACGCACTCATTGCAATACCGATTACAACATCATCGTCCCGCGAAAGATGATAATTTCGGACCATTATTGTAAAAGGTTGCTTTGCTTAACTTTTTTAGTGGCAGTAATTGGACGAAGAGAGGAGGCTGTATATATAAATTGTCAATTGAATTATGCTGTTGCAACCGCAGGCAAAAGGAAACATAAACGCTTGAGATGAAATCGTCGTTGTGCTTACGTTATCAAAAATAAATTATTAACTTGTACAGTACGAGCTTAAATATTGCAATGATTGATTTATAAGTATATGTACACATATGTATGAAGAAATATTTTTCTTTTAAAAATACACCAAATACGCATATTTATATTACTGGATTTAAATCATCGAAATTAATTTGAAGGAACCTACTAAAAATAATTTGAAAATTATAATAGCTTTACCTATAAATGCCTTTGTAAAGAATTGGAGTTATAGATTTTACGTAATTTAAGTTAATTTAACCTTAAGCCGAAAACGACTAAACTCGTTCTACGCATATTACAACACAGGAGACGACCAAAGTAGATTTCTACGAATTATAAATATAGTATTTTTGTCGATGAGCTTTTAATGATTTTTTTCACAATGAGGTCGAGAACGCTTTGAATTTAAACGTGGCTCGCTATATGGTGAGACTTTAACGAAAAAACACCCGCTTAAGATGTATTAAGTTTGATTGAGTACTAAAGTGCTGGTCCAAATTTCAACTCGAAACGTAAATTGAATCAAACCTGAAACTCTTCCACATACAATTGCATAATAATAAATTTAAATTTGTGTAATCCACAGTCTCATTCGTAAGACCATAATATCAATACTCGTTAGCAAGTGGTCTTAATGACTCCCCACGATTGAGGTTGCGCACACTTCTTACATAAAGCATCCCATAATGGCCAGCAACCAAACAACTTCCGAATGCATTTGTCGTCGAAGACCCAACACCAACTTTAGCTGCAATAAAAATGTGAACATTTTCCAGCTAGATCGACTTAGATACCGCCTTTGTAGGTCAATGCGATGAAAGTGCGGTAATAGATCTCTTCAGGTTCCCACCGCTTTGAACGACCACAACTCCTCGACGTCTTCTTGGAGTTGATCGTTTACCCATTTAAATGGATAGTCCGGCGATGGGCCTGCTCCAACAATGGCGGCAGCGGCTACAAAACAGGAAATGCTAGTGGTGCACTATTCCAACATTGCATGCAACTCGCAGCCACCGACCGGCTAGACAAGATCAGACTTCGCTCTATCCGACCTTGAGGGTTCATAAACTTTTAACAAATTTATGCACGAGGTTCCCTACGCCAACCTTTCTGGGTTTCTCTGCCACGATCATGTGAAAGTGGTCACCACGGTGGCTCGTTTCAAGCTCCGATGGTTTGGAGTTTAACTACAAGAAGAAGGCTCGAGGTGGAGAGCGATCTTGAAGGCGGCGGCTAGGTTGCCATTGCGTTAAAGGTGCACGGACTGTCCTCCACCACGTGCACGACCGTAGAAAACTCGTCAGGCCACTTCTGTCTTCTTGACTAAGTCTTGTCTTCGGAGAGTCTGCAGAAGGAGTGATGCTGCAGCACACCGTGTAGCCAGCTTGTCTTTGCCACCTTACAATTGCTAGCTGGTTGCACTTGTTTTGCATGAGAAAGTAAAAGAAGTTGAAGGTTGTCTAGTCATTTTTTGTGGAACACTTTCACATCGCAGCGATTACTGCCGTTGTTGCGTTGGTTCGCAGTTTGTTTTCATTTGTAGTTATTTTTCTTTAAGCAAAACGAATGTACGGATAAGCTACTACGCTAGTGATTTATCATTTAAATTTTCTCTTACAACGCTCAAGACATTTAAGGGTGTCATGGAATATCATTAACATTCTTAACCCTTTGATGTATGTACATGCAAAGAAATATCAACTCAGACACTATACTTGCTTCCTTCGCTAAAAGAAACATATTTTACTATTCCACCCACTTTCGTTTTAATTTCAAATTCAAAAATAACACTTTAAATTTCTTTAGTAAATATTCTACTGTTTCATAGTAAAATAAATGTTTTCTTTCTAGTAATATTAACATACTCTTTAAGAAAGGTAATTCGTATTTACAGTTTTCAGATTCTAATTAGCATCATTCCAAATTAAATTATTTGGATATAAATTATGTAAATCCCAAATGAGTTATAGTATTGACTCATAGATATAAAAATAAGAAAATTCCGATTTACACAGCACCGGGAACTATTTTAAATTCATTAAACGCATCACGTAAATCCTATAAAGGGTTCAAGAAAACCCCGTAGACTTGAACGTGTCTTCTTTAACAAATCCACAGACCAGAAGTTGCACTACTGAAGGTCATTTGGGGTATAAAACCATCTTAAATTCGCCCGAAAATTTGCAAAGTCTTGAAGCAAAACATCCAATATTACGTGTGTTAAATAACTTACTTTTGCGATTAATAAATCGCCGATGTTTCTATAAAACTAAAAAATATTCTTTAAAAAACTTACACTTGTTCACTACCGCTTTGTAGTAGTGTACATTCTCGTCAAACAAAAGACTTCAACGAAAAGCGACGAACTTTTATAGACTCTATTCATAGAAAATCTCGGCGTAAGTATTAGAAATGTTTCGCACGACAATGCGTTTTACTTTTACCTGTTCTCTTAAATACCACCATGTGAACATTTTATTTTCAATTGTGTTAAGCAATTTCAACACTTTCTTCATTTCTAGTTAAGCCCACGCTGTGTTTACTAGACGAAACAAGAAAGCGGAGTTTAAGCAATGGCCACCAGACCAACTCTAGTTAAAATGAGCAAATTGGCACGTATTTTGCACCATATATCACCGCAATTGAGGCGTTACGCCTGCCGGCCAATCAGTTCACCTTTTGTTTACTATGACTAGCAAAACTTTAATCACAATTTCCTTGACAGTTTTCGGAGGTATAATACCCGAAAAGTAATACTGTCTCGGCACCGCCTGTCCATTACCAGCTAATCAAAGGCTTAATATTTGATCGGACAATTTGCACTTTTCGTCGGCTATCCGCCACTCTATACTTGACCAATTGATCACTTTCACACAGGAGAACGTATACCGTGAGACTTTCGTTTTCTTTTCATTGATGAGTTCATTCCGAAAGAGATTTTGATAAATTACACCAAAGCGCGCCAGACGGATGGATACCTTTCTTGCTAGTGCTACTGGTTTTGGTGTACGAGTTACTAATTGTAATGCTATTTGAGATATGATTAATGTGGAATAGACTTTACAAGCGATATAAGAATTTTAATGTCTTCTTTGGAAATTCCACATATTCGAAAGTTGATTAATTAATGATTAATAAAAAAGAAATTTTAACAATCATTTTAGAACCATTAGAATTAAGCCATGTGTTATCAACTCTTAAAATTGAATAAGATAAATGCACCCATGCATCACGGCCTCGGAAACTTTGTCACCTCAAAGTTGTTAAATTACCACAGTTGTTAAATAAGCCACAGCCCAAATTAATCAAAGTATTCCAAAACAGTAAAAAGGTAATCAGTGGAAAATTGGCTGTAACTGCGGTGACCTTCACTCTAAAAAAATGTACATTTGTTATAATCGACTATGGCCTATCTCACAAAGGCCATTGTATTTAATGCTAAAAAGCACAGAAGCAAAAATCTACATACTAAAGAGAGTTGACTATTATAAAACTAGGTAATTGCAGAACAATTTAGTGTTCGCAAAGGGGACTCGAAATAACTAATACTATCCTGGTCAAAATTGCAGATTATTGCTTCCTGTACATGAGCATTATGTGTGTGTCGCTATACAAATAAAACTGATTAGGAAAGGGTTTATTCTTTTTATGTATTGTCTTGCACCGATGACTGCCACCGAATTGCAATTGCATCGGCAGTCGGATGTGCAACTGATAGGTTGCTTGAGTTATTTAACAGAAACATTTTGAAACTGCCGACTATCTAACTCACGTTCGAATTTAATTACTATGTCTACTTTATCTGACTTGCATAAGTGGAAATTTGGGTGCAAGAAGCCAGTAACCTTCACGCATTATTCATGTTTATATTGCAAATTAATTTGCACAAAATCAGTGCTTTGTTTTTGTGTTGATATTTGTTAAATATCACAATTACTAAAATTTTAGTAATTATTGTTACATTACATAATTTAGTTATTAAGATGGTTCTCAGAAAGAAGATCGTCCCACGTGTTTGAGCTGAACTTATGTTGGTAGATAGATGAATATAAAAAAATATATAAACGAGAAGTTCTTAAAACAAATTTTTTAAAAGGGGCTTCAAACTCATATAGGTTAATAACTAGATATATCTTATAAATGCTTAGAGAATTCCACATACATATCATCTTAAGGAAAGAATAAGAATTTTTTAATTTTCATATGCACGGTCCAAACATATGAGAGTAATACATGGAATCATCAAATTAAAACAATATCAAAATATCAAATGAAGGGAATAAAAACGTGGCCATATCGATTTTATTCAGCCGCTTTTTCAATATAATGCAGCATTATATAATTCAAATTGAAACCGTTTTCTCCAATTTTAAACTGCTTTTCGGATACACATAATTTAAACTTGTTTTATAAATCTATACACTAAAATATCCGCGTTCAGTCTTGCGATCTGGTTAAAAAAGAGTAACCAAGCCGGTTAATGGTACAAGAATTGAAGTGAAATTTGCAAGCTTAAATTGATTTCAATTATTTTGAAATTATAATTGAGCAAGCTCAGATTAAGCTGATTGTTGGAATTTTCAAATTGTATGAGAGAGTTCAAATTTGCATTATATAATTTATGTTTGGAAACCACATATAAAGTATATCATTAATTTATCGACGTAATGTACACATGTACAACCTTTTATAAAACATTGCTGATACCATTTTTGTTATAATGTAGAACTTGTAGATCATACTGGAATTATGCAATTAATAGCAACAAGTTTAGTTCTTGAATTTTGAGTTGGACTGTTGTGCAATATAATGATATTTTATTAGCTAGGAACGAAATTAAATAAATGCTCATAGCAGAAATAGGGGAAAAAATCATTAACTACATATATTGCTTCAACTTGGTTTAGGGTACAAAGATAAATTTTCAGTTCAATCTTTCAATTAAAAGCATTTTTTGTGGCTTTCGAAATGAACAGCTTATATATTCAAAAATAAGCATGAAATCTTTTGTGTTTTAAGAGAAGTTTTCGAAACAACAATCATCATTCACGGATTCTTCAAATGAATATGCAAAAATTGCAAAATGAGTTTCCTCATTGCCATTTAATGACGCCTATTCCTAATACATATCTGCAAGCAATCACTAAAAAACTACTAATTAGTCGGCAATGAATTGATCTCAATCTGTAAGCAAATTAGAACGACTTTTGTGAGATCAACCGTATCGAGGCACAAAAGTGAGTTTCCAACAGGCTATATCAAGTTGCAATGACAACATGTAGCCCGTGCTGAAAAGCAGAAAGTGAAAGTTATACGAACGACACATTTGAGCCATGCTAACCTGTTGCTGAACTTAAAAAACACAACAGACGATCTTCCATCCAGCACAGGAGATTTCCACGTTCAAAGGTTGAGATCTATGAATTGACTTCTCTTAATGGATCAGCATTAACTGGCACCGCGCAGCACGTTTGCATTTCAAGAAAAGCTTGACCAGTGCAATCAGATGAATATTCAAAAACCAATTCAGTTGTTAAACCAGCGAATATGTTGTAACCGGCAAGATCGAGAGTGGTGGTCAAGCCCAGTAGAGAATTTCGCATGAAAGGAAAAGTTCCACGACGCTCAGCGTGCAGAATGAGAAATTCTCGTTTTTTGAGCCGGCAAAAAACCATCAAAAGTGAATCTGCTGGGTCAGTGAATGGTTAAGTAACAACGATCGATAACCAGTATCAGACTTGGTTACAATTTTTACAGAATAATTTGGCAAGTTTGTGGTTTCTACATTAAATAGAACGCCATTTATTGCAATCCGGATATTTTATACGACTTAATAAATCATGTAAATCGAGTTCATTGCCGAAATGATTCAGGAGAGACTTAAAATTGTAAAAAATCACGAAAAAAAATTATTTTTCGGAATTCGACTGATATTTTTATATTCCTACTCTTTAGTTTACGACTATGAGTCAGAGATGACATTTTAACTATATTGTTCATTAAATTGATCATAATACCGATCGCTAGAATCTTCTTTTTAATCAATCAGTAAAGTTAAAGTAAAAAATTCCATTTAAAAAATCTGTCTGGACAAGCTGGTCAGGTATTCATTTTAATTAACATCAACAATAGGTGAACAACACGTGATTTGGAAAATTACATAGATAACTAAAACTTTGTAAATGTCGCTACTGTGCTTTGAATTGTAAAATTATTTACGTTTCCTAAATCAAAATAAACCCAAATATTCAGTGGGTAGCTACATATTTGTTTATCATAAAATTCATATTGAAATGAATAATTCATTAGCTTAGCTGCAATGTTTTTTTAAATATAATAAACGCATCGAACATAGAGTGAATATACATAGTTATAAACAATTAAACACTTACATGTTTCACATTATCTCTGGAAGAAGCTGGTAACCCAATGGACTGGAAAGAAATGGAATAAAACCACCATTAGTTTTACATTGCACATATTAAAAACATCAGAAACATTATTGTGCCTTGCATTTAAAGATGCCATAATAAGCAGGCAGCATTTGCTATTTTTATACTTTACTCAATTAGTTTCAAATTTTCAAAGCATCACCGGCAGAGGAGAAGTCTTAATCAGACCATAAATATTCATTAGACGCCAATCGGGCTTCAATAACAAGGTGCGTGTGTAAACAAGACGCCCTGCTACACCTCACGCAGCATGAATTGCATAAGTCCTTATGGCACGTACAAGATAACATACGCAGCATCGCACGTGGCAAAAGGCGGCTAGAAAATCGAATCGCAGAGATTTCTTTCACAAATTAAATTTGAACTTGCTCGCAGGCAGTCATGAAATGAACATATAGGTGTAGCTCACATTAAAATTTCAAGTTCATTAACCTGTGAATAGACTCCTATCGTGTTTTTGTTTAATGTTTTTTTATTTAATTGCTACGACGAGTTCAACTGCGCTCTTGAACTTTCATTACAAATTTCTACTGGACCCCCAAAACCTTTCACGCTCTCGAGCGGAAACAGCTTTTCGTTTTCAAATACCACTGTGCTATTAAGCAATGCTCGGCTTTATACCCCCCAAAGAAAACCGCTGAGATCCTGGTATATGTGAATCTTTAAGGTATTAGCTCGTTACCACTTTCCAAAGATTGGTGATGATTCCGGTTAAAATATGTAATTAAGGGGCAGTAGGGCAGAGCAGTTTTTAATAGAAAGTTTTATAATACTGAATTGGATATTTTCTACGCACTTTACAATTATAGTTTGAAAAAAGAAATTCCAAAATAATGCGGAAAACCTAATGAAATATGCTATGAAGAGCAATCGCTAAACATAATTGCACCACGGTATCTATTGCTACAACGTCAATATATTAACCTTTGCTTCATCTCTGAATTTGAATACTAAACGATTCCGATTGGAACCCAAAATAGTAGGATGTTTGAAAATTAAAAAACAACAAATAAACCTTTCGGAGTCAAGCATCTATATTTAGAGATGCATCACTTCTCCCTGATTTCATCTTACTATTTACCTTCGTGGCTGTGGTACACAAAACCTAACAACCGCAACAAATGTATTTTTATTGTTTTTCTCTTTAGTGTTTAATAGCTACAAACAGTGAAAGTAGACAAATCGGGCCAAATTCTTAGAAACACTTTAATGGTGTTTTTCAGCTGGCATGTAACAAATTGGAATGAGCTAAATGTGAGCAATTAGAGTCCACTGCACTTTGTTTGTTAATGCCGCCCACCACTAATTAATTGTTTAATTGTTTATACAAGAAGATGGTCTTGACTTTCTGCACTTTATATTGTATACTAAACATCATAACAAATGTGAATATAGGCTAGGGGACATAAGATTTTTCAATTTTAATTTATAAATAACAAAAAGCACTAGGACAATTTTAATTTATAAATAACAAAAAGTACTAGGAGTATCCATGATTTCATATTTACTACCAAAACTGATTGAATTTTCCATTTTTCAAAAATGTTATTGTCATTTGTAACTGTTCTTTAAATTTCAATAATAATAGACAGAAAGAGTCACTTGATTAATGAAACCCATCAAAATTAGACATAATTATAACTAAACGTGTAACCCACCAGGCATAAATTTGCAAACGAACATTAATAATGTCATCAAATCTATACAAAGTGTAAACAACAGTCAGAAATTATCGCATTGTATTGTACTACAAAAACATTTTCCTGTCTCCAGCAGTGGGTTAATAATAATTAAACTCTTTTTGTGTCGAATCGGCCCGTCGAAAATGTGAAAATCGAGTGCCCTTGGAAAAATTTAAACTTTGCAGTGAGTCCCGTCGTGTGTAATGCACCGATGAAAAATTCAACATCACAAAAAATCATCCATTTCACTTACATAACCGCGTGCATTCACAATAAATGCTTGATCTTTTTCAACATCTGTAATAGCGTATGCAATTCGAGTATTATTCTAAGATTTATAGGAGATTTTAATAAACGTTGAAAAGGGCGTTAAAAAACGTTGTAAAGGCATCATTTATTTCAAGAGAAAAACATTTCTCAATAAAACTTTTTATGGGATAATATTTGATTTGTTCATTTTGTTGACTTCTTCCATGGAAAGTAGCCCGACGATGGTTGTTTCTTGTCGTCGGACCTTGGGTTACTTCAGGTGCCCAAAAAGTGGGACAACTTCAACGTGTCGCTGATAAAATGATTAAGGGAAAAGTACCAAAATGCGACTGAAATATTATATCAAAAATCATTTGTGTGCATTCTGCCAGATTTTTGAAATCATTAATATTGTTTTAATTAACGCTGTAAGGTAAAGTTATTGAATACGATCGGTTTTGTTTACTACTAAGATCACTCATTGTTTATTAAAAAGAATTAATATATGAAGGAGGTGTAAATAATCAGTTTTAAAAGGATTCCGTATTAAAAATAGAAACAGCCACTTCTGCTGTTGTGTAGCCACTTGCGGACCGAAACTCTTTCTGCAGTGAGTTTTGTAGTTTTCGCACGCATCCGGAAGTCGAGATGTTTGTGAATTTAAATTGAACCGCGTAGTGGAAATTAATTGACTTTTGAAAGACCGTAAGTCATGCAATTTGCATGGTGCGAGCCCAAGTGGGTTTGGTGAAAATTCGTACTTTGTTTCTTCAATTGCCGTTAAAATACGTACTGAATATTGATCATGAAGAATCACTAAATATATTGCAACATTGTGTTCAATCCTAAAATTATGTAAAAGAGAGGCTTTTTCGGCCGAACGAAATAGTTGAATTTGTTAATCTTTTAGTGTAGGGTCTTAATACCAAAAGATCTAAACAACTACGTGGATAAATCCGTTTTTTTCTTATATTAGAAGAGATTACATATAGTTTTTTGCTTAAATTCGTCAAGTTCACTTACAAGAGATTATTGCCCCAAACTGCCCCAATAAATATCACTTATTTAAATTGAGTCCCAAGTGTGCTTACGAAAACTACTTCAAAGTTTAAGAAAGCACAACGATCAACAAAGTATAAAATATTCATGAAAAGATGCTGCCAAAAAACCGAGAGGAAATATGATCGCTCTACAGTTTTTCATATTATTATCGTCAGCAAAGGTGTGTCTGTTAAACCTAAAAGTGAATGGTCCTTCACATCAATTACCAAAATCTCAGGTGCTCACTGCTTTCAGGTGAGCATTGCAAAATAACAAAGAACATCTTGTCCCGGATCTCCATTTTTGAGTAAATATTGCTCATTGATCATCATCTTTGTGAAATTTGTGTAGCGAACTTGTGCGTTTTTTTTCCTTGGGATTCCTCCTTTTAATTATTTAACACATGACACCAGTACGCTTTTCGGTTTACCTTTCTGATTTGAAACAGAAATGTGCGAGTTCCTAGTACATAAAGTAATGATGTAAATGGGTTTTCACGGCTGAGGTTTTTTCTAGTTCTCAAAAATTTAGTTAAAGTGACAAATGCTGTAACTTTTGTACCAATAGATTGTTCGTTATTGCAGCATGTTAAACAATTAAAAATAGACAAAGATGAAGAGTACAATGATAGGTGGATATGTAAATCGTACAGTGCACTTACATCTATGTATATATGACAAACAATTTATTCAAAATCCGAGTTGCGATACTATAGCGCATAGGCTCAATGTTCAAAGATTTTCACCGCTGTTAATAAATGCTGTACTTTATCTCAAACTGCGTTGCGTATTTAAAGATGAAATTTTCCTTTTAAACCTGTCATGCTTTCATGCAGTGAGAATTTCATACATGAGTGATCTGTATCTTCTTTTTATAGCACACCAAAATGCGATAAAGACTAGGAAAAGGTTTCAAAGGTACCGATTAGTTTAACAATGTAGGTATAATATGTATTGCCTTAATGTTGCCTTTAGTTTTTTAAAATTAATAGAGATTATATTGAAATATTTTGAAAATAGTTCAAAAAGCTTTTCACTGCATGAACTAAGTAAATTTTTAATTCTTCAAATGTCTATTTTTTGTATTATATAATCACAAGCCAGTCAAAAGCACAAATTCTGATCTAATTAGCAACTTTAAGTAGTTGTTTATCAATATGGTCATTTAGCTCGTTCTTCTGTGCAGACGTATCCTATTTTTATTTATGTTTGTAATCAAAACAATCAATTCAAGTCTACGTGTTTGAAGCAATAACATACAATTTCTATTTATTCCCTGAGAAACATTATTTTTAGCCTTTTTAATCTTTTAGTCTTCAAAAGCAGCCAAAGGTGATTTCTGGTGTATTGAAGATGTAATATGCTCATACATATGCAACTTTTTAGCAGTTATTTAAGTTCTGAATATAATTTCTAATTCAGAATCTAAATAAATATAAGTAAAGTCAACCACGTCCTTGAATTCAAGGTCTATTAGGCTATCGCTATGCATTCGTCCACATTAACACTATTTGTTCCTACTGCCCTAATTCATTAAATGCATCCACAAATCGAAATGCTCATAAAGCACATGTTTGAATCTGCATACAATTGATATGGTGCAAACCTGAAGTCATAATTGAATTGTAATTAATTTTATATTCACTTTGGAATTTCATAAGTTGAGCACAATAAGAGAAAAAGAAAAGAGGCGGACAGAGTAAGAAAAATAACGAGCGGTAGACAAGTACGTGTTATGAATATATAAATTTTAACTGAAGCGCCTTTGCAGCCACTTGACTTACGCCGCTTCCTACTAAAAATGAATTGAACAAATTCAATTATTTACACTTAATTTATGCATGAAATCTAGCTTAATGCATTTTATTGTAAAATATATGTATATATTATTTATTATATTTTTCATTTCGGATATAGTAAATGATGGAATTTTTTTAGAGTGGCTTTTATTTATTTAATTATTTCCCCTGCACACAGAGTCAGAGACTTCAAAATTGGCTTAAAATCTATTTTGACTCCGCTTTTAAAGTTTTAATGATTATTTTAATATAATTTAATGCTTTCCGAAGAGTGCTTGGCATTTCTGATACCTGGGCTTGGGCTTTGCTGTTCTCTAAAATTCTGAAAAGGGTAAGGATACTACAGCACAAAAGGCTACTTTCTAATTAAATACATATGTATGTTTTGTTCTTTCAGGGACAAGGCAAATAAAGAAAATAGTATATTGTGTTGCGTTGTGTATAAGAAGTATAATTAAGATTTTTTGATCATTGAGGTGCAAAATTGGTTCAGATACTTTGTGGTCGTCGAAGTCTTAAGACTGTTTACCGAAAAATCATGCATTGTCTACAACTTTTAAAAAATGCTGTCTCTACTGCTATGTTGAGTCTGTTCAGCAGTCTAGACAACTATAACAGACATTGTGTTCATTCAGATAGATTAGGTGGATGAGCATGCATAAACTCACGGACCAAACGTTTCATCAAAATTCAGAGAGGCACCTGGTTCCTCAAAACGGTCGCATACCTGCCCGAATTACATCGACTCACGTGTAAAATCAAATTAGCTGCCCAATTCAGGCAACAGTGCGACATGTATTTGTGGTCGGTGTCACTTTTGTTGCCACTGGCACGTTAGCGGTTTCCCAATGGCACTCTGGACACGCGTGAGCATTTCTTATGCTCTCGAATCTTTCTTACCCAGTTTCGACAGTTAATTATTTAAACGATCTGCACTGGCCGTACTCTTTGTCTTTTCGCTGTAACCGATATACTGGTTAAGACTTTTACGAGCGCCAGGTAACTTGGACGTAAATTGAATGAAAATAATTTTTTTTTTCTTCATTTTTGTCGTTGGTTCCGGTTTAGAAGTGAAATCTGAGCTTGTTCGCAAACACTACCTCCCAAATATTGGGCCAAAACCGCTCTTCCAAACGTGATTGCTGTTGATAATTTTTATATACCGATATTGCTCAGAGGAAAGGCATTTTTGCGGATATCGATCGATACGCTAGGAATTATCAATTTATTACATTAATCTGCTGAGGTGCGGAGACCCGCCCAGCCCTCGTTGGACTTAGCAGCCCCCGGTCGACGATGTCCCATGCAACATTTTGCCCGCAGCATCATCTCGACAGATGAAGCCGATCAACGGCCGGCTCCACAACCGAGGCAAAACTCACGGTTTCAAAATTGAAATCGAAAGTAGAATAAAAGAAGGACAGGCAGATCATCGCAGCGCGCGGCCGCGAGAAAGCGCTATTTGCTCCGCGGCGTTCGCGAATTACGGCGACAACAGCGGGGATTACGTTCAAAATCGCAGTGGAATGCATTTGGTTTGACGTGCAAACCGCAGTTGATTTCAAACCGTTTATTTTTGATTATCATCAACGTACACTTTAGTTGGGTTTTGAAAATTTGCGTACCATATTTGTGACACTCGATTCGCTTGCATGATTAATGAACGAGCAGTGCAAAAGAATTAAGTCGACTTTCTTTTACAAAGTCGACATTTGTAAAATCGGTTTTTGCGAGTCGAGGTTTTGGTAGTGTTCATAACCTTTTCAGTTTTTTCCTCACTGAAAGTAGAAAAATAGGAAAACATAAGAAATTTAAGGGGAATATGGTGCTATAAAACCCATACGCATAACGAAGATGATTTCCACTTGGCTTGCTTTTATTAACACTTACTTTTACAATAAACGGAGGGATTCAAGTTCAACTTTCAAATTATTAACTATAAAAAACTACATTTCGGTAATGGGGTATCACTTCGATTCTTAATGTAAATAACTATTCAGGACAGTACATGTGTTGTAAATTTATATATGTTTGTTTTTTATTATGTTTTCAGTGTTTCATGTCACTATTAGGAAGAAAAAAAGACCGAATATATACCTGCTATAGCCATTGAACTTTTAATTATTTTATAAAGAACCCTTAATTTTGGAAGTACCATAAAAATTAATATTTGATTAAATTTATTAATTTTCAATTCAATTACTAATCCTATCATTGACCTATTGACTTTCCGCTAGGAGGAAAAAGGAATTTTTACTTACATCGTAATTTAAATTGTCTAAAAATGCACTCATTTGTATTTAAAAAGCCAAAAACTAAATTCGCCTCTCTCTTTTCATATAATGGAGTTAATGAGTGGGAGTTTACCTAATTTGATTATAACATGAAAGAATTTAATGTCATTTAATTTATTTGAGTAAATGCTTACACACTCTTAATAGTTGTACTCTGATTATTTTCAGATATTTGTACATACATAACTCAGTCCAAATCCCTTCAAGTTCATCTAGTTAATTACAGGAAAATTAAAAACTTATCTTAGAGTTGTTGAAAATAGAATGCCCTCCACTATAATTCTTGTCGTAACAAATATCTTCCTATTATTTTGTATCGTACCTTAATACCATGGCTTTTTTATGAGTAATTGATTGTGTTGAAGCATTAATACCATTCATGTATGCAATTGTTGTGTGATTGGTTGTTGATTCTTTATTCCACATAAGCACCAACAAACTAATTGCACATAGCAATACCCTAGCGTTAATTGACTTAATTAGTAAATCTAAATATGATCTCAGTTTACAACCATGTAGTTAGTGCAATTCGAAACAGCGAAGGCGTGGTTGAGAAAGGAAGTCTTTAAGTTAATAAAATTATTTCTACTATAGCTCTTTTTTTCCAAACGTTTAAAATAAATTAAAATCCCCGTCTTCTCATAAAAAAAACACCAATTCTATAAACATGTAATTTATTTAGTCGATAAAACGAAAATCACCCCAAACAGCTTATTTTTTAGTTTTTATAAAGAGTCAAAATCTTAGTTGGCGACAAAAACTTCCTTATTTACGTCTTACAAATTCCGGTTGAATGTTGGAGAAAATTAAAAGTTTTAATTTAATTTAAATTATTCTATACTTGACCAAGTTCATTTAAAACGCGGATATATTTTACTCGGTCCGTTTTTTTATAAAATGATTCTACTGCTCTTGGAAATTGTACTCAATTTTATCTGTTAAATAACTATAATATTATATTTATATATGTGCTCATTTAATCGAAAAATAAAAAGACACAGATTCTTTGGCGCGATACATTAAAACCGAAATATACATATATTAATATGTTAATCTCTTAACAGAAAAATACATCGTTGTGGTGTAGGATATAAACATTAACATAAGTGCTTTCTCGAAACCTCTTAGAAGACAATTTCTAGAAGAGTGTTAATATATAAAGGGAATAAATTATTCAAGAGTATTTTTAAACAATTAATTAAATTATTGCAGTTAAATTTAGTAAATAACATAAAAGAATTTGATTAATGATTTATTCCTACAGAAATAGTACAAAACTTAGTGCAATGGCAGATTAAATAATAATACAATTATAACATTATTTTATGCTAGAACAGCTGATTTAAATTGATCCATGCAAGCAATTGGGTTACAAGCCAGTACGCATGAAATTAGATTCCAACCCTGCCAGAATAATTCGAAATCGAATAAGAACACATGTCTATACCATGGAATTCTAGTCTACGAATTACGTAATAAGGCTGACAGTGACACTTCTTCCACAATTGAATGGCCGGAGTAGCCCTGTACTCACATACGGCTTCCAATGGCCAAAACCCACTGCGTTTAAACGCAAAAAACGCAATTTTTCTCAATTGATTTGGCTAAAGTAAATGCACAGAAGCAAAGCTCAAGTACATGGAATTCATATAAAAGAGGCTGGTTGGAAATTTTCACTTTCTTCTCGATAAAATTCCAGTCGCGCTGCAAGAAAAAAACCCGAACACTTTCATCAAAATTGAGCGAGACGGGCAGAAAGACGAGACACGCGCGTTAAAAACACGAAGAATTCCACTTCAAACACAGGCAAAATACAGAGGTGACTGAAACATTTTGCGCGGAGCACCCATTCATTCAAAGGACTTCCTCTGAAGCCCCCTTGCCCAGCTAATCAGCTGTTGACACATTTTGAGTGATTATCACCTGCAGTTAACTAACAGTTACATAACAGTCGGCTGCAAAAGGCACTTGTATCCTGGCCGAGTGCCTCCGCAAAAATAAATTCACTTTACCTGTGTCCTGGCTGAGTAGTCCCGCACCGGTGAGCAGGATGAGTGTCCTTGGAGGAGGGCGGGAACACCGTGAACCCGCTGGAGCGCCGCTGTTCGGAAAGAGGTCCCCAAATGACGGCTATTTTGTGCGTAAACATCTGCCTTTTTGTAGTTATTTACGAGTAACTGACACAATTTTTCCTGCGAACGAACACAAAACCGCCCCGAGACTCCGAAACACGCCATGGCTTGAAAAGTCCAGTGGTTCGTCGCTGATTGTTTTTTCTCGCTGCAGAAAGCCCGTGAACGAGGAGGCGATTTATTAAAAAAAAAAGAAAAGAAAAAAAACAGTCACTCCGGAATACGTTGGGGAGGCAGCGAATTATTATAGCGCTTTGAATTGGTGGAAGGCACTGCGACGACTGCGAGATGATGGTCCTTTCGGGGGCCCCACCGATTTGTTTATGATACACTCACCGCGGTGGCCCTACCACTTTAACTTTGTTCCGCCGCGGCCCACCGAAGAGCCGAGAGTTCCGCCACCCTACCACCTACCCGTCCGTCGAGCGCACCTGACATCCGAACTGATAGCCAAATTGTTTTGCGGGATGGATTTCGAAAATTTCATTCGCCTGAGCAACACGCGCTGGGGAGGCATTTGTCCGGCAGGCAGTCGAGTCGAGTGGGGAATTGCAAAATTCGTCAGCTGATTTAAGCCAAATTTATTAAAAATTGCATAGGGCAGTACTATTCCGCCAGCTGTTTTATTCGAACGTTTAAATGGTATAAATATTTTAAATTGTGCCTTTCAAGCGTGTGAACATTTCTTATTCATTTATGCCTATAAAATAGATAAATATTTATTTTTTCATAACACATAATCTATAAACGTCCATACTCTCTTAAATATTTAAACCGCAAAAATCTAACCTCTTTGCTATTGACAGTTGCACTGCCGCCATACTGACAGTTTCCAAAATGTCGAAGTACATGCTCAGGCTTTCCAGTGCAATTTCTCAGCTTGAACGTGCGATTTCAAACTTCTTCGGCCATGGAAATCCACCAGGTGTGTACTACAAAATATCTTATTAAAAAATCTCACTCAAATTCTCCTCTGCAAGTAGCTTTTTGCCTAGCCGGGCTGCAATCACATCCCCTGGATTCATCAGCCACTGGAGCAAGATTTTCATTGAAGGATTTAATTGGTGACGGTTTTCTGTGGGCGGTACCAAAGCACCGCCGGACCATTGAAAAGAGGTTGAAGAGGAGATTCGGTGATCCTAAATATATCCTGAAAATAATGCTTCCGAAAAATAACATAACAGTGTGCAACCAATGCGGGCACGACCGGGAGTTGGGGGTGTTGTGTCGTAAGTACTCGAGCGTGGATTTCTGGGATGAATTTATTTAAAAATCGTTCGTTGTTTTAGCTCATTGCTACGGCAAGGTCCGTAAGGAGACGCAGCAAATGCAGGATAAAATTCAAGAGCAGCTCGGCTTGGAGCCTGTTGATCAAGAAGTTGTTGTTCTTTACGAAGGAGAGAAGAAGGAACAGGTCGAATTTTTGAATGGCAAACGCGTTGTGGAAATGGAAAAGCCGCGTCCAATGTGGTTTAGTAAAAATCTAATGCAGAAGTCCACCCAACAGCCAGTCACCACAAAAGATGTTAAGCCACACGAACTAGGTTAATCAACTTGTGGGGTAATGTAATGAAATAAACCTTCGTAGTTTTCGTTTATAAATATTTTTGGACGTTACCAGAGACAGCATAAGTAAACAAGTGTAATTACTTCCTCTGTAAAAGAAAATCGACTTTTTCGGATAGAATATTTGTATTATTCAACATTAAATTAGTCCTCAGTGAATTTTAGCGACAGTATATAATAATTACTCACTTATCAAACACAAGTAAGATTCGTAAAATCCTTAAAATTATAGAACAATTACATTACAATTAAATCTAGGGAAATCTACAAGGTATCTAAGAGTCCACACATCCCGGCTGTTGCACTCATAACTCGCTGGAAAAAAATATTTTCTTGCTTTGTCAAAAATTGCTCACGGTGTGTGATACGAATTCAAAATTTCGCTCGATACTCAAGTCACCATCGGTGTCGTCAGTTAAATGCGCTTCGACATGCTGCTGGAAACTCACAAAGGGCACACTGCTCGAGTAAGTTTTGCCACACAAGGGGCACATTTTTTCCATCTCATCCGCGATCCTTTTTTGCTCAAGGATGTACATTTGCCGGTTTCCACTGTACGCACAATCGTCGTTCTTCTGTTTCGGAGGCGACACATCCACTAAATTGTTTCCTTGATTGGGATTTCTGTAGTTCTCGAGGAGACATGGATCTGTTTCTAGATTTTTATCAACCATCTCCAACTTTCGTCTTTCTTTGCATGCTGGACATTCTTGGAGAGCTGAAAGAAACTGATTCGTTCGAAAGCTTAAGTCAGCTTAGTGGGCCACTTACCTTTTTTTTCCTTAAGAGTACCTAAAGCCTTCTTCAGATCGCTTTGCTGCTTGAGAAGTTCTTTTTTTATGTCCACCATTCCGTCGATGCATTTCTTCGCCTCCTGGGCTACATCCCCGTCGGAAACGTCATCGTTTAGATACCCAAATCCGAGACCGTTCCCGTCCTTAGCAATAATCTCACCGCACTTCTTATCGACTTCGGTTTTGGCATCGTTGAAGTTGTTCAGCACCTTGAGGGAGACCTCCTCTAGACTCATGTCGTCCAAGCTCTTGTCCTCCCCCGCCGTGCGTATGTGTTGCGGACGGATGTTTGGGTTCGGTGAGTGCTGCGTAAATGTTTTCGATCTTATCAAATTTTGGCCGGATGCAGTCTCACTGGTTGTTGCACCTAAAGTGCCTGTCGCACAAGTTTCCGACGTGGTGGAGGCCGTCTTCTGGCGGCCCTTATCTTTGGCAAGTTGAGACAATCGCGACCAGAGTTGGCGGTTTTCGGTGGCCACCATCGCGATGTGCTCCGAGAGCTGGAACTTCTGTCTGGTCAGCTCGGCCACTTGGCTCCGCAGCGACTCCAACTCTGATCGATTTTGCACGGAGCCTCCGGTGTCGTGGGGCTGCTCGCACCTCCCACGGCTCTGGAGCGCTAAGTTTTCCTCCTTAAGTGTGCTCAGTCTTTCTTGCAGGGAGATGCAACGCTCCTTCATTGTCTGCAGGGCGACACGTAACGCGTACTGCGAGGCCATTGTCGGGTCCCCGCTGGTGCTGCCGTCGCTTAAACTGTTGTTTGCACTCATTTTTGGAACGTTACCATTCGCGTGCTGATTCAGACCGAGATTAAATAGTTAAAAACAAACAAAAATCGCAAACAAACAAGCCTCGAACCTGCCACCGAAATTTCTCTGGCGGATTATGGTCACTTGTCACCCGGATCCCTTTGCCCACTGTCACGCATCAAGTGGATGGTGCTCTTTAGATAAAAACTCAAACAAACTAGAAAAATAAAACTATTTTTTATGGGGTTCGATTTCCCGTCTTGCTTCCCCAATTTGTCCAAGATCTGATCCAATGGTCAATAGTCCCAGCTGCAGGGCTGACCAAAACTACACCCATAATGAAAACAACCTCGCTAAGCTAAGCACTATTGTGAACTACTCAGCTGTTGTCACTGTCACTGCCGGTGGGGTAAACAAGGCGCTCCGCTCCGTAATGCTGCTGGATCCGCGGGTATTTTGCAATTTTTATAAATACAAAAGGAAGCTGTCGTCGGCTGTGCGGTTTGTTTGCGATTCGGGGCGTAGTTTCGATAAACTCAAAGTACTTTTTTTCGGTACTGACAACTTTTCTTTGCCCAGCTTGAAGGCTCTGCACGATGAGTGGTAAGCGGCTCGTCTTTTGGGGCTTTTTTAAAAAATAGTAGTCGAATAAATAACGTATTCTTAAGGTGCATTTAACAATTGTGACAGGTTTTATTTGGAAAAATCTACATACTCAGCACAGCTTCAAAGGATTACTAAGACCTTTTCTAAAATTGTTAATCCATTTAAAATTAACTTTGACTATACGACAATTTTTTAGTCAAAACGGACAGGTTCACTGCAAGTTAAGCTTAAGTATGGATGAGGATGCTCCTTACATCTTGAGATATGATAGGGATTAGGGAATCAGAGAATGAAAACCTGTTTGCGTTTTAAGCTGAGGTTCTTCTATATATAATTCTGGAAAAAAACAATTCATCATCTATCTTATTTATGCGATTTATTGTTAATTATTTCTTTAAAGAAAACATTTACCTCAGTTCGCACCGCAATTTAATCTTTCTAGCAAAACACAAAGCAAAATCAGCACCCTTGGCGTTGTGACTTCCTTTAAAGGCTCGAATCCTGTTCGTGCTTACACCAAAGCTGCGGGTCTGGAACTGTACAAGTGGCCCCTCGACGAGGACATTGCGAAGGCCTACGATTTAGGGGTTGTCGTTTCCTTTGGTCATCTTATTCCCCAGAAGATCATCACTGCTTTTCCCTTGTAAGTGGATAGTCCTAAAAATATTAGAAGAACTAAAGATTTCTTCGCAGGGGAATGATAAACGTTCACGCAAGTTTATTGCCTCGGTGGAGGGGTGCGGCCCCAATAATCTACGCTTTAATGCACGGCGACAAGACCACGGGAGTCTCCATAATGAGGATCGAGCCCAAGCACTTCGACATCGGCGATGTAAGTTGGTCTCATCCAATCGAGCTTAATATTTAATAAGTACCCAAACAAGGTTCTGGCTCAAAGAAGTGTCGATATAACGTCCGATGTTCTTATGCCCGAATTGCACGACCAACTAGCTACCGAGGGCGCGAGTCTGCTGATTGAAACACTCAATGGCTTCCCTGGAAGTTTTAAAGCGGTACAAAAGCAAAACAGCACCCTTGTTACTTACGGTTGGTAAATAATTCTTTAAATGACCACAAATAGTAAAAATGCGTGATTCTACAGCTCCAAAAATAACCGCGGAAGTAACCGAGGTAAAATGGTCTGAGATGGCTGCTCGGGAAGTGTACAACCGATTCAGAGCTCTTTATGGATACAAGCAATTGGCTGCAAAGTTTAATGGGCATGGGGTTAAAATAATTGATCTCAAATTAACTCCCAAAGAAGTCAAAATGAACCACGTCGTACCGGGGCTGGTAGAGTACTGTAAAAATAGTAAAACTCTTAGGGTTTATTGCAAAGACGGGCATCCTGTGGAAATCTTAAAAGTTAAAGTTGAAGGCAAAAAAGTTATGAGTGCAGTAGATTTTAGCAATGGCTTTCTTAGTAAGTATTCTAAAGATCAGAGGTTTTTCGAGTGAATAAAAAAACAAATAGCTAAAGTTGTTTCATTTTTCTAACACAATAGTCACTAGAAATTTAAAATACATAAGTACAAATTTACTTGATCGGATCCGGCATCCGATTCTATCCAGGCTCAGCTCAACTACCGTCCGAGGGGAGCCCAGCCGAGCCAACCTTCCCCGACTGAGTCCCCGAAAAGAATGAAGGCAGGAGCCGTCTGCTCCTGCATTTGTTCGCTCGTCACTCACAGTCAGGTAAGAGTCCCCGTTCCAGACTCGGTTCAACTGGTGCCCGTGGGAGCGAATTCAAATCTCCCGAGGGGAAGCGACGATCGGCTGCTTGCTGGCGCCCTGCTCCCAGCTGGGGAGAGCGGCCCGCACAGGATGGGGTGAGGAGAGGTCCCCCGGCTGCAGTCGCTCCAGCTTCCGAGCCTTGGGGAGCGCCGGTCCCAGGCCCCCTTTATTTAATTCTTCCGCGATTACCGCTCGTTGGTGGTTTTGCACTGATCCTGTTCATGGATTTATTTTTCCCGGTACATCTACACCTAGCGCCTTCGCTTCTCGGATTCTTAATAACTTAACACCTAATTTGTTTTTATTCTTATTAATTGTTTTATCTTTACTAAAAATAGGTATACAAATTAAAGCTATGAAATCCACTAATGTTGGAATTGATAGAACATATATTTAAAAAATAAATGCTATTCAAAATCAATATTTTTTTTCCATCGCAGTTTTTCTTGGTTTAAATTATTTAAAGTCGTTTATCAACTCAATGAACTTTGTAAAAGTACTATGTTTAATTTTTAAGTTTTTAATAAAGAAATTATTTCATTTAACCAAAGAGAATGTGTATATAAATTTAATTTTAATTTTTAATCCTTATAGCTACATTGCTAAATTTCTCTAAAGGAAAATTTCGCTTTAGTAAAGTGCTGATCGAATACATATTTTTTAAAACCGCTTAAGATTAGAAAATCGGAAAATGACATTTTTAAAAAAATACTTTTTCTTTTGTACAAAACAATACTTCGTATTAAGTTCATTTCCTTTACCAGTCTGTGGGTAAACGTGAATAAAATAAAATACATTTCACTCGAATAGAATTTATTTCATTTTTACTCAATAAGAAATATTACATTCATCTTCAAACTTTAAAATGGCCAGTGTCGTCTTGGTCACTTAGTACTAATCGCTAATATTATCGCACTCAACTGATAATTGCAAAATATTCGAAAAACTTTCTCAATATATTTTTCTTATAGTTTCCCCTATAAAACCCCTGTTGTAAATAAAGTGGTAAAATTACAATCGAATTAACTTTGTAAATATTTGTCTGTTTCGCGCACAGCACTACAGTGTAGGTGGTGGGAAGAAGATATGTAGCTTCTTTAAGATCTTTAAGTTTAGGAGGTGTCTTACGCGGCTTTAGAAATTTTGCCTGCAGAAAAGAAGTCAATCGTTGTTAATAATTGAAAATCTTTAGGAATTTAATCGTAATGAAACAAGAGTTTTGGTTCTGGTTTGGCAAGACTCGAACATGTACGTATGTATGGTTTACACTAATAGCAAATAATTAGAACAAATTTTCCATGCAATATGCCGTTTTCATGCAATTTATTTTCGAATTTTATCCCGGGTTAAAAAAAGCCTTATTAATTAATTAATTTTTATAGAACACACATAGTTTAAATAACATTATTAAAACTAAAAACAAAAATTTTTAACGCGTCAAACGTATAATTGGTTTTATCCTGTTAATATCTAAGAATGTATAAATTAAATTAGTATAACTCCCACTTACGCAAGTTATTGTTTTTAATTTAAAATACATATTAAATTCAGATATTAAGTGATGATTCGATTTATAATGAAATTGTCAATGATTACTCCGCAGTTTTAGTAATTTCACTCAGCCAAATACTATTTCACTATCTTGGTTTCTAAATGATATTAAATACTATTGCTTGCTAAAGTTGGAATAGTACTAATGTATGCATTTCTCAGAGATTTTTTTTCATATACAAGGAGTTTAGAAACAAAAATACTTCATTAGTCTTAATAAAGATGGGTGACATAAAAAGAGAGTACGTGTTCTTTTTCTTCTTATGTGTGTTTTTCCTAAAAACAGGAACTGATAGAATATTGTCGTTTGAGGATAAGTAGATTTTTCTTGAAGTCGGAGCATGACATATGCCCCCCTGTAACTTAAAAATATTTTACGAAATCAAGTAGAGTAACTTTTAAGGTTTGATGCCCTTAAATGCATTACATGCCGATTACAATTTCAATTTATAGGTGAATCTAACCTCTAGAAGAAATGGGTTAATTAATATTTTGCTAGAACATTTAGGCCTAAGACAAACAGAAAATATTGCACATTAAAATTGTTTAAAAACATTTGTTATTCTGGCACATTTAGAAAAAACTGATTTTATTTTGATCATTATTTTAATACAAAAATTGACAACAAATACCACAAACAAAATTACAAATAATCCCATTCTCTCTCAAGTTTGTTCTTTAAACACTTGTATAATAAAAAAAGGAATGGAGCGATAACAAAAATTAATACAATAATCATCTCTAAAATAATACATCCAGAGTGCACACACAGGAAGTTGAAGCGATTTTAGAGCTTTGCAACTGAACGAGGGGTCCTACAAATGAAAAATTAATCATGTCAACCTTAATTTTTTAGCAATTCGTAAAATTTTGTTAATGGTTAAATTTGAAATGAAATTTGTGTGATACTTTTGGACTGGGTTTTGATGATGAGGACTTCAATGCATGCGGGTAAAAGGGAATTCTATAATGGGAGCAAATTCGCTGGATGGTATCTGAAAAAAAATGTATTGTCGTATATTACTTGTTAGGAGGGGTTATAAAAAAATTTAATTCAGAAAGTTGATCTTACAAATAATTGAAAAAAGCATGCACAGCTTTCAATAGACCTAGTTTACAAAAAATAAAGAAAGCAAAAATTCAAGAAGCAAAATCATTTTATCCAACTTTGCGGAAGTGTCTTGAAAATCATGCTACCAAATTAAGGTAAGCTTAACTGGGTCGACACTTTTTTCAATGCCAAATTTCTCTACGTTTTCGCGGTTATTCCGGCAATATTTAAATTCTTTCACTGATTTTAAAACAATAATTAAAATAGTAATAAATATTTGCTGGAAAGAATTCCAATAGTATGAGCAAAAGAAAATGCTCTTTTTTACAATTTCATAAATGTGAGGAAGAATTAACACAAAAATGATGTACATATTTAGTTTTGCTTTTCCTTAGTTTATTATCAGCAATACAAAATTGAATTTTCAGCCTTTCGACGCCTAATTACCGTTCGAACCCTAATATTTTATATAATTGAGTAATCAAAAAATTCAAACATCAAAGCAAGGATGAATAATGTGGATAAAACGTATTATTCCCATGGTTACGCTTAATAATAACTCAAACAATCAACGATCGTAAGAAATAAAATCATATCGATTAAACGTATTAAGAGGAAAAGGGATGGGTAAATGACAAAAAGGGGAACAGTATGACCATACAAAAATAACAAATAGAACTCGTTTATTCATTCAAATACATTTTGAAACAAATTATTTAATGGCTATGCATCAATTAAAGTGATAAGTCCTGAATAGCAAAACAGTGAACAAATGTTTAATGTTCCTAGTAAGGCTATCAATGCTTAAAATCTATTGAGCGTAAATTGCAATAAAAAATTTGTGAATTGTTCGTTTATGATTTAAGTATAGCAAATAAGTGCAGCAACTTTGCGATAAAAGACTAGACTTTGTACAAAATTTCTGCAAAGTATATGTTTTGCAAATCAAAAATAATTGTAAAGTATTTAAGCTCTTAGAGTATGTACACAATTTTTAAGTAACAATTTAAACACGTTTACTCATGCAAATAACAGCTGGTAACCGACAATTTTAATTGTACAACAAATTTTAATAAATCAAGTGCTAAATAATCAACAAAAGGTAACAAAGAACCGGAAATGAGTAAAGAGCTTCCAAAAAGAACTTTAAAACTTATCTAATCACTAGATGGTGGTCGCACTACAAAAGGTAGTTTCTTGTACTTTAAAACTTACATGTGCTCAGGGTGGTTGCGTATGCAATTGATCATTTCGTCGGGCTTGAGGCTTCCTGTGCAAATTTTGTGGACGGCGGTGAACAGTGGGAATCTGAAGTTAAAATAGTTCGTTAACAAAGCGCTTTAATTTAAATAAAATCAATTACTTGTTTTCCATTTGTTTATTTTTCAGCATGTAGTTCACCTCTTCTGCGGTGTAAGGACCCTGCAGTTTCATTCCATTTAACATAACTTTCTCAAGCTCTGCTATTGATTTTCCTGTCTTCACAAAAGCTTCAGACACTTTTCTGTTACGACCTCCTGCAAGTTATCAAAAACAAAAATGTTTTTTCGATCGAATTAATAAATGATAAATTGTAACAGTTGACAATGCATTAAGTTACGTTTTTGGACACATTAATTCATAAAAACCTTTTTTAAAAAAAGTTGAAGTTTTAAACAAATTTTATGTAAATTAAAAAACAAAATGTTTGAGTTTGTTCAATAATTTGCACTCTAATATCAAATAATATTTATTGAATCACTACAATAAAAGTGTAAAAGCATTCCCATAAGTTAATCTAAAAGACGTTTCAGAAGTTAAAATTGATCGGTATTTTATAAGTTTAGTTGTTTTGATCTCATAAAAATATTCAAAGTGAATTAAAATTAACTTACCGTAGCAGGTTGTAATTAAATCAGCAACACCACAACTTTCGAAAAATGTGGCTAATTTGCTACCTGGATAAAATAAGTCAACAAATCGAATCATTTCCATTAAACCTAATCGGATAACAGCAGCTTTTGTGTTATCGCCATATCCAAGACCATCAACAAAACCAGCCCCACAAGCAACGATATTCTGAGAAAACAATACACAAACGATATTTTAGTTTTGTTGCAATAATTGTAGTAATAATACTCACTTTAAGCGCTCCGCAAACTTCAACGGCATCTACGTCATCAACTACAACAACTCTAAAATGCTCGGCTTGGAAAAGGTCACGGAAAATTGGCGCTAATTTCAGATCTTTGCAGCCAATTGTTGTTTCACAGAACTTTTCCTCAGCAACTTCGTTAGCTAAATTTGCTCCCATCAGGACAGAGCAGGGAATCTGTTTTGAAAGTGAATTAAGTTGAACTTTAATTTTAGCATCGTCAAAGAAGTTTTAAATGGACGGTAAACCGTAAGTTGGTAATTTTACCTTAAGGTGCCTTGTAATAATGTGGGATATCAGGTCGATTCCGCCGCCTTCAGCCTTATCGAAGCCTTTAATTAAAGAAATAGCCACAGCGGTCGGCTTAATTTTACCTAGTAGAGACGAACAGAAGTTCCTAATGAATTGATGTGGCACAACGAAAATTAAAACATCTGCAGCGCAAGCTGCTTCGACTAAGTCAGGAACAGCGACCTGTAATGTGAAAATGTGGCTTTTAATTTTCTTTTAATTGCTAAATTGCAACATACAAAACAAAGTATAGCAAATATGAACAGGGTTTAAAAATATAAATCATTTAATAAAACTCTCAGAGATCAAACAAATAAACTATTTCATTTTATAAAGCATGGACTAAAAAGACAAACTAAATTTCTAATTTAAATTGTCCATAATACAATTGACGATTTCAATTGAATTTTCATAGTTATTTCATGTTTTCATTATGTATGTATATATTCATTATTTTTGTACTTCAGCTTTTCGATTGATTTAATTAATTTTGTCTTTTAACTGGTCAATTAACTTTTTAGATACCACATCCTAAACCAGTCTAGTTCCAAAGTGTAAGTTCAATGGGTCTAAAGCTTATTTATATCATTCATAATTTATAACCTTATTCTAAATGTAGCGGCAAATTGCATTTCGTCAATATTAATTAGTTCAAATAAATGAAATATATAATTTTGATTGAAGACTAGGACTTTCCTAAGAATAGGTCCGCATGATAAAATGAATAAGAAATTCCCAATCATCTCACCGAAGAATTAAATCGATTGGACATAATTTATTTATTGCTTGTTTTCTTGAAATTGAGCATTATGCTCAAACATATCTAGTGCTATGAATAGCCACGTGAATCAAACCAGGCGCCGTGATAACTTAATCAAAGGGAATTGTGTAACATTCGAGCCGCCGAACAAGTGGCTGCTCCGACTTCATGAAATTCTTAAATTATAACTCGTTTTAAAGTTAGCAACTGAGCCAACAGTTTATAATCGCTGTTTTGCCAGCCGGTGAATTTACATATTTCGCGTGGAATGCAATTCACACAATGCTAATTTCAAGGTGAGCTTTATTTTCTTATCCATTTCCTATTCACGAATTTGCAGTTTATTGATGAGGTGAAATTGTATTACCTCAATCTCCTCTTCGTTTACACTGAGCAAGAAAAAAATTAATATCGTGCAGGTCATTTACCTTACGTTCGAATCGCAGTCGGATGCAATGTCTGCCGCAAAATGCTATCATTCATCAAACTGCCTCCTAATTAATAGGCGTACATGCGGCAATTCTACCGCATTTTTCATTATTAATCACAGTGAAATTCAAAGCATATTTTCGCATGATCAATTCTGCTTAAACTTTGTAACTCTGGGTGAAGTTTGCTTGGGCGCTGTTTTCGCTTAGGTTGTTTCAAGTCATCGGGATCAAAGTGCAAATGACTGCGATTTGTACTCAGTTCCTTTGAAATTGATGTTATCGAAAGTGATCGTGATAAGATAACGAGTTAACTTCTAAGCTATGATTCTGGCGACGGTGTTAATTATGAGATTAAACACTGGGTAGTGTTTGTTTATTCTTTGATTATCACTAACAACTCCTCGATGGGTAGTTTTAATCAGAGTATTTCAAATTCATTGTTTATATTTATTTGAGAAGATTTTTACACAAAGCAGATAATAATATTATGAATGTTTTTTGTTCTTGGGATAATCAATTAAGTTGAGTTAAAACAATTAGTTTCTTCTTTATTTAGGAAATATTTTATATTGTTCTATATTATACTAATAAAATAAAACTAGAAAGGAAGGATAAATAAATAGATTTATAAATCGGGCTTTAGATCTTTTACCTAATTTCTTGCACCATGAAGCAGCAATTTCTAAAAGTACATATTTGGCAGGCGCCTCGCCTTAATTTAATACAAATATTTAAATATAGTATTTCCTCATACACTCAATGTCCCAGTTTTAGTTAATATGTGGCGTTTCGCCATCCAATTCTATTTAAAAATTTAATTTTTCATTATTTTGCATTTACAAACGGAAATTATATTTTGTGTAAAACGATGGAAAGAAAAAGGTTGTTTTTATAGGTTTAGATCTTCAGGTTCAAATATTTTTGTTTTACTGAAGGAATCAGAGCGGAAAAGGGTGGAATACGAAAGATTAAAATTACGCTGGTTTGGGTGGGATGTCCAGTCGCTGCTATTTATTTATTTATGTTAATAAAGCCAGTAATTTATGGATAAAGAACGAATTTGATGTTATACATTAAGTAAAGTTTGCTAATTATTCGTTAAAAATATGTTTGAAAAAAAAACTGTTGGTTCAACAACTGCATTTAACACGGCAATCTAGAGATAAAAAAACCCGATATGTGTTGAAGAGTATCAAATTAAAGTGCAAATAATCGCTTTGCGCAATTATTCACAGGCAACCGACTACCAAAAGACGAAAATTGAGCCTCCAGAAGACTACACACAATTTTCCTGCGCGCCTTATCGTTAGAAGAGAACTTCTTTAAAAATTTAAAGGTCAGCAGTGGATTCGGGATCGGTTAACCTGTTTTCCACAGCATAAAACAGCCCAGCAGGAACAGAGCGCGATTGTTGATGCCCGTCAGCGGCACTTGTGAGGGTGTTATCAGTTGCCGCACCACCGCCTTAGGACAGCTGGGTGCGGGGGAGGAGGCGAGGCACTCGTTCTGCGATTACGCTGACACAAAGCTGAATTATATCTGAAGTTTTTTAAAATTAAACAATTCCCGCGACACGCCTTGAAAATATGCCAAAATTATGCCAGGCGAAGTAAACAGAGGCAGAACGATGGTGGGAGATGGGTTTCTGGTGGGTGATAAATGGTCCGAGTAAGTGCCGCGCCACACGGGCGAAATCCTTGAGGAATTCCTGAGGAGTAGCGACAATTTGTGAAACTGAAAGTTTTTCAGCTGTACGGGTTCATTGAGACATGCGTTCGATTGGGAAACTTTCCGTGTGGCGTGCACCGAATCGCGGGAAAGTTAGAGGGCACGAGACAAGGTCACGTCGAACCAACGACTTTTTCAAATCCAGCGCGGCTGCAGACGGAAGCAGCCGTGACCTAGAAATCCACTGGTAGTGGTCGACTTCCACCTAGCTAGGTGGCGACGACCCAGTGCGGCCGTAATTCTCCTCTGGCATGCATTTTTTACGTAACGATCGTGCCGTTGCATAATTGTGCACTACTTACAACATTCGAAGGCAATGTGTGTCCTGGCAGGTACTTCACGTTCTCGTGGGTCTCGTTGATGATCTCAGTTAGTTTCTTGTCCTCAATCATTTCCTCGTAGACGTACATCGTAACACGGTCCTCGAATTGGGGTAGGCGGGCTGCGTTCGCCCCTACGATTTTTGCTATTGCCGATCCCCTGTTTTGAGCAAAAATTTACCCGGATTATATAACACGTCATTTTGCATCGAGGTCCAGCGATATTTTCGCACAAGATCACCGCACTTCCTGTAGCCAGCGAAGGGGCTCCTCGTCGCAGTACTTACCAATTGCCGGAGCCGACGATGCACACGCTGTACTTCTGCGACATTTCGAAGCACTTGAGTTCGAGTAGTTGGCGACTGGGAGATAAATGCGAATGGTCCGCGTGGAAGATGCCCTCACAGCTTTTTAACGTCCGCGCCAAGAATCAGCTGAAGACTGATCTGGCGAGCGCGGGCCCGCAAACTTTATACTTCGGTCAACGGACGGCACAACAATTCGGGCGGTTCTCAATTCTCCGCGACGGTGTTCGGCAGTATTTTTATCTTTTAGCTGTGCAGTTCGATTGATAAGAAACTAAGTGCATGTGCATTACTTTACAGAGAAAACAAATAAGTGCGTGAAATTATGGGAAACAATTTTAGGGGTGTGGGGTCTCCTGACAGCTTCTCGTTGACATTCGGATAAACTGAGATGTTGTCCTAACATTCACAATTGAATTTTAGTTAGGAAATAATTTTCGGCAAACAAACAAGCTCGAAACAATTAAATGAACTCAAAAATTAAAATAACTTTTTTTATTCCAAATTTAGGAACAAAAATAATAAATTCAGTACAAATTACAATTCCATTATTATGTAGCTCTACTTTTAAAAAAACCTATTGTGAATAAATAAGCTCTAGTACAAATTCAACTGTCACCTTAAGCTGTCATTTGTTACTTTACCAACTCCGCAGTTTGTTTACAACGAGTTTTCATTAAAAGAAAATAATTTGCCTGAACGATGGGATCCTACAGCAGGAGTCGCTCGAGGTCCAGAAGTTCACGCAGCCCCCGACATAAACGTTCGCGCTCGAGGTCTAGGCATCGGTCGCCGCACTCGAAATCCCGTAAATATCGCAGGGACGACCGTAATCGGTCGAGGTCCAGGAGCAGTCGCACTCCTGAGAAGCGCCAGCGCAGGCAAGAAAACGGACGACAGGACCAAGGAAACACAGGAAAATATGAAGAAAGAAGTAAATCTGTGCGCAGACAGACCGAAGACCGGTGGCCAAATGATAAATTCTTTGAGAAAAACCATAAGCGCGACATAAACTTTCACAAGCCGAAGAAGTCACACTTCGATGATTTCATGGACTCACGGAGGTTTCAGAGGGAAATAATTGGGGCCGAGGGGCTTGCCAACATCTGGGCAAAATCTCCTGTTAAGCCGGAGAGTTCGGGTGATGAGGAGGATATTCAGTTTGAACCCACCTCGGTGCAGGCTAAGAAGAAAAAGAAGGAGAAACACAAATCCAAGTCGAAAAGGAAGAAATCGAAAAAATCTAAGAAAAAGAAGAAAAAAGCAAAGAGGGTATCGTCATCCTCCAGCAGTTCGGGTAGTGAATCCGACGTTGATCCCGAGGTAGTTTGGGTGGAAAAGAACGCCGGATCGGAAGAATTTGGCAGGGATTCCTCACGCCTAGAGAAGCCCTCGACGTCCAAGGGCGTCGCGGCGGACGACGAAGAAGTTGGTCCTGTTTTAAGGCACACGACCGGGCTGACCCACAAGGACTTTGGACACGCTTTACTCCCCGGTGAAGGGGCTGCGATGGCCGCTTACATAGCCGAGGGAAAGAGGATCCCTCGGCGTGGTGAAATTGGCCTCACTTCGGACGAAATAGCAAAATTCGAGAGCGTTGGATACGTTATGAGCGGCAGCAGGTAAGCAATTTGTTTTGCCTTCGTTTAAATCAAACTAATACTACTTTTTAATGCAGGCATCGGCGAATGGAGGCTGTGCGTATTCGCAAGGAAAACCAGATTTACTCAGCGGATGAGAAGCGCGCCCTGGCCATGTTCAGCAAGGAGGAAAGGCAGAAGAGGGAGAATAAGATTTTGTCACAGTTCAAGGATATGATTAATTCTAAGTTGAAGTCGGACAAGAAATGAATAAAACAACGTTTCAGACCTCAAATTAAATTTTTTTCTTTTGAGAACATTTTCAATTGATCATATTCTGAGGAATTTTTACATTTTTCTAGAACCTAACAATATTTTTAATGTAGTAGAAACTGTGTTCGGAGCAGAATTATTAAAAAAACCATTCCGAAATTTCAAGACTAGACTAAGGCAACAGATCCATTTGAATATTTTTAAAAACCGGTGCTTGTTTGGCTTTTTATAAAATACTAGTTGGGTTATCCGTTTTCGCCCGGTGTATAAATATTTTGCGGCATCGGATACGGCATCCGATTCGATCTAGGCTCAGCTCAACAACCGCCCGTGGGAGCCCAGCCGAGCCAACCTTCCCCGACGGAGTCCCCGAAAAGAATGAAGGCAGGAGCCGTCTGCTCCTGCATTTGTTCGCTCGTCACTCACAGTCAGGCAAGAGTCCCCGTTCCAGACTCGGTTCAACTGGTGCCCGTGGGAGCGAATTCAAATCTCCCGAGGGGAAGCGACGATCGGCTGCTTGCTGGCGCCCTGCTCCCAGCTGGGGAGAGCGGCCCCGCACAGGATGGGGTGAGGAGAGGTCCCCCGGCTGCAGTCGCTCCAGCTTCCGAGCCTTGGGGAGCGCCGGTCCCAGGCCCCCTTTATTTAATTCTTCCGCGATGACCGCTCGCTGGTTGTTTTGCACTGATCCTGTTCATGGATTTATTTTTCCCGGTACATCTACACCTAGCGCCTTCGCTTCTCTGATTCTTAATAACTTAACACCTAATTTGTTTTTATCCTTATTAATTTTTTTATCTTTACTAAAAATAGGTATACAAATTAAAGCTATGAAATCTACTAATTTTAGAATTGATAGAACATATATTTAAAAAAAAATGCTATTGAAAATTAATATTTTTTTTTCCATCGCAGTTTTTCTTGGTTTAAATTATTTAAAGTCGTTTATCAACTCAATGAACTTTGTAAAAGTACTATGTGTAATTCTTAAGTTTTTAATAAAGAAATTATATCAATCAACCAAAGAAAATGTGTATATAAATTTTATTTTATTTTTTAATCCTTATAGCTACATTGCTAAATTTCTCTAAAGGAAAATTTCGCTTTAATAAAGTGCATTCCATAGAAAAAATATGCCGGAAATACGTTTTATTTCCAATTTAAGTTTTTCTCAGTAATATCAGTTCGAGTCTCTTTCGATTCATAAAAATGGACAAGTCATGACTGTGGGCAACATTTCCAAAGAGATTTTAATAATTTATTTCAGAATTTGGGTACATGTTGAAGAAATGATTTTCGAAATCTTGTGGCAACATAACAGGAAATCCATTTGCACTGCCCTACCAATGAAACATGTCAATCTTCGGAAAAATGTGGTTCCGTGGAGAATTGGAGAGATACCGGTTTTCAGAAATTTTATGAAAATACTATCGAAAACACTGTCATTTGATGAAATTATGCAATAAAGAGAGTAAACTAATTTCCAAGTTAATTCTTTCAACTTTAACGACACGTTTTTGCATCTATCCATTCAAATTTAAATTTTCGCAACTTTCCGCCAAACCCTTTGCGAAATGTCTTTCACCAGTAAAATTGAGGTTATGTTGTACAAAGTGTGAACCCGAGGGGAGTGCTCGTTACTTCTCATCCGAAATAAATTAAATCGCCCGTCTCCCATAGCCGCAATTATCTGCTTAGTACCAGTTTGAAAAAGAGTAAAAGTCAACATTAGAAAAATACAAACATCGATCATTTGGCTCGGCGCGACTCAAGCTGAGGACGTTTTCTTCTGCGAAGTTGCTTACAGCTGCAGTATCTAATTAGCACAAAGTGCTCCGGCAAGTAGGATTTAGCTTCGCTGGGGGCACAGCGATCGCAACCAATTGCTCCAATTAAAATATATGGAATCATTCAGTATTTAACAGTAAATGGAAAGTGGTTGGTAATCCCGTGAGACGGTGCGCAACGGGGCTCAGTGTGGGTCTTGTTATTGATGGTGCTTGAGCGTGAGTCGCGTTCTTTTCTCGTGGTGCTGCTTGATATTAGCTAGATTTTATTATGGCAACGAACGAATTGTCGTCTCCAAGCGAAATGGCTCTAATAACGCCCGGCAGCGAGGCGCCCTCGTTCTTCCCAGGCTCCAAGGAGAAGGATGCCAACGACAGGGACAGCGGGGACAAAGTGAAGATGAAGAAGCAACTGGGCCTCCTTGAGGGGGTCGCTATAATCCTGGGAATCATCTTTGGGTCAGGAATTTTCATTTCACCAAAGGGAGTGATCAGGGAAGTCGAAGCAGTGGGCACGTCCTTGCTAATTTGGGTGCTCTGCGGCTTGCTCTCGATGATTGGGGCCCTGTGCTACGCTGAGCTTGGGACATGCATCCCCAAATCAGGCGGCGACTACGCCTACATCCTGGAAGCCTTTGGGCCACTGCCAGCGTTCCTGTACCTCTGGGACGCGATGATGATTTTTGTGTAAGCTGCAACATAAATAAGCTGTCGAAGGCGGCAGTAACTATAATTGTATATATTTTTTAGGCCAACAACAAACGCAATCATGGGACTAACATTCGCCAGCTACGTATTGCAGCCTTTCTTCCCAGATGAATGCAAAATTCCGACTGGGGCTCTTCAATTGATTGCAGCAGTAACGATATGTAAATTGCCATTGGCTGGTTGCGCAATTTTACTCAGAATTTATTGTTTGTCGCTTAAACAGGTTTCTTGACCTTCCTGAACTGCTACAACGTGAAGGCGACAACGAAAATGCAGAATGTGATAATGTTCACCAAAGTTGCTGCGCTTGTGATGATTATTATTATCGGAATCGTTTTTATGGGAATGGGTAGGATTACATCCTTTCGTTTAACGTCATTTTTGAAGATTATTTTCATATTTTATTTTTAGGAAATGTTGAAAATTTTAAAGATCCGTTTGAAGATACGGAAACTGATCCGGGAAAACTTTCGGTTGCATTTTATTCGGGCATCTTCTCTTACGCTGGCTGGAACTATCTGAATTTTATGACCGAAGAGTTGAGGGAGCCTTACAAGAATTTACCTAGAGCAATTTATATTTCATTGCCTTTGGTAACAGCTATTTATGTGCTCGCGAACATGGCTTATTTGGCGGTGCTCACCCCTCAGCAAATAATGGCCTCTGAAGCCATTGCAGTGGTAAGTGCAATCGAATTAATTAATCTTTTCTATTTCATAAGTAATTGCTTCAATCTTCAAATTTCTTAATATTTTATTTTTCAGACATTCGGCAACAAAGTTCTAGGAATGTTTTCAATAATCATTCCAATATTGGTAGCGATTTCGGCTTTTGGAGGGCTTTGCGTCCACATAATGACATCATCTCGAATGTGTTTCGTAGGTGCTAGGAATGGGCACATGCCTGCCCTTTTATCTCATATTAATATTCAAAAATACACCCCAACACCTTCGCTTATATTTTTGGTAAGAGGCGTAAAACCTTTGAAGACAAATGAACTTAATTTAATTTCTCGACAGTGCATTTTGTCAGTAATCATGCTGGTTATAAGCGATGTATACGTTCTGATCACTTACAGCAGTATCGTTGAATCGTTCTTTATAATGCTCTCAGTCTCTGCAGTGCTTTACTTCAGGTGGAAGCATCCGAATATGGAAAGGCCTATTAAGGTGAAATTTAATCTCTTTTGAAAATTATATATATATTATGCATGTTATTTTTTGTAGGTCCAACTGTGGATACCGATAGTATTTGTTATAGTCTGCGCTTTTCTCATCATTGTACCTTGCTACGTCGCTCCCTATGAAGTCGGAATGGGAGTTCTAATTACAGCGATCGGAGTGCCTTTTTATTATGCCGGCGTTATTTGGGAGAAAAAACCGATATGGTTGCGAAATGCGATTGGTGAAACATTTAAAATATTTTCCTTACTTGATTTGTAAAATTTCGTTTCTTTAGGTCAAGTAACATTTACGTGTCAAAAAATATTCATGTCAGCCAAGGAGGAACAAGACTGAATCTCCTGGAAGAATCTTTTGATTTTTTTTTATGTTTTTTATTGCAAATTTGTGGCCATAATATCAAACAAAGAATCTTAAAATTTAAATTGTTTACAGCTCTCTTCCTATTTTTAGAAGAATTTTGTTTAAGGAGTATTTATGTATTGCTTAATCTTAAGCTTTGTATTTTTTGTACTGTTTTAGTTTTCTTTTGATAAGGTATTGAGTGTGTGTTTTAGAGTGCTTTTTTAAACAATTGTAGTTGGTATTAAAATTTACAATTGTGTACTTAAATCTTTTCAGTATATTTATTGTTTACATCAGAAAACTATCAAGTTGTTTTATTTTTGAAATACCCTTGATTTTAAATAATAAATCTCAAATTTTCGCTATCGTGCATAATCTGTATATGTATGTTGCAAACGCGTTTTTGAAACTACACTTTATCTGTGGTACGTTTAATTAACACACTTCAGTTAATTCATTTTCGGATATGTAGACTGTATGGCCATTCACAAAATGAGAAAAAATACTGAAGTGCAATGTTTATATTACTACTATTTTATTCAACGATGACTCCAAAAGAAAATTATGAATAACGATTTTTCTATTCATTTATACCATTCCCATTTCGTGTAATGAATTTCGTTGAGATTAATTGGACATCCTTTGGGATATGATTTGCGTAAAAATATTCTTCGATTTCCAAGAGGTTGCACATTTCTAAAATTACCATCAATATTTTCACCCATTTCACCTCTAAACAATAGACGAAAACAATGCAACTATAAATGTTAATTGATTAGTAGATTATTTTACATTTTTATTAACAGTACCTGGGATGGAGAGATGTTAAGTGCATCTGGGAAAACAGCCCATGTTACAACTTCCTGGTACGGTGGAGTTGTAAGGGATCCTGCAAATGTTTGAAGTAAATATTTCAAATATTCGAAAAAAACAAAATTAGGAAGCACCTAAAAGTGCTTTGTTTGGGCTGTGAATAAATTTTATGAAACTTTATAGTTCTTATCTTCCATTGATTTCATATATATTTTCAAATTTGTTTTATAGTAAACAGAGTTACGTATTCCATAGATGTTATCAATTGTTTATGCAGTTGTAAATTTATAAAGTAGTTTTCTTTTTCTTAATTGAAATGGGAAATTATTTGGTGACTCCCAACTATAATGTTTTCGAAATGTGCAATCACGAACAAAAGTATACTATACGTACCTTTATACATATAAAATTGATCCAAATTAACCTTCCCAAGCAAATTAAATAATGAAAATGTAAATCCCATTTCAACGATATCACCATGATTTAGAAGATTGCGAACATTTTCAGCAAGAGTTCGAATCTCAGGGCCGCTAAATTCGGAAATCTAAGATTTGTATTTTTTTCATTAATACCCAAAAAATGTTGCAAAATTAAGATACTTGATAGAAAAATGCCAAAATTGCTAAACCATCCGAGTTTTTAAGAGCTGTCTCCATGGTGGCGTATTTTTTATTTCTATGTACAATTTGCATTTCAGCAGGATAATGAATATTGTTGAGGACGTGATCAGATCCACAGTTGTTTTGTTTCCCCCAATGAAATTGAATATGGGCGAACTCATACTGGCCATTTAGTTTACCACCAGTTATGTATGGAATAAAATCCCCCAATTTCATTTCATTTTCAGTAAGCGTTCCTGCAGTCAGCTCCACTTAAATAAAATATAATATAGTACAATTATATAATCAAAATAAATTATGGCACTCGGCACAAACCTGTGCAGTTATTGTTTCTTAAAATAATAGGACCTGGAAGAAGATTCCGATATCCAATCATTTCAATTGCCGGCATTTTTACTGGGATCGCCTAGAAGTAAACAAGTCCAGAGCACAATACACAAATTATTATTATTATTATTTGTTCCTCTTACTTCACTAATTTCAATAGGGGATTGATTGTTTCCTGGGGAGCATGTGGGCTTATCCAATATGTGCTTTCTTTGAGGTGTTAACCACGTGTACCGCACGTTTTCACCACTTTTGTCGCAATCTGCATCAAAGGAGATAAGAATATGCTACTTAATGGTGAAAGTTTATCTACCTAAACTCCGTCGTTCTTTCATTGGCTTCTTCGGAGGACATATGGCCACAGGAGTTTTTAAAAACTCACAAGGCAATTGTATTTTACCACAATCACATTTTGGTGGTATATAATCCGATAAATTAAGAGGTGTTTTACATTGTTGCTCTCTCAGGAACATAGTCTTCGCAATATTTTGATGATTTGGAGCCACAAATAATTTCAACATCTTCTTATAAATTTTATCCAAATCATTTTCAAACCGTTGACCCTTACTAAGAATGGTAAATACTGATTCGTCGATATGCCTAGTTAATTTTTGAAACTTTAATTTCAGTTGTTCTTTTAAACGTTTTCTATCGGTATCGTATTGATTGGCAAATTCTTCAAATTTTTGGATAATTTCATATTCCACAGCATGACATTTTTGCTCTATGAATTTTGATAATTCGGAAATAACGAATTCTTCTCCTCCTTCTTTCTCTTCATCTCCTTCTTTCTCTTCCTCTTCTTCTTTCTCTTCCTCTCCTCCTTCTTTCGCTTCCTCTTCTACTTCTACTTCCATTGAATAATTTTCCTACATCAATATAAAAACTGTTTCCTAATAAATTAATTGTGACAATTGGTTACTTCGTTCAAATATCTTTTCTATTAAAAAATAATTGAGGTAAATGAAAAGTAAGGTTTAAACATTTTATTTTAAACTCCTATAAAATATATAACACTTAAATTGTGGACAATTTGGATGAATAAAAATCTTAAAACTTAGAAAACAGGTACTTCGATTAGACGAACCAACCCCATTTTGAGTAGTGGACTTCATCGAGTTCATCTAAGGACTGGTTCTGCGTGTTCACTCTTCGTAAGAAGATCCTCCGATTTCCAATCGGTTGAACATTACGAAAATTATCAACTAAAGGTGAATATTCTTCTGAACTATGCAGATGTCGGAACTTTGATAACTAAAGAAAAAATTTAATTTAGTTGAATGAATTTAAATAAAAAGAAATGATTCACTTGAGATAACGAAATTTTGAGAGGATCAGGAAATATAACCCACGTTACGGCTTCTGAGTAAGGTGGTGTTGTTAGCGAACCTGGAAATATATGTTTTAAAATTTAAAAGGCAGCTTGTTCATATATAAAGTGTTTTTACTCAAAACCCTAATAATAATAAGTAACTAATATTCTACCTTTGTAAGTATAAAAGCGATCCAAGTCAACGCACGATATTAAAGAATGAAGGGAAAATGTTGTCCCCAATTCAACAGCATCATTCGCATTTTTAAGACTAGGCAAATTTTTTACAAATCCATTTAACTCAGGACCGTCATATTCAGACATCTGCAACATGTTAATATATGTATAGAAGAACACCAAATTTACTTTTTAATTAGTAAATAACAGACTTAAATTTCGTTTGAAATAGTAGTACTTAAACTATACCTCAAAAAAGAATGCCATAACAGCTAAGCCATCAGAGTATGTCATTGCTTCCGGGACATCCTTGTATTTTGTATTTTTGTGAACGATGTGCATTTCCATCGCATACCGGATATCATTCAAAATGTGCTCCGCGCCCCTGTTGTTTTTGTCACCCCAGTGGAAGTGGAGGGTGTTTACTTCGTATATTCCCTCGAGTTTTCCGCCACTTATAAATGGCAAAAAATCTCCCAAATCCTTTTCTTTCTGTGTCAAGGTTCGCATGGACATGCTAACTGGAAGTAATTTTAGTGTATTTAAAAATTACATTTTTACACCTTTTATTGGCTTACTGGTATAGCCATTATTAATTAATTTGATAGGAGCTGGGAGTAAATTGCGGTAGCCGGTCATATCAATTGCTGGCATATTAAGTGGAACAGCCTAAAGAAATACGTTTGTTGAAGATTAAATATGTATGTAGGTTAGAACAGAAAAAGTTTGTTAACCAGTTGCTTAAGTACTCACTTTGTTACAAGATATTGCTATTGGGGATTGATATTTCCCAGCACATCCCCCATGTAACTTTCCCCATTTTCTTCTTTGTTCTGGACGTGCATATCCAAAACGGTGACTCTCTGCTGTGCCTAAAAACGAATAAGTTTATTAAATAAATAGCAAAACAATACTTAGTCGCAGTCTAATTCATACTCAACATTAAACTGTCTTATTTTTTATTTGATGTTGTGTTTAAGGCAATTTGTAAATTAATTCATTTTAAACGAAAATTTTAAGGCTTATCTTAAGCCATTATTAAATAATTTTGGAGCAATATAGTAGAAAAATAATTGCAGCTAACAGCTTTCAAATAGCGAATTTTGTGTAAAAATTCTCTTATATTCACCATATTCGCTTAGATTATAATTATAAAGCCCATTTTCAGTTGTACAGCGTATCACGAAATTAAAATTTTTCTGAAATAATATACATATACTTGATTTTTAAAGTACAGCTCTTTCTGAAATTATTACGCAGAATTTTCATTTACGTATAAGACTTTCGCAAATTTTGAAATGTTATTTATCCATCTGAGTAGTGAATTTGCAATTTTTTGCTACTTGCGGAAATACAATTAGAAAAGTTGAAGTCATAGATGAACTGCCACCCGAACTTTCCAGAAATAAGCTATTCAAATATGATAATTAACCTAGAACCCGTAGTTAAAACGGGTGCCCCGTTACGCACGTCGACGAATATTACAAATTAAATGTGTTCATATTGTCTTAAATATTTAAATGCCTTTGTAAACGAAAAAATTCAAATATTCAATTGAACTGATAGCAATGAGCAATGACAAAAATCGATATTTTCTATGCAGTTGTATATGCTCGCGATTACTCGAAAAACTATAAAAGTAAATGTTGAATACCATTTGTTAGTCGACCTTGATATTATTATGAATTTCGCTCAATGGTTGTTTTTAATAAAAGTTTCAATTAGGAGCGTGAATTTAAGTAGCACACGAAACGTTCGATTCTTTTCTCACAATGAATGTAATTGTCTGTAAAGTGAATGCATTCTTTATCTTGCCAGTCCAATGTCACATCAGCTTTCTTTCATTTCATATTCAGCTGAACTTCGATTATGCATGACTAGGCCGAGTCGAACTAAACCTGAATTATCTGTTAAAAAAATGTTCTTCCCCAACATAAGATCGGATGAATAACCTTATGAAAACCTAGCGTATTTCAGTAACCGTTTGGAAAATCCATTAATATATTCTAGCAGCAAAGCATAGACTCATCGGCCGATGAATGAGTCTATGATCGTACGCGCGCGAAAGCACGATTTTGTCTTTTCTACTTACTCACTTCATACCTGCCCGCATATGACTAAGGTCTGAAAATATTAGATTCGTATCTTTATCGAAGAAAAAACTTGCTCCATGGGCGCATATGTGTAACTAGAGAGGCTTAATTTTTAATTTTCCACCTTAGATCAGGTCAGAAAAGTTCAGCAGTAATGGTTTAATAACCAGCTTCAAGCTGTAACACGAATGTGAGAATTGCATTTATGCAGTTTTCGCAGTTCACTTATTCTGAGTGAGTGCAACGGAACCCAGCGAAGAGAAAGATTAGAAATACTAATTATAAGAATTCTTCTCGTTTTGCATTTCAGCAGGATAATGAATATTGCTGAGGATGTGATCAGATCCACAGTTGTTTTGTTTCCCCCAATGAAATTGAATATGGGCGAACTCATACTGGCCATTTAGTTTACCTCCAGTTATGTATGGAATAAAATCCCCCAATTTCATTTCATTTTCAGTAAGCGTTCCTGCAGTCAGCTCCACTGAAATAAAATATAATATAGTACAATTATATAATCAAAATAAATCGTTATGGCACACGGCACAAACCTGTGCAGTTATTGTTTCTTAAAATAATAGGACCTGGACGAAGATTCCGATATCCAATCATTTCAATTGCCGGCATTTTTACTGGGATCGCCTAGAAGTAAACAAGTCCAGAGCACAATACACAAATTATTATTATTATTATTTGTTCCTCTTACTTCACTAATTTCAATAGGGGATTGATTGTTTCCTGGGGAGCATGTGGGCTTATCCAATATGTGCTTTCTTTGAGGTGTTAACCACGTGTACCGCACGTTTTCACCACTTTTGTCGCAATCTGCATCAAAGGAGATAAGAATATGCTACTTAATGGTGAAAGTTTATCTACCTAAACTCCGTCGTTCTTTCATTGGCTTCTTCGGAGGACATATGGCCACAGGAGTTTTTAAATACTCACAAGGCAATTGTCTTTTACGACAATTACATTTTGGTGGTGTATAATCCGAAATTTTAAGAGGTGTTTTACATTTTTGCCCTCTCAGGAACTTAGTGTTTGCATTATTTTGATGATTTGGAGCAACAAGTAATTTCAACATATTCTTATAAACTTTATCCAAGTCATTTTCACACCGCTCCCCTTTACTAAGAATGGTGAATACTGATTCGTCGAGATGCCTAGTTAATTTTTCAAATTTTAATTTCAGTTGTTCCTTTTGACGTTTTCTATCGGTATCGTATTGATTGGCAAATTGTTCAAATTTTTGGAGAATATCATATTCCACAGCATGACATTTTTGCTCTATGAATTTTGATAATTCGGAGATAACGTATTCCTCTCCTCCTTCTTTCTCTTCCTCTTCTACTTCCATTGAAAAATTTGTTTAAAAATATCAACATAAAAACTGGTCCCCAAGAAATAAAATTGCATAATAACATTGTGACAATTGGTTACTTCGTTCAAATATCTTTTCTATTAAAAAATAATTGAGGTAAATGAAAAGTAAGGTTTAAACATTTTATTTTAAACTCCTATAAAATATATAACACTTAAATTGTGGACAATTTGGATGAATAAAAATCTTAAAACTTAGAAAACAGGTACTTCGATTAGACGAACCAACCCCATTTTGAGTAGTGGACTTCATCGAGTTCATCTAAGGACTGGTTCTGCGTGTTCACTCTTCGTAAGAAGATCCTCCGATTTCCAATCGGTTGAACATTACGAAAATTATCAACTAAAGGTGAATATTCTTCTGAACTATGCAGATGTCGGAACTTTGATAACTAAAGAAAAAATTTAATTTAGTTGAATGAATTTAAATAAAAAGAAATGATTCACTTGAGATAACGAAATTTTGAGAGGATCGGGAAATATAACCCACGTTACGGCTTCTGAGCAGGGTGGTGTTGTTAGAGAACCTGGAAATAAATGTTTTAAAATTATCATCTTTTTATACATAAAGTGTTTTTACAAAAAACCCTTTTTGAGTATATATATTAGTAACTAATATTCTACCTTTATAAGTATAAAAGCGATCCAAGTCAGCGCTCGATATCAAAGAATGAAGAGAAAATGTTGTCCCCAATTCAACAGCATCATTCGCATTTTTAAGACTAGGCAAATTTTTTACAAATCCATTTAACTCAGGACCGTCATATTCAGACATCTGCAACATGTTAATATATGTATAGAAGAACACCAAATTTACTTTTTAATTAGTAAATAACAGACTTAAATTTCGTTTGAAATAGTAGTACTTAAACTATACCTCAAAAAAGAATGCCATAACAGCTAAGCCATCAGAGTATGTCATTGCTTCCGGGACATCCTTGTATTTTGTATTTTTGTGAACGATGTGCATTTCCATCGCATACCGGATATCATTCAAAATGTGCTCCGCGCCCCTGTTGTTTTTGTCACCCCAGTGGAAGTGGAGGGTGTTTACTTCGTATATTCCCTCGAGTTTACCGCCACTTATAAATGGCAAAAAATCTCCCAAATCCTTTTCTTTCTGTGTCAAGGTACCCATGGACATGCTAACTGAAAGTAGTTTCAGTCAAATATTTTTGAAAACTATAGTTTTACACATTTTTCTGGCTTACTGGTATGGCCATTGTTAGTTAATGTGATAGGAGCTGGGAGTAAATTGCGGTAGCCGGTCATATCAATCGCTGGCATATTGAGTGGAACAGCCTAAAGAAATACATTTGTTGAAGTATAAATATGTATGTAGGTTAGAACAGAAAAAGTTTCTTAACCAATTGCTTAAGTACTCACTTTGTTACAAGATATTGCTATTGGGGATTGATATTTCCCAGCACATCCCCCATGTAACTTTCCCCATCTTCTTTGTTCTGGACGTGCATATCCAAAACGGTGACCCTCTGCAGTGCCTATAAAAGAAGAAATTTATTAAATGAAAGCAAAACAATACTTATTCACAGTATGATTCACGCTCAACATTAAACAGTCTTATACTTTAGTTGTTGTTTTTAAATGCAAATTTTTAATAAGTTAATTCATTTTGAGCAAAAATTTTTAGGCTTATCTTAAGCCATTGTTAAACGATTTTCTAGCACCACAGTAGGTAAAGCAAAATAATGCAGCTAACAGCTTTCAAATATCGCATCCAATGCGGCATCCGACTGATCCCTTACTTATACGCTCGTCGCTCACATTCAGGAAAAAGTTCCCATTCCAGGATTCTTTTTCTTCCCAGTCCAATGCTACATCAGTTTTCTTTCATTTCATATTCAGCTGTACTTCGATTAAACAGGCACTAGGCTGAGTCGAGCTAAACCTTAATTATCTGTTAAAAAAATGTTCTTCCCCAACATGATATCGGATGAATAACCTTATTTCAGTAACCGTTTGGAAAATCCATTAATATGTTCTGACCGATGAATGGGTCTAAGATCGTACGCGCGCGAAAGCACGATTTTGTCTTTTCTACTTACTCACTTCATACCTGACCGCATATGACTAAGGTCTGAAAATATTAGATTCGTATCTTTATTGAAGAAAAAAGTTGCTCCATAGGGGCATATGTGTAACTAGAGAGGCTTAATTTTTAATTTTCCACCTTAGATCAGGTCAGAAAAGTTCAGCAGTAATGGTTTAATAACCAGCTTCAAGCTGTAACACGAATGTGAGAATTGCATTTATGCAGTTTTCGCAGTTCACTTATTCTGAGTGAGTGCAACGGAACCCAGCGAAGAGAAAGATTAGAAATACTAATTACAAAAATTCTTTTTTTTTGATTTTCAGCCAACTAATGGAATTAGTTTTTAGAACTATATCAATTAAGAAACTACTAAACTACTTAACTAATTTTGTTAATGCGCTTCATGCTGTTTTAGTTTTATCAACTAATTTAATTAACTGGTTGAAAGAGTGGTTAGTATTTCTAATATTTTTGCCAATGTATGCACTTGCATTGTTATTGAAACTTTCGTTTTTTTTTGTTTTGTTAAATTAATTTGCAATGTGCGAGGTGAGAAAAACTTTAGAATGCGCATTTATTATATCTTTAAGTTAGGTAATTAAACGCCATTAACGATCCTTTTAGTGAAGTTTTTGTTGTTTTGCGAGTAGAACTATTTTTCTGTTGTTGTTTAAAAATGACGTGAAAAAAGATATAACAAAACTTGGCGGTTGGCCGTAAAGCTGCAAATATCTTTCTTGTTTACCAGAAGGTATACTTATGTACAATATTACATATGTTATGTATGTATATTTGTGCATTTATGATATGTTTTCCATTTCGTTTTATATTAGTATCGTTTTGTTGCACTAAAACTACCATAATAAATATTAAGATAAGGAATTATTTAAATAAATTACAATAAAATTATTAATTTTATTTATATTTTTAAATGGTTCATTGCACTCAAAAATAAACTAAAAATTTATTTTTTAAAAGCTTTTATGCTTTGAATATCTTAGCATTTACATATATTGCAGTTTTATCTAGACTATGCGAAATAGTCAGTGAAAAACCGGATTGTTTCGTTTAGCCATGTTTTTAATTTATTCACGATTTGTTAAATTTGTGTTCTATCATCGTAAAATACGTAAAGAAAACAGTAGTATCCTAGCAAAGATTATCAAAATCAAAAGTTATGTTTTGTACAACCACTAAATATGAAATGGGTTGAGAATATCCCACTTCTATTTGCCAACTAATTCAATTGAACAAAAAATTATATTTCTTAGAGTTTAAATCCCCTAAACTATCCAGAAAGCATAAAATCTTAAATTTGAAGAAGATACAGTATTTGTTTACGAAGTACATTTCGAATGGACAAAAATGAAAACCTTTTGTTTTTTTTAAAATTAAGATGAATTTATGTTTTTACCATAAGTTACATATATGTTCGTATTTATATGTTCCTAAATAAGGAAAATTACGTATTTTCAAATAATAACAAATGGTAAACTGTTACAAACTCCAAACATTAAATGTTTTAACTTCTTTCATTTGAATTTTCGGTTAATCATAAGCAATAACTACATATGTGAAGTTGTTGCTTTATTTATTTTCCTGTTAGCACCTCCCACAAGAGAAATGCTTTACAAAATATTTAGGAAATGTTTTTGCGCGATATGTTCTGAGTCATTAAATGAGATGTTTTGATTATTCAAATTTTCTACTTTCATACATGCTTAATGGATCTTCAAGAAAATTCCCTAAAAATGCAGAAAAATAAAGGAAGTAATGTTCATAAATAAACGGATAAAAAATTAATTTATTACTTTAGACTTTACAGGAAATTACCTTGGACCAAACGGTCACGCACGAAATAGAGTATCAATTTAATTTGCTTCTTAGTGCATTCAAGAAATGGGAAAAAGGTTGTGAAAAATAGTTTCGGTTTAATTTCCCAATCGTGAAGAATTCAGGTACTGGTACATAATAAGTATGCTAGTTGTTACACCTTTTTCCTTGGTAAAATGCCTTGAATCTTGCTTAGACGCAGGTAAACTTATTGGCCTTCATTTGAACCTATTACGATTTTATCGCAATTACATCAATTGATTGACCTTTACCTACAGCCTTATTTAGTCGGAGTTTCCGTTTCTGTGAAAGCATTGTTCAACCTTTGCAGTTTGCCTATGATAATGTTGCTACCAAAAGTTCATTTTAGGAAATCCTTTATAATGTGAGAGCATTTTGCTAATCTGAATATTTATATATGTATATTTATGTATATATCAAATTGTAAAAATGCAATATTTCTATAAAGGTCAATGCGTTGAAATGCATTTTTTGGTTGTTAAGATATTTCTTTTATAAAAAATTGGTTTGTTGAAATAAAATAAATATGCTATTGTAAACAATTAAGACCCCTATGACCTATCTCATATTTATACAATTTTGATTTAACTACCCAATTTTCAACGAGATTGTTTTGTTCTATTATTTCTGCGGAACACCTATTGTTTATATATGTATGTGGCTAAGGTTATAATTCTCCTTCGTTTATGGTAAACCGAAGTATCTATTTAAACTTTACAACGTTAATCGTATGTGCTATCAGTCCTTTCATCTTTAATTAAATTTGAGTTTAAAAACATACTTTATAGGTATCTACAGCAGGCTAAAATTTTTACAGCTGTGTAATGTAGGTGATAGCTTTTGGTAAAAGGCTATTCGCTATTTTATTTAATTCGTACAAATAATATGACATAACATGTGTTATCTATTTTTGAAATATTATGAAATATTAGTACAATATACTTGCTTGCTTTAAATTCATACATGTGGTGGTACCACTTCTTTTAATTGTTTTAATAACCGTCAAAAATTTAGCGTTAAAAAAGCCGTTCCCGATAAATTTCTAGCTAAATATTTCGAAATGACTGCTATCTACATATCAGGCACAATCATTACTTTTATTGGTCAAAACACATTTTCGTTATCAATTTTGTTAAATATTTTACAACTATTCCGCAGCTGAATTTACATGCAAAATTAAGCGGCTAAATTAAATAATGCCGGCTTCGCGGCTTACACGGTTTTAGCTACCACTTGAGCGTTTAATATTTTAATACAAATAATTCTTTAATTTCAATTTTAGTTTATAAACTAGTTCAATGTAGAATTACATAAATTAATTCAATTCTGTATTGCACATTTTTGTTTTTGCTAAAAGCGTTTAACTCCTTTAAAAGTTAATAAGTAAATACGAATGTTGTAATAAAATATATTAAATCTGATCGAAATATTTGCACGAGAATATTACGCAAAATCTAGCAGTTTCGAAAATTTAAACAAAATAAAATAATGAGAATCAGTAAAATTTAGTAGAGTAGGAAAGCTACACCAAAACGAAAGAATTATGCGAGTACTTGCATTCAAACATATGTAGATTCGCTACATGACAAAATCTTTATCAGATTTATCATGAGATCACGATATCACACAAATAATTTACTTTAATCCAATAACGGAAAAATTCGCACGTCACTTTCAAGTTACCACACAAAAGGGTTTCTTGTTCGTCACTGATATCATTTCATATGCTGCGATAATAAACTCAGCCAACTTGACGAATCAATCACGTCTTCGTGCACAGAAAAGAAATCACTCCAAAAATAGTTTATGAAAAAAATCAACAAAATTTCTTTATAAAAATCGTCCGCGAAATCGACAGTAGTGACATAACTGACGTTTTCATTTCAATAATTTCAAATCACAAGAATTATCGCATTTTCGCTAACAACAAATTCTTTTAGCATAAATTCTTACCTGAGTGGACGCCGAACGACAGCAGGTACAACGAAAAATTTAGGTGGATCAAGCACTTCATACTGGCCGCGACGAGAGCTGAACTCGAAGTGAACATTTCCCAACTCCGCTGAGTCTGATTAGCATCTGACTGAAGACGACTGATAAGAAGATTCTCGCGGACTCCACTTGGACTCAGGTAGACGGCGGACACTCGTCTGCGAGGAGAGCGGCGTCCGAGGCTGATCCGGTTGATGATCGATATGATTCGTCTCGATCGCTCCACGATTTGCAGTGATTTTGGAAAGAGCTTGTGGAACTGGGGAAATTTGCATCTATGAGACAGGTATACTGTTTCGAGAGCTTCGGTCGTGTTGGGTAATAGTTGTGAATTTTAAAATTTCGCGATGCAATCTGGTGTTTTTGTAAAAAGTGCCCTGTAACTACTAGATGCATGTGTCTTTTAATAACTCAAGCGGCCGCGTTGGCAAAAAATAAGTAATAATTTTATATTTTCAAAAGAACGGCAAATTCCACTGAGCTATTTCAAACCCTCGCACAAGCAGAGACATCAAAGTAATTGTTTACTATGTATTACGATTTTTTGAACGTTTACAATTTATTCCTGAAGAACTACTACTACATTGATTGAAAAAATTGTTCAATTTGTTTTAAATAAGAAAATTGCTCTTTCTTCGAATATCAGAAATGTTGCTGAACTGTTTTTAAATTAAATTAACTATTACATATTGTTATAGAATTGGTTGTCAATTTAAAAAAATTATAATTCAGATCTACATATGTATGTATTTATATTAAACAATATTAATTTGTCAATTATAAAAGACACTTTTTTCTCAGTGGAGAATATTTGAAAATAAAATATTTTTCAAAACATGATGTTTGCATTTTTGATAACAGTGTGATAGTATTTGGAACATTACAATAAATAAAATGTACTTACAGGTTAAATAGTTAAATGATCTGTCTGACCTTTAAAGGTAGATTTCAAATGAAGTACATACCCACATATTGCAGCCTACCTGGTGAAAAGGTGTCGGAAAATGAATGATGAAACCCGTTTCAGAGTTCGTAGAATTCAAAAATTTAAATCTATTTTTTCCTCCTGATTGTCGTCGGAAGATCTGGTTCTTATATAAATTTACTTATTATTATCAATTCCTTATTTGGGAAATTTCTTAGTAGTCTATGTCTTTATTTTGTACTGCTCTTCTTTATAAAATAATTATATGGAACGGAACAAATATGTAAAGAACTTAAAGAGTAGCGTTGAATTGCACACAGAAGAGAATTGAATTGAATTGAATTAACCGTAGAAATACATGCGATTACAGAAGTTACTGAAATCAGTTTTGCTTTTTGTTTTACAACGTTTACGAGTTGAGATCACCAAATGCCACTGAGGTATAACATGTTTTTTTTTACGCCAAAGGTTTTGAGTTTATTCGGATATTCATGATTAAGTCGTGAAGATATTGTTCGCGGGCGACAGGGCAAGCAGGTAATGAATTTTTAGTACATTTTCAACGTAGTTTAACGCCTGAAAAGCTAGTCTATTGTTTTGGATACGAAGCAGTTCTAATTTGTAAACAAGCATAACTTGGAAGTTATTTGTGTTTTTTTCTAAAATATTAAAAGTGGTAATAAATGTCGTAAGGCTATCATGCTTCAAAATAAAAAACAAAGAGGGTTTACTAACCCTTTCGTATAGATTTATTAAAAAGAAAAAAAATTATATCTTGTTATAAAACAGATTTATTAATTAATTATTATTCCAATTTTGCCTCAAATACACAGGCGCCGAAAATTACAATACGTGTTCTATAAAATAAAAGAACAATTCTGACATATTCTCATGTCTCTTTTCCATTCTGTGCACAGATAGAATTTTTATTGCATTTTATTACCAACAATCCTAAAAACTAATATGCTTCCTCTCTGATTTGGGTAGTTGAGCTAACTCTTGCTTGATACATTTATATTCCACGGGCATGTTGCCCATTAATTAAGAAATTTAAGTGCTCTCGGGCGGCGCCAGCAACAAGCGGAGGAGCTAAGAAAATAAAAGCAATTTACAGCGATTTTCTTGAATGGTATAGAATATATATAAACTGTATCTAAATGTTCCAAAGAGGATATGCTATATATCACTGGATTTTTTATGAAGTGCTAGGAACATTAAAAGTTTCTAAACGTTTTGTTTTCCATTCTTTTATGATTTCACGCTACGAGGTTTGTTTTGGTATTTTAAAGTTTTAGAGTTATGTCGTAAATGCGCAGTAATTTGATATTAAAAATAGGAGTTATGTATTTTCAGAATTCGCAATTAATGAGGAATTCATTCAAGGTTTATTTTATGATTCGGTAGGTACCTCTCTTCAATCTCGTACAGCAATTTAAAAACTTTGTTTTCATTTAATCGTTTCAATGCACAGTAAACATTTTTGATTCTATTGTATAACTTCCATGTTGTGCAAAATTATTACAAAGCAGTAGTAAACTCGATGATTTTTCGAAAATTACTAAGCTAATTGGTAATAACATTACATTACATTATTCAATGCTGAGGATTTATTTGCTTTGCGTCGTGGAATTTATCTATAAATGTGAAACAGGAAACATTCCACGTATAGTGAAATTTTACAACAAAGCTTAATTATCTTAGGCGTAGTACGCTATTATCTTAGATATTACACATCTGGATTTAAAGGTAGGTACCATTAAAATTTTAGTAACTGTTATAAAAATCACTACATTCACCAAGGGAAATTTACTATAATGCATCAGGTGGACTTCAAATTTAAGTATGTGTACATATCCTTAATCAATGAATCTATTAAATTGCTTATATATGTATACTTAAATACTCTTTAGATATGTACATATATTAAGGCTCAACTTTAAAATGTAACGTAAAACAAAATTTTATTTGACAAAAAACTTAACTTAAAAAAGATGGGTTATGTTGAAGGGTAAAAATTCTTTTTTTGTATGTTTCGGAAATTTAATATTCATATGTAGATATCAACTTTTCCACAAATGGGTGGAAATCCATTTCCAGAGAGGTATACTAAAATTACATTTTGGTTTGTAAACTATTTCCCGCTTGTGAAAATGCAAGTTTACCAATGATAACGTAATATTCGTCTTTTGATAGTTTATTTACGTTTGGAACTAGAAAGTAATCCCATTGTAATGGTAATTTTATCACGTTTGTGGGAAAGGTTTACGAATTGCTTTGTACTTGTAATACAGTTGGAGCGAAATTTTGCACAACGTTCAAAACTAATATCCTTTAGGGCAGGCCTACATACGTAGCATTGGCTGCATTTAATTTAGTGCAAATTTATTACTGCAAAACTTCTTTATATGCATGTTAAAACTTTAGGTTGGCCTTAATTCATCTATGTTATTTTTTTACTATATTACAGTGCAAGAATTAAGGATTTTTTGGCAAAATATTTTTAAATTTTTAAAACAACTATGTCATTTTTATTCTTTAGAAAGTAAAGAATAATATATATATATACATATCTATATGTATATTGGTGTTGGTCTAGAAAGGTAACAAGCCCATAAAAGTTTTCTTAAACCATTTTTGGGTCATAATGTTTAAAGCCCATGCAACATCGGCGGCAGCTCACCTGCTCCCACCTTGAGCGCTATCAAACGTGTCAATCAAAAGGCACTCATTCGCATAACCTTGTGACTTCCGAGCACACACCGTTCGGCCCCAAATCGATTGTGCAGGAGCCCTAATTTGCAGTCCCCATGATGCGTACACCTGTTTGCAGTAGGGCAGGCAAAGGTACACCTCGTCCCTTTGGAGTGCAATTGAGGGAGCAAAGTGCGTGCCCACATCTCTGGGGCTCCGGGGCCCCGGGGCCCCAAGTTGGCTCACCACCTGGTCGACGAACACTGAATTTGTCTACACAATATGCAAACAGGGCGTAGAAGTTTTATCAAACAAAATCTTGGATTTTTCTTGCTCCGTTTCGTTCGGCAAACTCCTGGAGACACTGTGCAAACAGGAAGTATTCTATTAGCTATCCTGGCTACCAGGACTGTGGGCTGGCGCTTGTGCTAGTGTGCGGTGTGTCAATTTCGCTGCTTTAGACGAGGAATCTATCTTCGCCCTTCGTGTGTGCAAAATCCGTGCTAGGCACCGACCTATCCACCACTCGAGGAGCAAATTCAGACTTTCGTTCCATTGCTCTGGTTTATGATTGCGAAACTGAAATTTTTCTCGTTAGTTTTGGCCTTTCCAACCGAGCGACGGCGTGTGGCTCGGCCCCAAGAAAAGCCTTCCGCGGGAACTACTGAAAAAAGGCAGATACAACGAGAAATTTAAAAGGGACGAACTTCTGGGCTAGATCCTTATCAAGTTTTGGTGCGAACGAATCCTTGCAGTTTCGAATTCCCTGGCCGTGCACTTCGGGATGACTGTGGCGTGTCCGAGGATGGGAACCGTCGATCCGTATGTGAAGTTGCTCGGTGGATGGTAGTGTGCGTGAGAGGTGGTTTGAAAATGTGCTGGATTTGAGGTATGGGAACGTACTGTTTTGATCAGTATCAGCATCCTTTACTTTGGTGCGATGAGAAGAAGAGGCTGGTGGAGCGCCAGAATGCCGCTGAAAGCGTCCACTTGTTCAAGCGGAAGAGGGCTGAGGAGCTCCTGCAGAGGGAGCAGGATAAGCAAGAGGTGAGCTACTTTTACACTATGGGTTAAAGGACGGTTAATTTTGAATGCAGAAATTTCATTGTATGGAATTTGAAAATAAGTATGCATTCAAAATATTGTAAAAAGAAAAATCTTTTTAAAAACGAAATAATTTCAAAGAATTTTAGAAAAATAACATAACATTTAAAAAATTGTAGGTTCTGTCATATACCACACTTCTAATACTTGGCGTATTTAAATTGATGTGATTTTTACATAAATTATACATAACTTAAAACTAATAAAAACTAATTTAAAACCTGTATACCAAAATCTAATCTTTTGAAAAGGTGTTCGACGGGTCTACCAATTTTCGTACATGACTAGGATAAATTTATTTAGATCAGTTTAATAAATTAATGCTGGCAGCGTTGACAGTTTCATCTTATTATTTTATAATTGTTCTCATATATTTTGATTTACTCCTTAAGAGGTGAATGTTTAAAAAAACTCATCCCAACTTGAGGAGGCTCGATTAACACTTTGAAAAATAAATTTAGTCCCCAAAATCCTGGGCTTCGATTAGTTCTATTTTATGAATCATTTCCATAATCCTCAGCCATCAAACAGTGAATCCCTTGGAAATTCCCGAGGAGAAATATCGATATTGCCCAGAATAGGCATTCTCTTACACAACAAAAGCAAATTCCCATTGCCTTAACTTCCCTCAATCAGGATATCAGCAGCTCAGCGCAGTTTTATTTTTCATTTTTATTGATATAGAAGCAATTTGCCAAAAATAGCTCCTAGACAAAAGGGAGATGAGAGCTTCTGGCAAAGGGGGGAGTAAGACCCTTTTATAGGGCGTTTCATATTTCTCCTGTGCATATTTTTGGGAGAATGTGCCTAGGACATCAAAGTCTGGCCCTGTCTCCGAAGACGGCGGCGAAACGACAAGGCACTTCTGCAGGACGTGAACCATGTTCGCTTGCTAAAAATATGTCAATCACCGTCTGTCTTGGTTGGAATCGAAGAGGGATAGGAAAAAGGGGGAAGACAGTGCAGAAAAGGGGACCCGGGAGACTTTCGGGAGCCTTCCGTGAAATGTAAGCTATGCCTGTCTCCACGATTCGAGCATAGAGGACCTGGTGGCCCGTGGGAATGGCGAAGTTTTGTTTACGTTTCAATATTTAAGTTTGTTTGGGGGAATCCGTTAAATGAGCGTGACCTACAAAATTTGGGAATATGGGACAGGACTCTGGCAAAAATAGCGAGCACTGAACCGATTATTAATTGCCCTGTAGCCGTAGTTCGAGCAGGTGAGTGCTTTCAACTCCTCTTTGAAGTTTTTCTGCACTTTGGATAAAGGCTCGAAACATCGACTTAGAAGTGTGTGTGTGAACGATCAACTTCGAAATCAAGTGTCGTAATTACGCTGTTCGCTGATTTGAAAAAACGGTTGAAATAGAATTTCTTGATTTGCGAAATCTGTTAAAAGGAACATTTAATTGGAGCCGTGCTGAACGTGTACACACTTGACGCGAGTCCTTATGGTCCTAACGAGACTGTTGATTGTTGGTGGTATTTGTTAAAAAGTGTTTATTCGTGCAGTTTGATTAAGATAAATTACACAAATTGAATTACTTAGCGAAACTTAAATATAACTAAAAGTATTTTGCGTTATTTATCGAGTTCTAACTACACTAGTGACTAAAGTATTTAGAACGTGTTCTTTGTAACTTTGTACATAAACAAGAACAATTGGAATTGGTTTTTAAAATTTTTAACTAAAAACATATGGTGTATATGCGGAATTGAGGGTTTGCCTACTATCCGTATAAAAGATATTTTGTATTTATCCAAAATATTTTTAAATTAATTATTTAAAATTTTAATAAATAACAGAATCCAATGGCAGCCCACCACAAACGAACAATTTGTCCTTTTGCGAAGGTTAGTGATGTAAAGCTTATTTTAATATTATGTATTATTTTTGAAGTAATAGAAATCTTTTTCTGATTAATTTGATGTTTAACAAAAGTCAATGTACTATTTAGATAAGATATTCTTATTTCAAATCTAAATCAAAAACAAGTCGCCTTGAGAAAAATTTCAGATTCAGGGTTTAAAATACAATTTTAATTAAGACTGTGGTTACACGTCTAAGCGAATAGATATCTAAGTTACGAGAAGGTCAAAGTGCCTGAAGGGTTCACTTAAAACTTATTGAAAGTGCTACGAAAATTTTCACTAAAATCTAACTTGTTTGGTTAGACAGCTAATTTAGCATAAATAGGACGTACTCCAGAAGCTAAAAAATAGATTACCATATCGCGTGTGTGTTATATGACAACTTTGTACCTATTTTATCGCTGGGCTCTGATTTCCTGATTCCTATAAACCAAACCTGTGATAGTTTCCATGGAGCTCAAATATTTCATATTATAAAAAAGTCGTTGTAAATAATTTGGGAACTAACTCCTATACAGTATTTTTTCAACGTAATTTTCACCACCACTCGTCTAAAGTTTTCCCATTTTCTTAGGAAGGCGAAAACCTTTATCATAACGATGTGATAATCATAAAAATTCCTCAAGTTAACCAGTATCTAATAAATTCCTTCTTACAGTATCGTGAAATGATCGTCAAACACTGCCCGTGGGGCAGGCCAGGGGGAGGTGCACCAAACTTAGATATTCGCATGCGCAACATTTTAGCCGAAGGCCTGCACCCAACACCAAAATGTGTAAGTTGGAAACTTTTCAATTGTAATTTGCATTTAGAATCGCGTGCTTTCGTGGCGGTTAGAAAAGGTGCCTTTAACCAGGAATCCTTGATTGCAATTCCAGAGTATTCGTAGCTCAGCACTGCCACCGTGTCGCATGAACCTTGATAGCGGCGGCTCAAAAATTAGAAGTGCTGCCGACCGTTTGTACATAACCCTTAAGGACCACCCTGCGATGACTTTTAGGAAGAAGGGTCATCTCGATATTGAGCTGCGGTACAAATCATCTCCGAAAGGAAAGAAGAAAATGAAGTTGGATAAAATTGTCGTTTCGGAGCTGCCTGATTCAACGTCGCAAAAACCGAGAAAAAAGGGACATGAGGTAAAAAAATTATTGGATTACAATACACATAGTGATTTTTTGTTCAAGTACTGTGGAAACAATTTGCGGTATTTGTACTTATACTTGAAGAATAAAGAGTACAAAATAATAACTATCGAAAAGTGGTTAGCAGCAAATTGAGCCGTTTTTAAAATTGTTTCTTCCAAGTCAGACTTGGTATTCTAGTTTTTTCAGTGGGTCTTTTTCTTTATACGATGTAGTAGCATTAATTTGCTGCTATGAATAAAATAAAATTTACGTAAACTTTAAAAAACATTATATAACAAACAATTTTTCATAAGTTAGAATTTACTAAACCTTACCAAACTATTACAATTGTGAGCAGCTTAAATTTATTTCTTAATTCAAAGGATCCATGGGGAAAACCGGGACCAGGTGGAGCACCATGGAGAAATCCCAAAACCGTTGGAAGTTCTTTCATGCGATCTTTGGTATAACAAGTCGATACCCTCATTGTACTTACTTTAATACAAAAATAATTTCAGGGGTGGACTAATAAGGAGCTCCTTAAGGAATTGGATCAGGATAATCCACAGACAACCCCAGAAAAGCCCGCCAAAAAGCCCAGAGAACCTTCGCTAGCACCACGTCCACCGCAACCGTCGCAACCTCCTAGGGAGGAGGTGAAAAGGTGTTGTCCGCTGTGCACGTGCAAATGTCCAACGACCGCGGCAGCGGCCACATCCACCGACCCTAGAAAGTCCCCGCCAAAAAAACCGAGCGGAAACGGAAATGACTATGCTACTGAGTATAGTGGACAGAATAGGCAGAGTTCTCAGGATGCAGGACCCTCCGTCCGGAGGAAACCATCCCCCAGGGCACGGCCGTCTGACACTAGTGGTCGGCACAAGCCCAGAAGGGACTCAAAAAGGGCTGGCGGGATGTGCCCGGGCGGGGTCGAGCTAGTCCCTTTGCTGGCCCGGCGCAGAGGGATGCACCGCCCTGTCAGCCTGTCAAGCACCGATGTCACTAAGCAGACGGACCACAATAGGTACGGTAGTAGCTTAAAGAAATTCACTTTGCATATCCGGTAACCGACATGGCAAACCATTTGTGTGTGTACAGATTCACCAGCTACGACCCGCATCTTTTAAACGAATTAAAACGCCAAATCGCACAGAAGCGCCGCCACCAAATGATTACTCGGGCGATCGAGGAGGACCAGAGTAACAGACACTTTCAGACATTCGAAAAATACTGGGGCCGCCCCGGCAACGGAGCACCCAGGGAGATAACGAACAAATTGAATTTGGACGATTTGCTTTATGGCGTCCCAGTCGAGTAAAGCAAATGCTGTGCATGGACTTAGAAAAATATGGTTCCAGAGGATCACTTTGTTGCTGTTCCTGTAAATAGGTTTTATCGTTATGTTTGGTATTGGCCCTCCCCGGGGGCGGGGTGAGGAAAGTTATTTTGCCTGCTTACCACGGTTGTAAGCTGGTTTAAATGACGTCGACTTCTGGACTCTTTCTGGGCCTTCTGTGTTCAATTTGTTGTTTGGCTTTCACGAGTCCGAGGAGTGTGCAAGTGGACAGATCTGTACATAGTGTGAGTGATGGCGATAAGTAGTAAATAAACCAACTAGTGATTTTCGGAATACGTTGTCTTTTTTTACCCTATAGATATTTTTTAACAGTCTTGGTTACTGTATGAAATACAATACAACATTTTTATTGGCGAATGTATTTAGTAGGTACGTGCTCATATGCATGTATATACATACGTGCATGTACGTATATTATATACCATTATATACTTCTACAGCATTTATGGCGAAATTTTTTAACAATATTTGAATAACATGAAAAAGGGCCGACGTTTTAGTGCCAAATTATCATTTAAAGTCCAGAAAAAGCAGTCTTAATAAAATTCGGTATGTCATTATTTAGCTCACAGACTTTAAACTTTCATAAAAAGTAAATCACTTAACTGAACAAACTAACCGGATTAAAAGTCTGCGTCAAATTTTTCTATTGAAATGTGGATTTACCTACTCCTAAATATAAATCTATTTAGAAACTGGAAAAGAATTTAGTTCCACTTACAAAAGAGCTTCCTTCTTCTTTGTAAATTAATTTAAATTTTTAATTCTAGAAATTATTCTACTCACAACTAACACGCGGAATAGGAAATTTATGTGCTTTCCACAACTCTTAAAAAGTACGCAAAAGTTAAAACATATAATTAAATAATTGAAATTTGAAATTTCGTGCAAAATCTCTTAAAGTGTTTACTGTACATGGAAAAGTTTTAGACTTATATTAATTTTTTGCTTATTATTGTAAGCTAGTTAAAAATGTTTACTGAACCACTTTAACCTATTAAATTACAAAGCTTTAAAAAAAATTAAATTTTGAAGGTAATTTTCCCCGAGTGAGCATCTAGATTAAAAATGTCAAATTATTTCTAAATATTACTGCACCTGAGGCAAGCATTAAATTTTTCATTTCTTTTGTGTCCCCGAACAGGGAAATTAAATAAAGTTTTTCGCGAATAGCCGAGAGATATAAGGTTCATTCCATCCAAAAAAGGCCATTAATGTCTTGACGGCACAGTAATATTTCAAGACGAAGGAAAACAGACATCGTTTGTAATGGGTAAACTCTGTATTTTATGTAGTCAGACTTTAAAAAGGGTCCACCACTAGCCATTTTTTAGCCCTAGGGAACGAGGGGCAGTTTCCTTTTGGACCACCTGTGTTTATTTTCCTTCGCCTTTCTAACAAAAGCCAAGTAGGACAGTAGGCTGAGGAAACTTAGTTGTTGTTATCGCCGCCAGAGTCGCAAGCGGCTGACGACTTTCGGCCTTATTTTCCACAGCATTAACGTAATTGAGTTTCTGTAATTTCATTTCAGATGCAAACTTTGCCGACGGTTATCATGCGCTCAGTTGCTTCCGCCTCCAGTGGGGGGAGATGCCTGGACCAAAATTCCCCCGGAACCCACGGATACCTTATCATTTAAGGACCGGCCTCGGACCCACTTCTAATTCAATTTGCGCAGGGAGTAAGAAAAAGGCATTCTTTGAGATCCACCGAAGTGGATAATCTCTATGTAAAATTGCGAATGATATTAGGCGGCATTCTCCGCACTGCCCCCCTCTAAGAAAGATAACGAGGGTGATTCCAGGACGCAGATGATCATCGAGATAATTGGGGATGGTGACAAAGTTAAAAGCACGCCGACGTGCAAATAACTCTGCCAGGAGGACGTTTCTACTTTAAGCGAAATTTTCTTTTAATAAAATCCGATTGAATGGCTAGCGGAGGAGATACAACTTCTATAGAATTTTTGAAATATTTTTAAGAATTTTCGCGAGCTGAACCTATATTTTCTTAAAAAGCTGCTCTTATTTTAGTGCAGGCAGGAAAAATTCTCCGACTGCCGGATATTAATGTCATCAAGGATTGCCCCTAAGTCATTCGAATGGTACGAGCCGTCTGAGGCTGGTGTCCTTGTTATTGCTCTATAATGATGCTATCATTGATCTGATACCGAATAAATGTCACCTCTGGTCGCCTTGAGTCATTTCCATTACCTCTTAAAGGAAAAATCAGTAAATCTTTGAATGACACCAAGCTCGATTACCAGATATATGTATTGTATATGTTTGTACAATATATATATGTAAGTCTCGGGCACCTAGGGAAGGACGATGGTAAAGTAGTAATCCGATTTGGGCGTCAAGCAGTGTTTTATTAACTGTAAAGGGAATAAGCATTTATAGAGTTTGCTCCTCCAGGAAGCTTATTTATACTTGCTGTACATCTAAATATATGATTTTCTAAAATAGAGCTTTTTTAGTATGGTTTTTTTGCGTAGAATAAATTAATATTAAATACTCTAACGGCAAATTGCAAAAAAACCCAGAACAAATCAGCGTTTTTTACCATTTTCAGTAATTTTCTTATTACGCAGCTAGCACAAAATATATAGCAAGTATTTTTTCATTTTTTTTAGGTGTACCTACATGAAAACGACTTACTTAATTTTATGAAATGTTGCTATCCGTATACTGCGAATTTTGATTAATGTCGACTTGGGCAAGGTGTCGTTTCCGAGATTTAGCCGCCATTAATCTTCACCTGTTCAATTTGTGACAATGAGATTTAAATTTTATTACGTCCCCATAATTTCTTGTCCAGGGATAAAACTTTACGCCCATATTATATTTTCCCCATTCACGGTTGGGCGCATCTGGGAAAGGTCCAGGGGGTTTGCTTCAGGGGTCGATGGGATATGGTAGTGCGACATCATCTTTCTTAAGATGTTCAGGGCGAAATGTCTTCAGATCAATCAATAGGGACTAAATTAAATTATAGGTGAAATCCAAAGTTGGCCACTCTGGACTTGATTGAATGAACCAATCTTGCCCCAAGCAGGCTCTTCTCCCCAAAAGGTGTTTCGGTTACCTTCTCAATAAAACTGATACCTAGAACATGAGGTGATTGATGAATGCCCATGAGATGATTCCTTCCGTAGATAAATAAACCAACAAGTCGAATTACCTTTTGCACCACTCACCCCGGGTGATGCAACATCAACCACAAAGGGGACAACATGAGCTTGCAGAAAATCGTTGTCACCGATTTATGAATTATTCATTTTTATAGCAAACTTTTAGTCAGATTGCCTGGCAGCAACTCAGATGCGGACCACCGCAAACTGAAAATACTTTGCGATTTTGCTTGCTGTTCTCGAAAAATAAATGTGAGCCCTCTCAAGTTATTGAGAGGCGGCTTTATTTTGAAATCCCGCCATTTGTGTGGCACCGACTCTTTTAATATTTACGAAGTATTACCGGCTTAGCGGCGTGTAATATTTATCGGAAAGGGAAGTAATTCATGAAGTCTTCAAAAATTCATTTCGATGGATGTTATCGGATTTTACGTACAATTACAGTCTGATGTGGTCGCGCTTGATGAAAAATGTTTCATTTGAACTTTGCTTTTCACATTCATTATCCGGCGATTTTCGAGTTCAGTTGTACTATATATAAGCTTTTAAATCCTCTCCCAACAATTTTTTTAGTAATGGATTATATCTGAATTTTTTGAGTTTTTATAAACAAACAACTCAGCAGAGATATGTATGTGAAGGGATGATATATTTATACTGAACAAGTTTGTGTATATGTACTTAAATAAAAACTGGGTTCAATTTTCGTTGATACTTGGTTTTCAAATATGTTATTTTTAAGCTCCTTTGAGTATTAAAAAATGTGGTCTTTTCTGGCATCACTAGGATTCAGCTTCGATTTTCCCTTTGTTTTTTTTTCTATGTGAATTAATAAAATTTATAGGCATACAAAGTTAGCTCAGGTTTTGAAATATCATAGGGCAGTCATACGGTAGCTTAGAAAAATAACTACTATATTGTATTGAGTTAAGATATTTAAATGTTTAAGGTCAATGTAATTCAAATCTAATCGCTTTTAATTATTTTGCTTCCTTTATTATTAATATTTATTTTATCTGTTTTTTTACTCTTAAAATAATTATTATATAATAGTCTACCAATACCATCATTTTTGGGAAAGTGTCTACTTAAATTTTATTCGATGAGAAGCATACTACCAATCATATTAAATTACCTGTTCAAAAAATCTGTCTGCATTTCAATTCAAGCGATAAATAAATTTTTAGATCCCAGTGGCATTGAAACCCCAATTGAGTCCCCGGATGAGATGGCCAGCAAATTCGATAAACTCCAGTATAATTTGGTCCAACTGAGTCTGCAGGTACACATATCCGATTTCAGCCGGGCGGCAGCAATCAAACCGCATCATTTCATTTTCCAATCGAATGGCGTTTTTAATGCATAAATTAACATAATCACAAAAAAAAAATTATCTCTATGGAAGGGGAGGGGTGGTGGGTGAGTAGGGTATTTATGAGATCACGTCAAAGTTCTCCATCCGCAGAATGATAAATTTCTCTGGGAATCCGCAAAGGGACTCATTTTTGGTGAGTGCCTTTCCTTTATGTCCGGCAATTTCCCTAGTCCGCCAATATTATGTCACAGGACTGGCGAATAATGCGATAGAATTTGAGGAGTTCCATTTATTGAATGGCAACATGTGGTTAGAAATACTAATGCCCATTTTCTCGTCAGGGATCAAATTAATTCCTCGCCTGATGGATGGCCTCGACGTGATTGTTGATGTAACTCGAGCATAAATTTGTCATATAGGCCACTTTTTGGTGTGGGACTTAGTCCTTTCTTGAAGAAAAAGGCTACTTCCTTACTTTCCAGAAGGGATATAATTTACAAGGAGCTCGGGCTTGCTATGAATATTTTACGGCAAGTTTTATAATTAATTCATATCTAAAGTTCACTAAAGGTGCAGTCTTGGGATGCGCAGACTTCTCGGATTCGTTCCCGCCGAGATTTACTGATATTACGTTATTATTTCAAATAAAGCAGAACCTCCGCTTCACGTTCAGTTAATAGAGAAAGTTTCCCGAAATTTAGCAGCAAACTTGACATTGTTGAGCGAGAACTTTCAACTGTTTTAAATGTGTTCCCAGTTTCCTTAAGTTGTAATTTTCCTGTGAGGGTTATTTCTTAAGATGAGAATTTATGTCATTGCCACGCAGACTGGGTCACGGGCTGAGTGATGTTGTTGAGCTGTGCAAATTAATTCAGTTCCCCCGACAATCAGCCCCATATTTCTAAACAGGGTGTTGGGAAAGTGCAGTCCATAAAAATGAGCAAATCATCCGAACCAGGGGGTGGAACCGGTTCTCTGTACACCTTCCATCTTAAGTATGAATTTGTTCCCGTCATGTGTGTAGGAGCATAACTCAAGGAGATCCTCCAGGGATGCGAGCTTGCTTCGTTGTCGACGCCCCATTTAATGCTCGTTTTCATTGTTATGGTAATTGATATTCAACAAAGACGCTCTGTGGCGAATTATATCAACTACAGCAGCCTTGAAACATGGAGAGGTCCCTCGAGGATGATACTGGAAGATGTCGTTTCCCTGATGCCTCGATGATTTCGACGCTGTTAATGGAGATACATCTGCACGATTCATTTAAAATTACTTAGTTAATCGCACATGTGCGGACCGGATGAGTAAGTTAATAATGACTTGTGCTGATGTCCTTCTCATATAATTATCCAGCCCAGTCGTTTGTTGTTGTTTTACACGAAACTCGGGGAGCAAAATTACAATTTTTGGGTAGTAATTACTTTTCGGAGCTATGTTGTAGTATACTGAAGGTGGATAAAGGGACAGATCCGAAAAATTTAATGTTAACTCTTGAATTTCAGACATTATAGCTACACGCAAGTAAGGATTTTAATGGTCTTTATTTGAGATAAAATGGCTTTCGTACTGAATATGTAGTGTAATCTGAACTGAATCATTAAATTTATGTACATCGCTCAGTAAATTTAAAATTCTGAAAGTATTAAGTCTTAGACATTGATAAAGTGGTTAAAATGTAGATTAACTTCGCTCCTTCAAAAATTTGGAACATACTCTTCAGAGGTTATTTTTATGAAGTTTCGTGTACGCACCTTGAATTCATAAAAAATATATTTAAAATTTTTTTAATACGTTAATTGAAAACAAAAAATAAAAAATTCATGAAATGGTACTGTTATTGTGTACTCGAAGTTTAACGTTTCGCTCCGACGTGTTTCAACAAATTTAAAAATAAAAGTTATATATATTTCTAGAATGAATTTTATTTTCGGTACTACTTTATTTTGCATAATAAAGTCAAAATTGCTCCAGTTTTATTAAACTTGATTGTTGGTCCAGTAGTCCAGTTCTACAAATAGATCTCCTACTGTATAATAAAAAATCTAATAACCTCCACTAAATTGGATATTTTGAAGCACTATGCACCAGTATGACTTTGGAAATAAAAGCTCAATTTGCCGAAATGATGCATTCAAATTGATGCACTTAAAGCACGCGATTACGGTCCATTCCACAAAGGAAGAAAGGAATTATTTTCAATTTCTCTCTAGGTTACCTTGAGAAAAAAAAAGAAGAAGTGCGGGGTCTCTTTGGAGGGAAAAGGTAGCTAGTTGAGCTTGGTAAACTTATTACACCCCATTTTCGTGAAATTGTATTTGCCAGCATCTCCTTAAAGGCATTTCCCTATTCATTGCTTCAATTTTTACCTAACTTTCCATTTTCAGTGGCATCCTCTTGACGAAATGAAATATTCAGACGACGCCGAAGAAGTTTTATTTCATTCCGTAGAGGATCCACCATACATATCCATTCTGGATGACTGCCAAAAATTCATGGATATGTTTTTTCCTCCATTCGCATGTCTTCTTATGAGATACCTTTTCTCGGCTTGAAGAGGTCACAGCGCCGGAGAATCACTTCGGTGTGTGCATTCTCAAAACTCAAAACTCAAAAGTAATTGCAAACGCAGGGGTAGTCTGGCTGTTCCACCGGAAGGCTTCGGGACATCGCCTTCGCTGCCTTCTTTTGCGAAATCTTTTTGATAAGACTCCTGATGGCAAGTGTAATCCCTTCCGGAAGCACTTTTCAGATGAGATTTAAAGCCAATTAGGTCATGTTTTGCATGCAAGTCCCTTTTGTGTTGTTTGCTTGTTTGCTGCCCTTTCAACTTTGTTACATTCAAGTGCCCTCCGGCAGGTCGACGGCAGTGTGTGGTGCTCAGGTTACTTCTCTTTTATTTAAAACTGAAGAGCCCTTGTGGAAGCAACCTCTAATGGTTTAAGTTAATAAAATTTTTCTGTTCCCTTAAAGCTGCGCCTCTTAGCGTTGTTGGCACGGTGATCGCATTAACCGAGTTTTCCGTTAACAAAAATATTTTCATTAGGCCATAGACATCAACCTAAGCCACCATTCCATAAATCCAATCATTTCCCAAAGTTGTTCAAAGTTTACCGGAATAATATCAAAAGGAAGTTTCGTCCTCTTTATAGAAGAAAAATCCCCGCGCAATGGGAAAGTTCACAGCGTTTCCAGCTTTTCTACTTATATGTCAACACGCTCGTCGTGACACGGAATAATTATGAGCAACAAATTCTGGACACGTCCTTCTTCCCAATTTTGTTTTGTTGGCATCAGCAACTGTGGCACACCCCCATAATTTAGGAGTTTGCGGCTTACCATCTATTGGGAGATGAAAATTAACGAAAATTGCTGATAAATTAGTGTTTGACTGTGCTAATCGTGTAATGGATTAATTCCGCTTTTATGATTTCAGGTAAGGATTACGAACCGATAAATGTGAAACATTAATATATTCCGACTACGACAGGCTATAGGAAAAATAGGTGTATTGCAGTAGACGCAGTATTAGCTATTAATTAATTTTTTAAAATCGTCGTTGTATCGAGGCAGGATTACTCGTAGTTGCATCCTATGCAGGGCACTGAACTTCGAAGTCTCGATTCATCCTTGCATGTACTTATTGTTTTGGGGTATATACAATTAAATTAAAGCACAAGGCTTTAAACCTATGTACATCTTTAGTTGTTTGTATAAAAATGTTATCTACATTATTTTTACTTAAAGATAGTATTACCAATTTCAATATTTCGTACACTTACACCGAATTTTATAATAATTTAATATCATGAAGACAGCGAGGCGAAATTTTGTCAGTAGAACGTTTCAGCTTTCTCACTATCTAAACAAATTTTTTTAATATTTGTTTATTAACATTTTCAACAAATTGAATGTAAATATATTTTATTTAATTGTTAACTTTTACTTGCCTCAAATGTGAATCCAAAAACAACTTCAATTTTCGATCTGTTCAGTTCAGATAAATACCTTAAAATTTTTTGTCGGGTGATTGGGTAATTATTTTCAGTTAAAATTCTCTGAAAATGTTAGGAATATCAAAAAATGAGTTAGATAAACTTTTTAAATATTTAATCTGGAGTTTTAGAGATAACTGTTTTCAACGAAATAAAAGCTCTATTTGTTAATAACTGGTACGCCAGGTAGATATGTATATACACCTAAGTTAGCAAATATGACACTCAGAAAGTCAAAATGTAATTTAAAGTGCGAAAGCCATTGATGGAAGAATTAGATATTTAGAAGAATCAATTTGCGTGATGTTCACCAATTCATCCATCAACCTATCTTAGATTAAATAATTTTAAAAATTCTCAACTGCGAGCAAAACTCATTTGGTATTGAGTCATAATTAATTAAAACACCTCGAACAACTCGAACTGAGCTAATAAAGGATTTACCATCTCATTCATAATTGCGGCTGCGAGCATAGCCCCAAAAGTGAGGCAATACGCTGCCAATTGATGCGAAATGAAATTTGGGGCTTTAAGAAAGTTTCAAAACCGAAACTGGAAGACCAAAATGGAAGCGAGGGGGCGAGACACAAAAATTTGCCATTTCGCCCATCTGCTATAGCTAATTTGGGAACTATTTCTATTTATATTTAATCAAACCACCCGCCAGGTGCTAATTATTAATTTGTGCAAGTTTCTGGATAAGCAGCTTTTCGAAAACTCCTTCGTTGCTGAGTCGCACTTGATAGCTGGCTCCAGGATCGTTTATATAATGCTTTTCTCGGCTGGGAAGTGCATTAAAGTCATAATTGGATGCGAATTAAGGCAGCGGAATTTTCTGTAGACTTGTGTGCCACACCCCCATCTTCGCCCTTCCCAAATATTGGTTGAAACTGAGAATAGTTCTTGAAACTTGATTCAGCCTGGCTGACTAATTAAAACATAAAGTCAAGGCAAACGAAAAACTTTGGCGGCGCGCTGCCTGACATTTATTTTGTTGGTGATTTTGGAAATATTTATAAGAGTTCGTGGTGCTGCTCGAAGTTCACAAGTTTTTGATTAAAAGAGGTTCGGCTTAGTTTTCGAGAATTTGTGGTGAACCAAGCCTTAAAAGCTATTCCTTCCCGACTAATACATTCCACGAGAAGATTATTTTGATCCAAACAATATATATTTATATACATACAAACATTACGTATATCTATACATTCTGAATAGCTTCATCAATCAATTTCGTCCTCAAACTCATATTTTATTCAAAATGTTTTTACAAAAATTCTCAAAGCGAATTATATTTAAAGGACATCTTAAATGTTAATTTCACCTTCGGGTAGGTTAACTTAAAGAATAAAATAAAAAATTATTAAAAACACATTACAAATGAATATCTTATTATTTGTCTATTGCAAAATTTTTAAACTTATAAACTTAATTTTATACATGTATCCCATAATATCTTCAATAATGAATAAAAGGAGTTGAAAGTTGTGATATTGGCTTTTTAAATTTTTGTAATAAGAAAAACTAAATTTTTAGTCATAAATGCTTTTAAATGTAGCAAAACTTACAGAGGAAAGTAGATTTAAATAAAAAAACGAAAGAAACAAATATTTCAAATTAATAAATAGTAAAAAGCAATTAATGGACACTTTGCAGATTGTAGCTTTCTTTAATATACTATCAACTTAATTATTTTTCCTAAATATTCAAGACTGTTCAAAAATATATTTCAGAAATATTTATTATTTAATTATTGCACAAATATGTAATAACATAATGTATCCATACATATAATATTGGGTAATAACATGGGTTTCGAGTGAGTGAACTTTTATTCGAGGTCGCTGCAAGCTAAGTTGATATTTGGAAATTTGCCAACATTCGTCGTGTTGTTTTTAAGCATTTTCCTGAAAATTTGATAATGACATCATTGAACGACATGTGCTTCGCTCTTTAGAAGAAAACAATTTTTATTTTTATTTCAATTCAAAGAAAAGCTGAGTTAAAAAAGGGGACAGATACAGAAATATTAGTTGTTTCTATAAAGGCATTAAAATGGAGCCTCCTCTAGCTAATTCGTAATTTGTGTTCGATGTGTTAACAACTGGTAAACAGGAGAGAACATTTTTGGATTTAGTTTTTGTGTGGATAAATCGTCTTGTACATTTTGGATTCGACGGAAGAAAATTTTCTTACGCATTGTTCAAAATGTCATTCGAAGATCGTCAGATTTTTGAAAATTATGTGAATTTCGTGGCACAGTTTATGAATCATGAAGCCGATCCTCACACCGACTTTTTGGAGTATGCCATAGGAAAATATCCGGAAACAAATTACGATGATGACATAAACAATGGTGAAAAACCGCTTGGGTTGATTATTTTAGTTGAAATTATAAATTTCATGTTGCACGATGAAAGCATAACAAACCCTGTGCTCGAAAAAGTGAAAAATTTTAATAAATCGAAAGAAACTTTATTACAAGGCGGTATGAAGGAGTTTTTGAGAAGTGAACAATTTATTGAGTTTTGTGGAGGCATCCCAGCTTTTAACAAAAACTGGAGTGCCGACAATTTCAACTTAGCAAAGGCGGTTGGCATTTTTAACGCTTTAGGTTTATCGTCATTTATAACTCCAAAAGTTAAATATTCATTTCACGACGAACACAAAATGAGGGTCTTGCATGTGTGTCGGGGAGATACGTATCGATGGATGGAATTAGAAGAAGGCATTGGAATTTTAGATTTGAATCTTAACGACGAAGAAATAGCAGATCTCGAGAATGATTTTAACCTGTTGGAGGAAAGCTATCACAGGGCGTCTGCAGAAGAACCAGACGAAGGCGCGTATTGGAGAGATGTAGAGGATTTAGAATTATTCAACTTAAAAGAATGCATTGAAACTGCCTGTTGTACGACTGTTCAAGATGATGACATTGTCGTTTTCGAAGTAGGACTCAAGCAGTGTTTTGAAATTTTAAGCAGTTTTGATTCAAAGACACTGGCAAACTATATTGGAATTATTGCAGCTTATGAATTTCAAGAGAAATATAAACTGACAGTTTTATCTGAGTTTTTAACATATTTTCAACCCGCCTTACTTTCAGTTGCATTTGAATTGTATTTTGATGAACAAGAAAATGAAAAACTCCGAACCATGGTGGATTTATTTAAAGCATCATTCGAAAAAATTGAGGATGAGTTCAGCCCGAATACTCGAGGAAGCCGATTATTTTTATTTGGTACTGACATTGATATTCTTCGTGAAGATATTGCTGAAATTTACAACCCAAAAAAAATCCGTGCCGAGTATGAGAATCTGCAAATTTCAGCTAATGATTATTTTCAAAATATGATTAACATTAGGAACAATGGGAGTATTGCTTCTGCGGCGCATTATTATAATATTTCAGATGAAGCGCAAGAAAAATTGTACTCTCTAACACAACTAGCTGAATATGTTGTACAGCACCACAGGAAGCCTTTGGCTTATTACTTCTCAGGTAGTTTACCTTGGCACTTTTGGGGTCGCGCTATTAATGATAGAACAGAGAAAAGTGAAAAGTTTATGATTCCGGAGGAAGTTCTGAGGCAAATAGGATATTCTGAGGAGCCGTTTTCTGAGTGCTATCTTGCAGAAGGTAGAAATATTCTTGAGGAGTTAACATATGCTTATAAAGATTATATAAAGTGGATAAAGGATAATCAGTTTACGGTTAGCTGGCAGGAAGAAATTCTGTCTAGTGTTAATTTAAATTGCAGAAAATTGTTTTTCGTGGGTTATATGCAAAGTATGCACTGGTCTGAGCGCTCTACACTTGTTGCATTAATGAACTTTGTGGAGTTTATTACTGTTTTCGGATTCGGCCCAGAGTCGCCAATGAATCCAAGAAAATTTAGTTCGATAAATAATAATATTGAATAAATTAATAATTTTAACATTATATTTAATTCTTTGAATGTTGATGAAATAGATTTACTTTTAAATTGAATTTGAGCCACATAATATGTATTTTAATGTTTACTATTTTTATAGAGTAATGTATAATTTCAGTCAATATATTTTTGTTTTGGGCTGGACTTGTCTTCCACTCAGTCGCTTGATGTAGACTATTTATTGTGATGCTATCTTAATCCAATAAAAAATAAAATGTTTTCCGCTGCTACGTATATTATTATTAAGATAATAAAAGTGTAAATGTACTCTAGTGCGTTTTGTTTAAAGTTCATGAACAAGTTTATTAAAAAAATGTGGAGTCATCTAAACCTAATGATATATACCCATTTATAGTTTCAGACTTTGAAAATTTAGGATGTTCAATTTTGAAATCTTGTTTATAAAAATTCTTTATTTATATTTATAAACGTGAAACAGGTTTGATTTTAAGTTTAAGACAATTTCGTTATGCTAAGAGATTTTAAATGTGAAACGGAAAATTATTTTTTTTTTTTAATATTTTTATTACAACCTCAAATTTGAAATACGCTTCAATCGACTACTACTTACAATATGTTGCACCTATATTTTTAACATTTCGTCTTCTTTTATATTTATTATTACAGTGCAAATGCAAGATAGCTTTTAAGTGATTTTTTCTGTGAGTGTGGAAGTCATACTTAAATCAACCCTCTCAATGTTTTTATACGCACACATATATATTTCAGTAGGTATAATCTTTAATCATTTGGTAGTATAAGATCAAAATGTGTATGTGACAATTTGATATGAGAATTTAATAATTTTAAAGTAGTATCACTAACGTAATTAGATGAAGTATTAAAACAGGTCTCGTTCTTGATTTCTTGATTTTTTAGATTATATTAATGTTTTCGGTGTGTAATTTTGAGTTTTGCTTTTGCGTCTTCCATTTTTCCAAGTATCTAAGTCAAAATTAGATTTATAAAGTTTTAAGGTGATAGTATGGATATTTAAGTTTCTAAGATTCTTCTGTAGCATAATTATTTTAGATAAGAATACAGTGCCCAAATGTATAATTCAAATTAAATTAATTGCATACCTTCCTGCGCTTCAATTTCGTAAGTTTACCTAATTTCCTCAAGTAACCCAATAAAATTACCGACTTCTCTCTTAAGCCACGTGCGAGTAAAAGCTCCCGCCGCCAAAGAGACTGCGACTATATAAAACTGACTTGGGGGCGAGCGCTCTTTGTGCATCGGAAATTGTTCGTGGCACGTTAACGAGTAGTGAAACGTCGTAGGTTCTTTGTGAATAGTTCGATTTCACTGCTGCTCCAAGTATATTCGAAAATAAGAAATTGGGAAATCTCCATGATTCACAAGTTCGAGGCGGCTGCCGCTGGCCGTAGAGTGTTTTCCCAATGAAAATTGCACGTGAAAAGATTTCCTCGTTTTACATAATTGGACAAAGTCCCAGTTGAAATAGAAATTTGCGAAGTGTTTACATGCGTCAGCTGCCCCCTGGCTTTGGACATGTCTAGCGAAGAGCAACAGGCCTTTGAAGAGTACGTGAGCCTGGTGGAAAAGTGCATGAATTTTGACGCCGATCCCCGTGACGATTTCGTGGAATATGCCAGTGGCCGCTACAACGACGAGGACTTCGACAGGACGAAGGGTGAGTGGTCGCCCTCGTACTACGGATGCGGATTCGTCCTGCAGTGCCTGTTCGAAAACGAACGGCTTTCGAGTCCTTCCCTCGAGAAGGCCAGGAATTTCTGTAGATCAAAGCGCGTTTGCTTGGAGGGCGGTCTGAAGGAATATCTGAAAAGTGATCAGTTCAACGAATTTTGCGGGGGTGTGCCAGCCTTCAACGACAACTGGAGCGCAGACAATTTTGACTGGGCTAAGGCTGCTGGGATTCTTCTTGCTTTGCAGTTCAGCACCGTTCTGCATTTGAACATGGACCACATGGATGACACCAAAGTTATTTTCATATATGCTTACAACTACCCAGAATACATTGTTGAGTCAATAGATGAAATTTTAGAAACGACGGAGCTCGAAGACCATAAACTAGCCGAGATTGTGAACGATCTGAATGTTTTCATAGAAAGCTATCCTCAAGATTTGGGGGAAAATACTTACAGAAGATCCGGATTAGATTTGGAGGACTATATTGAAATATTTGATTTTAAATCTTTCTTAGAAATAGTTCTTTGCGTAACAATAAACAACCATGACATCATACATCTTGGAGAAGGAGTAGTCCAATATCTTTCATTTTTAAGTCGATTGGACCGTAAAATCTTAGCAAATTATTTAATGGTTATGGCACTTTATCATAATTCTTATCAAGGTGCTGATAACCCACTTGATTGGGAACAAACGAAATTGTTTAAACCAATACTAATTTCCAGAGGATTTGCAACATATTATAATAAAAGCGAAGATAAAAAGCTTCGATATGTAATTGAAAAATTTAAAGAGTCTTTTGAAAAAGACAAAGAGAAGTTTCCAGAGAATTTTCAGGAAACACAAGTAGAGACATTTAGAACAAATATCGATACAATAATTCAATATATTGAAGATCATTATAGTCCATCTAAAATCGAAGCCGAGTATAAAGATTTAGAAATTTCGCCGACCGATTTCCATCAAAATTTAGTTAATATAAAAAATCATGGAGTACCTAAATGTGTACAACGTTTCAGCTCTATCCGTGGAGATGATCAGGATATCACAGGCTTAGTTTTAAGCTTTATTGACTATATAACTTCCCATTGGAACAGGCCAGCGGCATTTTATTTCTCGGGACAGGAAGCTGCAAATTGGAGGACTGCAATTTCTGCAAGAAATAATTATAATGACGACTTCATTAGTAGATATGAAGTTGAAAACAAAGAGCTGTTAGCCATATTAGCAACACAAGTTGATGGGGATGGAGATTTAGCTTACGATTTCTGGGATGAATATGTTATTGCAAGTATTGAAGCTATAAAATATGCTTATAACGATTACAAGACTTGGATGAGAGAAAACGAGACTGTTGTACGATGGCAAGATGAAATATTGTCTAGAATTAATTTGGATAGTAATAAGTTGTTTTTTGTTTCTTTTGTGCAGAATTTAATTTGTTGTATTGCTTCTGAAAAAACTACAGCATCTTTGACTTTAATGAATTGTGAAGATTTTGTGAAGGTATTTAAGTGTAGTCCAGATTGTCGAATGAATCCAAGAAAATTTTTGTAAATAAAATTAGTTTATCTGAATTCCGAAATGTTTTATTTCTTTTTCTAGTGATTTATGACAAAATAGTTATTTTTAGGTATTTACATAGAAATTTTAGATACTTCGAGAGGTATTCCCATATTTTTACAATTTTAAAAATTTGTATATTAGGACAAAAAGCCCTTTTATGAATTTTTCAATCGGATATTGGTCAAGTTGATGGCTTTTTCGTCATTCTATGTTAGTATTACTATTTGTACTAAATTTCAATCTTCTTCATTATAATAAGCGTTAAGAAAATAGATGAAAGGTAATGAATAATACATACTTAATAGAAAATTGTCAGCCTGATCATGAAAGGAGTTGAAAAAGACAAAAAGTAAATAAAGAAATAAATTAGTTAATCAGGAATACAATGCAGATGAAGTCCACTTTTAACATTAAAATAAAAATATAAATTTTATACCTAATTGGGAAAGTTAAAAATTTTTTTCGGTTTGCAGGAAACTAATGATCACCAGTTATTATTCTAGAATTGCTTTTAATCGCAAGTCAGAAAGTAAAGAATAATTAAATTAGATTAATTTTGATTACCTTTTGTTAAAATTGTATGATACTATTTTGAATGAACTTTTCAATTACTACCCTGAACTTATTCATAATAATGTGATTTCGCAAGTTTGTTTAATTTTCTTCAGTGACCTAATCTTAGATTGTCGTCGTTACAAAGAGCAAATAATTTATTTTGTCTAAGAGAACAGAATTATAAGAGTAAAAAGCTTTAGTGCTGAACATAAACAGATTCGTACAAAAGCACTTTATAGATCGCTCTTATTAAGTTTCATTGCTTAAAAACCGGTGGCTTTATTTTGCAAGGCAAACTTGATTTTTAGAAAACATAGCACTCGCGGAAAAACATTGGCAGATGTCATTCGGTGTGATAATTGGCTATTGGTAAAAGTGATTATTTTATCACTAATCGTTAGTGTGAGAACTTTCTCGATAAAGTCTAAACGAGGGACTGATTCATCTGAAGCATAAAACATGTCGTTTGAGGAGCGTCAAGCTTTTGAGGATTATCTGAATTTAGTGGCAAAATGTATGAATCCTGATGCAGATCCACGAGATGATTTCACCGAGTATACCAGTGGAAGATTCAAGGTTGAGAATTTCGACAACAAGAATGGTGAATTTCCTCCCTCAATGTATGGATGCACCAATATTTTCGGAAGTATACTGGAAAATGGGCAAATTTCCAATGCAACTCTTGAAAAAGCCCGTGATTTTTGTCGATCTAGAGTGGCTTGCTTAGAAGGTGGCCTAATGGAATATCTGAAAAGTGATCAGTTTAACGAATTTTGCGGCGGCGTTCCTGCTTGCAACGGCAACTGGAATGAAGCAAATTTTGACTGGGCTAAGGCCGCTGGAATTCTTCTTGCTTTACATTTTAAAACCTTCTTGTCATTGTCTATGGATCATTTGGACGACACAAAAGTTATCTTCATGTCTACTAATGAGTTTTCATATGATATTTCAAATATTGAAGAGGACATTTTAAAAACTTCGGGTTTGGAAGATAGCAAACTAGCAGAAATAATTAATGATTTAAATTTCGTCAATGAAATATGCCCTGAGACTTTTGAAGTCGAATACTCTAGGAACAGAGGAGTAGAGCTACAAAACTACATAGATATTTTCGACTTCAAGGTGTTCCTCCAGACGGCTCTCGCTGTGGAAATTCAGGACGACGATATTATTCATTTCCAGGATGGAGTGATGGATTATGTGTCTTTTTTAAGCAGATTAAACCGCAGAGTGTTGGCCAATTATCTCACAGCTATGGTAATGTATGAACATTTTAACGAAGTTGACGATAACTTTTTTGACGTTAATCAAGGAAGAATTTTTCGACCTATTTTAATTTCTGTTTGTTTCGAAAAATATTACAATGAAGATGAAGATATAAAGTACAGATATACAATACAAATGTTTAATCAATCTTTCGAAGCAATAAGAAACCATTTCCCTGAAAATGTTCGAATAATAGAATCTGAAGCCTTACGATTGAATTATGATCAGATACTTAATTATATCAAAGAAAATTACAATTCATCTAAAATATGCAAAGAATATCAAAATCTTCAAATTTCACCCGACAATTTTCATCAAAATTTAATTCGAATACAAAATCATGGAATTCCTAATTCTGTTAAAAAATGCGACTCTGTTCGCGGAATGGATCAAGATATGAAGGTGTTTATGATGCTCTTTCTGTGCAGCATCATAGTACATTCGAACAAACCATTAGTCTTTCATTTTTCGGGGCAGGAAGCTACTTACTGGAGATATGCAATTGAGGAGCGGAATGCACATTTGGATAAAAATTACATGGATGAGTTTCAAGAAATGCTGAGAGCTCAGGCGGAAGAGTTTAAAGAACTGGATTCATTGTTTCAGCCCGAACCGATCATTTGTAGTATTGAAGGAATAATGTATGCTTACCGTGATTACCAAAAATGGATGAAGGAAAATGAGTCCACTGTAAAGTGGCAAAACGAAATATTATCTAGAATTAATCTAGATTGCGAGAAGTTGTTCTTTATAGCGTTTTCTCAGCATTTAACTTGTTATACTTATTCTGCAAAATGTATGGTAATTTTGACTTTGATGAATTGTAAAGAATTTTCAAAATGTTTTAAGTGTTGTGCTGAGTCTCGAATGAATCCACGAAAGTTTTTGTTGTAAACATCAAATTATTTAGTAAATAAAATCGATAATTTATACATTTTTGGTTTTTTCTTCTCTTCTATTCGAAGGTGCTTCTAATTTCACTAAAAGTATCTAAGGTAAAGCTATTTGAAATAAAATAATAAAATAAAATAAGTAACGACAAATAAAAGGACCCGTGTTAAAGGTCATAACTGACATTACAAAAACGAATAGTTGATATTGGCGTAATAAAACAGCTTTACATAAGTTGAAGTTAACTGAATAAATCATTGTTTATTACACACCAAATCATGCTTCTAATATACTTACATATACGTATGTTTGACATTTAAATCCAATTTAACTAATTTTATTTCCTTGCCAGATATTAGCGTAAGTGGGTGTAAGATATTTGCTAGTAAAACCTAAAACTTTTTCTTAGCAGAATTGCTGTTTAGAAAAAATCCCGTAAAATGTGTTTAACTGATATTACCGAGATATGATAAGAGTGTTCATTTTTCGGTACGTGTCTAGCTTTTGTGTCTTTATTTTATTTAATTTATAGATAGGTATATCAAGTAATAAAAATAAATTGTTAATATGTGGAAATTTATTAATTATATTTAAGCCAAAATACATTTTTCTTTTTCCCCCATAGGGGAATCAAATTTGCAATTGAATGCATCGGAAAATTCTTGAGAATTTATTAAGCATAAAATGACGTGATTCAAAATGACATCTTCCGCAAAATATTCGTTTTGAACAAAGGAAATGAAGAATGATTTTGGACAGTTCAAATTAAATTTTTTTAGTTCGTTTTCTTCCATTTTGACATCGTCTTTGTTATTGGCCATCCAATCGGAGAAGTCCCTATATGCCAGCTGCATTGCACCTATCATAGCTACGTAATGCTTTCCCCAAAAATTTTCATAGTCATCATCTCCTATTTCTGTGAGCTGGTGAGTTTTGATCTGCTTTTTTACACGTTCTTTGAGGTTCGATAATTCTTCACTATTTTCTTCAAACCTACACTCATATATAAGGTCGCGCCACATTTTAAGGTCCCATGTCGTAAAGTAGTACGACATAGGTCGGTTGTAGTGGCAGCTTAAGAAATTAAGTAAACCAACTGCTTTACAATAAAGACCCGATTGTGTGTCAAGTTGGGAGAGCATTTTTGATGAAGGCGTGTGTCCTCGTTCCCTTAGGTATAGGAAATTTTTCATAAAGTCGTTAGGATCAATTTCCAAATCGTGGTATTCCTTTTCAATCTTCTCCTGATTAAAATTTGTTTCGACAAATTCTATTACCTTTTCGTCGTCAATTTCAAACATCGATATCATTTTAGAACTATCGTTTTTGAAGTTGTGTTTTATATTATTAAATGACTTCTTAAAGTAACTCAATAAAACCTTCCTCTTTTCACTAATTTCTTTACTCCAAAGCACTGAGAATCCTGCTGAAATTACTGCTGGAGCGAAATACCTTTCGACCGCATATTCGCTGTAGTATTCGTTTCCCATTTGCGAAGCCACTCTAAAGGTGATGTAATTGGCCACAGCTCTAGGACCAGCTTCTTCAAACATGTTCGTAAATTTATCGAAGTGGCCTGGCTCCAGATTATTTATAATAAATATATCATCTTCGTTGTGGGGTTCTCCCGTACAGATTTCAATATATTTGCAATAGTCGAACTTCTCTTTTTTTAGTTCGGAAAAACTCTTTTTCACTTTCTCAAATTGGGGATTTTCTTTCTTGGTCGTGAATGCTTTGTATTTTTCCTCTATTGTATTGCAGTCGACAACGATTTCGCAAATTCTGTTCTCCGGAATACCTAGTTTTCGTAGTAATTCAAATTTATCTAAAGCTGGGTAGGAATCAGGTGGAATTACACTTATGGTAGTTGCTCTTTGTTCATTAGAGTACTCTCTTCTTATTGACATAATAATTCCAAAATGTAACGAACTAAGAAAACCAGCCGCTTTTACCCAATCGAACTTATCACTCTGCCATTGTTGGTCAAATGCTGGGAATGTGCCACAGATTTCGGTGAGATTTTTGTTTTTTAGTAGAATTGGAAATTCTTTTTTGTAAGATTTGAAATAATTGCGGGCCTTCACTAGCGATGGATAGGTGATAGTTTCATCCAGAAGTACGTTCAGGAATCCACTCTGTTTAGGAAGGTAATTTCTTTTCGATGCATCAAAATTTTCTTCATGAAAATTTCCGCTGGCATACTTTACAAAGTCGACTGTCGGATCGATGTTTGTGTCAAGGTTTTTACACATAATTGCAGCATAGTTTTCACAGCATACATCACCCATTTTTGTGATATAAGAAATTTTCAGCAACTGTTTCAGGTTGGTTTATGTTTTTAAGCGAATTCAATCCAATTGCTTCTGGTAATAGGAATCTGATTCAACAGAAACTCCCGAATATTTTATAAATGAATGTTTGCAGAAAATCCACAGGGGGTTGAATTTCCTAACGTTATTCACTGCTGTTCGAATTTCTCTTGAATTAAGTCAGAAAAGTAGTAACCAGTACGGAAAGGGCTTAAATGTTCTCATAAACTTCCAAATATTTTTTTATTAACTGCACATGCCATCGATTTAGTCAATAGTTAATTTTTACCAACGAATAATTTCTCACGATGGGAAAATACTACGTCTTAAATTTTTATATGTTAATGCATTAATTTAAAATGAACTTTTTGTTTCAAAAGTGGAAAAAAACGGATGTCAAAATAAAAAGAAAACCGAATAATTTAATGGCATACTTAATAAAAAATTGTAAAGTGATTTTAGAATATTTTTTAAATAAATAATGTAATTTTTGCTAAAGTTAAATTAATTTTCATAACAAAATTACTCAATATTTTACATTTTATTTTAATTGGAAATTGCCGCCATAAATCGCAACGAATTTTGATTATTTTTAATCATTGTTAAATGGCTTTTAGTCTGAAATTGCAAGCACTGACTTGTTATGTTAGTGATATGTTGTTTCAATCGTTCTAATAATTAAGAAAAATTTACAGAACTTTTCGGATTATTAGAAAGCGGCTTATAAACAAATTAAAACAGACAACTAGTCGAAGTTTTCTTGTGAATTTCTATGAACAACAACAAGAATTTAAGAGTACTTAATTCCACTAAGGAATACTTTCGATCTTTATACACATGTACTGTAAATTAAATTTGATAAATTGTCAATAAAATCAATAACTTCTTAATATCATAGCCAAAGTTTCCTTAATATCATCAGCAAACGCGCTTAAAATGTTGAAGCTTTGAATTGTTGCATCTTCTTCTCTTTATGATAACTCCATAAAGGCAAATATTACTCTTTCTAAAGCTCGAAAAAATATATATGTATGTTACGTAGAGCAGTGTTAGTTTAATAGAAATTTTACTTCTCATATTTTCGTCAATTTCTGCGGTTTAGTTTAGTGTCATAAATGTAATTGTGAAATCGTATTCCATCGAATTGATGTAAACATTGAAAAACTCTTAGATAGTAATTCATACAGTGAACATGTGTTCTGCGGATTTCGAGAAATATGTTGAATTAATGTACAAAAGCATAGATGCCAGCATAGAGCCCGCTGTAGATTTTATAAAATATGCTCGAGGAAAGTTTTGCAAAGACGATTTCGATAGAACGCAAGGGCACTACTTACCCATAGTGTCCGGTGATTGCTACGATGATGTGCTTCTAAACGAAACTATTACCTATCCATCTTTGGTTAAAGCTCGGAATTTTTACAAATCTTATAGAAAAGAGTTTCCAATTCTGCTAAAAAACAAATATCTCAATAATCTTTATGGTACCTTTCCGGCATTTGATCACAAATGGCAGAGTAGTAATTTTGATTGGGTGATAGCCTCGGCAATTCTTAGTTCAATACATTTTCGAATCACTATCTCGTGTAGATGCGATTTCGTGGACGGACAAAGGAAAATAACTCTGAGTGTAGTCGGGCCTGATGAATTTCGAGTATCAGATAAATGCCAAGTTTTACGTGTAATGGGAATTTCTGAGAATCAAATTCCTGAGATATTATCGGACTTCGATGCGATAGAAGCTAAATTTAATTCATTCACACCTAGCAGTGGATATCCTAATTTTGATAGGGTAAAAAAGACTTACGCTGAGTTAAAGCGAGAAAAGTTCGACTACTGCAAATTTATTGAGATTTGTGTGGGAAGTCCTAAAGAGGATGACGTATTTATCATAAATAATCTTGAGCCAGGATATTTCCATAAATTTACAAATATGTTTGACGAAGCCGGTCCAAGAGCTATGGCCAATTACATAACGTTCGCAGTAGCCTCGCAAATGGAGAACACCTTCTATAGCTCAATGATGGCGAAAAATTATTTTGCTCCAGTCATAATCGCAGCAGGATTTTCAACATTCTGGAGTAAGGAAATTGGTGTAAGAAGAAAGGAAATACTCTATTATATCAAAAAATCGTTTGCAAATGAAAAGGAGCATTTTAAAACAGACTACTCTTCTACACTAGAAGAACTATCTGAAATCACCGACGAAGAAGTCATTGATTTTGTTGATGCCAATTTTAATCAGGAACAGATCGAAGAGGAATACAAAGACATGCAGATCGATCCGGAAGATTTTTTCAAAAATTTTGTATATTTGAGAAATCGAGGACATACCTCTTCCTCAAGTAAAACTAACAATTTGAATATATACAGCGGAACTTTTGCTAAAGCTCTCCAGTTACTAGATTTTTCCGTTCATCATTACAACAGACCAATGTTCTTTTATTTTTCTGGATGGGAACTCAAATTTTGGTATAATTATAACATACATAAATTCAACTTGGAAGAAAAATCTGAAGATATGTTTTTCGAGAAAGTTGTCAAAAAACTCAATCCAAATTTTGCGGAAGCTGACTCTTCCAAGGATTTTTGTATAAAGCGCTACGCGGCCATGCTAGGAGCATTGCGGTTTAGCTACAAGGATTTTTGCACGTGGATGGAACTAAATGAAGACCAGGTTAAAATGGAAGAGGAAATTCTCCTGAAATTTGGTTTGAACTGTCGAAAATCATTTTTTATTGCTTTTGTTCAGCATGGATGTTGGATGAGCGAGTTTGTTTCATATGCTTATGAAATTCTTTTAGCGTTAAAACATTTTGAAGATTTTTCCGATGTCTATTTAAATCACGCATTAAAATAAGGAAATTCCTGGCAACCTTCGAGTGATCGTGTATACCATTTATTTATTAGCTATATGTATTTACCATAGATTTAAATTTTCTTTTGCATTTTTGTTATGTTTTGTCTAACTTGAAATGGGTTGAGATCTATGTATGTATTGATGAAAATAAAAAATAAAGATGATTCCTAGAATAATTGTAAGTTTTTTTTATAATTAGGTTTAATATCTCATACAATTTATAATAGCGTTTTTTTTTTAGCTAAAAAATCACTAGTAGCTGTTTGTCTTTATCCTCTGCTATAAATTTATTTTCATAGAGGGCATAAATACAAAAAGATAATAGTCATTCCGAAAACATGAAAAAATCGTTGAGGAATTGTGCATTGTTTATAATATTAGACCAGTATTATGTAAGCAAAATAGCTATAAAGTATCATTAATTATTTTATTTATATATTCTTCAATGCAAACGCAACACAAGTACTAAGATGCAAGTAAGTGTAGGAAATTAAACAAAACTTATGAACAAAAAGGGAAAGAAAAAAAAAACATCTGTACATTGAAGAAAGAAAATCATTCTAAATTCTATTACGAGGTTGTTCCCGAGGACTGGACTAAACCAAAAATTGTTTTTCGTTCAGGAGTTATATGACAAGTGGTACAGGTAAATACGAGGTTCTGCGAGAATGGAGTAGGTTATTTTTGCGGAAGAAATAACATGGTTTTTTAGTTCAAAGCAGAGTATATAACAGTAGGGAAGGTAAAGTATCAAATATTTTGAAGACTTGCTATGCTTAGCTGGTTACGTTCACATAAGCAATACAACAGATAACGCAGTCATAACAACATTATGAATCATTGGAAACTCCTCGGGGAATCTTCATTAAGAGAAAAACAGAGGAAGAAGTAAAACGTTGAAACTTAAAAAAAAGGTGTTCTCTTCTCTTACTATCTTTACAGTCCTCTTCTCTTACTAACTTTCAAGCCCTCATTATTAGATAGAAAGATTCTCTTACAAAAGCTCAAAACAGGTTTATTTGGCTTGTTCATACGAAGAGGTTCATTCAGCAAGTCCCATTTAGATTTTGTTTATGGAATTCTCGTCGACCCACACCATTTTTCCTAAATTGCATCAATTGTGAAACAGTTTTCAGTGAATCAATCTACGTCTATAAATTTATTTGCATTTAGTATAAAAACGTTAGTTGACTCCTCGCGGTGACCACTAGTTGAGCATAATTGATACAGTGAGAATGAATACCGCGGATTACGAACGATATGTGGAGTTAATGTGCAAAAGCGTCGATTCGGCCGTTGATCCCACCGTTGATTTTGTTAAGTACGCCCGGGGGAACTTCCGACAAGAAATCTTCGATAAATCCCAAGGGAATTACTTACCAACAATACACGGTAGTAACTGCCAGGAAAATGTGCTTCTGAACGAAACTATTACCTATCCGTCTCTGGTGAAAGCCAGGAATTATTACAAATCTCATGTAAAGGAGTTTCCTATTATTCTGAAAAATAAACACCTCACCGATTTTTGTGGCACCTTCCCGGCATTTGATGATGGGTGGCAGAGTGAGAAATTCGATTGGATAAAAGCCTCCGCAATCCTCAGCTCGATGCACTTCAGAATTACCATGTCATATGGATCCGATTTTGTAGACGGAAAACGACAAATAACAATAAGCGTAATTGGGCCTGATGACTTTCCAATAGGAGATAAATGTGAAGTATTGCGGGAAATGAATGTCCCTGAGCATAAAATTCCAGAAATTGTAGCAGACTTCGATGCAATAGAAGAGAAATTCAATTCATTTACCACTAATGATGGATACCCTAATTTTGAGAGACTCAAGAAAACATACGCGGAGCTTAAACAAGAAAAGTTCGACTACTGCAAATTTACTGAAATTTGTTTGGGGGATACCCTCAAGGAGGATGACGTATTTGTCATAAATAATCTTGAACCAGGATATTTCGACAAATTTACGCACATGTTTGAAGAAGCTGGTCCAAGAGTTATGGCCAATTATATAACTTTAAAAGTAGCTTCACAGATGCAGAACGATTATTACAGTTTAGTAATGGTTAAACGTTATTTCGCTCCAGCTATAATGGCAGCGGGATTTTCTACGTTTTGGAGTAAAGAAATTGGCGAAAGGAGGAAGGAGGTAGTATCATACTTTAAGGAGTCCTTTAAAAATGTTAAGGATTGCTTTAAAAAAGAATGCTCAAGGTTGGATCCTTCACTGGAGATTGAAGATGAAGAAGTCTTGGAGTTTATTAATGCCAATTTCAACCAGGAACAAATCGAAGAGGAATACAAGGATGTGGAAATAGATAGTGAAGATTTTATGAAAAACTTCCTATATCTAAGAAAGCGCGGATATACTCCTTCTTCGAAAATGATCAGTAAACTAGACATGCATTATGGTGTTTATTTTAAAGCAGTTCAAGTATTAAATTTTTTATTGCACCACTATAACCGACCAATGTTCTTCTATTTTTCTGGTTGGGAGCTCAGAATGTGGTACAACCACATATGTGAGTGCAGGTTTGAAGAAAAGAGTGAGGAGTTTCTAATTCTTGAGAAATGTGTGAAGAAGCAGATCGACGATTGGAAGCTTGAAAAAACTGACTATTCTTTGGATTTTTGGCTAAAACATTATATTAGTATAATAGGTGCACTGCAACTGGCTTACATGGATTACTGCGCATGGATGGCAGCAAATGAGAATAAAGTGAAAGAGGCAGAAAAAATACTTCAGAAGTTTGGTCTCAACTGCCGAAAGGCCTTTTTCATTTCGTTTGTTCAACATGAATGTCTTGCTGAAGGCCTTACTTTAAACCCGGTCATTTTGGCTTTGATTAATTCTCAGGAGTTTCGCGATGTATTCAATTGTTCCACTGACTCCCCTATGGTGGAGAAGGATAGATGTATGATTATGTGGAATTAAATGCTAATTAAAATTAAAATGATGATTTTCAATATTCCATTTTTGGTGGATATTCCACTCTGTAACATTTTGATTTACTATGAAGGTTAAGAATGAGATTTCCTAATGGTAGAAATTTTTTGAATTTAATTTGATTTTCAGGGGTTATTTTATCAGTCAAACCTTCAACAGAGGGTGTTATATTTTTCTGTTTGAAAGAGGTAGAGCTTTAATGCTTATATCATCTTTACATCTAATTTTTTAAAATATAAATTACGAGAAAAATTAAAAATAATAATTATTTCGCTTATGAGTAAATGGCGCTCCTGGAGCTTTTTGTATAGCCTCTGGATTCATCCGATATGAAACAAATCAGACATATTAAATATAATACTTTCGATAAATGAAATTATGAATAAGTAATGAAACCTGGCGAAAACGTAGATATTTGAAGAAGAGTTTGTAAACATTACCTATATAACACAACATTACATAATTTGTAACCAAACCGATGGTATCGTCTGATTATATGTATGCATATAATTATAAATTGTTTCGATGATCATAAAGTTTTTATATGTTAGTTAGTATGATGTGCGTGGATTGATCCTTGAATAAACTCATTATAAAACTAATTCTCTTTATATATTTTGTTTTATTTTGTGAACAAAACATAAATCTATAGGAAGCTTAATAAAGTCTTTAGTAGAACAGAGAAAAATTAAAAATTGAAGCTTCCGTTTTTCTATCCTCAATTTGTAATCAACTGTGTTATTAGAACTTTATTTTTTAAACTTTAGCTACAAAACATGCTTTTGTAGCTAATTATACACTTGCGAACAATTGCTTGTTTAGCTGAAAAATTTTGTATCTAGCACAATAGGTGGATGATTCATAATTCATCCAGCCACATAGAGACGCCTCATCACACCGATGCTGGCTAGTTGTACTCGTAAGCATAAAATCCATCAATCAACACATGTTTCATCTATACGCAAGAGGTTTGTTTGTTTTGGCCAGTAGTACGATGAGACCTTGACTTTGACTACATAATTGCTTAGCTGAAAACTTGCTGGACAAAAATGATGTAATCACCTTTAACAAAAAACCAAGTAAAATTACCCAAATTCTCTTTGATCCCAATTTTGGGAGGAACCAAACTCTTAATTTCATGAAAGTCAGATGACATCATTTCTACCAGGGAAAAGCTTTTTGGTGGAAAAAGAAATCAATTTAAGCAGTGTTACAGTGAATATTGGCAGCTAGTTTTGTCTAAGACAGTAAAGTAGTGTGAACTTGTTATCAACTCAAAATTGTTGCTTCTACGTTAACAGAAAATGACTGAAGATAAGGAAATATTTAAGCAGTATGTGAGTGTTATGGGAAAACTCATGAAGCCAGACGTGGAACCATGCGGAGACTTTTTTGAGTATTCCACCGGCAACCATAGTGACGAAATTGAGTGCTCTCCGCCGTATGGATTATCAGAAGCGGTGGAAATAATTTTGAAAAATGAAGACATCACTTTTCCATCTTTTGTGAAAGCAAGGGACTTCTACAAATCCAGCAAGAGTGAGACCAATTTCAAAAAACTTTTGCAAAAAAGTGGTCTGTACGAAACTTTTGGAGGATGGCCGGCATACGAAAGCGAATGGAATGGCGAAAACTTCCACTGGATGGACGTAGCAGCGCAATTAGCTGCTTTGGGAATGCAGACGATTATTTCACATAAAAATAAATTTGATAAAGATATCAAAAATGTAAAAGCTGCAGCCAAAATGCCTGAAGATGAGGATAGTGCGGAAGAAATTCTTAAGGTGCTAGGAACATCTGATGATCTCCTACCCGACGTCCTGAGGGATATTCAATCTATGATTGCCAAAATTAATGCTGTCCCGCCGATGAAATTCCCCAGACGAAATTGTATTAAAACGGAAACAAGTTGTAAATTTAACGAGTTGGACAAGGAAGAGCAGTTTAATTTCAGCAAATATTTTGAAATTTATTTTGGAAAATCAGCGAATGATTCCGATGCACTTTGGTTGGAGAACAAGGAATATTTTGATAATTTCTTAAAAGTGTTTCAGAACAGTGATTCAAAAGAAATTGCCAACTATATCTTTTGGATGGCCGGAAGGACATTTTTAAAGGGTGATATCTCTTCTAAATTAACTATTGAATTTTTCTCACCAGCTTTAATAGCTACCATTTTTACTGTTTATTACAATGACAATGACTATGCGAAAAACATGCATGTTTTAAACACTTTCGTTAAAAATTTTGAGCAGGTTAAAGATAATTACAACGACTATTGTCCTGAACAGGTGGAATTATATCCAAAAGAGGTTGCTGATGTTCTTGAGATAAAAAAATTGTATTTCCAGCAAGAAATTATTGACGTGGACTACGCTGGTTTAGAAATAGATCCAGAAGACTTTTTAAAAAATATAAAAAACCTGCAGGCTCATTATCCAACAAAGTCACATAGTTTTTGTTCATCTTCTGATTGCCAGGATCACTGCGATTACCATCATCTTAGGCAATTCTTGTCAGTGATCGTTTTCAACCATAACAAGCCGATGCTTCACCACTTTATAGGAAACGGGTTACGCATCTGGAATAACATCAACTACACCTGCCTTAGAGATAGTGAGGACGAAACTTCGAAGAATTATCCCGATTCAGTTTTAGAAGAACAAATGAGGAAAAACGATATCGAAAATTGTTACAGCACGCTGCCTTCGACTAAGGCGTACGGCATATCTCTAAAACGTATTTTTGCTGATTATAAAGACTGGCTTTGCGAGAATCCAGAAATTGCTTTGTACCAGAACGAAATTTTGGAGCCCTTGGGACTTGATAATGAAAAGGCCTTCTTTGTTGCTTTCGCCCAAAGGTTTTGTCAAAAGCCAGTTGAATCGAAGTGGCCTGCTGTGATGTGCCTGTGGAATCTCAAAGACTTTTCAGATGTATTTCAATGCGAGGTCGGATCCAAAATGAACAGAACTGGAAAGTATTTGTTCTGAAAATGTAATGTGTAGTAAATAAAGTTTATTGTTTTAATTATCATCTCGTTTAACTATCTTTTACCAATTGAACTTAAACATATTCCACAAAAAAAGTTCCGCAATTTGAATTATTCTGTAAAATTGATATTAGTGCAGAGAAGAGATAAGTACTTAATAAGAAGTTTAGGTTCGTTAAATCATTGGAAAGAAGCAAGACTTTTAATATTCACCTATTCCCAATTTTCTTCAACTGCATGTGCCATTATGATCCGAGTCTCCAGTTTGTTTAAATTTTGGTTTCATTCAGATTATACTATTATATGTATTATAGTTGCTGAAAGGATGTGAATTTTTTAAGGAAGCAATAGAAAATATGTTTGTGTTATATTTTTGTTCTTAAAATCGAGGTTGAATAGATAATATTGAGGTCCTTTCTTAGCCGTGAATTTTTAACGCCATCTTCTTCATTTCATCAACAAAAGTTGAAAAGCTTTTATTTGCAAAAATGATTTAAGTCCGAATTCCACAGCAATAATTCTCAGAGTGTTATTAAACCGATCTAAATGCAAAATTACGCTTTTAAATATTTATTTATTTTGTTTAGAATTTTATGTTAGTAAGTTATGTTCAAAAACAAAGAAAATATATTGTTGGTACCAACGATTTATTTAAAACGTAAACAACAAGCAGTGCATACAGATATAGTATTCCTACATGCACCATAAATATCTAATCATTATACTGATAAGAAGCATTGTAAAACAGTACGTATTTTTAATTATCACCTAGAATTGCTGAGCGAAGTCCTCAAAATTAGATAAACTTAGGAAGGCGATGTTTGGCGATACATGTTCCAAACCATAATAGCGCTGAATGAATGCTATAAAGAATGCCTGGTGATTGTTTAATTTCAATTTTTGTAAGGCAAGTTCCTGCTTTGCAGCCACATCGGGGTTTTCAGCTAGCCATGCTTTATAACTTTCGAATCCCATTTTAAGGGCTTTTATAGTAGAGATGCAGGTCTTAACTAGTTTGGTATCGTTGGAAGGATCTGTCGTTGTATTTGAATTTATGGCATCCGCGAGTTCTTTGTATTCTGCGGAGTCTACATCGAGCCCGAAGCTATAGTACATATCGCGCCACATGTCGACAAGACCATCAGCGAAGTAGAAAAGCATAGGCCTACCATGGGTGTTGACCAGATCTTGCAGGAAACTTATTATCTGGTATTGCATGTCTTGGTCCTCGCTCTTGTTGGAGTGGTATTTCTTCAGACATTCAGGAGGACCGTGCACGATTATATTTATAATGTTTTGAAAGAAGTTGTCTGAGTAGATTTTTAGACTATCATAATCTTTATCGACTTGTGCCTGAGAAAAGTTCTGGGCGATATATTCAGCCACCGTTTTATTTTGTGGCATAGTGCTTTCTTCATTTTTAAAATTGCTCTTTACCTTTTCAAAAGTTTCCAAAAATCGACGTCGAATTTCCTCACGTTTCACTTCTTCAGAAGCATTCCAATATTCGGAGTATCCTGCCGCGATAAGGGCAGGAGCAAAGTACTTCATGGATAATTCTTGGGCGGCTGTAAAAATTTTATCTTCTCCGTGCTTAAAAATAGCTATGCACATAAGGTAGTTTGCCACATCCTTCGTCTCAACTTCTGGGAAGATGGTTAGAAGCCCTTTCACGTAGCTCGCGTCATAAGAATCCATCTCCAAAATTTCGTCCTCCGTGAGAGGTTGACCAGTCGCGATTTCAAAGAATTTGTTAAAGAATGCTTGACGTAGGTCTTCTTCATCTCCTGTCAGTGCAAGAGATTGTGACTTCTTTCTGATCAGATTCACGGCGCTAACTGCATCCGAAATTGTGTCTTCTGAGATTCCCATTTTCTTCAGCGCCTCCTCAGCTGCAGCTGCAGCATCCTCGTCAGGTATCTCAACGGAGAGTTCCACGGTCCTCTTGCCATCCTCGTACTTAATGGAGTACTCTACGATGGTGTGCATCCCCATCGCACTGAGAATGGCTGCAGTTTTAATCCAATCGAAATTCGCACTCGACCAGGATTCATTGAGCGCAGGGAATCCGCCGCAGAATTCGCGAAGTCCTTCATTCTTCAGAAGATTACAGACGTTGCTTTCGTAAGATTTATGAAAATTTCTGGCTTTCACTACCGACGGGTAATTAAGCGATTCATTTTCTATCAGTCTATCAAATGGGTCACCGAAACGATTTGGCGGATACTCCCCGCGTTTCTGGTCAAAATTCGATAAATTAAATTTACCACATGCGAATTCCATGACATCGTCGCGTGGATCGATGGCCGAGTTGATGCTTTTCGCCATTAAATTCACATATTCCTCGAAAATTGCTTCCTCACTTCCCGCCATTGTTGCTGGTGTGCAATTGTATCTCCCACGTATTCAAGAACCGAAACCGCACTTAAAACTGCTCAAGGGAAGGGTAGTTTAGCAAGGGGATTACTCTTGCAACTACTTCCACGTCTGTTCCACGTTTGGGGCTGAGTGTGCTATTTATAAGCTGCACTTAATTGAGTTACCTAATGCCTTTTCGGAGCAGTCCGATGGGCGAAGATAAAGCACCGATGACTACCAACTACCAGCTACTAGATAAGCGCGCACTTCCAGTTTCGTACTTTTGTGAGTTCGCGGTGAGTGGCACCTTGCAGATTTTCCAGGTGAAAAACGTATTTATGATAAAGTACCACGCCAACTGTGCAAACCAACTTTGTTTACCCGCGATTACTTCATCGCCCAGACCGCGCCCAATTGCACAAATGCACTAAGCAGCTTTCGCCGCCGAACCCCGCTAGTGCGGCTAGAGCTAAGAATTGTTCGGCTAGACTGCAGACGCCGATAAAAGCTCAAGTGCAGTTGGACTTCTTCCAAGACGCCGCAGAATTGCAACGTCGGTGTTGCGCTCGATTTCTGGTACTGTAATGATAAGTGGGTGGTGGACAGATTCGGGGGCGTCTTTCGATTGGATAATCTCCTCCTGGACCTCAAGAGAGATATGCAGAAGCTCGATTGGATTCAATTAAGAAAGGAATGCGTTCATTCATAATCTAATAACAATACCTTCAAGCGTCGAAAACGCCCATTTGCTCTGTTTGATTAAGGGGCGAGATGCAGGCATATGTGTGAGTAATAAATAAATTTATTGTATAAAACTAAATACCCAGAATTGTTTTGTCATGTCTCTACTTGACTTCCACAAAATTTAAAAGAAATATATTAATTATTTATAAAAATACCGCCATCTTTGTTGCACCCCTTTCCGCAGCGCTTCGCGGTGACCATCATCACATCTCACTGAATCACATAAAGTCAATGAAACAAATAAAAATCATTAGTTTAATAATAAATCTATTCCTTAATCGTAGATTTCTTTTTTTTTAAATTAACAAAATGGCAACTTTTGAGTTTTTTCCCGAATTTACAACCAAAAATCATTGGTTTATTGTTGAAAAAAAAAATTGAAATTTCGATCAGATACTAGTTTTCAATGCTACTAATATCCATCGAATGGTTTTGGAATTATAGTGGTCTTGAAAGACATAGTTTCGAGAAAAACGCATTTAAAGTTTTTCGCTATTAGGCCATTGTGTGCGAGACGCTTTCAGTAATTGAAATTTTCAGAGAATATTTTCAAAACATCATACTTGAATAAAAAAGTCGATTTTTTGAAAAATTTAACTGCATCCAACTCCTTAAAGAAAATCAAATGGATTATCAAAGTATGCTGCAATTAAAATGGTTTTACTCATGACAAAGTTCGTTTAGCTGAGGTATACGAAAACGTTTCCAGTAATAGTATTCATACGAAAATTGAAAACAAATAAAATTATAGAAAACGAAGAATATGTAAAACAAAAGTATACAATGATGGTTTTATGAAATTTTTGTGTTAACTCTTACATGTTTTTAAAACATTTGTTAAAATTTTAGGCTTGCATAAATTGATAACTATTTTAATTTAAAATTTCGATTCGTTTAAAACAATCTGTGTAATAACGAGCTGTTTTTCATTCCAAATTCAAAAAGATTTTAGTTTTATTTGACATTATTTAATTTATATTATTCTTCAGTTTATAAAATTTAAGAAGAGGTCCAAAACAGTAATTAATTTTTTGTCGATCGTTTTGTATGTACATACATTCAGTTGCAACCTTATCTTTTTCTAAAATATTTATGTTTAAAAATTAAACTGACTATAAACCACTTGTTTTTACCTTTATAACTAATGAAATGTTTAGTAACTTTTCTCCACATTCCTCCTCGAAATGTTGGTTCCCTTATCAAAATTCAAAGAAGCACCAATTTACCAATGGGCGCGATAAGCTAAAGAGCTTAAACCATTCATTTTCAAACTAAGAATGTAAACGCACGAACTTTGTTTTCGCCCTGAAGAATATTCATTTCATTTGGAGCGTACTCATTCTGCGGCACTCTCCGGTAGGCTGGAAGGATAGAGCCCTGGTTCTATGGTAATGGAATAAATTTTTTCGAAACAACAAGGCTTAGACATGGAACTCGAGCTTTAGCAAACAACAAACAATTAGATGTAATTTGCCTAGAGTACTCGTGAGTCCTGTGCAGTCCTGTAAAGCCCAGAATCGGCCTGCAGAGTAAATTCCATTAGTGGTACTAGGAAACGTGGAGCAAGGATAAAAAATATGGGTATTTCAAGTCTATTTTGCGCAGAAAGCGATAGGTACTGGCCCCCGGTTGCATTTGGATTAATCGCATGATTTTCTGTTTTTAAATAAACAGGATCAGGGCGGCAACAATGTGAGGAACACGCAAATGGAACCCACCCCAGAGTGATGCCCACTTCCACCCCAGTGCCCCGATTCCTCATACGGAGTATTCAAATCGGATGTGCTCCTCCCCTTGGAGATTGGCTGGCGCTTCCCGATAGCGCACGATCCCCATTTTCACGCTGGAGCTCCCCTGATGAGTCCCCGTCGCCCGCGTCCCCCGCATTTATTGTTTACGCACAGCACCTCTGGTAAACAATTCCGGCGCTGGTGGCAGCGGATGCTGCAGCGCTCCTGCGGGACCTGTGCAACTTTGGAGGTTGCCTGGATTCCGAGGTTGCCCTGCAAATGCTTTTGTGATGCAGAACCGATTCGAAAAATCATCGAAACGGATATTGAGCACTTTGAAAGGAAAAATTCGCGATGGGTGGCCCTTGGAGTGAGTGGCTTTTGAGCAACCTGTATCGCGGCTTTGTCGGTATCATAAAACATATGCGGGTGGATGTATTACATAAACGTAGCCTGCCACCTCAATCGATAGTGTGATCGGCGTCCTTTAGCGCAGTATGCAAATATGCCGGAGCGGTGCAACTTAACACGGGCTTCGGGACTGTTGCTGCGAAAAGCTTCAGTCAACATTTAAAACAATTTTGCTCAGGATCTCGGAACGGATGGGGATTTTCTATAGCCTGCAGGTATTTATTTCTTTATCCGGGTAAAACTTTACAGAGATAACGTGGATACAGAGAACTTGAAGATTATCTCGAATAAACAATTGCGTTATAAAAACACTCGACAGGAACTTGGCGCTTTTCATTTCCTTAAAAGTATATAGTATCTTATTTTTAGAATTCTTTGTGTCTCGTTATGCGTAATTTTGATTTTCATGAAAATGTTATTAATACACTGCTCCAAGAAATGTTAGTAACAATAAATTGCTTTACATCAATTGAAAATGATATGATTAAAGAGATTTTAATTTATGTTGTAGATATACATATAACAAAAAAAAAAAAAAAAAACAAACGAAGAAAACTTTAAAGAAACATTAATGTCAAAAGTTTATTGTAAATAATTTTCCAAAAATCAATGGATTATTTTACAATAAAAGAAATTATTTACGTATAAAATATTGAATTTTCTGTCAACCAATTTCAAAGATTATATTTTGAGAAATTCGTATATAAAGTTTTAAGTGAGTTGTATATCTCTGATATATTTGCAGTTCCGCAGAAATATTATAACTCGAATTTATCAAAACACAATATTAAAAATGTGTTAGTATTTTGCACTGAAGTTTAATGAACACGGAATAATTTTGGAAGTTAAATATATATTTCGGGAGGTAGGTATAAACGACACAAAGTTGTTTTGTTTTTGTATAGATTCGTTTTTTACCCCAAAAGAACATGTCTACAAATATTGATGAAAACCCGTAAGTTAGTAATTTTAATGGTCCTAGCACAGATTGCGATAAAAGAAAAATCTTAACAATTGAGAACAAAATGAACGAATTTTATTTATTCTAATCTATGCTGGACCTATTGTTATGTAGAAGAACATATTAAAATTTCAGAACGATAAGTTAAATGCTTTCAATGTTATCGTAATATTACAAAAACTTTTAAATTTTAAAACGTTTAAAAATGCATTTAAAGTTTTGACACACAGATTTAAAATTTAAAGTCTACTTAAGTTCAATCATTTATAGTCTATAACTACGAAAGTTAGAATTCTTTTCGAAATTTTAAGAAAATATTACTTATTTAAATAAAAAGTCGATTTTCTGATCCGCAAAAGTGCAAAGTCCACAAATCTTCTTGATAATATGTGCCTTTTATTAATATTTCCAATAACTATATGTGCACATTAATAAAAATCAAAAGAGTTAATGTATAATGGAAATTATTTACAGGTCGTGGTTTTCAATATGGGCATCAATAAACAGCCGCGAGTACGGTTCAACCACCAACACCGCAATTATTCTATTAAATTCAAATTAAACTGGCGATAATCCACCTATGAAATGTTTTAATCAGTGCTGTGCTGAGTTGCAACAAAAACGTGCCACTAATTGAATGGCGACCCATAAATATTCCAATTCCATCAGTTTTCAAACTGACCCACCCTGTTCGTGGGGTTTTGATTACAACACAACCACTCCCGCAGGTTAACAGGGTTTAAGAGGGGTCGCAGTCTGTTCGATTTTCAGGGTCGGGAAATTTTATCGTTTCATTAAAAAGGTTGCCACAATTAATTTCCTAATTGTTTAAAATTCGTCTGTTAATGCCTAGCAAATTAGCTCGTCCTACAAATTTGAATACGATTCTAATTAAAGTTGGATTTTTTTTCCACGCTGTTAATTGGGTCTTAGATAAAGAAAACCGTGACACCGTTGAGGGTTGGAATTGCCAGGACATAGATTCGGATGAAAGTGACGAGGGCACAAAAGGATTTTAAATTTTTCTTTGCAGATTTATTTTTGGGGCAAAAGTAAAGAGCGTGGTCGACAAATAGATATACTGCTGGTTTCCTTGGGATATTTTTATTTTTTTAGCCCCGTGTCAAACACGACGAGTATACACACAAAAGCCAACCGCAAGACTCGGCAATTTCAAATTCAAATTAGTTTCACGTTCCACTACTTGGAATGCATTTGGAGTTCGGGATTGATTCAACCAACTTTAGGTCATTTCAGCATTGTGGTGTTGCATAGCATTATTTTCGCTTTTCAATCGTAAATTTTTTGGCGGAATATTTTAAGTTAGTTATCTTTGACTACAATCAAAGGATTATAAAAAATAACTCAAAAAATAAAAGATTATTAAAACCACCGGTTAGTTCAAACAAGACCTCTTTTTAAACGGAGTGAACAGTATATTTGTCATTCCCCTAGATTCTATTGTTATACCTATTATTTTTATGAACTTATAAAAATTCTATGGAATTTCGTGTTTTCAATATTTTTTTTGTTACCTTAACAATAGCAAAAAAAAAGTATAGGAAAACGTGTTATTCTAAAAGAGTTTTGTTATTATTATATTATTATTATTATGCACCAAACATTTTTACAATCGATAGTATATATTTGAAAAAGCCTTACAGATATAGTATATTTTGTTTGCAAAAGGATATTCGTATATAAATATTAATAATTTACAATTGATTTGTCGGTGAGAATTTATCAGCTTTAACAAAACTCTTCTTCAAATGTAATTCAAAAAATGTGTTTTCTAGTAAACATTTGCTGTTTTATTTATGCAACTAATATACCTATAGTATTCCATGTTTTTTTGGTTCAATAAAATCAGAAATAATTTTGAAGTAGTTTTGTAAACACTTCTATACGTACTTTATTAGCAAATCGGCGTATTAGTAGCAACATGTTCCATGCTCCATTGATTTAATGAATAATTTTTTTCTATTTTTCTCGTATTAAGGATACGTTGTGAACCTAAATATTGCCTTTTCTTCATAAATTGAAGTACAATGCATAGGTAATAAAATATTCATAACACTGAGTGCCGTAATTTTATGCGTTCCGAATTACCAATTTCTGCTATTCGATTTCAAATTCATATCCCCAAAGGCTTGAATTAACTGCAGAAATGTTAGACATGATCAGGTGCCTACATTTGAAAATTCGAGCACAAATCTTTCAGGCCAGCTGACACCCGTAAATTTTGGGATAGGGGGTCCGAGGATTTTCAATTTATCCTACTCGGCAGTCAGGATGTCTGGCATGACCATATCTCTGGAAGAAATTGATGCAGAGCAATAAATATTTATGGCGACAAACTCGACTCCATTTATTCAGTTTCTAAATTGTCATGGGAACAGGCCCAGATGTTTGGGCTCAAGTCGCCAGAAATGGTTAAACTGCACGAGACCACAAGAATTAGACGACTGCAGAAATACAAATGGTTTGGCATTGATGGAATCTTTATTGCTTTTGGAAAACCTAACGAGAACGCCCAATTTATTATGTGTGATTAATGAACGCCTTTTAAAGTATCTGAAATGAATTGGTGCTTTGGGAGGTTAGCCAGGAAACTTTCCGAAACATTTTACAACTTTTCATTCGCCATTCAAACGGCTCTACACACCAAACCCCCTTTGTTGGGGCGAAAGAACGGAAAGGATCTTGAGTGAAATCCGCTTTCAAAAAATTAAAAAAAACGCAAGTCGTGGAAAAAGTGCAAGAAAAGCACTTCTTAAAAATTGTTAAAAACGCCCTATCTCTAAAGCCCGTCAGATCCGTTTATGGTGTTTACCTGAGAAGGTAGAAAAAAAATCTTGTAAGAAAACTTTCTCTGAAAAGCAGATTTGATCCTTTTGAGTGGAAAATGTAATTGTTTGGAGCGAAGGATGGTAGACGCAAAAATTCGAAAAACGTTGGGGCAACCTACCCTAACGAGGTTTAGATACAACTTCACTTTGATGTGCAGAGGTGTAAGCAATGAAAACATCCTTCGCAAATATTTCCGCTGGCGAAAGCATAATCGCCGCAGGGCACGTACGGGGGACGGAGCCCTAAATCTCTCAAGGGGGCCCCACCGCTTTGAGAATGTCCGAACGATAAACTTTCAAGAAAACAATTTCACTTGAGAAGTTCATCAGACAATCGATATAACTTGTCCCGGCGGTGAATTCTGCAATAAATAAAGGAGACGTAAAGGAGCTTAAACTTTTCCGTTGTGCTGGGTGGCGGCCCGGTAAACAGCCCCGGGAAGGATAACTTCCAGGATACAGGAGTTGTTTTCCTGCCCAAAGTGGGATGTGATACTCCTGTTTTCTGGCAAGCCCCACGAAAAAAACGTGTGCGCCTTTTTGCGATTTATCGAAGATCCTTCCGGTCCAGGATTTTATGCATTCGTCACACGAGCGAGACGTGAGCACCTATGCCAGGTTGGGGCCGACGCTATCAATTATAGGAACTGTCTTCTGAATACATTTTCCCAACTGAATAGATTCCCCATTTAAGTTTGGGAAAAATATCACACTATTTTGCGTCAGATAGACAGAAATTTTTTTATCTTCGGAACATAACCAGTGCAAGTCAAAAATGTGATAGATGTCCTGCATTAGGGCGAATTGCAGCCCTCTCTTTGGGTCCATAGATTTCAGCTGGCGCCCTGTCATTGGCATGACATATGTTTGTTAACGAGAGTTTGGCATCTAATCTGGGCTGAATATTTATGCTACGTTCGTGTGTTAATTTTATGACTCCTTATCGCGCTTTATTATACTTAGACGCAGTCACGTCCTGGCTGGGATTTATGTGTGAGAAAGTTTAATGAGTCTGTTGACGTCCTGATTGTCAGATTCATATTATGGAACTTCAGAGAAAGTATTCTGGAAATTATTCAAATTGATTCCCCTCAATTAGGTTTAATTGGTTTTGGAAATTGCACAGTTGGGGATATATGATTGACACTTATACTTATATATGTTATGCAACACTTGAGATCAAGTAAAAATGATTCCTCATGATATTAATGCCACCAGTTATGTGAGAAATTTAATAAACTTTGAGAAATTTTTTTATTTCAGTGTTAGATTTTACTTACTTCGGTAAAAAGGAGTTAAGTAGAAATTCTTTAATACATAGTAGGTATTATAAAATTATTTTTGATTTTACAAAAAACCAAATTTGAATAAAGTGAGGTTTTGTATTAAGAAAATACATTTTTTATTTCATGGAAATTTTAAGAATTCAGTCAATAATTTTGTAATGCTGAAAACCTTTTCTTAAATAATTCGATGTAATACAGTTTAAATGAAATATTTTTAATTTAATTACCTGAAAAGCTATTCAAGGAGTTCTGAGAATCGGGATTTGTAATTTCAAATGTAATCATAAATTTACTCTTTTTTACCTTATAATGAACCGTTCACGAAAAAGATATATAATCAAAATTTAATGGAAAGTGTTAAAAGGGATAAGAGTTAAACTTGGGTTTGTTCGTCACAACTGGTCAAGCCCAGATTTAATTTTTAGGGGTTTTAAAAGAAATTATTTACATTACTGAAAAATGATGAAAAAGGGTCTTAATTAATTCTGTTAGTTCCACATCCAAATTCCATAGAAAAGTGCTCAATATAGCCCATAATATAGATTATTATACTTTCCAGTCTTGTCTCTGGTACAAAGAGCTACAAAACTCCATAAATTTTTCTAATATTAATATCATAATGGTTGCGAAATAAGTCGCCAAGATTTTAATTTCAAGCTTGATAGAGCTAACAATATTCTTTAAGTATCTATGTATATTGTGCTGCACAAAATAACAATCTCATTCGAAAAATAAGGTAATATCTGTAGAAAGGCGAAAAATCCCATAAAAAGTTTTCAAAAAGTCCCCCTAAGGCTTAAATTTTGTGGAAATTGCCGGTAATGACAACTCATTTCCTCAAAAATCCCATAAGAGTTAATCTATTGCAAAATCACATGCACCGTGGCGAAAGGTTGGGAATTACCTGTGGAAAAAGAGGCGGCAATTAGCGTCTTGGCACCACTCCATTCTGTGGAAATTCTGTGGAATTTTAAACCATTTTCTGCTGATTACATGCGATCGATTACCTTGCCCTGCCTCCCACCTTAATCGGCAATTTTGCGCAAAGTCATTCATTTGGACCACCAGAGCGTGCGAGCCGCCGCATATTGATCGCACTTGCTATTTAAGCACTAAATGGAATTTTCAAATAAATTACAAGAAACACATTAAGCAATGGTTTAAATATGACCCACATTTTGGTATGCTCCATCCGAGACGGGGGCTCCACATACATTTCCTTTGGGGGCGCACAAGGGCCCGAGATGGGCCGGTTCCTTACGAAGAAATTGGTTCAGCTCCTGTTGGACCACTACCCTGGTCAGGACCTCCTGAGAGCTCCGCATTGGCCCTCTCGGACCGGCAATAAAGGATACAACTGAATGCACCCGAGCCCCGGAGTACATGGAATAATGCGGGCAAATTGTAAATGAGTTGGGAGTGGAATTTATTTGCCCTGTGACGTGATTGTTGTACCACAGCCCTCTGCACAGGATTCGTTAAATTTACGATGCCTTGAAGGCAAACCTCGGCGAGGCAATAACGCGGCCTTTTCGGGGGCGGGGGAAACATGGCCCAACCTGGTTTCGGCGGTTACCATCGAAGCCCCTAATGGCATAAGTAATTTTTGCGCCGTAATTTCTGGTGATGTAATTAGGTTTACGAATGGCATCGATTCCATTTACTTCTGCGAGAAAGCAGATTTTAAAAAGGGTTTTTTGTTTTAATCAATTTCTTCGAAAATCCAACAAATTCCTCTTTGTAGTTTTAAGTGCTTTTTACAACATAAGTTTTAGAAAGCATTGAGGCACAAGTTAAAAAATTACATTATAGAGAGGATCCTTCGAACTTTAAAATTAGGATAATGTTTCTTATACTATATGTACTACAAAATGTTCTTATTTGGAAAACACGATTTGATGGTATGAGGTATGTACATCTATTTGAAAAAATTAATTAATCACAAATGAACAAGCGATAGGAAATTTATATTTTCTAAATTGTCGATATGAGATTTGAATTGGAAACTTATTCTTGTCAATGTATACAAGTCTTCAATACTTTCATCCAGTTTTCGAAAATTTGAAAAAGCTCAACATAAATACCCATTTTTTATTATTCCCCTGTTAAGGTTCTACATAGAATGCGCAATAAATGTAGCAGATACAAACATGTTATTTAGATAACCTCACCTGATCTTCGAAGCCTGCAGTGATGTGTTTTGCTTTAACTTAATATAACCAATTACCATCGCAAACTGACAACCTTATTATTAGTTGAGTTATCCTATTTCAAGAGTTATGCTCCAAGAGGTGAATTCCCTCCCTGCATTCTGTTGTGCCTTATCTACGAAATTCATCCATATTTCACTTCATTACTTTGATATTCGATAATGTATAATGCAATAGTGTTCAGCTCGAAAAGCCAATTTATTGCTACAGAAATTCAATACGCTAAGGGCGGCGGATGGCAGGCAACACGACAACAAATCGTCCTATATAAACTTCTCAAATTCCGTAGAGTAGACGGGTGTCCTGCAGGATAATAAATTATCGGCCTGCGCCAGTCTGACCCATCATTAATTGAATTAACGCGGCAAGTAATAGTCAAATTTCGAATTAATTCCATACGATGCCTTGAAAATTGATTAGCCGCAGAATTAGGAGGAGGATATCCGGTGGGCCAAAAACAAAGACCACCAGCACCGCGAAAGAAGGACGAAGAAGGAGGAATTCACTTAAGTATGCCTCGATGGACGGTGATGCTTTTATGCTTTTTAATAATTGCTCTTTTTAAAGCGACGTGTGGGTAGGTCGGGATTAGACAGTCTTTGTCGGGAATTGAAAAACAGTGAAAGTGTGGATGGACGGGTTGAAGTGGAACAAAAAGCAGACTCAGGTCCAATTTCACATGTCCATCGCCTTCTATGGTATGAGCCGGCCAAGGCTCATTTATGTTTTTATCTTTTTCATCCCGGTTATTTCGCTTCTATCTGGCGGATTTCGTTCGAGCCTTTCGTTAGACGTTACGTAATATCCGTTGCGAAGACACTGGCGGGCGGTAATTGCGAAAAATGGCAAAAAGTTTATTGCCGTACATATATAAAAAAAATGAGTGTTATATGGCATTGGGATTATCCACAATTTTGTTGCCATGCATGGCTTTCCACATTACGAAAACCCTTAGACTTACTATAGATGCGCAGGGAATTTCATGACATCACAAAATGTAAGAAGCAGGGACATCTGCCTTTTGTTCTCCTGATTTAAGGGGCACGTTTCTGGCAGTGGTGATTGATAGTTTTCATGAACAGGACATGTTGACGATGTTTTCCTTTGCACTCGTCATTGGTCTAGCTTACATATTTTTTCAACTTTCCTAACAATCCCTTGCTTTAGCTTTTTCCATCAAAGTCTGGTATGTAGGTTGTTTTTTCCTTATTTCTATACTTAAATAAATATCCTCGTACATAACCTCTAGTAGATTTGAAGGAAACTCCTGTCAGCTGTTGGCATACAAGTTTACTTTTTGTCCTTCAGAAAACGAAGAATGATATAATGTAATCTGGTGTACATATACATACATATACATATGTATGTTGCATTGTACATTGTAATACGCTAAGGATCGCTGCAACGAGCTCAAAGGAAAAGGTCAGTGCTACACATCCAGGACGTCTAATTCGTCTCGCAAATATCAATGTAACGTCGCGAAAACTGCTCACAGTTTTATTGAACTGTGCTGCTGAAAACATGCTCCGTCTAATTATCCTTGCCGAGTAGCGACGTCTGGACCGAAGTTTTCTAATCGTTTTTTCCTGTTCCTGACACGGCAATAAAACATCGCTCATGTCAGTCAGGTTGAATCTGGAGCGAGTAGCTGCTCATGTGTGACCCAGTCCCAGTTCGGGCTCCGGGCTGCTCCTGGCCCACTTACAGTCACACACTGTGTATAGTAATTCTATTCCGCCGTTTTACCGATAGAATGAACGGGCGGCGGTAGGTGAGGCGGGGGCGGATGCCAGCCCATCAGCAATTTTTCATCAAGGGGACAAATGGTTTCTGACTGCTTTTTGTACACAACAACCGATGACGTAGAAAATGTTGCTGGGGGCGGAGCTCCACTGTATAGAAAAGCCTTCCGGAACCATTTCAGTCTCATGGTTTGAAAAAAAAATTTTTTTTCAACGACAACAAACACATCACTTGGCGCGCGGAAAATTTTAAAATGAACTGACACGATTTTTTGTGTTAGCCGAACGCGTCGAGCACCTTTCGCAAAAAGGCTGTTTTCGGGTAGAGAGTCTCCGGAGCAGAACGCCGCAAAAGCCGCCTGGATATATCGACTTAATGCGGTTTGAAGGATGTTCTTCCCAGAGGCTTACATCTCCATTTTCTTTTAAAAGGATTTAAAAGCCTCTTGAGGTTCGAAACACTTCTCCCCCTAAATCTTGCTTAATGAACCCCCCAATCCGAGCATATGCGGCGAATTGTTTCTTAATCCGGTCGAGGCCCTTGGCACAAAAACTGATTAGCACCAGATTAACTCCACTGTGACTTATATTTCTGTTAGTGGTAGTGTTCAGAACAAAGGACAAGTTTTTACGTGAGAGCTTTTGGATGTCACATCCGGCGATGGTGGAACTTTAGCCATTAAAACTCCGAATTCCGCAGCGCAACTTCGCTGCAGCAGGCGATAGTCCGCCGTCTTCCTGTTACCTACGCCTAAAAGAAAGGCGAGGAGCAGCCCCTCGGACACCACGAAATTGCTTCTCAAGGTAGCATCTGCGATAAAAGCATCTTGGGTCCTCTCTTAATGCGCTTGAATTTGGGTCAGTGTTGCAGATGATGCTGAAAATTAGAAAATGACGGCAGAAAAAATGCCTCCGATGCGGAGAAATAACTTCCTTCAAGTGTTGCATAACCAGTCTGAGCTGATCCTCCGCCCTCCTGACATGGACCGGAAACATTATCCTGATCTGTAACGAGGCTGTGCACAACTTTGTAATTGACGACCCTGGCGAAGTTTCGTCCTGTGAAAATTTCAAACTGGCCGAGTCTGATAGAATATCATCTGGTCATTTAAGAGGAGCCCCCGCACCCAGTGAAGGAATTTATCTTGGACACTGACAACTGGCTCCGAAGGAATTTACAGGACATCGACCAATACTGTCGTATTTTGTGCTACTCTGCAGTCGGCGTTTGCGGCATGGACGTTCCAACGAATCAAATTAATGTGTTATTTGTCTTATAGGAACTCTATTTCTGCATGTTCTGAGATGAATGAGAGTGTGGTCAGATTCTCGAGGAAATTACTTCCTCAACTTAAACAGCCAGAAGATATTTGGAATTCTAACACTCTTGTTCTAAAGTGTTACGCTTGGACGGAATATGTTTGAATGCTATTTGCAAGAGAGTTTATTTTGGAGTATTGTATGTAACATATAGATATTGCAGTGTATACTATAAATATTTCTCTTAAAACCTCTTTATCGAATTAACCAGCCAAATAAAAGGAAATTAATTATCTCCATATTAGTTCTCTTCATCAAATATTAGGAAAAATTGTTCTGATTTCTAAATATTTTACAAGAATGTCTGAACATTTCTTTCATTTTCTTTTTTAGTTATTTATGCATACTTAGAAATATTATATCTTGTAGGTAGAAAAGAAAACCGTTTATAATATATTTAATTTAGTAAAATATTGCAAGACCTGCTACTATTTACTGAAATTCAAAAAATTATTTTCGTATTATCAAAATATGTAAAAACACATTTGTATATGTTAAAGTTTTCAAAATATTTCTTTGGTTAAGGCTCACTAATCAGCAATAATATTGAAGTTAACATTTTTCGGAATATTTTAGGTCTTTAAATACTTAAAAAATTTTTGGAGTAATTTATGTCTTTAAATAGTTAAAAAATGATAAACAAAAATTTATTTGATTTGAGGAAGAAAATGCGTTTAACTTAGTTTAGTTTATTATTTGGATAAAAAAAAATTATGAAAATTTCGAACAGTTCTTTGGAATAAATTTTGGAATGAATTATTATTATATTTTATAGCCTGGAATTTATGTGATTGGTATGTTTCACCAACTTTAAACATGCAAGAAAATAAAATTGGTTACGTGGTTAGAACAGTATTTTAAATTAAATATCGTAAATTTCTGACTAACCTCATTAACAGCTTTTTTTTTCACCAAATTAAGATGTATCCATATAAGTGTATATGACAAAAATAAAGAGTGTTTTCAAAGAATTAATACAATTATTCGGAACAGTGCATAAAGCCCAGCTTCGAATCCGATACATTACGGCATCTGGTCCACATCCGGAAGAATTGGAAAAATTATGCCAAAAATCACTGATTTCCGCATATTTCGGTGGACCATCCGCTGTTTCAGTGTTTTCGGATTAATTCCCATTAAAGATGCAATCGATGGGTGCAATTAATTGCAACTATCAGGGGGGTGGAACTGGGGTGGCAACGACCTCCAAGTGGCAGTTACCAACAAGAAAATCCGTTTGTGGAGTTTTTTGACAATTTTCGCATTGTCCGGGCAGCTGTGAAAGGGAAGTAAACGCCGAATGACATTGGCGTAATATCAACTGGAATTAAAAAAAAATATATATCTCAAGTGAAAAATTATTTTGGCATTTTTCCAGAACGATGGCGGCTCGACTGCAGCCCGGTCCTTCGGACACAAAAGGCAAATTAAAACGAGGGGTGGACCCGGAATGCCCGAGGGGGCGGGGGCGGGGCGGCCTCTACGGCTGCTGACATGCAACACTGGTAATTAGAAATCCCGAAAAAGGATACTGCCATCATTAATAGTAATTTCCGAAGGCTGTCACGGCTGAGAGGGCAGTCCAAGTAGAAATCTATGCCACTGGAGGCGCATCCAACGCCGGGGAAAGGCAGTGGGGTTGCGTCATTTGAAAGCCTTTCTCAAGCAATCTCTGCTCTGTTACCCGACTGAGAAGTCCTGGCGGCAGGAGTCTGGGACTGGGACTGCACCCGATCCCCCGAGCAGACTCGGCGGGCCCCATATGAGCCACCTTCGTCAGTTCTGTTCCTGCTACTTCTGTTGCTCCTTTGCTGCTGGATGTGATTATCTTTGAGAAGGTTGATGATTCACGGATGAGTTATTAGGGAAACATGAAGCCTCGAAACCTTAATAAAGGATGTTCCAGCCGGGATGGATGGCGTACACGAGAGTCCTTAACCCTGAACTCGACAATGTTCAGCGGGAATAAGAAAAGTTTAAGAGACGGCTCCATTTCGGGAGGTCTCCCGGCAGTAGCAGCGCAGGGACGGCGCAAAGCGAAATCTGATTCGTTTCATTATGATGGCCCTTTGGGGAGCAGGAAGCACCCGTAATGTGGAACGTTTGTCATAATTAAGAAAGACGATATTAGGACAACGTGCTTGGCTCCTCTTAATCAGGAGCAATGTGACACAAATTTTCGCATTTCACTAGGATGCTAACGAATTTTTTGAAGAGCACTTTTTATGGGCTGCAGACACGAAAGACTTGTTCCAAACGAAATAAGGTAGAGCTTCTATGAGGGGTTCATGTGCTGCTTTTAATAAAGTCCGCTAGATACGAAGCAATTTTAATTACTTTTCTTGTCCCTAAAAGACAAAAGTGTTTCCCCGTTTGCAAGCGCTCAAGGTTGAGTTGAAGGTCTCCATGGTGTTTATTAAAAAGTCTTAGATACTAATTTCATATCTACTCAAATTCACTTTTCCTTCTTATTAGTGTAATGTAAGACTTAACAAAAAATGTCGGCATACATTTTGCAGTCTTGGTTTTGCTAAAATGAGAGAACTGAGCCAAGATTAAAATCAAGTTTGAGTTGTTTATTTTAAAGGAAATTAAAATTTTCGAACTAAATTTTTAATCTATGACATACATATTATTATTTAACACTATCAATAGACCATCTAGTAATATTCCGAAGTAAAAATATTATAGTACCTCATTAATTTTGGAATTTATTTTCGGATAAAATAGGATCACGTTTAATACGATTATTGTTTTTGACGAAACCTTAAAAAAACGTTTGGGAAATATCTTAAATTTTATGATTTGTTACTCCGCAGTGAACGAGCATTTATATCCAGTAAGCCAGAATTATTTCAATTTCGGAACGTTCAGTTCTCTCTCTGGAATTAATGTCGTCGTTGCAATGTCCTCGGAGAAATCATGGACCAGTCATGAATACTTGTTCGAAGGAACATTGTTCAAATTCTCTGAGCATTCACCAGGGTGCCCTAACCGAAAATTGCGCGGTACAGCTGGAATCCGACGGGTTGCTGCAGTTACCCACTCCGAAGTGGATTTGACCACACCGCCGGGATAAAGAAATCCCAAAATTATTAGCTACTTGCACGTTAAGGTTTCATGAAATGGGAAAAAATGCTATATTGCGTTCGAATAGAAATTCTATCCCGGGTCTGCTGGCATATTTTCCCAGCAGAAACGGATTACGTTTTTCCATGGAAAAGCAGTAAGGCTGCACATATGCGACTGGATAAATAGAAGATAATAAAAATGCAGCTCAAGGTATTGGTCTCAATCCTCTCTGACGTATCGCCAGCCATAATGCATCCGACTGGTTTTTTTCCTTAAAGCAATTCTATTTGCGTCCCAGGTACGCTAGGCTCCAAATCCACCCACATAAATCACCGCTTCCTTCCTGGCTGTATGCCAGTTATAGGTTCTTATCATAATCCGTAAGAGTTTGGAATCACACCGAATTTTATTGCACAAGAGTGCATATAAAGTGGGGCCCAGTACTTCAGCAGAATCTTCGATTGATGGAAAAATTGATTGAGTGATGCTTGAGATTGTCTCTCTGCTGATGAAAAATCGTGTAAGAGGAGAAGATAAAACTGAAACAATATTTTCTCGAACTTAAAAAAGCTAGAAGTGAGTAATATAAATATAGGAATTAATCTGTATCGACAGAATATGTCATTTGCAACTCCATTTTTCATCGCGATGATAAAAACTTCAATTAAATACATAAGTAGATAGTATTTGATTACCGAAAGAAGTTATTAATTGTGATTAAACAAAAAAAAATGTTGTTTTAGCGAAAAAATAAAGTTTTATTTGAAATATGCGCCATTTTGTAAAATAAATAAAATGTTAAGAAACGCGTCCATTCAGTATGGAAGAAAATATATTATCCTAAATATATCCCGTATAATATTTTACTTTCAGACAACCCAGACTTGGGTTAGAGGAAACTCCGAAAGACGCCTTATTTTATTTGAACATTCGTTGGTGAATTCACAATATATTATTACTATTTTCAAAGACAAAGGCCTCCTTAATCTATCTCCAAATTTTGTAGATTGCATTACATTTACAGATGCTACTGTACAAGTATGCAAAAATTAAAGTAATATTTGCATAGATATGCTAAAATAAATTAAAATTACTAGCGAGACAAAGCACGTACTTTGCCAATTTTTGATTTCAAATAAGAGACTACTTCAAATGCTTGAAAATAGTTTATTTAGATAAACTGCGTATAATAAATTAGTAATCTTAAATTGGGTTTGACGAATCTGGCTATCTCCAAAATTCTTTCTCTTTTATTATTCCTGTATATTCAACTGCGTCACGATAATGAAATCATAGTGAGTTTTCGTACACTGGATTCATAAATTAGTATCTTCACGTTCTGAAGACCTAAATAAAATCCATGGGCATTCTATGGAAAAATTTGCTTTATAACCGGCGACATGACAATAAAGTCGGCAAGAAGTGGCCATGATAAGGTCGACTAGCGTCATACCTGCATTCATTCATCATTTCGAGTTGCTTACTCCTTTTGCATTATTTAAAGCCGGCATATTTTACTGCCGCAGATGTCCTTTACGATCTGGTTTATTTGTAGCCGACATCGCAAGAAATTCCACTGTTCTGTGTTCTGTCCCCAATACTTTGCAGCTCAATTTATTTTTTCCTCAGAAACCCTATTCACGGGAGCAAGAGTGGAAGTAGGGCCAGCTTCAGAGGGGTTCAACTTCCGCCAGTTAACAGGGCTGGTACTCGTACCTTCTTTTCACGGATCCCCAAATTATTCATGGGGTTGACCAGAGTATTTGTATGTGCCTTTTGGGCTGATGAATTATTTAACTTAGCCCTGGACTGCGCTGCTGCACAACTGATCCTTATTTTTTTTCGAGCCCCGTCCTCCAAACTTGGCAGAGATCTTCCTAGGGCTGGACCACTTTCGTTTGCAATTATTCACGTGCTCTCAGAGGCCACGTAAGGACGAAGTGAGATGTATGAAGATATGCTAAGTAACAGAAATGAGGCCCTCAATTGCGGGTGCCCCATCCGGATATTTTATAGACTACAGTCGGGCTGGGGAGCTCCGGGGTTGCCTTTATTGTTTTATTCTCTCATCAGGGTAAACACTTTATGAATATTTCATTATCTGCCATGATGTGGGATAATTTGTTTCGCCTTGTGCTGCAAACGAGGATACAGCAGCCGGAATGTCCAGGCGGGAGAAAAAATGCATGACAAATTGCCGGGTTAGGAGCTTGTTGTCCAGGACACGTCCCATGCTGCGCCGTTCTGCTCCGGGGCCTAGCAGAAAAACCAACAAGAAACGTATTTGGAACTGCTCCAGGTCTGGTGGCGGTGGGTTTTGTTTAAATTAAGTGTTTCATGTTAACTAAGAAGGTGGCAGCGGAAGCAATGCTCCAGCTCAGGCGACAAGGAGCATTAGCGTGGCATAGCTAAGGAGCAACATAACTCACATATGTAGGCGTCCGCAGTTCTTTGCAGCAACCAAGTTAGCTTTTGCAGGTTTTTGCAGGCTCCGTTCTCACTACGTGACTGGATGATAATCGGTCATGTATAAAATGCACGTTATATGTACATACATATGTATATGCACAAGTCGGTACCTTATTTTCAAATGAATTTTCCCTTCTTATGTTAACATTTCAAAGCCAGTTATTTGTTTAGACACTTAGGCTATATATTATATTTAAATTAGAGAGTGCTCAAAGGAATCTTTAGACAAAGTGACAAAATCCGTAATATTTATATAAACGCATTCATTTTCCTTGATTCCGTGATTTTCGTTTCGTAAGGTTTTCGTTAAATGTTCTTAAAGGATAGTTTAAAGATACAATTTTCAAGAGTTTGTTTCAATCTATTAAATCGAAATATGTTTGAAAGAAATATCACTAGTGTCGCAACAAGCCTTTCTATTCCAGCGGAAATGTAAATACAAAATTTATTATTAATAGGAAAAAAATATGACAAGTATGCGCCACAGCATCCGAGGGACTAATGTGGACCGCGATCATTGAACATTTTCCAAAATTCCATGGTGCTCCGAGGTTCTGGCGAAATTCGATGTCCACCGTGCTCCTGCCACATGAATAAATCTCCGCAAGTCCTCCGCAAAAATTTTATTACGGACACACGTGACGGCACCATGTGTGCTGGCAGCTGTGGAGCCGGGACGCCCCCACATGCACTTGGGCAAGGACATCCAGGACTACTTTTTCGATGTCGTTGCCGGTGCTGGGATGAGCAAAGAAAGGCTTCTTTAGCTATTTAAATTGAAATTGAAATTCAATATCAATTGAAGTGGCGCTGGGTGGCGGCGTTTGAAGAGCCACTCGTGCAGCACACCATCGCAACCTCCTGCAGGAGATGTTTGCAGAGCAAAAAATCTTTAGGGTATCTTTAGCGAATTTTATTTTCTGTTTGTACCGAGCACTGGGATCATTTAATACACGATTAATCCTTAACATCAGTTTGCTCAAGGGAGGCAAATTTCGGTTCCAACGAGTCCAGAGCGCAATTGATTTTGGAAGCTGGACGACTTCAAGGAGCATCTTCAAGTTATGTGGGAACAAGCTCCGATGTTCTTCATCGGAAACCACTAAATACTAACTATACCAAAAAAATTTTAAAACTCCCAGTGCAATCCCCTCATTTACAGCAGCCATGAAATCCTTCCCGGGTCAGCGAATCGAAGAAGGCAGAAAACATTTCGGGCGGGGTCTCTGGAGAAATCATCGGATTCAATCTTATGAAACAAACCATTTGAGAAAAGTTTCATGTTACTTGGAAACACCGCAGAACTTTTCCGCCGTCGTATTTTCTTTGCTTATTCGTGTTTGCAAGAGGATTTTCCGTCCACGCCCGCCGCCGGACTATCTGCAGTGGTCTTGCTGACTTTGGGGCTTTGGCCAAGAGTTTCTTGCTTTTTTCCTTTTTATCTTAATCTCGAAGGATCGATTTTTAGTATCGTTTAATTGAGAACTTATAATTTATCGGTAAAGGGTTAGCTCCTTAATTCGAGTAGCCTGTTAGCTGATATTTTATTTATCTTAGGAAATTTTTCATTTTTGCTTGATCGTCATCTAAATAAAGTTATAGGTCCGGGAGTGAAAGAACAGCGCTTCAATGATAAGCAACTAGCCAAACGAAATTTACCTGATCCAAAGGGAAGTGGACAAAAGAAATCATTTAAAAAATAATTGCTCACATAACTTCGATAACAATTATACATTTAATCAAACAAAACATTTGAAAATTTATACCTTTTCGTTGATAAATAAAACAAATTCTTTAATATTATTAATAATTCTTGAAAATTAAAAATCCGCAAGCGTGTCTGTCCGTCTGTCTGTTTGCTACTCCTTCACATTAAAACTACTAAACCGACTCTACTGAAATTCTGCAAAGACCTTAAGTAGAGGACGAAAAATTATTTTGAATATTCTTTAACTCGAAAACACGCATGGTTCCCAAGTAACGTAAATATATAAAAGGACTTGTTCTGAACGACTAACTGATTTATCATCCCTTAACGGGAGTAAAATGGGAAACAAACGTTTTTTTCCCGCAGACAACATCGGGGGCAGAAATCTAGTATAATTGTTATGCTTTACGAAGAGAGATTTTAATGCTGATTCAAATTTAAATTACTATACAAACAATTTTTAAATTATAATAATAATATTTTCAATTGTTATATTTGGTCCAGTTTTATATCAAAAACTGAAATTTCAAATTCATTTGTGAAGTTTAGCAATTCCTGAAAGTCAAAATAATGGACCGGTAAATTGCACGTAACCAATATACCTGTTTTTAATTTGCAAAAATTCCTGAGAATACCACAACATTTTAATGGAATATTTCTATAATTTAATCAATTATTTTTGGATCTCATGATGCAAACGCAGCGGAGCAAAAAGAGCAATCAGAAAATTTTGAAAGTTTAATTACGCGAGAGACTCTATGACCGCACCCCGTGCCGCAGTGCCCTCCCTTCGGCCGAGTGCCTCCCCCAAAAGCCTGTGGTGAGTTATTAAACGTGTAAATAATTTAATTTGTTGCTCGGCCACAGCGCGGGGCCAATATGGGAAAGAATTTATCGGTCGCTGCAGTGAATAAATAAAAAGGCCCCAAATTTTTTGGGGGGCTTTAATTAAAGTACCCTTAAAATCATAAAAGTTGCATCACGGTGATAATTGATGGCTATTTGCATTGAATATCAGATGAATGAGGTGATTTTTACACATGTTTTCGTAATTTCTTTTCAGTATACACCAGCGAGGTACACATATCCTTTTGAAATATGCCTCTGCATCGCGAATTCGATACGAGGAAAAACTGAAATTCGGTTTAATAAAATGTAAATGATTCCACTTCAGTGCTGTTTAAACTCACGATTTATTGCACATACGTCAGGTAGGAATGTTTTCGAGTTGTGCAGCAGATATAGTGACCAACTCAACAGTAGAGTAAGTAAAGTATTAAATTAATGGTTACGATAGAGATTTGTAGTTGAGGGACTTTCAATAAGATAAGAAGAAATTCCGCATGCTCTTTGAATTTCTTAAATTGTTGGATAGTCCCTCGTTAAATAAAATTCAAAGTAGGTTCTCCGAAGTTGGCAGTTATTCCGAGAATTTCGTCTCTTTCAACTAATCCTTTTGGAATGCGACAAGACGACCTGGAGTCTGCCAAAACAAGAAACTTCCAATAAGTCCATGAATATCAAGCAGAAATGGCCCAAGAAAAACGCTCAATTTCACACAAGAAAGAGACTGTGAACGAATAACTTATTCGATTCAGGAGCCATTCTAAAGGCGCCAAAGTCTCGTTATTGTGCCACCCACCTCCGTTCTCGGTTCCGCCCCCGCGTCACGGTTTATGATGACGCAAATCGAAGGTATACCTTTCCCGAACGGACGATTGCTCAAATAGCACCAAGCAACAATTTGGCACTTAAATTCCATTGTCAATGCTTCCGCTCACACCTCCTGTCCACGGCGGTTTTTGCGACCCACTTTTTTGCGCCCCTATCCCAGCCCCATTGCACACCTATCGGACCCAGGGATATTCGAATAGGTCGTTTTCGCAGTCCCAGGGCAACCAGAAGTGTCAGTTATAGCGCTCTACCGCCCTTTTGACTGAGCCTAATCTGCTTTTTCCTGACGGCACCGTCACCAGGACTTTATATCTTCGAGCATCCAGATCGATACTAGGCTGCTGGAATAGTTCTTAAAGGAGGTCAAATGGCACACAAAAGCCCGATTCCATAAAATTTCTAAGGCCATAAAAGGATCATTGTGCCACCTATCTGCCCCGGAAGGTGCACCTCACATGTTCGTCCAGTTAAATTTCATTGGTAGGTTCGGCCAGTTGTGTTGTAGCACTTTGGATTTATGGATCCCGGAAAAATGTTGGACCGTCATCTGTCCATCTAAATTCTACGCACTTCCAGCCTTCATTCAGACACATATCTCAAACTCGAACAAGTTTCTGGTGGGGTTTTATCAAAGATCCTCGGTAGGCCTGATAAATTGTTTCTGCGGCGCACAAGAGCCAACAAGGACGACAAGTGTTGGGGACATCTATCCGTCTAGAAGGCGGGTTCCGTGCGGCAAGGAGTGCTATTTGTCAGGATGCCTACCGTGCACATCGTACAAATTGCGACACTTATCACGTCGCATCTGATGTACTACAAGGGGAGTTCTCCAGAACCAGCAAACTGCTCAAATTGGCCTCTTCTGACTCTGTTTATCTTCTGCGAGTACGCCTAAAAACGCGGTAGAGTTTTATCGAGCGGTCGATAAGAGTTACAACGATATAATTTTTTCAGGTGACTAAGCCAAGCAAGACTTCTTGAAGCGTTTTTTTTCGTAAATGCATTCATACCCAATTTTTTTAAATATATTTAAAATCAGTTTAAATATGGGTAGATAGCTCAGTCATAAACTTAGTTTATATGTAAAATAAATACTTCGGATTTGATATAAATGCCCGTCAGTTTTTGTGATGTAATATTAGTAGATTTTCTGTTTCATTGCCAGACTCGAAATAATTTTAGTATGAGATAGCAGTTTTTGTTGCTTTCTCAAATTTTGCATTGTTTTACCAAATAACAGAAGTATTATCATCAAAATAATTTGCTAGTAAACGGTTTTCAATAACTTAATAACTAATAAAAAAAATTTATTCATATCTGTTAAAATCTCTTTAGTTTTTAAAATTTTGAAATATATAATTTTATTTCAAACAATAAATGGTATTACAAATGTATGAATACCCTACAAATATAAATTTCCGACTGTTTTTTTGTCAAATTGGGAGTACTTAGATTTTTCTCCTTCAATGGGAAAATTTTTAAATTTGCCAGAATGAAATCAAATATGCTACAACATACAATAATTTCTTGAAGGTAACAAAAATTATTTTTTAATGCCAACGGATTTAGTTTAACGAATAAATTGAAAATAGAAAATCTCAACTTTTATATAGTATTTGTTATCTTTTGTGCAGTGGTATTTTCAGAATTGTTTACTGTGTTGTTTCAATAATGTCGGCGCTTATTCAAAATTTGACAACTTTTGTATGTTACTTACAAACTGAATTACTAACTTTGAAATGAGCTCTCTTGATATGGTTCAAATGTCCATAATTTAGTTTAAATACATACATATATTAAAATTGTAGGAATATTGGAAAGGGCTGATATAATTTTTTTCTATATCTTAACTTGAACTGATTTGCGTTAAACTGTGAGGTGGATTTTATCAGATGAAACTTATAATCCGCTTAAAGCCTGTGTCTCTTAGACAAAAGCTTAGCCATCATCCCGTCGACGCTGAATAAAAGGGAGGCTTTAGAACAAACAACTCGACTATATACTCCAGCTGTTCTAACCCTTTACAACCCCACTCATCCCACCTCTGCACACCTTCCCACAGTCGGGTTTAAGCGCATCTCGGAGGATTAAAGCCATTTCGTTGGATAACCAGTTCTGGGGCTCTGTTGACGTACTGCGACAAGGGACCGTGCATTTCTTATCAGCTATTAAAATGTCCACTCTGCAGACTTGATGATGTAAAATGAACTCATTAGTAATCCTCACTGGCCCGGTTTGCTTCTACGAAAAGCTACCGCTCGGTAATCAGAGCCAGAGGAGGTCTCTATGGAAATTATAAGGTCAGCATGCAGTCAAGCAGGCAAGCGATCTGGACCACTCCGTGCGTCCTCAGCCAGCTTGACCGACCGCAGAGTCCTGTGAATCTTGGAGGAGCTAACTGTATTAATTAAAGCAGCACTCATCACATTCAGGTCCGCATAAATTATGCTGATACTGTTTGCGTCACGACCAGACGAGTTTCAGTGTTGTTATATTTTGTATTAAAAAAGGACTCGATTAACATACGCACACAAGACCCAATTAATACCTGCAGACGACTTTAAACTGCAATTGCCTATTTTGTATAGTTATCAATTATTCGTTCAGTTAAAAAGTCATTTCCCGCCCATTTGTGGAAATTCCTTTAATCTAAACGAAAGGTGGAAAATTCGTAAGTAAAGTGTAACAATGTAAAAAGTGGGCTTGAAATAAAGAAATGGTCCTTTTAAGTCCTCTACCAAGATGCTTTTTGCTAGGCTGCAGAGAAGCAACCGTTTCTCGGATGACTCCGTTTTATGCGACCTCAATGCGTGAATGAAAATTTTAATTCAGTCCTAGCTCATAGCTGCATTCATTGTACATTTGGCTGCAGGAAAGTTTAATAACTTTTTAAGTCGCAGGCTTTTAGCGGGCTTCGAGTGCTCAAGACACTTTGACAGTTAAAAGGATCCCGTGGCTGCACTCCTTCGGGGAAAAGTTTAGTTTTTTCCTTCCTGCTTTTCGCTTTAGTGCAAAGTTTTAACATTTTTGGAAGAGTTTGCGGAAAATGAAATGCAAAAGACAACATGAATGGGTTACTGCTCTAGCGGAGATTTGAGTATGCTAAGGGAAACTACTTTTGGGAGAATTTTTAATAAAATTTTGATGAATTATGTGCGTCTTAAGCGCATCGAACAAAGAAAATTGAGAGTATCAGATTGCCTGACAAATTTGGATTTTATTCTTCTTCTCATATGTAATATAACAACTAATTTTACTAAAAGTTCAGTGCAGTTTGAAATTCGACGAAAAATACAGATTATTAAAGCATAAAGGTTTGACAACTTTACTATATTCTTTCTCAAATTTCTCAAAACTAGTTTGAGACAAAAATCTTGTTTTAAACCTATTATAACACGGATAATTCAGCTTATCTTATTTTACTGAAAGTTCGGTGTAATTTGTAGTTCTAGGAAAAATACAGATTATTTAAAAGGAGAGTTTTGTCGATTTTTCTCTATTTCTCAAATTTCTCGAAACTGGTTTAAGATAAAAATCTTGTTTTAAACCTGGTTCGTATAGTTGGTAAATTTTAGTATCAGTGTATGAAATCATTTAGGTACATATATGTATGTATATTAAATAACTATGAAATATGCAAATAGATAAAAATTATGTGAAGCAATAAATTCAATGATAAATGTTTAATTTGTTGGTGCGCATGTGTTCAGTTATTGGAACCTAAAATTTTATTTTCGTTAATTAGGGCTTATATATTTTTTGGCACTAATTTTTTACTTTGTGAAATCAAAACTAATTTTCCGAAAAGTTGATTATCTGTATACGAACCGCTGAAAATATTGTAGCAGAAATTTTATTGTAATAACAACACACCCAAAAATAAGCCAGGAGATAGACTTCTTCATTTAGTTGAGTGTTAATTTTCCCTTATTGTCGACGTCTCGTGTATGTGTCAAAATTAAAAGAAATCTCACTTCATCCTCGCAGCCATCATTCACCTTCCTCGAAAATTGAGCTAGACACATTCATTAATAACTTTGAGCTGGATGTGCGGCGTGCTGCACGAAATCCGGGCTGGAGCCGGGGATGATCCAGCGGAGCAAAAGCCACCTCATGCAATTAAAGTTCCATCAACAGCCGAACAGCTGGAACAGGACTCCGAGGACCCACCCTCGGCCTGGCTGGAAGTGATAAGGCTCCGCAGAAGTGGAAATTCGTTTAGACCGCCCACCCTGCGGCGCCCCGGGACGTTGCTTGAAACTCGACTGCAATTTCTTGTTATTTTCGTAAATCTTTATGGGTTGCAAACAGCGGGAAAAATGCTGAATTATAAATCATTTTCAGAACGCTTTTGCAGTTTGAAATGAAGTGAGCGCCTGCAAAGACGGATCACCGGCCCTGCGGAGCCCGGTATGGGGCCCCAGAACCGACCCTTGGAACCCCCGGCCTGGCATATATTTATTATATATAGAGCCCGTAAATAAAATGGGGCTATTTGCGCTGTTGGGACTTTTTAGGGTCAATATTGATTGCGGACGGGCATAAGCCGGGAATGTTTTTTATTAGAATAAAAAATATGAGGAGGTAACGCTTATCCCCGTGCTTTATTCCCGCGAAATACTCACTTTTCACGGTTCGCCGGATCACGGGAGAGAAGGACGCGGGGGGTGTGCGAGAAGGGTCGGAGTTTGAGATTTGGGTAGTTAAGCGCTTTAACTTAATTAAATCTCCGCCAAGCACAAAATCCCCTCTGAGGTGAGATTTTCATTAATTTTAATAATACTTCACTCTGTTTGATGGGAATTTGCGAATTTACCTTCATAATGGGATGTTTCCCGCATTTCAGAGGTGTTTTATGTCTGTCGAGGCCCCGCAGCTGGGATTGCTTTCGAATAGGCGGGGCGCGTAATTCGTCCCCCGGAAATCGGGTTCAAGTGAAATTGGGGCGAAACTGTTGACGACAATTTTAGTAATGTTTACAAGCTGCGGTTGACTTTATTGCTTTTATTGATTGAATAAGGACAACAGGGCCTGAGGACGCTTCCCGCGGTCTAGGGGGCTTAGTTTGCCAAACTGGAGGAAACTTGAATGGAACACATTATGCCTTTCGCTTATTTAATAACCGCCATTTGTTGTTCGGAACAAAAGCCAAGCCATTTTGCCTAATGGTGTTTCCCATCGCAGCATCCCTCAGCGGCTAATTGGGGGCCAACCTACATTCCCCGAGCCCCAACAACGAAATGGGGACCATTGTGCTTGAGGACTGCAAAGCGAAGTAAAGACTCCAGGGCACTGCCGTCCGTCCAAGCGATTCGGACGAAATTCGCCAAGCAAAATGAAAAATGTCAGCCCCGGCAGTGCTGTGCTAGCTTCTTATCACATTGTGGAAAGGAAAATATTTATGGTGCACATCGTCCTGGAAAAGCAGGTCTGCTAGTCTCTCCGGGGGACTCTAATTAAATGAGAGCAGCACTTTGGTCCAGGGGCCCAGGCAAATCTGATGGTTTGGGAGACAGCCCGGGAGCGTCCAGGATGCATAGACTGGAAATCGTTTCAATGTCGTTTGTCGTCCTTTTAATAATTTAAAGCTCGTCAGAATCGAGCCGTCAGGTAAGGACTCTTGACGCTGTAAGGAGCTGTCGCAATTATGATTTCAAGATGGCAATTAAATTAATTTACATTTTAAAATATCCTCGGCATTTTTTTCCCGCCCCTAGCTAGCTTAGGAAAGTAGAAATCTCTGAGTCCTCCGGATCCAGCGTTGGACTCACGTACGACAAGTGATCCTGTTTATGTCGTTCTGTTTTTCAAGCATTGTCAAAAACAGCTCAGTAAGTGCTTCATCTTTTTTACAATGCCTTTAAATTATTTATAACTATTTTCTTAGGAATATGTGCACATTATATCTATTAATACTAACCCTCCACTCCAATTTAGTATGTTGAAAGGATCTGTTATTAGTGTAGCTCATTATATGAATTAGATATTTTATGAAAATAATTTGTAATGAGAGTTCAACTTAGAACGGTCTGTAACACATGGTCGGTGTGTTTTAGTTTTAATATAAAAAATACTATTTTGTCGGTACTCTGAGAATAATCTATTATTTTGCTTAACGATATTACATTAATCTGGCATTTTATATCTGTGAAGTTTCTTCAACAAATAAGTAATTGCTTTGAATATTCCCAGCATTGCTTTGTGTTAAATTCAAATGGATAAGTTGTTTTTGAACTTATTGGTTAATAAAACTGATCGAGACGTTTAAAAGTTGATTACATTACAGCAAACAGAGTTGCTTTTCTTTGTTTGATTTTATTTTGTTCTCGAGAATCTGATTCACATTTATTTTAATCAAATTTCAATAGTAGTAGTTATTTCATCATAGTTTCATTTTTGTCATAATTACTTATCTATTTTCAGTTAGTTATTAATCCTTGTCATATTTGTAGTAAATTTGCATTAAAACGCATACGTATTTGAGCTGAGAAATAATTTTCTCGTTATTCGTTAAGGTTTGCCTATTTTACCCCGGAATTCACCTGCATTTGGGTCAATTATGAGTCCTCGTAAGGCACATTAAATTCACTCGTTACGTTTCATGTTTCACTCGACTCCTTCGGTATCATCCTCAAGATGGAACTCGTAGAAATAATCGTGTAAACATTTACTGTGTGTGAACCTAGGAAAGCACCTCCAGTGGCCTCAGGTGGGAGAAGGAGTTGGGCTATTAATGCAGGTGAGGAGCGCCTTACAAACTCTTCACCTGAAAGTTTACGTCTTACAACACAAGAGTTTTAGTAGTGCTCCGGTGGCAACATTTGCTGGAGCATTTTCATCTTTGCTTGGTTTGTTTTACTTATTTTGTTTTTTCAGTGCTACTATTTCGCAGGTAACAAAAGGACGACTTCACCTGTGCGGGGGATGAGAATCACAACTAAAACGAGTTTTAATAGTCGAGAAGTAAAATGAGAGCCAAAGACAACAGATGTTTTTGATGAAACATAAACCTCAACAGTATTTATTTCAAAAGAAAGACTTGTGATTTAATATCTCAGCAAATGCGATATGTTTTTCTAAAGCTCGCCAAATGTTGCTTTTACTAAGCGATTATGTTTAGTTTCCGGTAATTTTTGAACTAAAAGGATCGTACTTAAATTTTAAAAAGAGTTTAGATGTTGTACTATTGAGTGCTTCGAAGAACTTAATTTTACTAAACACAAATCAATTAAAATATATCCAAAAAAAACTTACCAAACGCTATGAAATAAAAAGCCATCTCACTTTGTGTATATTTTTGACGCTGAAAAAAAAACATTTGTTTTAATTTTAACATATACCTATCTTACAACATAAAATTATGTTCAAAGTATTTCAAATTTTGGTGTACGTATAAAAACTATAATAGTTAACTCGATTAATGCATGATATGTGTAAATATACATATATGAGCCGTTTATTTTGAAAGTGGCCTAATTCCATTTATGTTCAAATCGAGATATTTAAGGGTTTGCGTTTTCAAAATAAATAATTTGTCATTTTATTAATTAACTTATATTTGTTATAAAAAAATCTTAATGATTTTAAACAAATTTTGTACAATTTGCTGCACAATGAAAAGATAGCGTAAAAATGTAATTATTTAAATAGCTAGCATAATTTTTTTGGAAAATGAAATTAGGCCACTTTCAAAATAAACGGCTGTTATATGTAAAATACAGAATCATGCGATCTACCACGTACATCCACTAAAATAGGCTAGCTGAACGATATTTCGTCCTTTTTGTGCATCATCACGTATTTTAAGCAATACCAGAACAAATGCGCGTCGGCTCGTAATAGCGTACTTTTGCGCCGAATTCTATCGGAATATGATAACGCAGCAAAACTGTCACATGCAAAATCGCTTCCTACATGAAATATCTCTCAGTTTCGAATCCCACAGATGGGGATACAACGAGGCGGCTAGCCGGAAATATCTTCCTAGATATCGAGAAAAGCCGTGGAAATTTCCGACTGCTAATAATGCATTCAGCTCGGGTTCCTATTTGAATTTCAATTAGTTATACATTCATCATAATTTTGGACGTCACAATCTATTTGAATCTAGGATACAACCAAAATAGCTTCAAAGATAATTTAGCCCAACCGCATAAAGTTCAAGTGTGGAGGAGGCACACTAGGGCAAAATCATCGAATGATCAACCCAGTAATGTAATTTTCTTGAAAATTTCTAATTTCCTTCGAGGCAAATAATTACGTCCTGTTTGGTCAGGGACAAATTGATTGATTCTGTCCAGCAGGCCACCTATGAAGTATTTGCATGTATGTATCTAAATCGGGATCCAATTTTCAAGGGGGCGGTGGAAATCTTTCCCAACAACCAAGCAAATATTTATAGAACTCTGACCGTCACCATAGTCCTTCATTTTTGCTCCGGATAAGGACTTCCTCTTGGCAAACCGCTGCATTTAGGAGAATATTGGGTGACTGTGGGCAGGGAATTGCACAACTTTTGTACTACCCTGTCAGATACAGTGAAGTAGTTAGCTACTAGAGTCCTTCTTTGCCCCTCAGAAGGACTCAAATGACTGTCATGGTTCACTCTTTTCATTTCAGAGGAGTCCAAAGACAAAGGCGGTTTGGAATTAAATTTTTTGTATGTAAACTACTCTGTATTGTGGTTAAGCAATTTTTGTTTTCGAGGATGCTACGTCGAATTTCAGCGGCTAAATTAGAAGTCCTTGTGCACGAGATTTAAGTTAGCTGTTTTGAAACGACTTATCGTAGTTTGGTATGCTGAATTACTAGTTAAAAAAAATTAATTCAAAAGTGGCCTATTTCTCAGGTCGTAAGGGGCAATATATATTAATTATGCCATTACTGCGGCTTAAAAGAGACCAACTCTGCTCCCGGGACCCTAATTTATTTGAGCCTCAGTGCTGACTTTGCATCCGTTCCTGCGGTTTTCACTGGGGCTAGGTATACAAAATAAAATTCTCGGAAAAACTTCGAAGCCACAAAGTGCAGATTACAGCTCCAAACTCGTCCTGTAGCTGCAAAAGGTCACAAACTGCACATTTATTTTACTTTGTGGTGGGAAAGAAATCTGCACAGCTTGCGTCATCGCGACAAAACAGCGATTTATTGCTGTTTTTTCAGAGGATGGTTGTGGTCGTGACGCAAGATGCATTTTTTGTTATATTTTTATTTCTGCAAATCTACATCTACATCTACAAAATCGCGGTTAGTGCAGGAAACCGACTTTTTCCTAACCCACTCAAACAGCCGCATTGTTCCCGCTTAAGCGATTTCGCCGAGGTTCCTAAGCTGGGGACGATCTGAAGCACTTGCCTTGCTTTTGTTCCGATTACTTAACCGATGGCAAGTGTCGCTACGGCTTTATTTGGGTTAAGAAAATCGCGCTAAGTGCAAACGCGTTTGCAACCCGCATTTGTTTTGGCTGCTTTTCAGGAGGAAGGACACATGCCTTCTTTAACCCACTAAACCAAGGACAAATGCGACTACTGCAGGAAAAAAATTTGTAACCACCAGGTTATGCATCTACGTATTTTATGCGCCTAAAATATTACCAATTTTGAGGAATAGTAAGTATAAATTTTCTCAAAATATATTGGTTTGGCACTATCCAAATTTTTCTAACTTTCGACGGGTTTTTAAAAAAATGCTAAATATTTATTTTTATTACACGGCAATTTGAATTTTTTTCATTGAGCTTTGAATTGAATGGAGCCCCGTAAACTATGGCTTTTTCACAAAAATGTGAATGTATAGAAAAAAAGGGATTAAATACAAGTTCTTCACCGATAATATGAATTACAAAAAAAAAACAACTACCGTAAATCTCACTAAATTGTTATTTAACGTTTCAACAATATCCTTTATTATCTTAGAGAACCTTTAAGATGGTAACACAAACATGTTGGGCAATTCAATTTGGATCCAATTTTTTTTTTGGAGATAGCAAACTCCGACTCTACGAAATTATTTTTTTTTTAACGAAAATTAAATCGAAAATTTTTATAAACAAAACAACAAATCAAAAAGAATTCGATTTCTATTAATTCAGAATGTGTAATTATAAGCTTATGGTTTGAAAAAACCTTCTTAATTTAAGTGCACTTACTCAAAATTAGAAAAGATCAATTGAAAAAGTTTATTTAGTATATTCTTCACTTATGTTATTCAAAATTCCTTTTAACTGATTTTCAGTACAAAATATGCAAAACTTAAAAATAGTGTGTTTTCTGATTGAGTGTCATTTAAAAAAAAAAATTTGTTTGCTATTATACATGCATGAAGTATTTCAATACCTTTTATAGAATAGGTGCAAAATACTAGCTTCTTCACGGCAACTTAGTCTGTTAAATTTGGTTAAAAGAAAATTAACCCTTTAAAAAACGTAAATTTAATGGGTTTAAGCTTTGAAATGTTGGAACTCTCATATAAATCGCCATCCCATATTTTAAATATTCAGGGTATGATTTTCTAAAAACACGAATCCTGCCACACAGCTCAGCTGCTCCGGCGTCCTAGAACGGCGCAGCGGCGATCAGCTGTGCGAGGAGCTCCGCAACTTGGGGCCCCATCACTCGTCCGCAACATCGAGCTTCGCAACATCCAGGAGCGCTCAAACATTTCTTGGCCTCACGCTCGAGGAGTGCATACTCAACAAACACGCAGGGAGAGGGATCCATCGCCCTGTGCATCCCCTCGCGGCCGTCTTGTAAACACATTTTTTTACCGCTTATCATACGGTAAATCTAATTCCCCTGCCACCGTGGAAATAATAAAAAGATAAACTCACCTACAGCAGCGGTTTGGCGCAGGTCCCGCGGCGTCCAGGTTCCCGTCGGGCTCCTCTGTCGTTCGGCGGGGCCCCGTCGAAGGCCCCGGAAGGAAGAAAGCACTCGATTGCACATTTTTCACTCCGCGCCGCAATCACTTTCACCCGAAGCACTTTTACTACCCGGAACTGCGCTGCTCCCGCACCGGACTTCCGAACCTGCACTTGGAGACGCCGAAAATGAACTGCCGGGCCGTTGGGAGGCAAACAAACGGGAGTCGCTCGCTTCGCCGTGTTGTCAGGCCGCTCCGAGCGAACCGCGCGTCTCTCAGAGAATTCGTGCACAGAGCCTGTTGCCGACTCAGTTGTGTGCGTAGGCTGCGCGGGCGCCAGGGACTGCGGAGGAGAAGGGGGAAGTGAGCAAGTCGGTGGGTTCACATAGCCAAATTAGGTAAAAATATATATTATCAAAAAAAAAAAAAATAAAATCCTAATAATTATATTAATTATATATACTTTCCTAAATTTTTGGAGTCGATGTAAAAACCTGACTAATATTTAATATTAATCCAATACCAGGTAATCAAGAGAATCTGATTACTAATTATTTAGTATTGAGTTAATATACGTAAGTCAGATTTTCACGCCGACTGAAAAAATCTAGAAAAATCTTGTATTTAATGTTGGAAGTAGTAGCAGACTTTTAATACAACTATTTTATACTGCTTAGAGCTTCGGATTTTTGGAATTGTTTTATTCCTTTTTAGAAAATTTTATTGATAATACTAATAATTCATTTAGGGTCGAATTGGTAACCTTCTCCGTTTTTGAAATCAGTTAAAAATGGACAATTTTCGTATAAACTTACCTCCCCTATTTTACCTCCTTAGGACCAGGATATGCTTTTAGTGCGTAGTTACGTCACAAAAGAAATCTACTCTTCAAAATTCATGTCATCAGCTTTAGCGAATTCGGCTCGGTGTTGATGAATCTGTGAGGATATTTTATTTTTAATGTACAGTATAGATTGAGCCACACAAATACCTGAATTTTCCATAACCTGCTTAGCAAAAGCAATCGTGGTTGCGACAGTAAATTTTGATAGTTTTAGAAAATGTCACAATATGTCTCTAGGAAGTACAAAATTAAATGTCGTTCCTTCACGTGCCGTTCGAGTCCAGGTAAAAACAAGGATTGAGCTAGCAAATAAGGGCTATACACTGTTGAAGCGGAAACTCGATGGCATCACCTTCAAGTACAATGTTTTGGAAGACGAAATTAAAACCTACAAGGTTGGCATGATAGAGAAACTAAAACTAGCATATATGGCGTTGAACAAACTTGCATTCCTGGGATTCGACTTCAGGTCCATCTTCAGTACGAAGCCAGAAACCCATGCCCAGATCCTCCTGACCTCGGTGCTTGAGCATGTGGCGGGCGTCTCGATCAGAAAAATCGTCCTTAGCAAACAATCCTCCAATGCGTATCCCTTCGCAGGACTTGACCGGGGTGGTGAACAGGTGCGTGAGGTGCGGAAGGTATTTATGGACGCTTTGCAGGAAATTGTGGAAGTGGGCTCTCGCAACTACATGCTGGACGAGCTGAAGGTCCAGATGAGGGCCATCAACACCCGCTGCAACGCCATCGAGTACGTCGTCATCCCAAGACTCAAGCACACCCTGGACTACATCGACTCCGAGCTAGACGAAATGGAAAGGGAGGAGTTTTTCCGAATCAAGCGGGCAAAGGCCTCAAGGATGGCCAAGAAGGAGCGGAAATCCGAGGAACTTGACCAAGAATCTCAACCCGCAGCATCCGAGGCATAATCAACGCCTATCACAATACCTGAAGAGGAACAACAAAAAGAATAGTTCTTACGAAAATTACAAACAAGAGCAATCTTCTCGCTAGATTTGTAACTGACTTAATTTAACGAAATAAAATATTGATAGTCAAAAAAGAAGTAGCTGCTTTTTTCTTCTGAATCCTGGTCAAGTTCAGCGTCAAATAAAATAAGCCACCCAGGTTAATTATGTGGATAAGTACTTTTGTTTCTCAAAGGTTAGCTTTGCATACCTGCTTAATAGTAGTATGAAAAATGATGATGAGAGCACCAGTTTTTGTTTGAGATCACCGAAGGCAAACAGCATAGGGCTCGTACATATAGTACTTGAAGGCGGGACTGCGTGAAAATTAATGTGTTCTACACCACTGCAAAAAATTAAAACATTAACAAATATAATATAATTAATAATAATAATAAGTATAATTTATATATTTTATACCTTCTTTCGAATATCTTTAAATTAGTAGGTTTCAAGTTGTTGTTGTATTCGTCTGTTAGAACAGTGAACTAGACCCTGATCCGGATGAAAATGACGGAGCCAATATGAAGAAATATTAAACTCATATACCGTTTATTATTAGTTATAATTACATAGAAATAAATAAAATGGTTATTTCAATCAGATGACATCCTTATGTCTTAAATTTGAATAGTTTGTAGTTAAATAAGGTAAAGGTTGAAGTTTGCGAAGATAATTCAATTTTTGTTTAATTCATTTTGTAGCTGATGAATGCGTTATGCTTGATATGTACTAAACGTAAACATTTTTTTCAAATAATAATAATAGGGAATATTTTAGGATATCATACATTCTTATTTGTACATTAATACTCTGAAAAAGAATATATTTAAGAGAAATGTTAGTGAAACCATTTAAGAAACTCGTGGTTTTACTTTTCAAAAGTTGAAAATAATTCCCAAATAAGATTGTATATATTTTCTCTAATTAATAGATGAACAAAATACATTATGTAATTAAAATAAAATATCGTTGTCTGAATCTGACTTAAAGTATGCCATCACGAATTCTGGACTGCTCACAGTACTGGAGATGACGGCGTGCGTTAAGGACGTCTTCATTTGTTTCTTTTTAACCAATTTAATTCTATACAGCTCCTCCCTTTCACTTTCCTCCAACTGACTTTCGATGTATGCGATGGTGCATCTAATCCTGGGAATAATCACAAGCTGCATAGCGTTCATCCGCCTTTGCGTTTGCCTTATCGTGATTTCAAGCATCTTACAGGCATATTGTGAAGATGCTAACTCCACTAGCATCTTCAAAATTTCCTGGAAAAGGATTCGAACTTGGGCAATTTGCTCTCCGCCACGTCCTAGGCCAACTAAAGGGAATGTCTTGGGTTCGCGAAAAACCAGTTGGAGTGCTGGAAGGTTCATGTCTGAAGGATTAGTTTTCAGGACTTTAATGAATAACAGGGCCAAATTCTTCTTTTGTCTGACCATTTCAAATAAATTGAGACCGAAGAACTTTGTTTTCGTGAAAATTAGTTGTGCGTCCCTGAAGTGCTCGCTGAACTTATCTTTTATCTCGTTTTGCTTGCGAACCAATTGGACCACCTTGAAGTTTAGGGCGTCCACCTTTCTCTTAAGCAAGAAATAGCTCTTCTGGGAGGACAAAAGTTTCGCCTTCATTTGCACCATCGCACCTTTTGAAGGTGCTACAGAGAACTTCTCGGGACAAAGTGACATCATACAATATTTCAAAAAGGTAATAATATAATGACAAAGGCAAGCCACTCCCTAAAGATTTGGGATAGAGGATTGCTTTGATTAATTTATGAACTTAGCTGGGTAACGCGACCCTTCAAGCTTCCGCACTATGTGTAAATTGTATCAGCGGAACAGATATAATCTTAATTTCTTAGTGAAGCAGAAATAAACCCCGGGAAGAATTAACAAGAGATCAAAGTGAGTCATTGATATCGATGCCACTTAGGACTTATCGGATGCAAGATGGAAGTTCGTACTTTTTTGCCGAGAATTGAAAGTATGAATTACAGGTCCAAGAAATTTTCGGTAGTACCATCCACAACTGCCTCATTAGAGATGGAATCGAAGTTCGACTCCGCTCAAAGAAGATACTCAAGAGCAAGCACGTGGCAATCAATTTTAAATTAGCTCAGATCAAAGCAGAAAGCGCTCATCTTTTCTCAGAGTTCATTGAAAATATGGAAGATGCTAAGCTTATGCTAGCCAGGGTAAAATTTTCGGGTTTGGACATCCCCAAAGTGCAGAAAGACGAGATGTTAAAATTTGTGCTAAAATCCAGAAGTTGTGTATAGCAGCAGCCTGTGCTCCTACAATTGTGTACGTTGAGCAAATTTCACCAGAAATCGTCCCGTTCTTCGCAATGATCAAAAGGAATTGGTCATCAATGGTGAAAAGGAATTGCCAAAAATGAGAAAGGCATTCAACACAAATTTAGAAATCTTGATAAATGTTGCCTCGTCCATCTATAGTACACAGAGCTCAGTGCGTCAGTAAATGAATCCCATCGTGTTCGTCCTTTTGCTAAAGATCCTGAGCACTCTCAGGTACGTCGACAACCAGCTGGACGAATAGAAGGAGGAGTTCTATCGTCTAAAACGAGCCAAGAGCACATACTGAAATACGTCCTCCTTAGAGGTGAAAGTGCTGCTCCTCCATGCACTAAGAAGCAAGAGCACTTAATTTATTCGAAGAAAATGACAATAACATCTTGTTTCAGTGATTACGTCCGAAATTTACACTTGGGCAGAATTGGCTTCATATGCTTACTAACTTGTGAATGTAGATAACATATTTGACTAAGTGGAACTATTTAAAATTGAATGTGCGGTCATGTCAGCTCAGTTCCATTTAGAATTATCAATAGTATATATAGTAGTACATAGATAGACCTAGAATTATTCACCTCAATATATTTTTGCATATTTAAAAAAACCCATCCTTTAGGCGTGACAGACACAAAAAAAAAATAATAATAATAATAATATTATAAATTTGGTATTCTTTGTATAAGCACATATGTACATATGTATGGACGGTAATTTGTATGGGTTTATCAAAACTTTAGGAATGATTTCTTTTAACATTCCCCAATCCCTTAATTCTCAAACATAAAACGATCTTGGGATGATGAACCTTTCCTCTGACTGCCGGAGAAAAAATTTTATTGTTTGAGTTTGTTTTCTTAAATCTAGTTTGATTCACTTAATAAATTAAACTAATTTCTCTAATCAAAATAATCCGAAATTTGTTCCTTTATCCGTTACTATATGAATCAGTAATGGGAAAAACGTGAGTTTGGAATAAAAAGACAGCAAAGCGAAACAATTATATACTTTTCCGAGAAGGGTAGCGAATTTTCTAAATGGCTTTGCAGTCAGTGATACCATTATATATTTATAGGAATTTTATATCCTACTAAGTAGTACCTCCTACCTTTAAAATTATGTTAGGCCCATTTACCTCTATTCTAAAAATGGTAACTCATCATACCCCTCCTATGGGGTTTGCTTGTAAAAGTATTTTACAAATAAATGATAAATTTTTCACAAGCGTTACCACTGCTCTGTTGGCGCTGTTAAAAGGGTTTTAATGCAAATTAGTCCTAATTCGAGCCAAAAATTCGTGTATTACGGCCACATAAAAACAAAAGTTAACTATAGGTCAGTGGTCAGCTCTTCGCAAGTTCCTACCTCTGGTAATTTGGCACGTCTATTTACCTGTTAACGCTCATTTTAAACCCCATATTTCCTGGCAATTGGTCCGGGAAGTTACCTGGGCACGCACAGGACGTGGAATTTGCATAGTGCTCAGCTTCAAATAAAATCCTTTTCCATGTTCCAGCCATCACAAAGGAGTAAAATGTTTATGACTCGCACGGATCATCCTGCGTCAATCATAATCTAGGTCTGGTCCAGCACAGAACTCCCCGCATCTAACCACGCAGAAATGGCGTTCTCATGTTCTGTCGGGCGTGAATCTGCACAGCGTGCGAATTGCCGGTCTCAAAAGTGCTGTTCACGCTCTTTGCGAAATTTCATGCCTTTCACAGAGCCTTCCGTCGGCAGGTAAAAATGCGTATGAAGTCCTCTTGTAAATCTGGGCGTAGCGTACCCCGTTCGAGCTGCGGAGCCCCGTTTATGGGGCTCATTCAAGCCCCGTCTGAGTGGTTCTTTATGTCTCAGCGCATTCACCAGTAAGGAAGTAAGTGCGGTTGCTTGGGGCAATTAATCTCCACCGAACTCACCTGCTGTTTCTAACGAGGCCACCGGGTTACTGCGACTTCAAAAGTAGGTACTTCGTTAATAGAATCCCGCCGACGAACAAAAGAAAACGTACTTAAGAAATGAACTTGTTTTCTTGTAAACATATCAAAATTTCTTTATTCCCCGGAAAAAATACGGGTCCCAGTGGGCTCCAGGGGGCACTCAAGATCTGGGTATCCAAATTAAATCTCAGCCTTCACTTTATGTCCGATGCTACCCGACTGTTGTCAGTGAGTTATCAGGAACCACTTCAGGATAGCGGCCGGAAGGAACGAATTCGGATTTTCCGTTTTTTGCTTTATCACGAAAATATGTTAATTTATGTAGGAAGATGGTGAAATGAAAACTTCGTTTCTGAAACCTACTGGCTGCCCCGGGATATAATATTTTCCTGATTGTTTTTGTTAGACCTTGTAGTATTGACTGCTTCTGAAAACTATGTGGGAATATATGTAATACAGAAAGGAAGAAAATACAATATTTCTACTTTCTATAACAAAGTTCAGATAGATGTTGGGATAGCTTCCCTTTTATATGAATGTAATGTGAAATATTAGATTTTTAAGTATTTAACATACATACTATGTTTGAGGGTGATTTTACCCATAAGAATTGTTCAGGGCATTAGATTAAAAAGGTAACAAATAGAAATTATGGTTTTTACTATTACAATAATGGACAAAAATGGTTAATAATTAAATTGAACGGTTTTCCTGTTTCGAACAGTGGTAGGTAACTAAAATAAACGTTGCCTTTGACTAAAATCAGGCTTTATATTTTAATAAGCTTAAAATTTGCCACTATTCATTAAATTGCCTGGAGCAATGCAATTTATTGATCTCTATAGGCATAGGTATCCAAGTAATTGTTTGATGAAGTTTCAATGTTCCAATTAGCTGAAAAACCGGAGCTAGCACATCGTATTAAAATCTCCGAACTTTGCAATGCGAAATAAATAGTTTGTGAGTCCACCTAAATTATATCCCATTTTGTGTGTAGCTGCGGGGGAGGTTAAACAACATTCCCATCAGCAGCAGGGCCGCAAAGCGAAAGGATCCAATAAATTGAAGCCGGCGGTCGGTCCAGTGCCATGGAGAGCACTTTTCACCTTTATCACCGCCAATAAAAGCGCACAATTCCTGAGGTCACCATAATTTACAGCGCGTCGCACGGTTTCAGATGCTGTTGAGCTGAATTCGCTCTGCTGGACCAGTGCATTTTATTTGATCCTTGCGCCGGCTCCGGAGGATAAATGAGTTCCATTCAAGCACTAAATTAGATTAAGCCCGAGTTGACAGTGGAGCCGGGCAGTAATATCCACTCATCAGTTGCAAAATTTCCAGCAAATTGTTTTAATTTAGTGCGCGATGCAAGTGCAGATTTCGAGGTCCAACGTGCCGGGGCTGTGCCCCATCAATGGCAATTTGCTCTGTATTGTCTGATATGTGTGAGTAATGAGAACTTCAATAATTCTGCAATTTTGCTTGGCCCGAGACGGTGCGGTGTCCTTTTTGGAATTAAGCCAAATTGCTTTTTCCCTTTTTTGATTCTTGTTGTCGTTTCGGGACTCTCTGAAGAGTCTCTGGTAATGGGAATGGTGTTCGGCTGCGGTGCCAGAGGCTATTCAGAACATCCCCGGGGCAATTGAGAACAATTCTTTTCAATTCTTTGGCACAGAAAGTTGTTTTGCGCTTTTGTTGAATTTTTAATGGAACTGTTGCTACTGGAACCAAGGCGTTCGTTGTTGCTTACGTTGCATGGCTTTGCAGATATAAGTGAATCCGAACTATCTTTAAATGAAAACGTTAAGGATATTCTCGGTACCTACCTTTTGCAATTTCTATTAAATTCATTCAAATAGTTATGTAGTAATACTTATTCAATTCTTGATTTGAAATTAGGTAATTCAGATATTTATAATTAAAATTATTAAAGAGCCTCGATCTATCCAAAATTTCACTAATTTTAATTTTGTCGTATATATACTATATGAAGTTTAGTTGACAAATTCGAACTATAATTTTTTCTTATTGAAATCTGCTCTTTTCTTAGTGCTTTTCGTTTCATACAATATTGAACTGAAAAACTTTCAAAGTTGCAAAACATTTATTATATGCACGTCAATGGCTAGTGTATTATAGTATAATTATTCATTGGAAATTATTTTCATTTCATTGTTAAATTTTCGGAAATACTATGATTAAATTAGGTGTTGAAGAAACCTTTCGTTTTGTATTAATATTGTTTTTCTACAATATAAATTCTAATTATAATTTTGATAAATAATCATATTCAACTTAACTCAAATATGTCTTGCTGAATATATTGTATATGTTAAAAATTTTATTTCAGTTTTTCTAGCATTTTTGTCCTACGTTGCGTGCCGTTTTGCATTTAACCCGTTTAGCCAAAACGTATCTCAGAAACAGTCAGGTTTTTGACTAATGCATTCTGTACTCTGAATGATATTATAATTTTGAAGGCAATTCAGGAATACAAAATGTTATTTATTTTTTATATGTACTTACAGTATAAATTCCACTTTTGATAAACGTGAGATCATCACCTACCCTTAAGATTTATGGCCTCAGCAATTACCGAATAATTCTAACCCTTAGGAAACACTTCCACCTCTTCTGACATATTGCTGCTGAACATTTGCAATAACACTTTTATGCTTCTTAGGCTACCTAAGCGAAAGCATTATTTATTCATCACCACGTCTGGGAATGTGACTGCCTATCAAGCATCATCTGCGTTTACCATACATAATGGACTGACTCCCACCGAGTTAGTGGCGAAGAAATCGAGAAAAGGTAGCAACGTGGGGGGCTACGAGGATACTAAATCTTACTATACAAGTTAAAACATTGCCAGCCGCAGGGCAGGCTGAATCACAATGATACCGCTTCCATTTGTGCTCCTCAGAGCATTTGGGGTTTACCCCTTTTCTCACATACGCCGAGGACGCCCGGTTTCTTATTTAACGAAGCAAGGAAGCATATCGAACGCCCTGCCGTCATGAATAAGTTGTGAGTGAACGAAAATGATTAGTGGACGGTGTTATCCATTATTGGTTCAGAGGGCGAGTCGGCGTTTTATCTCAATTGGCCGGGATCGTAAAGTACCTCCCGGTGGAGCATCCCGGGGCGGCTGCGATGCCTGCGGAATATTAAAGTTTATGGGAATCGAACTTTTGGCGGTTTATGAGGTCGTCGACGCAGTAAGTTCTCATTTCATTTTGGCCGTAAATTTGATGCCGTGCCTTAACGTCGATGCAGAGGGTCATTATGAGGCAAAAATAAAAGCCATGGTAGAAAAACCTGCACTGTGTTTGTTATTCTAGTTATGGCATAAAATAAAAAATAAATATATAATATGTGCCATCAGGAGAACCCTGCAGATATTGCATAGTATAAGAACTCAACTTGCCCAGCTTTTTTATTTGAAATATAATGTTGTTTGGTCAGATAAATTGACGATAGCACAGTTTGGTTGGGCTTATGTGATACTTAAAATATTGAGATCAAAAAAATGTCTGTTGTATTTTTCATCCAGTATTTATCCCCTTTAAGTATTGTTTTTTTTTCATTTAAGAGACATTTAATTTTAAATATTGCAAAAAAAATAGCATTATTTATTTTGACTTTTTTGTAGATTTTAATATAATAGTAGTGTAAGTATATCAGTCTTCTACACAATCGGGGTACTACTTTTAGTAAAATCAACAAATTAACTTACATTTTCAGTGGGATGATAATTTTGTCTTTTATTTGCATCATATTGCAAAAAAAGTTACATTCTTAAGAAATTCAATTATTAGAATAAAAATTGCAAGCATCTCATAATTTTTCATAATAAATCACATTTTCATTTATTTTCCGCAATCAGTTTATAAATCCCAGAGCGAGTTTGATTCAACAAAACCAAACCCGGAGCAGCTCGACCATAATTTAAATAATTTCTTCAAACTCAATCGCTGTAACCATTCAAAGGAACATTTCTATCAAATTTACAAAGAAACCAGTCGGGGACTTTAGCAAAGCATTGTGAATTGCCAGTCAGGCAAACTGGGTCAGGGATCCGGGAGCATTCGGAGACCTCCAGAGTGCGAGCGAGCACATTGCTCACACTTATGCCTCAATCAATTCGCTCGGTACTTGGGAGCTACCATTTTAAATGTTTCCGCACAATGCTCAGCAAATAGCGGAGAAATATTCAATTTCGAAGCAATTTTACAAAAATGACAGTGCAAAGAATCTAGCCGATGTAAAAAGGCTCAAGTGGCGGCATACAAATGCAAGTCATCCCGCTGGGGTCCTTCTATTTTTTGGCCCTACGTATGTACATATATTTGGGTGTTTTGGATGGCTACCACCATCCACTACCATCGACGGAAAATTTATGCTCATGGCCTCCGGTTATGCAACACAGGGTGGCACAAGAAATGCCCAAGAATTCGAGCAAATTGTCTTCATGCACTACGATCCAAGGAGAGGGGTGGATAAATTCCTATAGAGGCTCGTCTTGTCGAGCAGCGCAGAAAACCAGTAGAGCCTTTTTGCAAAATTTTGTATATGCGAAAGATGCTTTTTAGAAAAAGTCATTTTGGCAGGTAATACGCCAGCGGTGGGGGTGTTGGTGACAATACCGGGCGACATACAAGCCGCCGTGGAAGATGCCCAACAACGAGGAGGGTCCTGTTTCCCTGCAGAACGCTGAAAGAGACGCTGCTTTATCTAGGGCGGGGATCGTTGTGTATAAATATTCAAATATGGTTGGACCGGGCCTCACATGGAATAGTGCTTGCGATTCCAAATTTTAGCATTATCAGGACTCTGCCCGCTTGGCACCGCGCCAATATTGAAATGATTCAGCTTTCGAAAAATTGGAACGCCCCGGTATAACTTGATTTTTCTCACCTTCAGCGGCGGTGGGGGTTTGTGTTGGCCCAGTTTCCTCGGTCCGGGTAGCACCACATTTCACATTCGACGGGGCAAGCGGGGGTGGTCGGGACTTTATAGGCTATCACGACGAAACTTTGTTGGAATTTCGCTTAAAGTTTTACTGAGAAGGCTTTTTGAACTTTTGGAGGTGGATCAAAGGTTATTTGGTGAAATTAACCTTTTTTTGTGTTTTGTAGCAATTTTTAAGGCTTTGAAACGATGACAAAAATATGTAATTGGATTTTCTGCAGGTCGCGTTAGTTAGTTCTGCCCAAAAACAAACCGTTTTTTATGGCAAATCAAAGTTACTATAGTGCTTCATATTCAATCTAATTTGTACTTAAAACTATGCAAAACTACATAGGTTTGTTTGTAAACCCATGGCTGGTGGTCTAGTAGCCATGAATTTAAGGGATTTTTGATATTGTTTTTGAAGGTGAAGATAATGAACAACGATACTTAAACTTTTTAGGTATGTTATAATGCTCAAAAAGCATGCACAAACATTTTTATAACTATCAAAAAAAATTTTAGTTTCTTAAGAAACGGCGCTAAAGACGATCACTCAAAAAAATGGACCTGGACTACCGTACAGGTTTTAGCTCTAGCGCTTATCTCAAAAACAAAAAATTAAGAAGCTATTAATCTATATATGAATGTAGCTATCGGTAGAACCACCAAAGGTGCTGAACTAACCATTCGCTACCTGCTATAAAGACTGTAGCACCTAAAATACCATCAATATCACATCAACAATTTAACAGTATATTCTCGAAAAACTATACTTTCGAAATATTAGAAAATAAAAAATCGATTTCTAAAAAATTCTACACCACACCTAAATGAAACAAACTCTACCACACCGAAAGATATCGAAATTTAAATACTTAGACAAACTTTAACAAGCAAACCAACTTTAGAAGTTATTTGTTGAGAAAACGTTATTGAGAAAATTGGAAACTTGGTATCAGATAAATCGTTTTAAAATTGATAGAGTAATTTTTACATATTGTGATCTCTGAATTTAACAATGTAATTATGAGAATATGTATTTACAGACAATACTTTTGATCGATAATACTACACAATTATAACCCTTTAAGATAAGAAGATCTTCTCTGTTTAAAATTTTCCTTATAATTCGATAATAGTTAAGAGAAATACTCTTTAAAATCATTTTCCAAGAATAATTTCTATATCAGTATCTCAGGATTGTAAGCAATATCCTGAATAAAAAAGATTAACAAAAATTCTCTATTCTGTATCAAAAACTTAATTACAGCTATAACGATGTTACATTTTCTATCGATACAAACTGCCTAGGCTAACAACATGTTATCCTTCATAAAATTTAAATTTGAATTTAATAATTTTGACAATTCTAAATAGAAACTTTACCAACAAATAGGAAATACATGTTAACACCAATTTGGAGTTCAGTTTCAGGATTTTAGTCCATATCCATTTCTAATTGTAAGTAACTGATTCGTGCATTTTCGTCTTTTGTAATACTGGAACCATTTCATAAATGCTCTCTAACCAGATAATTTCAACTTCAGGGTTTGTTCCCTAACGAGATGACGTAAACCTAATGTACAATTCGCACATTTCAGGCTTCACATTGTATGCTGTCACGTTGTAGTTACCACCTTATCATATGTCCACTTTAATTGGTTGAAATAGGCCGGTTCGAAAGTAGGGCAAGCTCCGGTTGTCACAAGCAACAGAGATGAAAGACATAGGTACACCATAGAAACGGAGGACACTTGTTTAGCCCAGGGCACGTCCGTTCTATGGATGTGGCTGCGTATCTGTCTTCATCCCTGGCAGTCTTGGGGAGAACGTGGTCGAATAAAGCAAATTAAGAGCTTCGTTAGCCCCTTGATAAATACTTCAAAGTGGCGCAGCAACCGTGGCTGGGGACTCTCTATTTATAAAACGGTTCGAATCCGCCAAACCGGCAGCATCCTCGGTCCATTCAAAGCCATTCAGCCGATGAGAGCCATTCATTCGTGCAGTGCTCCCGCAGAAGCTCTATATATTAAGTCCTGGTTTATATTTTCTACTTTCTGCCGAGGAGCGGCCTGGGTGGAATAAGGACCAACCAGGCTCAAACAAAAGAAACTGACCACAAATCTAGTCGGCTGTTGGCCCTGCTCCTTTACTTACAGTGCGGCCCAAGGTCACACAAAGGAACCGCGCTCAAGGGAAAAATATAATCCCTGATGGGCGGGGAATTCAATAAAACCAGAATACTGCTCTTTGCGGCTGTAAATCCACAAGAGTAATGTTCAGGATTTGCTGGAAGAGCCCACACTTTAAAGAACCAAAAAAGAGGAAAAAACACTTTAATAAAAAAAAATGGACCAGTCTAGGGAAATATTTTGAGGCGAAATCTCTCTAGATGAATGCACCGCCATTATAACAATAAAGCGTGAGCTTTTAATACACTCCTTCAAGGATCACTTTCCGGGGCCCGCAGAATTGCCTGTCGGGCTGCGGATCTTGAGATTGAAGTAATTCTTGCAAGTTCCCTCCTTCTGGACCAACGGGTAAATGCACAGAAGTAGATGGAAAAAGGAAGGATTTCTCTTACCGCACTTCCTGGAGGAAGAGGATTGATGAAGGTGGCACTGGTCCAGAATGCATTAATAAAGATTTATTTCGCGTTTGAAATCAGAAGCGTATTCTAATTTCGCTGCCAGAAATTTAGAATTTCTATCTAGTAGAGACGCTATCGCTAAACTGGACTGTATATCTTGATTGTCTGTTCTAGAGTTCGGTATACGGATAAAACGTATTCTCGCAAAATAAAAGGAGGCGCGAAAAATCCATCCACAGCACGCTTAGTCCTTCAATAGCTTAAATTAGCATTCAAAATCCATTGCGAATTTTAATTGCTTCATTTGCGGCAGTTGCTCGCTCCACCCTTACACTTCACGTCGATTATCCCCTGACACGGTTGGTATTTGCAAATTCCACCTCATTTTCGCGTAATTTGCAATTCCTAGTTTTGTTTGCATCGATCCGGGAATCGCTCTGTTGTTCCATGGGATTTTATCCAATCGAGAAATGCCACATTGCACTCGCACTGTTGACGGCCGAAGGGATTCACTACGCAACAATTACGCTGCACAGATCAAAAACAATGTACGCGAACAGCTGTTAAGTTTCAGGCCATAGAGCAAATTTTCAAGTGATTTTTGTATTCTGTCCCTTAAGGGCTTCAAAATTAATGCAGTTTATACAAGTGGATAAAGTTCATTATGATAACTTGCCTGTATATCTGGTTAAACAATGCACCGACATTTCACCGAGTGTAAATCCGTTTTGATTGAATTTTGCTGATAGGATATCTCATATATAATTGGCAAAATGATTAAAAGCCCTTGAATACCAACGAGATGTAATGTTGTCTATATCTGTTATACTGCAATAATGAAATCATAAAATTTAATCACTAGAAATGAATTAATTTGATCGAAATAATTAACCTTCATTCTCAGTATGTACATATATTATAAATTTGTATTTCAATTTCGCGATAATTAGAGGCTTTATAAATTATCATGCTAATAAAATGTGTGATAGTAAATTGGATGCTTTTTGATTTTTCTGCGTGGGATATTATTTGGAAAAAATTTAAAAGTCAATGTCGTGAATGAATATGTATTAATAACGTTAGGATTTAGAGTCCAACGTATTTTCGACTTTTTATCTTGGGCATCAACATTGGGGACATTATTCCCATCAAATATTTTTAGCAATAAATTACGCCATCATAACTTATGACAAGGATATTTGACATAAAAATATCCAATTTAATATTTAATTATGCTGGCGCAGTTTTCGCATAGTAAATTTATACATATACTAATAGTATAGTTAATTTTTTGAATTAAACTTTAAGATCGACTAGTAAAATACTCAAATTAATTTCTTACGTTGACTATGGACTAGACGATAATTATACTAATATATGCATTTATGTAAATTTAGTTTTTTTTTTAGTTCCAGCAATAATAAAAAAAAAATTTTAATAAAAATAAACAAAAATAACAAAGATGGCAATTGTTTTAAATAATTGAAAGGAAGAATTTGTGACCCAAATTTCGAAACTGTAATGTTAATTTTTCTTAACTATATACATAATATTTTATAGATTTTCGATTTAAAGGAAAAATATCCAAATGCATATCATTTCATTCCATAAACGACTCAATTCATGAAACTTTTGAATATTACGCTTTATAGTTAGTTTTCACATGGTGAGGAGTGGAGAACTCGGAGGAGTTTTTTAAGATGGCACAGCAGCATCAAGATAATCCACCACATGTCGAACTAAGTGACAGGAATGTACGCTAATGATGTTGGTGAATGAATGTCGGGATGACTGCGAAAAGATGTATGAAATGTCCTTAGGAAATTAATCATATTCACATTGTTGTCCTGCCACTTCTCAGACTACTCCACGGCTCTCTCACGTGGGATATGTGGGAATTTTCGTTTAGCGACACGAGGAGTTTTCCATTTTTCTTTCTGGGTTACTTGCCGATTCTAAACCGTTGAATAATTCATAAATCGTACGAGATCCTCGGAAGGACTCCGTCGTTTTTCGTTCATTGCACAGAGGACACGAACGGTTTTCTTCCATCCATCCGGAGGAAATGCGACAGTTGCCGAGTTCGAATTGCTTTTGCACATTGTTATGCACTTTTAAACGATCGAAAATATCCGGGATACTTGGCGCTCCCGTATGCTAATTACCCCCCGCAGGGGGTGAACTAGTTCTCGACGTGTGTATATCTCGTCGGGGTCGTCCCCGTGGCAAAGGACTCGCCGGGACCAAGGATGACCAACTTTCCAACCACCAGTTTTCGGGTGTGCAGCCTCTCGTGGCTGCTTCAACCCGCTGAATATTTCACAAAAATTTCGTCTGGTAGTGGTGCAGTTTCGTCTTTTGTAAATTACACCAATTTTTGCTAATCTGCCCACAGCGCGAAAATTGTGTTAAATATTTATGGGCTGCTGCAGGAATCGGGGCCGGCCGGGATATACCCTTAAAATGCATGTGGGAAATTAATGTCCGTCGCTCGGCAGTAATTGAATTTTTTATTAGAACCACAAAATTTGCCTCGCATGAGCTTTAAGGTTGCCATTTGCTAGTCCTTTCATGAGTGCGCTTTGATGCTCCATAGCACGTTTACTCGTTAAAGTGCTCGGAAATTTTAAATGGAATGAAAGGATGAAGGGATATCGAAATGAATTCGAATTTTTACACTTGCCTTTGCTAGGGATCAACCAGAGAAAGGATAATGTTTGCATTGGGGGTTTTTCTTCTACCGCTGCAGATCTGGCGCATTACTGAAATATTTATCAGATCCAACGGCCACATCTCTAAAATCTATGCATTTTAACTAAGTCATTGCATTAGTAACGTCCATTTTGATTTTTGTTTTTTAAATGAATTTAAAGTTAGTCGTTCTTGCTAAATGGAATTTCTATGATCTGAGTATAATTGTAAGTAATTGAGAGACAGAGGATTAGAAAATATCAGAGTTATTCTCTTATTACTATTCTTTAAATAATTGGAAAAGATTCTAGGTCGCATGTTAACATATTTTCAAAAATTATAAAAAAGCAAAGCTAAATGCATGCGCTACTTTTTGAGGTATTATAAATACATAATTGTTAAATTATTATATTATCGAAAAACAAATTGTATTAATATTTTTCGAACCAATGACGCAATTGAGAACACGCTAAGCTTACAGATTATCTCAACTCAGCTTCTACAATTTTGGAATTTTCTTACGAACTTTAATTTACATTACTTTATGAGAGGCACTTAGTTTTATTGATCTTTTTCCAGTCCATTATTTAAAAAAAAAAAAAAATTTGATATTTTAAACGGCGTGAAAGTAAAATTAATCTTTCCAACTCCTAAGCAATTTAGAGCAACCCATTCGTTGGAATTAATTCTTTATCTAGGTGAATGATATCATCCCTCGGAAATTCGGGCATTTACACGAAAATACAACCAACAGCCCCTGTGAAAGCGCACTCTTTTTTTATCGGAACCCGGAGTGGCTTAACTATATTAAAAACAGTAGTTCCGCGATGCGAACAAAATATCGTTGCATCATCGCTGCCATTGTGTAGCAGGAAGGTGCAGCAGATGCGATTCCATTCTCCGCCGTTTAAACATTCAATTCAGTGTGCAGTGTGCAGTGTGCAGCCTCTGCACATAAACAAAATTTCGCGTGCAACGCAAATTCCTCTTTAAGCGGCGGACGCACGTTACAGGCGAATAAAAAAGCAAAAACAGTAGGAGCAGTGACTGGTGCAGGCGAGTGCATCTCACGTGCACACCACTGTGGCAGTAAATTGTGCAATTTTCGCGAAACAAGGACTAATGTGTTTAACGCCCGCAAATCCTTCCACCGTCCAAAGGAAGCATCTGACCTGAAAAAGGTATCCAAAAAAGAAGGACGAAGGCGTTCCACGTCCGGTCCGATGTGGATGATGTTCTAACTTCATTTTCCCAGTTAGTTGGGCTGCAGTGGCATGCAATATGAATGCTTTGAGATTCTGCCTTCCCGAGTTCCGTGTCCGGGAATCCTTTTTCTTCCGCAATAAACAAACGTCTATGGACAGAAACCCGTCCCGGGACTTACTGCCCGGATTTTTCCCTGTAATTCGCCTTTTCCCCCTCGGGCGGGAGAAGTTAGCTCTTAATTCCAGGCAACGTGGACAGTGCCAGTGTGCTCCCGGAGATTGAAAGGAATCTTTGCCCAGGCATTCGACTCCATCCCGACACTTGGATCCTATTAATTTCGGGGAAAAAAGTGAAAACTTTTTCACTGCTTTGTGATTACGTGAAATGTTTTGGGGAACTTCTCCAGGATGAGGGCGAAGTTAAAATGTGCTTCGGTGGCCCTGTTCATGTTTTGCACTCCTACACTCCTCGTCGAATGATTTTGTTAATAAAATTCCTTTGTTTGCCATCAAGAGCGAGTTCAAAGTTTTGACTTTCCTTTTTGCTGGATTATGCGTTGCTTTTAAGGATTAAATTTAATTATCGCTTGGTTAGCTTGCACTTTCTGCAAAGTTATGCATGTAACGAGCAAGGCTAAAGGCAAACATTATTTGAATTCATATTAAACTCAAAATTGCGACATAATATGAGATGCCGCCCAAATTTTTTTCTGAAACTTAGTTTTGTATTAGATAAACTGGGGCAAATTAAGTACAAAGAGGGTTTTATCTTAGTTTAAAACTAACGAAATAAAATTTTTGTGAGTATATCTACTTTGTTGTGCACTTCTAGCTGCCAACACATTTAAAGAACAGCTGAAGATTAATAAAAAATCCAAATATTTAAAATAAAATTATTTAGTTTATAAAATTTGTCTGAGTATTCCCATCGAAAACCCTCAAAGCTATAGGTAGGTATAATTTATAAAATGTTATTAAATTTATCTTCAGTTCCTGTTCTTATTGTACGAAATAATTAACAAAAATTCAATTAAGCGCAGTATTTTGGAAAAACACTTTAAGATTAAGATTGGTTTTTTTCTGTGCAATTTAGGAACAAATTTCAAACTTCACTCAGTTTTTAACAATAGAGCTGTGCTCATAAGCGGGTATTGGTTTTATTAAAGAAAACGATGTTTGTAATACACTTTAAAAGCTGATGAATCAGAACGTAAAAAATAATATTGATTATTTTCATATTTGTGCAAATGTCGGTTTATATTTAATTTTCAAGTACGATATCGTTAGTAAATTAAAGCAAAAAAAAATGCTTTTCAAAAAAATACATTTGACAATATGATTTTGGATCTATTATGAAGTTTTTTTTTCGCCTCTAAGCAAAATAGTATTCAATTTTTGTTTTCAGTTTTCATAATTATCTAAAGTTTATACTATTTCTGAAAGAAAATAAGATTTTTCATTGATCCTAAAGCTATGAGGAAAAAACGGTGCCACATTGTGGTCAACCCTGGCAAAATTCTATTTAAAATTAGGGGCAATGGAAAATCAGCGGCATTTGTCGCAATTCGCATTTTCGATAATCCTTAAACTCTAAAACAAAGTTAATAAAGCACGACATTAGAGTATTTAGAGACTGCGACTCACCCCCGCGAAGACGGAATAAATCGGCACCTCGTCCTACTTCCGGCGCACTGCAAGGACGCACGAAGCAAGCTATTTACTTGCAAATTTCTTCCAGCTCCAGTAGCAAAACTCGTCATTTGTCCCAATTTGCTGTTGTTTTCTTGATGCCCTACATCCTCCAGAGCAGTTGATAAACTTGTTCCAGTTCGTCATTGACGGTATAATTCGTTACGTAAACGGAATAAAACCTAATGGCGGTGATATTTCACAATGCAGCCTGCCCAACTATTCGCTGTCGATTGCGAATTCCGCCCAGGAGACGAAGCATTCAAAGTATGTAGTCCTGGCCGCGTATATTGCCGCCTTTTTTGTGTCGCGAAGCTCACGTTCTCGCCTTTTGTGCCTGACACAAAAGTTTCCCATTTCGCCACCTTCTTGAGATCCTTTCCTCAAAATAGTGGTTCCGGTCCTCCACCATCCATTTTCATTCCTTTGAGCAATCGAGGGATGAAAAATTGCGATGGTGCTCAACTGGCCGTAATTTGGAGGAGGTCCTCTCGAAAGACCGATTCTTATGAATAATATTAAAAAAGTTTAATTGGCCAAACCGAGCGGAGTCTAAAAGGCACCGTCCTTGGACTTTTTATTGGAAATAAAAAGAAAATTAACTGGTCCTCGGGTGTGAGAGGACTTCATTCCAAACGGGTTTAACACTTTTTAAGGATGCCCCGACCGTTTTGGCTGACCATCCATTTTCTAATTAAGGATGCTGAGCACAGAGCAAAGCTGGGATGCTGTGCAAATTTGCATAGTACCGAAAAAATATATTGAATATTTTTAAATGCGCCCAAAGAGAATAATTTTCTGAAAGTTTTCTTTAACGTTGTCTGAAATTTCATTTGATGGTAAAATGCTGGCGAAACAACTACCTAAGAATTTATTTGAATTGAGATATCGGTAAGTGCTAACATGCTTTAATTTTGACCTTTTTATATGTATGTAAATACAAACCTATAAATTTGTGATTTGTTCGCTTACAATGTTTTATTTTTATTTGTATTTTGTGAGAATACTTTAAAGAAGTTTGTACTTCTAGTTATTAATTTCAGTTGTAAGATTTTTGAGATAATTTATCTTTTATTTATATTTTACTTTGTTACCAAAAATATCATCAATATTTTTCATAACCGATTTTTATAATGTTCAAATGTTAAAACATGAAAATGAAGAATGCAGTAATATTACTGGTCTAAAACATATATTTATATCTAGATCCAAAATTCTGTACACTTTCTGAGTAAACATTTTACTTTATGACCAGATAAAACTTTGTTACAACTAAAATTTTCCTTCATCAACACAAAGTTACTGTCTCCTCCCTCGTTTTGTTAAAAATTATCGACAGTTTGTGGATTGTCGCCAACTGCAAAGTATTAAATTGCAACTTTTAAAAGCTTTTCAAGGAATTACTCTGATAAATTAAGTAACACTTTAAGAGCAAAATAAAATAAAACAAAAACATATCTAAAAATTTCTCTGACAGCACAAAGAAATTACTTTATCAAAAAGGATGAAAGTTGTTAGAACCTTTCTAGGGTCTTACGGATTTCGAAAATTATTATTTGATATATTCAGTAATTTTAATTTCTCAGAAACATGATTAAATACTGACAGAAATGTACTATCTAATTGTAAAAATGAATGTAATATTTTTGTAAATGTTGTTAGGATTAATTCAAAAGAGGATATGTACTCACCCTAAAAGGTAATATTTCACTAGTCGAAAGATTTTCTTCAAAATTCTTCTCACATTTTCATAAAGTTTTTGAGGGGCTGTTAATTTATCTCTCAAATTCGTCTTCAACACCTAATCTCATTTCGTGTAGCAATTAATTGGTCTGCAAAATCTTTAACATAAAAATTGAAAGGATCTTGCATTCACGCGACGTAGAAAGCGTAGGGCTGGAAGAAGCCCAATGCCGTCTTCCATGTGTCGCTCATCGCCGGCGTGCATCGCAGCACATCGCACATATTTACATAGAACAGGAGCACTCCGGAGCCCGTCGGATTAATAACTCATTTCAAAGGGCGTCGTGAAAGGGCGGTGAATGATGACGGCGCTAAGTACACCCTTTCACTTCGGAGCTCAGTAACTCCGAATGAGGACCGCCTCCTCGCAAGAATAACCCAATTTCACAGCCAAGTTCTCAATAGCATCCGGAATCAGCCGCTAAGCAAACTGTCTTAAATCTGTAACGCTGAATGGCGGGTCCCTTTTAATTTGCATCACTTTTCAAATGCAAAATTCCCATGCTCGGGAAGCATCCGGGAGGGAGCGGGCCAGGCGGGACTGCTGCAGTAGCATAATCACATAATTCAGGACGTCACGGCGCACATGCCGAGGCGCTGGGTATTTGGATTGAAGTATCTACAAATATGGCACAAAAGCTAACTTTATTTCGCTAAGAGCTGACAAGTTCCCTTGCAGCCCCGCAAATGGTCGCAGACGCTGCTCGGCTTCAATGGTCGATACCCTGCCCTTCCTACCCTTCGTACCCTTCCTAACCTTCCCACCCTTCGGCCCTGCACAGCCCCCGATTTACTTTTCCATTTGAATATGTTGTTTAATGCCTCGTCGGATGCACTGAGGGCAATTATCCTTTTTGAAGGGTATCCTGGCTCGTTTGTGTCAGGGATTGAATGGCATGTGCATATCCAAGTCATGCATGCAAGGCTGCATGAAAGGCTTAAGCTAAGCACTCAGTGTATCCCGCCAAATGTTTTCTAAGGCTCGCAAGGATTTTTCCTCGTCCTTTTTTTTACGTTTTTATATTATTTATGTTTATTTTTTTTAAGCCACCACACACCGGTAGCACGACAGTGGTAACGTTCTCTCGCTCTTCGCGGGTCAAAGGTAGAAGCTAACTCTTAGCGTTGCGAATTTAATGGATTAAGCAACAATTAAAAGTTGCCGTTGGCAGCATCCACTCGTGGAAATTTCTTTGTTGAGCAACTCAAAGATGCTTAGCATGTTGCGAAATTGTGTGGGATTTTCGGAAGTTTTCAAATAATTACCCATCCTTCTTATTACGGGTGGGAAGGTAAATTTGAATGGCACCAGGAATAATCTACCCAACGGCGTTGGGGCGTATAAGGATAAACGCTTTTTGATAGTCGCCTTGTTGACCTTTGGGTAATTTATTTCTTTTGTAGGGTTAGGCTCCTTTTCCTTATGCAACCGCACAACTGCCATACCTGCAAATTATCGTTTTACTCTCATTACTAAATAAAAAGAAGCGACGTCGTAAAGTAAGTTTAGTATAGATCAAGATCAAGAAGCTCAATATTTTAATTTTTCCAACACCAAAGTAGGTATGCATTTAATTTGGTATTTTAAAGACTTATCACTCACTGGTGTGAAGTGAAAAATCGTAATTTTTGTCTATTTCTTCTGGAAGGACTCTTGTGATTTGAGTATGGTAAAATAGTTTGATCTTTGTAATAATAAACTACTACTAAATAGCTTGAAATTGTGCTTCCACATATTTGGTAATCTTTTTTAAAGCGCCTCAATTTTATCTAGAACCTTAAGGTAGTACCAATAATTCTAAAAAGAAAGGAAGCGCAATAAATATGAAATTTATATAATTTATAATGCTAATTTTACTTTTGTCATTATAAAAGCACGATATTTCGGTATTTTTTTGAAAAGGTTCTTTTTAAATTTCTGCGGTACTATAACAGCACTTCTACCTAAAATAAAACTCGTATTTGTGACTTGTCTAAACTTTTATTTCCAAATTTCTATTCATTTTTATCACATCAAAATCATTCTTTTACAAATTCGAACTAAAATTATTTGTGATCTGTAATTAATTTGCTTTGCTTTTATGTAAAATTCAAATCATAAACTTATGTAAATATACATAATTTATGGTAGTGACATAACAACATGATATAATTACCTTTAACAAATTTTTAATTTTGGTAAATCCATTCCCTAAATTTTTATTAAAATTATAAGAACAACATTTTAATTCTAAAAGAACCAAGCGATAATTTGGACAAGTGAAATTTTTAAAAGTTATTTCGAAATGAGATAATTTTGATTAAAATTGATTTTTTAATGATTGTGATATGAAAAGGTGCTTAAAAACTAAACTGATATGTTGTGTTACAAATATAAATTCTTTAAAATTTTACAGCCGCAATGTTTTAGTGAACAATTTTACATTAATTTAGACAAATTTTCTTAACTAAATTGCAGACATTGTTTAGCTTAAAGGAAATTAAATGAATTGTATAAAAGTCGAATTATGATAATTTAACAAATCGATCGAGGTCATTAAATTTAAATGCAATGAAAATTATAATGAATAACTAAAACACAATAGCTGTATTTTTTGAATATCTGATCCGGTCCTAGGTTTTGCAGGAAATTTTGCAATCAATTGAAATTTTAAAAACTGTCGCGTATTGAAGATTTTAAAATATGCGATAAATGCATCAAATTGCAGATATTTACCTACCCAGACTTTGAACCCTGAACCAGAAAAGTTTCTGGATTATGTATTTGATGTAATATGGATATAAAATTCAGACAATTGACTCTATTGTTGCGAAATAAAAATTGTCTCATATGTATAGCCACTCATAAATTTCAATTCAATGCAAGATTTCTTGCCAAACCTAGAACTGGATCCGATATGAAAAAACAAAGTTAATATGCTGTATTAGAAATAATTAATTTTTTGTTATACAAAATATACAAATAAATAGTTATTTTTATTATGCTTTATTACAATAACAATTAAGATTATTACAATCGTTTAAAGAATAGAACTTTGATGTAGTAATATTTAAGGAATGGTCTTTATACCACCAGATAACAACAAAAACGTGGCATAACACTCATCAATAAAATCCAATTGTTAAAGAACATGTAAATACCATATTTAAAAAGATTGGCAAACTTTAGTATCGGATATAATCCCAGTGATATAAATTGGTTAACATTTGAAACTCAACAATAGTTATCCTTTTATCTCTATCTTTTCGAAAAAACTTAACGAAAACCGAAGGCATTCAATAAAGACAATTTCTTTTTTAAATGTTTCGATTTATAATAGTCGCAATAAATATATTTTCAGCCATGATATGGATAAATATTTTGTTAAAAAATTTTTTTTTCAGTTATTGACAAAGCGCTTTGGTGAGTACTTTTTAACTTTTACAACTATTTTTACCACTTTACTACTCCCCTCCATATTAATATTGTTCTTGTTTTACCTTATATATGTTTTCCTTTTAATGAAATTGTTAGCTACTTTGCTTGAGCTTTAGAAATTAATAATTTTCCTCGAATCCTATATTCCGTAATTTTGACGAAAAGAAAACTATATATTATGCAAGTTACAATCTATGTATGTACGTTTATTTTATGTACATGTTTTCCTACACTATTTACCTGTATTTATGTAATCAATTGAAATAAATAATTTAGAATTGATTTCTCTTTACTGCAACGCCTAATATCGCAACCAAAGTAGCCAAATATTCCGAACTCGCTCTACTTTGTATCGGTTAAGTCCCAAATGTTTAATTTTAATTAAATTAAATTAAATTTAACGAAGAGGAAATTTAAACGTGTCTGTTCTTCCTACTGTGATCCTAATGTACTTAGATACATGACAGCATTGCACCCTCCTCCTCCTGACTACACAATTACGAAAAAATTAGGTATTATGAAAATTGACTCTTTCTATATCTTTTTATGGAATATATAATAATTGTTTATTCATATGTTACTGCCATCGCTATCTCTCCCCCCCTCTCTCTACCACTCCTTTGTCTTATTTCTTCCACTAAACTTTTCCTATTACTTACTTAGAACTAGTAGTGAAATAATGTGTATATTTTTTACTATTCTTATTAATTTAGAATTTCTTGTACAGTTGGGAATAACTTCTTTCTTCTTGATTTTACGACAACATCTATATGATTTACTTCGGGATATTACACCATATTTCATTTTTGTTATTATTTACTATCCACTTATTTAACATTTTTAATTGAAAAAAAAACACTTGTTATCGCCTCCTTTTCGCTTTATTTAGAATTGCGTCTTAGGTAAGAATTTTACTTCCTAAAGTTATCAATTGGAATTATAATAAGTTTTAACGAGTTTTATATTTACTATTATAATTGTTTTTTTATGTTTTTTTTATTTTTTCTAATTACAAGTTAGTTTTCTTTTTAATTTTACCAAAGCTGTAACTAAAGCGTTGGTTGTTTGTAATACGCTTGGTTAGTAGTGAAATGATTTCTCTGTGTCGAAAGGGGGCTTCCAGCAGAGAATTAAGACGAGTTAAAAATTAATGATGGCTTTGAAATTGAGATTGATACAGTGATACACACGGCAAATAGTATAGAAGCAAGATTTGGGTATAATCGAAGGTCGAAGATTTTAAATTTTGACTTTCTGTTACTGTTAAACTTGAATTTGTTTATTTTAATTATTCCAATTCAACCTTATAAACGTATATACATACAATAGAAATCGTACAAGTTAGTACTAGAATCCTAAATTCATTCAACTTTATTGCTAGGTATGCATTAGTACCTAGATACATTTTTGAAAACATATAGGTATCAGTTGCTTTTAGGGATTAAAATTAAATTGGAAATGATTAAAAATCAAACGTTAAGGCGTTCTTAGTCTTATCATAAAAGCATTCAAAAATAGTATATTTGCATTTATTATATAAACTAATGTTTTTGAACTCAAATTAAATTGCGGCAATTCCTAAAGTGACAATCTTATAAGTACAATTCCGATTATACTTATAAGATTCGCTATTATTGCGTCTTTACAAAAATAATAATAATTATTATTCTTTCATTTAATTTTCATTGAATATTTTTCAAAACTGGAAATTTTCGAAATGAAGGAACTTTGGAAAAGTAAAATACGTCCCCTTTAAATTTCAAAATAATGATTTCATTGCTAAATTTTTAAAAAGAGCAAATATTGGCCTTGTTTTGCAAATTCTAATTTGATACGACATATTTATTAAAAACTTCTTATATTAGATTCAACGCTCGCTAAAATTGTTGTGATCATAAATATTTTGGGTCAGTCAATTGTGAGGAAAACTTTACGGAAAAGAAATATATAAGCACGTTTCTGCAACATTTTCTTTTACATTTATATCTCAAGGATTTTCGGAAGCAAGCATCAAAATTTTTCTATTTTTAGTAACAGTTGTTACAAACTGATAATAAAGTTTTTCTTGTTCAAATTTTCTATACGAAGTCTTCAGAAAGGATAGAAGTGATGGGAACTTTAAATGTAAATTCATATGTAGTAATAATGCATTGCTATATAATCAGTTAAAAGATATGTGTAGAAAGCGTTACATATTTTATAAATGTAAATTACTTTCACATATTCAATTTGTATGACTTTCAAGTTGAAGGTTCCATCAAACTGCAATTTACGAAAAGTGACAATTTTGTCACCTCGCAATATCTTCTGGCTCAAAATTTAAAACACCATTTCTTAAAAATTACTATTTTGGAATAAAACTGGCATCTGAAAGTACGAGAACCAACGGCCAATTACTGCTTTTGCTGTTTTCTTTCTATATAAATCGATAATAAAATTCGACAGCAAGCCTAATTTATTATATTCTCTTTTCATTCCTAAAATCTCTTGATACTCGCAATCAACTCTTCCTTCTTTGTCCAGTAGATGGTCCAGCTGAAATTCTTGCTACCAAAAAACAAAAAACAAAGACCAAAAATCGTTCAACTTCTTCTATACACTAAAATTAATCATCTTTCTAGACTTGTAAGAAATAAATTGACAAAATGGAGAAAGAATCCGGGACTGTTTATATTAAATGGTTGGGATAGCACACTCCATAAATCCAGAAAGTCCTGCCAACTGAGTAAATTATTGCGTCTCGAATTCTGTTTCCAGCAACAGTGTTGAGTCATGGTGCGATCTCGCCGTACATATCGCCTTATCATCAAAACATAAATTTGGTCCAGAGAAACAAGGGATGAAAGGATGTTGATAGTGTTGTGATACACTAACAGAGGGGGACCAAAAAATGTACCTACAGATGACACAAATTAATTAATTGGGAAAACATTTGTGGAAGCCCCTTTTCAGTAAAATAAATGTGACTGCAGAATAACTGATGGAGAAGAATCGAAGTAACATTATTATTAGCGTCTGGGAAAGCAACTCTGTAGTAAAAAAGTTGTTTATGTTTTCATGTTTTTTTTTTTTTTTTTTGATATACCTAAATATCGGGAAGACTGGTGGACTACACCTCACACGCGTTAAACTTTAATGTAATACGGGTGTTGTGCTACTAAAAACAAAATCCTCTTTCCTCTCTACATATTAAAAATGAGCAAGTTTTCACACACATGTATGTAGATTAAAATTGAAGGAAAAGTCATCAACTAGAGTGTTTAAGAAAATAGGCTGTAAAAGGGGAGGGATGCTTCATCTCTCCGATCGATAATGCTTTAAAAACATCCTTCCGGTCGCGTTACCTATGTACACGTTAATTGATTTTATGTCTCTTGCATAACGCTGTACGCAGCGAACAGAAGATATCATAAAAGTAGGTCCCATGTCTATGCTTAACTACTCAATTACAAATTTCGAACTAATTGAGATCTTCCCTCCTGTTGCCCCCGAAGCGATAATACTTACTGAATTGACGGGAACATGGGGTTAAAGCAAGTCTGACTCGTTCGAAAGCATGAAAATGAGGGTCCTTCGGGTTATAGACGGAAAACAGGAAATTAGAATGCCTAAAACAGGGTGAACCCAATGTTGTTGAAAACGAAACGAAATAGCATGTTTTAATGTCGATTGATGTTCAATATCGCAAAAATTAGGAACAGGAAGAGAATGATGGAGCTGGGTGCCTCCAAGGTGATTGAACCATTGCAGCCGTCCTCCGTACAGCAGTAGGTTTGCGTCTCCCAGATCTCTGTAAAACGGAAAAAATTCCAAATGTTAGTACCTAAATTGTTTTGTCTGCTTTCCCTACAATATGAGTTATGATTTGAATGCGGGTATGTTGGGGTGCTGTATTTATCGCGGCTCTAATTTACATTTTCGTGTATTCCGAAAAGTTGAGGAATATTGCTGCCAACTAGTTTATGAGGAGACATGCGAGCTTTTAGCGATGTCCTCGACGTTTCTTAATGCCATTGCATACAAATGACTCTGTTTCGAGTATCCTGGATTTGCATATTTGCACACAGCGAGATCTGGGATTTAGGTATTATCTCTGATAAGGAAACTTTTAGCAAATGAATAAAATTAATTTTGAAAATTTGCATTTTAGTTGAATTCGAATTTCGGTTACATACGGCTATGAATACTTAATAAAAGTTAAACATCTAAAGTTCCTTGATAGTCATCTACCATTAATTGTTATTATAAAGATATTATTTTATGATGAGCTTTAAATATATTTTCTATTAAATTTGCTCTGAAGTTTTAATCATACTAAAGGAGCAAAGCCTGATGCTACCATAATATTCATTTAATTTTTTAAAACTTGTAGCTAGTGATATTCTCTCTGCTCCTTTTTTCACCATCTTCATAACATAACATATATGTGAATACCAAGAATTGAATTACTACTTTTAATATATCTCATTAGTTAAAAGAAAAGACACAAATTGGATAATTTGATCTACATTCTCGAAGTAGCACTTAATATAATCCTTAGCTTACAGCTTTTAGAAAATAAGAAAACAATATTAAGGACGTATGATGATGATAGCAAAATAAAGCATAACAATTTATGGAGAATACAAAATAATGTTTACAATTATATTTTAGATTAGTTTAAGATTAAAATTAGAATTAAATAAGATTAAAATTAGAATCAAATATGTTTACGAGTAGTGGTTTGCATGTGCTTTGCAATCACTCTGCTCGGAAATGATAAGATTAACAAAGCATAAACTTTTATAAGAAATAAAGCGACATTTATGTTTTACAACTCTGATTTTATAATGTTGAAATTCTAAAGGAATAGCCACTTACCCTTTTCGGCGCATTCTGTTGCACAATCTCGAACTGTGGAAAGTTCACTGACATATTTCTGAAAAAAAAGAAAGAACATTTTAAGTTATTTTAAAAATATATATTCCAAAAGTAAGTTTAAATTTTTTTTACATTAGATTATTAAAATTATTTTACATTATATTACGACTAACAAAGATATTATATTAGTACATTTGCATAAGAATATTTCACTCTAAAAGTAAATGAATAAAATAAAAGATAAGAAAAATGCTGTAAGGTAAGAGTGAATAGTACAACATTTTATAATTTGCTGAGTGAGCACACTTATTAACTTCGAAGGGACTGAAAAATTAAGAATTTCCAGAAACTCTTAATCAGTTGAGAATCCGCCTAAAGTGTTCATCGAGGTAGTTCCACATATCTCAAAAACGTTCATCCAAGCAAAACCAGGTTTTTCAACTCAGAAAATTGCCTCCATCCACTTCATAGTGTTAAATGTGATGAATAGAAGACACTATGTCCTTCCTATTTTTCCACTCTAACCCCACAGTCGCTTGCGGCTGTATTTGAAACAAAAATTTCGCAACAAAACCTATTTTGAGTGCCTTTCAGGAGAGTCCTCTAAAATTGCCCTAAAGGAAAAGTTTCACTTTCAGCAAAACTGCCTAATGTCGCTAATGACGTACCTGACTAAACAGGTTCATCTATGCAACCAGGTTACCCGCCTGGCGTGTCATCAACGTCGAACTCCAGAGCTTGCGACGACGACAGGCAACCTTGCAGCCAATTAGCAGGAGCTGGAAGAAAACTACTGAAGGGGTTCATTTTTATGGTCATTGAATATCAAAAGAGCCCAATTGAGGCTGAGTCCAGGTAGCTATTTTCTAGGAATCTTCAATGTTTTAAGGAGACGCCGCCGCCGCAGACAACTGCATCAATGTCACATGTCAAGGAAAGTAGTTACAGTGCAAGTGTGGGCTTGGTATCCGGTAATGAGCTTGTTCATCATGAAAGGACTCATGTCAATAGCCCAGATCTCGGTGGAGGATCTACCGACTGCAGCGACATTTTTATGGACTCACCCACCTCCTCTTGGGAGTACCTTCTGTGAGTGGCGCGATAGGGGTTCCATCGGGGAGTATATGGTATTTACAAATATTTGAACCAAAACTTCCGCGAGCCACTGCGCGTAAAGTGCACAAGTCCCTTTTGTGAGGATCTGATAAGGGTCCTCGCCCGCACATCGCCCCACTTGGGAATCGCCTGGGGAGCAGCAGTGTCAATTCCCCGTAATTGGTTTGTTTTATTCTTCAACCCAGTTTCAATATCTGATCAAACATTCTGCTGCCATCGCATACTGGCGAGTTATGGTCGTAATTGAAAGCCAGGCACTTTGCAGGGATATAAGCTTAGCATTCTCTCCCAGGTTACGAGCGTAGGGACCACGGTATAGGCAAAAGCCTCCTTCAGTTCCGATGACCTTTTAAATCCCCAAGTGTTATGGAGGCGAACTATAACAAAATAGTGTTTGCTCTATCGAGTCGTAAAATGCTGGAAAAATGGATTTGTCGCCGGTGTCCTTTTTTTCCGCAAGTTTTAAGGGTACGACAATTTTTTGCTTGGCGGAAAGAACTTTTAATTGAAAAGTGAAATCCACTTAGAACGGGTGTATACGACTCCCCGAGTAGCACAGTTTTGCTCGATGTGAAGAAGAAAGGACTCAGACGAACAATCCCCCGACCTCCCTCCTATAGTACAAAAATGGGACTCATAGACGTGTATTTGAGTCCCGAGGAGCCTTGCAAATTAGAACGAATACGGGGCGTCGGATTTCGCCGCTGGCACGACGGGACTGCATTATTTACCTGGCATTAACGAAGCTCCCCGTGAGGTGGGGCACTCTAAGCAAAAAATTATGTCACGCTGAGAGTGCTTTGAATATTACAATTATTCAACAAATGCGAAATAATTTTATTAACTGTGTTCCATTGTTCCTTCGGGACTTTAATTACGTCTTTTTACTGAAAACTTTCAGCTGAATCTGTTGAAAAAACTCAATATGTAGAAATATTTGTTTGTGAGAAAACACGAAAAGAAATGTTTGAGAATTGTCACACTATTTCAACCCAAATCACATCAAATGGATATGCAATTATAATCAAATTTAGCTATTTCATAACTTGACTTGCAAGATAGCGTTCCGTACCGCGATCACATTGCAAATAAAGACTACGAAAGTATAAAATAATCAGTGCATACACAAAAAATAACCTCAACAAAAATATTGTTCTCTTCCTATTTGATCAAATAAAAAGCCAAATGAGCTTTCAAAATTGCACGTCTATTACCAAACTTAAAAATCGACTGTGACAGATAGAAAGACTCCAAAATGGTTTTTTTCAAATTTGTAAGGAAAACTAGCTTATTAAGGACAATGTCTTAAAGACGTTTCAAGTTTATACATATATTGTGTAATAGGAATTCATATTAGATGCCATCTTTAAAGCTTTTGCTGTTTTTATATACATATATAACTCAAATTCTGCTACATAATTGCTGTACGATTTTTAAATCTACCGTACATTTTTAATCAACTTTTAACAAATAACATACCGTCTAAATAATCACAGCTAATTATATTATACATATATATCTAACCTTAGAAATATATTCAAAATGTGAATAAAAATTCATTTGATGTAACTGCAAGGTTCCAAGATTATTGCATTTGTTAGTTAGTATTGAAGTTGAATTATTTTCTCATTAACTAGAAGTATCATTTGATAATTATAATACGATTAGCATAAATTTTTTATTGTTGTATTGACAGTATATTGTACGATGGGACTCGGCCATGTGGGAGTAACTGTTTAAAGAAATCCCCTTTAGATTGCTAAACATCATTAAATTTGAATACTGCAAATGTGAAATTCTCACCGCAAAAATTTGCACTGCAAAAACTGTAGATTTAGTTTTAGTTGCATCTACGGTTGCATTCGACATGGAGTTACGTTCTTTTGATATTTTTAAACGCTGCATAATTATGTGGAAAATTGTGGGGATAGATCTGCTAAAAGAATACGGATTACGTTACATACTGTATATGATTTCGATAAATGTATTAGTGACTTTCTGCTACCCAATTCCCGTCGGCTTGTACACGTTTCAAAGAAAATCCTTGAAGGAATTTCTCGACGCTTTCGGAATACTTCTTTCATTACTTACATGTAGCTCGAAGATTTTGATGTTTTTTTATTGCAAGACGAAGTTACTGGAACTAATAGACCTGAACCATAAATTTGATGATCAGGCTGAGACCTTAGAAGAGAAGTTTGTTCTTAAGAAGACAATTAAAAGCGCATTTCGTCTGCAAAACATTTATGGATTCATAATTATCTTCACATTCATATTCTGTCTGGCCGCAACTTTTTTTAGTTCTGAGAGGAAACTTTTTCATCCTGGTTATTTCGGATTGGATTGGGAGCATTCTGTCTTCAGTTACAGCTTAGTGCTGAGCTATCAAATAGCAGCTTCATTTGTAATATCTCTTCACGTTTTTGTGGCTGAAAGTTACCAGCCAGCACTTCTGCTTCTAATGATTGGACACATTAAGATCCTTTCCTTGAAGATAAGTAACATTGGATCTTCTGGCCATGAATTGCAAACAGTCAGTCATCAAAAATTGTTAAAATGCATTCAGAATCATGAGCTACTTATTAAGTATTTATTTATGTTTTCCGTTTTATGAGATCGCATAACTTTTATTTTTATTTTCTTTGCAGATCTTTTGATATTCTTCAAACTATTATATCGCCTATAGCATTTCTGCAGTTCACGGTAACTAGCCTTCAAATTTGTCTTACATTATATGGAACTCTTTCATTTGCGAATAGTCTCTTGGAAAAGATCTTTTATGGATTTTATAGCCTTTTCGCGTTATGTCAAATTTACTTTCTTTGTTATTATGGAACAGTCCTTTACGAGGAAAGCCAGAATTTAATTACAGCAATTTATTCCTGTGGATGGGTTGATCAGGACAAGAGTTTTAGAAAGATTATTTTTATTTTCATGGAGCGAACTAAAAGACCCTTTGAATTGCGAGCAGGTGGTATTACATCTGTTTCATTGGATACTTTCATCCAAGTAGGAAATTGAATTAAACAAAATAATTATTTATAATAAAAATATTATGCATTGCAGATTATGAAGAGTGCTTATTCTTTATTCGCAGTTATCAGCCAGTTGCACCAGGAAAGTCGTTAACATTTTGGTTTTTGGATCACTTTTAATATCTCTATGTATTGTAATTGATATCAGGTGTATCTATACACACATCCAAATGCACATTTGTACGCTTTGTGCTTTTTTGCACAAAACGAATGAATAAAATAAATGCAAGAAAAGGCACATTAATTAAAAAGGATTTTAAATATAATTAACCCCTTATCCCCGCCATACACTTCGTATTCAATAATTTTAAGTTATATTGGTAGTACTTACTATAGTATTTTTGTACTTGTAAAATTATAGTATTATGTACCTTTTAAGCTGATTTAATCCTTCTTAGATATTTGCCAATCCTTATAACATTGCATGTTTTCGCCGAAAGAAAGCTAAATATAGTTTAGGTCTGTTTTCATTTCGACTCACTGTGACATAATGAATGTGAAAGAGCCTTGAAGAGCCTACGACAGTAGCCAGTTCGAGTAAATTAAAGACAAAGATTATTTCTTTGCTTATTGTTCGGATAGAATGGCTCTCTGATATGTTCATATCTGCTTCAATGCAGACCCTCATGCATAAATTTTATTATTTGTTCGAAGACCCCGGGATCCCATTACTCCCCAGTCTTTTTAGAGATGTTTCTCAATTGTAGATTATCTTGCAGTAGAAGAGGGCAGCAAAATGACCCCCCTTTATCAGTAGTTCCGGAAATCCTTTTATTCATCTCAAGAAAAGGAGTTTCACGTTTCAAGAAAATTTAACCCATTGTGAGTAGGTCGAATTGGCTCCGTCACAAAATAACTCGAAAGGCTTTCAAGCATCACTTCGAGTTAAGCCGCTTCCTTTCATCCCTTGAAAGGGACGCGGGCATACACAAATCACGTCCAAGTGCACAATTACGACTGAGAAGGTGTCTTTATCTCAGGAATTCCACAGCAAGTAGCGAAACAGCCCAAAATTCCATCTTACTTCAGTCACTCCGGGTCAGGAGTAACCCGTCTAGCTTAAGAACTTTCATAAATCAGCTTCACAGGTGAATACCTGGGCGTCGGAGTGCCTCGCCAGAAACGGCTTAGACCGAGGCCCCGCCCTGCTCCAGGACCACAAATCCTGGCATTATTATCGGCCGTGCGGAATACCAACGAAATTTACCCACCTCATCACTAGTTGGGGACGTGAAAGCTCCCTTCTGGATGCGGGAAAACTTTTGCAGGCATGTGTTAAATGGAAAAAGTTTGCGGAACGGGCACTGTGCGGGGGTGGAAGTGGCTGGGAAAATGTTAAAACAACTGCTGCGAGCTTTTGATAACGAGGGGCTTAAACTCGTCAAATATTTGCGTACCTCTCTCACACAAAGTTATTCGGTTTAAACTCTACCGCATCCAGCTTCAGTTCGTCTTTGTCAATTGTGTTCCTTGAAAACTAAGGGTAGAATCTTTGGGGGGTGGACGAGGGAGCAGTTCCGGAGCTCTATAGTTGGATTTAAAACGACAGCTTAATACTAGGCTGTTTGTTCACTAATAACCTCACGTGCAGAAGGACTAATTCCCGGCAAAACGTGTCTATTCAAATGACGAACTGGGGAATCCAGTCCTGCAATGTGACTTCTCTATGCTTTTCAATTTCGTAGTTTTATGTTGTGATGTAATCTATCTGCTGATGGTCGCTGCTGGGCATAGCTGGAGAAACAAAAACGTAAAAGGGCTAGGGTATGACGGCAAATGGCATTTCTACTTGGCAAAGTGCCCGCACGCTCCTGGGTACCGCTTTTTAGGCCTATTGCTACTACTATAGTGGTACAGACGTAGCGAGTTTGTATCCTTTTATCATCCGTTTAGTGATTCTCCGATTCCCTGGGACCCAAATGTTGACTTAATTACGACCCACCAGAAAACAGCACTTCTTATCGCTCGGCCCATTAAGACTGCTCATCAGTGGCTCAGCCTGAGCCCCGAAGGGCAGTCACCAGCAGATGCCGGGCTTAATGGGTTCAAGTAGGCAACAAATCTCCTGGTAGTTTTTATTGACACCGACTGTGTCCTTCGCCCCGATGTGACCAGAAAAACCCCGGGTTATCCCGGCCGTCTGCACCCACCCGGCATTGTGCCCACGTCCCCCCCGACGTTATGCAGCATTCCCCCGGCCACCAGTCGTCACGTCAATATCCAGGACCGGGATGAGATATCCTTTTAAGTGGATTAGAGATGGATGTAACTTCTGCTGGCAGGAATGCAGCCGCAGTCCTTTTTCGGCTGCGCCGCAGAAAACCTTGCCTTGCCCGGTGTCTGAAGCCTGACGCTTGATGCCCGGGGTACACTACACGCCACTCGTCCTCGCCCCGACATGGGAAATTGGTTTTCTGGTTATCCCGGCCAGTCACTGGATGCGAAACATCAATTTCTTTGGGAATTATGTAACAATTTTTGGCATCTCCCCAGTCGAGGTTTTTCGGTTTAATAAAATTCCACTTAAGAGAAGAATTTCATTTGGAAATGGAGCCGATGTTCGGGTGGCAGTCCGATGAGCAAGTTGTTAAACAAGACAACCACCAGAGCATCGGGACGCCGCCGCCGCCGGATGCTGGGGACGGGGAGGGCATACTAATTATTTGATAATTACAAAAGTTATGCCTAAGTTTTGATGGATTCAAGTAGATGGATGAAGTTGTGGCAGGCTTTGATATCTGTCTCCTGGTAGGCATCAGCTTGATTAATTGATGCGAAAATTAATTTCATCAAACCGACACGTGTCGCCGGGAATGAGTTTTCATTATAAGTACTATGCCAACAGATTTACGTAGAGATGATTTTTGGGAGCAAATAAAATAAGTTATATAATCGGCTCGAACAAACATAGGCACATTTTTAGAAGACTTTCAGACAAGGCATATCTGATTTAAAATTATTAATGAAATTAGGTTTAATTTATTGTTTTTTATTATCAGGTAACTAACCAAATAAATATAAATTAACTACAATCAGTTAATACATTACTTTTTATAAAATTTTCCACGTGATCTGAGTGCTTTGGAAAGTTTCCGATCCTCTTTTAAAACTGAACCCTTCATGTTATTTTCTCTTGCAAAGCAAAAGAAGATACGCATATAGTTAAAAATATTTTCTTTCTCATATCAATAACAAAGATCATTTACTTATACTCAGACTTTGACTGTGAGATGTGTAAATCGGTTCTAAAGAATTGCAGTAATATATGCTTTATGTTGGTTGTATCTCCAGACAGCATAACTCGTTATTTTTACCCCGGTTACCACTAATGGTTTCGTCAGCCACAAACTCCAGTGGGTTTTGGTTTCGGCATCTTCCGCTTTCCGCCGCTTAATGCAAATAGTCCGCAAATTGAGTCCATTCCCAGGGCGTTCCTCGAGCTGCTATAGCAGAAAAGGGCTGAAGTGTGCCTCCTTCTGGTCCTGCGAGGGCACAATGAGCAGGACTTAATCATTTACTAGGCGCAAAACAGGCTTTCGCCAGTTCCTCCCAGGGCCGGGGAGTCTGTCACGTCATTATTCACTGGTGCTGCGATTTATGTTCCAGCGCAGATATGAGCGCTCTGCAGACGGCCCAGCATCCGCCGAGGAGCATCCTCCCCCCGCCCGGAATCGTTTTAGGCGCAAACAATAAATTTTCCAACGCTATTTAGACCACTGCGCCTACCCGAGCAAAAGTGCTAACGATGTTTGTGAAGAGCGATGACACGGATTAATCGCTCCTCGTCAGCGCCGGCAGACGTTCTCTACACGAATTAAATTTATGCGGGCCATATGCTCTCGTTTCGCAGCATCCCTTTTCGAATCGAAGGAAATTTGCTTCTGGGAATGTACTCGCAACCGCACCATAATTGCGCGGAGAAACCCGATGGAATTTCGCTAATAAATTAAATCCCTCCCCGTGCGGTACAATCGTGCATTCATAACATCATAAGATCATTAGTTATAATAGCCAATCACGGACCATATCCAGCTTGACACCAATTAATTCCTCTTTCTGTTGAAAATCATCCCAAACAATTGATGCTGGCGCCAGTGGAGCGTGTGAAACTTGATTAAATCTCGGCCTGCTAATAGACTTTCCGAGAAGAATGGGCCCTAATTTGCCTCCTGAACGTCTGAGGTGAAACGTCGTTACGGCCCTCGTCCTGTAGGCGTTCCCCCCTCGGCAAGTTCACCTGAGTGGATAATACCGGGCTTATTGAGATCATAATTTCTTGGGGTCATCTATGGATTGTTTGGCCCCGACCGCACTGAGCCTATCTGCGCTCCCTTCCGGACAGTTTATCGCCCCGCGTTTCGATTATGTTTAACCGCCCGTAAATAAGAGGCAAGACCCGCAATTATCATTCAATTTCGCGTTCGCTTGGGTCCTCTGCCCGCGAGCTCCAGCCTCCTAAATCTTGCCCTGGTAGCGGTGGTGCTTTTGGCCTCGTAAATCCTCCCCCATTGGACGCGAAACTTATGAATTCGCGACCCATAAATTGATCGTTATGAATGTCACTTGTATTAAGCAGGCCGCGATGGCCTTGCCGCGGTAATGAGCTCGGATTAATTAAAATGTTTTCTTCCTTCCCTCTCGAACTACCGTCCGTCTAAAATGCAGTGGAATGCTGTCATTCGTGTAATTGCAGCGGTTAATCTTCCTGGAATTTTCCTGGATTTATTGGCGACTTTTATGGACAGGAAGAACTTTCGGAAAAAAGGAAATTTATTATCCTCCCAAAATATTCTCGTAATTTTGGCAATTTTTTATTTCGCTGACCATGGAACATTTCTTGCGGTCAGATTGGGTGAAAGTATTATTTATAGTCACAGTTGACTTGCTCTCCTGATTGCGACCATCAAGTCAGTGGGGCAATTATTTAAAATGATTAAAACTTGCATCAGTCAGCATTAATTTTTATGTAGTAATTACGGATGCAGCAATGAAGATGGACAATAGATGCTCAAACAAATCCCTAGTGAAGGCTGCTCAGCTTATTGAAACAAAAGTTTCCCTGGAATGTCAAGGGCACTATCTCAAGATTGCTTTTCTTTTATCCTGCTGGAAACAAATTTTTAAAATTACTCCGAGTAAAGCAACTGCATGGTATGCAAATCTAAACTAATCAGCAACAATTTTTAAAGCACGGAGTTAAACGACTATTTAAGTAATACGATAAGAGAATATTTAATCTTAATATTTTTAACTATAGTACATAAATAAATTAAGGGTAAACTCAATTCTAACCACTGAACGAAGAGACAACGAGAATTTTATGTTCCAATTCTATAAACACGTACAAGTAAAGAGTCCTGAATTTTAAAATTTTGAAATTATGTTATTATGTAAGAATTTACAGTATGATGCATAACTGCAACAAATAAGACAAGGTTTTATAAGGAGCTGGAATCTGTTCACATTAAGGTCTTTCTGGATTTTTTATTTAAAAATTAGCTTTTAGAATAAAGCAATTTCAGAGTAACTATTGTTGCGTTTTCTCTAAATACGTTTTGTAACATTGTATGAGGAAGAATTAATTTAGTTATTTGGGCAATGTGCAATATTTTAGTAACATGTAAGAGAGTAAGTACTTAAAATGTTTGGTATTATACCAATTAAAAGGCTGATATAGGTAATTAAAGGTTCGATAAATAAATTTAACTAATCGTTAGAACTTAAATACACCATTATGCCCTACCTTTCTCTATAAGTAATGAACTTTAACTGCCCTTGGTTTTTTTAAATCGCAATGTATGCAGAGCATTGTTTAGCATTGATAATATTTTCAAAGAGTTTTCGCAAACATATGTATTTGCTCAGTTTTGCAAAACTAATCATTTGCTAATTTTAACTTCTTGCTAAATTTTTATGGACCTGCCGCGATTTTTCTTTAATTTTCTGCTAATTAGCTAAAGGACAGGAATATTGAAGTGCGCCGATTAAGGTCCGGTTTTCATGGTTTCTAGAATGCGAAATGGTTTTAATTGTGATAATAATTAAAAAAAAAATAAGAGTGCTTTTGATTTCATATTTCCCTTATTAAGAATATATTTTATTTATTAAGCCTAACTTATTAAAATTATATTGAAACATATTTTAGAATTAAAAACTGTTTCCCAGATGCGTCATAGAATTTTGTGTTGATGATTCAATTCCTAACTTATGTCGGGAGATATTTCGAATCAATCAATCAGAAATTTTTTCGTTTGTAACTCCAATTTCGGCGTTACAAACGATTCCAGTTTGTGAAGCAGAGTACTCGACTCCTTTAACATTCAATTATTATGGATTTAAGTAAACTCACATCTGAAGTAAAAATTCGTTTGTAAATCAGTCATCATTCGTTGAAAAAGTGGAATGTTTTCGTAATTAAATCTGGTTGCTTTTAGAAACTTTTTCTTTTATAAATAAATTATATTTGAGCTTTTCAAAAGCGAAATCGCTTTTATGAATGAATTCTTGTTCCTCCTTAATAATAATTTGGATGTATGGAGTGCACATTTTGGGTGTAATTTCGCTTAGTCTCTACTTTAGAATTCTTGTTCATGTTAAGCTGCTTAATTCTTGTGCACTACTTACAGTGTTCCCTGAATAATTAAGTTTTGAAATTTGAGATAAGAGCGTTCAAAACTCGTTTGATGCTTTAGTTCTAAAGTTTTATTGCAGCATAAACTCAAACGGTGGGTCATTATGCTTTAAACAAAAAGTAAAGGGTGCAATTATTTCGAAGCTGGTATATTTTTTCAACTTCATACATATTTATGGCTTTAGAATATTCATTTAAATGATTATTGTCTTAATTTGCAATGTCTTAAGAAAATTTTCAATTATGAGACTAAATAACCCCGAGGAAGGAAGACATGTGCAGGCAGCGCTATATAAGAACAAGTAATTCAAATTAAGAACAAACATCTAAATATTTTCGGAGGAAGTGAGCAATTTCAAACTACGCTAAATGAAAACCGGCACTTGGTTCCCTGCTGCTCCCAAGTAGCGATGTAAATCACGGCTCGATTCAATTTAATCAAAAAGGGAAAAATATAAGAATTTATTTGCATTCCCGCAGGCAAACGACAATGTGCCAGGAACAGAAGCTGTAGATCCCGGAATTATTGTGCATGATGCCACCGTTTTATGCTTTTGCAAATTGGCACTTCCTCCCCGCCGGCGATAAGATCAAAGCGCGGCTCATCCTCCGGCGTCGAGAAGTGAAATTTCACCATAAATTCGCTCCGAATTACTGCAGATGCTCATGATATAATTGCTCGAAGCGATTTTATTTCGTCCTGAAATTACATTCTCAAATAAATCTGATTTGATCAGCTCAACGCGGCAAGTGTTCGAAAGCAGCCACACCAGGAGCAGGATCACGCCTCTGGAGCCCGAGATCCGGGATAAAACGTGCCGGGGTGTCGGCGGCGAAGGACGAGTGTTCTCTAATTGACTAATAAGTCGGGAATTAAACTTAAAACGGGTGCCGGGAGCACATGTGAGCGGGGCGGGAAGCCTGCAATTATCCTAATTTAATATTGTTCGAGAATCACTTAATATCCTTGGAGAGGCTGCCACTCCACAAAGGTGTAATTGGACGGAATTTCGCTGTAATCATTTGCACTTTGTGCCAAATAGTTTTATTCTGCCCCCCTGCGCCCCGAAAGGGTAATGACGAGGAAACTACTTTTGCCCCCCGACGAACAGAAGAGAATTGTTAATTTAGTGAATAGGTGAATTGTTGGACCATTGTTCCTGGGCCATTATCGTTCCGAGGAGGGCTTCTATAGCTCCCAGCTATTGGTAAAAGGCAGTTTTAATGAAATCAGCGGAAAGAAGGACAACTCTCTTCGAGCCAAGGCCCAGACATTAATTGGGCGCGATGAAATTTATATCAAGGAAAATAAAAGGATATCGCCGACGGGGCCTCTAATGGAACCCGGGATTGTTGCAGAGCTTTGTCGAATTCTAAGGGTGATTCAATTTATTAGTCTTTTTGGGGGGTGCTTTTCGAAAACTTGAACGAGCTGTTTCATATAATGGGTTGAAGTGATCCTTTTTGAGGGAACACATAATGAAATTTTAATAAAGTGTTGCAAGAAGAAGTTGGGACCATGAAGAAATCAACTTAAATCGGTAGGATTATCGTTCAATAGCTTTTCAGTACCATGATAAATGGATTTTAATATTTTCAAAAGTTTCATATAAGAATCGATTTGACTTTCAGTTTTACAGAAATTAAGTCATGATTCTTAAATTTAGAAAATTGAATATACAATTGTTCAATTACAAATTTTGCACTTCGAGACTTTATTTATTTATAGTCAAAGAAAATTCAGGTTACAGGAATCTGGGATCTAGACGAATGCCAAACACAACTTTATATTTTGTGTATACAGATATAGGTACATATAAAATTTATTATGTTCCTTATTTGTAAAAAATTTCAAATTTACGCCAGTCGCAATCACTCTGTTACAAAATTTTTAAAAATTTGGCTAAGATAACTTCATATTGCAGATCTTTTTACTTGTGTCTGGCTAATAACAACGAATTCCGTCTGCGAACGGCAAATTTGTTTTACTTTCGACCGGTCATATTGCGATTAGATATAAGTATGTAGCTCAGATAAATCATTGGAATCCTATTTAGAAATAAGAAACAAACCACATCTTGATATCATTAGTACCTAGTTTTTGCATTATGCCCGCATATACCGGAAGAGAGTTACGATTTTATTTATATAAGTATTTTAGGTAGCAGATAATATTCAAGCATGAGACGAACAAAAACTTTCATGTTTTATTGTATAAAGATCGTAATTATATGTCTAAAACATTAAATAATGTGTAATGAAAAACGGAAATTAAAAGCTATTTAATAAAGAATTGATAACGTCCTTCCAGACCTTCCGGGTTATAGACTATGAAATATAAATCATTTTCTGATCACAAGACAAACTTGCTAACTTCGACAAAATCGCTTTTAACTTACCTCAAAACATTCAAAATGAAGCGAGGATAAAGTAATTTCCCTACTTTATGGAAAGTAATTTAAAACTTAATAAACTTTTCTTTCAATTTCCGGACTCATTTATTTTTGCAATTATCTGGCAAGCGCTATCTCCTGTATAAACCCTAATGATTTGAAGGCAAAATTTTTATTTCATTTAGAGCCAGTGAACCTGATGGATTGACTGAAAATCAATTTGCGGTGAATAAAAACTGGAGAACAGCAGTAAAGAATTTAATTTTATACATATAAATTTACATACATATTTATGTTTCATCACGAAAGAAAATATCGAATTTTGTAATTTAATGTGAAGAAAGGGTAACATTTAATTGAAAAAGGCCTTTACCATTTTATAAAACAAATTACCAAGCGTATGTGAAATTCGTAGAAATTTATTTTGTGAACAGACTTTTTCCGATACTAGCAGAATATGGATTTTAACAATGTAGACACAGAGTGGCTAGCTGATAACGCGTGACTATCCGCAAATGGGAATTGATCAATGAAAATTAAATGCGCTTTTTGCTGAACATTACTTGCTTAACGCAACCAATAGCATATTGACACAAAAAATCTGTATTATTTAATTAAAAAAATATTTTGCTAAAAGCCTCGTGTACGAGATTTAAAAAATTAGCTTTTTTATAATATTCTTGGGATTTTGATTGAACGACTAACCGGTTTGTGATGTATATACTAGTATTATAAAAATTTAATACTTACCTACGTATTATGTATAGAATTTTCAGAAAATTATTTTGTTCCTTTTAAAGTCCAATTGAAAATTTTCGAAATGAAGTATATAACAATGAGTATCACAATGTCTTAATATTGGAAAATTTTACAAAACCATTAGTGTATCGACTTCAATTTTTATCAGTAACTACAAAAATATGTAAAATAGTATTGATAAGTTAACCATATTTCGCGTCGCTACTTATTATACGTGAATTTTTGTCTGAAGATATTTACGCAGTTTTGTGTTAAAACTAAGTCAATTTTTCAATATAAAATTCAGTTTGTTAAGCGTTGATTCAGAATTAAAACAAAAAAACAGATAAAAAATACTGATTATAAAATACGTAGGTATATTAACCGAATATTAGTAAAATAAAATGTTCTATGGTAAAAAACGAATACTCTTAAAGATCTTTAATGCTGGAATGCCTTAGTCCAAGAACCTAATCTGTTTAATGAGAGTTTATTTAACTGAAAGGAAAACGAATATGAAAGGATAATATTTTAAAATCAAAACGGAAAAGTTAGCGCCTTGTCGATAATTAAATTTTATCCTAAATCAAAACAAGGATAACAATTTTCAAGAAAATGTGAAATGCAAAGGGAATTTGCAAAAACAAATCCAAAACAAAGTGGCCCTTTCAAGCTGTGAGAGGGTTGTTAATTTGCATATTTTAACTGGTAACGAATAAACGAATAAATATTTGAAAATATTACTTCAAAAAAGGGGTAAAGCGCAAACTTTATGTGCATTCCCTTTGGAGTGTGATCCTAAGTTCTTCTTGAATGTTTTTAAATCGTGTTTTGTTTACATTACGTATATTTATGTTCGAATTATGTGGAAACAAACCTAGTCAAACCTACTGCATAATTAATTGTTTATTACGTTTTGATTCGTAGGATGTAACAGTAACAACGGTCGAAAGATATAAAATTATTTCATTTTCCACTTGAGTAAAAGCCTCAAAGAAGATATTTAAATGATTAAAAAAATGATTTAGAAGAAGAATTTTTTCTTCTAAATTTTAGTCATTATGTGCATGTACATTTAAAGCTTCACAAGTACATACACACATACATAGAAAGATGGGTATTGGTATTATCAACAAATAAAGTGAGGATACAATGAAAGTAATAGAAATAAGCCAATGATTATTATGGAAATACTTAAATACTTATAGACTTTATATTTACTTACCACGCAGTATTTTTCACTTGATTTGGTACATTCCTTCAAGTAAAGGTGCGCGTATTGTTCGGAGTAGTTAAGGCAGGGCGTGATGGACCCAACACCTTCATTGTATTGACCACACATGTAGCACTTAAGGCCGTTGGTGATAGCGAGCCCAACAGATAAAATGCACAAGGCAATACCGAAACTGATATGCGATGCCATACTTAGGTATTACTGGCTAATTTGGTAATTTACTTAATCCTGCTGTTCCTAATCTACTTGAATCCTTGAAGATGCACAAAAGTTATCTCGCTTAAACTATAGACACATTTACACTGTCTAGTGTGAAGTGGAATATGCAGGCTGGGATAATTAACACTTCTCAAAAACACTTAAGTGAGACGCTGTCCAACAGTAAGTGACTTACGCACAAATCGTCGTATCCGGCGTGTTGTGATAAGTTCGGTCGATTTAACCTTCCCGCAGTAGGAGTGATAACCTTAGTAAATTTAGAGGAAAACGTTTATTGCCGAAGGATTAAAAGCACGCTTTATTTAACAACTTCACATATAATTGGTCAACGCTTAACTTGAATAAGCCTACGCCTATATTATAAGTTTAATTAACATGAATCGCTTCGTTACGCGATATAATTAAGTGACCCGTTTTTCCGAAGTGTTCCGCTTTTTTCTACATTTACAGCGCGAGAAAAGCGTTTTGAGTAACGTCGAACTCAATGCAATAATTAATCATTAAAAATTAAAAAACTCAACCGTCCATTCGAGCTCCAATTCGTTTAAACAGCGTGAGATTTCGGGATGGACTGACTAGCCTCTGCAACTCGGCCACATTCGAGATGCAGAAGTTCTTACATTGGGGCTGCTGCTGATACAAGGTGATGCCCTCGGTACTAAAAAAGCTCACCATGTGGGTGGTGCCAGTGGGTGGGCTGTCAGGTGGCGGAATTCGGACGGCTAAAATCAGCCAAATGAGGTCTTATACTGTTTAACAGAATCCAAACGGTAAAAATAGTATAAGCAGCTTAAAGCCCACAATTTATTGAGTTCCTGAGCTTTTCGATAACAATTATACTACATTCGAATCCGAGTACCTACACCACACAAAGCTGTTAGATGGTAACCCAAAAATACGAAAGAGGTTGTGCAAAAGTTCCCTCTACAGAACTTTACGATTCTGTGCTTTGCTTGTCGAAGGCAGCTTTTTGAGGATGAAAGCTTTGATTATCCTTGTCAGTCCAGACAATTTTCAGCCACCAGCTTACGACAGAAAAGGTTTAGATTCAAGTTCGAAAAATTTTTCCATTAGCTTTAAATTGACAAAAAAGTACGTAAGTAGTCTACGATAAGACTCAACTTTAGCTCGGGCAGTATTCCTCAATCTCGTATAGAAAGAAATTCCACCAGTATTGTTAAAAGTTATCTTTAAGAAAACAAATACACCTTAAACTTTTACAATCTTTTGTACTATCTGATAAAACATATCAAAAACTGTATTTCTCAAAAATGTTAGCAGTCAAACTATCGTTGCTTTTATGCAATGAATATAACAGGGTAAGAGAAGTATCTTTTTGAAAAACGATTTCAGAAATGGGCAAGGAATATGTGGAAAAGAAGGTAAATACTATGCTATGGAAATATGCATAAATAATTGTAATATGTAAATTAAAACTAAGCTTAAAAATAAAAATTTTAAAGTATTAAAATAATTTTTATTTCTCGCAAGCACGTTATATGTCAGCATAGTTCTATGGATTGATTAATAAAATAAAACATTGGGGCGATACACATATTTATAAATATATAAGCTACATGCGGTTCATCCATACCTTGATTCTTGAACAGACGAAATGATTAATTCAAAGGATCTTGTTCCAAAGATGGGATATAAATTTATATTCATAAATAAAGTATAGTAAGAATTTGTCCGTTCGCTACCTCAGGCGGGGCTAGGTTCTATTTCAGCCGCGCTTTTTTAAATTTGCCATAAGTGTTGCAATATTCTTAAAGTGCCTACAAATAATAAATATAGGAATAATAACAATTTTTTTTTTTTAAATCTCAAGGTGGCTTAAGAGTTTAATATGCAGTTAAAAAACTACTATAGTATAATACATAAAATCTTTTGAAAGGGCAATGTTGACTGATTTTTTATAAGATTTTGAATGCCTTGTGACTCTTAAAAAAATTTTCTAAGATAAATAGAAAAATATTCAAATATTCAGCAGAACTAAATTATTTTATTTATGTAACTTGAATGTCCTAAATTTTGACTAAATGTTTTAAGTCGAATTCCATTCTATCAGAATCGCGTTACCTTCTACCTACTGTATTTGTTCAAGAGCGACTTCCTTCTATGTAATAGATTTACAAATAACTAATAAGCAATGTAATTGAAAAGATATACGGATTTATATTTTAGATTCAGAAAAATATAATGCTTTCGTCAATACGTACACACCACAATTTTATGATTTTCCATTACGAAAACTTTCTATGAGTATGACGTTTTCTTAAAAATTTAAACAAGATGATATTTACATTAAAAACCAAACAAAATCATGGAAGGTTATTAAAATTGTTTACAGCATAAATTTTAACATGTATTTTACCGCATATATATAGTAATGTTATTATTATTATATGTAGTTTTTAAAGTGCGGGAAAAGTTTAAATCATTTCGCAGGAAGTGTCTATTTAGTTGGTTTCTGGATTGTAAAAAAAATGTTGATTTAATTTTTGGCTTCGAAGCAAACATTCAATAGTTGAGTTGTTCAAAAATAATTCAAGCACATACAAATTGAAATATTTACTTCATTGTGAATAGTTCCCCCCTTCAGCCAGTTCGAGTTCCCCACTTGTCGCAGCCGGCCCACCTGTTGCAGTGGGTAATAAACAAACCCCTGGAACTAATGTGAGTTCTGTTCCCCGCCCAACGCCCCCTTCACCCCGAAAATTTCCCAGTTTTATGTTCTCCATCCCCAGGAAACGTCAACGAAAAGCGCATGTTCCAGGGACAGTTCCCCGGGCTCCCCGCAGGACGACCTTCGTCAAGTTCGCGGTTTCTCCTTCAGGACGAAGATTTTGTCGCAGTGTTCCGTCCGACATGCCACAGGTTGGACGGGATCCGGGTTTCTGGGGTTCTTAATGTCCCATTTTCACCTCGGGCCCATAAATCATCGGAGCTGATGACCTCGACAATTTTTCCTCATTATTTTCGGACTGGGTGCTGGGGGCGCTGCTGTGATAGTTGTTTTTCGTCGACTTTCCGGTTCCGGAGACACAGAGGTCCTTCACAAGGGGTAATAAAGCGGCTGTGTGGGTGCGGCCTTATCCGACTGGCTGGCCGTCGTCCTTAATGTAGAAACGGTGCGGGGGAATGTGTGAGCGGGGGCAAAGCCAGCTCTCGCCTGACAAAACGAGCCCCCCGCACAAGGACGAAGGACTCCGGGCATTAACACGGAGGCATTAAGCAGTCGCTTTAATTTTTCATTTCCTCCTGTTGCCCGTTAATTCCACCATTATTTAACAAAAGCTTTTCATTATGCAAATTGGCGCGCCGCGAACCACCCCCGCAGACTCGATTAAATAAAGGAATTCACTTAAATAGTCATCCGCGCCCGGTCGGGATCTGAAGTCGGCCGGAAATCAAATTACCTGCACTCATATCGAATAATTTCCGAGCCTCGGATCGCGTTCAATTGCAAAAATGGTTGCCCAGCGACAACAACATAAAAAAAATGAGGAAAAACGCAAAATAGCAAAGAGTGTATGGCAAATATATTTCCACCTGTCACTGCGAAAACCGGCTAATTCCGGGCGTCCGACTTTATTTGATGTGTTCAGACAGTGCTCGCCATGAGTAATTACCTTTTGTCGGGCGACGTTAATTAAAGGCCCCCGCCCCGCTTGCCCTGCACCAACCGCGTAATTAATGTATTTGTAATTAAGTTGCCAATGAGCGCGGGTGCCGCCAATGCTTTAATTGTTAGCTGAAGAGGTCGGCGCCTCCATCCTTCGAGGACCTAATTTAACCCTTGTCCTTGTGGTAAATACTACTAATGCATTTGATCGCCGGAGCGAAAGATTCGATAATTGGGTGAAAGTACGACGGCGGACTCGACGACATCGAGTCTAAAATTAGATTCATTCAGCTCCAAGGGAGAAATTAATCGATTTTTTGCGGCTCCTCTGGAGCAATGATAAGCTTATTGAAAAGGCATCAAAGAATATTAATATACTTGTGTTCGTATTATAGAATCTTTGCTATAATTCGAAATTCAAATGGCATTATTTGGAATTTAGTACTTTCAAAGGGGAGCTTAAATTACGATTCGTAGCTAAGTATTATATCATATTCCAACGGATTCTGTGCTAAAAAGATACCTACTTAAAAGAAGACACATTTATTTTGAATTATTAAGAACCTTAAGATTGCCCGCCTAAGATTTGAATGATTTACACGGTACAGGTAAGTAAGTATGTAAACAATAAACGGACATATGTAAAATCAAGATTTTGAAATTTGTGAGAAGTGCATTAAATTGCTATACTATTCCATACAGACTTGAAACACTGATTCAGATACATTTTTGGATTAACCCTAGAACCGGAACTGATTTGAGAAAAAAAAAAACACAATTATTGAAAGTACCCTAATTACGCAATGCCTCTAAAACAAAAGCCCCAGCACACACTCATAGATGAAGCAGCACAAACACGAGGACAGGTGTTGGGGGTCAATTATCACCTCCCGGGGTAGGTTGGTGCCGGTCCCATTTATGTAATTGACATATTGACAAACAGATTTCACCCTGGACGCTGACTATGCAATATAACTCGCGCTAACATGGACGCAGACACTATCCCGGGTTTGGTGAGTTATTCAGGACGCTGCGAGTTATCAAAACATCCCGGGCCCTCATGAAAATTTTCTGTTTACCTGTTTTGCCACCCTCGAACCGAACTGCTGGACCAAAGTCGATCGGGATAGAGTTCTCTGGCTCCCGCAGGACTACAAGGCGCAGTCAAAGGCTGGTCCAGCACCCCGGTCATCAGAATAATTATTTAGACTAACTGATATCCTTGCAAACTGAGTAATTTTGTTATTGCAGACCGCGTCGTGTTCGGCTCAGCTTGGCGGATTTTTCGAGCTTGTCACGCCACACTGGCTCTATGTAGGCGCAGCACAAATATTCTAATTAGCGAAAAAGCCGGGCACTAGCATTTCCGGACTCCACACACGACCGAACCTGGCATGGGGGCCCCTTTTTGCGGAGCCCTGCTTATTTACGGATGTAATGAGGCAATTGGACTAATTCCATCAGAGTCAGTCTAGCGACGCTCACTCTGGGCTACTGCCGGAATTTTTTCTACCGAACAAAGTATTTTCACCACCCAGCACGCTTGTGGGTTGCTTGTGAATTTGTGGTGCTAACTCTCGTCGCGCAATTAGCCGCTTAATCGTCCACAGGTTTAGCAGGGCGGATTATTACAGGAAGCAATTGAGTGCCCTCCCTTAAATTTTTGGGGATGCAAACTTTATGAAATTTCACAGAGGGTCCAAACTATAATTTCCAGAATGCAAAGTTTGTCACATATTCAGATTCTTTCAACCAAGAATTTAAAAAACAATTATTCTCATAATTAACTCTTAGAAGTACAACACACTTTTAAGGAGAAAGCATTATTATGCTTTTAGATAATTCATTTTTTTGTAATTATTTAAAACTTTGCTTTATTCATATTTTGATTTTGGTTAGTGCAAAACATTGATATTATATCTCATAACTACGATAGTAAAGTTTAAAATAAGAGCTTATACACATTGTGATGAACTTTTTCAAAATGAAATAATATCGGAAAAGAAGTAACCATTCAAATCAAGAATTGTTGGATAGCCACTAAAGACTTGAATGTTTTAATTTTTCAATTCTCTAATTGTGATTTCTATCAGTACTAAATTTTTAATATGGAAATAACCAATAACTTAAATATTTAATATTTGAGCAGATTACTATTTTAATACCTTCAAAATTTGAAGAAAAGCGGTGACAATTTAATTTTCTTTTTTTTTAAAACCAGGATGAGTTGTTCATTTTAGACTATAACAATTTATTACTTTTGATATGATTAGTTTAGTGCTTTGAATTATTCTCCCAATATTAGCCTTCGGCACTGACTACTCTTCCCAATAACCGCCAAATACCTACTTTCTTTCAATTCAGTAAAATATATCCATACCATAGGTGTACAGATGAAAGTACTCAAAGCCATGTTTTAGCCGGGGGCGGTATTTAGCTGCCATTGTACTTCAAAAATATCCATTTAGCCCACATAGGATTTTCATTTTGAGCTTTTCAACTGAAGTTTGTAACTCGGCAAAAAGGCGGGGCACAGCGGCGTATGTGTCGCCGAAAAAAGTGCCTTGGTGACGGCTTGAAAATCAATTTATGCTTTTTCGCCTGGGGCTCCACGAGATGATACAAAAGAGACGACTTGTAAAATTGGCAGAAAAATGGCAAGACATGCACTCTGATCACGTCACTTTTTTGAGTCTTCTTTTTTATTGATTTCACGCTTTACATAGGCACACTGTCCAAATGATGTACCGAACTCAGCCCTAGCTCAAGACAGTGATAAACGAGGGATTTTTTAGTTCATTGCTAATATGTCGAGTATGATGGTCTTACAACGCATACAAATACTGAACCATGTTTCATTTTAGAACCTATTATTTTTCAGTCATATTGCAAAGAATGTAATCCTAATAAATTTGGTTTAAAGAACTGAATATGAATCGAATTTTAACCGTGATTTTAGGTGCTTAACTAAATATGAAATAATGCTTATACAAAATTTCAACAGCAAAATTTACTATTTTGGTGAAACTTATTAACGTGCAACTAGTGGTAGTAGTGAAGAAAACTTCAAAATGTACCGAAAACATAGAGATATAATTTTGCCCCCTTATGTTTCCCGATTTCAACTCAATGATCCTTTCTATTGGCTTTCATTAAGTTAATTAAAAAATATAAGTAAAAAGAGCAACGTACTCCGAATTCATTGAAATCATCGTAACTTCTCGAAATGGGTGTATATGTACACGCCAATTATTTTTTCTTTCGGAGCTGATATCACTCACAGACCCTTGACAATAAAAAAATGTGTGCATCCTGTGGGTCCATTCATGTCCAAAAAAATATATTCCTTTTGACTTGAAGTGGTCCACGGAGTGCGCCTCCTGCCACCCACCCAACTTTAAAAATGTAGAGAACATCTGCTACCAATTTGCCATGGCACAGGAACTTCCCGATCCCCGCAGTTCTTAGTTGTGCCATCTGCAGGGACATTAATGTTCCTGGGCAATTAATTTCCTTGTACGTCGTTGTATGGGAGGAGTCCTTTGCTGGAAAGTTGCAGGAGCCTGTTCTGCCACACCCTTACCCTGGATCGGAGGACACTTCAAAGACTTCGTATCGACAAACTTGACCAGAACGAGCGGTTACTTTGATCTCGTGGAATCCACTTTTAACTAAGTTCATTTTCATTTAATACCAGGTAATTGCATTCCTGCAGATGAATTTATTTGTTGTGCCCGTGACGAAAGATATTTTTGATGAGGCCTAGGTACATCTTAGTTCTCCAACCCGTTCTACCTAAGCTTACTCCTATATGCATATTTCAATATTAGAACCTATAGTTTTTCTCGAAGTAGTTAAAAACTATTTTTTTGTCGCTTTGGTATGATATTATTATCTAAAATAAAATAAAAGTGAGAATTCCCATATAAAGATTTTGATCTCCATCGGGCGTTTAAGTTTATCTCGAGATCACTTTAATATCAATTTAGTGTTGTTTCCTTAAAATCCTATCGGTTTTACATGCACCATTTTCTAAAATACATCTATGACTTCATTTTCTATTTATTGGTTGTTATAATGAATTATTAAAAAATGAATTAATGAATAAATATAACAAAACACAATTTGCACTTTTTTCAGAATAATAGCTGCATTATTCTATATTCCTATATTGTGCAGGTTAGATTACAAAATTTACTTTGAATAATATTTAAAAGCCCTCACGCTTATATATATTCCAGATTTTAAAATTTAAGAGAAATGCATCAAATTGTCATAATATTTACCAATCTAAACTTCAAAACGTAATTGGGAATAAATATAAACATTATTTTATTTTCACGAAGTAAAAATTGTTTTATATTTGTTACTGTTCATAAATTTAATTTCCCAACATTTTCTGTTAAACCAAGAATTGGAACCTACAGTAAAACCCAAACCAATAATATTTTAATTAGAGCAGTTGTTTACTCTATTAACTATTAACGAAGAATTAGCAAAATAGTTGCAAATAGTTGTAGCTTTCTAAAGTAGAGCTAACAACGTAAGAGTACTGGAAAAGTAAAATGCCTTCAAATTTTGATCATGTTATAGACTTTAATCAAATTTTAATTATATTTAAACTATAGGATTTAAGCGAGGTTTAAATTAAGCTTCAACTAATTTTGAGTTAATAAGCCAAGTTTGAGACCTGTTTGATTTATTTCGAATTCCATACTCTGGCTAATCTCAATAAAAGCGCTCAAAAAGCCAGTTGGCTTTCAGCACTCGAGCGAAATTTGTAGGGTTTTCAAAAAACAACTCCCTTGTGCGAAAAGTGAAAGCCCTCGACACGGTCGCACGCGGCGGATTGAGAACAGCCAGCGGGAAATCGCACTCGTGGTTTAATGCGATTATGAAAATTTAATGCGTTCAGTTGCGGCCGGTGCCCGCTCCTCCTCCCCCACATCGCACGCAGTTGGCACATCACTGATAATGATAGTGATTTGGATGAATAATTCATTCCGGGGCGGGGGCGGGGGCGGCCTGGTTACGCACGGAACGGGCGACAGGTCACCAGACAGACGCGTAATGGAACGGCAAGTCACTGCAACACGATGCCGTGTCGTCTCGTGGTGCCAGGCCATGACATAACGAGTAGCATAGAACATAGTCGACGACGTCGCCATCGTCGTTCGTCGTCATTATGCTCAGCACCAGCTCCGAGTGATGTTTACAGGGCTAATGCGAGCTGCTCGGGTAATCAGGTTGCGGGGGTGTATCATAACGTGCCCGCTTTGTGGTGGCTTCATTTTTCGCCCTCAAATTTGTGACATTAAGCTCACAAGTGGGTGGTAATCACCCAATCTTAATCAGGCCGTTTTAAATCTATTTTAGAAGTCGGTTCACGCAAAGCTTGGACAGGTGGTTGGCTGCTTTTTCTCACTGCGATTTACGTGACTTTTTTAATTTGTCCTTTATTAAAGCAATTTAATCCCATGGTAACACCCACAAAATGCAAAGGGATTGCGTTTTCAACAGCAGTAACGTAAACGATTGCTTTAGCAGCTACCTTTACTCGCCAATTTTGTGATGAATTGTCGTCTGGCTAGTAGTTCGTGTATAATAAGGACGGGATGGGTCAAAAATATGTTTCATGTAGTTGTTCAAAATTCAATCTCGCTTTATTACTCTTGGAGATCTTTCAGCTAACTAAAATTTGAATAGAAACATGGCATTCAAAAACATATCCTTCTTTAATTGAGGTAAGGTTGATAATGCGAAATGGGGTATCCAAAACACTTTTCGAAGAAATTGCAATTCAATACTTTGAAAGTACTATTCTAAAAACAGTATTTTGATCGTTTTTGAATTTACATGTACTTGCACTTAATTCCATTATCCTCACTAAATCTTCTCCAAAATATTTCAAATAGTGCCTAGAGCGTTTGAAAATATATACGTAGATTAATTTTACGCTAACATTTTTTAACCTATCAAACATGAAGTGGTCTCTAAAGTACATACCTACTAAGTACACTAAAATTTTCGTAGGTGTGAAAACTCACTTCATGCTTCGAGAATACAAAATCAAGTATTCTCTTCTAAAAATGTTTGTAAAACTTTCGCAATATTTATCAGCCTCCGTGCTCGGTGCCCTTGGTTATATTTTTAAATATTAGGTAAATAGTATTGCTGTATTGTACAAGATAATGATGGCTACTTATATTTACGAAAAATTTAAAATTGTTTTTTGATGTTTGAATATTTTTGTTATTTTTTCCGTAAGACCATGGCAAAATATTGCAAATTGCTGTACATTTAAAATAGTCCCACGCTTAGGACTTTGTGGATATCTGCTTTTGTGGCATCTACTGGCTTTTTTTCCAAGAAGCACGCCTTACATTTCTTCCAGACATTTTTTGTTTCCTCCACCTTTTCAACTAAACTTGTTACTTTGCCTCAACATTGCCATTCACATTCACCACTTGCGTTCTATTTATTGTTCAAGGCTCACTTGAAATGAATACCTTCCTTCGAAATAGATTTCTCTGAGCTGTGGGGGCGTTCACGATCGCATCTGCACACATACGGGCGGATCCTCCCCCCGCCGCCCACAAGAGACTTCCGACAAAGGCGCTTCGTTAGATTGTTTTTAGTTAAATTGAAAGCTTTCACATTTCTTAGAAAGTTTTCCTCCCTTAATTTTCGAGTTCAAGAGTCGAAGACCTGGACCATTCTGCTTTAATCACATCAAAAGTTATGGAAGTTAATTTGATTTCGTCAAAGGTTCTCGAGATAAAAGCGAAATGAGGTTGCTAATGTACAGTACATCACTGAAAGGGTGCCATTCATTCACCTACATCAATTGAGGGGAGTGCTGTATCAATGACTGAATGCGTCGCGACGCCAAGGAAATAACCTGCATAGGATTTCTGCTCGTCTCCGCAAAGATGTGCAACTCCTGAGATGAAAGATATCTGCGTCATGTCTGTGCAGTTCCATCTTTTACGCCTTTAGTTCAACAAGATGCAGGGGTCTTGGATTCTTGCCCTGCAAACAAGACATTCGCAAGTTAATCAAGGAGATCTTATCAGATAAAGGTCACTAATTAAGCACCAAGTCTGAATCGCATTTTACGGTTGAGTTAATAACTCGCAATATTGCCAGCCATTTTCGCAATTTTGCGCTTCAGATCCTTCTAAATTTCATTTATTCTGCAGCGGTCTTACAGTCCTTTCTTAACTCTTTTGACGGGGTTTGTAAAATCCGGGAAATTACCCGTCAATGCAATGGTTGCGGTGCACGAAGAGAAGCTCCGCATCATTCCGATAGCCTAAAGAAATGTTCATTTCAAAAAGCAATTAACTTCGAAATTTATACTTTAGCTGCAGAGAAAACATTCGCTGTAATTGAAATTTTCTCCGAGGACAGCCCGGGGTGATAAGGTGTCGGAGTTGCAGGGTCGAAGCCCAACCTGGGTACCTAGGCCCGGTGGCATCATTAAGGTTTTGCCATGCGACTGCACGAGGGAATAAGTCGGCAATGGAGGATGCCAAATATACACAAACATAACCCACCAACGGAATGAAAATACCATTTTCATATAAAACAGCTATATCCGATGCTGAAATTTTAATACAGACAAAATCTACTTTCGTCCCAGCGGGAAAATGCATGAGTGAATGCTACCATCGTAGAACCTGTGCCGCTTCCTTCTAAATTAACAAATTTTGAGGTGTTTCCTTGCCTCGATCAGAGATACCTCGCTTCACTCAAAACTTTTTCCTATGTAATTTGCGCATTTAATTTTGGAAACTGTGCCCATCGCATTTCGGGTTAATGGGCAGTTAAAAGCAATTTTCATCGGACTTTATTAGATTTCTTAATTTCGCTTTTTAACTTCATCAACATTATAAAATTAAGCCCTGTTAAAATTTATATTCATATATACGAATACTTATGTTATGAGTATACAATATACACACATACAATATACATAAACAATGTACATCAACTTACAACATATTGAAAAATTGAAATAGACTTCAACAGGTCAGCAATTTACGGTAGGGCTACCAAAAATTTAAAGTTTTTCTTCATAAGCAGTGTCAATTGATCCCTTGAATAACAAATATTGCTATATTTACATAAGTGTTTCTGTAACATTATATAAACTATATCACTATTTTTTAATTTGGGCGTTAAATCACAAAAGCAGGACAAAATAATTGGTCGTATAGGAAATTTTGTGGAATGCGGTAATCCATTCATTGTTCAATATCCATACCAGCTTGGCCTCAATTTGTTGCGTAGCTTAGGAACCAATATTAAAAATCTTTCCAAATTCTAAAACCTAGTTATATGCCTCTTCCGCATAAATGGAAAATTGCAATCAAGTATGCCTTTTTATACACATCGTGGAACGAAATATGGAATATGAATAAAGATCTTTAAAAGATGTAATAAGTAATACATGAAAGTATTAGAACCCTTATTTATGTGAACGTGCATTTATTCGACTGGTGTTTTCGTTAAAAGGTTAAGACGATTTCCGGAACATGTAACAACAACTTTAGTTTTAGCGATACTTCATACTAATTAAAAATTAGTATCAACAAATAAACTAGGGTTGATTACCAACAACAATCTAATTTTAAAATGAAAACTTCTATATTTTAATGCCAGTAGTATTTCCGCGGATTGTTATGCATTGTCCTATTATATTTACACACTTACTTTAAGCGAAGTGAACTTTGCCTGCGCTTCAGGTAGACTAACTACCTGTTGTTCACTACTGTATATCATACATATAATACACGTGTAGTTTTGCGTGAGCTGCCGGCAGTTGACTTCTTTTTGCGGTAAAAAGCGCGAATATCTTTTTTGAGTGCCATTCATATTTACCCTGTTACAACATCCATTACGTAACGCTTCAATTATAACGAGCACGCCATAAAAAATTACAAGGGGTGCTGGCTTTGTCTCTCTTCGGCTTTTATCATCGGGTAAAAAAATACAAAATTCAATAAAAAATTGAGAAATGAGGGCACGCAAAGAGAATTCCGTAGCTGGTTTTATTTTATTCGCTTACCCTCTGCGTTACTAACGAACGCACTTTAACTATGCGCCAGGGATGAGTCTATTCAGTCCGCTTAATAGGCCATTTTTATGGTAGCTAGTCCCAATACAGTACTGCAGAAGTTTTGAAATTTTTCTTGTTTTCCACTTTTCTCTTCGGCAAATCGTGCCACTCTGGGTTATCCCGTGGGTAATTTGCTTACATTTATTTTTTTCCCTACAGCTTTCATTATAGAGTTGACTACCACAACTTTATTTACTCAAAATAATCACCCTTGTTCCAGGAAAGGATTATTCTCACGCCACAAACTAGATTCACTTTTTGTTAAATTTCACAACTTTCCTATTCGCTAGAGGAATATTGTTCGAGAGAGGAAATTTTTCCACTTTGAACTTTTTTAAGCAACTAATTTTTGTCGACATCCAGGTTAGTGGGAAACTTTTATACTTTTTGGAACATTCAGCATTAATTATTCAGAATAAGGGTTTTAATGAAGCCGAAACGATCTTGAAAACATTATGCGTCCCTATATAAAATTGTAAATTTTAAGTAATTCTGATAGTATTCGATTTTTTGCTCAGAGCACCTGAAATAAAATAAAAATTTAATTGAGCGTTATTACGCACTTTTCTTCAACGTTACTAATACATTCTAAATGAATTAGGGACTACGTAATCCTAAATTATAGATATATTATTTCGAAAGGGTGTTTGTGAAGTAAAACAAGTTGGACCTACGCGGTAAAGCTTTGTCCTGCAGTGCATTTAGCGAAATGGTCATTTATAAAATGAAACTAAAGGTACAAAAGCACCACAAAACATATATGCAATCGAAATTGTAAACTCCTTACAAAGGGTTTTGTGCACACACTGGGAGGTTCCAACGGCGATCTCTCTCAGTTTTACCTCCAAACTAAATGAAAAGCCCGACAAAATAGAGTCCACAGCGAGGCCGGAGGACAAACAGGAGGCGAAAGGACTCGAAAGGGGAGAAACTCTACCGTCAAACTTCACACTTTTTGCGAGCCTAGAAAACAGTCTCCCTTGGAATCCTGGGGATAGTCAGGATATTCTTTTTTCACTTCCTGCTCTAGCTCAAATAATTCTAAAAAAAACTTTTGGATAAATTGCCAACATTAGGAAATTAATTTAAAGCACCAGGACATAAGCTGCCGTCTTTTATTGCTACGGCCTCCGGGAGACGCCTCCTAATAGATGCCAGGAGACCACTCGACATTTAGTGCCTCTATGGGCGATGGCATATAAATTTCACTGACAGGGCAATCTGAGAAGGTGCTGCGTTTTATTTATTAGGAGTTGCCTTAAGGACGTTTGCTTGAGAAATGACAACAGATCCATAGCGCTGTGGAGTGGGATGGCTCCGATAATGTTCAATGATTTTTCCGACGAAACAGAAAATTTCAATTTCCTCATCGAGCACAATAGAAAATTCATACTCAATTCGTAGTCGTTTCCACGAAGGCGGAGCTCTTGGTCTCAGCTTGACTGCAATAGCTTTTATATTTTTTTAAACTAACCACACGTGACTAAACCAAGCCAAAGTCTTTCCCTATATGCCCGGATTTATCACGGCGGATAAATAATTGATTTTCTGTCCAATTCATTCATTGCACATACCCCTCCTCCAGTCAGACTACCGCCGCTTAGATCCTTAACATCTTACAACAAGGACCATGTTTTTCAGCAGATTCCACTTAGAAGGAGTGTCGACCGGAGATTGAGAGCCGCACAGAGCACACCTAAGAAAAGTTGATGCTAAGTGTTCTTGTGAAGAGCCTCTAGGTTGGCTAACAAGTTGCGTGTATTTGGCGCTATAAAAGCTACTTCTCCAATTCCAGGAATCTTCAACATTTCTGAGATTATCCTCCCCCTTCGGCCCCCGCACAGCCATTGACAAATACCCTGAGAAATCACCTTATTTATCCCAAGGTAGCATCCTGATCTAATTGTCTTAGTATTGCGCTCTAGTTTCTCTTCGTCTTGATTCCTCCCCCGCGCATCCCTGGCATGTTTCGAACCACTTTCTTCCCGTTGGATATACCATAGTCCTTGGGAGCAAATTGTGTACTTGTTGACCGTAAAATTTTATGTCGGAATAAAATTTTGCGGTTATTTTCGCCTTGTGACGTATGCCCCGTTTGCGTCTATTTCTCGACAGTTTTGCGTTTCCCAGGCTCCCAACATCCCGCCGCGTAGTCCTTTTCTAAATAGTGCTCGTCTCTGAGAAAATTGGGACGTGAACCAATCATTCTGAAACCATTCCTGACTGACGGCTTCCACCAGTGCTGCTTTCACTTTTCATTTTATCTCGAATCAAGAGGGATCCTCTTTCATTTTTCCTGCCTTCACTTCATTTTATTTTGACTACCTTCTGCCCCACCTAAGGACCTATATTATCGCTGTAAATATTTGATCATGTTTGCCCTGGTCGGCGTCGTCCTTAACTTAATGGCTCGGTGTGATATTTTTCCAATTACTGCTATAAATTCGCATCCCTCCAAGAGCTTCCTGTAATTGATACATTTTTCATATTTGCCCGTGTTTATCTCCTGTCCCGGGGCAAATATTGTTTACAGGCCAAATGGCTAAATTGGGAATAAGTAGGTGCTCCCGGCCTTCGTGTCATTTGCCTGACAACTCAAAAAGAAAAACACAGGGAAAAAGATGTACCTAGATAATTCCCATGAGGGTTTTTGGATTTAGCATTTCGTGGTATTTATGGGATAACGTCTGACATTTGATTGTTGTTAATTTTGAAGTGGCTTTCTTAGTCCGTCCGAAAATTTTCGTTTCGAGCAATTAAGATTAATTCCCAAAAGTAATACTTTATCCAACCAGTAAAATAATATGTATTATCGACTTCGTTTGTATTTTTGTGAAACTCTTAAAAGCCTGACACATACATATGTGATGCTCTGTAGATGTACATTCAAGTTAGATAATTCAGGTGTTTATAGGCGATTAAAGATTTAAATCCCTCCTTCTGTTGCTAGTTCTCTTGATAACTGAATAACAAGTATCTTGTTGTTGTAATTGAGTTCAACTTTTATTTTTTATTTTAGCTATTTTAAATTTATTTGCCTAATCAAATGATTGAAAATAGGTATATACGTTTAACAAAACCAATTGAAAAAGAAATATATTACATTGCAAAATAGAATAAATGAATATGTATCTTCAAAGTATCATATTACTCTAGATCAAATTTATCGATTTTATATTTTTATTTATTTATAATACTAGAATATTTTATAGTATGATGTAATATGAACTGCCATTTCTTTTGTTATTTTTTGGTTAAGGTAAGAGTTACTACTATCATATACATATACAACATTTATGCTTTAACACACAATCAAAATTGATGAAAAGTCTTATGTCCGTCTCTTGTCCTATTATCGAAAAATGTCTTTCTTTAAATGAAGTATTTTTCCCTAAATCGAGTAAGCATTTTGTTTTAAAGAAATTTAGCGATATTTACATATATATGTATATAACTACTTTTCGGTGCTTAATATTAATAGATAAGGTTATAATCATGTCTGAACTATTTTAATCTTTCTTTTTTACTTAATAAAATTGCAATGATTTAAATTACATCACGAAATGCCTGCCCAATTTAGTTCAATGAAAAGATAAAAGTTTTTACATTATGGGAAATGTTCAAACTCAAAAAAAATATCCCTCATCAAGGCAAGTTGTGTTTCCGCTTCTGCTTTTAATAATTTTTATTTACTCCACGTATCGCGTGCTTTGAAGAAAATAACATTTCAAATTTCCCCAAAGAAATTATGTCTCCTAAAAATCCGTTTGCTTTTTGTTATGCCTAACCAGCTTTACTTTTACCCTTCCTCTCAGTCTAAATTACTTTTTAATGATTTTCTCCCTACCAAAATATCCAGAGGGTAACTGAAACTACAGGAGTCGTAAAAAATCACCTGCGATTTTCGTTTACAGAGGTTCTAACTAAATAATTCAAATCGGCTGTTTGCCCGAGACGCAAACATCCTAATAATTTCTAATCCCGAAGTTGACTTCCCGTGCCAGTTGGCTCCTCAAAGTCTTCAAAGTTACCCTCAAGGAGTAAAGGAGGAAAAGAAATCCGGAGGCCCTCCAACTCTATTAAATTAGAAATTGAGTTTGGGGCAGGGTGCTTCTGATACTTCGGCCCCGGGCACACATACTACACTTCCACGTCTACCTGAGTTAGCTGAAAATGGTGTCTCTGCTCCGACGCAGGGCAGTTCCCCAAGGACCACTGGATCGGGGCGTAATATTCCCGAGCAAATGAAACTTTTACTTGATGACTTCGAGTCCAGGCGTTATACACACATTAGGCCGCCCGATGTGGTCGAAGTTGGTCAAATAGAAAATCAACTTCAATCCCAAAAGGTCTTAAAGAAAATCAACAAGTTCTTACATGATAGGCGTCTGACGCTTGATATCCCTTTAAAATTTGTACACTTTGATGGCTCGCAGCCAGTCGATCCTTCAAGGTGAGATTCATTTATAATTCACGGGGGCTTTTATGGGTCCTGAAAGTTCCGGACCGAAAAAGTTTAAATGTTTGCCACGTGATATGAATGGGAACCCTTTTATTAAATTAAATCTCACCCTCTGTCCAAAATAAATTCACTCGGCGTTCCGCCGTGGCTTCAGCAGCAGATCTCACCGGGTCCAAAATCTTCCAAGAAAAATTAGGATGGTTCTGTCTTGGTATGGGTGAACATCCAAAATAAAGCACTTTATTAATGAATTTGTCTGACGAGCATAATGGCAAAATTCTGCAATCGGGTGCATGTCGAAAAGCACCGGTCAACATATGCAGCGAGGTCACGGAGCGCTCTCATGTGTCCCCAAAATGGATAAATCATGTCAAAATTAAAATTAAGCCAAGATAATTTATGGCTTATGCAGATTACATCGAGATACAAAGCGAATGTGACGCAGGATACAGTGCGCCGAGAAGGGCGAATAGACGAGCGGTGCACGTTCCGACGAGCACCTCCTGTTCGCGATAATCCGCGTAAACAAGGACTTTTAATTCTCATGCAAAATGCAAATAGGACTCACGTAGATATCGCTTTCATTTACTAACACCAGGCGATATTATAATTGGGTTCAAACATTATCAGCGTTAATGTCGTTAGTTGGGGCCGTAGATCATTGAAAACTCGAAATTAATTTAATTTAGGGTTTCGTCTAGTCCAAGGACGGGTGGCGGCGGTGCTGCTAACAACATGTTCTGGATCATACGAATAAAATGAGATAGGTGCGGCTGCACACATATCAAATTAAACTTTTTCCCTTCCGCGGTTAGTTGCACAAAGCACTAGATTGAATGGGATTTGGATTGTCGGTCGCGGGATGCTGCGCCACACGTGCGGTACTGCAGTTCGTACAATATAAATTATCCGGGCCATCATTTGGCGGTGTATCATCCCGGAGCCAGTGGAAATGAGAAGTTTCCAAAACCCAATCAAATCAAATTTTGTTCTAGGAAGCTGGCTCCCTATTGTGGTCGACCGAGTTATCAGTTGGCAAAACATTTTGGATTATAGGGTTTCAGTTTTGATAAAATCTAATTGTAGTTTGAAAAATCCGGATTTTGTATACTGTGAAGCTTAACTAAAACTTCATCATTGCATCTTTAATCCCTTGTGATTTGTTCTGCAGATATCACAAAATTGAATACAATAAATAGCGTCTAGTTTTTATGGGGTTCAACCATAAAAAGACCTCATTATATAAAGTGAACTCGACCTTTGCTGTTGTGTATGATTTGTTTTTCTTGATAAAGTAAAAAAATGGAAGATATCAAAATTAAATGTTCCACTGCCCATACAAAAATTTGCATAGCTCTTTTTAATATTTAACGAAACTGCTGTGCTATTTTATAATCATTTTATATAATATTTTGTTTATTTACCTATTGAGTTATAAGCTGTGTTTAAAAATAAATTAAAATAACCCAAGGGGCTCAATGCTCGCTAATTTTATCCTAAAATTTTGCAAAATAAGAGTTTTCAGGCACACCCTTTAAAACTCACAACCTCACTCAAAAAAGGGGTACGAACAAAACAAAGTGTTTTCAAAAATACAACAACCTATCTATCCTTGAATTTAGTTTTATTATAATTGCGTCTAAAGTTGCAACGCTGTACTTTCCTGAATCCTGTTGGTATTCAAATTTGTACATTAACCACCAGAAGCATTGTCATTTTCCCGCACTGTAGTGTAGCAAATAATTTCACATCCAAATTAACTACAATTTTACCATAAAGCAAATAGCAAATATTTATGCAGACCGCGAAATGAAATCGGTTTATGTTTCGATCTGAGTGAGGTGATACTGAAAATTTCGAAGCTAGTGAGAATCAACGATTATTTGTTCACATGTGAGCTTTTTCTGGTCGAATGATTTCGACTTCGATTGGTACGTTGATTCACTTTAATGATGAAAAGGGTTTGATTCGATTACATGGTACGGATGTGTATCCAAATCGCAAGGTGTAAAATCTGAAATGAGCTATTTGTACCTAATTATAAATTTGCTGTTGATGTGAACTTTCATACCAATTAATATGGCGTTCATAAATTTAATAGATACACTAACCCTCAAACGATATGAAAACTGAATTTTCTTCATATCCTTGATTTCGTGGAGTTTATCAAGGATAAACAGAAAAGCAAATTCCTGGAAGATGTGCTTAGTCATAAAAGTGTAACATATTTCTTGCGCCTCCCCGCTGAGATAACCAGATAGAACAACAGGAAGCTAATGAATAGTAGCATGGATCGTAGTTAGAGATACCTGGTCCCTGAAAGATAAAATTATCTGCTTGATAGGCGCCGTCCTAATGGATTCTAATCGCATTAACTTAATTGTCCATGTATTGTGTTCAGCAGAAAATTATTAGCAAGGAAGCACCTCAGACTGAGGTCGGGGGACAGGCCCTAGTAGAATATATTTTTGTATTATTGTCGGAGGCGAAGTGTGTCTACGGGGCTAATTCTTTCTTCCCAGCAGTCGGTTCTCCCACTGTACACATACACGCCATGTATAGACGTATTTTGGGCTTATAAAGCAATTTTGAGGGCTTAATATGATTATTATGATCACACACATTCATGTTTTGGCCCTTTTCTATATATATGGGCCTGATGAAGGCGGTTAAGCAGAAATAGAAATGGCAAAAGGGGCGACACATCTGCCGACCGAGCAGTTTACTGCATTAATTAAGAGATTACCCTTCACTGGAGGTATAATGGAATTCCGCAATTTGCTTTGAAATGCTCCTATTAAGGGCACTTTACAAAATTTTGGGATTTTTAATTAATATCAAAATGTCACGTTTCATTTAAATAGTCCATGGATAGCGTCGATTTATTGCTTATAGAGCAATGAAGAAAATCTGCTTTCTCTTCACAAAAAACATAGTAAAAGTATGTTGCTTCCCAGATAATGTCAACGATGGTAATTTAAAGTATTATGTTTAAAAATCGGAATGAAATCATCGGCTTTGTTTATTAACATTTTCTATAATAGTTACACGCGAGTTAGTCGAGGTAAAACTATACTATTTCGAGTTTATTTTATAATTATGTATATCAACTCAAAGAATTTTAGAAATTTGTTGTTCCACTAAAACAATTTATCACTTCAAGTGTGGATTTTATTCTTAAAATGATATTTAGCCCTTAAATAACACACCTCAGCAGAATCGTAAAGCTGGCACAGTGAGATTTGTATCTCCCAGTTGTAATTACGATGCTGAGGTCAATCTGACTTCTAGGTGTCAGCTAAGGGTTAAAGTCAAAGGCATTCATATTTCATACGGAATCAAAGTATTAAAGTATATTATATGTTACGAAGTTTTGTAAGACATTGACAACAAATCAAAAAAAAAAAACATAAAAGTTGGTTAAAGTACTTCATTCGCCAATCTGAGTTTTTTGATTACTAGGCTCTTAATTGATGAATCCTAATTTATGTTTAATGTCTCCACTAAAGACACTGGACACATTAATAACAGAGAACTGAACTTTTTAAATGGGGCAATTCATACTTTAGGACAACAAAAATGTATTATTGAAGAAAAAAAAATTTGTAAGTTAAAGAATACCTAATAGGTCCAGTATAACGATAGCAGTAGAAAAGTTGATGTTAAATTTAACGACTGCAGCTGTTATTTTTTATTACTTATAAAACATTTTGTTCAGAATAGTCATGCAAATACCGCTCTTACTAAACTGTAAATAAAATGAAATAGGAATGCCCATAAACTTGCCACCAAAACTAATTTTCAACCGACAATGGTTACGTTTTCACGTGATTTTCCTTTTATGTCGTAAAAAACGTTTCACGATCCATAAAACCGTCCATACCTGGGGCATTTTCAGCTGGTGTACTCTGTTCAACACCTAGCCCATAGCATTTTCAAAACGATGAAAGCAGTTTATTTAGTGACAATGGCAATGGTCGTACCTACTAAGCTAAGACTAGAGCTGCAAACATTTTCTTTACTATTCACCTTTTTCGTTTTATTTTCGTCTTTTTGCATTTTGTGGGCGGAAGAAAATTTTTAAGATTTTTTCCAGACAAATTCTGCATTTTCAGCTATTCGAAGGACGACTGTCGTGTAGCAGGCTGACAAAGTCATCATTGTTTCATTTAAGCGAGGAAGCTGACGAAGCAGGGAGCCGAGATAAAGACGCAGGCGAAAGGGACAAAAACTTAATTAAAAACTTGGATTTATTTTTTACTGTGTAAGCACCTTGACTACGGACGAGGAACAGGGTGCGATACGAAACAAGAAGGAGCACCCCCGGAGCCCGACGGGACGGGGCTTCCTTGGTGGGTACCTGGCCTATTAACAACCGAACATAAAAGCAGCCGAAGAAGAGCGGCGGCCCGCCAGGTGAGTCTCCGGTCCTTCAGGGAGACAGGACAAGTATCACAACAAACGCCCTTTCACCTAGGTCTTGAAATTCCCTCAATTTCTGCGACAAACGGATATTACGGACGGGCGGAGCGGCATGCCGACGCTGCCGAGGCTCGTTTTGTCAGCCACAAAATGCAATTGGAAGATGCTCCTGCCCGAAAATGAAATGAATGAATGAATGGGGAAAACGATTTTAAAAAGTCTCAAAGCCGTGGCATCGGGACGAAGGACGAAGGACGAAGGGCGGCACCGCGAATACCGCAGCTGGTTATTAAACAAGAAAGGAGTCGGAGAATGAATAATAGAACGACTCGTCTGAAAAAAGCTGAAGAAAATGGGAAAATTGCTGGTAGGACGGTTAGGGAAATGTCATTAGGAGCTCCTTCGAGTTGAACGAAAAAAGCTCATAATGAATATTTATGAAGCTTTAAACACTTTTTCTCGTACCGACGACGATCCGTTTCACTTGCCTCCTGGTCCGGCGGCGTGCCCTCGCGCCGCCCCCGCCCACTGATGGCTTCCTCGACTGTTGACTTCCCTATAATTTCGCGTTTTTCGTCGTCTTCATTCTTTCATTCTTTTTGTCTTTATTTCGCTTTATTAATTTTTTGAATTTTTCCTCACTAATAAAACTTTGTCCAACCCATGGAAACGTAAAAAAAAATTGCCTTTGCCAGGATTTGTTTAGACAATTTATTCGGCCGAGTAATGCCCGAGAAAATTTCATTGTCTCTGAATAATAGACTAAAAAGAAAATAGCCAACCAAAAGAGAATCTGCATTGGAATTTATCATATGAATGGATCGGCCTGTGTCTTTAGCCACCCGAAGATTAGAAAATTAGAAGAATTATGATTCGTCCCTATAAGATCTGTCTTCAATTTTCTTTTATCCCTTGATTGAACCTTCGGACAAGTTAAAAATAAATATACAATATATGTACATAAATATGCATAACTACATATAAATATAATTTTCCTAGAATCAATTTTTTCTTAGTTATTAAAATATCGATAGTACTATTATTATTTCAATTATTTTATTAAACGGTTACGTACTTGATTTCTTACTTGTTTTTCAGGTAGAATAATTTGCCAGTCTCCCTGAAAAGATTAATAAAAACAACATTATCGATAGGGTATAAATATAGATATATAAGTATATATCTATTTAAAACGACGTAACTTAATTTGTACGAATTTGGAGATATGAGGTTTTAAAATTAAAAGAAACTTAATTAAAAAATTTAACAAAAACGTCGGCTTTTAACACTAAAGAGAAAATTTCCATTAAACAAAAACATAGTATAATTGTTAATAATTTTTCGATTGTATACAAAATACCATTCTTGTAAAAAATGTTTCAAAAAATACAATTGCCTTCAAAAATCAAAATGCAACTACGTTTGATTTAAAAACTGAGGTCAAAATAAGCGAATTTAAAAACGCCCATATAATCGCCATTACATACATTTCGAAAAACCTAAGTTTTTCAATATAAAGAAAAGTGCAAGTCCCGTCATGCCACTTAAAATATACGCAAAAAAACAAAAACAAAAATAAATAAATAATCGTGCAAATCGAAATCTATTTGTCTTTGGCCATAACAGCTAAATAGTATCATGCTAAAAGAACATTTTTTTAAAAAAAAATTAAGCTATTTTTGGAAAAACTCGTTTTATGAGAAGCCTTAGAATTTCCGAGAATAATTATGTTCCTGCACATGTACTTAAGAAGAAGATGATTTTGAATAAATTGTTTTCCTTAAAAATGGGGTAGGATGCTTTTTTACCCTGATCATTTGAACCAAAAGTCGTCTAGCAGACGGGTGGCTTGTAATTCCTGAAAAATTGTTCACTCCGCTCACGTTCCAGCTCCTTATGAAATCCAGGAGCGTTGGGCAAATTGCAACCATTACAAAAGTTTCACTCGAAACGCAAACAAGGCACGGCAGGCACACTGCAAGTGGAGCGAAACTGAGGCAAGTGGCTGCGCCATCAGGTGGATTGTGGGTGGGCGATTTTCATCCCTCGACTTGACTTGTTGCTTAGCCGGGATTTAGTGCTGCTCGGCTGGGTACATTCACCCGCACAAAGCTTTGCGCGAACCACCCTTACAACAGGATAAAGGGGAGCGACCAGGGGCGACACGGGCAAAGCTAATCCAAAGCCCGGCACATTGCGGGCAACAACAAAGGCATTACCAGGAATTTGTGTGCATAAACACCTCTGTGTGAGGGCAATGTTACCGGGTAAGAGCTTCTTCTATTAATCCTGTTCTATAGGCCGGGCTAATAAAGCCGGTCTCTAAACATCCCGGGAAGTGGCACTCTCCTCCCCGAGCTGCATGAAATATATGGGAACGATGGCAGTGACAAGACACTGCTGTTTGGAGCTGGCTTATATATTTGTCTATTACCCGCCGTCATAAGGTGGATCATAAAGAGTCCCTCCCGTTTCGGGAATATTGCACCCTGCCCCATCGGTTCTCCCTGGAGCAGGAGGCAAATAAACTTTCCCGTCGCTCTACTGCAAAGGTCACATCAATGTCGTTCGGGAGAAGGCACTTAGCTGACTCCCACCACCCCCACTTGGTCCCGTCAAACTTTTCAAAACATCAATCAACAGTAATTGCCCGGAGTATGGGGACCGGTTTATTCGATTAATTCCCAACTGGATACTTACCATGCTCTGATAATTATCCTGAAAGGGTCAATTCGTCAAGACATCCTGAGGCAGCCGGACGGGACATTATATGCAATTGGGGGCGAACGACTCCGCTGCCATTGTGAGGGAACGTGGGAGCTGAAAGCTCACAGGTCAAACAGCCGTTTGCTTTATGGCATTAATAACTCCGGAGGAGCGTCGTCGTAAAAAGGAAAAATGTACCTTGGTGCAGGGAACGCTCCGACCTGGAGCACCTTCGGGGAATGGAGATTTAATGGCATACTCTGCAGGATGGTAGCAATTAGACAATTAACAGGAGATGCCCTTTTTATGTTGATGTCACCGTCCAGTTAGTGCATCGGGTGACCGGGTGCACGACCAAAAGAAAGGGATGCGTTTCTATGTGGACAAGCCATCCATTTTAATGACATTAAAGACGAACTAAGTTAACTGCGTGTTTATGCTGTAAACGTAGCAAAATAAATTTAAAGTTTCAACAAAAACTAAACTACTGATTTAATGTGATCAGTGGTTATTCTTCTCGAAATATTATTATTTTAATTCGTTAGTTATTCTGTAGATCATGACCTCCCAGTGGAATTAGAATTACAGAAAAACTATTTTACAAAATATTTTTCACGAACCAATTGTCATTCACAGTTAATGATATGCCATGATGAAAATGCAAAAACGGTTTAGATATGCTTCAAGGATATCTCAATAATTAGACGATTAAAATAAACTCTAAAAAACGCAGCATGAGAAGAAGCTGTATGATCCTACCAAGTAGAAACTTGTGTGTTAATGGAATGACCTTGATGAAAAATATAGCATATAACAATAGTTCTTAACAAAGTAAGTAATTTAATAAAAATAAAGTGTTGCACCCTTTTATAAATAATAATCAACACTCAGGCTCTCAACAATTACACTCTACATACACGAATGTGAAAATAATAGATATATATACATATCTATGTATGTATGTACATACTGTAATAGGTAGCCATTTAAAAGGGATTTTCATATTCCGAGAAATGTGTACATATAGACATTCTATTAATAATAAAATACCAAAATATATTTAGCATACTGATGTGCCATTTTTCAAAGTTGTAAAATAAATATTTTATTCTAGTTTTTGTTATAGCTTTTTAATAGCTTGATTAAGAGTTATTAGTTAATTTCAGGTACAGCGAATTATTCCGAACTGCATCTACTGTAATTCGCGTACAAGTTTCAAGGTTTTAGGAAGGTTTTAGGTTTTAGGAAGAGGAAATAATGCCTGACCTTGAATATCCTTGAACTTCATGTTATACAATAATTTGATAGTTATATAGAAGAAAGTATTTTTAATGACTTGAGCCAATATACTCCTTTAGCAATTTTCAGCATCACAAAGGAGATCCATATTTATCCATTAACTTAATTAATAGCAATAATAACTAAATACATACACAAAACACTGCGCTGTAAAATCATTTTGCATTGTTTGTTTGTTTTCCTTTTTTTGCAAAATAAACGTAAACAATGCTCAATAAATTGCTCCCGCACACTTACAAATTGTGTCCAATCAATCCTCTCTCCATCCGCACCCAATGTGGAATGAACCTAATTCTCCGGGCGAAATCCTTCATGACTTCAGCCGCAAACAAAAACAAGGTGAATGAGACGAGGACACACCCTTAGCCACTTTAGCAGTTGTTCTTCAAATAACAAAAGGACGACAAGTGTTTTCCTACCGCACGGAATATTTGCGGTGGGCGACCTGCTTATGGTGCAAAACATGTGAGACGTCGCACACTCTTAACATGCCCTAAGTTCGTCCTGATGACTGGCGTGAGGTGGGCGATTCCCGGCACCAGGTCCCGATCCCGGTCCCGGATCCCGGACAGAAGAGTTCCTCAGGACGGGGTCTATGGTAGTGGGTAACCTTTCGCCAGCGCCACATTGTTGTTGCCGCATGTATCCCTGTCGACGATATTTCAGTCAATTTACCCAACTCTATCAACTTCTTGCGCTACTACTTACCACCGATGGTGGGGGTATGTGGCGGAAATGGCGTTGGAAAGGGTGGTGAAAAAGGAAGCTTTGCAACGAAGGAGGTGTGCAACCTGCTTATCGGCGTTACCGACGTACTTGTTGGGTCCGGACGAGTGCAATTTTAGCATTCCTGATGGATAATCCCGCAGAGGGAGAGATATTAACTGGGGACTACAAAGATGGTTTATATTTTTTGGCGGAAAATCTCTCCGAAATAGAGCGTATGCAATTTAGCAGCAGACCTCATAGCAATTTATCCGCTGCGAGGCAAACACGTCTTGCAAAATATAAGATGCTCCGGATTGAGGTACGGCAGTGGAACAGGTATTCCAGTGCACTGCATCAACTTTTGTTGATTCTACTCACTCTTCGAGCAAGAGTCATTGCTCCAGTTTTAGATGGGTTTGTTCTACTCAAAATTAAATTTCACGTTTCTATAGCTTCAAGTGCTCACTGGCAGGAGTAGCAAGGCTAAAGGCTGAAAACTGCTATTACTACTGCTCACGTGATATATTCAGGAGATGCAAATATAAAGCCAAGCTATTTGCGGGATTTCGGGCAATGTGATTTCACTCATACCAAATTAATTGCACTGCCACAATTGGGACACTATTTAGAACCTTAAACATTTCCATCTAAACAATTAAAAATTGAAAAGACCTAACATTTGCATTAAAAGATTGAATCCTTAATTACATTTTAATTGCGTTAAATGCATAGAAGAGATGACTCAAAATATTTAGCGAAAATGTATTTTTAGAAATTTGTACATTATCACCACCAAGGAATTTGAAGACATGTTTCAATATAGACTTAAGACAAAAACGGTTAGAGAAGTATTCAAATCGATTTTATGTTTGTTCCATATTAGCGCTAATACCTCATTTTCACAGTCGTTTTTCAATTCACACAAATACATGCAATTGTGTACTATTAAAATCATTTGTAAAAGACACACACCCAAACAATCGAATTATTAAAATTTTCAGTTCATCTGTAAGTTCAGCGTAAAGTGGATAAAATGTTGACTTACTCTTAAAAGTGCAAAAGGGAAAAGTTTCTGGAAAATTTACAAGAAGAATGCGAAGAAGAAAATTGAAATTTTATGTTCGTTTTTGCAAGTTGGATAATGACTATAACTTTTAGTGGATCTATTCTCTTGAAGATTTAACCACTGTAAACTCGACGTAGATGTTACCTCTTTGTAAGTTACGCCTAAAGTAAGTTTAGAAAAAAACTTAATTTTGGCAGAACGTAAGTGAATTTAAATTGTTAAGGCGATACGGAGCGAAAAAAATTTCCTGGAAAAGCTTATAAAATTGCTGAAACTGAATTAATCTCATCTGCCATCGGCTCTGGACCCAATCTCATGGGGGGAATCTCATTCGACTATAATTTATTATACATACGGACTAAGTCAGCCCAAAGGTCCTGGAAAAACCAGCAAATTTTTCCGCAGAAAACGGACAAACGGATGGGGCTGGAGCGGCTCCGCCAGCCAGTCCAAGGATAGAATCATCAATCATGCATTTACCTAAGCCAACACGATTCCGGAAGCGTAGAGGAATTTTTCAAGCAGGGGTGCTCAACGATAAATTTCACAGGGGATGCTCCACCCCCGTCCCAGCAACGAAGGGCTGCAACAGGTCGGTTGCCCAAAGTCATCGTGTCATTGCCGCTGCTCATGCAGAATCTGCAGAAGAAATGTTCAATCGCTGCAAAGTGGATTACACGAAGACCATAATTCACTTGTCGCCCCCAACCGACGATGAGTGTGATTCTTCCACTTTGTCCCACATTAGACCACCACCCACAATCAGGGCAGGTGCGAAGGGCTGGGGTGTCAAGGGGCGGTTTCGGGTCCTTGGGGCCGTCGCCCGAACCCACTTCACGTATATTTGTGATCCGGTTGGGAAGCGTTCTTCTGCCGAGCGGAAGTGCGGGGGAGCTCTAAGACAAACGACGGCGTTTGACACTGCGGTTACTGACGTGCTAAAATCACGGAAAGCCATTTGCCACGCTCCCCCCGCCCGGTGATTGATAGGTCCTCGGAGCACCTAACGTCGCATAATGATGATTAACGAACTCCCTATTATGAGCCACCTTTCTGCAGAATTTCAATTTCGTCTAGAACGAGCCCGGCTAGTGTTTCTAGTGGTTCTAATTAAATTAAATTACTCCGGGTGTGGTCGGGATTTATCTCGATGTGGGCTGGCTTCATGGATGCCGGATGATTTGCGTGTGTCCCACAATTCACTTCCCGGATGAAATCGGTTCGGTATACGTTTTCATTAGCAACCACCTTTGGCGTGATGAACCTATTTTAAAATACCTGGGCGTTTCGCAGTACCATGAGGTAAGATTCCATGACGACGAACTACTTCAATTATAAAAGTGGATCGGGAGCATGGTGAAATATTTATTTTAATAAATTTCTATTTTTGGTAGAACAGCCCTCAGTGAGAAATTCAAGAACTTATTAATGAGACCTTTATGAACTTTTATAAAATTTCAGCTTAACTCAGCACCGTGTGTCAAAATGAAGAAGAAAATGATTAATGTTCCTTATTTTAATAGAATTAGGAAATATATTTGTTTAAAATCAAAATGACAGATTTCTCGCAAACCGTCTATGGTATAATCATTATAGCTTATATGAATGTTTGTTTGATGGCATATGTTGCAAATCTATTTTAGGAAAATGGAAATTTCATCACTTTGAAATTTCAAAATATAATAATTAGACAATTGTGGTGTAAAGTTAGTGTTAAAATTTAGCTAATAAAAGGACACCAAAAAAGGGGTAAACAATTGATTTTAAATGTGTCGACACAAATGTTGTTGAGACAACTTTTGAAAATTAATGGGCAATATGTTGGAACATGGAAGTCCTCCTGTATAGCGATAAATTTTACCAAATTAAATATTATATGTTAGACAATACTATTGATGTATTCGCAAATTAGGATGCGACGAGAAAATTACATTATTTGCAGTTTAAGTTAATTAAGAAAACACAAATCGGTTTCTCGCCAGCACTGATACGCTAAGGATTCTGAGTTGATTGTCCTCCCATTCCAGCGACGTCGCCGACAAGCGGATGCGGAAAATGGAAGTACAAAGAATCTCTGAAACGAATTAGCCCACTACGCGAGCTATCGCTGTTAATCGGGACAACAGGCACCGAAATTGTAGTGCCTTTGTCTCGTCCGCAGAGTTCCAGGATAATCAATCCGCCCGCAGGAGCAGGAGCGATGGGAGCGGGATAGTTTAATTACAAATTCAGTTCCGCCGCAGAAGATTTAGCAGAGGCGACTAAATAATCGATTTCAATTTTTAATTCAACCCCTAATGGTAAATAATCCGTAAAGCTTTCCACATTTGCATTCGCAAACTTTTCAGATCGGGGTGACGGTCGAGGCGTGCCGAGACGCATCAACCCGGGCCTCTGAGCTCTGGAGCCCCCCGTGGGGTCCAACGAACCCCACACACACCCAGCCGGGCTCCTCGTGTCCCGGGGAGCTCTAAGTTCTACAATAATTCAATGAAGGAACTTTCGCCAGAATCCAATTTGAAACTTTCAAATTTAATTTAATTGGGTTAAACATCGCTTCAAAGAAAATGCCGTGGCAGACTGAGGCCACCTAGGGTCCCAAAATAGCGGAGTAAACCGAAAGAGATAAAAGCACTCGACGTCGACACATTAGCCAACAGTCGGCGGCGGCTTATTTCGATTCGCGCTTTCAAGACACCGCGAAAAAGGACCTATTAAACGAAAACTGACTCGCCGCGCTAAAGAGCCATAAACACATTAAAAATCGATTGGTGGCTCTGGTTGCGGTTGCGGGGGTGTTTTTACGAATATTTCAAATGGATCAAAGGCTTCATGGCGCGGGAATGAGACAGGATTTGTGATGGGCAACGCACTTTCACCCACCGAAGACGACAGGATGATGGAAGACTGCTCGTTCGTAAGAGTATCTGCGTACATTCTTAAGGAATTTGTCTTCCGCTCCAGGAATTGAGCAGGGGTAACGTAATAAAGCGAGGCATAAACGCAATTTCGGAAATACTCTTAAATCCTTTAAAATGCCGCACACGATGGGGGTAACACCCACTGATCACCGTGATTTTAAAGGAACCTTTCATAAACGATAAGGGGAAGACTGAAAATCATGCCATGAGGTAGAAGAAATTGAATTTAAAAAAAAGCATACTCTTTTTGAGTTCAAGCAAAGTGTTTTGGGTATTTACTTTCCAAAATATCATGATTTCATAGATGGATTTTAATGTGTCCTAATTCTCACTTGTTGGCAAAATTAAAAGTCTAGGAGAAGAAGTAGAATAACCATTACATACTTTCTTCGAATTACATAGATAGAAACTTATATAGTGTATCAAAAAGAAGATAAAAAAATATCTAATCTGGTGGGGTAATTAAAATATAGATATGGTCGTCACAAATATGTGTGTATATAAGAGTAAATATTACAGAAATTCTAAGTAAGTTGATAACTAACCCATTCATACATTTTAGATCGTTAATCTAAAATCAAATTATAAATATTGCATGTCAAAAATTATCTTAATTGATTTTTACGACCCAATGGTTAAAAAAAGGGGTGTAGTACCTACAATGCCGTTTATTAGCTTTGGTATAATAAATTAAAATCATAAATTGTATACTGAATGACTGTTAAATTAAATATCTATACAAGTAGTAAAATTTTGCAAAATGACTTATTACAACCCCACAGAATCCGTTGGGGTATCATTTCCAACTTTTATATGAAAACATCGAAGTGGCTTTAACAGGTCAAACAACAATCGCATAAACGCTTTTAATGCCCAACCAATATGGAGTTAAACCATTTGCGAATGGGATGAAGCCGACCCTCATAAAATAAATTATCTTCACTTCGGCATCATTACGCTCCCATCGATTTATGCACGGTTCATATTGTAATTGACGCCTTGGCCGAAATGATCAATCACAAAAGTTTTTCACCTATTTATTGCGAGTGTTTATGCCGGCTGCCGTCGAGGGCGCCCCGAGCAGCAAACCTATTAATAATCAAACCATAACGACCTGTAATGGCCCAGCTCCGGCCAGGCTGTAAATTGTCGAAACGACCTGGGAATTGGTCGAGGCTGGCAGTTGATTCGGCGAACTTAACCAATAAAAATATTTCTTTGCCGACATAAATCCAGGTTCCCAGATGGAAAATTACTGGAAGAGTATCCACTTTGTATATGTTTCCGTTTCACACGTGGGGTCAGCCCAATATACCAGGGTTCTTCCTCCCTCCTGCTCGATCCAGATCCAGTGGATCCTTGGGAAGATGCCCCGAAGTCGTTTAAACTCGGATCGACTCCAGTTTTCACCTCTTTTCCTAGTCTGTCCATTAAGTGCTTTTGGAAGAGGAATGGCCGAAGAATTCGATATCTTATTGATATGTTAATGTGCTCTTTAAGGGACTTTGGGTGCCGGGCGGGCCATAAAAACACACCCCCGCCACAAGGCCAGTTTAAGATTTCTGTGCGAGATATTAACATAACTGCCAGTGACATAAATAACCACGTCAATTTGACCGCATATTTATGTGCGATAGCGTTTTCCGGCTCATATTTCTCTGGAGCGTATCTATCCGCTTTTAAGGACTGTGCGGGGAAGACAAACCGAACGTCGGATAAGTGCTCCTCACTGTCGAGAAGGAGTAGGGCTTTTAAATTTCTGGAGAGATCCACTTGTAGCAAGTGCGCTCCAGGGATGGAATGTTGACAGAACACACACACACGGAATTTGTATTAGGACCGGGAGATATTTGTTTCGAATTAAACGTCCCAATTAAGCATCCATGTGGGGGTGGATGGGTGGGAGCAGAATTTGCGCTCCGATGGCCCACTCGAGCGAAAACCGGGCTTTTATTTGCATTTTTGTTTGCTTTACTTTATATCCTAGTTTCCCCAGCTCCATCTTCAATCAAATTACGCGAGGGTTCCTAATTATGAACACCCTTTTTACCGTGGGAGGTGGACGAATGGCTGACATACAAGAGCATATTTTATGGGAACGTAGCCAAATATCATGCCAACACGAATCCGACATGCGTGTAATAATTGCGGAGCATGTTTCCCTAAGGTAGATTTCAATATTGTGGTATTTTTCTGCAATACTTCTTTCTCTCAAATTTTGCGTTGGGCTGATATGAGCCTTATTACGACATTAAATCTATAACAGAGCGATTTCATTCCTTTTGATATTCAGTGGTGTGGACAAGATCTGTTTTGTGGCTCTAAAGATGCAAAACTCAGGCTTATTTCGTTTGGAAGCTCATAAAATTTAATTTTGTAACCATATTATGACGGCCGTTTTTCATCTTTAAGAGAGCTGAACAAAGCAAAAGGCTACAAAGAGATTTAACAAGATAAATACGAGTTTTACTTTTATCACATTTCTGTCTCGTAAATAAATTCAAAACATTGACTCCAGCAACACAACTACAACTTCTTTAATATGGGAAATTAATTCGTTGTTAATTTATTTTACATTTTCCAATAACGAGAAACAACTTTCGCAAATTTTCTGTTCATAATTTGTAAATCATGTTCTCAAAGTGTCGTAAACTATAGGCCGAAATTTATGCTTGTAATACATACACACATATATTAAAGAGTTTACAAATTTTAAATTTTGATACACATATTCTAGACAATTCCACTTAGGTTTACGTTACGTGAATGGGGGCCGGAGATATTGCATATTTGAAGAAATAAATCATTCATTTATTTTTTTAAATATTGATTTTCGTTTATGAATTTTTTTATAAGTTCAATATTTGAACGTTTCTAAAATACATCTACTAATGGTTATAATAATATGGACCTATATGGTAATCCTATTGACTTTAAATATTTAAACAATTGGAAAATACATGTTAATCTAAAAATATAATAACCTCGAAAATGGGTATGTAATGAAAGCCTGATTTATACATATTAGTTTGAATATTCACTATTGAATTTCACAGAATGTGGACCAAATTGTTAACACAAAATAAAGAAATAAATTACATAATTCCAGGAAAACCTAATCGTTTGATGCAAACGTAAGTAAGCTTAAACGCGTAGCATTGAATGTAAGAGACCAATAGAATCTAAGAATTTTCCCGGATTTCGTCTCAGTGGAATACCATTCGACAATTTGCTGGTGCACTGCAAATTTTGATTCAATATCCTTCGGCAAAACTTTCAGAGTTGCACAGCCATAAATCGAACATGAAAATCAATTTAAAACAAATAGAACAAGTCCCTCCCAAGCTGATGGTCTAGTCTATGTAGTTCATTCATTGTGGCACAAAATTGCAACGTATTTTCAATGTAAGGTCCCCAAGGCGCTCCAACACAAAATCTACTTATCCTTCAGTCAGACGAACGCCCTTCGACATAACACTGAAGGAAAAGAAGTGCTTTCACAGTAACTGCAGAGTTATTCTCCGTGGAGGGTTTTATCATACATATTTTTAACAAATTGACTACTCAAACGGCCCCCGACTGGAGGGGGCTCGGAAACCTCGTTTGAAGCAGCCCCTGAAATCACTAATTGCTTACGTCGCACCCACATAAAGCAGTGGAACTCGCCTAATTGCCACCTTCACACCTTGACGGTGAAATCCTGTTTGTTTGTGGCACACTGGAAACACACACGTCGCCGGTTCTCGACAGTCTCGTCCTTTCATTCAGTCGCATCTGAAGCGTGTTGACAGAGCTCGAAACGAGGACCACTTGAGGTTAAGCATGAAGGACGAAACGACAGGTGTATGTTAATAAGTCGTTTTATACCTAAGGACTTCTCGCCGTGAAGGGACCAATTTTTTGCTCCTTCTTCTTAGTAAAGCTTTTTATTTGAATACATTCGTCGGGATAACTACGGATCGGGACAAAGTCTAACGTTGTACCACTCCAGCCCGAAAACAGTCTTCCTCTTCCCTGACAAAAACCACGTTGAACCGACTAAAGTGAGAACCTCTCCGTGTCACATTTATGACCTTGTTACGGACATGTTGAATTTTTTACCAGACGAAAGGGGCAGACTGGGGGCGTTCACATGAGGGAAAATATACCCGGAATTGCCTGTTATGCTCAAGATTTTCTCAGATATATCGTTAATATTTCATGATCTAATGGAAATCGGTGGAATATTTGATTTCGTTCCGGAACAAAATACCTTGCTTTTGGGCATTGCTCTTTCAAAGTTGTGCCCTAATTAGTTGCCAGAAAGCATACGAAAAGTACCTCCGATGCTACGGTTTCAAGCAGGTGTAAATAGTCACACGATAGACGTAGAACTGTCGCACTTAATTTCACGAAAGCAGGACGAAAGTGGTAACTTTTCGTATTTGTATCAGTGAGGGTCATTTTGGGGTTAATGAACGTTTATTCAGAAATAAAGCCATTCATTCCGTTGGAGATATACAAAGAAATTTTATGGGGAGTAATTAAAACTTTACACTTTCTACTTATTTTGGTTTGTTTATGGCCAAAAACTTTTAACGAATAAAAATGCAGCTATCTTCTTATTTCTACAAAGAAATTTAATTAAGATTTATTAACAGCTTTTTTGAAACACTGAACTTTTTTTAGTATAAGTATATACTTAAAATGATGCAAAATTTTACTTTTTTAATTATTATTAAATTCAAGGACCTTACTACAGATCAGAATCCTCTGAAACACCTTGAAACAAAAAACATAAGAGTCCTTTAAAAAGTACAAAATAATTTTCATGTTGGAAACCTCTGTTCCTAATCTAATCCTAATATCCATATAGTAGTAGGTGTAGGTATACTAGATGTAAACCAACGCGAAAACTTTACTGAGATGCTAATCAAAATGGTGGAAAATAGGTTTGGTCATGCACTTACCGTCCAAACCAGAAACTATTATGGCTGTTAGTAATTTATCAGAGTCATAATTTGTCCCTTGAAAATAAGAAAAATCACATTTCGTCCCCAAATGAGAGCCTTTATGAGGGCCATTTAATCTGCATCCAGGCTGCACTTCCATTGCACTGATTTCCAATCCACGTCACATCGCCTGCGGCAATATGTTTTTTCTCTAAAAATAGAAAATCAAATTTCCAATGGAACTCGTGCATATAGGGCGGTACATGGGAACTCCTTTTCGAGCAATTTTTCAACACTTTGGGGCATGGAGTGCACGCCAGAGCGCGCTCATGTGATAAACCGAACCAGATAAAGTTGCATGTCTTCGTAAATTGCAGTCCTTCCTTGAGCCTCAGCCGAACCCGGGCGAGGACATGGGATAAGCCTTAGATTGGCCATCTCGATTCTGGAGCAAGTCCATTGACATTCATAGGGAAAACACGCGGCGAAATTGCCTGTCGGAGCCCGGAGGACTTCGCCTCGCTGTTATTAATCATACCAGACCTTGACCGATTAAGAGGAGCCTTGTGGTTGGCGGGTCGCATGCGGGTGGTGTGGGGCGCGGCCTGCTTCGGAAACGCAAGACTTCGTGATAAAACCTATTAAATCTCTTCAAGGAAATGAATGGATGGGACTGTGGCAAAGAGTTATTCACGTTAAGAAATTACGCGGGCCGAGGGATGACGGAGGAAGGACGACGACGGCGACGGCGAGGACGACGGTCCCCTTGTTTTGTGTGGGACCAGATCGAAAGTGCATGAGTTCAGGCAGGTCAATATTTCATCCTGTGATGGATTCGTGCACTGACTGTAATGGCTTTTGAAGTCTACCCGACTGTTCTCAGGGCACCTCCAGGACGAAATTCAATTAAATTATGAACACTCGAGGAGGTCGTTCCCTGTTCATGTCGATAACGTCGTAAAGTATATGAAGGACGTGGTTGGGGCCCTCACTTTTTCTGCAGTTCTACGAGAGACAATTGACTGGTTCCAAGCAAAATCATGCCGTTTCCAAAGAGAAGGATTAAATGGGGGATTTGCGAGATCGCTTATCGAGGAGCGCTATTATGCCGGTAACTTTCCTTGTAATATTTATACATATTCAATTAAGTGGGTGGTGGGATAGTTTCCTTCAAGACGAAGGTACGTTCTCCTTAGTGCGCAAACTAACTTTCTTCGGAGACGGCGTATGATAAATGTCTGAGGCACAACTGAACGAAACGAGTCTCATTTGCAATTGCTGCCATCACCACTTACCCTAGGGGATGGGGGTGTACTGTTCGAGCTGATTTCGTGCGCTATATAAAATTTATTCCTCTACTAAAATTCCCGACTGGCTCCGCATACCCACCTTCGAGACACTGTTAGAGTAAATACATAATAATTTTTAAGTATGTCACTCTAAGCGACGGCCATATCTTGGGACGATGTAAAAGTTTCCTTCCTTCTGCCTCGTAGAAATTTATAGTTGTCAGCAAAGTCCTCGACATGTTGAAAGTGCGATATGTCTTCGGAGGGCGTTTTAAGTAGTCTTAGTCATCTTAATATCTCTCCTACGCCTTTAGCATCTGCATCCGTGTGAGTAAAAAAAAAGAAAAACGAAAAGTAAGTTTTGGGAAGAGTCATCCTTTTCCTGCTGCTTCTACAGCATGGCGCAAAATGGAGCGATTTTTTGGCTTTTACACTTTTTAAGTAGTTTATAAGGCGCGGAAGTAAGTTTTTCGCATGAATGGTTTCCTTTCTCCACCGTACTTTGTTTGTCAGCGGAAATATGAATTTTTTTTCCATTATGTTGATGCATTCAAAAGTGTACCTCATTTAATAAGAGTACCTCGTTATGTGTCAATTGTTGAAATTAAGATTCAAGAGAAAATAAAATTATTGCTTAGATTTCTTAGTTGTGCTGACAAACATTAATTACAAATACATATATTTTGTGTATATCATAATGAATTAGCCTTATCGTTCCAGAACTAAAATATAGTTTATAAATCAAAAAACCTGAATGTGTGGAAAATAAACTAAAACGGTAGAAGCATTTTAATAAATAAGTACCTAAATACATACTCAAACAGGATTGGAGAATTTCATACTCTTACGGAATTTGAAGCAATGAAGCAATTACAGCGTCCAATTCAACTTCATCAAGACCAACAAGCAGTTTAAAAAATTCGAAGGCATAAATTCCAGCCCTGCCCAGCACACCACTGCTTCATATTTTGCAGTCGAAAAATTAATGAATGCCAAGCATTATACTTGTAAAATATTCATTCAATAAAAAAGTCTAGAAAATTAAAATAAAAATTGGATAACCTCAAATTTCATGAAAAATATGTTTGAAATCATATCATAAACTGATGGCAATAAGTTCGTGAACAGCAAATTGAGTTATTAGCGATTTAACACTGGCCACGAATTTCTCATTTGAATTTTCATGCATTGGTCCGTATTTTTTTGTGTCCTCAAAAATTTGTAATGGTGGAAGAATTAATAAAAAATAATAACATAAAATAAGCTTAAAAACATATACACAAACTTATCCAAATATTATCGTTTTATGATATCAGAAAATGAAGTTGTGAGTTGTTAAAATACGGTTAAAATGTAAAACTGATATATGTATGTACATATGTAATTTGAAGTAAATCCCTACATTGCCTGCAAATTAATCACTGCAACAGAAAACCCTCAAAATACCCCTATGTTTTGTATTTATATGTGATCTATGACTCTTACGCTTGCTCCTCATCTGAACGATTTCCCTCTCTTGATGGAAAATTGTGAAAAATCGCTGTAATAACGAGATTCTATTAAGGAATTTGGTTCTGGGGCTATCTCAATATTCAATCACAAATATTTGCACACAGATTTTGTAGAGAGGACTTGATGTGCCCAAATAGCAATGCTTATCCCTTCCAGGGATTACGGTGATTCCTTTAGTGTTTGCTCAACAAGAAGATTGGTTTGAAGTGTAGTGAGGGATAAGGCATTTGTCTTTTATTAGGCACGACTTCAGCTTTTGAAATTATCGATTATGGCATGATTATGAAGGATATTGTGAACAATGGAACGCACAATAATCTGTTAGCTGGTATCAAAAATTTTATTAATTTTTCGACGATCTCCCCTCGTTAATCTCACTAGAAAGATATGTATAAGTTTTAAACTGTATCTCAAACAGAATCTCACTTAATTATTTTTTTAATTAATTCTGGATTTTTAAGGATAAGATATTACTCCTCTTCCAAAATTATTTAGTGTCAAGTTTTGATGAGCCTTACGTTCCACTTATAAGTAAGTTAAGATTCCACATATGGTTACGTTGAAAATTTACTACGATTATTTTTACACAAAGCTTATACACATTGTCGCAATGTGCTACATGAATCACGCGAATTAAAAACGTTTGCATATTCTTATTAATTGTTTTTCTTCTTCTTATCTCAATAATTTGTTGGAATGTAGGCATGGATGTATTTGAAAATAAAGCATCCTTTATAAACGTAGAAACTTAATTTATGTATGTTCGTAAGATGATAACAAGCCTTAAGCCCATCAATAAGAGGTTAAAAGGTATACTTAATCCGCCTCATTTTGCTCGTATGACCGACATTGTTAAATGAAAACAATTCAACATGTTTCCCCCAACAGGACTCAATTCAGGAGCAATCTGGTTACACAAACGACAGATAGAGTCCCTTGTAACCCACCCATTTACCCAGAGCATCGCAATTTGGCCATATAATTGTCAACTGCTCCTGGGAATGTTTGAATCAAAGAAACTTCAATTTCGACACGAAATTGCGAACGGGCTCATTTTCACTTTGGTCGAATATATAGTGTCTGTGCGGAATTGGTGTTAACCCACTGGAATCCAATAAAATTACACCGACTTAGATCATAGTTGTGCAATTTGCTTCATTAGGCTCGAAAATTATTCGTCACAGGCGCACACTGGCAACGGCAGCGAGCCGACGCCGCACGGGGGCGCTACCATCGTAATCAGCAGTCTGCCCAAATAAATTATTCAGCAACACAAAAAGGTTCAAAGGAGCAGCGGTAGCAACAGAAGTAGCAGCTCCAGCAGACGGTCGGAAACCAATTATATGTCCTTGTAGTGTCCCTAACCTTTTCATAATTGAACTATTTTAGAACGTATCTGGTCGTTGTGGATCCAAAAGTTGGCCCGCTTTCCGGCCAGGAATCAGAGACGCACTCCTTTTCACTCGGCAACGGAAAGCCCAAATCTACATATGCGGATGGCACTGGGCCTGGCATGAATAAATTTCCGCACAACACTTCTCGATCTGCATAAATGTCTGTATCTTTGTACCTTTGTATCTTTGCCGACGGCTCCGAAAATTTAGCACATGTAGATATTCGAACCTGTAGGACCCCAAACGAGCGTCCCAGAAACGATGACGACTTCATTGGCCAATGTGTGCTCAAGGACGAGTGGAGCTCCCGGGCCACAGACCTACAAAGACACTGGAGGGCGCAACCTCTCACTGTCCTCGCTGGTGTGTAATCAACAATAATTAGGTTACTGGCCAAAGAGTGTGTAACTTTAATTAAAGGAAAATTAAATCAGAGCATAAATTCCGTGCATTAAATTAACACAGGATTCAGTGAACAAAAGTAGGACTAACGTCGGTAACGAGCCCATCCAGAGACACGTAAAGCTCCCTTGACGTGGTACACATGCCAGCCCAACGTGATGCTTACGCTGGTGCTCACTGGCGCTGAGTAAAATTCGGGCCTGGAACCCTGATCCACCCCGGATGCGGTGGGCCGATGCACGTTGTAATAACTTTCCAAAATTGGAGAAATTGTATCATGCTGATAAGGTACTCCGGCAACTAGTTGTGGTCGGGCTGGAAAACAAATGAAAACCAGACCCATGATTAAGGTGAAATGTGCCACGGTGCAGGGCACCATCAGGCCTATGTTTGATGCATCCTGCCTCTATAATTTATTAGTGTCCTTGTACTGGCTTGTTCCCACAAATACTGCAGCATTTGCAGATGGCATTAGGGACTTAATCGCAATTTATCCTGTTGCACATCTACTCACCTTTCCCAACCGCAAACTCCTAGCAGTGGCTCTACAATGCACATTGAGCTTACGAAAATGTTGTCGTACAAGAACTATTTTTATGTAGGGTGGTTAGCTCTTTTCAAGTGAAATGTCGGGTAATATCCGGTGCACTGATTCATAAAATCCACTCTTTGTAATTGTTGTACGTAAACAATACGATGCAAAAAGGATAAAATTCTCAAAGTAAATACTCCTTTTCTTCATAAGTGCACCCCTCACCCTCTCTGGTGCTTCAGAGAACATCCCCACGACTCTGTTGTCTGTTCATCAGGCGAACAGGTAGATCCGGTAACAATGCCACTCTTTATCCGAAGGTGTCGACAAGAAGGAAGTCTTTTGTTTAAATTTTATTTGTTGCTTTCTTCGTGAATTTTCTTTTATTCCGAATGCTGGGGCTCTTTGAGTGACTATGATGATTTCACAATGTTACAAGACAAAAGATAATTTCAAATATTTTAATATGGAGCAGTAACATTTAAGCCATTTAAAAATTAAACTTAATAATGATAGTTGCAGTAACAAAACAATTAAGTTGAAAAAATTACACTACAATTTTCGATGATTCAATTATAGTCTCTAATTTTTCATATATCCAAAAATAAAATTATTTTTGCCATAGTTTATTCTACCTTTTAAAAATGAATGGGGACTATATTCATTTATAATTTCATAATACGAGTGTTTTAATTTCCTCAATATTCTAATGAAGCATACTTATTGTTTTAAGAAAAATAACAAAACGTATAAAGTAATTATTTCTTAAAATTCATGTTCGCACTTATATAAATATTGGAGAGAAAAAATTACTCAGAAGAATTAGTACCTAATAAAGTCCCATAAACAATTGTAAACCAAGATAATGCTGAAGATGCTTCTTACGTTTATCAAGATAGGGATTATTCTCCAGATAATAACCATGAACAGCAAACCAATAGAAGCTACGTAGAACGACTTCAATATGGTTAATATAATAGAATAAATAAACCGGACTAGTATATTCAAAATTGGAGTTATAAGAATATAATATAGAAGACGAGAGGTAAAAGTATCATAGTCCAGTTAAGTAGTAGTCCAACCTTGCATTTTAGATAAGTCGTATTTTTTGGAATAGTAGTTATTATTTTTTCAATATGTCCAAGAGACAAATTAAATTAGAAGAAAATAATTTTTCTACAGACCGTTACGTAACGAATTTTATTCTACTCACATATATGATTCTCTTCATTTTTATAGGTTTTACAGCATTTAAAGGACGCGATTATGGGAAAAAAAATAATATTTTAGATAGAGCAAGAATTGTGTACTTACATTACTAGGCATAAGTCTGCAAGTAACTTTAATAAAAAATAATAAAAATTGAAAGAACCTCAGAAACTATCTACAAAAATGTTACAAAACAAATGACTTTCCATTTTGTCCATTACTTGGGGGAAACTTTGTACATATTTTAATTATTCCCAGTGATATGTATGCTTTCCATGAGTTAAATTATGTTTCAAACATAGTAATTTTTAATATACAGAAACTTTTTATGTAGACCTTCAAATTGTGTGGTAAATTTCTACCTGACAGACAAACGTCTAATCGGTAAGAATTTTGATCGCTGCTGTACGACAGACAAGCAGATATTTATTTTGAACGAACTTTAAAAATCGTCTTCGATAACTCTTAAAAGTAATCAATTTAATTTCTTATCTTTCAGGATGAGTCAATTTAATCTCTCCTTTCCACCGGGCCTACAGAGAGTTTTGGAATATTTACCTGGTAAGAAAAAAAAAATTACAAAAAAACCTCCAAAAGGAGCAAAGAAATGCGACCCATCTTCGGTACCCCAAAAGAACCTGAGTTTCATCGAAGGTTATATGCAAATATATGTGGATACTTGTGCATAATTAAACGTAAAAATCTAAAGCAAGAAGCCAAAAAGATTTGCATACGGAGCTAACAAGTCCCGGCATCCCGACATCCCGTCAGGATCCCACCGCCAAATCCTGTGAAACATAGTGAAACACCTTGCGGAGCAAGGAGGCGGCAAACTTCCCAAAAACGATGAGCTTCTTTGGCGAAGTTTATTTTCCGCCACGTTTACACATTAAGAGTTTCTTCGATCAAACCGGTCGAGCAGGTAAAATTGCGGGGGAGGGAATTTTGTTCAACTTCCAGCGGAATGATTACTCCGACATATCCGCGCGGGGAATGGGGATAAAATAGGGAAACCTGTCATCCCTGCTCACATCGCTAATTCAAACATCTCGGCAAATGGGAAAAGAAAATGCTTAGGTGCGGCGAGCGGTGGGCGCTCAAAGAACGGCTAAGTTGCCGGAGGGGGCGACGGCAGCGCGGGGGTGTGCGTTAAATATCGAAAGTGATTTTGCTTGTTCGCATCTTTGCCCGGGAAACTTTGAGGAATACCTGAGCACCCTCGGGGACTTCGGGAAAGTGTTATAGGTGTATCTGAGCGCTCAAGCAATTTGCACTTTTTTCATGTTTCCCCGGAAAAAATATTATATTTCGCATGTAAATTGCATTTTGTAGGGAAGGGGGCTGCGGGCGCGAACAGACGCGGTACCAGTGCCTCTCGACGCGGGGGCGGGGAGAGTACATCAAATTTTGTAGAACGATTTAAGACGACACGAACTGGCTGGTTGCAATAAAACCGGGAAACTTTTCGCCCGCTGCGGGAGAACTTTTCTTCGCACTTCCATCCAGAAAAACTCCTTCACCCGGGTTAAGACAGCTAAGCAGCTCCACGACTGTCTTGCAGCCCGAGAGCCCCCCTTTTGCGCCACACGGGGTGCTCCGCTGGCGTGAAATTGAGCAAGCAGCATCCCAAGTAGGGTCTCCCTGAAAAGTTACACAAAATTGTTTCACTGACATAAATTTTTGCTCGTAAACAATCCGTTCCCGGATTTTCTGAATGCACCCATTGCACGGGGAGTGTTTTTGTTTTTCGGTTATTCTCGCTTCCCCGAATTTAATGGGACTTTCATTTCGCCTGTTTTGTTTCGTAATTGTGATGTTGTAATTTCGGGATGGTTATGGCTCTTTGGTAAACGCCGCGAACAGAGATATATTCGCCCGCTCGGAGTGAAGAATTTCCCCGGGAAGTTTGAAGTTGGGCTAAATTGCGGAATTCGCAAAAATGATTTATTCGTTCCGGGGATTTTACTTTACTTGAGATATACAGATGCTGGGAATAATTGAAAACTATTATAACCCACAACTAATTTGTGCCACCATTAAAAGAAAAGTTCTTAAATGGTTTCCTTTATTTCATCCGTAAATTCCGCTTAACATAAAACCGGCATTCAGTTCATTAAATCTCCGTCATAACACAAATCCTATTAGCGAAGTCCTCTTACTCGTTTCTCTGTCTGCTCATTGGTCTGCAGTTCTTAAATATAGTACATAGCTGAAAAACTGTTGAAAAGCTTGAGCTGAAATTTAGAGTAAACAAAATATATCTGCATATCCTTGTAAAATGTTTACTGACACTTTCCGGTATTGACTCTAAGTGGTTCTATAAATTTACATTTCCCCTTTTATCAGAAAAGAAAATTAAAACATAAAAAAAGAACTTTCATAAACATATAAACAATTTATAAATTCACTCCATAATGTTAAATGAATCGTTCTATAGAAGCATCGCAATATACATACATGTGTATATCATACATCTTCTTTTTATAACGCAATGGTACTTTAATAATATGTGCAAAATTTCAGTTCAATCAAACTTCGGGAAGTGAATCAAACTCATTAAAGCTTCACGAAACACGAGAAAGGAAAGTTAAATAAAGGTTTGTAATGATATTTTACCTAACTTCAAGCTATATATAATATATGTATCGATTAGCATTGTAAAAACCGAAATATACAAGTTTATGATAACAATATACATAATTGAATTAAAAATGCAGCACATTTTCTTAAAATAATGAAAAACTCAATAAATACGAGAGAAGCGAACGCACAGTATGATCACATCCCGTCAACTGCCATTCTCAACTTTCATCCATTTCAAATTACGACAACGAGTATGCAGTGCTTCGAGTAAAATGTTTTGTAAAATTCTCTCTGGAATCAGGTATACGTGTAAGGGATGACTCGTACAGGGGATGTCATGTCATTTAATAGTTTCATTCTTTCGGATCGTTTAAAGTAATGGCAACCATAAGTACAATGAATTTTATAAGGGAAAATGGATTAAGGAAGGTTCTCCAAAAAAATCAATTTGTTAAAATGTGTCACATCATGACATCATCAGAAGCCGTGTACTACAAAAGAGGACATGAGAATTGTTGAAGCATTACCCAACTGAATTAAATGTGTAAAGCACTGATTGTAGGTACTGGTAGAATGTGGAGATTTAAGATTTCATGTTTTTGACTTTAGCTTTAAAATTATACCGAACAGTAATAGAATTTGATTAGGAATTAGACCATTAGTTTGAAGGTTAGCGCTTCAACCTCCTTTGAGTCATTTGGAGTGTAGAAGTTTTTACGCCAATAAAAGAAATAATTTATTGATGAAATATGGAAATAGTTCGAGTAAACAAGGTGCATACACGCTTTAACATTTCTTTGCCCTGAAACCTGCGGAAAACAAATTTAATATCAGACGTATTTTGATAGTAACATCTTTAAAAAATTAAAAATTTCAACAATAAAAACTCCAATATCTTTAAACGAACTCTTACCGGCAATATACATATGCACATATTATTCAGAGAGTGGATAAGTGTACCCAGGGAAGGGATGCAAAATTATTCATATTGTGGATGCGAAGTCTGGACCACATTTTCATAGATACACAAAGTACCTGTGACTGATCTAGAAAGGGTGGATTCACCATCCACCATCTTTCTTTGCGCCACAGGAGGTTATACCATCCGAAAAGATCTCGAAAAATTTGAATGCGAGTGAAAACCAAATAAGCCCCAATCGAGAAGAAATGGTATTTTTATGTTCAACTAGCAAATAATTCATGAGCCCCGAGATAGATGAATCAGTAATAGAGGGATGATACTATGGTCTGGCTCCTGCAGGAACAGATATTGGGGGTTGTGAGAATGGAGGGTGTGGAGGGTGTGACAGAGACAGGACCGCAGGCCATCAGCATTCATTGCAAACGCGACAGTAGTGGAGGGAAAAACACTTTCTGGCGTCATTATTTGGCGCCATATCTATTTGATTTGCATTACCTCATGTGTACATAAAATATATATGTATATTACTTTCAGAATAATTCTAAAATATCTGCGATTTTCACTTCCCGAAATTCGTACCAAATAAAACCGCTGCTGCAATAATAATTGCATTTAGACGAACGAGTCATGGTTTTGTGAATTAAATTTGCAATAGGATTGGCATGGCAGTTTGATTGACGTTTTCAGAAGAAATTCCATTTTAAATTCTATTATTATGTAAACAAAGTTGATAATGCTCCAACTCAAATTAAAAGCGTTCCAAAAATATTGTTTGCTGAGAAAATGCATAGCAAATTTATTTTAAATGTAGAGATAAACAAATTGTATACCAAATTTGACTCATGTATATTATGCTGAATTAAACTGAGAATTATTGAATTTTATTGTTATATTATAAAGCTTATTTTATGAATTTCTGTTTTAAAATTTAAATGTCTTAAAATAAAAATAAAACAAGTAGTTAAACTTATAAATATCATCACCCAACTGCCCCATTCATCATTGAATTTCTTAATTTATTCATATTTTCTTCCCATTTAGCTACAAATACTTAAACTCCTCTTTAAGCTTTTATTATTCCCTCAAAAATACTGCAAATATTTGGAGAAAACATGAAAGCAGAGGGGATATTACCGGAAATCCTGGTATACAACGCTTTCTTATTTCGTCAGAGAAGCCACCCACTCAAATCTAATCCTTTTAATCCTTAAGTAGGGAGCCTTCTAATACGTACTTTGGCGAATGTCGTATGTGGGTTCCAAAATAAAACTGGACATTTCAGCTGAGATTTATCTTATACGGCCGTCTATCTGCACATAATCTGAGTAAGTTGATTTGGGTACCTACATACCTCTCTCGCCCATAACCCAATTTCACATATCCTATGAGGCGAAATTCCCTTCACGTCCTAAGCGTTCTAATTTGTTCACGGATTTGTCTGTGGGGAATTAAGGTTGCTCTACAAGGTAGCAATTTACGTGACAATCAATTATTGTAATGACTCCTGGCTCCTTGCTATTACAGTCCTGTAACCTTTTAACGTGTTTCAAGGATGAGATAAAATTGACTCTTATAATTAGTCTTGGGAGACGATTCTGCTCATTTTCCCACTGCTACGACATTTCCTTGCCCCCCTTTAATTACGAAAAGAGATGTGACCTTTGTTCGGAGAATTTACGATGTGTACGAGGTGTCCCAATCGTGCGAAAACCATTGTCCTTAAATTCCCGAAATTTTGTACATTTTAAAATATCTTCTTTGGTCTTTTCTCTAACGCATTTTCATTTCAAGTTTCTTTGGATCAGCATTTCTACACATTATTATTTTGATGCATCTTGAAACTCAGTATAAATATATGCATATAAACATATGTAGGTATAGAATACAGATATGCAAGTATACGCATAGTTTGCCGGAGTAGATTGCTGGAAAGGGAAATTGAAAACGTAGTTCCCTCGGAGGATAGTGGAGTATCCAAGACTTCCTTGTTTTAGAAATACCATAATCATCCCTCCTGGCAATAGAATGAACCTGAGTTTAAATTTCGATTGTCCTTTATAGTTTCAATAAGTACCTTGAATGGCATCAAATCCTTCGAAGATGTATATGCCAAGAATCTTCCTTTAGGCTACTGCTCATGACGTCTTTTGAAATATGTGATGGCTACAGGTCATTTTATATGTTCCAGTGTTATCTCCTTCATTATATATGATAAAGATTAACAGTAATATACATTAAAGCAAGCCCATCAGGAAATCTGGCTAAGAAACATGTTCCTAAGTTCTAATTCAACCTAGTTCAAAAAGGCTCTATTATTTACCTATAAGTACTCACATAACCTTTCGTTCTAATTCCAGCTTAAGTTGAATTTATTAAGCTTAAAACGAACTTTCTGTAGAATATCATCATGTCTAAGTGCCTAGTTACAAATTACCATCTTAGATGTTATTTTATGAATACATGAAATTAAGTTATTATGAACAGAATACATTTTAATTTCCATATATAATCTTTGGAAATCTGTCGCAATGTCTGAAAAATGATTTTCGGAAAAATCTTTGAGGTTTAATAGTTTTAAATAAAAAAAAGTCTATTCATACATCGTTTGCTTTTGGGGCAATCCTTTCAAAATACATTTACTTTTTTTCAAAACAATTATTTTAGAAAAAAAGAAGATTTGATTAAATATACTTTATGATCGATAAATTTTATTTTTTTTAATTTATTACAGAGCCAAAGCAAGTGAACCATGACTACCAGTTGAAAATTGAAAACTCAATAAGAATTAGGCACTGAGTGAATAGAAATCTTGTACAAACAAATATCACGAAATAAAAAAGCAAATTAAATGCAAAATATTGGATTATATGTAATATAACTCTTTTCTATAAAAAACGCCATTAAAAGAAGTGGTTATAATTTTATTAAGCAATACACATACATACATACATTAAAGGACAAGTGTAGAAATGACTGTTGCTATTTTAGTAAGCATTGAAATTAATTACTTAACAGGATACCTTCGAAATTCTCAAAGTAGTATTTGTATTACAGTTATCATACGTTTACTTCTCGTGATAGACGCATTCGAACAGGATGTAAAGATTATTCAAAAATGCGGGTACTGAAAATAGAATCCCAAAACTAATAATGGCGATATTCCTTATAGCTTTCCAATTATAAGGGCCCAAATTGTCTGGCCATAAACAGCATAATTCTGCAGCAGGTACAAAAACGAACCCAAAAATGAAGTGCGAACAAATGCCACTTAAGCTCATTAGATTCCCCAAGAACGGTAGTCCGAGTACTAATAGCATAGTAAGTGTAATGAAAAGAAATCTAAATAGGTATCTACAACATTGTTTCCACATTGGGGATAACCTAAGCCTCGGAGCTATATGTGTAAACCAAATTGCATATACAAAATTATGTAAATTATTTATATAAAGTAAAAATACTCCGACAATAAAAAGAAGCCTTATCCATTCGGGAAACTCCCAACTAGTTGGCAAGTTAAATGTAACGCTGTATAGACTTCTTTTCCCGTATTTCCAGTAACCGAAAAATCCGACTAAGGAATAAATCAGTGTTGATAGCAAAGCTGATACATTAGCTGCTGTTGCACTTAACTTTGTTTTAAAATCAAGCTGAAAAACATAAGACATAGGTCCACCTGCAAAACATGCAATACCAAGGAATATGGACATCTCCGATATTGATCTATTCTTATCTCGGTCCGCTAGTGAAGGCAAATTTGTAACCAGGAAATACATAATAAGGATAAGTCCTACGCTTTGTAGAAAGGCAGCAATTACGGTAAAAGGTACTATGCGACGCATGTTGGGAATCAATGAAATTATGGCTATAGCTGCATACACCAATAGCACCCAAGTCCTTATGCTCCAAGTTATACCAATATCCGTATATATTTGCGCCATATTCACCGCAATGAACAGGATATATGTTCCAGAAACTCCAAACATTAGCATTGTATACAGCACATACCAAATATACTTCCAAGGGCGAGACAGCCATTTGATGAAAACTGGCCCTGATTCAAGAGCAATCCCTATCATTTCTGGAAAGGTTACATTCTCATCTTGAGTTTTAGTACGTACTTTCTCTACAATATTGAGACAGGCTTGGAAGCAATATCGGAAACCTGCATTTATAATAATGACACACAAAACTCCCACTAACCAGCCAGAATGAGCAAACGCGTATGGCATAGCAAGAACTCCTGTCCCAACCAATGTCTTCCAACGATGCAAAACCAGCTCCCAAAATGAAGTTGGCAGCAATGACGTAGATTCTTCCGATTCTGTAGATACATCCGATAAAGTTTTCAAATTAATTACGGAATCCTTTACAGTCCTAGTTCGGGCCATTGACTGAATAGAATATGAAGACATTTGAACACGTCTCGTTTTCAAGTCCGCAGAATTAATGGATGAAACAGAGGACCCCGATTCTCTCCTCGGTCTCTCCTGAACATCCTCATCACTGCTAGGAATAACGAAGGTTTTCTAACAGACTATGTATTTTAAATCAATTTCATACCCTGGCTTCGAAGAATCCATTATCGCATGGGAAACTTCAGCAAGAAATCAAATGGCTGATGTTGTAATATTTGAAAAAAAAACAATCAATAAATAACCGACGCCTTCTATGATTGGGGTATGACAAATACTGACACAATTTTTTGGCTGGGTAATTAGTTTTATTTATTTATTTAATATGCATTATCGAACGATCGCCGATAAGTCAAAAGGGAAAATAATATATGACATAATATGACAGGATCAGTCAAATTAAATAAGTAAGTAATCGATTATTGTCCTTGTTTGATTAATCGGAATTACAATTCCTCTCTAATTAATAAAATTGAATAACTTCACAATGTTAGGTACTGTACTAAAGATTCTAAGCTCTTGTTAGAATTCCTACATTAATCAAAGTAAATTTAAAATGTGCAATACGATAGTGGATGATACTTCCTTTCCCTTATATAATTTCGCTTGGTCAAATATTTCTGTCCTCCTTTAGAGCAGCTACTTAGCAATACTTCAAGACAATTCAGCTTTTCCTATATTCATTTTCAGCGCTCTTCGACATAGTTTTTAATTAAAAATATTTGAAGTAAAACCCAGGATAAATCAAAGCGTGATGTATCTACCTTAGGAAGTTACGTTAGCAATCACGTTTATTTAATTTATTATCTTTTTTATTTCCTTTCATTGTCATTAGAATGCCTCGCCTTAAAAATTTACTAAAACTTGAGTATTTTAAAACTTGAAATGTAAGGTTTAAAACTTTCCTTTTGTTTTAGATTAACAAATTGCAATTTAAATAAATTTCGAGCATACTTTCCTCATACTAAAGTTTCTGTCATATAAATTTAAAATTGCAATATGTATTTAAAACTGAAATTTCCAAATAGGGGTTTTTTATGTTCAGACCAATTAGTTTCATTTTAATTTGATTTATTATCTTCTATGTAAATTTATATATGCAAACAAAATGAAAACTTTGCCATAAAATGTTACACAGTAAAACCATATTAAAATCAAATAGAACCTCATTAAATATCTAAGTGCTATCTAGGATTACAAAAACATTAAATCCTCACAGAAATGCTAAAATAAGAACTGAAAATGCGCACACTAAATCAATTTTTCAATGAATTTGTTCTACAGAAAGGGGTACGAAAAAGTGCTTTCCTTGTTCCCATAGCCTAATTTGAAGGTATTGTTATGCGAGACAAATATACATGAATGCATTCTACCTATCTCTAATTCGGGTCAATAATTTCAAATAAAAAGGGAAGTAAATGTCTGTTCCGGGTATAATTAAATAATTTGAAAACCAGCTAGGAAATTAGAGCGCTGCTGTCCAGTAGCTAAATTCGAATTCGATCGCTTTCTAGTAAATGAACAAGCGAAAAATTGAGAAAGAAACGCCAACTAGGAAATTGGATAAGCTCCAGCCTTCCTTGAACAACCTTTCACTGCACCAGATTCACTTGTTGGACGGAGACCATACACGTGATCAATTGAATTTAGACCGGAAGGAAGAGCATCAGCAGTGAAAGCAGGAAATCCTTATAGCCGTCGTCCGTTGCTTCTGTGCGCCCTGTCCTGTCCTGGTAGCAGCAATTGTTTATATTTGAAATTGTTAAACTAAATGAGTTTTTCCCACATGCCCTAGAAATTCCGGAGGGTCAGACGGCTTTTTGGCCTAGAATTGGATATTCACAATATCGTCGGTTAAGGTCTTGGCGGCGGCTTATATCAGTGTCATATAAAACGTCTGTCTGTCGCAAAATCAATATCGAGGACGTTTTATTGCTTTGTTTCTGAGATAATTGATGCTGCAAAATGCTACAGCGAAAATCCGCCTTACGTTCTCGGCCCACTTATACTACGGAATAATAAAATTGCAATTTGCTTTCCACTCTTCCGAGGTATTTTCCTTCCTGTAGTTCGGTGCAATATACCTCTTTAGAACCTGATCAGGCAAAATCTTTTTCCTTTCCTTTTTTTCTTTTTGTTCAATTCAAATTCGGCAATATCTCTAGTCCCTGGGGGTCCTAGAAAATTTTTCTTTATAGCTATTTTACATAGACCTCGTATTGAACTCAATCACAACAGAAAGGCAGCAAACAAAAGAGGAACCCACATAAAAGAAACCGCAGCCTTGGAGCCAACGCTGCTGAGGAGCAGCAGCCAGCACACCTACAAGGATAACAAAACCGAAAAGGATTTTTTCCCTGCATTGGAGCCCCAAGACGGGTGCAGCGGAGCACTGGCGAGAAATTGTGTTCACTGTGGGACGGCTTATGCAAATTAAATGCACTCAGCCATAGTGGCCTCCTCCATTCTCCTTCGCCGAGCGCCAATATATAAGACATTAACATTTCTTCATTAGAGCCGAATCCTTGGAATTCCTCTTCCTGGAGATATATAATATGTTTTAGAACGGTAGGTGTATATGTATATGAAAGCCCTATATAATATACACATTTATCAATCTCACTATCTCGGAACTGTTGGGCTTTTTTCACTTCGACTGCAATCCGATTTCTTACTCCGGCTGCTCCAGGAAATCCCATTAGCGCATTGGTTCGTTTCCTCGTTTGCACCCTTTCAACTCGTCCTTCCATCCCTAAGTAGTTGAAATGCACTTGGGCGAAAATTATATTCAAATTAAATCGATATTATTGTAGCTATCTCAGATTTATTAAATGAGACGTGGGAGAAGGAAGTCGAACCAGTCAACTTTTCAGAGGAAGTAATTATCAATTAATTAGTGGTTCGAGGATTCAACAAATTAGGAGACTGGTTTGAAGTTGCGGCAAACAAAATGCAGAAGTATTTAAGTATTTAAAGTAATAAACATTTTTTATTTTGAAAATGTTGCAAAAATATCTAAGGTTTTTTGGTCTCTATTTGGAACAAAAGAGATTATTTCATAATACGATATTTAATTATTTTATTTCCTCGATACACATTCATCATCAATTTTCAGAGAATTAAGTTATACACATATACATATTTCTATTTTTTTATCCACAGGCAATATTATATATATTTAATATTTTTCTTAACAATCTTTCAGAAATATGCCGCGGAATTTACTACATTTCTTTTTACCTTTTCATCGCATGAAAGAACTCAAATCATCCAAAAACCCTTTCAGGATTAGTCATGGTCACTCTTAATTATCAAAACCACATGTACTTTAATGGAAACAACCTTTTAGTTGATATGTGCATACCTATGAATACCACGTTTTGGTAAAGTCAATGCTACTTTTAGAATAATTCTACTTTGGTCAATTAAACTCCACGTCAACGGAACTCGGAAACATGTGAGGGCAATCCTCAAAACTTTAATGGTATAAACTCCTTGTAGGAGCAATTACTCGAAGAAAACAAAACCTTTGCCATTAACTATATCATCCGGTTTGGGGATTTTTTTGTTTTTCACTGCCTGACCCCTTCGCTGGAGGAAAAAAGTGTCGCAATAAAGTGGAAGTAGTCTGAGTAGGAAGTAGGGCCAGGCTGCAGCCAGGAGCAGCCCAGAAGGGAGCTCGTAAATTTTAAACTAAAAGCACTTTCGTGTTATTCACGAGCAGAAAACTCCTCCGGACAGGAAGACTATAGGAAGTCCATGACCCGTACCCTGTTACAAGGACTCGAGGCGGATAATCAGCAATTTGACGGCATTTAATGCAAACCAAATAAAAAAAATGTTCCTTGTCGACAGAATCCTTACATTAAATTCAACCATTTTTTTTCATGTAATGTAATGCACCAGATAATGCATACATAACACACGAATGTTGAAAAACAAGTGATATTAAGAATAATTTAGATTCATTATTTGTTTAGTTGAATACGTTATTATAGACATAGGTGCAATATAATATATTAGGTTAATAGGCTCATTTTATAATTTTTTCCCCAAACACATTTTAATGCTGCTTTTCAAAAAGTCTTCAAGTCATCGAACAGACTCGTAGTGATTAAATTGATTACTTGGTTAAAAACCTATATCAAAACAAATTTCCCATTTTCATCATTTTTACCATTTTCCATTTTCATAGCTTTTATGAAGTTAATTAATTTAACGAAGTAAAGTGCAGAGCCATTTCAAAGTGTAACCAACTTAGTGATGTTTCTGAACTTTGCAACACTCCACGCTGCGAGTCCTGTTCGTCCATGCAAGGACATTTGCAAGGGCACTCACTGGTGCTCTTGGTTCACCAGTTCGAACTATTGGCATTCCATTTAATTACGTTCAGTTTTGTGTAATGCACCATCATGGTAAGTTTAAATGTCATTTCAAAACTTTTTCGCTGAAAATTCAAGCACGGCACGGATACAACCTTGTACGAGCCTAAAGTTGAATAGCACATGTATAAAACTTTCCGCGTGTCTGTGGTGTGACTGTTTAGCATCCGCGGGTTGTGCATGTGCAGAGATTAGCCCGGGGAGCCTCCTCTTATTTCGCCTATTGCATCTCGGGCATGCGATGCACTAGAGCGGAATTGTTACGGACCTACATACTTTGAAAAATACTTCACAGCCGAGGAAGATCTAAAATTCGAATTTAAGCTACTAACATTATGGCCGGATTTAAATTTTACTATGTTAAGGCCGGCTCTTCGCATGGCCTCGTACCAATAACCACCCCATAAAGATATTTCCGGCACGTAAAGTGAACAAATTTGGCAAATAAATAATCACAGACTATATGTATTTTGTGCTGTGAGTTATGCCTAGCATAAATGAGGTGCTGGTTCTGAGCTTGGAAGCGCATCGTTCGAATGCACGTGCCACTCCTACCTTGCATCTTGTCTGGAGTTGAAATCCTGAAGGGTTTTAAGTTAAGAGCTGTTGGTAAAAACTTTGCCTATACAGCTAAAGAGAAGTGTTTTCCAACTATTTAGACCTTTCCGAGTTTATTGCATGTATTGCATTCCAGAGTACATTTGGTTAAAGATTTGCTTCATAAGATGGAGTCCAAGTTTAATTTTTGTAATTTTTGTTATTAGTGAATTTCATATACATAATGTACATCCATAAAAACTATATATTGTAATATGACACGTTTCAAAAATAAAATAACTCTCTTTCTACTTAAATTGTTTCAGTCCTATCTTATCAAATAAATTCCAAATTAACCGTAGTCCGACTGACAAGAACTAAGTCAGGTTAAATGTATTCAGCTATACATATTCATTATGAGACTGAATAAGGCTTAATTTTGTGTACTAGGGTATGCATTATTCATAATAGATCAAAAATTAGAAATCCCAAAAATCCTCAGTAATTTCAGGAATTTATTTCACTGTATTTTAGTCAGAACCTATTTAATCGAACGTACATGTAATAAGCATTTAAAAAGCAAAGCAGGCTTGACAACGCAATCACTGCCTACTACTACGACGACTGCTGTATTATTCAAAGTTATATTTGCTTAAGAACATATTCCTTAGCATTTTTGTATTGATATCATTTTTAATTTTTACCTTTTTTTTCGTATTGATATCTTATAGCAACTGACTTTCCATAAAAATGATTATTTGTTACAATATTATGATTTTAAATATTTTGATGGAAAATGATGAATATTTTTTAAAGTTTTATGTTGTATTAACTTAACTTGTGTTCATATTTTCAAAAATTTGCCCTTCTATCTTTTAGGCTTATTATTAAGGCAAAACGAATTTTCGTAAAATATTTGTATTTTAATTATAGTTTTCGATTTTGAGGGAAAACAAATAATTTTTTGATGTAATTAAGATTTTAAGATCTTTTTTCATCTTAAAGCGCCCGCTTTAGGCCCACTTTCCTTAAATTTCAACATTAATGTCAGAAGGTAACATTGTTGAAAGGCTGTTCAGTAAGAATTCACAATCTCTGAGAAAGATGAGGAATAAAATCTTTTAAATATATGTATTCAAAGTACAAGATCCTAATAAGTGTCCCTACAATTTGCCTTACAATTCCGTTCCTTCCATTAGATGATAAAATTTCGTAAAATTGCATCGCAAAACCCCGATAAAAGACAGAATAATAGGCCAAGTTAACTATTACGTTATCCTCTTCAGTGTTCGTACACATTACTCTTTGCAAGGAAAAAGTAGTTGTATAATTTCCTTTCCAGAATAGGAGCAGAGCTAAAACCCATGGGAGAAGCCCGGTTTTTCCTCGCTCCGGCTCCTCCTTCCAGGAAATCGCCTGATTTTATTTGAAGTCGTCCTCCATCTGTTCATATCCTTAATTACAGTTTAAATCACAGAGCTCCTGTTCTAGATTTCCTGCTGCTGTCGAGATTTCCCATTGGCATCTGGTTGTTATTCGGGACACCGAAGACAATCGCAGACCACTGTGGAATCATAGCAATAATTGATTACTGTTAAATGCCACATAGTAGCCGAACGTGACCTGAATTGGATTGGGAACATGCCTAGCTGTCTTTTACGCATCTTCGGGAGGAATTGAAAAACCGGGGGAGCAGCCCTATCCCTGGGTGTGGGCGTCTGGCTGACACAAGATGGTTATAGATGGCTGCTCCCTCCGAAATAGACACTTCCAAAGAGTTGAAGGATTCGCAATTCAGAGCCTTGCCTTCTAAGGTCCGGACTCCGGGATCTTCTTATTATGTATGTTCTGCATGTTTCCGAGTTTATTTCCTAATTAAATCACAGGGATTGAGTCTCTCCAGTCGCACGTAAATAGCTGTGTGCAAAATACTGTAAAATTATATTCCCGGTCCTGGCATTCTCCTGTACCTCCCGATCTGACGCTCCTCTACCCGAAACCCCTGATTTTCGTTGCTAGTTTATTTATGTCCTCTTGTTTGCCAGCAAGTTACGCTTAGCAGAAAATCTTAATTCCACTCCTTCAGCCAGACATGTCCCATTGACGGGGAAAAATTATCGCAGCCTGCCATCCAGGGATACCTACTCCGTGTGCAGTCCTGTGGGTGCAAAAGGACGATATGTGCCCATGAATTCATATGGAAATGAAGGCGACATGGCTGCCGAAAATTGCACTCGACGAACATAATCTGTCGCCTGCAGAGCGTCCGGAGCACATAGCTCTAGTTAGACAAATATTATTTACAGCCAGAAAGACAACATCCCGTGTGCAGAACTTTCAGATTTGGAGCTCCCGCAGGACGAATCCGGGAGGTGGGAGAAGGTGAACATTTTAAATGATAATGAGAGCTTGAAGACGCCGACTCCGAGATTTTCTCGCCAAAGGTGCCACAGCTAGGACCAGGTGTGCTCTGGATGCAGAAGACATCTGAAACTCCCAACTCCCAAGCCCCTGGGTGGCATGGCATGTGTCGGAATTGTAAATGCAATTAAGACAAGTATTCATGGTCTCATAGAATTCTTAGATGCAAATGAAGCGTTACGTCAAGGTATCTTCCTGTGTTAATGGTGTGATTGTAAAAAAAGTAACTACCGTCTCTATTCAGACATGTAAACTTTAGCATCTGAGCTTGCTGCTATGTTGATCTTACTCCAAAAGAGCGGATTATATGCCAGAAGAGTATTATCCCGATAAGTAGTCAAGAAGATTACTTTAACTTCCTTAACACTTACACCCGCCTTATGCCTCTATGCTTCATTAATGCCCCTTAGCTGAAACTAACATAATATTTAGACTGATGGTTGCAACTTACATTGAGAAGAATTACATGCAATTTTCGAAGTTGTTTTGCAATTATTGTATTTATTTAAATAAATTAAGTTTTTATTACTAATGATGTAATTTCTTCACTTTTTACCTTCATTTGTATCGAGTTCTAAGTTATTTATAACAATTCAATGATACGTTCATATAAAGAGTTTCTATTGTCTACATACGAATATGCATAATTTAAAAATTTGTTTTAAAGTGTTAAATATACATTTCCAAGCTACTCGAAGATGATAACTTCAAGTAAGGCTAAAAACTTCGTTAGCTTAGAACATTGTTTCAAATTTCAGTTAAAAAATTATTTAATTATCAACTATAAGTTGAAATTATTAAGCACAAAAATAAAATAAAACTTTTGATTTCCGATATTTTGGAAATTAAGCGTGCATTCGGTAAAGTTTCTAAAAGATTACTTATAAATGTTACTTCCCATTAAAGCATTATATACGGGATACCAGAGTTTATCAAAATATCGATGGAAATCCAAACAAAGCACGGCAAAACGGAAACAATACAACAATCGTTCTTTTCCAGTAAGCAATAAGCATTTATTGCCAAACAAATAGGAGTTTATAATTTTTTTTAGCATAGTAAGCATAATCATCTCTTTATTCACCAAATTTTGTTAATTGAAGATGCTAAAAGCGGAATAAAAGTGTACCACCCGGCCATCCATCTGTTCGCCCATATTCATGCCAATTCGAATCCTTCTACCTCACCATTTTGATAGTCGAAAGGAGGCCGCTTTTGTTGATCCACGTGATCCATCATAGGATCAACAAAGACTCCGTGCAGACATTTAAAACACGTGTCCTTCCCATGTCCAAAGCAAGCCTTTTGTTTACCAAGGGAAAAGAGAAATCTGTAAATTTCAAAGGCTTACATGGTACAATGGGCTCCTCTTTCAGAAACAAAGTCCTGTGGGTGTAAACTTCAACCGGACGAATTGTTGCTATTGTTTGCGTCTTCATCGGTGTGCTCCCCGGCCTACAAGTACAGGATACAGGGTATAACGTATGGGGGTCGATGTTCTTACAGTTTGTGCGGACTGTTTGCAATATTTCTAGGATTATTAGCATAGCCACAGGATGGAAGAAGTATTTCCAATTTGGAGCAGCAATCGTCAGAGTGTTCTGATTACTATTTCATAATCTTCTTTTACAGCCTGTTTCCTATTATCGCTTTTTGCCATTATTACATCCATTAGCTGGAATGTCACGTTTTGATTGCCTCCCGCGGCACTTTTCTTAGGTGCACGCAAGAAACGTTTAACAGCCCGCGAGGGCCATTCAACGCATCTACGGGGGTATGTGTAATTGTCGCAACAGGCTCATAAAGTTTTAATTTATATCATCATTTAGTTATTACGGCTACAAAGGGCCTCTGAGCTCCCTTTGCGGCCGGGATTACGAGGTGTAGGTGGGGAAATCTCAAAGCTAGCAGCGGCGTATCTTGAAGGGCTTTTGCGTGAAACCAGGCAATCCAAACTCGGAGCGTGCACTGTTTGCACGTGTATCAGAACCGGGGATTGCTTTAAGGAGTTACCACTGCAGGACGCAATAACAAACCCCTGCAGTATGTACTTGTAATTAATCGATACACCCTGAGCTAGCTGGAAGGACCCCTGTCGTGCTGTTGCTGCGCGTCCTCCTTCAGACAGGATTGTTTCGTTCAAAATTTAATTCAACTTGTATTCTGGCCGGGAATATGGCCCATAAAATAGTCGGGACACTTGACCCGGACTCGTTGGGCTCTTTTAGCCGTGAGTGAAACTCTTTTACGAGTTTACATTTTTCCTTATCCAGTCCCCCAGATGACGAAAAGATATTAAAATATATGCGTGTGACTTTTCCATTGGCTCCACGTTACTCGACGATAAAAGTGGGCTATTTCCCCGCCTTTATAGCCTTTTAACCTTCAAGTTTGGGTTTTTATTTTGTTTTTATGACATTGCTTACTGTTTTCATCATTTAAAAAGGGAAGGGGCACATAAGCGGTAGGTAAACGCCTCCATCCTTTATGGTGCTAATTTTGTGGATTCTTTCTATCCGGAAGGAAATAATTCGAGACTCAAGCACTATCACTAACTGCCTACATTTATTAGTTCCATAAAAAACTATAGTATGAAGCAATTTAATTTTATTAAAGTTAACCAATTTGTCCCATGAAGGCAAGAATTCCTTTAATTTAAAATTCAGAAGCACGTACTATAGCATCATATTATTTTTAACAAAACAAATTTACTATTTCTACAAAACACAATATAAAAATGTGTACATGACCTCAGCATAAAACAATGAATACTGCACATTTTCAATGTATATTTTATTGGAATCTTATTTCGAAAAGTTATTTATATTTTTTCCCAAATGTTTTGGTTTTTTTATGGGAATTGCTTGTTATAATACATAGATTGACAAAACTTACTAATATTTAGTCATATTTCGTTTTCTTTAAAAAAATGTATTAAATCGTTTCTGCTTGCTGCTTATGCACCTTTAATTTTTTTGATATCATCGTTATTTTTTCCAAATCTCCTCAATATTTGGCTTCAGCATTTAAACTCTAGTATGTCTACACGGACCTATAGACTTTCGATCTAGCGCAACAGTTTTGTATGGGTTTTATTATATAATACATTTCAGGAGAATTAATGGACTATTGAAAAATATTAATTTCGTGCTCATTTCAATATCAGGGCTATTTTTTCCATGTTTATGTATTTATTTAAATATAGTTACTTGAAAATGAACACAAAATCCTGTGATGCATCGCCCCATTTCTGTTCGATTGGACGAAAATTCATAGAATTTTAATTTTAAGGCTGGGGAGGATACAAATATGAGTTATGATCTACTTTTTAATTAAAATGAAAGAAAATCATACAACCATGCAGTAAATTCGTTGAAAGAAATATTTTCAATCTGATGAAATATAGGTTCTGATAAAAAAATATCATGAAAATTACAAAGCTGCCATTATTAAGTGAACAATTAAAGGAATGTATGTAATCAAAATGTTTCAATCACTTTATTATACACATAAATAAAGTCATTTCAAAATAGTGTTTCAATGCTTTTTCGCATTGGGTATGAATTCATTTATTAGATACATATATTTATTGTTAAATTTCCTAAAATACTACTGCAATAAAAATGCATAATACCTACCGATTTATCTTTTTATAGTAGCCTATGACTATTCCTAGTTACCTCATAAATTTAAATGTCTCAGGAAGGAAACAAATGAGAGATATCTGAGAATCAATTAGTCAAAGCCAATGAAAATTTATTCCGAATTATAAGAATAAAAATTCAAATAATTTCACGGATTTTCCACCAAAGAGGAAATACGAGAACAATTCGTTCGCAATTTTATCGTTGGCTTACAATTTGATTCTGAAGTGCTCTTAATTTTTTTATTTTAGTGAGATATTTTTGTTAATAAAATTGAGTATCGTTCGCGACGTGGAAGCTGGGAATTGGAAAAAAAAATGTCCAATATTACTGCACAAAACACAAATGATCATCGCGAGCCAAATCCCTCGGATGAACTAAATATAATGCAATTCCCAGATTCACAGGCGTTCAAGAGATCAGCGCAGTGGGTATGAAAATTTTTTTTTTGTAATTTTTCAGTACATAACCAAGTTACTAACTACAGATATTAAAACAAAAAATTATTAATTGAAGTCCTTTTAACGACCAGAACTTAATATTATTTTTCTCCTCCTTCTATAGGCTTTAATAGCTGGGCTTCCCGAAACTGTGAAAAGACGAGTTCGTGCTCTTCGTAAACTACAACTGGAGACTACAAATTTGGAAGCTGAGTTTCATCTCAAAGTCCACGAATTGGAACGTTCACTTGATGCTAAACATAAGGATGTATTCGACAAGCGAAATAAAATCATTAAGTAAGCGTCCTTCTAATAAAAATTTAAACATTCAATTTAAAAAACTCGCATCTAGTGGCGAATACGAGCCTACTGATGCAGAGTGCGATTTCCCTGACTACCAGTTGCCGACGGACGTTGTGCAGGCGATGGCTGATATGAACATAAATGGAGAGGAATTGCCTACAGAGGACGAAAACTGCGCAGGCATTCCGCAGTTCTGGCTAGTCATTTTAAAAAACGTCCCACATTTTGCTTCATTTGTAAAGGAACATGATGAGCCGGCTTTAAAAGTAGTTAAGGGATGATTCACACGAAATTGCACTAACACTGGATTTATTACAGCATTTAGTGGACATCCGTTCAGTATCGAAGATTGGAGAAGAATTGTCCTTTCTTCTGGAGTTCCATTTTTCACCGAATGAATTCTTTTCAAATCCAATACTAACGAAGGAATACTTTCTTAAGTGTGAACCAGATCCGGAAGATCCATTTTCATTTGATGGCCCAGAAATTTACAAATGCGCAGGATGCATTATCAATTGGAAGGAAGGGAAGGACTTGACTGTTAAAACAGTAAAAAAGAAAAGTCACATAAACGTGGAGAGAGGTAAAACTTTGAGTCCTGTTTTAATTTTCATACGAAGGAATTTCAAAGGAAAGTGCAATCTTACAAATTCTCATCGTTATTTAAAGATTAGTCAAGTTGAAAATAATTTATCATGGCACTCGCAGTCTCAGTGAAGGTGCACTTTTCAGATTTGTAGCCGTAGAGCCTGGAAAAAGTATCACTTCTTACGATGCTCCACTCCTAATTAATATTTGAACTATCTACTAATGCATGTATATATATATATGTTTTTTATTTCTTAGGCGCATACAAGACAATGAAGGTTGAATCATTTTTCAATTTCTTTGACCCTCCTTCAGTTCCCGATGATGAAAACGATCCGCTTTATGAAGATATTAATGTAACGATCCTTCCAACTAATTAGAGTAATTTAATTAAACTCTGAGTTTTCAGACAATTTTAGAAACTGATTTTGAAGTTGGTCACTATTTGAAAGAAAGGGTCATACCACGAGCAATATTGTTCTACACAGGTGAAACTGATGATTTTTCCGATAACTCATCCGAGGAGAACGCTGGTTCCGAGGATTGTTATGGAACAGACGAGGATGCCCCAGATGGAGGTGCTGATGGCGAGGGTGATGCAATTGCCCCTTCAATTTGAACCGTTTCATAATTTGCAACTTTGTAATTAATTTTCCATTGTTTGAAATAAATATTAATCTTTATCAAAATGTTATATTTTTACTGAATCCTTATAACCAAAGCCAACAATCTCAACGTCGGAAAGTTACTTTTCAAAGAAGCACCAAGAGGAGCCAAACGTTTAGCAAACACGCAACGTTCAATTAAGTGAAGTTTTTCTAATTCAATCTCGATAGTCTCTTTCATCCGAGAAAATGAAAATAGATGGGGTGCTTTTGTATCCAATCGAGAATAGACCGCAGACCAGGTGATGGTGGGAACTTAAGCTGGAAGTCTCCATTCGGTTTATACAAAACCACCATCTCCACCCACAAATGACGTGTACAAAACTCAAATAAAAAAATATATGGTATAGTAGGAAAGGAACGTCGACGAAAAAATTGCCTTCGTCGTCCTTAAGTTTTATGTGCGGGAGTGGACAATTTGCCCTCTGAGATTCAAGGATGCAGCTATACACGTATGTATATTCTCTATTTATGTAAAAGACATAGGGATAGAGAGGTCTGCCGCTGGCTTAACCACTTTGCTGGGTTAGCTCACAGTCAGTTGACAAGAGTTACATAAAACAGAGGCGCACGGTAACATTCGCCTTTTCTAAAGATGGACCACTGGGTACAGTAGCTGTGTAACGAATGGAAAAAAATCGATTACTTTGCCCCAGCAGTTATAAAAAAATAAATGTGAAGTCACCTTCTCCCGGCAGGTGCATGGGTGTCCTCCTACACGTTCATTCGAAAGATGGTCACTCGTACGTAATGTGAGCGTACCTTTACGTGCGTCATTAGCTTTATACACTCATAAATTATTTTAACTGCAATCCAAATAAAGCAGCGATTCATCTTTTTGTCTGACATCGCGCTTAATTCTCTCCGAAGGAATTGCAGTGCTTCTTTTTCCTGGTCACCAGGTTGAAGCTGTTCACATCAAATTAGCTTTGCCAGGACCAGGATAGATTTTCTAAAGAATTCCTCCCTCTTCCCTGTCTTGCTTTCTGACTTTCTGCGGTGCCTAGCCAGGAGCAGCCGTCCAGGGCGCACTGCAATAAATCCCGGATATACGTTTTACCCTCAAAGGAAAACAAAGGTGCTGGCGAATTGCTGAATTTAATTCATTTCCGCGCGCTCCAAACGCTGTGGCCTGGGCCTTAAGAGGGAATGCAAGTCGCGAGCAGGACAAAGCCCCACAGCTGGACTCTACATGCAATGTTTGTTTTTTCAGGCGTCTTTTTATCTGTTTGTGTTTTGAAGCGTATATTCATTTTACTTGATTTTCACAGTATAATTAAAAAGGGAAATTGTTTTTATAATAAAAAAAAGGGAAATATTTTACCTGGATGACCTATTTCCTGACAAAGCGTCGTGGAGGATTAACAAAGATAAATGTACCTACCTACTGTGATTTTAATTGCAACTCTTCTCTTTTTTACGAATTTTATATGCGCCCTCTGGCACGTCCCCTTGGACCTCTGTTCCACTATCAAAGCAGATGCGGAAGCGAATATAAATATTTGATTACCTGCTGATACCTAAGCAAGGTATCATGAGGGTTATGAATGAAGCTTTTTATTAATATTTCAAACAAAAGGATATAAGAGGACTTTTCATGGTTTATCCTTTATGAGATGCTGACAAATCTTCATTAAATTGTCACCCCAAATGACATCAAACAAGTAAAAACAACTCAAATTTTTGATTTTCTCAATAGGAAATTAATATCGTGAAATTTGGATTACAAATAATATAATTTAATAATTTCTCGATCAGCATAATTGTCCTTATTATACCCAATTTGTATATTTCAGAAATAAAGGATCTCAGCTACTATAATCTAATTTAATTTTCAACCGCATTCGTTTCGTACCTCATCAAGATAAATGTGAGAATACAATCCAGAAAATGAATGAAGTTAAAATTGGAAACAAGCCTAATTTAATTTGTGAAGCATTGTTGAGTGTTAATTCCATTGCAATTGTTTAAAGGGCAATTCGTTCATGCTCGAATAGACGACACGCCATATTTCCATTCACTTAAGAAGCCCCACCCACGCCCGGGAATGGATCATTAAGCATTCGCAATGCACATTCATCGCCCTAATTAAATCATGCTGCACACTTTAAGTTGGAAAATATCCCAACAACTGGCTGATAATAGTTACCAACTTGTGCAAAGGCTGTCAGATTACAAATACTTGCACATAAATTAAAATCAAATTACGGAGCTCCTCTGGACCTCGTACCGCATGTGGGGGAGGATATGTGCCAGCTATGACCTATGCTGCATCGGGTCGTTGGACCGCGCGCCATTTTACACTATGCTGGTCCATGCGGGTCCCGGGGGCGGCGGCGGCGCTTATAACCAATGCTCGTGTGTATAGTCGTCCTCCGTAAAAGCCATAAACTTTTTCTTAACAGCATTACCCAGATGCCCGGATCTCTTAGCTGGGACGGGGCCATTCCCCAGACGACTTCGTTGATTACCAGCCCCCAACGAAGGAATGAAAAATTGCTGACAAAATGAAATTTTCACTGTTTTAGCTTAAAGAGAAGCATTTTTTTTCGTTCTGGTCCAGCAGCGAAAGGGAACGGCCGGGTGGACTGGGACATGGGTCCAGCAGTCGAGTTGATTTTTTAATGCTTGAACATTTTTCTTGCTACAATTTGTTGCAATCCACAAAAGAGCGATTAAATCTGGTTTTATTACTGGCAAATTTGGAAAGCTGACAAAATTGCAACGACCACTCGAGCTGCCCCTGTTTTACTGCTTTTAGAACTCAGTGGGAACTAGTCGGTACCAAAAATCAAGAGATGTTTGAAAACACGGGCTAATGATTGGTTTTTGTAACATTGTCATAATTTTCGAATTAATAATTTGAATAAACTTTTACTTGGAGCAAGTTTGCCACTATAGTTTTATATGTCTGGTAATAGCGGGTAGTATACTTTATCGTAGTTCGCCTTATACTGGAAATGAAATGTTACAAAATATTGGCCAAACCTAGCAATTTAGGTAGGACAACAAATTTTCATTTTAATGCATAATTTCAACTCCGAAAATTAAGTTTTATACCCATACCCCCTACACAATAAGAAAACGAAGCTTCTTGTCCCAAAAGGCAGGGTCAATGTAATATTTTGTTGAACCATTAGGGACAGGGCAAAAAGCACCAACATCAGTCTTTTTCAGTTCTCTGACCGAAACAAAATTAAAAAACAATAGTAAAACATTTAATGAAAAGTTATCTAGCGATAGAATTTTAATCAAATGTAATTTTTGGTCTTTACATAGAAGACAAGACTATACAATCTACTTGCTGTCTTGCAAAATCTGATACGAATGTATTCATCAGGATAACAAAAATCAGTGAGAAATATTGTCCCGAATTAACCGGGTTAAAAACAGAGATGTTATCATGTACTAGTACTTTATTAGTTGTTAATGATAGTGTATAAATAAAATAAAAGAAAATGTCTAATACACAGCTCTATTTTAATATATGCGTGTTGTAAAATAATAATATGCCTAACACCGCTACGTATTGCTAAATATGTTCAAACTGCACTCTATGAATAGAGTACCTTGGATATGTAATATTGATTACAGTCATTGTCTGCAGGAGCATGTTCTAAACACTTTCACAGACAGGCCGCTAAAACCCTGAATATTATGTTTCGCCATTCTAATCGGTTGGTAATTAAACCAATTCATGCCCAGAGTCAAACATAATCCACAAACACGACAATGACCCCGACCATATCGCATAAAATATTACGAAGCATTACAAGAGATTACTAGAAGTTTACATGGATCAGATTAAATGCAAATGAAATATTAGAGTTCCCCATTCAGGCGATGGAGCTGCTCCACCCAAGAGTGCTAACGAATTTGGTAGCCGAGCCACCAGCGACAACATCACTTATTTAAGACGAGAAGCCTCAATTTCCTGTAAAACAAAATGATTTCCGCCAGGAACGAATCAAGGATATGCATCCCATTCATTCAAGGAGTGCAGCCGCAGTGGCGGGGGAAGGGAGGCCTAGGCCGCATTTGCCATGGCGTTGCAGTAGTGCTGCGCAGCCCTTCCTCTGCCCCATCGAAGTTTTTCGACAATTACGCGAAAAAATGCATTACCTGAAGTGCACTTGCCTATTGCGAGTTATGTCATTTGGAAAATGTCGCAAATACGAAGGTGCTTATGCCGCGATGAATCCATTTAAATAACGACCGCTAGCAAAATGATAAATTTTCCATCATGGAGGAGGGGAGGAGGAATCCTTTATTTTCCTCAATAGTGCCCTAGTAGTGTTTAAGCCCTTTAAAACCACCCTGTGTGCGGAGGAGGGCAAAAATAGTGATGATATCCTGATGGAGCCACAGAGAGCCTCGAGCTCGGAAAATGTCCATGCGGAGGTTGCCGCAAGACGAGAAGTCATCTTACGTCGTAAGAAAACAAAAAAATGTTTACAATCACCTCTGGGAAATTACGTTAAAACAATTTTCCGACCTCTTTCCTAGACTGCACAGCAGAAACGGCAGTCAGCCGATTCAAGTGCGGAAACCTCAGCGGATCTTCGCTTTTATTTTTATTTCGGTTGTGGAGCAGTTGAAAGAAGGACTTTTTAGCTAGGAAACCCCGAAGCAGAAAATTCCATAAATCAGAAAAATTCCCTTCTTTGCACTCTGAAATCCTCACTTTTTCTGAAACATTTTCCAAGGTGCCTTAATTTTTAATATATTCTTATTTAAATTTCATCCATTTGCCAAGGCCATTGCACGTACATACCTTACTCCTTTCATCAGAAAAATAAGAGCACAATTAGGCGTATCGCGAAGGAGTTTTATTTGAGTAATATATTAGCAAGGGTTTACTTTATTTTATTGAATGGCGCGCAGCCCCGGTCTTGTAGAAAACTTACTTCAAATAATTTTTACATTTTCGAGTACAGCAAACTGAATCTTCATTTCGTCAGAGTCAACAAAATCCAAGAGCTAGCTTTTAGCAAAAAGACTTGCACAATAATTGACATTTTTACCACAAGGATAAAATTGATTGCGTGAAACAAAATTATCATCCTATCCCCAAGCTGTTATAAGGATCAATCTCATATAATTTTGTCCTTTGTCCTTTCAGAAAAATTTTGCTTTTGAAGTAAAATAATTACAATCTTAAAAGGAACTTACGCGATTTCAAACAAGAACTATACCTGGCGTAATTTCTTAAAAAATTACAAGTGTCTAATTGCTCGAGAAAAAATTTCATTTTTATGATCATTAATGCGAAAATGACAAAATTTAAAAAGACATTGGAATGTTATTATTGGTTCAAATCCATTTGAAAAGTAAGAGATTTTAAAGCAATTTACGTAGGAATTGTATACATATTTGCATTTCATGTCACCTAAGGACATCCGAAGTTGTTTTTGCTATTAGCGTTATTACTTAAAAATTCAAAATTTTGTTAAATTCAATTCAACTGACACGAAGAATAAATTATTTATTATAGAACTCACTCAAAACTTAACCAAATCCAAAGTAGTTTTCGAAAATTCGCTTGAAATGGTGTTTATAACACCAATATGGAATTATGGAGGGAAATTAAACAGCAATTCTATTAAATATTTAATTTTTTTTCATGATGCCAGATTACGAAATAACGTACAACTAGGTCTAGAAGCGTGAACCCGTAGTTAAAGTAAAACTATCGAATTGCTTAAGAATAATACGAAGAGCGGGGGGTAAAGTTAAGGAAGGAACTAACCTCTCTTAGTAACGTTTTGTCCAACGGATGATCAACATTCGATGTCCAGTCCAAACTTGTAAGCATGATGAGGCTCACGCTTATTGCTTAATAATTATATTAGATACTTCCCATCAACCAGTGGAGTGATCGGAGACCACAAAACAGTCCGGCTTTTTCACTTTAAACCTTTCTACCCCCTCCTTTGTTACGGCAGTCCCAGTAAGGTCTAGGAACACCAATTTTGGGGAACATTGGGCTAAGTGGGTGAGGGATGTGTCCGTGACTAGTTTGTAGTGGCGGACAGTCAGCCTTTCTAGATTATTATCAACGGGTCGGGGCTCAGCTCGGATCCAGATTATGTTAGCGTGGGCAATGTTTCTTGGAGCACCAAAGCACAGTATACCACGATCGCTTATTGGATAAATACGTGGCGGTGAGAAGGGAGGTGGGTATCTTCTTTCGAACCACAATGACTGCGATATAGCCCTATTAATGTCAGGGATATGCCGCACAGCCGCACCCCCATCTCCATTCTGTTCAGCCTGATTATGGGCGTTGTTCTCATTGGCGTTATTCTGAGGGGGATCAGCCTCAAGATTTACTGAACAATTAAAATAGGTTTAAATTAAATAGAACATTAGCTTATTCAGTTTTACCTTCTATATTAGGAATGGGTCGTCCTGGGGCGCGTAAGTTAATTATGCTTCTATCGTGAATGACTATATGGACCACATTATTTTCTTCACCATTTCCTGGTGGATTATTCGGCGGAGCTGCGTAATATATTGGTCTAACTGGTCGTGGTGGTGGACTCTCACCATGATTTCGTGCATCTCTTGCATCTCTTGGATCTCTTGGATCTCTTGGATCCCTTGGTTCTCTTGATTCTCTTGAACTTGATGAGTCCATCTCACGGATATCGTCTGGGCATTCAAGAAGCAATTCCTTCAAGGTGTAAGTGATGTTGAAGCACTGAATATCCGAGTCAGAAATCAACGTATCACGAACGTCAAGGTGCTAGGGAAATTCAGTTTATTTTTAAATTAAATATAAACTCTACTCTGATATAAGGGAGCCGCGTTAAATAAATTTTTAATCTTGAAGACCAATACTATCGGAAAAAAATTAAAGCTCAAATAAATGCTTGCCGCGAAGAAAATAATTTGTATTTGTGATTTGAATATGCCGTTGGCCTTAGAGATTTTAGTTTTCCATTTTTAACGAAAATGGTTAGCATTTATACGCACTAAATAACAAAATTAACTTATACAAAACTTCGCTTACCTCCAGATTTTTGAAACCGAATCGTGTAGCAATGCTGCCGTACGGCACACATTCCTTTAAATTCATGCAGCCCCTCAAGCTCAATTTCTTTAAGAAAGGAATTTTGGAAAACAGGACAAGGTCGTGGGTTTCAAACCAATTACAATATTCCAATATAAGTTCCTGTAGAAGTTCAGTTAATTTAGAAAATGCTTGCCAAATAGATCAAAGTTACCATACCTCTAAGTTGCCTAAATGAGTATCAATTCTTGTGAAGAAAGCATGTGGTGCTTTGGGCCAACGTACGAAACAATTATTAAATACCAAGCGTTTGATATTCCTGGGGAAATCTGTGATAGCCATCTGAGAAGAAAGTCATTTTAGAGGTTTCGCTAACCCAGTCCTAAGGAGCCTTACATATTCAAAATTTAAGAAACTATGATGCAGTTCGAGAATTTGAAGACCTTCACAAGTTTCGGTTATATCTCTGAGAAGTGAATTGCCCATGGTTACATTGTTCCAGCTATCTTTAGGAAATGTCCCAGTCAAGCCTCTAATCGCAATGCTGTCTGTGTGCGTGTGCATCGGTTTTAGCCTCTTGCGAATGGTTTTCTGAGGAAGCTCCTCACTAGTTAGGTCTATGATTTTCCAAAGACGGTGGTCAGCTATTAGACGGTACAAGCGATGACATGTCCTAAAGGATTAGAGACGATTCTTGGAGTGTGGTGAAAGAAATTTCTGATCAAGTAAAAATTATAGAGCTATGTGGACACTGTAGAAGTGAAACAGTTGCTCAAAAAATTCCCTACTTTGCGTGATGAGAAACATTTTTGAAGAGGTAGTCCAAAAATAGCTCTAGGACAAAGTCCCATGAAAAATATAGACAAATCGACGCTTTCTCCATTTCACAGATAAAAGCAGATTATATCTGCCCGAAAATTTAACATTGGAAATTTCATAAAAACAAAAAAAAGAAGAAACCAAAGTTCTTTTGTTTACACTTTTTAGTGACTATAACTAGAACAATTTGGCAGAGTACTTTATTAGAGGAATGTAAATACTTACTGTCCAATGGAATAAAGTGAATTTGAATCTAAGTTCTTAAAGATTTCTAAAAGGATCTCGTCACAGAAGTCGAGCAGGCAGAACGGGGCCTCCTCGATCAATATCTTGGGTGCTGAGGCAGCGCAGTCCCCGTCCTTGCAATCATCAACATCGAAATGCCGTCGCTTCCGGCTTATGGGAGGAAAATTACATTCATCCTTTGAATTTTGTCCGTCCATTTCTAACAGGGGGTAGTCTCAGAAAATTCGTGCAAATCTCAAAAAATTTTGTTTCGTCCAAAATCAGACTAGCAAACTCGACATTGTTGGAGCCGAGAACCAACACTTTTTCCCAACGTTTTCACTAATTAAATTGCTGCATAACATACAGGATCTGTTTTAAAGTTAATTTTAGCTATTTATTTCCGATATATAATGTGAAAATTGTATTAAATTGCAATTTGTTTATGTCCCCCACAAAATTTTTGACAGCTCACTAAACTTTGTTTGATGGCAAAGCGATTGGACGAGTGAACTTTTGGACTAAAAGCTGTTTTCGGCTCCAGAATGTACTAGAGCATTTTCAGTTCTGATTTTTTTCTTTTTTCTGCGCCAGAAATGCATGCGAATTCTAAATTTATAAAACAAATCACAAAACGTTAATAGTTATTCCAATTTAATTAAATTCGAGAAGTATTGTTTTTTATTCTGTGTACTTTTCCCAGTTATCTGAATAATTGTAATCAAAAGTCCACTTGGTTTGCTATTCGCAATTTAATCAAGAACAAGACAAGAGTTTCGCACGCTTGTCTAGAACTGACAGCTCAATTTATTTATCGCGTTCCATATCTTTTTGAAATCCTCTTCAAAATCACACAAAAATGTCTTTTTCAACCGACTGGGATATAGATTACTATAAAACCGATTATGAAAGCGAGGAGCATTGGGAGCTCCGGCGCCGATTTATGGAAGTTCACAAAGAAAAATTCCCCGAGGATGAGCTCGTCTGTTTGGCGCAAGTATTTACAAATGTAGAATTTCTGGGCTGCAAATATCCCGACGAGACGATGCAAATGGTCGCCCATCTATCCCAGGAAGTGGCTAAAGACTTCCGAGAGGAGCGGTCCAAGAAATTGAAGCGAACCTTTGTGAAGGCTTCGGACGCAGCCGAGGCTAGAGCAAAAGGTAGACGAAACTGTGAGTCCTCGAGGTTTGCGATTGGTCAGGCTAAAATGCGGTTTTCTGGACTTTACAGGAAGATCCTCGAGGACGCAAACGCCGAACTCGCAGACAAATGAAGGCACATCTAGGAAGAGACCGGGAGAATGGATTGCGGGGCCCCCGCTAAAGAAGGGCCCCCAGGACGACCTCATCGCAGGCTCGTCGTTCGGAAGGTTTGTTCTATTTCTGATTGGTGGGAGGAGCTGCATTCAGGTATCTGGACAAAAATGCTCCGTGCCGGTAACCGAGAAAGAAGTCATGGTCAAGAAACAGAAGTAGGTGTCCAGACATTTTAGCATTCAAATTAAGCTTAAAAATATTATTTTTAGAAAATTCGAAATAGTTGTCGGAGGAATAGTGGCGGGCTCGGGCATAGCGGAGTGCCTAAAAGAAGCCAAACAGCTTGCGTTTACAGCCGCCATGGAGAAGTTACAGGAGGAGTGCTTCACAATCAAAGTAATCCTTCCGTTTGGGGCACCATCGCCGATTAAACCGCCTCTTTCCAGATGCGACCTAATCCAGACAGGATAAATATCTGCAAAGACAACCAGACAATCACGTGCAGCGTTAAAACGGACGACACCGAGGAGAACAAACTCGACCAAAACAACATCGGATACAAAATGATGCAGAAACTGGGATGGTCTGGAGGTGGCTTGGGATCCAAAAAGGAGGGTCGCGAGAATCCTGTTGAGTATGTAGTTTTCATAAAAAATTATAGGACCTATGTTACAAAAATTGTTCGCTTCGACAATATACGCGTTATCTATTTTCCATTTAAGTACCCTTATTCATTTCATTTTGGTTGAAGAGAAACAAAATTTCGAGCCGGAGCTTGAAATTGGAAGAAAATGGTACGATGAAATGCGAACTAAAAACCGTTTAATTGGTCCTTACGCCAAAATAGATTTTTACTCTATGCATATAAAATAGTATAATCTGATTGATTCATCAACTCCACGTCGATACCACTGAAGCTAATTACAAAAAATCTGATGTAGAATGAATTTTGCGAAAATCTGGGATAGGGCATTTGAGTTTGCATGAAAATCCCTATTTTTTTAAGATAAATCCATGAAAATTGCTATTGGGTCTTGAAGTTAGGACTTAAGAAAGACGTATTCAAGAATTTTTCACTGTTGCCGTCATTTTTTCTTTCTTTAAAGTATTTAAATGGGAATTCAGAGATCACACAGTCAAATATTGTCATTTTTATTAAATTAGTAAAAGAGTGAAGATTCTTTGTAAAAGATTGAAATTGAAATTTCTTTTGATTAACTTTAGCTATTTGATAAAGAACGACCGGAAGGGATTGGGCAACGAAGAAAGCGACGTAAACAAAAGCTACTTCCGGGGAATGTTGCGGAACTACGTCATGTCCGATGATATCCGCGATTTGTACTTCGAAACGGGATTCACAAAGGAGGAGAGAGCAACACTGCATCAGTAAGTTTTTCCCTTGTAATATCCGTCGATATTAATTTCGTAGATCTAAAGACACCAACTTCTCGGTTGCTACTCTAAAACTTTTTTAAAGCAAAATTTGGAATGCCTTAATTTTTTCCACTTTTATGTAGAATCGCCTCCGAAAAATTCTTAAAATCAGTAAGTAGTGGCAAGGAGCCCAATCGGCGGCTGATGATCAGCAAAAAGAATATAACTCCCCTGCAGATCCTCCAAGAGGTTCTAATCAACAAAAATTCAATGTACATAAACAAATATGAAGTGAAGGTACCCAAACGAATGGTAAGTGCACACATTTTCAGCCAGAAAAGGTTTTACCTTGCATTAATCTATTCACAGGTAAGCCGATTTCCGGACAACGAGGAATTCGAGACTGAGCAGCCCACCACCCCCTAATTTTGTGCTTTTATTTGTAAGTGAGCTAGGCTACGAATATACAATATAATAAAATTCTTCATAAAAAACAGCAACATTTTGTTTGAATCTACATTTATTGAAAACACATCCAGGGAATTTAACTTACTTCTTAACAGATCCCAGTCGCGATGGGTCTTGGCTGGGGTAGTGGACCCCAGCCGCTCCCCCAGGAGGGGGCGGGATCGTGTCTAGTCCCGAGCTTGTCGACGGGATGGACGACGACGGCACGGGAATTGAGGCGTACGGAGCTGCGTACGCTGCTGACGAGTACATCGGATAGGAACCAGCTGGAATCATGCTCGGCGGGATCTGGTGAAGCTTCATCCCGGGGGGCAAAACCGTGACTTCCTGCTGGAGATTAAAGAAGTCGTTCGGGTTCGAGGCGCTTGCCGATGGCGGCGGAAGCCCCGGGATGGGCTCGTATCGGCGATCCGTCTTCGCGACAGTGTTTTGCTTCGCCTGGGAGTGGGCCCACTTTATGGTCAGCTTCCTCCCGTGGAGCACTAGCTTGTTGAAGGTCTTCTCGGCCGCCAGTTCCGCGGCGGCTCGCTTTGTGTACTGTACAAAGGCACATTGTTGGCGCGGCACGAGCGCTATTGACCGGATCTCCCCGTACTGGTAGAAGTTGTCGCGGATGTCCGGCTCTGTAATATTCTCGCTGAGGTTCCCCACGTACAGGGTTGTGATATTCTTGTCCTCCGGGGGCTCCAGTGTCGGGAGGCTGGCAGCGCGCTTCATAATCTTCTCAGCCACTGGATCGTTGCGGCCGTAGTACCTGTCCTTGATGTTTTGCTCGCACAGGGGGTCGTCTGGTTCGTTGGGCTTGTCGTGGCGGTACGGGCACTCCTCGCCGCGCTTGCACTCACCCTTCACCCAGAAGGAGCAGATGTGCGGGCGGTTCCTCTTGTAGTAGGGCGCTGTTCTTGCCAACTTGGACAGCATCTCGCTGGCAGCTAAAGATTTCCCAACCGCTCCGGCCGCCTGGGTTCCGTCCGTCTTCGCGAGGTCGTTGTCGATGTTTTGGATGTAGTACTCCTTGTTTACGTCGCTCTGCGGCATCTGGTCGGCTATTTTGAGGGCGGCGTCCCGCACTTGAATCGGAAGCCCGTACTCAAGGTCGAGCAGACAGGTCTGGCACACGTTCTTCAAACGGCAGCAAGTCTGGCAAATTTCGGTCTTCTTGAAGCGCATTCTCGCCCCCGGACACCAGCGGAATATTGTGAACGGGCGCGTGCATATTTTGCACTCCTTTCCGTAGCGCTCCTTGATCATCCGGACGTAGGGATTGTCGCCGAGGCATGTCTGGCACAAAATCGGAAATTCGGAGTCCTCCCAATTTTGCCTGTTGTAGGTGTTTGTTGTCTTTGACATAGACATTTTACTGCAGGCTTATCACTTTCGTTCTTTCTGCAGACACTCGCGTTTGTTTCAAGATTAAAACTAAACAACGCACTCTCTAAGCTTTGACACGAGCAATCGCCACATAAATGGTGACAGTGACAGCTGAAAATCAGACAAAGTTGGTAGCAAGTCTGATGTGCGCACACCATTCGGAATATAGAAAGAAGAAGACGAATGGTAAACAAACGATCTGTCACATGGTGAAATCCGTAAATCTCGATAATTTCAAAACTGCTTAAAGAAATGAGCGAAAGTCCTCAAAAAAAGCGCTACCGTCGCAATGAAAACTCATCGGGCAGCGAATCGGACGATAAATATGTCCCTTATGTGCCAGTGAAAGAGCGGAAGAAGCAACAGTTGCTGAAGTTGGGGCGCATCGTCCAGCTAACTGCGGAGGCTGCAGCTGGTCCAGCGAAGTCTTCCAGCGAAAATGAGTACGAGGACTCCGGAAATGAAGAAATCTGGGGAAGGAAGTTCAACATTAGCTTGCTGGACCAACACACCGAGCTCAAGAAAATCGCCGAGGCGAAGAAGATCAGTGCGGTCGAAAAGCAGCTCAAGGAGGAGGAAAAGATCTTGGAGAGCGTGGCCGAGAAGAAAGCCCTGATGGGCGTTGCGGAGCTGGCGAAGGGCATCCAGTATGAGGATCCGATTAAAACGAGCTGGACGGCTCCGAGGTACATACAAGCCATGCGACCGCAGAAAAGGGAGCTAATTCGGACTAAGTTGAGGATCCTTGTGGAAGGCGAAGATATTCCTGCTCCCATTCGTTCCTTCAAGGAGATGAAATTCCCTAAAGGGATTTTGAAAGGCTTGGAGGATAAAGGCATTAAGAAGCCGACTCCTATTCAGGTCCAGGGCATTCCCACCGTTTTGTCTGGCAGGGACTTGATTGGTATAGCTTTCACAGGATCTGGGAAGACTTTGGTGTTCGTCCTTCCGGTTATTATGTTCTGCTTGGAGCAGGAGCTGCGACTTCCATTCGTCAAAAATGAGGGACCCTATGGCCTCATCATTTGTCCGTCCCGTGAACTGGCCAAGCAAACCCACGACATTATAATGGTAAGAAAAACTACCTAAAATAAATTCACTTTTTGTTCCAAATAATTGTGTATCGATTCGGATAAACTATGCTTCCATTAAGTATTTCTTTAGTCGAAAACATATTTACCTTTCATTTTTTAGTTCACATCTTTACAACCATAGGAATTCACCTTTTTTAAATTGTAATTAGAAATTCACGATAATAAAAAAAATCGAAATTAATTTTCCATTACAGGAAATCATAGAAAATTTGCTATTTTCCTTCCGTCTAAAACTAAGTAAACAAATTCGTCCACAAATTGTTTTGTGGAAGTTTTTAAGGTTCTGATAGACACAGTGGCTATATTGTACAATTTCCACTGGTCAATAGTTACTGGGTTTGTATAATACAATTTTTTAGACAAATGGTTTTTATAGTAATTATAATTTTTAGCCACTCCACCAATGGCTATTTCTGTAATTAGTAGAATAGAGTCCATTTGCTTTGAAAAATTAGCAAATCTATGGTTTTTTTCTATTAGTCTAAGTATTTTACTGGTTTTCTTTGCAGCACTACTGCAGGCACTTACAGAACTGTGGAACGCCCGAAATTCGTTGCTGCCTCGCCATTGGGGGCATGCCCATCACAGAAGCCGCCGAAATAATTCAAAGGGGCGTCCACATTATGGTTGCCACCCCCGGGCGGCTCATGGACATGCTCGACAAGAAAATGGTCACACTCAGCATTTGCAGGTACCTCTGCATGGACGAGGCTGACCGGATGATAGACATGGGCTTCGAAGAGGACGTACGCACGATATTCTCCTTCTTTAAGGGTCAAAGACAAACACTACTCTTTTCGGCCACTATGCCAAAGAAGATCCAGAATTTCGCCAGGTCGGCACTTGTGAAACCGATCACTATTAATGTGGGACGAGCAGGTGCTGCTTCCCTGAATGTTACCCAAGAGGTGGAGTACGTGAAGCAGGAAGCAAAAATCGTGTATTTGTTGGAGTGCCTGCAAAAGACTCCCCCACCTGTTTTGATATTCGCTGAGAAGAAACAGGACGTCGATGCGATCCACGAGTATCTGCTTCTAAAAGGAGTAGAGGCTGTAGCTATTCACGGTGGTAAAGACCAGGAGGAGCGTACTCGAGCGGTCGAGGCCTTTAGGAAGGAGGAAAAAGATGTCCTGGTCGCTACAGACGTTGCTTCAAAGGGCTTAGATTTCCCCAACGTGCAGCATGTGATAAACTACGATATGCCTGACGATGTAGAGAACTACGTCCATCGAATTGGCAGGACTGGTCGTTCTGGGGCCAAGGGATTGGCCACAACGTTTGTTAACAAAACGACGGAGCAATCGGTGCTTCTGGACCTGAAACATCTCCTGATCGAGGCTAGGCAAAAGGTACCCACATTTTTGGCAGAGCTTTGTTCCGAAACCGAGAAGTATCTGGATCTTGGGGACTCGCACGGATGCAGCTATTGCGGCGGTCTTGGTCACAGGATCACCGAGTGCCCCAAGTTGGAGGCTGTTCAAAGCAAGCAGGCATCGAATATCGGAAGGAGGGACTATTTGTCGAATACAGCTGCTGATTACTAAGGGTTTTAATTAAGGAATAGAATAAGACGAACAATAAAAATAAATGATTAAAAACCAAGTTAATTTGTTTTCAAATTTCTGCCATTGATTTTTTGGGGTAAGGCTTCAAGCTACGTTTGCATTACTTTGTGAAGTTCAGCATCAGAGTACACAAATCAATATCATTCAACAGTTTTTTATAACAATCATTATGGACATACATATGTATATATATATTTACTATATAATTTAACATTTTAATTTCATTGTATCCTTTGACTACTTTGACGATCCTAACTTAACAATAAAATAAAATCTGTTAAAACTAGCATTATTGTTTCTTTAAGTCATCTAAACTTTGACGATGTTCAAAATCGATTCTCTCTCTTAAAGAGTAAATGTTTCGGATTTTCGTAAAAGCCTCCAAAATTCAGACCTTCAAAGATCGTCCGCCACTGACTGGGGGGTTAACTTTGTTATCTCTTCATTTGAAGCGATTGCAAATATTTTAAAACGCTTTTGTACTTCTTCCGTCGAAAGGAAGGAATACTAAATTTGTAAAAATTAGATTTTATTCACATATATATTTATCAAATTTAATTTGTGTTCTTGAACAGGTATCAAAGCAATGCCATTAAGCAAATTGCAAAAAGAACTTAAAACTAATTGAATGCTGTAAGAAAATGCAAACCCTTGGAAATATTTCACCGCAGAACTCCAAGAGTAATTTAAGAAAATAGAAAACATTTGAATCGCTGCAATCGAGCCATTACCTTGAAGATGAATTTTTTGTTGCTCCGCATAAACCCGGTCAGTATGAATATGCATGAAATCGATGAGCTGAGTCCCTCAGGTTCAAAATCCTTCTGAATGCATTTCTTCATAGTTTCCACCGCTGAGGGAATGACGGGCGGACGGAAACGCCCACTGGAACAAAGTAAGTCCAAAGAAAGGATAAGGAGATCCTCAAAGAAATGCCCGACTTCGAGAGATGCTCAGGCCAATGTAATTAAATATTCACGCCCGATTGCACCCGTTCCAAGTTCGTTTCAGAAAGTTTTTCACCTGCATAGCGGCGTACCGGAGTCGTCGATATCCGCGCGGTGGATCGAAGGCTCTTTGTAAACGCAACCTGATTCCGGACTGCTTTTGCAGACAATCTCCCGGGGGAAGTAGACTGGGGTTGGATCTGATACTGGAGCGGATTGGAGCGGATTGGAGCGGCCAAGTGTCTTTCTACTTTCGTCATTTGTTTGAGACCTTAATAGGTCCATTTCAAGCGAATCACCCGTGTAATCTCGTGCTTGGCCGGCCCCTCGTACGCCGATGTTTGCGAGCAGAAGAACTTTTGAAATTCCCCTTGAAATGAGCTAATTGCCTGGCTTCCACCAGCTGAAAGGTTCTTTAATTAAAAACGCATAAAACTATTTTAGCATATGTACATAATATGTTCAGTGCCAGCGGCGACTCGCACACGAGCGCACTGAAATTGAACTTTCTGTGTCAATGGGTTTATCATAAACCAGCCCAACCTCCGTTTAAAAGGTTTCGCTCCAGTTATCGTCGTATTGGCGCATTATTCCCTCATAAAACCCGACAGCACGCAAAGAGATCCTGGCGAAATGGGATTTCGAATGTCTGCAGGGATGCAAATAGGTGGGATGCTCTGAGCGGCGCATTGTTGTTTCAGGCTTTGTCCTGTTTATCCTATTTTATTTATTTTTTTTTTTGAGCCCCCGCGCGGGAGCATTTTATCAGTTTTTCAGGGTACGTGTCGAACAGAGAAGTTCTCGCTGCCTATTTATATCTGACGGATGCGGCCCATTTTCGAAAAGAGGAAGCGAACAATCCTCAGCTTCTGTTTGAATTCTGTAAGCGTCCTCAGCTCCTTTTTTCAGACACCTTCTGTCCTGATGGCCACCGCGCCATTCAAGAGATTTCAGCGATAAATGGCATTTCAGCTAGACGCACAAGGACTCGCTCATAAATTGATTCAAAGCGAAAATTGTCGAAATCCGGTTTGGGGGGACATCGCTGCTCAATGATTTAGGGCAGCCTTTTGAATCCTTTAAAGGCCCTGATGGCTCATACACGGTTTGAATTCATAAATACCGGCTGCTGGAATGCTCCAGTTTTAGCAGCTATGTGACCCTGAACTCAACCATACGAAGCAGGGGAAACTCTTTTTGTACCTTTTCACAGGCATCCTGTTTTTTCAATTTGATTCTGGGTAGGATGAGAGATGCTATACAATTTGATGCAAGTACAAAGTTACGTGAATATTTTTATGGAAGTCGGTTTAAGCACACAAATATGTAGTTACTACGACTCTTCAATTGTATTCTTGAAATACAATGGGACGTATACTGAATATTGTAACTTTTTTTTCAAAACAAGATAACGAAAGTACGGATTATTATTTGTTATGAAAATTAAACTTCGGTTATTGTTAGTATCCCAACGGTTTTTGGAAAACATAAAAAAAGTTTTGTTTTGAACAATTATATAACGTATATAGGAGTTTGAAATTTGGCATAATGTTAGGCCTTGATGGCACATTACATAAGCTTGTAAAAGTAAGTTAACCTATCATCACCTGTTCGAAAGGAAAATTCCTATTGCCTTGTGAAGTCCAAACCTCTTTTTGTATCTCCTTCCAAACATCAACTTTTTCCAAAATGTTCGCGCAATATAATAATTTCCCGGAATTGTTATCTTCCGGAAAACAAAATTTCCCAGATTCTCTAGAAGTGTTCTCGTAGTAATCTAAAAGGTTACATGTGTGATACAAATGTAAACACTTTCCATCTCGCTGCTTTTTATTGATTCAAACAAAATAATTGATAGCAATTTGCAAAAACGCGTCTGAGTGACCGCTTCCTTGCGGGGTTAAATCAATTCTTCTATCTAGAAGCGTTCCAAGTATTACAGAAGGCGATATAATTGTAATCTACATACATAAATAAATAAATGACTATGCAACTCAATTCTTTGGTGCTCCTTCTAACCGATCTCATATAATCAACTTCGCATCAAGCAAATTCAATCAGTTTGCTTTCTTAAGCAAAACGTTGAACAACGGGCGCGACTACGAAATCGTCTTTCCGTTTTCTCATTGCTTCTTATTTTTACGACTGCAGGCCCCACTAGGAAGGTCTTCTATAAGTGCGTGACTGGTTTAAGAAAGTTTAGTGAATTTCAAGTGATTTAAGCTGCAAGGCAAGGTGTGTTCGTAGGTTTTTTCCCATTTAAAAAACTCGAATTTGCGGCTTCGATGGTTAAAAACTCTCTGGGAGTCAAAAGAGTCTGGTAACAACTAAAAAGTTGTTTACTTTGTTTTTACACTTCTTCCTTGTGTTCAGTACATTTTTGAGCTCACATGTTTAATTTTATTTGTTTAAAATCAAAAAAATTATCAACTCACATGATTACGCTAATTAGAGTGGACCGACCCTGACCTATAAGTCTGCCCTCTGGTCGTCTTATCAACAAATTCAAGTTAGAGAACGTTGTGTTAGAAGCCTTTTGAAGAGATGTTAGTTTATGATTTTTGTTAGCATTTGACGTCCCTTCACGTAGCAGGTGTATTGCAATACCTCGTTATTTAAACATTAAAATATGACTAAAAAATTGAAAGTGGAAGTGATGGTTAAATGTTTTGGGTCTTACTACACAAACATTTAATTTAGGTCAAATCAACATAACTTATGCTCCCAATCACCTTTTTAACTTTATTGAATATGCCAACTTAAACAATTTATGCCGAAGTTATGCTACATGGCGCTGGATTTTAATGTACACCATTTCATTATTTATCGAATGTACTTCAACTAAATATTTTTCATTTGTTTTTCTATCATTCAAAATAAAATAAAGATTTATTGTTGCGGCGTAATTGCTACAAACAAATTCATTATCAGCAAAATAAAAGCCGTCCTTCTTTTATAAAACTCTATCGGCTTGACACTATATTCTCCTTTGTACTTTCGAATTGTCGCTGAACTTCCCATAGAAACCTATGTTTCAATTTTACAAAATTGAGTATAAAAAAAGAAAAACAAAAATTGTCCGTTGCGGCAGACAGTATTTTCAAGAATTTAAATGTTTAAAGTTATTCCAAATAGTTTTCTTTAAAAACAATGAAAATAGCATTGAAAATGTAATATATGATTTTATCGTTGAGCATAAGTGATAGTAAAATTTGCAATGCACTGACATTGCCATTTTTTTTCACGGTTCACCGGAACGCATAAGCAGAAGTAGGTATTTTCACATAACAATTGAACAATACGTTGTTACTAGAAATTCTATGAATAAACTGCTGAGGCATATAAATGAAACCTTTAAAAAAGTATTAATTTGCTGTCAGTTAATCAAATGACAAATCCAAGGTCATTCCCACCATTGTTAACCCAACTTGACCGCGAATGTAAATCACGATATTGAAGGCACTAAGCATAATCGCTGTCTACTATTAGTTTACTAAAAATAAAATGAATCCTCAGAAAAATAGAATTCATTCCGAAGCTCCAAAACATAATGATGTCATGTAAAACGCGAGCTATCCAGCGGAGATTGCCCCAGTTTCTGAGTCATGAAGCTTTTTTGTAGTTTCGCGGTATTGTGGTCGCGATTCGCCCAACTTATCGCTTTTTATTTTATCTTATTTGCAGAAAATCTAAAGAGAAACGAAATCGTATCTAGAGAGCAGCTGGATCCCCCCAGTAAAGACGCGAAGATGGCTAGCAGGCTCAAGAGCCGTTTTACGCGGCCCCACGGGATCTCAGTCTCATTCAGGTAACACAGTTGAGAGAACGCGGTTATAATAGTGTTGTCTTAAGCAACATAGACGTGAGTTTTATCTGCTTTTTTACCGGCGTTTTTGCGACGAACATAGAATCGAGCTTACAATTTCTTTTGTATTAATGTTTCTATAGTAAGCAGGAAAAGAAAGCAGTAGCAAGGGCTCCTCAACCGGTTCAACAGGTGGTAGTTTAGTTTCGTGCTCGACTGTAGCAAGAACTTATCGCACCTTTTAGTTGCTCATTTCTTGAAGCTCTTTGTAAATATTTGCCGGACTATAAATTTTAAATTGTTTTAATTTAGCTGCTTGCGATTGTACACATTGAGCGTGCGGTTGATTTTTGGTTAAATTAACAAAGCCGGTAAAGGGTAGACGAAACAGATCAATAAAAACGTCGCGACTAAGCGGCATCAAATTTTGGGTAGGCGTAATTGTGTCCTTTTTGGGGGGGTTTTGCAGTGTCCTCGCAGTGATACTTTTAGCAGGATTCAGTTCAGGTCAACGCGTCGCGGCTCCGCAGACAAACCCAATTAGTGTCCCAGCTCCCGCACCTGGAAAGGCGCCCGCTCGAAGAGTCATGCATCCAGCATTTGCTAACGCAGGGAGGAATCCTGGACTTGAAATTTGGAGAATTGAGGTAAGTCACTTTTACTACTATAATTCGCTATTTGATCAAGGTCACCTTTTTGCCCACAACTGTTGTCTATTTAAAACGCTTGTTATGTTGTGCCGTGAATTCAATTTCAAAGGGAAATATGATCTCTTATGATGAAGTCTTATGCAGATGACTCAGTAGAGATCTAGATCGCGTAAAGATCCAGCAGATGGGTCTTCGTCTTAAATTTTCCTCAGGCGCCGAGCATTGCGCACTTGGCGGAACAGGAAAATTGGAAAACAGAAAATCTTTGCATCTTGGTGGCGATTGATGTTCTTTCTTGTTGTTGTAGATATAATTAGATACATATGTAGATGGAGATCCGGCGACGTAAAAAACAGAGCAAGACTTTGAAGAATTCGTTTGAAAAATATACAAAGATGAGTTCCGCCGCTGGCTTTAGTGTGTTAACCCCTAAATTTTCGAGGTCATTTATGATTGAGATATGTACATTACATACATATATCACTTTTATAAAGTCAGTCAGATATTAACTGCTGGCGATAATCGAAATAATATTTGCTTGTTTAAGCAGCAGTGCATATCAATTTTAGGAAAAAAGCAAATTGATGTAGCTGCCAGTTGAATTGTTATCATATTTGATTGACATGCGATTTAAATTTGTCAAATATGCAGATATAAAATAGGATTGCAAATCCATTTAATAAAGCTCAGAACTGAATTATTCACTGATAAATATTTATCAAGTTGATATCGATACCAATCAGTTCTAGCAAAAATTTTATCGAGTGATCAATGCAGCATTATTAAATAATTCTAAATTTATCGTAGGATTTGTTATCGATATTGCGAATATACATATATACGTATCTGTTTTAAGCTTTTGATGGTAAGATAACCGAATAACTATTTATTATATTTAATTGTATTTTCGTTTTACCATATCTTCGCAAGTATTGCTAATTAATACTGCACCTTCTATTTTGTTCGATTGTTGTCTGTTTCTAGTGCATATGTTTACCAATTTATAAAAATTTATACATATACATATGTAGGATAATAACAGAAAATATTTTTTCAAAAGCTCTGACAATTTCATTTGGCTGTGATTTGTTTATCTATTCGCCGCCATAAAACAATTATTTTAGTCACACGGCAAACAGTTTTAAAAATATAAAAGCACTTATCCTTTTGCAGCCACCTTGTCTTCCTATTAGAATGACCATTTAGCACTAATATGCAAGATTTTTTCATAGTTAGTTATGTGTACAGGCTTCTTTGTAATAAAAAATATACGATAATTTTAAAATGAAGAATTTGTGGGGTTCCTTCGTTCGTTTATTATGTTTATTCATTTATTAATTAATGATACTTCGTAGTAGTGGTTTTCTTTAAAAATAACGTAAAGTACCCATTTATTAACGACTTGAATCAACATTCAGTGCAAGACAAAAATAAATATTAGGGTTATTTTCGCTTCATGTGCACCTGAGAGACGAGATGTTGTAGGTATAATAATTCACTCCAGAGAAAAATCTAGATTGACTAGAAAATTTTCTCATTTCAGGCCCCTTACCATTTTCCAACCTTTTGCAGTTCAGATATATTTCCACTCGGTTCATTCCCACCTAAAATCACTATTTTTCCAGCAGTGATTTTATATGAGTGGTGGAACAGCTGCTGGCTAATGATGGAATTAATTTACCTTTTCGCCAATTTTTTAATTGGATATTTATCTTTGCCCCTCTTCCGCTTGGATAATTGAAAATTACTCATTACTTAGTGCACTGCGAGGAGGGTTTAAATCAGTCGAAGTTAATGGTCCACAAAAAATCTCGTTAAATCTGTTGAAGAGTCAATGAAGCTTCACTGCATCGTGCGCCCAGCTGGAAAAGAGTAATCCATTTTGTATATTTTGAATTGTTAAATGACTGCAATTCACCAGTGTAGTGCAAGTAAAATAAATTGTATCACTTCTGTGCAAGCCGATTCGGTTTAATTGTTTATATTTTTGTGATAGTTTCTTTTACTTTTTAAAGTCCATTTCATGGTATGCTTTAAGAGTCCACAAAAGAAATTGATTATAAATGAATACGTCTGTAAAGACATCATTAGAATATCAAATAACGAATTTGACCTTTTATCGTTATTTTTCAGAATTTTGAACCCGTTGCATATCCGCAGAGAGACTATGGAAAATTCTACACAGGTGATTCATACATTGTTATGAATGTAAGTTAGCCTTTATTTAAGGACTCTCCAATGTCCGCATTTATATGATTTTGATTTCCTTTCTTACTTTATAGACCAACAAAGATAAAAATAATAGGTTTAGCTGGGACATTCACTTCTGGCTTGGATCCCAGACTTCTATAGATGAGGCGGGAGCTGCGGCTATTTTAACAGTTCAACTTGATGATATTCTGAACGGAGAACCTGTGCAGCATCGCGAAGTTCAAGATCATGAGTCAAGTCAATTTTTAGGATACTTCAATAATGGTATGTAATACAACAAAAATAATAGAAAACAGCTTTTCATAAAGCAACTTTTCGTCAAAAAGTGATTTAAGGAGAAAAATATTTTAGATTCAGATTTTTCTATCCCTTGCACTACCTGACACTTAAAATATAAATTTAGCTTTCTTTTATGAAAGTTGAGTTCTCTCGACAAATTTTGAAATGCTTTCAGTCATTTTCCATTACTTTGTTCGTAAATTCACTATTCACTATGATTGATGGTGCATCAAACAGATGAATTTTTTTAGAACCCTCGGAATTGTTATTTAAAAGGTGCTCTTGTAAGCTCTTTTCTATTCTACATTATTTAGTCTATGGTACCTACCAGGTAAGAAAGAGGAATAATGATGGCAAAAACCGGGTTTTTATAATTACTATATTATTATTATTATTATTAAAAACCTTCACAAGCTTTAGATTTGTTAGAAAAAAATCTTAAAAAAATATTTTAAAATTTTTCACAACAATAAATTGTAAACTTACTTTTGCAAATTTCTTACAAATTATACAAATTTCTTATTTCCCAATTTGGCTAAATCTTTGTATTTCCTCCGCTTCGATTGCACTTTCTAATTAAGCGGTTGAAGTACAAAGCCTTGCCTTCCAAACAACGAAATCACTATCACTTCTATGTAGTACCCTCAATTTCCTTTCGGACAGGTAACTCTAGATTGACCTTTTTATGAATAATAATTTCTAACTTATTTATTTCCGCTGGGTTCTCTGCCGCACTTTTCCATGGGTATCTTCGGCTTTCGTTATTGTCCCAAACTCGCAATTCTTCGACAAGAGCCTTGTACTTTCCTAACTCATTTTTACAATGGTTGTATAACTCTTTTCCGTATAAGTAGTCTTCGTCGGATTCTGCGTCTTTTTCGTAGAGTTTAACGGCTTCTAGGAGTTTTTGAAAAGCTTTTGAAGTTTCATTTATGAGGGTTTCGTCAGTAAACATATCGGTAACTTTATTACTTTCCAAATTTAAGGGCTTTTGGGAAAGCGGTGAAGGATAGCTTCCCATCGAATTGTCATATTTAGTTTGTGTGTCCATAGAGCGAGGTCGGCATCTTTCAGTTCTTGGTGGTTCTGTTGGCGAACATAATTCTTTCCTTTGTTTGCTTCGTTTATTATCGAGGACAGAAGACGAATTGCAAAATATGTTAAAAGTACCCCGCGATGACGATGTCCGCTGCAGTTTAAAAATGCAGGACTGGTTTGCAGAAAGCTCTTTAGTTTTTCTTCTGCGTTCCTTCATCATTCTTAGGTTTTTCTTCCGCTCAATTTCCTCAGCTTCCTTTAAAGCTAATTGTTCCCTTGTTTTTCTCACCATTTCCGCTCTAATTTTCCTATCTTCTTTAATTTTTGCTAGCATTTCTTCGCGTTCTTTCTTCATTCTTTCGATTCTTTCTCGTCTTTCCTTTTCTTTTTTGAGTTTCTCTGCTACAATTTGAGTAACGTCCCTTTTTATGAACTTTTGAAACGAATAATCTGTAAGCGAACGACTGTGTATCTTCTTTGAATTGGGATCAATATTCTCTTTCCTTCTTCTGTCTTTATGACTGTTTTTTGCTTTACAATACCTTTTTCTTTTATTTTCCTTCTTGTCCTCATCTTTTAATATAGGCATGCTTGCAAAAGATGGTGTAAAACTATAGGCATTTTTCTTCGATTCTGTATTCCAGTGGTAGTTTTTTGAAAATGTATGAGGTCTGTTTGAGTTTAAAATATTTTCTGCTTCATCTCCTTTTTCCTTGTCGGTTCTAGATTGTAATGGAGTAGCAACAATTTCTCGAACTTCTTCGAATTTTGGAAGAACTTTGTCATTCAAATGCGTATCAGATTTTTTAGTATCCTTTTCATTTGCAGAATGAAGAACACTGTTTTCCCAAAATTCCTTATAATTATCATCATATTTTCTCGCCAGGCTTTCCATTTCCTCGTCCGAATAAATATTTCTACAGATGCCTGACCAGTTTCTGATTACATCACTCTTTTTATTTGACTTTATTATTTCTTCATTACAAACTTTTGAGGTATTTCTATTACCTGTAGGAATAAGCCCAATTTCTTCGTTGACTAATATGTAAGGTAATGTGAACATAGAATTTGTCTCCTTTTTGGTTCCAATTTTTTCCAGATCTGTACTGACGAATTGGAACTTATTCGTACATTTCGTGAAGTAATACCACGCGAAAACTGCGCTCGAAAATGTCGAAAAGGCCCCTACTTTGTCTGACAAAAAACGATGGCTGTTTAAAATCTTTTCTTGGAATATATTCCAAAAACTTTTAACTGGACTCATAATTTCAGTTTTATCCATTCTTTGTCGTTTTGCGTCCGAAAGTTTAAAACGAGTTTTTATAAATGACAAATTTTATTTTTGAATGTTTTTAATCAAGGATCACTTGATTTTTTTCATAAAAGGATATGACTACTTTATTTAGTTATTTTTGTAAAGTTGTACAAAAACACAAATCTGGAATTAGTCCGTATTGTATTAAAAATACAAAATATTTAACAGCTTTCGATAAATGAAACACAAATTAATTTCGTAGTAGAGCGGTTCAGAACAAAGATATCAGAAAGTCCAATTCAATTGAAAGCGCAAAAAAATAAACTATCTCATTGTGAGTTAAAAGCGCTGTTTTAGTTTTTAATTGGCACTATTCAAATATTCAAAATATCTTACGAAATTAACAAAATTCAAAATATTGAACTCGCGTATGAAATCTCGTGAAAACTGAAATACTTTCAGTATCTCCGTGTTGCAAGTCACTTTTTAAATTTGCGAGTAAAGTAGACTACATTTTTATCTGTCACGCTTAATTTTATTGACTTTTATTTTAATAAAAAGCCTCTTTTTTTAAAAAAATTTAGAATTATCAAAATGGAGTCTTCCGATATTCCAGAATTAGTAACAACATCTTTAAAAGAGAAATTGGAATATAAATTTTCAGTAGTACGCAAGACAGCCAGTCAGATTTCCGAATATTTTAAAGTGCCGATAACTTTAACTCATGAAGATTCTGCTGTGTATATGGGCATTCTTTTCCTAGGAATCATAGCATGGGCTTACGTGGATAGAATAACTCGAAAAAAGAAGAAATTTGAAATTTTGAAGTGATTGTATTCTATTGTGGCATTGTGGCATCTCTGTGTATTTGTACAATAAAATAATTATACTAAATTTATTCCGTTTCATCGATCGCTTTCCAATGTAAGGAAAAGATATAAAGCTGAAGGCGGATACAGTTCTTGTCCCAAATACTAACTTTCGACATTTTATGGACTTTGTATATGGCCAGCGCACCCAATTTTCATTTTTTAGTAATGTAAAATATCACCAATAGAAACACACTTTTGTAATCGGATGCTTGTAAGTGTTAACATCGATTGTCTTTACATTAATTATTTTTCTTCATGCAATGTAAAACCTCACAGCATCACTAGAACATTGGAATAAAATAATTTCCAACTACTAAAAATAAAAATGTCCAATTAAAACAATAAGTAAACGAATTGGTCAGAAACTTCAAATTTATTACATGTTTTTCGTGACAAAACCCCTTTTTCCATTAATTTCATTACAATATTAAGCAGATATTCTAAGATGGTTTTGAATCCGAATACCTGCCTGTTAGATTTCGATCTTTAAACTGATAGTCTGTCCATCCTTGCGTGAATTCCATGAAATTGTCCACTATGTACCATATTATAACTGATGTTGCAAATATAACAACCAGTGGAACGTTATATTTTCCGGATTCTTCTACTTTTGGAACCTTTGCTCCGGTTACCTTGTCAAGCGCAGATAGGACAAAAAGAAGCATGATTTGGTTTTGATTTCAATCTCTAATGATTTCTAGATTTCGTCAAGTATCTTCAAAAAGAATTTGCCGTCTTTATTTGTATAAAGTTTCGAAATGGCTTACATAAAAATTATTTTATGAGACAAGATTTTGACTATTTTGATTTTTGAATTGAAATAAATTTAAAACAACAAAATTTTATGATGTGACGGCATGGCTTACTTAAAAAATGGAAAATGACTGCTGAATCTAAACTACTTAAGCGCCACACCAATTGATTGAAATAATATAAGAACTGTGAAAGCATTTATCTATAGTTTGATTTCTGAAAAGTGTATAACGTACAGTACGTCTATTCGGTAGGGATTTTTTAAAAAATTTTTTTATAGTAGGGAAAGTTAATAAGTTAAATACAAATGATATGTTTGATGTGGAAAACGGAATAATTTTTATTAAAAATATTATATTTATGTATACATAATACGTATTTGGAAACAACATTTTCGATTACTGTCGGCATAATAGCTGGAAAAGATTTCGATAGTTTTGTAAATTTATATTAACAAAATGAATAACGCCCTGGGGCACCCTAACAAAAGAAAGTTGTTTACAAAATGGGTCCCATGGTGTCATTTCAGTATGATAAAAGCCTCAAATTAATCACCCAAAGCCTCAAATTAATCACCCATAATTTTTTTTTAAAGCCGTTTACTTAAAAAGTTTTGCTTACTTATTTTATAATATTTTTCTTAACTTTTTCTACTTTTAGGAATTCGTTACGAAAATGGTGGTGTTGGAACAGGATTCCGGCACATCCAAACCAACGCGGCTGATGAAAAGAGATTGTTCCATGTTAAGGGCAAAAGAAATGTTCGCGTCCGTCAAGTAAATCTTTCGGTATCTTCAATGAACAAGGGAGACTGCTTCATTTTGGATGCTGGAAATGATATTTACGTGTACGTGGGTTCTGGTTCTAAAAGAGTTGAAAAACTCAAGGCAATTAGTGCTGCCAATCAAATTAGGGACCAAGACCATAATGGACGTGCTAAGGTTCAAATTATTGGTGAGCATGTTTTGCATTTTGTGTCTTCTTACATTTAATAAAACTTAGAAAGTTGTGAACAATTGCTATGTAGACTTAGTGAAATTTGCTGCATTTATTTTCGTCAAAAATTATTAAATGCATATAACTCTGTTTCTCAAACTCTATACTTTAATAATAATAAACTTAATATACTACGTCATATAATTCACGGATAAACAATTTTGAAATTTACAGATGAATTTAGTACCGAAGCGGACAAGCAGCAATTCTTTACCATCCTTGGTTCTGGCTCACCAGATCAGGTACCAGAAGAAAGCACTTCCGAGGATGATGAGAAATTCGAAACAAGCGATGAAAGAGCTGTTACACTCTACAAAGTATCGGATGCAAGTGGATCTCTGAAGATAGACACAATTGCTACGAAACCACTTCGGCAAGAAATGCTGCAAACAGCTGACTGCTTTATTTTGGATACCGGATCCGGTATCTTCGTTTGGGTCGGAAGAGGCGCCACTCAACAGGAGAAGAGCCAAGCTATGACCAGAGCCCAAGGTTTATTGCAATATGTTTAAAGGGTTACATCTTCATTAACGTTTTTAATTTTAAAAGAATTTTTAACGACCAAGAAGTACCCCGCGTGGACTCAGGTACACAGGATCGTTGAAGGTGCGGAGTCTGCACCATTCAAGCAATACTTTGCTACCTGGAGAGACGTTGGCATGTCGCATACTCGTCTTGTTCGAGCTATCAACGAAGATATTGATGAGTCCGCCATTGATTCGTTAAAAAAGAGCGGAGGTCGAGCTCTCGCTTTCATGCCTGATAATGGTCTTGGAGAGATAACGGAAGTATACTATATCAGTTTTTAGAAAACCAGCTTGTTAACTTCATCAAACAATTTTAAAGGTTCTGTATTTCAAAGAAGGCGCCATGCAAAAAGTTTCTGCAGATTCTATGTATATCCTCTACGGCGACGCTGCTTATGTAATTAGGTATTCATTTACTATGGAAAACGGGGACAAGGGTTTGGTTGCATATTTGTGGCTGGTAAAAATATATTATTTATTATTTTATATGAATTTAGGTTAAATAAAATATAAATTATGTAGGGAAAGTCATCTTCTGATACTGATAAAGTTGCTGCTGAAGAAAATACCTCTACTAAACCTGATGAGGGCGAAGCATACATGATCGTTCGCCTAAACCAGGGTCATGAACCACGTCATTTACGTAAGATCTTTAAGGGCAAACTTGTTACTGCTTTCGAAAAGGACAGTGTTAATCCGTCACTATACCGTGTTCGCGGTGTCTCCGGTGATGATGTAATCACCGAAGAATTACCACTCAAATCGTCCTCATTGTCTTCAGATGATGCATTCCTCGTGGGATCTCTCGAAAAGTATTTCGTATGGAATGGTTTGGTACAGAATTTTTGAAAACTATTGAAAAATAATTTGATTTTAAATGAGGCTCTTATTTACAGGGTGCATCTGATTTCGAAAAAACACAAGCTGCCGGAGTTGCTAAATGTTTGAGTGAAAATGTCGAAGTAATTCAAGAAGGTGATGAACCTGAAGGATTTTGGGAATTGTTAGGCGGAAAAGAAGAGTACGACACATCCGTTGGTAATCCTGGAGCACCACTGTTGGAGCCAAGACTTTATCACTGCAAAATACTGGCAAATGGACGCTTTAGATTTGAGGAAATGGACCATTTCACACAAGAGGTTAGTGTTTTGATCCTATTTGTTCTTAATTTATTTTATTATCCTTTTAAAAAACCTATAGGACATGGACGTCGATGATGTAATGCTTTTAGATGGCGGTGACGAAATTTATGTTTGGATTGGGTCGGGCGCAGTAAGCATTGAGAGGGAAAAATCTTATACAATGGCAATGGTATGTAATGTATTTACCTCGAAGAAAACCCTAAAACTCAATCGGTATATACATATGCATATGTACGTGAACCTTCAAAAACATTTTTCCATTTTTTCTTTTTGGCAAAATATATTTTTAACTGGCCAGTACACCCTTGATATGATATTCGAAAATAAAGAGAAGTGAATTAATATAAAAATACCTGATAATTGAAAAATTATGGCTTAGGTTATCTGGAGTGTAATACAATTTAAAAAAACTTAATAATTTAGAAAGCATGTCATTTTTATAATTTATAACTACTGGTTCTTTTATATATTAAATAAAAGAAGTTAAGTGTCCTTTTTTAAGAGGGCTTTAGGAATTTACTTAAAAATGTCATGTTATTTGTAATTTCAGTTATACATTCGCATTGATCCAACTGACAGAACTGAAGATACAGTTCCATTGATTAAATTGGAACAAGGTGATGAGCCTGATTGTTTCAAACGTATATTCCCAACATGGAATAACAACTATTGGCAGGTTAGTAAAAGACATTAGACACCGCTTGAAATTGAGAACAAACATTATGGTAACCATGGACTAATACGAGCAACATTTGGCGCTTACTTACGGATAATGAATGCTTTGTGTATTATTTTGTCTTTTTACTTGTCGATTATTTATAAGAAATTTTTATAATTCCTTTTTTTGATAAAATAAAAGTAGAAATAGATTAAATAACTGCTTAAATGCTGGATAATTTTTATGCATCAAAACACATCGGTTTTTAACTAAAAAATGTAACAGCATAAATTCCAAAACCATTATAAATAATGCACCAAAAGTTTGATATATTACTACAGACTATAAACGAAATTAGAATTTCAAGTCTTCGCAATGCCCGAGAGATCTTGTTATTATTGTAGCTTTTAAAAATATTCAGAAGAATACATATTCAGATTTCAATAAAAAGTTGACTTTGATTTCAAGTCACATTAGTAGTTGCGAAATTGAATACGCTCGATATTCTAAATTGCGTTTATAGTGTTCTCGGCTTTTATAGGAAAATAACACTTCTGATAAATTTTAAAACCCAAATAAACCAAGTACATGTACATACATATATAAAATACTGTAAGACATAAAAAATGAACATATGTACAATCCAGAATACATTAATAATTCACATTCAAAATTTATTATTTCCTACACTTTATTCCAATAATTTTAACATTAAAATAAAAATGAAAATGCAGCATGAAATCTCGACCACAAAGGGTGCATATAAAAAGGGTTTTATAACAGTGAAATGCACAGACATAAATTTCAAAAAAATGTTTAATCAAAAGCGAAATAACCAAAGCAAGAAATATAGGCTTATACCACATAATAAATTTGCTTTGTAAATCAAAAAATTAATTTTTCCAATGAAACCAATTATTCATGATTTCTTTATTTTGCGTATTCAATTAATAAAAAATACGCTGGAAAGGTCATTTGCACGGTTTAAATGACACCTGTGAAATTTATGTTAAATGTTAATTATTATCTACCTGTGTAATTTGTGGTGATTTTTTGCTGATATGTGTACTTTACTTACCAACAGAAGTAATGGTCGTTTCTGTAAACTCCATTAAAATTTCAAATAAATAAATTATTAATTAAAATATTTTGCTTTCCAGTCACTACCCTCATATGAGGAAGTCAAAAATGCGATTATCGCATCCAATGAAAAAGACATCTTTGATTAAAAATTTGTGAGTAACTGCAATTTGTAGAAGAGTGCTTTACAAGTTGTTGGACATTTTCTAAATTCAAATTTGTTATAACTACTGTTCGAATAAAATTGTTGTCAAAAACCTAATATGCGTTTTTATGATACTCATGCCTGTACTTACGATATATGTATTTCTAAATTCAATATGCAAGGATTTTGTAGATTGTGAATTTTTTCTGCAATCCGATATTTTTAAACAAATATATTGAATTTTTCTGAGGAGTTAAGTGAATGTTTTTTTGAAAGTCACTCGTAACATAAGGGGAGCTAACACCGCCTCAACAGGTATTTAAACATCTTCCCAATTTGCCCGAATCAAAATTTACCCTGAGGTGAGTGCAACAGGTAAGTCAGAATTCAAGTGAATTATATAAAGCAGCATATTGTTAGATACAGACAGAGGACATGCCCCGAGGGATGATGGTTCAGAAAATGTTGAACAAAATACTTAAGCTACACATCTCGGGCATCGTCCTTCTGTGTGTCTTACAGCTTCTCAGACGTGCCAGGTAGTGCTAAATCTGACAAGAATTTTCACCTGAGATTTTGTTCACCTGCCTGATGTACGAAAAAAAGATACCAGTCAACCTTGGCGAAATGAATTGAGGCCCGACTACTGAAGATATTTAATCCAATTTGGAAAATAAATTCTATCTTGTATGCAGTGGGATTAACCGTCCAGTGCGGCCTGAATGAGAGGGAGGATGGGGTGAATCTAGTCTAATACATATAGTAGTGCAGGAAAAGCAATTTTATGTTTACTCTATTCGAAGAGTGGCCGTCGCAACGGTGGAAGGAACGAGTTCTTAATGAGGTTTGGCACTGCCAAGTCTTTCTTGTTGGGACACCAACGTTCTACGGAAATTAAATTTCACTTCCATGTCCTGCGACCGCGCTGCCTCTGAAAGTACGGGGAATATACACCAAGCAGATAATTCCCATTTGCTGACCCTTGGCGCTCTGGTCAAAGGTCCTGCGCTGCCTTTTGAAAGAATCTTAATTCGAAAGAAGGACGAGCGGCAATGGCGGTGCGCTTTAAATTATTTTCCTTTTAATGGCTCTGCTCGGGAGTCACTTGCAGATGAATTTTTGTAAAATATCGGCCCAGTGAAAGGAGTTTTATATACAAAATATATGTAGTAGCACCCTGTCCGAGATTTGCTATTTTCTACCTTTCTGATGGGGGTAATGACCTGAATTGCAATTCAATTACTAAAACAAGCTCTTGAACATTTTAAATTTTACAAAATGTCCCGGTGTATAGCTGGGAAAATGTCAATTACTTGGAATACCGCCCGTTGTGATGCGAGGGGTGACAAACGGGGTTGCAATTAGAACTAAGAAGTCCTGAAGGACTGTACATAAAATAGTTAAGGCGACGGAATGTTCGCTGTGCATGTCCTGATTAATTCAAATTGCTTCAGTGTTTCTAAAAACACTTAAAAGTGCAATTGGTGCAAACGACTTGACTCGCTCACAAAGTTCGTAAAGGTTGTTGGGACTTTTAAAGTTTTACTGGCAAATGGTCCGTTTCCAGCCACTGCGAGTGTCTTCAACTGCTGCAGCTGGAAAATCCTTTAGAAGCTCTCAGGTACCTTGCGTCATCATTGTTTGACCCTTGCCTGATGACTGACCGGGAAAGGACTCCCCGACTAGTGGCTGGACCATTCGACCGAAGCCCCAGAGGAGCATTGAGCAACTTTATAGAATTGTGCAAGCGCCGTGCTATTGTCCGTTGATTACACTCACCTCGTCCCCCGAGAGGGGCAGAAAATCCCTGCCCAGTTGGGCTCCAACAGGAAAGTTGCTTTTGTTGCATGTTCTCAATCCGCCGCCGATGGGGGTGAAAGGCCGCAACAATTTTTCAATTTATTATTTGGCTTCGAATTTTATTAAAAAATTATTTCATTCAATTATCTAGCGAGCCAGCCCAGTGATGTGATGTGCTCTGCTGTTCCTCATTGCGGGGAATTTCATTAAAAAAGGTCTTGCATGATTGATGGCGAACGGATGAACTGAAAGGAGGACCACTTCAACATTTCCAGCCGATAAAAATTTTATCAGTTTGCATTTTTGACGTGTATTGTCAGAAGCCTTCTCCGGATGGGTTCTAGTTTTAGATTTTAATCGAATTCCTGCATCGTTTAGTGAATGTACTAAGTTTCAGAATATTTTATAGTCTACAAAATTTACAAAATTTAATTAGAATTAATTGTAAAATCCTTCATTGAATCTAAAATACTTTCTGTTCGGAGTTTTTTCGGTACTTCTATTCACACATTTTAGGTATGTACATATATCGAAGTTTACGTGAATGCAATTTTTCTTTTATTAAATATTACTTTTACGAAATATTACTTTTTTGCGGATATTAGAAGATTGTAATATAATATATTAGTTTTTCAATAATTCATTTTTTCGAGGAGTATATTTAGTTAAACAATTTGTTACTCCTATTCATCAAAAAATAATTACACTCTATTGAACAACAGATATGTTTCGATGCAAATTACTCTTTTAAGCTTGTTTTGTTTTCTTAATACGTACATACATATTTTAAAACCATTTTGCCGTAATAAAAGTATAGTTCCCAGAATTATAAAAAAATTCTCTCATTTATTATTTCCCTCAAAGCCATAAAAATTGTTCCCAATATTCTTTTGTTGTTTATTACTATTAGAGCCTCATTTCCGTGGATATTTTTTAAATTCTATTTCATTGCAATACAATAAATCTCAATTAGAGTTATTTTCCACTTCGAAGTCTAGTGAAGCCTGGATTCACCAGAATTATTTTGCAATTAGTTTCTGCATTTCTAGTTTTCCTGGAAATACAAACAAGCTTTTGCCTTTATATGAAATTTCATCTGAAACCTCGCAAAATGTTCTCAAAATGATCTAATATTAAGTTCTAGTTTAGTTCACAAGAAACTCAATGAATTTCGTTAGAAACAATCTGTTGTATTCACGTTGCATATTAATGGGTACTGGGAATTCGTTCATATTAAGACAGGATATTCTGGCATCATTTCTTCGCCAAAAAATGAGTTTATTACTATACATTTATAAAGAAGGATAAAAGCATTATGGGCGATACAATGATAACCTTTATATACAACACCGCAGGTCCCTATATCTTTACAAAAAATGAAACTTAAATGATAAATGCAAGTGCACCTCCCTAGAACTCCAGCGGTACATAACTTAAATTATAGATCGTCTGCGGGTCTACGGCAACAAAAGTCATAGTAAATATTGCATCTTACAAAACTACTTCCAGATATCCAATAAATTTCACTAGACTTCAAATTAGAATCTACTAAATTATACCGAATGTAACCTGTAAGATAGTTGGTATATGGGTGCAACAAGAATTCTGAGTAACTCCCATAATTACTTGGACTCAATGAAATTTTTCTAGCTCGCCCTTTCTTTCGAAAATTAAGCAAATAAATATAACTAATAAAATGATATTTGATTGTACAAAAAATGAAAAAAAATATGGTAATGAAATACTTTGAAATCTGTTTTATGTATTATATATACAGATGTAAACTACAAAAGGTTTCTGAATTAAATCTCAAAGGTTTAAAATATGTCGTATTCTTAGTTGTCAAACGAAAGTTTAAAAAGTAGTCTAAATTTCCCGCCAGTATATAACAGCTGCACACATTCCTTGTTTGACGAATGCATCCATAATATAATAGCTTAATATTTAAATACGCCCCTTTTAAAGGGGTCACCACAGCAAACGGGTGAAGTGCTCCCAAATGGTTTGACATACTTGCCTACAGGGTGAGTTTTCGAAGTCAAACCGTTTGCTTACAGCAACTTACCCAAACTAAGAACAACCTAGATTGCCTCCATTATCGGTTAGCCATCTTAATTAGTAAGGTGCTTAGGAGCCTCCCCACCCGCCCTCGTTGCTGCCGTGCTGCCAACACTTCGTCCTGCAGCGAGACGTTGGCGGTTTCATTTCAACGTTTTACATTCGCTCTCTAATACATGCAATTTTTTAATTAACTCTGCCGCACTAAATATAAGCCGTGAGTGCCTCGTCCGGCACCTAGTCCCAGTTAAGTCATCGCTGATGGTTTTATCTTATCAAATTACACTACCTCAGGAAATGACGACACCGAGTCCTGTAGGACACGGGGGTTGGGGGAACAAGCGAACACTGACGCAGAGTGCATTCTGCATGGAGTGTGCAATACGAGCGCCAGGGTTGTTTACTCGCCGCCGGGTGAGTCAGCAAAACTATCGGGGGGACATTATCACGTGCATCTGTCTCATATATAAAGCCCCCAATTTACCCAAACATCATCATAACGCCCGAGGGATGAAGGTATAACCGGGCGGTCGTGACCCACCCGAATTTTCTCGCCACATTTGTTAATGAACGTAGCCATAAGGTCGCTGCTGCACTTCGGCGACCAATCCGTCACAACGAAACCTTTGCAGAATTTTTCGCTGACGAGGTTGGGTGGAGCACGGTGGGTGAGGTGACAGGGGGACAAATGGGAGTTAGTTGCTTATAAATGCAATTTTCCTAAGCATGCAACCTACTTGATATCATACACGACCGTTTATCATATTTTAATCTTGGGGGATGCATAATATTACATAATTAAGGGCTGTTAATTGGCCGTACCCTCGTAGAGGACTTGGATGACCGATCTCGTGTCACCCTGTGTACTCGAAACGAGCACTTTCCCGGATGAACCTGTCGGTGCTTTGCATGTTTCAGCACGAGATATAATTTTGTTTCGTCTTTTTGTTTATATAAAACAAGGAGGAAAAGAGGCAGAAAATAAAAATTCAAAAAACTTTAACGCAAGGTAACAGGGTGGCTCTGTGACAAAACTTTGTCGTTAGACCCTTTCGTGGCGATAGAGAACTCTCAAAAGGCGGTTAAAGTTCAACCGAGGGTCAAATGGAGTTCCGCGCTCACTTATATTACTTCAGTCCCTGTTACTGCCATTGTTGTCCTAATTAATTACTTTTATGCATGAAACAATTTACTTCTCAGCTATTTATCACTTTAAGGGTGTCCACTCCTTCGGTTGTTGGCGCTAAATTGAGCGTAGATTGCCTACAGACGGGCGTAATTCTGTGGTCACGTTGCTCCGGTGTGGTGCACAATAAAAATTAAAATTAGGGCCAGTGCTTAAGGGAAGTGTGTCCTAAAGATAAATACTGGGTGTATCCTCGGAGAAAATTGATTTATTTTGGTACCGGGAATAGGTTTTGAATTGTTTATCGTTTTTAATTTATAATAAATAGAACGTTAAGCAGCGTGGCATGACCATAGTTAGTTTATTTTTTAGTAACCTTAATTTTTTAAATGGATCGAGGTTTAATTTTCTTATACATTTATTCTAAGAATAACTTTTCATACGTGTTCTAAAAATGTATTGTATTACAATAGAAAATTCTGTCAAAGATCACATTTCTTCTACCTCAATTGAATTGAGGCCGCAACGCCGCTGCCAATTAGTAAATTGGTTTATGAATTTTATATATGTTATATTCGAATAAAGCGCTTACTGAGTGCAACTTTTTAACTAGCAACATAATACCTCAAAGGGGTTCTATTCATAATAACCAGAATTGAATAAAATTCGATCGGAAGTTTCCCCCAGGACAAATCACGAGACACACATACCTTCAGTCAGCGTCCTATCCTAACGAAGCCAATTTGCAGTAATTCGATGTCCTGGTTACTTAGAATGGAGCAACTTCCTTTTGACGGCAACAATTTGTTACACAAAAGGAGTATTATCTTACAAAGGCTCAGGAGACGACGTAACGTACCGCGGCTTGGATCGTTCCAAAAAAGGATGTCAGCGTGGGATTAAAGCCGCCGACAAAATACACATACAGCACAAAGTGGGGTAACTCACTTAATACCGATATGCCAGTGATACCCACCCACACGGTCATCTTGTTCAGTTGAAAGATGTCGTGCGTGATAAGCCTGACACACAAAGGTGCGCCAACCAAAGGGCTTGCGACCTTTTTACTCAGGTGCTCCGCACTGCTCGGTTCGGGGAACTATCCTTTGGATTGTGATCCACTATCACGATATATGAAAGGTGAACAAAATTAAATCAAATTCGTGACACCTGGGAGTGGCGTAAGAAAGTTGTTAACTGCCAGTAACACTTTATTTGCGTGAAACTTAAAACAACCCGAGTAAATCTTTAGTAATTGGCTCGCGAAATTCTCCCGCAGTGACTATCCCATCACCTTCAACACTGCAGGTGTGCTCAACTCACTGCTGGATTAAGGATGAGCTAAAATACCAAAACAGAAATCCACGAAGTCGCTTCTAAATTTGCTGACAAATTTTTCGCGGAAAGTACTCACACCTTTGGGGGGAAAATAATAATATTTTCCACGAGGAAAAATCAGTAAATAAAAATGTCCTCGATTACTTTACTTTGCTAAGTGCTTCGCAAGGTCATGTACTTATTTGGTGGGTTTGTGGATTCGGGCAAGTTCAGGTATTTAGGGTATTTTGAAGGGAATGTTCAAGTTGCGGTCCTGATATGGATTCCGGGAATTTAACTCAGGGTAATTTCAAGCGCAAAGAGGGTGCGTTTGAAATTTATTGTAGGTATATCAATTCTTCAAAATTAAAGATATTCATAATATTTTATGAAGTAGTTAAATTGAAGTTTGTTTCTAAATAAATTAATGTTCAACTTAACAATTATTTCTACGTAACACAAAGAAATGGTAAATCGTTTATATTGCTTATTTGTGTATTTTAAATCTTTACATATATTTATATATTTTTCCCCCGTTTATATTTATAAATTAAAATATATTATCATTTGTAAGATTTACGTACAAAAATCATTTTTGTGGAGAAGGTATCTCAAAAGGTAAGCATTAAATCAATATTTTGTATACACCTAAAATGTGTAAAATGTAATGTGTACAAATAAATATTAGTTTTTGTGGTTCTGTATTTTGATGGCTTCTATCAATATTTACCGAAGATATATGGAATTTCAAAACTTTAAGTCACTTCCTCAATCTTTACTTTAAATTTACTTTTAACGAAGTTTCAGTGCTTTTATATTATATACATACATATTAGAACAGCAAAACTATGCTGTTTTTCTTAATGCTAGGTATATTTGATGATTTATCGTTGTGTATCATAAGCCCCCCTCCCCCCCCCCCCCCCCCCCAAATAACTTCGTGGTGTTAGCAATTGCGCAAAAATTTGAAAATTGCGAATTTATACTAAAAGACAAATTTCAGGAAATGACGATAAATTAAATGTAATTATGAATATTGTTTTTATTTTGCTGTATTTTAGAAGTGCGCACTATCACTCAGCGGTCAATAAAAAGATGAACTTAATTTGATTATAAATGTGTGTGTCTCATGAACTTGATTATCTTATCTTTGGTGGCAACAAAAAAAACATTGAAAAATAAATTGAAAGATAATGTTTTCATATGAACTTTAGAAATTATATAAACAAAGACATCATAAATCAAACCATAAGTATTTTGAAGAGAAATCGTGAATGTATGAATGAATTTCAAATAAGATGAAATTGGAACAAAAATTAAAAACATTAATGCATGATAAAAATTGGAATTTATGAATAGATATTATTATTATAGTTTTGTAAAAATGAAGACTTAAGTACATTTTTCCAAAAATAAGGTTTGCTTAGTTCGAAAAGTGAACTTCAAAATATTATAACTCTCTTGTACGAGGTTGAAACTAAAATTCAGCATATCTGGCCATTAAAGGGTAGAAACCACTCTAATGTTTTAACATTGAGATCTGGGGGTTATTAATCGGAATACATATGTCGGGCAGTTATAGCAATTATGTGATAGTATGTATGTATTTTTATTACAGTTCTTTGCCTTGTCGAAATTATTATGTGTGACCCTACACTTCAATCATTGTGAATTTCTTATCATTTGGGGAAAATCGTTGTGTAACTGACCTTTTCTCGTCGGTCACTTGCATAATTCGGGTCAAACACATGTTGGAGTTTTCATGCTGCATGCAGGACCCTTCGAGCGGGGAATGCCAGGATAATGAGCATGCGCCCAGGACGAGCGAGAACCAAAGGACTTTCCCTGTGGGGTGCACACGGCGGAAAACACTGGGAAATTGCTCGAGCCATCGAATTCCCCTTTTCGTCGGGTTCACTCCCGCCCGCTGGCCGTAGTTCCCCTGACTCCGCACAGTCGGGGCCGATTAATTTGACCCGCGGAGAGGAGTCGTGTCGCGCTGGTGACAGAGCATTCCACTGAATCAACGAGTGGTTTTCCTTTCAGTCAACTCGGACGTCTTCAGAGCTTCGGTTGGTTGGCTCGAGTTTCGTGCGTAGGCCCCTTGGTGGCATCAGCGAATTTACGAAGATCTTATTTTCCCTTGGAGGTTGAGGAAAGTGTTCTCACTTTTTGAAGAAGTGAAATTGTGAATTATTCTGTTTCGTCTTTGGATACTATTTTTACCTTTTTAAAGTGATATTAGGACGATCAAAGGACCGCACCTTTGAGGTGTGTGAAAATAGAAACAAATAACAAAAACTTAAGTAGCAAAACCTACGTTAGGAGGCGGACAATTTAAGGATAAAATCTAATCAGCTCGGTTAGTTGTGATCGCAAGTGATTCACAAGGGGTTCTCTTTAGGTGTTGGAAAGGTCTATTTGCAGGTGAATAGAGACACGGAAGAAGTGAAGGGTGACGAGTGTTTTCTCTCCGCGATTTTGGGAAATTTGAATCCAAGTGTCCACTTACTGGTGAATTGTTGATTTGTATAGTTTTTTTATAAAAAAAAAAATCGAGTGAGTGATAAGAATTACTGGCTGAAGCTGTGCCCGTGCACCTTCACCCCTGCTATCCTCCTGTGATTTGGACGCAAGCAAAAAGGGATACCCGAGGGTTTTCCAAAGGATTTTCCTGGATCCTTTTTTGGAACATTAGCAAACAGAAAAGCTTTGAAGTAGAGGCAGGAGGGACTGGCTGACTGGGATTCGTCCTGAATAGAGCTCCCTCTTTTCCCGCTTACACGCACCAGAACTTCGGGAAGAGTAACTTTGTCGAACGGGCCCGATATTAAAGTCGCCCGATAGGCAGTCGAAGCTCCCTAAATCTAGTAGACAGTCACAAAAACCAGCGGGACGTTCCTTATCGCTGAAAAACAGTTACAACAACACCAACAACGGTATCAGCGAGGTAGCTGCAAAAAAGGGTAAGCTCGACATTTGATTTAATTACGCCCGTGTTGCCCTGGCCCTTTGTTCCCACAGTTTTTGCAAATTCCTCCGCTTTTTGCGACTTTCTTGTTTAAGCTACAGGCTGGTGATCTTTATCCTGACCTGCTCTAGCTGGGAAAGTGGCCACTGCAATTTGAAATCGAATTATTTACACTAGTCCCAAAAAATTCCTTGTTTTTAAGGACCCGATATGAGCGGATGCCTTATTATTAGTCGGTCTGTTTACAATATTTTTTTAAAAAATATTGACTGCACTGATAGAGCGAAAAATTAAATTCTATCTACCCTAAATTAACGACATACTAAAACCTTCTGCTTCCTATATTCAAAGTATAAATTATGTTAACCTAATTAAAAAAATATATAATATATATACATATTCAATACATCAGAATTATGCAAGATTCATACAAGATACATACATATGTAAATTTTTCTGATTTTTTGGTTTTCTGGTGAGCAAACTTAAAGTAAATAAAATCTTTGTCGAACAATATTTCGAATTTGCGAATACATATACGTAATATAGGTAAGGTATTTTTTATAATATTTTGGTCATTCACCGACTTACATACTTTTAAAAAAATAAACGAACACCTGACGCTTTTTGCGATAGTAGAGGTAAGCTTGATATTATAACATTTATATTTAAGCCATCTTAAACTACAACACCTCCATTAGTTCATCCAATATTAAATACTACTAGATAAGATGCAATTTGATAAAATTATTTTCAACAATTGGTTGCTGAACAACAAAAATAAAGTTTAACGAAAAGTTTATACGAAACAATTTGTGGAGTTATTTAGATTTTACATGTATTTATTTTTAAGATTTTTGTCCTTCGAAATTAATATTGAAAAATGTCCAAAAGAAAGTAGAATTTTAAAATAAGATACTATCTAACTACCTTTAATAAATTCTTTATTTTATGTATAAAAACATATTGCTGAAATTAACAAGGACATAATGGCGTATAAAATTCTTAATTGCAGGTACAATGAAAGCAATTATCTTCAAATTACGAATAAACTATAATCTATCGAATATATCAATATCTACATTAGGTATTTTCGATTTAATTACAGACATATTTACATATGATATGCATAAGTTTCCAGTAAGAATCTTAATGAGGCGCATGATATTCTTTTCGTAACTTTTAGAGGCCAATGAATTCCATGAAATAATATACCTTTATTTGATTAAATAAAACTTTTACTAATAATCCAGTTTTTTGATCAACCCCCATTGAAAAAATTAAAAAATATTTCAAGTTGACGAATTTTGGTCATTTTTGCAGTATCTAAATGTTTGTATAATATTCGGCTTTTGAAACTTCTGACCGAAAAAAATTGGCTTATTGAAGACGATTTTGAAATGAAATGTTAAAATAAATATTTATAAAAAACCACTTGCTACATTAGGTAATATATAACTTTGTACATATATAAATATACCTACAGTACAACACTAAGTTAAAAAAGTAACCCTTTTCGAATCTTTTTTGTAATATATGGGATTTTATTTGAAAATCATCTCGTTGTTCCATGACTTTGGCCTTGGTCCAGTCCTTTTAGGGTCTTTTTGTTCGAATCCCCAGAGCCTTCACAAATATGAGGCAATCTCGTGACAAAGGGGATGCGAAATCAATTTTCATTCGCCCTCCATTGCCTGTGCGACTTGGAGCTAGTGTTCCATTTTCTTTTGGGAAATTTGAGCTAAAAAATGGTAAAGTGAAAGACCGACCAAGAACAGGATCACAAGCCTGTGCCTTTTGCCTTTTGCCCTGCTGTGAAGGAGCAGCGATTTTAAATATTCCCAGCTTCCGGAATCTTTTCTGGATGCGGACTGTTTACTTCAGCTATTCTTGACGAGAGCGATTTGACTGAGCATAAGGGAATTTGCTGGAGTAAACACTTCCATCTGAATGATGGTACTTTGACCACTCCGCGCCCTTGTTTTCCTTGCTCTTTGGAAATTTTATAATTTGTTTAATTAAATCAGCTTTGTAAATCGCCTAATTATCATATTTTTACTTTTATTCTTAATTGGAATTGCCATGGTTCTGGCTTTTGGGGAAAAACGAAAAAGTGGCCATCTTTTTGTTTCCTACAAGTGGGCTATTTTTACTGTCTAGACGGGTTTAATGGGGTTCTATTTTCTTTCGCGAAAATCGATATATACATTTTTCCTAAGTTATATGTACATATGTTGATCAAAAATGTTTCTTGTCTTGAAACGTGTCGGTAACTTGATCAAATTTGTCAATCAGCTTGTTTACTTAACCTGCACACAATGATTTATTTTTTAATGTGTCCATTTATTATTTATATATTTTTTGGCTTTTGTTCGGCCTTTATCACAGAATAATCTAGGATTTTTATTTCGAAGAGAAAAAGTTTTGTTTACTTTCGATGTAAATTGCGAAAAGGCAAAGCGAATACACAGATCAACTTAAATTAAAAATACTTCTTCTCGGCATTGACAAATACTCACTCAAAAAAGCTTTAAGCCGAACTCATCTTTGAATTTGTTTTGAATATTAATATTTATCTTCGGTGCTCAAATTTTATAACTTGTGCGAAATTATAATATTATTCGTAAAAATATAAATTTATTTTGCTTTGTTTTTATCTAATCATTTGTAGGAAGATAAACATATTAAAATTTAATAATACATTTAGAAATCAAGTTTAAGTTTAATTGTGTCTAACAAATCTCTTCCGCAAAAAAATTCTATATTTTTGATTTTAATGTGTTTGTTGCAATTTTTTGAATGCCTTAAAGATTTTTAAAAATGAACTACATATGTTGTAATTTTTACTGTGGCAATTTCCTGAAGTTGTATAATTGTTTTGCGTGAATTTTCAATTTCAATTTTAAAGAAGAAAATATTTTGTTAGAGCACTGTTAACTGCTTTAATTTTAAGTAAAATCTTGCGAAAATTACTTTCATACTTATTTTATTTTCATTGCTGTATATATCTTTAATTTTTGCGAATGCAATTTTTAAAAAAAGCGTGCGAAAATAATAAATAACTCAAATGTGCTTAGTTCCAAAACAAATCTAAATTGAGAGAAAACTGCAAATATCTATCCTTTATGTTAAAGTTGCAAATTTAAAATATGTTTCACATCAAATGTAATGTAACACATTTTTGTTTTTAAAATGTGGGTAAGTTGTAAGAGTTCTTAACAGTAATTTACTTTTGTGTGCGACGGTATTTATCAAATAACTTGCAAACAATCCTTTGAAAAAAATGATGTGTTCCGTCAAACTCCCACCATTTTAAAAGTTGTAAAATGTACCAATTTCCGAAACTGCACGAATTTGAAATAATTTTAAATAAATAACAAACGAAGAATCCCCTCAAAAGGCAGCAGACTAGCCACTCAAAATCTATCCCAATATTTAAGGGGGATGAAACACATCGGTAGTAAGCATCTTAACAACACTTCAGGGCATATCTTGTGCGCTTCAGGAAAATTGAGATATATGGAACTGCCCGGGGCTCGAGTGTCGGCCACGACTGCGGCCTCTGCCCCGACCAAACTATTACAGGAGCCTGGTGATGTCCTTGTTATGCCTTTTTAATCACTTAAGCCCGGAGCATCTGCCCCATGCACGCTATGATCTCGTTAGGCGAGTTTGCCTTTCATTGGTTTTTGGGAACAATTTCTGGTCGATGAAGCGTATTTTACGATGTCCTCCGGCTATGGGACAGGACGAGACAGAAGTTTTCTGGCAGCCAGCCAATATCGTTTCCACAAGGATATTAATTTGTCGGGATCCGTCTCTATCATTTTTCGGCCCTTGTTTTTAACTCAGGGAAAGGATTGTTCAATTTTTGCGAGTATTTAAAGAGCTCCTTCCACTGCATCGCCCGTAGCCAGTCAAAGGAATAGTCTACTGCCCAGGTGTTTTATTTATCAAAGGGCGTTTCCACCGTTCCGCCGTCGCAGAGACCAAAAGGTTTAGTATAGCTAGCCCACCCCAAACCCAGTCAGTGCCAACTTCTTTCGGGCGTCGTCCTCAGACGTTAGAATACCTGCTTTAAGTTGGCATCTACGGACTAGGGCAGGGGAGCCAATCTCGCACAACGTGGGAAATTATTCCACCCCCGCCTGCTTTTGTACATGTGCTGGGACGGAGTCAGCCATTTCTGACGCTTTTGCGAAAGCCTAATTGGGACCATATCTCACCTAAAGTTTTTTCGTAGGAATTTCATTCACTTAGAGGAATTCATGTGAGTTAAATATAGAAGTACTTACACCCTTTTGGGTTTAGTACCTACACTTGTTTGAGTGAAAGTGATTCAAAATTTAAAAGCCCGTACATAGAGTGAAAAGAAATAAATTTTCAGTAATCTCTTCAATAAAAACCAAAAATACACGAATTGGCCCGTTTGATGATCTCATTGCGATCAAATTTAAAACTATATTCTATATTTTTTAATGTTGACCATCACTCTATATGTACATATTTATTCAAAAATTAATTTTAATTTTAATTAAAAATAAAAATTTTCTTATTTGAATTGCTGTTATACTACCATAAAGTATATTTTATATACAAAATATACAAATTTATTTAACAAATTTAACATATAGCACTCAAATTCTAATCTCCAGGCGCGTCTTACTAATTAGAAGGTTATCACGTAATAAATACATACATATACTGACGTATACGGTTTTTTTGATGAATAAATGAAGTATAAAAATTATACTATCGCGTTCATATCTTAGAGAAGTTTCCCGCTGAAAAACTGGAGCAAAATTTTTTATTCTGCTGAGAAAGCTGTTAAACTTCTCGGCAATAATAGATCCACCACAGCAGGCGGGTTGAAGGATTTTTTTTTCGCAATTTTCATATTTTTTTATTCCCTTCCCGGAAAATTGAGACGCCGGGGAAGCTTTTTTCCCATTCGCACCGAAACGACGGACCAGTAGGAGAAAAATAAGGAGGAAAAATTTGCCTGGTGAAATTATTTTAATAATTCACGGGACTTCATCTATGAATCGCTCGAGGGAGCTTCTTCCCGTAAGTGCATTTTTTTCCAGAAATTCAGCTTCAAACTTGCCATATTTATGGGCGTTCTCAATGACCCCAATTTATCTCGGTTTTTCTTGGAAAATTTACGGACGAGTGTAATTTTTAAAGGGCCTTGTGTGCGCGCGATGGGGCTGCAGCAATTTTATTTTTATTGCCCTTTCACTCAATCAGGCCGGGAATGATAGGGCGTTGCATGGCCACTTCGACGGGACTCGGCGCGGGTGGTTCCCTTATTAATTACACTGCTCGCCAATAGGGTCGGCAGCCGAAGGCCGTTGGGAACCGCCGCCCGGGAACCCCCCAGCCGGGTATTGGCCACATTCAGTGAAATTGTGACATGCAGCATAACCAGCCACTTCCGCGGTACGCTGCAAATCGATTAACTTCGATGAGTGATGCACGGCATGTCGACGAACGCCCGTAATTGAAGGTTCGTGATGTTATGAGTCCCGGACGGGCTCCGTTCCCGGCGTCAGGACGGGAAACGCGCCCGAATTAAAGCGCCGTCTCCATTTCTATTTCTGACTCCAGCCGGGCTAGCTGAGGCCGGTGGCTTTTTCTGTGTCGCTTCCCTGAAGATCTTATCGACGCTAATGGTCGGGAATTTTCAAGGTTTAAATGTGAGCACTTAACGAGTTTAACAAGCTGGTTACGCCGCGGATGTGAAGATTTATGTCAAATTAACGCTGCTGAATTTAGACTGAATTGGTAAATGTCGTGAATACTTAAGAATCACATTTGTTCTATGCATAAAGCAAGTTATACTATTCAACTGTAAGGAATGAAGTGATTATAGATATTATTTTCGCCTGCTATATAACAATTATTATTTTATGTATATTATATATGTAAAGTCCCATATTATCAGCAAAAAAAACTATGCATCAAACATTGAAAATATTGATAGTATAAGTATAGGTAGAGATCTTATTGCCGTTTTTTTCTTTAAAATAAAACATGAAATTTAACTACTTTTAAAAAAATGAAAGATTTTATATTAACTAAGGGACAGCAATTAACTTGTTTTCATTATTATATAAAATATCTTGTTGTCATCCTAGACAAAAACCCTACATTTAACAAATACCTACGAATATATCTACCGTGATTCATATAGCATGCATGTTAATAAAAACACTGCAACTATTCTTTTATGAACAGACGAATTTCGTTAAACCTCGAAAATAAATTCATGGTTTGTAAAGTAATATTTTAAGCTATTATGCTCTGTGAATCCTACATGATTTGAAAATGTAAGCTTTAATTAAGTGTGTGTAAGATTATTACCTTACTCTCATTGGGTGATAATAGAGATAGTATTTTTATATTTAAACTAATATTATTATTGGTTTTCCTAAGCAAGAAAATTTCAAAAACTGAGTAATATTGAGATTGATATAATAAATTATTTTTACTAAAATAAAAAATAAATGAATTATATAATTTCCATAAAATAAACATAAAGTGTACTTCCCCTCTTCGCGGAATATCGTTTTTTGAAAATTCTGTTTTTAAAGTAATAAATCCAGAACGGAGAATCCCAGCTCCGGGCGAAATGAAATTTTTCTTTATAATAATGACACGGGCAGTAATTTTAAAAGTGTTTTTAATCAGTCTGCTGGCCCCTAATACATTTTAAACAGCAAACAAAGCAAAAGAAAAAATCAGTGGGAGGAATGCTTGCTCGCACCTTTCCTAAGCCATCGGGATTAAGGGTCCTCTAATCCTAAAAACAAAGTGAAAAAGGATGCAAAAGCAAACGCCGCGCTCACCTTCGGCCGGATGTCACAAGTCGCTCCCGTAATTAATGGCAGGTGGCTTGGGCCGCGCTGCTACTCCTTTACTAATTAATAATTTTAAAGGAGATGATTTTTTTACTTATTCGACTCCGTTGTATATTAAATCCAGGAAAGTCCTGCAGGCAGGCTCGAAAATGGGGCCGGGAGAACGGGCAAGGATAACAATACAAGCACAGGGTCTGAGTTCCTGAGTTTCCCAGCATCTGAGCTGGGTCCCTTAAAAGCGCCGGGACGAGGGATATTTGCACCTCAGGTGATGTCTTTCATCCCATCGCATCAGCACACCGTTCCGCCCCATCAAACCGTAAGCTAAGAGGATAAAAAATGGGACGGCAAAATCCACTTAAAGCGTCCTCATTAAAGTAAATGTTTCTGGTGCTCCCTGGGGAAGGGCTGGAGGCGCCGAGAGCATCTTTTGGTCATTTGTCCAACTAAGCAAGATGTTCCAGTGTTATTCATTTGCACCACCGCCCTCGGGAGATCCCCCCGTTAGCAGACAATATCCTGCCTTATAATGCCTGTCCTTTGCTACGTGTTAATCGATTTCCTCTGCTAAATAGACCATTTTTTCGGGACTGGCAGTGCGGCGGCGACGGCAGACGGGCAGTGGAAGTCGCAATTTTTCCAGACTAAGCTAAATCCACCTGGAAAACCTGTCGACATTGCTTAGCGCGGCAGGCAGGTGGATAAAGCACGAAAGGAAAAGAAAAAATATAATATTATGTAATCAGGCGGGGTGGTTTCTGGTTTGGCGTCGCCGTTCTGGATGAGGTGGGCTTCTGAAATAGAGAAAGTTTGTGTCTCATAATTTCCATGCAATCCCCGATGGCCCCCTGGAGCCTTCCACGCGTCGATCCTTTGTTTATGGACCTTGATTCTTAGTTTTCATGGCAATGAGATAACTCAATAAATGAGAAAATGAAAACATCTTCGAGGAAAACATCACTCATATTAGAACCAGCCGTGGACCGACAGAGAAACTCGATCCCTTAATCTTCTAGGCTAGGGTATAAATAAAAATTTGCGGGAGTAAAAATCCCTTACAAAAATATCCTCTATTTAAGGCTTCTGCTGTGACAATGTGGAGAGAAGAATAGAAGAAGATAATGTATATATTTACAATTATAATTATTAGGGTGGTATATTTTAAAAAAAGTTTAAAAGAGGTAATATTTTCTGGAATTTCTTCTAGTTGAAAATAAACATAACTTTATAACCTTATATACCCAGAATATTAAATTATATAAATTAATTAAAAACATAAGAGTTTACATGTCCGTCTGATTTCCGATAAACGATTATCGCCAAGAGAATTTTTTTCCGAAGAATTAGTAAATCATTTCCTTAAAATTATTTGAAATTAGATTTTATCGTTTTTACAAGTTACTTTTTGGTTAAAATTAATATTCTGTTTATGGTTTTGTGGCTGCCTCTTCTGAGTCTAGAGTCATTAAAATCTGGGAGGAATGGAGAGGTAGATGCTTGATTTTGAAATTGATGAATACAAATGATAAATTTAAGAATTTGAAATTAAATTGATTGCTTCCGTACTGTGTGCTATTTTTTTTATTTTTGTTTTTCGTTAGAACACAAAATGGGAATTTTGCCTTTCGTAGAAATCTAGGAGGTTTTTTAAACGAAGAATGCGGAGGATCTGTAGCCTGATGTATCCGTCGTATCCGACACGTATCGATTTCCCTTCATTTATGTCCTGGCTGTGTTCAGCTTGCTCAGGCGATTAATACCAAGATAAAGTCGAAAAGCATTCACAATTTCACACTCGGGTAAGATATGTGCGCCGTGAAGATTTACATTGGCCCAAAAGTGCTCTACGTATAAACGAAGGGCTGTGCAAAGGGACAGCGCGGGGGTGGGATATGGAAGGTCGTATAAGAAAATCGATGAGCGCCACTTTACAAAAGTACCCAAATATTTTATAGCGAAGTATATAGCTCCCCGGAGGTGGCAGGTACCGTATTGTGCACATTCGTCGGCTCCTTCTGGGAATTTGCAAGAATAATGGACGAAGTGAACTGCAAGAATTCGCTTCCTGGAAGCCCGTGCGCCTTGCCGCATCCCACCTGTCGTTCTTTCGCTACCCTTAAAGTTTAAAATTTAGCATTTTTTGGGTCACAGATTGACATTGTGCCAGGACGCTTAAAAATAACGTTTTACTGTCGAATCACCGATGTATTGATGGGGTCGAATATTAAATAGCAATCTGTTGCATAAGATATGAGCGGGGTCCACCTGACTCCCTGATTTCTCGTCTCCCCGGGATGGCTGGCAAATGCATCGGCCTGGAAAAATTATTCCTATGGGACAAGTTAGTCCGTCCGAGCTTCGATATATGTATGCATGTAACTGCGGACAAAAAACTCTGCGACATTTTTTTCACTTCATATTCACACGTTCCTCGCATTCCCTCCCTATACGGTCTGAATTGCTGAGGGACTTTGCCGTTCATGTTTTCCATGGCTCGTCCCTAAAAAAGGACGAAAAAACCGAATTATACCAGCAGTTTTTTCACGGTTTTATGAACTGTGATACCTTGCTTAGCAGGAGGAGAAGCTTACATGGGATGGGGATCCCCAATTTAATTCTTTACAGGAAGTTGGAGTAGCGGCAAAATATATCCTGATAGATGCCAACTTATTGGTGAATCGTGGAGTGGCTTTAAGCAAATTGGCTTTCAATACAAGGAAATTTTCCTGTCGGCTGAAAGAGCCTCATATTTAATTTTCAGTTGTCGTTGTTTGCTTATGCGTAAATCAGAAGAGGATCACATGAGAAATACAAGACTTTCTCTAACGTAAATTAATAATAAGTAGGTATACTGTATGTTTCTGTTTTTCGAAATTTAAAAATGTTACAAACAAAATTTTGATAACTCAACTGAAAAAATGGTGCAAAAAATAAATAACAATATTTTAATATTCTTGCATACCTACTCTTTACTATGCCTTGATTTATTTCTTACACATACATATATAGGTATATGTTTAAAATATTTTGCTAATAAATATCTAATGATAGTGCACTTTCCTAAACTATTCAATCTTATTTGTATTTTTTATTTTCTTATGATAATGTTCATTGGCAAAACTTAATATATCAACTACATGGGTAGTACAAAAAATGTATGACACAATATTTTATTATGTTGTTAAATTATTGTTTTGTCTTTTATGTTGATGAGATTTGCGACAACATTCATTAATAACTTTTCTTATGAATCTTATCGAAAATGTATGGGAAAATGTCAACAAGTTGATAGTTGATGTTAAATAATTTTAACCCTTAGAATTTTTTGGGTACGAGATATTTTGATTTCTATAGGTTTACAATGTTTCTACTTTTATTTTTATTCTTAATTGTGGCTTGAGACAAAACAAATTATGTTTCGAGAAGGTTGGTGATATTTTCTTCGAGATTATATGTATGATTTCAATTATGCACACATACTTTTCAAATCTTGGTCCAGCTTTTGTAATTTGAGGACTACGTACATTTTGACATTATTGAGCAAAGTATACGTTATTTTGTCATTTTATGTTAAAAATAACTCGTATAAAATCTAAAATCCTTCTTTGGCCTTTGTGCGCAGTCCGAGTTTGTAAGTAGGGCATTTCTGGGCCAACGTACATTTTTCTGGCGCACATACTTTAACGTGAAAATGTAAATACTTTTCGACTTTATCATGGTATTAATCGCCTGAGCAAGCTGAACACAGCCAGGACATAAATGAAGGGAAATCGATACGTGTCGGATGCGGAGGATACATCAGGAAGCTCCAGTGGATCCTCCGCATTCTTCGTGTAAAAAATACTCCCTTACAGTGGAAGGGCGAAACTTACATTTCGGGGGTGTAACGAAGAAAAAAATCGGCTGCTGCTGCTCCCTATTTCCTGTCACATCCCTCTAACGGGGTGGGGGTGGCAACGGATATGTACTGGGACGTGGCAGCACGCTTCGTGCTCCGAGGCACTCAAAGCAGCAACAGCCGGGGCACGGCGACAACAGTCCCAACCTGCATCCCATGAAGAGGACTCAAATGAAAGGGGAGGTCGCGGGGTCGGGCTGGGCCGGTGTTTGCCAACACCAACATGAGGGTGCGCCCTACACGCCGTCAAAAGTGCGTGAATCGATATGATGTAAACGGCCCCGTGAAATGCCACTCACTGCTATTTCTGGGGCGTAATGAGTGACAGGGTGTTGAATTGTAAACATTTCGCCGAAAGGCACAAGTCGTGTTAAACAAATCAAAAAACATTTCGGCCCATAAACAAGACAAAAACCTGACGAGGTGTGGGTATGCGAATTTTTCGGCGGTGCGCGCTCCCTTAATATTCTTCAGGGCTCATAACGCAATGGCAAACCTCTGAAAAAAAGGCAGTTTTACGCGCAATCACCACGTCCCTGGGGCTGTTGCGGGGCGGGGGTTGGAGATAAATATATTTTATGTTTCGCCACCCGCTGGCTGGTTACCGCCCACGAGTCGCGCCCCCCGGTCTCCCTAGAAGGCTGCAAGGGTGCGCTTTGTGCCTGGGCCTTTTGATAAAGTTACGACTTACGCAGGACTCTTTCCTGGGCTAGGGCCCCATGCTCCCGGGCACTCGGGCTCCCTTTGCTGGAGGACCGCAATTAAGAGCGGCGTGGCGAATGGATAAATTACGGCAGGAGGCACACTCTGGAACGCCATAACTGTGTCAAGTGATTTGGAGCCATTTCATGACTTTATTTGCATGTTTATGCCTGCCTAAAGGTTCCTCGAGGATCAGGCATAACGCAGAATTATGGAACGCCTCTTCGACTGCGTCATCCGGCGTTGGCCCGGAGGAGTGGATAAAACATTTATATCGGGCCTCAGCGATTAGGAGCCGCTTCGGGCCTAATCAGGACTCAGGAGTCAGTTCGATCCAACGGGATGGGGTGCAAACTGTCCCAGGTGAAATATCCCGGTCCGACGCATTTCCGGTCAGTAATGCACACACGCACTAAATTCAGCCTTATCAATACAATAAACCTGGGGGCCGGACAAACGCGACTTTCCGCAGCCAAAAGAGCTGACCTCGCTGCCAGAGTTCCGGACAATAGTTACCTATGCAACAGAATCGTAGTTAAATTATTTATTGGGCATTTTGCTGGCTGGTGACAAACAAAATTCAAACGAAATTGTAATTGATTGGGAGTTCTGCTTTTCGGACTAGATTTTTTGGTCGCATGGCCACGAGGGCCGATAATTACGGATTTGAATTGATGGTAAATAATTCATTTCCTCATAAAATAGTCGCACGCAACGATTTATAGAGCCGGAAAAATAGCCAATGGGAATGCAATTTCGACAATTATTTGGTGGTAGCTGAATCATTCGGAGGGCTTTTTGAATGCGATTAATACAGGCTGTAATTAATTAATGAGTATTTCTCGATTTAATGCGGTTTCATGTCAGAGTCAGCAAAGTTAAAATTTTATTGTAATGAACGATACTAATAGGATCGACATTAACAAATAATATGTATTAGATAAAACCACATCAAACTTTTTACGTTTAAGTCGCTTAATTAAAGCCGTTTAGTCAAATTGAAATGTAAGTCAAGCCGAAAGCAATTATTAATTATTATTATACATATTTAGAATATATTTACAAATTAGCGTACTAAAATTTCGGTGGTTAACTTAACAGGCGGTTATATTTAAAATGTCATGAGGTTTATTAACAATTATTAAATATATGTACCAATTTTTTATATTATATTTACATTTAATATAAAAACGTAATAGTAAAGCCGTTGTATTCTTTGTAAATTTCATGTTTCGTATTTAAAGATTTAAATCGCAAATTGTTCGGAAACCGTTTGTATGAAAAACTTGAACGCAACTCCGTAAAATACTTTTCAAATATATACATATATACGTATAAGATTGTGTTTAACTTTGATCTAAGTGCAAAAAATGAGAGAATGTTGTGTCAATTACTATATGTAGTTTGGACCATTTCATATTTGCTGAAATTGAGGTATTAATAATTTGTTTCCTCTGTTTTATATTTAAAATGCCTCCAGGGTGTTCATGCTAACAGTATGGCTTATGAATGATGACGAATACCTTTAATATTTTTCATTTATCACAAATAAAATGTTCGAAAAAATAATGTTTAATATTCAAAGAATTGAAAACAACAAAGTTGTTTTTGGGAATATAATTAAAAAAAAAAATATTAAATAAATTGGAAATATAACAATAAAAGACTAAATTAAATAAAATAAAAGTTATTTGCCAATTTTACTAAAATTTTCTTGTGAAAACAGATATTGTTTCCCTAGAGATAAAATGCATGATTTTGCCATATTTTTATAGAGATCACAAAATGAGGTCTCTTTACATAGATCGCACTAACAAATTTCATATTTAAAAAAAATATTTCCAATTTGAAACTTTTGTTTCCCCAAAGCGCAGTCAATATAGTAACATTGAAAGAAAATCACTTCCGCTTCATTTGCTCATAAGGACAATTTAATGACCGAGCAAAGCTGCCTCATAATTGAAAGCATAGGTTTAATTAGCTCTTATCACGCTGGAAGCCTGCCCTTGATTGCACCACTAGACATGCCACTAATTACAGTCCCAGATAGAACCGAAAAAGGCCCCTCTGTCGCCCCAACTAAAATTGGAGCAGGATAGTCTCCAGTAATTTGATAGATGTTTTTTAGTACATTTGAATAAATTACGATGGCTTAATGAAATTGGTGGCAGACCCACAAGCTTGGGGAGCGTGGAGCTGACCCATCTTTTAAGTATTTTATAAGGTCATAGTGGCAGGCCTGCAGCGAAACTCTTTCGAATTTATTTTTGAAATGTTTGCAAACTTAATCAAAGTGTGCCGTGTGACGGACTGGCAAACAGAACGAGCTCATGTCCGTGACCGAGCTCAGCAAACAGGACATGGCGAACGTCATCGCCGTCCCTGAGTTGTCCTGATTGACCGCCCAGCTGGACCGAATCTGATTTCCTGGGACGCAATTCATAATTCATTCGAACGCCGGAGTTATTCAGGACGAGCTCATGAAAATTTTCCCATTGGTGTTAGTGAAGTTGCACAAAGTGCATTTACAAGATTGGCTTCAAAGGCATCGGGGGGCTGATTAAATTGGCCAGTGGGGCTTAAGCCGGACGGCGGGGGCTCAACTTGTTGCTCATTTATCCCTCGGTGGCGAGCCAGTGAGCACATAAATTTCATGCATTTCGAGCGCGCAACGTGCGACCGGTTATCGCCTTCAAGAGCCCTTAAGCACTGGCCGGCGTGCGTCCACCACCCCCATCTGTCCAGGGCATTGATTCATATTTATATGCACCGTGGGCAATCCATGTGTTACTAAATGCAAAATCATTGATTTACTAATATCGATAGCCATAACAAATTTGAGAGAAATTCAGGGCAATTAAGTATTGGTAGGTGATTTAATTAGGGATTGTTATCGACTAAACAGCTCAGAGATTTTGATTACGATTCATGACATAATTAGATACGATTTTCTCTTAAAAGATATGTCCCCAATTCCTGGAACTCTAATTTATTGATGTCGTTCGGAAGATAACTATGCGAAAATTAACGAAATTTAAAACGCAATATTACTAATAAAAACTTCTGTAAAAATCAAAAATTTGCACAGCCAATAGGTTTACTGTACTGTGCCCCTAGTTAAAATATAATTTCAGTTCTGAGAGTACAAAACGCTCTAAAACTCCCACAAATATATCTTAAAGACAATCACAGTCTCTGTTATAACCTTCCTCAAGAATTGGAAATGCAAATTCAATAATCTTATAATAATACAATTAAATTTAATTAAATGAATAAAGAATTGGTATCATGGTATACTCGATAAGACTGTAATTTAAAGTACTAGAATTAAATAAAAAAAGATTAAATAATTAAGATATTTTGACTAAAACTCTAAGATTAATACACGAGGACATTCACTTAATTTAGATTTCAAATTTAATTTTGATATCTAATATTTGTTAGTGTTATCATCTTGTCGGCTTACTTGAGGTTCCAATTAAAAACCTTGTCTGATTCTTTTTTTATGAAAACTAATTCTATCCTTGGCAATTGTAAAATGGGTATAGGCGGTTGAAAAGCATCACAAAATTTATATGTTAACTTCATTGGAATAAATAAAATTAACTTTTCGCTTATACTAATTTTTTGTTTTATCCATTTCAGATCCTCGTTATACCAACGTGGAAGTATTGTAAGTAAAAATGTTTTGCCTTTTATAACCAATCATAACAATCGAACAATTTGTGGTTTGTATAATAACTCTGTCACTTGTACATATACTCGTACCATATTCCAGTTTTTATTCTAGCAATTAAACAAGTGAAAGTCTTGCAGCAATAATTAATCGGACAAATAATGACTTTTAAATTACATCCTATTAACATTGTTATAGAGGCAAAATTGCTTTAAAAGCACAAATTTATTTTAGAATGGGCACATTAACGGAAGTTTTGTAGCTATTATCGTCGAATGTGAGAAATAGGTTAATGTGTTCCGTAAATGTTCAACAATGAAATACCCCAATTTGATTGATAAGTCCTACTAAGGGTACATCAGTTTATCAATATCATAAGGTTTTTCAGCCGTAGCTGTCATCAAACCAACAGCTCACCAATTAAGCTAATCAAAGCAAGATAATTCCAGCGGGCGAAACATGGATATGATTAAAATGATAAACAGTAATTAAGTCGTCTAGAAAAAGTGAATTGTCTATTTCGGAACCGGCAAGCTCGACACACTCCGATTTAATATTTAATGCGCGTTTGATCAGAAGGGAAGAAGATGCTTTTGTGGGGTGGGACTCCTGGCCTAGCCTAGGGGTGGAACGTAGACCATTTGAGTTTATGGGAAAAGGAAAACCGCGTGTAAGCCGATATAAACGAATCTTTTGTCCTAGTTCACTTTGAATTTCACAGATACCTGGAATAAATTAAGTAGAAAACGAATCCCTTGAAGATACCTGACGTTACGTAGTGCGTCGTCGGGTTGACAGGAGAGTGAAGGTAATTTTATGATCTGCGTCTCCGTTCGCAACGAAATTTCCTGGATGAAAGGAATTCGAGAGCGCTTTTAATTGTTCTTTTCAGGATCCTTAATTACAAGCTATTCGGCAAAAGGCCGTCACTCAAGTTCCCTTTAGGCGAAGGGTTTTGAGAAGTGTGTCTAAGCAATGTACATGTTGTACACTGCCCTTTTGACAGGGGACGGGGGAAGGCCCATGCTTGGATTTACCTGGGAAACGTGCTTTATTTGAATACCCGTGCCCGGTCGATACCTGCGTGATTGTTTCCCGTTAAAGTAACTATAAAATCAGCGATTTCTACTTCCAACACTCGACAATTTCTTAATTAAAGGATGTAAAGTGGGTGGGTGAGCGGTGCAAGACACTGAACTGGCCAAAATCCCCATGATCCTGTATTCCTTGGCCTTAACGAAAGCAACCTCTAAAATTGTAGCGTTTTCATGGTAAACTTGCGACGTTGTGAATATCCTCGCAAAAGCGGGTTGTTGTTATCTGAAATGTCCTCGTCGCCCACTGCCGTGCCCCACAATACCTTGTCATTACGCAAAGTCAATAATGGATCTCCGTCTCCGCTTCTGCCCCCCACTCCACTTCCTCTATTATTTGTCAGCAATTTTCTTCGTAAACAAACAATTTCAGTTCAAATTGTGAGCTCACCTTGCTTCGGTGCCCGAAATGGATTTCAAGGTGTTCTCCGGATGATAATGATTTTATCCTGTCGAAGGATTACCTTCAGTTTTCCTGTAGCATCCTCGTACCATTCGCCTCCGAGGGGACTTTCTCAAAAATAATTTTCCTCTAATTAGTACCATTCGGGGGGCTTTCTCGCCCGCCGCCGGGGTCGAGCAGGAAATCGATAGACGCCACCATCCCATCAGCGAAAGATATTGATCTGGGGAGCTCTCCTCCATCCGGGAGTGCCATCATCTTGAGGTACTTAATTAGTGCGCTGGCTGAAAGGAAGACGCTTTTCAAGCCACCGCCGCAGCATTGGACTTCAATCCTTTCACTTTGCAGAATATTATCGGCTTGCTAATGCCGAAAATAAGATAGCATCCCTCTTTCACTGCTCCCCGTATAACTTAAGTAATTAAAAGCTCGAGGATGAAGCTCAGCCTTATTAAGGAGCTCTGAAGATAACGAATCACTTTTATGAGTGCTCCTCCGGAGGGGTGGCACCAAACAAACACCCACCGGTGGGGTGACTTTCAGAAAATTTATTCTTCTTGGATACATATGTGGAATTCCATTAAATAGTTGCGACCCTTCCGACCCCCACACCCACTTGCGGAAGAATTATATTTTCATTTCCATGTGAGGTTTATTCTGCGGCCGCCTTAATCACTAGTTTATTTGTTCCGGTGGCAATTTGCGGTCGAACTGTGGAACCCATCGTCGGCGATGGCGACGGGCTTCTTTTCCTGCCGGACGGCGGCGATCGTCTTCTAGAAGGACCCCATTAATGCTACATTAACAATTATTCCCTAGTTAAGTGATATATGCACTCATTTGGGAAGCGGTAAATTGTCTCGGGATCTGAGGTTTCCCTGGGGCTATTCGAAAAATGAATAAATTACTGCCACCGCAGGGGGCGGCGCTAGGCATCCTTTTAAGATATTTTTCAACGTCGTCTCGACGCTGGTGATCTCCACAGGGCCTTCCTCCGGGAAATGTCGACAGAGTCCCGACGAACTGAGGCTGTCCACCAGTCCTCCGAAGGGCTGCTGCATAAACAAATGCCGGATTGCATCCTTGTTTTATTGCGGGTTTCCTTGATTGCTCGGGCCCTCCTGGGCCCTGTTGCGAGGGTGTTTTATTGCACACTTGGCTCTCCATTACGTTTTCTGCGGGAAAGTGACAGATTGCTAGACTGATTGTGTTTCATAAACATTTTGCGGATGCACTCATTCATTTACCCACTGAAAACCGAAATTTTAAGGGAAACTCCGCAGGGAAGCTCTGGTGATGGGGATTCATTTTACATTTTGAGAAATATGTGTAATGCTTTAACTTTACTTCCATGACGAAAGTCATGAGAGGGTAACTTAGCACCTACATATATACATACGTACGTACACACATACATATTACATTAATTTAAGAGATTCAAATCCAGTTTCAAGTAGTGTAATATTTAATGTGTTGTAACAAGGGAGATGTTTTTGTTTAATTAAAGACTATTATTCTATTATGACTACTATAAGTTAAGGAATTAGTATTTATTAAGTTTTTCAATCTCTTTTATATAAATATGCTAATAGATAATTAAAATTAGTTAATTTTAATATAAACATAATGCACTTTGTCGCTTCACATATACAGCATGACATAAAAATGATACTTACATAATCAGATCCAGGTCGGGTATGCCTGATGAAAATAATGTAAAGCATGCTATGCAGAACATTAGTTTCACTACATATCATTATGAGAATATGCTACAGGGACTATTTCATTTTATTTTAAACTTTTAAATAATATGATAGATTATCCACATAGATATGAAGCTCCATAACTGCACCTATAATAACGGTTCGAAATACGTCATAGTTTAGAGAACTACTGGTATGAGAAATGATGGAGCACTTTATTTATTTAATGGAATTGTCCTATACGGTTGTTAAATTGGTATATGGTTTTACATTCAATATCTACGTTAAGACATAAAATCGATTTCTAAAAACTATCACATAAATATTTGCATATGACAAAAAAGCGTATATACAATATTTTCATTGCAATAAATTTCAACTAAGTACATCACCTGATGAACTTATATACAACCGTCAGCCAAGGACTAGTTATGCGGAAGACTTCCCGGGCTCTCTGTGCTTCCCATTTAGACCATTTAGAAAATATACCATGGAGCGCCATGCACTTCAATTTATCATTCTGCCGTCCCTTATGCATCACTGCGCATATTTATCTAAATTTATCCACCGCCGGGCAGTTCGTTGGAGGCTTCTTATTCTAATATGCATATACGAAATAAAAAATTAGGGGAGGGAAAACAGGAAACTCATTCTAAGAGCAAAAATTTATCATGATGAACATTTTCTGTCATATAATTCACCTGGAAAATGGATACAAGTTCATAAAAGACTGCCATAGTGATGATTGACATATTTTTGAGTCGAACTTTTCGCCAAGCACAATAAATAAAATGTTGAACAAAAATTTTTCGATATAGAAAAATATAAAGGAAAAAAGGAAAAATGATCGGAGGCCATAATAATGCCAGGCCCAGCTCGCCAGGACCTGGGCCTTATGTATATTAGGGGACCGTATCTAGTCACATCCGCCCACATACGAAAACACAGGGACTCTGTATGGAGATATGAAAATTTGCATATCATGCAAATTCTTTAGTTGAATGAAAAAATATTTGAGCTGCCATAATACCGCCTCCCCACCCAACCACCCCTCCCCGCCTACTAAAGTTATTTTGGTCCTCTTGTGGTCTCTTGGCGCTGTGCTCCGACCATGCCATAAAGTTCACGTGGATTTGAACGTCCAATTGTATGGAGGTGCCGGGCAAAATTGGATTTAGCTTTGCTCCGTGCTTAATTGAAATGTTGGCCGGCGGTGAAATACTACGCTAAAAGGCTCAGCGATTTAATGGACCACACCTAATTTGAGAAATTGCTCAACTTTGTAATTTATGAAGGACAACGAAACATACTGGAATTGTATAAGAGATCCATACAACATTTTAATTCTCAATCATTTTCTTGTACTAAACTTTGGACTAGGATAAAGCTCTACTGAGTTAACAGATTTACTCGAATTGATTGCGCCGCTAAGGTAGTGAAATTTGCATTTTGTGTCCTCCCTCTCGTACACCAATCCCTTCGATCGAAATACCTAATGAAAGTCACAAAAGATATGTAAATAGGGAAAACATTTTTGTGAACGCCTAATTATATCCCTGAGCTGGCTTAGAGGGAATCACCGTCCTTTTGAATTGCCTTAAATTCATCTAAATTTAAATTAAAATAAGCCGAAAATCAGCTAATTTTCCTCTTCCTCGGTGCGTTTGAGAGAACAAAGCTATAAATTTCACTTGAGATAAATTGGACAAAGATAATTCGTGAAACACAGTAACGGCAGCGAACGACGCCCGACCATCCCTCTGACCCAATTCCGTCTTATATCCTTGTATTCAATTGGCAATTCATCACTGAATTACCTTTCACAGGAGTTCCTTAATTTTCCCAAAAAATTGTACACTATACACGCTCAAAAATTCGCCGAAATTTTGTACTTGACGGTAGCAGGAGTAGAGGGCGAAACGAAATGCAAAATGGAAAAGTTTAATAAACAACTCCCGGACATTTTAAAATGGGTACACATTAACAACACTGTCAATAATTGAAGCCATTTGTCTGCCAGGAATTTCCCGAATCGCTTACGACTCACACTGGATGGGAGGGGCTGACGAATTGACTGATTTCCCTTCGCCGCGGACCCTGACTTAGCACGGCATTCGATAGTGCGCACGGGAACTTAGTCCAGAGTGGATTTATCAAAGGTATAAATATTGCACCATTACTAATTGCACTTCTCTGTCTTTTGGAATGTTCAATTGAAAGCAGATTGATCGATGACGCTACTCTTTCGATTACCTAGGCCCATTTATATTCTGTTCGCAGTTTGGGCCTAGGAATTTATTTAAAGAAACGTCTACAAATTAAAATTAGGTCTTTTAGATTGATTTTTCTGTAATCAGCAATTCAATACAAATCTTTTGTTTGATATTGTTTTAAGACTATTAAAACGTTCTATGGCTTCTATTGCTTAGTATGGTATTGTATACATATGTTTTAAAATATTTATTTCTAGTAAAGTTAAGGTGGATTTCACATATTTACTTCCAGAAGGCGCTTGCAGAAGTGATTTGAAGAGAAAATTCTCTGCAAGCAACTTCTCAGAATTTACTTGCCCGTGGAGGACTGTCTTAATTGAAAAAATTTTGTTTCAAAATATGTAAAATGAGAGATTGCTCTTGTAATGTGTCTTTAAAAAAAAGTATAGATACTTTTCAACGATTGACTTTCTCATATCGTTAAAAATTCATCAGCTGTAAAATTAGAATGTTGCCCTAGTAAGGAATAATAGTGTTTGTCCGAGTCTTTATGCGGAATCCGGAAAAGTCTTGAAACGCTCCCCATATCTCAGAGACCGTGATTGACGTGTTCAATATATGTGCGATGCAAAAATGAGCTCCCCTTTGTTGTGATAAAAGAGGCAAGCACAGTGGATACAGTCGGAGGAAACGAGATTTGAAAATGGAAAAGTGAAGCTCTCCGGCCACCCTTCGACCGTTTGGAGCAGCTGAAATATAAGCTGAACGTCCTGTTGGACGACATCGAATTGAATTCCGGGCTCCAATCTTAAATTTCAATTTCAGAACAGTGTTTGGCCTCGTTGTTGTCTGCTTACTCAACCATGCTGTCTTGTTGTTACCTAATATCAAAAACCCTTTTCCCGGATCCAAGTCCTGCCGCGCCGCCATCACCGCCCAGTCGGTCCCAAACGATCCAGCATCCGCCGAATTCCAGCTCTGGGGGAAGGAGCACATCCCGTCGAATCGGGGGGAAATGGGTAGGTAGGTGAGCTCGGTTGTTAGGTGGCTCTTTTAACCTTGTTTCATCCTTGGCATCCTCCCGCATCAGAAACTTTTTATAGCCATTAGGGAAGGAAGCGAGCGGTGGAAAAGTATTAATCAGACGAACCAAATGAGCGTCAAATGTGATTCCGCAACGCTCCAGCTCGACCCGAGAAAGGGGCTCCTGTCACGCGAAGCGACCTTTCGCCGGGACTTGAATGGGGCTCGCTTTCAGTTCCTGTGCCTCCTGCGGGACGGCGGCGGCGGCGGGCAACCGCTTGCAATAGAAATGAAATGAAAATTAGACAGTTGATCATTCTCCTTCTGCAGAGGATCCTTTGCAATCCTTTCGGGAGTCCTATTGTTCCTGTCTAAATTATTTTCCGCAGCGAAGGAGAGACAGCAGCACAATCCTGTGGCAGTGTGGCTCCTGCAACGTTTTTGCGGGATTTTCATCCCGGGAAGGGCAGGTGCCGGTTTCAGAAAGTACAGACGCCGCCTGGGGCCATCCTGCAATTAGGGGGATGCACAGTGTTTCATTTTTTCCCTTACCTGAAGTGGCTTCAAGATAAACTTCTCCTGGCTCGAAGCCCTTTCCAGAGTTCGCTCCTAATGGCAACAGTGTGGCTAAGGGCACTATGTTGCGCTACCTTGGCACGTACGCCAATTCTAGACGTACATTTTACATCACTCCTTCAGCGCTTTGTTGGCAACCTTTTTTATTTTAATTTATGAAAAATGAGGGGAAGGCATGGAACCAGCTACGCTTTGTCCGGGAATTTCCTGAACGGATAACAAATTTGTGACCCAAAATAGGGTAAAGAGGGATTCTGAATGACAAGGTAATTTGTAAACTCTAATATCCCAGATTTTGGTACAAGTTTTTAATTTAACCCTTGTAAGCGACGATTGTTTGAAATTTTATGGTACCTGACAAACAACTGTAACAATAGCATTTCAAAATATACCTTCATGAATTAGAAATATATGTAAAATATAAATAAAGTCAATTCAAATAATTCATTCTTTTTCAATTACGAAATCTTAGATGCTACGGAACAAATAGAAAAACACCAACAGTTTAATTTCTTATGCCCAATTTCATAATGCGAGCTTAAGTTCTGATCGTCACTTAAGCTCCCGTTTAATCATTTTCGGTTTCACAGTGGGAGTTTAAGTGATATTGTTTCCAATAAATACACAAATTGAGGACATTCGCGTCGATGATTTTGATTTCTTTATTAAATATCCCGAATTCAAAACAATGGGTCACAAATAGCGGGCTAAACTTTAAAGATTTTGGGGTCATTGTATGTAGATTTCAAATCTAGCATTCTATTTGAACAATTTAATATGACGCTGAATTTAAATATTAATTAAAATCTTACGGCGTAAATTGTAGCAACAGGCAAAGTGATTCCAAACATAAAATTGTTTCATATTTATTTAAAGCTCTTCTGGATTTTGGAAGTTTGAAACAACGCCGATGATTAATTCCATCAAAAGTCGTTATGCTGCAAAGAAACCATGACGATGCGGGTGGAAGGAGCAGCTTTATTTTTAGCAAAGAAAACCATTACTGGGGAGACATGGGGACCGGCCAGCCGGCATTTTCGAGAAAGAAGGTTGCCTCGGTCGATGCGTCTAATTAACTCGCTAATCAACGCTTGTCGGGCAATGTTAACTGATATATTTATGGAGAAGCCATGGGTCGCCGCCAGCAGATGATGCAGGCAAATTCCGCTGATAATTGAGCTATCCCGAAGGAGCTGGCGTGGGAGCCCGTGCGCCCGGAGATGTGACTTGCAGAAACAATAAACGCGTTCTCCGGTTAATTAACTTTCGCGCTGCTGAAACCGATTCCCTTGCAATGTCGGGAAGCCAAGTAGCTGTAGCACTCTAACCGCTCAAAGGGATGGTGTTAATCAAGACAGGAGAATCAAGGCGGAAGAATCGCGGGGAGGAAGGGTCAGAGCAGTAATATTAACAGGTGGTGTAGGTGCAAAAAGAGCTCTTCCTTTTACGTATTTATGAAATAGCAAAAGCACAGCTCAAAATGGGTTATGAAAAGCTCCATTTTGTACATTTCTAGGACTAAAAACCCTCGCAGTTTACGGCCGCATCGGCAAAACCGCCACCCCCAACCCCTGATATCTAATGCAGCTCCAGTGGAAAAGTGGCCAAGGGTTCCTCTGGGGCGCACCTTTTACAATTTCAATATCTCTGTGCGGGCTCTCCGCCCCAAGGTATAATAACAAATCATTTCAAATACAGAAAAGAAGGTACTCGTGGCGGAGCCGAGGACCTTTTTACAGGAATTTTTTTTATTTTTATTTTTTTTAAACAAATTTGCACAGAAGATGGTGAGGTGCATTTGTAACTGGGATGTTAAGCTGAGCACGCTCAGGGGAGTGTTTTTAATCGCAGAAATTGCACTCGGAAAACGAACAAAACATTCCCGAGAAAAATATCAGTTTATAAATTCAACGTTTGTTCATTTGCTGCTCCGTTCCACCCCCATAATCCTGTTGTCCGGGCACCACCGGACTCCTTCTCGAACGCCAACGCATTTTAAATTCAATAAAAGTGGGTGGCCGAAGTGCAGGGCGCCCACCGTCCTCCGTGCTTCTGAGCAAAGTAACACGGGGGAAATGAGAAAATCGTCTGGGGAACCTGGAGGTTTTAATCCTGAAATTTGTGAAAATATTTGTACGTTGGTGAACAACGATATATTTGTAGCATTTCGGCTTAGAAGCGACAACAATTTGTTACCTTTTGACTTTAACAAGGATGCTCTAAAAGCGACAATGTACCATACAAAAGTTTAGCAAGAACTACTGTATGACAAAACTGCAGAGAAGAAAAGTTGATTCAACAACTTTCGCACACTTCAGAAAGTTTTACGAGTTATAAATATCACTAATAACTTGACTAGACTTTTGTAGAGGTAATGTGATTAAATTATGGGATAGAGAATTTAAGTACAAGGTGATGGTAGTAAACAAAGGTTTTATAATAGTGTACATACAACATATATAATTTACTTGGCACTTTTGTTTCTGTTATAATTATTTTTTAAACACATAGTAATAGATTAATAGGTATATCTGAATATATATAATTCAATGTGAAAACTAAAACGATTTTTATCTCCGTCCGTTGAAATTTACATTTTTGTATCTCAGGTGTAATTTGGTTAAATTTGGTTTATATTTAGCACATGGTAAAATGTTTTTTAACCAAGGGCCAAGTTAAAAAAAAAGATTTCTTAGTTATATATATCAAAAAGAACTTATTCCTTTTTTGGCCGTTTCTGTTTAAAGTTTTTAACCTTACCTTTTTCCAGAAATTGTCAACTTTTTAAATTAATTCTGCCCTTTTCTATTTATACTCCTCCAATTTTAAGGTAGGTAAAAGTTTTTTAACTCTGGTTCTTTCCATATTTTATTTTCACTTCTGCGACGATTAAGTTCAACATTTCTCAACGAGGTGTTTTAAACAAAAGTCTAAAGGTTTTTAGGCCTTGTACGTCCCTTTTTCTTATAATTTATTTATTTATTAATAGTACCTATCATATTATAATAGTCTATGAAACAAACTTTTCTATCCTTTACCCTCTTGCAAAGAAAGACCGTTTTTCGGCTTGTTCTTCACTCGAATACGAACACCATTAAAAAATTCATGAAGTTTAGGTTAGCAAAATATAGCAAATTAATGGCATCAACCAAGGACAAATTAAATCTTAACTGGATTGGAACCTAAAATTGGCAGACAATTTCATCCGAAGGCCATTTTTCTTTCCCTGGGATAAGATTCCCGGCAGCCGTGCGATAAGACGCTCCACTAATATATTTTCTCGAAAATGTGAAAAATGTAATTTTCTTCACCTATAACCCGACAGGGCTTTACTCCTTGAGGTATCCCTGCTGAACCTATCTAACTGGCTCAATCTTGTGTAGGCGGGCTGTGACCACTCACGGCAGCCTTCGATTGAATTTTTTCCTGCTTTTATGCCGCTCTGTTTCTGCAAGATAGTAAATAAACGGGGCACAGGTACTCCAGGTGCGGGGGCGTTCATAGTGCCCTCCGTGCCCCACCGACTACGGCCGGAGAGATTTACCCTTGCTAACACCCCATTTTCCTTCCAGACGATCTTATTTAGCAAGAAATTGCTTTTAAATAAAGAAACGGAAAGATTGCAGAGATAAACGGAATCTGTGGTCCTATAAAGAGGTTTTCTTCCCTTTTTTAGTTCTTCACGGTTTTTTTCCATGTTTTCTCCTCGTTACCCGAGCTGTTTTGTGGCCGGGATGAATGGAAGAGTGTGCTGTGTCCGGATCCAGAAAGGGGAGCAAAGGGGGATTCACTTCATGCAGATTAAGTGAAATTGCAGATGCTTGCTATTTTCAATGTTTGAAAATGTAAAATAACATGACCCCAAGTCGGATGGTTCGGGGCCATGTCGTTGTGTAGGTGAAATAAGCCAAATTTAGTTTTCTTATTCCGGTGCTATTTCTATAGGTAGTTTGGCAGAAATTGCATCCAATAAGAAGGTAACTTGATTGTAAATTGTTGTGCGACGTTTTCTGCTATGCCGCAGAAATAGCAGTTTCATCAGGAGTCCCGGATTATCCTGAGAACGTATACAAGGAACGAAAAATATTGAAATTATCTTCTTCTATTTAATTTTCTCTTGGAACGACGGTTTGATCTTCGTTGAATTAGAAAAATGATTTGTTACATTTAAAGCAAATTTTTTTCCTCCAATGCGAAATTGAAGTATATCATTACATTATAGCAGAATTTCATATGTGGGTGGTCGGTGAAGACACCCACTTTTATCAAATTAATTTAAAAATTGTTCTATAAAATATGCAGGCAATACATACATTTCCCAATGGAAATATAATAAGGCCACTTTCCCAATTAAGCCAAACCACAACAACGCAATTAAACTGATATTTTTCCCAAATGATTTAAACTTTTCCCAATTAAATGGATATTTATTTGCTTTAAATAAATTAAATTACAGCACATTATTTTTATTAATAGGTACTTAGGTTTTCTGATTTTGCTTAATGGAAATAATACATGTATATCCATATTTAAATAAGATTAGGTTTATCTGCTCTTAACTTAAGCAAGTTCACGTCAAGTTTAAACCGGTTTCAGCTAGAATTATAGCAAAATTCTCAAAAATTGTTAAGAATTTTTACAAATAGAAATGTAAAGAAATACATACATATATGTATGTATTATACCACTTTATTTGCTTATATAAATTTTTGGTAGCATTTTAATAATTTTTTCGAGGCAGTCAAATAATAAATTTTTCACACTATTTATTATTTTAAAACACCACTTTAACATTTTTTTCAAATTTCAATTTTTAAATGAGCTATGATTATTTTATTGATTTAGTCTAAATAACCGACTATTTAACTTAACTTTTAAAATTTTATATGAATTTAATACTTGATATAAAACAAAGAAGAAGTATTTTAAATTGAATAGTACTGAAATAATTTTCTGTTATTGTTAAACAATTTTTATTTTTTATTATTATAAATCAATAAAACAGAAACATAAATTAAATTATTTTGGTTCAATTCCCAAAACTTTACCTTTTACGTTAGTATTTTCGTATGTCCACAGTTATTAGTTCCGTGAAATTGACGTATATGCAATAATTTTTAAAGTAATTTCTGCTAATGGATGAACAATTTGCAGTCAGTTAATTACATTAAATGAAATTGAAGCGGCAGCCAGTTCGGTTGAGTGGGAAACTGTACAGCGTAAAGTGAAAATATAAATCGAAATATGCGTACAGTGCAAAGCGAGAAAAATGATTGCAGACCATAAAATAACATAGAGAAATTGAAAAGCACCAATCACGCGAATTCCACTATAGCGTGAATTGCAAAGTACTTGGAAAACTCCCCCTTTAAGCCTCACTAGCAGCATTATTAAAACTATTATCCCGCCCAGACCGCCTTTCGCAGGAGCGTCATTTTAAATTATCCCCATATTTCTGCTGCAATATTTATTTGGCTATTTTATGCCGGAAATGAGCATATACGTTTGTTTTCATCTCCACTGACCTAATTTGGAAAAATAAACATGCTATTAAATTACAGCCAGAAAAATTCATCCATGGGCTTTCGTCGTTTCAAAATTACGTACATATATGTATATAGGTGCTGGGATTCTCTGTTGGGTTCATTTGGATCGGAATCGTGAACGGCTTTGTCTGTGTATGGGAAGGCGCCCGTATTGAATTTGCTCAGAAGGGATTAAGCCCTTAGTTGTGAAATTAAGTGGCTAAATAAATTGTGAAATACAATAGGTAAAGCCCTGCAGTACATCACGTCCGGGGAATTTTAGTGATTCCATTTGTAAAATTAAAACTCACAATTAGGATTCGAAACACGTGCGGAGTATGATCCACTGGCAGCCTCCCTTGCCTATTATAAAACGTGATAACCACCGGTTGGCCGCAACTAGACGTAGCTGACTTTAATTTTTAATTGTCAGTTTCCATGTTAAATTACAATTAGGGCGGGGCTGGGGTGTGCCAGCAGCATCCCAGTATAAAGCGTACAGAGCAGTGTTCCCATGTCTGCAAGCAGGATCGGGACAATCCTACAGTCAGTCTGCACGCGACAATGACCAAGTTGCTGAATTAGTTATGGGACTAGGGAAATAACAATAAAAGGGAACAGTTGGCGGCAGCTAATATCCGAGCCTGTCTGTATTTTTCTACCTCGTGGCATTCCAGAGTTGATTGATTAATCCAGCAGGAGCCATTCTTTTTGTTGCAGTAATCCTTTTCATTATCAATTACGGGCGATTCATTTTAAACGGCCAGTCGAGACATATTATGGTTGCAATAGTGCTAAATCATTGCACAGATCTGGGAAATTAAAGCTATAAAGAATTCTCTTTGGTTACTGTTGTATCATCTCCAATTTTTTCATACAAACATCTAGATGCTATGTCGTGAAGGGCGAATCACTTGAATTATTTAAATTATAGTTCAGCGATTTTTCTGCTTATTAAACATTATTTTATCGCCGCGATGTAGATTTTGTATGTTTTGGTCAATTTTGATCAAACTTGGTCTACAACGACATATTTAAAGTTCACATAAAAAAAAGAAGGTTACAAATTGATCCGTAATTAAACTTTTAATTTGCTTTCATTGGAAACTTTTTATCAAACTAAACTAAATTTCAACTTGGTAATTTGCTAAACAGCTGCTAATTGTTTACCACTTCAATTGGCAGAATAATTTATGCAGTAATCAAAATGCTTCTGATGAAACCTAAAGCCGATTTAACAATTCAAATAAAACATTTCGCGTTTTGATAAACGCAACTGAAGCAAACTTTATGCTGCAATCGCATGCAATTGGATTGCAGCAACAAAATTCAACAAGTTCGCATTGTGTTTGGGAATTATGCGAGAAATTCTCGTCATTTGTCGACAATCTCGAAAAGCTTCGACGACTTGAGTTATTTTGCTGTAAAACAAATTTCTATGGTAGTGTGCGGCGAACGATGGTGCTGTTTTAATTGCGTTATGAAAGGATACAGTGGCCTGGAAGCTGGGAGGAGTGGGGGAAAGGCGAATAATCCCATTGGAAGTCCCAAGCATAAAAGCAGAGGCACATGGAACTAAACTTAGATGTTAAGTGGATTTGGTATTCCACTGGTACACAAACATCGTTGAACTAAAGAATTATCTGAGACCAGTGATTAAACTTTGCAAAGCAATTATGATAATCCGCCCTAGCTTAAATAATTGGTTTTATGAAATTCCTGACCCCGTCCGGTCCGCTCTGGACCATTGATAAACTTACCCGAGAATTCATCCCGGTTGTCTTGAGTCCTTTAGCAGGCGTTATCTCGTCCCGTCTGAGCGGTTCCGGGGGAAAATTGTCAACGGAAACTTTTCGAGTAAACGACCTGAGCGATTTAGGTTACCATGTGAATTGGACCACGTGTGGGCAGGGCCTTGGTGCATGCATATGAGCTCTAGCTGGACCAATAGACGTGGACCTGAAACGTCGCTTGGGGTGGGGTACTTGGTCCAGCGGAAAGGACATTAATATCCTCGAAGCAAACTTAAAGTGGTTCCATCTTCTTGCAGCCGGAAGACGTTTTTCGTTAGCTCGCCCCCGATTCCATGAATATCTTCACGCAGATTAGATGCGCCGGGGAGGTTGGACGGAAGCTTTTCGTCCTGCCAGGAAATTATAAATTTTCGCAGATTTTCTGGACGCTGAAGAGACTTTTTATAAAACGAAAATAGCTTCAGCTACCTCAGGCAAAACAGGCAATTTCGCCAGGGCCCCATTCAAAATTCTCTAAAAATCTATTTTTATCCACTTTACCAAGGTACGCCAGCCTACATCCATACGAGCACCCTTTGGCACCTCACATTTATTCGCAACGTGGATCTGAAGGAAGAAGGAGTGAAAGTCATCTGGAGATAATTTGACGTCCTTGGCAGGGAAATGACAAAAACATGTCATCAAATTGTGTGCTACGGACGGATGATATTTGCTTTTTCCCGTCTATGCCACCCTCCCCCACCCGGCAGTTTGATGCTCACCGGTGGTGAAACATGCTGTCCCACTGCTACATAAATATAATTGACAAGTTCTATGGGAATTATCAAGTCATGATGGGTTCTCTGAATGTAATGCCGTGCTTTTCGCATGGTGTCATTTCTGGTTTTCCTGGAAAAGTGAAAAAAATATCACGAGTCATAGCCGTTGGTTTTGCAGTTTTGACTTTTTCGGAACTTATTTTTAGATTGCCCAGACGAGCTTTTCTTTATCTTATATATTATAAAATGTATTTCAGTAAATCGATCAACATTTCGAGAAATAAATCAAATTTCTTTTCACTGGCATATGTACAGTCTAGTCTGCACATCTCTCTATTTACGTAGGTGTTGTTCACCTCGGCAGTTTTAGCTTGCCCCATCTTTTCGAGGTCCTGATTTTGACGAGAAAAGTGAACAGGATGCTTTCCAGATCAAATGAGAGAAAGCTAATAGATGTTTAGTATCACATTTACAATTTGAGGCCTTAAATGTAAAATAATTTTTTTAAAGTCTTCACGTTCTTAGTTATTTATCTTAGCCCAGATGGGAATAACGATAAATGACGTCATAGTCGAGGAAAATCAGGGCTTTATATTGCTTTATCTTCTATAATATCACTTATAAACCATTTATTCTATGATTTTGAGTTTTTATAGGAGTTTTTAGAAAATACAAAGGGTGCTGCGGTACAAAAAAGGTCCATTTTATTTTTGATGTATTCCTCACATTTCGTGATTTTTTCCGTCTAAAAGTATGACAAATATTTTACACCACATCATTTCGCCAACTTGGTTAATAGTCGGGCAACTAGGCAATTTTAATAAATGTATTTTAGAGTTGATTGCAAAACTGATCGGAGTAATATCGAAAAACTATTTCAATAAAAATTGCAATTGCACGATACCTTTTCCGTGGTATGCAAGTGATGTGAGGATTTTGTTTAAGCCAACAGTCGCAATAAATTAATTTTGAATGGGCGAGTTTTACGTCCGGAATTTAATTACATTCCCGCTTCTGTTTGTACCTTTTGCAAGTTTTTATAGTGTCAAAATTGTTATTTGTTTCCGTTTGTCATTCAATATTCTCTTTAATAAATATATGTATTAAACCGATTTCAGGGCGGAAAACAAAGGGTTGGTTTGCATAATCTGATGTATACATGTGCACTGTAAAAAAGTTGTGCTAAACCTAACGTAAAGCAGAAAAGCATTTGCCTTCAATTTAGTTAAGATAATCAGATAAACTTCGTAAACCGTCCTTACGAATGGATATCCCATGCAAACTGCCCTTAAGTTTAAAGCAATTGGAAGATTGCCTCTTTAGCAATTGTGGCTGAATCGTATTCGCGCAGAAGTGTTATTGAAAGTGTTTTTTCCACCTTTAGTGGAACTTTTTCACCACCATTTCTTACAAAAAAAAAAAATATATATATATATATATATATTCTCCTTCTTCTTCCTCTTCTTTCGCTGTAGTCTTAGGAGACAAGAAAAATGAGGGCAGATTAAGGTTTGAAGTTCGCTTGAATTCAAATGCTTCTAAAATTGGATTAGAATGGCTTATCTGCTGAGTGCCACTTGTCTCGTCTTTAAGGACTGGCAACAATTGTATCAAATTGTTGCCACACTGAGCATTAGTGTAAATACGGGGCCGCTTTACAGGGACGGTCGCGAAAAGGCGCGAAGGGAACACATTTTCCCTTTCACAGGATTTGACGCCTTCTCCTTTTGAAGCACCGCTAATAGGATTTTGTAAATCTTCCTGAAGGCAGGGACGGACGACACCCACTTGATAGAGTTTAACTTTTTAAGAATTGAAATTCTAAACGTCTAAGCTTTAGGTGAAAATAAAATGACTGATTTCTTAAAGTTGTTTCCCCATTTTCCTTCTTCTTTCCAGAATACGACGATCTCGAGTAAAAAATTGAAAATTTTTGGTTCGTAAATTAAAATAATTTTTTAGACAACATTAGTCGTAATGACCTTTAGCACTATGGTCAGGAAGAAAGGTGGAAACATTATATATTTATTAAGGTTTCCTATAAAATATAAATATGGTTTTGCAATAATTGAAAACAAATTAGTATATCAATATTCAACACAACTAAAGGATAATATATATAACATATACTTTAGAATTAAATTTTACGGATTTATAGTCAAATTAAAAACTGCAAAATGTCAGTTCATTAGAGTTTATGGTTTCATGGAAGTCAGGAATTATTTTCTGTTTAGTTTATGGAATGATTAAATTAACTTTTAGTGAAATGTTCTTATACCCTTTTTATTATTTTCAGATTTACACCAGAATTATCCATCTATTGCAGAGCTAAATAAACAACAATAAATTGGTAAGCATTTCCTCACTAATCTTTCATTTGTTTTTCCGATTTTGATTCTCTGAGCTACGAATTTTTAAACAATGATAAGTTCCTGGAATTTCTCGGCGTTTCTGCTTGTTTTAAGTTGTTCCTGGAAAACATAAATTTGTTGTCAATTACTAATTTGAAATTACACCGAAAACTGTACTCTATACTTATATTTTTTATAATTTGGCTGGTATTTTGGTTACTCCAACTACAGGTGGAAATTCTAGTCGTTACGAAACCAGTGCTTATTCATTTCCTATCAGACTTTAATTCTTGATTCGCGTTTTTGCACATAAAAATATATGAATTTTATTCTTAATGGTCTACGATGCGAAAATCCATATTTTATTGGTTCAAGCGTTCAGCTCCATCCTAAAAACATGCGAATGATAGAGTACTCGAAATTTTAATCTTAATTTTCTGAAAACGAATGTTTCTTTTATATATGCAACTGGTGGAAAATCCCTTGGAGAACCCATCAAACTCAAATTGTCAAAGAATGTTGTTTTACTACTCTATGAGCACACGTTTTATAATTTTTTATAAGATTAATTTATGTTTTCATTTATAGATTTTGAGCATCTCTTGTTATCGATGCATATATTTTCCTCTTTGTTTCCCAAATTTATTTGATTAATCTGAATGTTTGATAATAGTTTTGAGTACGGTGTGCTTAGGAATAAGACATTGAGGTTATTAAAGTCCATTTTACGGAGCTTAGGAAGCATTATATGCTCTGATTTAGGAATGCCTCTTATTTATGGTAACTACCGGGTAAAGGCAAAATTTTGGATGTCAGGAAAGCTACATTGAAGCTAGAAACTGCAAAACTCTTTGCCGCAAGATAATAGTCAAACACCTACATTTGAACAAAAGGATAAAGTTTCCTTTCTCAAAAGAACGGACAACCATTTTTTAGTCCGTACAACTCACATAACTTTGAAGCAATTGTAAACATGACCAGGAAAACTAAGAATCTGTGAAATCTCGGGCATTACAGGACTTGGTGCGCCAATATATTTTGCTGCTATCGGAAATTTATCTCAATTCTCCTCTCGAGCTCCATTGTTGGGGCTCAAAATATCATTGTACGAAAGACTTAGCAAGGGTTGGCGGGAGGACCAAACGGCAGCGGGACGTCGACAGGCAGCGGAGCATAAAAAATTTTCCTATCGTCATTTATCTTCGGAGTGCACACCATTAACGTAAGTGGGCTAAAGTTTAAATCGCTTTTCCAGGCCATTTGGAAAGGGTATTCTCTGCTGATAGGTAGATTTCTTCATTCAAATTTATACTACAAGCTATTCCCGAATAGAAAGTTAGTGGCCCGCGGGACTCGGTTGGTCCATGCGCTCATAAATTCCGCTGTTAATAGGATACGCATTTCAGGGAAAATAATAAGTCTTTCGCAATCGCCGAGCCTTGCGCGAGTGAGGCTATCGGGAAGGTCAACCAGGTTTCTAAATTATGGCAGCCGAAAAATTCCCCAAAAAGATATATGGTAGCCTGTGGTGCGGCTAAATGGAATTGGATCATACCTTAGACGGGAATGAACTGCTCCCGTGAATTCAGCTCCTGGCGCTTAAAATTTACCCTGAGATGTCCAGGCCAAGGTGGAATTAATTTCGAATTTTAAATTAAATTAAGGCGTCTTCCTGGAAGGAAGAGCTTAAGATCTCCCTCGGGGCGGTTCGAGTGCGCGAAGAAAGGAAGATTGCCTACACGGCCTTGATGCGGCCCAGAGAGTGGCTTACATCTTTTTCACTTATATCTTTTTTTCTTATCCTCGCATATATGTCAAAGTCATAGGGAACACGTACGTGCCTCGTTTGGATTACTCGAAACCCCGCGGGCGAAGGACCCTTCAGCACATTACAGATGTCCCACAATCTGTTATCGAAGAGTGTGCTCAGCATGTTATGATGGCACGTCGTCCTCCTGGAAACCTGCCGCTGCCTGGCCCTGTTAGTTATTTTTCCATTTTAAGAAATGTCCCCGGGAATTATCTGCCATCATGTTTTTTCTTGTTAAGAAAATATTAACGAAGGCCGCCCTGCTGGTTGTCCTCTCGTGCATCCTCCTTCTGCTTAACTTTCAAGAAAGTTGAGGACGTGAGGAGAAAGTTTTAGTGCAACTTTCTTGATTGCGCTAATTAACACTTGATGGAGTATTGACTTAGTGTCTCAGCGATGTTTTTAAAGTTTTCTCTTCTCCCTTGTTGCTCCCCATTTGTAATTTTCTTGGCGCGGTCACAAATTTTAAAATTGACAAGTGTTTTTTATTTTACTTTTCAGTACAAGACCTAAATTAAGGGAGTCCTTCCGGTCGTGTAACGAAACACAAAATTTAGATAACGAGATAAAATAAGTACCACCTCAGACTTGTTAAAATTAATTTAAAAATAAAAGAATAATCATAGACTTAACTTATTTTAAACTTTATTTGTATTATTATGCTGAGGTATGCTAACGGCGACGGTCTTAGTAGGAAGAACTCTTTCAAACAAAAATCAATAACCTTATATATTTCATAAAAAATAACTGAAACTCTACTGCCTGACTAGATATAACCGTCTAAATAAAACTCTTTTGAAAGAAACTTATCTACGTTGCCACTAATGTCCGCAATCTGATACAGCACTACAAAGAGTAATTCTGTCCTAAATAGCAACAAGACCAAATCGGTTGGAATGTTGAGTTGTCCTTAGGCTTTTCTTAGCAATAAGACATGTACCATATGTATATGTACGATAGTCTTGATCATATCATCTTCCAAAAACAACGCATATTCTATAATTTATTGATAATCGCATTTGGGCGTTTGAATTTGAAAATTAAATCGAATTCATCGAATAGCTTGCGATTTTCTGCACCAATAAGCATTTTCTTTCGAGTGCACGCTAAGTCGGATGGCTCCAGATTTACTAATCACCTCAAAGGAAATTAACCCCTAGAGAGAGAATAGGATTAATTTCGGAAGATTCTGCGAGATGCCGAGCACGCAAGACGCACCTCAAATTTATTGGGGCGGAGCAGAGTCAGATTTAATTAAGGACGTCAGTCCTTGAGTATCACAATTCTGATGTGCTCGCTCGTTTTGCATTCAACTCTAGTGGAAAATTCATGACTAAAGACCCCCAAGGCAGACGTTGCAAATGAGCTGGTGGTTTTCAATCAAATTCTATAAATTTATTATCCTTGTTATTAGCGGCCCTGCCCGAGGAAGACGAAATTAATAAGAGAATCCTTTTACAGAGATTTTTCTTTTTTTCTCGGGGCCTTCTTGTGCCGCTCCTTTGCAGCGGACCGTCGGTCCGGAAGATTTCTTATTTTGTAGCACTTCCTCAAAGAAACCGTCCGACCGTAAAGCTTACTCATCCCTGGGAGGGATTCATAAACCAGCATTAGGCTTGGTTCATAAAAATTGCGAATTATGGACGAAATTAAAACCATAACTCCCCCTAAATTGGGGTCCATGCGTTCGCCTGATGAGGGAAATGACCACTTTTACTGGCGAATAAATAGGAACCCCTTTTAAATAAATTTTCGCCCCCGTCCAGCCCTTGACCGGAGCGCGTGTGGCGCCCTGGAATCTCGCCGCTGGAGCCCCGGCCCACGCAGCCCCACCCCTGCCGGGTACGTGGCGATAAACATTTACCCGAAGATAAGTAACTCCCCGGAAGAGGCCACACGAGTTATGGGGAGCCATTTGGAAGTGGTCGGCGCGGACAGCCGGGTCAGTCATCAACATATTGCGTAAGAGGGAATTGAATGGCGGTATTTTTGTTCACTGGTTTTTGTTTTTTACCTCCTTTGAGAAGAGCGTATTACCGGACTTATTACGGCCATAAATCACCGCGCCTACCGCTGAATTCGGCGGGGTCCCAAATGGTGTTGTACACCGTCAATAACAACACGAGATGATGGTGTTCAACACAAAGCAACACGCCAGGGGGAGGAACGGGAGCCAAAACGCCCCGAAGAGTCATGTAATGAAGTTGAATTCAAAACCGGGCTCGGGTTCGGGTGCTACCCCGATGCGAGCACAATGGGCCTCACAATGGGCCCCGGTATCAGAGTTCACAGGGTGCCCCCAGCCCGGTTGCTTCAACATTGCGCCGGCAATCGCACATTCGGAGCCGACAGACGTAGTTACATGCCGCATATCAGTTCCACGGAAATGACATGTAAACCACCAGAAATCGCTGCCAGGCCCGTAAATTAGGTCGGAGCAAAGGCTGTTCGCCTGTTTGAAATTTACACCATTCAAGAGGAAGACACCCACCCCTCGAGGCCTATGCCGGGTTTCACCCCGTCGGATGATGGAGGGATGGCATCGGAATGAAGAGCTCTTCCCCGGCGCTATCGTCTTGATGCTGCTGCTCAGCGTTCCACCGCTGATTGCACGTTACGCTTGAAGGACGTGAGTTTTTCCGACGAATTTCCGAAAGTTTGAAGGTTTTGTCAACGATTTTGTTCTTTGGTCTAATCATCTTTTAGGTGGCTTTTAGCATTATCTACATTTGCTTGTTGCGTGCGGGAGTTATTTAGGAAGAGGAGGAAATTTGCGCTTAAACTGATTTAAATATCAGAAAATCTGTGTGGAATACCGCAGGTGACAGGTTTACCTCCTTAATTGGTTCCTTTGTTTTGAAGAACATTGTAGTTTCAGGCTTTTAGCAGTTAGTGTTTAATTTCAAAGGTGCTTCTCCATTGATAGGGTGCTAATTGATCTGTGTGTATATCCCTACTGTAACTATATATGTACTATACAGTACAATTAATGTTCCGTCCTTGTTTTGAGCAATTTAAAACAACAAGGAGCTGACCAATTCGACTCCCGTATTTATTATTTCGTTTCAGGCAGTCAAGTTGTATTTGCAAGGACTAATAATATAATTGAGACCTTTTGGAATAGTACTCTAAAGAAAGATAGATCTGTTCTACCTTCGAAACTATTTAAAACCTTTTTTCTCTATCCGCTGAAGTTAAGCTTATAAACTAAACCTTCAACATTCTATTATTTGTTAGCAGGGTATTTTTTTAGAATCTATATACATACATATATGCATACTTAGAATACAATTTTTCTTTGCTTTCCACTAATAGTTCCGTTTCCAATTTCCTTTTGAAGATTAAAATAAAGAAAAGTCTAGTATTCGATATGCTGCTTCTTTTGAAATATTCTCTTAATTTTGTGACTAATTGTATGCACACTAAAGTTAGATACGAAAACCGGAGATTCAAATTTTGCGCTACCTAGTGCAATTTTGAAAATATGATGTTCTTATTAAGAAACTTAAGAATTAAGTTTCGAATTTTGAATATCACACAATTGTACATTAATTTAGGAGTGTAAATCGATATTTTAACACATCGAATAAAGTTGTCTGTAGTTGGTCGAAATTTTATATTTATAAATTGTATCATACATCTTTTTAAGAAGTTCTAGTCTTAAAAATTAATATTGGTTGAAGAATTAATTTAATGTATTTTTCGGTTGTCAAACAACATACCACATTATGTAGGATCTTTTCAGTAGATTATGAGTTCGTGAATAAAGAAACCCCAGATCTCGCTTTCCAGAAAAATAAAGGTAAAATATACAATAGACCGTATTTTGCAATTTGTGAAAAATTTTTAGAAACGAAAAATTTAATTTATAAATTTAAATGAATTATAAATACTTGCTACACTTACATATGATGTTTTCCTCTACCCGTTGTAAACCTGTAAATAAAGATTAAATTAATTTTCATTTGGGAGGGTAAATTATTTGTGAATGAGTTAAATATGTTTGCGTTTGGATTAAATTTAATTGCAAATGTATCGCACATATTTATATATTTGAGTTTAGTTTGAACTCATTTGCCAAAGGGTGAAACTAATTTGCTTTTCTGAGTCAATGTGGGAATCGTACAATATTTTCGTATTTAAACGGGTGTTTCCCTTGATTGTTGCACAAGAGCAATATTTACCGGGAATGAATCAAAGTATATGGATGAAAATCAATTTCATCAAGTTGGGATACGCTCCTAGCAACACCACCGCTTCACAGTGCATTCGAGCGCTTAGGTGTCAAATTAATGTAATCCCTTGTCCAAGTTTTCTCATATAACAAAGTTCGGTAAATAAGGAAACTCAAAACTTGTTAAAACTTGAGAACTTTCTACAACTGACTGGTAATACAAAGCACACGTGGTCTGCTCGGCGTATAGGATCTACGTCACGAGCGGAAGGACTAAGCGAACGCTTCCTCCGGATATTTCAATACCACTGCCCGGGCCGAGCCTTGTTCAACTTTAGACATATTGAAATTATTTAATCTAGTCCGGGAGCCGCAACGTTCCCCGCGAATGCGATTCCACTGCCGGCGTCGTTGCCGTTGGCCAGTCAAAAATAAATAAGGGTAAAAGGGCAAAACATCAGAGATATTTTCAACAAAAAGTTTTCCCTTGGCTGTGCCGTCCTGTCCCTCCTCCAGAAGACGGAGTTGGCTCCTGTTGTTGATTTCAATTTTTCCTAAGATGTTTTTGACTTCGCCGTCGCCGGGCTTGTCGAGCTCGTAGGGCTTGACACTGAAGGCACTCCCAGTGCTCCTCGAGTGCACTGCGAAATGTATGAACTGAGCCCAGCGTACATAGCATTCGTAGGTCGTAGGTACTTCTTCTGTAGATTCATTGCTCTTTTTCCAATTCTGGAATTCCCAACAAAACTCTAATCAAAACTTGATTGGGTTTGGGGCTTACTCAGAATGTGGCTGTCATTCCGTCGTCCTTGGGCCCGCACGGCCTGTCAGGACTCCTCGTCTTGTTCGGCATCATCCTATCCGCTTTTTTCGACAAGATAACATTCTCCGACTGAAAATCTCATAAAACTTCCACAATAGGCACATATGAGTGGGAGCAGGCTAAGTAGGTACGTACCCCTCTCAGATCTAAAATTCGTAGAAACTCGGGAAAAGTTTTGCGGAAAAAGGAAAAGTTGTCCCTCTTCTTGCGGTTACCGAACGCCCGTATTTTGTTGTTACATGAGAATGCCTCGGAAATATTCATTGAATTAACGTTTTGCAGGAGGTGTGGATCTTTACCACCTAGGACCCTAATTTCGGCTAATTCAATTATGGGGCCTACACTGGAAGAAAGTTGTTCATTTGGTGTTGATGAAAATCCCATGGAATTAAGGTGGTTTTACGCGTGTTTTTCTTAATTTCTCTTATAACAAACATTTTGAGATCTTTAAGCAGCTAATTATTAACTTACTTTGGGAGAAACACTAAGAGGAAATGATATATTTTTTTTTGTTTAATGCAAAACTCGTTGCAGTAATCTGTATTGGGATATATGTATATTATTTGGTTTTTGGTATAAAAAGATTATATATCATATTGATTTCATGTTCGTAACTTTAAACATATTTTGGAGAATATAATTTAGAAAAGGAATAAACAAGCAAATAAAGCAATTAATTGATTCTGGTTTAGACGTTTCTAAGCAATCGAGCAAATACTTTATGGTTTTAATTTAAAGCCTTATTTAGTTAATATTCTTTAACATTGATTAGCTCATCCAAATTAACGACTTGGATTTTGCGCTTTTCCCTATCTTAAGAAACCCTCGCAATGGCTCCTTTTCAATAAAAGTTCTCAACCAGATAAAGAAATTTTGCACATTTAATGGATTTTTCATTTTTCTTAAATTACCATATATGTATCATATTGTACGTTTGATAAATAGGTTGCTACTGTTGAAAGGCTTATAAATACTTGATGGAGTCGGTCAATTCTATACAAATAATTAACTAAAAGTGTATCAAGTACCTAAACCAGTTGAATTAGGATGGTTGTTTAAAAATCAATAGTGAATAACTAGTTTTTTGACTTTTCAACTAAAGACTATTTTCAATGTACAGTAGTACATAGTAAAATAGCTTGGATGTTAGGAAAAATTTCTTTAAGCTAATAAATGTAATAAAACCACATATGTATTTCAATTCAATACATATATGACTGTTATATGGCTGATGTCGGAACGTGACCGGAATTAATAATACTACAGTTTCTCTCGAAAAAGTAATCGTCCCTTTTATCATAACGGCTTATTAAAATCAAAACCGCTAAAGTTTTACCTTTAAATTTCAGGCAATATCCCAAAAGAGCCTCGCAGGGATGCTGTGTTCCGTAAATAATTGTTTATTTGCCTAAGTTTTATAACAATACAATGCAAACAAGTGCATCGGATCGATATGAAAATTCGTTTCGCAGCCTAACTCGTTGCATTGTTAACTTTCGCCTCAATTTAACGTGGAGGCACTGAAAAAGTAAACAAAATCAGCAAATACAAATTGGCGGCTAGCCCTTCGACCTGACCTCACGCAAACAATTGGACCAATGCGGGCCTAATCGGGACAAAATTATTTTTTCACCGAATTTAATTGCTTGCATAATTTATAATGCTTCATCAAAATACATACTTCGTATTGTTGACGGTGGCACTTCATCGCATTATTGTGCGGCTGCATTGAGCAAATGTAGCAGCAGATTGGGTTCGTATTTAGCAAATTTGCTGGCTCGACTGTGGGGGTGCACTACCCCTACACTGCGTATGGGGCCTGCAGGGGAGCCCCGCTCATAAATAACGAGCTTGGGACAGAGAAATATTTTTGTACGTTTCAATCAATAACACCGGAGCGATGGAATGCATTTATCAATCATCAATCACCCGGCAGGCATTTTGGATCCAGGGCCGATGTACATCCGATACATATGTGATTGATCGTCTAATATCGAATTGAAATTCTGATAGAGCGGCTCGAAAGGCCCGAGGTGGGAGGACGGGGTGGGTTCTGGAACCTGGTGCGCGGCTGGGACTATAGACTTACTGGAGATGAAGGAATTTCTTAGTTAAGTGCTTTTGGGAGAGACCGGTGAAAAAAGAAACGATTTCGCCATGCGGGGATGTGCCTAAGGTAAAAGTGTACCTCCAGGAGCCGAATCCTGGCAGGTCCATACAATTTATGCGCCCTCAAAGATCGATTCGCATGTGAAATCGAAGAACAACAATCGAAGAGACAAAAGTAACTTGTGTCCAACGACTCCAGCCGGTACATTAGCCGAGCTCCAGGGATGTCGGGTAAATGCACAAGGACCCATTTGCGGGACGTCGAAGCAACAGATGTGACCCCTGTAATGACATTTATTGATCCGTGACCCGAGGACCGGTAGACAGGTGTGCTTAATGTGTTTTGCCCAATTCCGAAACACAAAAAAGGAAATGAAAAAGCGGATGCGAGGCTTCGAGGCCAGGAAGACATTCGACTAGGCTCAACGGCCGCCGAAGGACAACTTTCAGAGGTTGCAAAGGTACGCCGTAATTGCGTGCTGTTGCTGTTCCTGGTGACCCGGGAATAGTGGCACTAAAACAAAAGGCAAACCAGAGCCATCCCTAACTATGCTTCGGGAGAGGTGAAAATTGAAAATGTCAGAAGTTTCGGCTAGAATTGCCGTTCATGGGGACAAGGCCGTTTGTGATAACTTTATCTCTCCCTGGCCTCAGTGGTCCTGTAGCTCCTCTCGTGCGGCAGCGGGAGTAGATTCTGCTGATTTCGTATTCCAGACAGGCTCAGGTACATCACTTAGGCCTAAATATTTGATGGGTGCCCATTTTCGGGCTTGGAAACATCCAAACAGAGGTGAGCAAAAAGTGATTGTAAGGTGAGGTGTCAGGAACAACTTTATTACAACAAAATGAATTGCAAATAATTTCCTAAAGGCAGACGAAGATTGACTTACGATTCACAGTTCAGGTCAGGAGATAGCTTTTCGGATTTTGTCTCAATTACAATAAATTTTGCTACTTAATTTTAACGAGTCATCTACAATTTACTTAAAATCTTCCATTTCTGATACCAAACCAACCAATCTTAGACATTTCATGAATCTGCTTATGAGTGTTAACACCTTCCTTTTAACAAATTTGTTCGTTTTTGAAAAAGCGTTTAAACTAAACATTTTTAAATCGCAGTTTTTATTAAGTAATAAATAAAAAGGTAAATAAATAGGATCATAAAATAGTCATATTCTGTAGATAAAAATACAAATAAACTAAAAAGAGAAAATAAAATTCTATTTGGAAATTTTCCTTCGTTGTGGAAAATATATATTATTTTGAGGTTTCAACAGTTTATTCTCAATCCTATTATTAAACACAGTCATTCTTCTTGCATAAAGAGCCAGTGTAATATGATCACATTCTGTAATTAACTTTTTCAGGAAAATTTGTTTTAATTGAATCTTCGGAGATAATACTCTTTTCTTAAATCGATTATGAAATCAACATTGGTGTCAAAAACTTTATCGCTTTTTGAGAAAAAAAGGAAGTAAATGCGAAAAGGTATTTGCTTTTAAAATACGAAATATTGCAAAAAAGTTGTATTCATGGTGTAACTGAATATGGCATAATTAATATAAAAATTAACAGTTGATAGCATAAACAAGGTATAATGCTTCCATTAATGTCCAAAAGTATTAAAACCAACCACACTGCCACCACATCATGTTAATTCATGAAAAACAATTTTTCCTCCGAACAGAGAGATAAAACTTTACTGAAACATTCATCCGCAGCAATTAAAAACGACGATGATCCCTCTGTGACCCATGTTTCATTCAGAGAGCCATTCCCGGCCTTTAAGGGGCACGTGCTTTAGTCATTACTTATTCCCGGGAATCATTTAGACTAATTGATGTCCCGCGAGTTACAAACGTAAAAAAATATTTTAAAGAATTCGCTCTCGGGATATCTTGGTGTTGGACTCGTGGATTTTTCCAGCTTAAGGCAAGTGAGCTTAATGTGAAATAATTAAAATTTCCATTTTTGTGGGTATAGCGCTAACTTAGAGTAATTGAAAATGCGACTCGAGTGTTTACTGGAATTAAAATCAATGTAATGGATAACGTAGAAATATTCTTAAGAATATTCATTCGTGTAAGTAAGCAATAGAAAAGAATGCAAATTTTCATCAGTATACAGTGGGGTGGAATCAATCCCACAGCTTCTGAAATAGCCAACGTTATCATTTTATATTAAAGTTAGTTAGTGCTCTGTATGTTCTTCTCTCGAACTTAAAATTTTCTTACCTAATATGATTTTTACTAAAATTTCAATCACATTCCCATAAATTCTACAAAATATTGCATTCATAAAATGAGCAAGGGAACAAATGTAATTGGGGATTCGTATTAAAATATAAGAAAGCCCCTCCCATTCATTCGTCAAAAATAAAATTGAATTTCCAAATCCTGTGAGAGAGGCCATCCTATTACCCTAATCCCCTGTTAATTTTCGCATATTTGCAGAGCAATTTTCATCAAACTCATAACCATTACGTACGCATCACGGCCATTTTTTGTGACATATTACCACCGAAGGATAAAATAAGCACGGGGAGTGCGCGTCCCCTTGAGGAGGCCCGACTGTGTGCAACTGGAGTGGATTTAATTTCACGGCAGATGCATTCATTTTATTTAGCTACACTGTGTCTGGCTCGGGAGGACGAATCCAGCCAGATCCAGAATCTCGGCGGAGCGCCAGCCTGCGTTAGGGATATTAGAACTTTTGCTGGCGGAGCGCCACAGAAGTGGGTTGTCACTTGCGAGTTGTCATTAATGCTAGGAAATAGTTACAAGGACTTGAGAGCACGAGCTTATGGGTTGGAAAAAAAAAAATAATTAGATACCCCACAAAGTGTTTCGAAAACTAGTTCAAACTTCTTCAGTGCAGAAAATGTATCAGCTACGACCTTTTTGAATCTATTTCGACTGCACATACCTACAAGTTTAAGAATAACTCAGCCGGTGTTTCTTGGATACGAGTACTATACGTAAAGAACGTTAGCAATCTTTAACGTAGGTAGAATGAAAGTTAGAATTTCAAGCTATTATTAAAAAGGTATTATAGCTTAGAAACTTTTATTTCAGTTTCATTTGATTTGTTGCAACTCTCCGCACGGCATTTAAATAAATTTTTTGAAACTAGTCAAAATACGTATTTTCTCACTTTTTGACCCTCTACATATTTCTATTCAGGAAAGAGGCATATATTTATTTATAATGTACCTTGTCAATGCATCTTTACAACTACCTATTAATAGTGCCCAAAATTCTCAAAAAATACTTGATAAGCTCTATCCGCATTTTCAGGAAAAAATAAGATAAAAAAAACTTTTTCATAATAGCAAATTCCAATGAAAATTGATTGTATAATTCTAATACTGATGAGCAGTCAGTACTGAATCAAATGAATCCTCTACAGGCAACCCAAGAGAAGAAGGCAAGAATGATATCGCAACATGTCGTAGGTTTCGATATTCAAATCCTACGCCTTCGAGAAGTAAAGGACCTTATTGTATAATTTTTGATAAAACCAATTCAATTGACTTAAATAATGAGCAGAATATTTGTTAGACGTACGTAGCCGTAATTCGTTGAAAAGTATCATAATTAGGGTGCAGAAGTCCTTTTCATCTTGTAAAATGGGGTCTATGAAGAATTAAAATTTAAAGTTATGAGTACTGCTCCATGTTGTGGGAAAAAATCTAGAGTCCTTCTATCGACTTATCGCGATTCTGGTGACTCTAACTACATACTTCATCCTTTGGAGGGATAAAAGCCCGTTAAAGCCACGGAGATTTTATTTTTGTGATATTGAAAAATGCCGCTTTTTACCATTATTTCCGCATTGCAGAGTGGGGATTCATTAAATAGTTCTATGGCCCTTGAGCTCATCAGTTGATAGAGTGGCCCTTTGCACTCATCGAAAACTTTAAGATCGCTCCACTTCATATCGACAGTTCCTTGTAAGTCAAAACTAATAAGAAGATACTCAAGATATTCGATTCCTATCCTATTTCGTTATTATTTCCACCACGGAATCCAATTTCGGGGAGTTTTCTTCCTAGAAGACCACTTGAAGTTTCATAAAGCATATCTTCTGTGCTGAGAGCTAAAGAAAAATACCTCTAAAAAACAAAAATGGCATAACAAAATCTATACCTACTTTATGGAGGAGAGTATTATTTACTCTTGGTCCTTCCAATTACCCTATAACGACGAAGGAGCAGAGACCGCAAGCAATTTACATTGTATCCATCCACTTGGATTCGAACCAAGTGGAAAATTTTAAGTGAAATGCGAGGGGTCCGTGCCGCCACTCCGGCGGGAGGGGAAGCATTGTCTCTAGTAGAAAGTTTCCTACGGGAAACTTTGCCAGCCGCATCCAGTTCGATTCGTCGTCGTAATAGCCGTCGTCGGCGAACTATGGCGAAACGATGGAGACCGAGTTCAATTTATTAAAATCTCTGGCTGGACGATTAAAAAGTTCATCGAGGAACTTTCAGGACTTTTTACAGGCACCAGCAGTAAATTTTCTCCCTTTTCATAAAAAAGTAGCATCAAAAAAAACAAAAGAAAGTCGGAAAGGGCGGCCAAAAACTTTCTCATCGCCAAGCTCGGGCCCTCAACACCCCGTGCTCTGGTGTCAGCCCGGAAGAAGCCAGTTAGGGTTGACTTTCAGCTCGAGCATACCTGAAAATGACAATTTTCGTCAAATGCCCAAGGAGAGCCCCTCAAAGACACAAGGTTGCACTTATAGGACACTTTTTTCCACATTGCCCCGAAATTGATTTATGCGCTCGACCTTTGCACTGCTCGGAAAAGCACTTTCATGATTAAAAATTTTATTTCAATTTCAACGCTCGAAAGTGTCTAAAAGCGACAAATCTCGAGGACGGCGGCAACTGCACCTCAAAGCTGTGAAGAAAATCATTTTTATATTACGCCCCTCGAGACCAAGGACGAGATTAGGATATTTATGGGAGTTCACTCCGCTAAGTTCTGAATTCGCAGCACGACGAAGAGCGATCATCTGCGACTTCGACTTTCACGTAACTTTCTCGTCCTGGAAGTTTCATCGAAAGGCGCCTTAATCCGCTGACTTTGACTTTCTTCTGCCCCCGGAAAAATGAAGGAAGGCGATCTCAACTTGCTCGTGATTTAATTTTCTTTGTGCTAAGGAGTTCACGAGCTCACCTTGCTACTTGCCGCGCTTATTCTCATCATTGCTGCTCAGCTCTTTCAACGCGTTAACTACCGCCATCGGCGTATCCTTCACGTGTTTGCGGAAGTTGTTGAGGAGTGAAGGGTTTTCACGATGAGGAGTCGTTATGATTTTTTAGAAGTTCCTTCGAGGGCTTTTATTGTTAACGAGGATAAGTAACACTTTATGTTGTAGCTCCGTTTTAGTGCTCCTTAGTCGCTTTTTCGTCATTAATACAAAATTGGAAAATAATTTGGGCCGAAGTAGAGATTTGAATAAGTACGTAACTATTGTTGCTCCAGCTTTTTTACATGCATTAAAAACACTATTATTGACATTGATCCTTATTACCTACATAAATATCGTATTTAGTTTTAGTTTAAATTGCTCTTACTTTGTAACCGCGTTGAATGTTGCTCATCTGATATAGTACATTAATTTTATAATATATCGAACTGACTTATTTGAAGTTTTTCTGAATTTTATAATACACTACCCTATTATCTACTTTTTTATAATAAACTACATGCAAGTTTTGTTGTATTGCTTGATATTTTAAAAGGATTTGTCGGATTTCTATCGAGATTAATAAGCTACTATATATTTGAAATCTACTTCGTTAAGAAACTGCAAATCTCGTTACCTACATTATTAGGTGAATGGCTTGAAAGAACGGTTCGCAACTTCTTCAAGTTAAAGACGAACTTGCGCTAACTAACAATTTACGGAAATATTTCACTCGCAGACAATCAAGACATGTCGTCAGTATAAACTAATGCAAACAACCCTTAAAAACCCTTCTATTAGCGCTAACTACGTCCCATTCACGGCACCTTCATCTCCCGGCAGTAATCAACGTTAGTTTGAGCGACAGCACTTTCCCGAAGGCGAGTTAAGGACTGATTAACAAAAACAGGACTCGGGGCGCTTGCCATCAATTCGGCAGAACCAAAATGCAAAACACAACCAGACGGTTAACTAACAACTCCATCTTGCCGCTCATAGTTGGGAATGGCAGTAAAGTCTCCCGAATCACGGAGGCCTGCTGAATACTGTCGTTAGTGAATTTAATTAAGTTCCCGCTTATTACTACCCATAAACCCCACGTTCACTCGGTGGGTCCTCATCCACCACACGTGCACACGCCCACACTGCACACGGCAGTGGAATTTTTTGACTACCATCATCTTGGGGAACGTCTTCGTCGCGACTTTATTAAACTAAAGCCCGCCTCCGCAAGACGGCTGTGCACTTGACAGTCACTGATAAGGTTTCGCTTGCCAGCCAGCCAAGTTGCGAGATAAAGTCGCGATGCGATGCAAGAGCGATGTATAAAAGTTGGAGCACCTCGTGCACATTTAATGGCGATGTGGGGGAACGATTTTGAGTACTTAATTATCTCATCAAAATTTTAATGGCACTTAAAATGAGAACCCTGCGAAAATATAATCGCATGAAGTAATGGCGTTTAAAATGGTTCGACCCCGCCTCGCGGTGGTCTACCCCACTGACAATGGTTTAATGAGGAGGGACTCCGTTTGGAGCTTTTCACTGAGCACACATTCCTGCAACTGGAAGTTGTCCCTTTGTGAATTCGCTTAATGAAAAAGATATCCGGAAAATTATTCACTATAAAACTCAGTTACCTCACACTACGAACATATTCTAGAAAGCTAAAAAAAAACTTTTTTCGAGGTATCGACCCCAAAATCGTTCGCAAAAAGCGTGGAGCTCCCTTCGTTCTCGCTGTGACCACAATGGCAGCAACTATGCAAAGGGAACCCCATCCAACCGCGCCTCAGGTACCCTGAAGCCGGTACAGAAGACTCGCAGAGAAATATCATTTCTAATTTGAATATTATTAGCCTGTTCGCAGCATTTCAACTGCAAGGGTACCAACCTAATTCCAGCACAAAGTAAACTTTGATCCGTCAGGAAGACAATAGCTGCGAATGTCCTCGTGAAAATTGGTCAGATTCAGGGACTTTGCACGGATTCCCCAGTCCTGCAGCTTCTGCTTTTGCTGCTGCCGGGCGAGTACGGTGCACAAAAAGGGACGAATTAAATGGGACGCCAAAATGGATAAAGTACACTTGAATGCAAGACAAAGAAATTAATCCCCGTAAGCCTCATTAACAATGATTTCCGCCACCCGCTTCCTTTGCATTCCACCGTTCCGTCGAGTCCTTCTCCATCCCGAGGACGAGCGCTCCCGCATGAACATAGCTGCTCCTTTGCGCCTTTTGTCTGCGAACATCGTGCGCCTTTATTGGCCCTTGTCCTCATTTATGCCTTGCAGCAGGAGACGTGTCCGTGCGGCTCCTGCCGGGAAGGACAAGAAAAAAATCTACTATGGCTTGTCCGGTCCTCTGACATTGCATTCCACTGCAACGGCCAATGCACTTTCCGGGAAGAAGGCCTTTAATTTAGGGACCTCTCTGCCGCTCGACTGACTCAAAAGGAATTTCTTGAGCCTTCCTGCCGGCTCTTTAATTAGTGTAGCCCTCATCTTAGTTCAATGATTAGCCGGCATTTGGGCGATTATACAACTCTACCAGAGAGGTCCTTCAAGGAGACCAGGACAGGCTGTGACTGCTTGTTTTCTGTGGCGCAAATTGCGGATTTTGTCCACTCAAGAAACACAGCCATTTGGGAAGGGACCAATTAGGATTGTGTAATCCAATTACAGCCTGCGCCATCTGTACGTGATTGCAATTTTTAATTCGACTATCCTCTCGTTAGAACCACTACAGTTTGAGGATTTAATCAGGGAAATCGCATTATGTGACGACTACTTGATGATTAAGACGATTGGGATAGAATCTATTTTTAATTCCGGATATGCTTACAGACAAGCTTGACCAATACTTTTGAATGCAGATTGAATGATTAAATAATCGGTAATTGCGCGGAGTCTTGAACACTGAACAGATTGGTAGAAAGTTTATTTTGCTATTTACCTATTTTCTAGACTACAAGAACTCGTCTAGTTTTTCCGGAATACTCTCACTTATATGTATTTATATGTAATATAATATACATATTAGTTTTCTTTTCCACTAAGTTTTTATAGAATATAGTCCATTTAGAAAACAAAATAATTGTTGGCATTATTACGAAAGTACTTTTTAATGCTTAACTTCTAATTTAAGATTTAAGAATGCGAATATTTACAGACGAAAAAATCACCTTTTGGTTTATCTAATTTCGCGAATGAGTAAAAGAAAAATTGATGCTGATTTGTAGAAAGGTTATTAATAAAACAGTCAAAGCTCTCCATCGCCACATATGTATGTGTATTAAGATTTTCCAAATTACAGAAACTGGCATTTGCTGGTTTTCAGTATCCGCAAGTATGGGAATGCACTTTATAGAAAACCAACATCCATCGATGTGAAACATTCTACCTCACTCTTGTTTCGTAAACGAATTAGTTAATTATTTTGCGCTTTTAACATCTACTGAACCATTCCATTATACATATTTCTGCTTGCTTTCAAATATTACTTATTTATGAGAGAGAGCTTAGTAAAACCAAAGCAGAAAGAGCGAAATTATAAATATATGAGAATTTGATGCGAAAAGTTTAACAGAACCTTACTGTCTTTAAATAAAAAATGTATAACGATTTTTTTTATAATGGAAAGCTTTTGTATTCTATCCATTTTGCGGAAAGATTGATTTCTAAGTGTAACACTTTGTTTCGATACGGAGTGGTATACCAATTAATAATTTCACAATATTTCAAAGCAAATATGATTATTTACAGAAATGTTTGGGGGTTCAATTTGAAAGACATTATAACAATAAATTTTAACATCAATCTTTAACACCCAAAACTTTAAATATATTTCAAACTTTAATTTAATCATTTAAAGTTAAAACATTAGCTTTAAACTTTTTCATTCATTAAAAATTATACTAAAATGCTCAACTGTCTTGCAAATTGACTCATGTCACAATCCCAAAAGCAATCGAGCAAAGTCCCGTGCGAATACCTGAAGTTTTTGAAAGAACTTGAGCTCAGTATTAGCTAGACTTAGATAGATTGGCTGAGACGACTCTCAAATTGATAAATATACCCAAAGGCACTCAACAAATCTTCGAAAATCTTAATTTTCGCACAATGAAATTCAATTTGCCATTTGTCACATCTCCCCAGATTCGATTAATTTAGATTTATTGTGACCAGATCCTGTTCACCTGGTCGAGGATCTAGAGTCCAGACAGACACACACATGTGGTAATAGACGGAAATATGAAAAGGTGCGGTGCTGAAGTGTCTGAAAACTTTTACAAATGGAAGGAGAATTCCACAGGTCAAATAGATTGCGACGCACGAAGGTATTTATTTAGAATGAAGCATTGCTCCCCAGGGTGATGATGGGCCACACCTCATGCGGCATTGGACGTGATATCCCAGAACCAGACTAAGACGACTACAGGTATTGTGACCGTCGGTAGGGAAGGGGGTGGGAGGAATGTTTGTAGACGGACCCAGGTCGTTCCCCGGTGACCACGGCAATTTCATATCGTCGATATGTCAGTGTCATCGGTTCAAATTAGCCCGTCCCCAGGAATTTGTGCGCCTGGTGGTGACCGACCATTGGCCTCGATGGTCATCATCATACCCTTGTTCTTCCCAATTTCCCACTTTGAGCTCCATGAAGGACTTTCAAACCCAATTTGATCCGTCGACTTTGAAAGTTTATCTTGCTGCCCCTAGCCTGGCTGACATGCACAAATTGCACTTAAGTATTTGAGAAAAGTTAGTCTGCATCCCTCTTGGCTTGTTCCTGCTCTTAAAATATATACGTATATAAAAAAAAATCCTAAATGTGTTTTTGTGTTCTTTTACTTGCAGCTCCCAGCCCGATTCGAACCCCGGAATGCCACCAATATTGCGACGAATTTCACATCATCATCAACTGAATTGAGCCAACTCATGCCACGTTATTATCGCAGACGTCAAGTACTAGGGCACTAATGATTTTTTGAAAAAGCAAAAATAACTTACAGAAAATAAAAACGAAAACAAGTGACCAAAAAACTTTTCGCTTTCTGGTTGGTTTGGTTATTATATCCTGCGGGGAAAAAGTTCTCCACCTGCGTCCATCTAAAAAGTCGCTGAGGTTAGAGCGACAAAAAGCACCAAAAGTGCACCGTACTCCGGGTGCCCAGTAACAAAGGAGTCTTTCCCAAAAAGGGAAATAGAATTAATCTTAGATCCTGGGAAACAAGTCCTGGAGACATGAAAGCCCAAAGAAGTACTCGAAAAGTTTTAAGAACCGCAGAGAGCCGGCGGTTGACTTTTTCAAGTTTAAGAAGTTTCAGCCAACCTGTCGACTACTCTCTAGTGCTCAGTCTAATTCTGCTAATGGTGGCCGATCTCCGGATGGGTAAGTCTTCCTTCAATTTGTCATTTATTATAGCGCATTAGATATACATATATCCCCGTGGAAAGTTTCTCCCTGCGGTGAATTTTTACTACCACCCACTACCCATATCCACCTTCCTTCGCACATGACCTAACTCACTGACTAGAAATTTATCCTCCTGGATCGTGACTCCAACCTGGGAATCTTGGCAACGCACTCTGGCTTGTTTCACCTGGTGGACGGCACCTGCAGATTCAACATGAATGTCCTGCCCAACGACACGAAGATGGAAAGTGAAACTCTAATTTTTGTTGGTTTGGTTTTGAAAATGGAACAATGAAAATTTGGAAATGGGAAAAGTTTTCCAATAAAATTACTTAGCACAATTTTGAGGCAATTATCATAGAGGATGTCATGCTATCCTCGGTTTTTCGTACCATCGAAAATACGTAGTGCGATGCACGCTATTTGTTTACATGCCCGCCTATCTTTTGGGTTGAGCTGCCTTGATAAATTAAATTAGGCGAACTGCATGCAAAGTTCCATTTCGGAAGGATCCTAAACGAACCACATTTACCTTTTACATTGCTTTGGTTGTTACATATAAGGGTTAGAAACATGCAACAGTGCTTTTGCGGCTGTTGTTGCCGAATTCTTTCATTTCTTTGAATTTTCTGTTCTACTTTGAAGTTAAAGTGTCCTAGGTACAATGAATACAATATCCAATTAGCTTAAATAGTAGTTCAACACCTAAATAAAAATAATTATATATATACATATATATATATTTTTTAAAATAATAGCAGTTAGACTTTTGATTAAGTGCGGCTTGGGTATTGTTTTTTAGATTTATAAATACTAACAAATTTCATGCGTAAGCAAAATTTAAAAATATGCATAAATGTTTCGGATTTGATTTTCAGAATTATATATTTAAATAATCCATTTAAAAGGTCGGGAGTACATTTACAATTAATTTACTTTTGCCAACCGACATATCTCTTAAACTATCTTTATTTCTCGGAATCTATAAATTTAACAAAATATGCCACATGAAGGTAATTTTTCATAGTTTTTTCCGTGACATTCAATAATAATATCTTTCCATAATATTAAAAACTGAGGTTGTTTGAATTTGTAGGTAAAACGCAATTAAAGACATAATTACCTATTTCAATAATATTTTTCTATGCTGCAAAAATTATATTTCAAAGTTCTATGTACCTACAAACAAATCGTACAGTATGAACTTTTGTTAAAAATATTCTCATCAGTTAAATTATGTACCTACTTCAAAGATGTAGCGGTTTTGAAAGTACCTAGATTCGTTTTGGTCCAATTTTCTAGTAATTTTTTAAATGTGTTATATTTTACATATATATGCTGACATTTTTTAATTGGTTTCCTATCCCGGTTGCATAAATATGTAATGAAAAATGGAAGTCCCAAATTTTCCCCGTCCACTACCTTGCGTACTTTTCAAAAATGATATTTGTTTTATATTTCTGTGAAACTAATCCCCTTGGAGATAATCATGGCTCCGGCAGCTGGGATCTCTTTCAAAACTGAAATGAAATTGAAAAGCCCCAAACCTTTTTTTTTTAGATATTTACCAAATTAACGGCTTATAGTACTCAGTTTCCACGAATTGTTGGTCACTTGAATAATTACAAGGAACTGAAATTCGGGAGGGTATATGGCGAGCTAATCTACCCCAAATCTCTCATCTGGGCAACAATAGCTGAGCCAGGGGAGCCTGCAGAAATAAAAACTGAAAATGAAAACGAGCCTTTTCCGGGCACCATCTTCAGTAATGAATTTATAATTAAAAACAAATAAGCGCTCAACGCGATATAGGACGTTTTCCATTAAGGACTGGTAAAATATTTTTATTACAAATTTTCTTGGTTGCCGGGGCCGGCCTCTGCGACAGGGCCTTTTTTACACAATGTGCATCCGAATAGTATAGCCCTCGGATATCCAAAGCCGCAGAGGGATTTACTTATTCAAGAGTCCTATTCTTCTCAACTCAGCGCAAGGAATGGAGAAAACAGACCAAAAAATTACTTTGTCCTTCCCCCTGCTATCGTTTTAATTCAGGAATGATGATGCCACTCATTGTAGTATTATTCGGCCGGGAATAGGGTGCCATCGGGATGTGCTTGGTCCTCAAATATGAAATTGTATAACAAGTGGAGGGTTATTATCCCGGCCTGGCAATTGCACGCCCCAATGGTATTCGCAGCAACAACAAATAAAATAAGCAAGAGGAAGAACGATTCTGAATTGTGTGCTGATCCTTTTTTGGCTGATAGCGACTTATAGAATGATGTTAATAATACCGAGGGCTGGATAATATGACCATGAATGAACATCAGTGACAGCAGTGCCTTTCTGGGAATTCCTGAGCCTCGCAAATCAGGCTTACTGTGGTAATAAACATTCCCTTTGAGGATATCACTCTGCTCTCCTCGCAGGGTGTGTAGCATGTAGGACTTTTTTGAGGACAAATTCACCCTTCTTCCCAGGTTTCGTTATTATGATTTTTTTTATTACTTCGTCACTTTGAGGTATACCTTTGTAATCGTTATCATCCAGGGTGGTGTCCCATCCCACTTCCGAATAAATAATAGAACCAATAGAACCAACCCTTACTTATTATAGAGGTTCTCATATGTAATGTTTTTTTTATAATTTTATAGTCATACCCTTTATTATAAATTTGTGTCCATGGGAGTTTACTCCACGATTTTCGATACTTTAGGGGGCTGAATATTATGCTGGCAACATCAAAAAGTATGTAGGTACGTTGTTAAATAATTGTATTCATATTCACACTTTGGTGTAAATGTTTAATGCATAGGACTTGCACCCTTGCATTCTCACTATTACTTCGTTGTATGAGGTGCAAAACAATCGGTTGCCATAGAAACAACTATACAAAGTAACAAACAAATATACAAGCGTAATCACAGTCCTTTGAATTATATTTAAGTTCGAGATCAATATCTTCCCTTGAACTGAAATATAAAACCTTAGTTCACGAAGCTTTGATTAAAAACATATGGTCTCTTCTTGATGTAAATCGCTTAAGCTTTACGAAATTTGGTCAGTGGCTTCCTTTTGTAGCATAAAAGCTTATGTTATGCACATACTGCCTAAAAATTGATTTTGCGACATTCAACTCTTAAGGGGACCTTTGAGGGTATTTAAGTTTAAATGAGAACAGTAAAAGAAGCCTATTAATACGAACGTTGTAAAAAAATTCCTTTGTGGAAAATCAACTCGCAAGGGTATTAGGGTGGGTGTGGTAATCTTGGAAGACGGTTTAATTAGATACGGGCGAAATTGCAAATTTATTTACGAATTTCAAAACTTTTACTCCACGATCCGATTGGACCGCAATTATTTTGTACGTATTCCCTAACATATTATAATATGTTATAATGTAATATAAGTACATTGCATTATGAAAATTTTCCAAATTGCTTCTGTACAAAAAACGACTATCAACGTCTGATTCAAAGAAGTATACGTGCTACGGTTACATAAAATTTCATAAGACGTACATACTTACAAATTTTCTGTGAAATAAGTATCATTAGACTCAGAGTACCCTCGAGTTGAGTACCACCAATAAAATTTGAACTAGTCAACATCCTTTGTCGAGACTCGATCTTTTCAGTTACTATGCAGACAATTTTCCTTGACACATTCATGGTAAAAATAACAACAATTATTCTGTAAAAAAGAATTTTTTCCCCTTTTGTCTTTTGTCCTCAGCCGTAATTACTTTTAGCGCTGAAAACCTGACACCCCCAACTCGCTTGCATAATTCACTTAATGCCCCGCCCGAGACATGCATTAGAGGTGGTCCTGAAATAGCCCGCATAATCGTTTTTGCGATGACCCGGATAAAACAAAAACCTGGAAAAAAAAGTGTGAAGGGAAATATAATTATTTCTTTACATGTTAAGTGCTTTTTCATAAAGAAGCTCTGAAGTACGTGCATTTAGCGCGGGGGTGAACGAGATCAGGAGACTTAAAAGGATTTTTTTTCGTTACTTACGTGCATTAAAAATTTTAAACTGAAAACCGGAGAGAGAGAGAGGAAATTTTTCGTAATTTTATTTAATTTCAGGGTAGTGGAGAAGTTGCTGTTGATTATGTAAATTCGATGTGACTATTATTGCAGCGTAAAATTGCACTGTTAATTTAGAGAGGAAACTGTGCCGTATACACCTTTATAAAAAGTTTGTGTATTTTCACTTTGCACTACTTAAAATGTTAACAAATTATTATATATTTAAACCCCCTTAAAAGCCTGGTTTTTTCTTCTTAATTATTGACAAGGTACAAAATTAATTCTTAATGATTTGAAAATGTTTGTCTTGATATTACTACTGCTGAAGATCTCAAAAGATTTTGTTTCTATTGTAGTCACAATTCCAAAATCAGAATGTTTGCGTAATTACAAATAGACTCTGAATTGACTACATCTTAGATAGAGATTTAATTTCTCCCTTTTTGCTCTCAATAATAGAAAATGGATAATTTTTAACCTGGCTACAAAAACAACAAAATTTAGCCAATTTTATTTTCCAATATAAGTAAATTTGACAAATTGGATATATGGAATAATACATTTTTTTAGATGCTATATTTTAAAATAAGGTGGAAAAATGTAGGTGAAAAATAACTTAATTAGCCCTTATTTATTTTCAAATAAATATGACCTTGTTTGGAATGATTTATGGTTTACCATATATGTATGTAATATACATGGTAAAGAAATAAATAACATTAATTGAGTAATAAGTACATCGCAGCTTGATTAAAAAAGTACGAACCGTAAGGAAGAAAAAGAAGAAAAATGCCGAATTATTTCGCAGTTAATAAAATTGGCTATATCTCAAAACTTAAAGACGTCCACTAACTTTGTGCCAGCATAAGCTACACTGCAGCACTGCCCGGCGGACATGAGGGGATCGTGTGGGAGGACGTCTGGTGTACAATTTCTCCACAGAAATCATCATAAATCGCTCAAAATCTCGGAGGTAATTAATGGCCCTCCAAGCCGGGGACTTCCATCATTCCTCAAGATGTTTTCTTCCTGTAGCCACAGTACAAATCGACCGCCTTCCAAACTGCCAGAAAACATCGGGCTCCACATATGGCCCGGCTGGCTCAGAGGGAGCTCCGGGGCCCCAGCCCGGCAGCGGAGGCGCCTTCTGCCGGGCACATCGGGGAGCTTGCTCAAGGAGCCGCAATCAAAATTAAATGTGAAGACCACAAGTTGCTACAGTGCGGCTATAAATTAATCACCCGGTATAAGTGAAAACACAGGGCGAGTGGGAAAAAGTTCGGCGAGGATGTATCTGTTCGAGGCGAAATAAAAGTCTGGACAACACAATTAACACGTAATTAACGTCAAGATGATGGACCGCCGCCCTATAATTTATGGTGCGGCTCGGAGTGCCATCGTCTTCGCCAACCCGGGGCCCCGGGGGCGCGTGTATCAGGGTCGCTCAAGAAGCCGTTTAGTGTCACACTTCGTTCCGATAAATTTCCCGCGTCCGCTCCTTTGAAATTTGAGCAGTTGAGTGGAGCGCCTTCGGGACCAGTGCGTACATAAATCAGTGGGACCATCAGCGCCAGAGTCGGGAATTCCCCCAAAGGGGACCCGGTGAAGCCAAAGCAGGTCAATTTATTTCCGCTCGATTCCACTCCTCCTGCTCTTGGGCGCACTTTCTTTAATGACATCGATGGCTGAGATACTCCCGGTCCCGGTCCCGGTCCCGATCCCGGACTTCTGTCGCGGATTGCCACTCTATGGAATATTGCGAGTTTTTTTAGATTTAACATTTTTTTCTTCCCTGTCTTCCCGCCTTAGTTTTGTGTGTCAATCGGAATGTTTTCTATTTCCTCCGCTCAGCAGTTTTACGTAGGTGACTCGGAAGTGGCGATGAAGGAAACTTTATTAGGACCGCGTCGACATATATCTTTCATGAGGTGTTGCACAGACGTTTCATTTTTTGCATTCATGCCGTCATGCAGCAGAGCGCTCCTTTCATGCGGACGAGGTCCTCGCGATGCAGAAGTCAGCATCCGCATAAGGTCGGAAATGGAAAAATTCCGGAAACTGGTAGTGCCATTTTTCGATCAGGAAAGGATTTTCTTGAGGTAAATTTTCCTTTGCCAACTATTTCAGTTATTCGAACTAGGTTCAACACCTAGTCGGTGATTCAGTACTATTAAATAACTTTTGTCTCCTCCGATTTGGCAAGATAGATGGAAAGCAAGTTGGTGCTGTTCCACCTGAGCGACTCGTTTTTCTTTGCCGCTTTTTAATATTGTTCTTGAAAGTAAATAAATTGAAAAATAAAAGATTACCTTAACCTTTTTACTGGCATTTGTTTCGTTTCATACAAAAAAGAAAAGCGGCACTCGTTTGAAAGAAAAGACCTTTGTCGTAGGTGTGCCCTGCTCCGCGGTTTTCATACCTTGGCTTATATTTTTATGCGATTTCCCTATTTCAAAGACGTATACGAAGATGTTACTTTCTAGAGAAATTAATTCAGGTTTCCTTTAGCTCTTTAATGCCTACAGGGGTGTGTAGTTACTCCAGCAAAAAACTTTTCGGAGAATTTTAAAATTTTCATTTTGTTTCTTGAAAATAGAAATAGAGAATGTAGGCAAATTAAATTTCCAGGAAGTATGAAGAAGATTTTGTTTCATGTCATCAGTTTTGACCAAAGTGTCGGGCTGTTGCCTTTACTTAGTTTAATTCAAAGTTTAGGAATTTAACCAATTTTATGGGATATATAAATTGCCAATGCCATCTTTAAAAACTCAAATCTTTTTATTTGATTTATATCAGATTTAATCCTTAGAATGGGATTCACTTCAAACTTAATTGAATTGAAACCTTGGAACGAATTTTTGCAATAGTAATGAAAGCTTTTTAACGCAAGTGGAATAATCTCAAAATTGTTCTAGGGAAACTAAACTGCCTCAGTTTTCTTTAATTGAGTTTTAGTCTACATAAATGGTTTAAGTTCAACCAGTTCAGAATCGGATCGATATTGTATATTTTGTTGACACACTGAAAATTTGATTTTAGATCAATCACCTAATCTAGAGGTTAATTGAAGATTAATTGCACAGTTTGGAAACAGATTGAGTTTGATTTTCCCTAAAGGATTTTGATCAAACAATGTAGGAACGTTCATTGGGACTAAAATGACTATGTAAAGTAAAGTAAAGTATTCAGTTTTATATTGTACCATTTTGTACAACATCTGTTTTTTCTGTTATATACTTTGGAACTGCATCTTTAAAAAGTCGTTTTATATCAAGTAGGCTGTGGATGTAACTATTAATGCTTTAATATTAAAGGAAACCCTGACTGATTTAATTCGTGAATGGTTTAACATTATGAATTCGAGGGGCATTTTCATCCGCAGCGAAATAAGTGAGATATTTAATTTTTGTTACTAGAATCTTAATTTAACTTAAGCCCTCGCACAGCTGCGAGCGTGACTTAATTCCCCTGAAATTGCAGCAATTATCCAGTGACATCATTCATAGGGTGAAACCCAGTCCCCTGTTTCAATTACCAGTGGCGAAGTAATGGACTCGCTCACCCCGACGACGAAGCGTTTATCCTCATCAGAGTAATCTTCAATGGGCCATTTGTAGCAACTGTTTTTGATTTGGGGACTAATAACAGCTCCCCAACTGTTGCCAAAGACTTCACCGCAAAAGTTTAATTAACACAACTCCCCCCGACTAGCCGTTGCTAGCAGGACTAGCCCGAGGGTCCCTTATTATTGTAGAACTTGACCATATTTCTGTAGAGATCTCGCAACACCCATTCCTTGATCCTTGCAGGGAAATGAATTAAAAAGTATCAACGCCTGCAGTCCCGCCAAATGCAGAGGATGATTTTGTGGCGCCGAGGAGCATTTAGAGCGTTTTTTATTGAATTTGGCTGAGCAGGGAACTGTGGTTTATGCCTCCCGGGGGAACGCTCGTAGTTAAGCATCGAAAGCAATTTGTTGCCCCTGCCCATTGAGCGCCCGGTGCCGCCTCATCCCGTCTGGCGAAAGAAATTCTGTAGTCCTTTTTTGGGGGATAACCCGGGAATGAAACTGTTAGAGCCATTGGCGGTATTGCGGCGGTTGGCTCAACAAAGTCTGCAGAACACCGAAGTTGCCGAGACGGGCAGGGGTGGTCTCTTTCGAGTTCGACTTAATGGTATCGAAATTGCCCCAGCATCCTGTGAAGGGATCCTGTAATTTGGATAAATTGGTAAGTTGGAAAGTGCCACACCCCCGCATCCCCTCACCCACACCGACAAGCGTAATGGAGAGGGCTTGATTTTGTGCGGGCTCTTAAACCCGCCGTTTGCATGTGTTATTATTCTGATCATGATAGGGCAACGAGGTTTTGTGGGTAAAGTTACGAGTCCCCGGGGTAAGCATTTCACAATTTCAGGATTCTCTTTAAACCACTTAAAAGGATATGTTGGACGAAAACAAACAAGCGGCAGCGCCTTTATGGCCCGGCGCTGCTTCAATCACTTAGAAAGGTTAGGCGCTGCGTATTTTTATTACAGCAATATTGTTAAAGCGATGTTGAACGCATCGGCAGGAAGACACTCGCAAACAGTGATCAATTTTTTATTTATGGCACGGTGGGCTTTTGGAGATGAGTTCCGATCAAATTTTCATGTGGCAGAATGAGATTTTTTATTTTGCTTTTTCTTTTTAGGGAGATGAGGGTGGGTTATAGAGCTTCGCGTATTCAATTCATTCAGTTCTATGATTTCAGAGCTTAATTTAATTTTTAAGCAAACTCGAATATCCGATTATCGTATCACATAGCTATTAAATTTTTAGCAGTCACGGGAACTAAAAATTTTGCACATTCTGTGCTGTTCCTTTCTATTTTGAGATTAAAAACGGTGGTTAATTCTCTTCAATAAAAAACAAGACTTAGGTTTTAACTCTTTTCTTTGAATGAAAAACAATTCTTTACAAAAATGCATTTTTTAATTTTAAAATATATGAATGCTCGCCTAATATTCATTACTTTTACAAATAATCAGCATCTATCATCTCATCTTTTCTAGGTTATAGCCTGGCTAGGTTTTAATAACCGACTAATGTCTTTTTACCTATTTTCAAAAACCCTTTGTTAATGTTAATGCAATAAGTGTTTCATAAAAGTGTATATGCTTTGAAAAAAAACTGTTTTTCGAATAGTACTTTTGAATGAAAATTCATATTACGATATGTACGATATATTATAATAAATATATTCAAACACATAAACTCCATCCAAGTCTATCCCAAAGCCGAAAAAAAAAATTTCAAAACAAGGCATATTTCCGGAACTTGGGAATCGCTCAAACAACTTCCTTCTTCCAGTGCCGAATTCCCAGCTGTCGAATTTTCTCTCTACTTTAATGAAGGGAGGAAACAGGCACAGCACACCCGAGCCTCTGCAAGTGCTTAACTTCGGAATTCAGTTCGTAGCACTTTCGGTTCTTGAATAAGTAAAATTTCAAGTAGAAGTCCTTTGCGATCCGGGTGTTAGGTCTCTTCAATTTCAATGTATGCATATGACCTAGCAAAAATATAGAAGGTAGTTACAGAAATCCTTTAATCTCTGAAAACGAAAATTGACTAATCCTTGCAGAAAAAGGGAACACGGAAGGTCACAAGTATTATGTGTCCTAGATCTGGAACACATTTCTACATTTCCCGGCTGACCCAGTTCCCTTATCTCCTGGAAATGATATTGAAACAGATTTTCTTGGTTTTCCGACTTGCAGGACCGACGGTCGGGACTACCGTCACCACCCGCACCGTCAGTATCAAATCAGCTTCCTTTTTCGCTTATGAAATTTTTTTTTGTGGAGCGTTTAGGGGGAGCTAGGAGATGTACTGTGGAAATTAAGTATTCGGTTCATGTGCAGCGTGCCCATACGTTTTTTGCATATTTTTCGCACACCAACAGAGATCGGGGATTGGTGCTTCGATGCACGTGAGCAGGTGCCGAAGGTAATACCAGCTAAAGTACAGTAGCAGGTTCCTGCTCCTCCCGCGAAGGATGTCTAAACAAATCTTCACAATGAAGCCAATACTCAAAGGTGATATCAAGGTGGTATGAATACAGCTCTAGCGTGCACAAAAGACGAATATAACAATTCGATTTCCGTTTTGAAAACGTGAGATGTATAAGGCAAGAAGGGTTAAGTAGATCCTAGAGTTCTTAACAAAGGAGTTGGAGTGGTGCTCGCACCAAAGGCACCTTCAGCTTCGAAGAAAGAAGCAGCACCTGTGTCAGACGGCAGCTATTTTAATGAATCGCTCTTTCGATTTCTTGCACTGATTTTTTCTTTGATACTTGACCAAAGGAATATCTGATGAATATGCAACAATTATATTCGAAAAGGTACTTAAATACCATTAATTGGGTTCCCAAAGAAGTATGCCAACTTATTAATTAGTCAAACGATTCCAATAATGATACTTTTGCAAAAGTATGAAAACGTCATACGATTCATAAAGTTATACAACAGTTATTAAAAGATATTTTTCATAGTAGGAAATTTGAAGAAGAAAGATGGTAAGATGAGATGATACATTAAACAAAGCAAAATACCTTTTGTTTATTTATACCTCAATTAGACAATACCATGAACTAGTCCCAATCAAAATCGAAAAATAACATGATTCTAAATTACGGAATTTTAGTTTTTCTCAATAGTTTTTTATTTAAAACGGCCTTTAATGTTAATAGCCATTATACAATTATGAGTGAGACGATAGTAGTCTGTAACATTAAGGAACCTTGTTTTATAAAAGGACAAAAGCTTAAATTTATAATTGTAGAACAATCGTAGAGACTAGAGATCTCGTCTTACATCAATTTGAGAGATAAATTTTGCGACTCATTATAAATATATGTATGTTTATGTAATGCTTACGATAAGTTTTGAAAGTGAATTTTTTGAAGTGGAACTACCGCCAATGACAAGTAGAAATTATTCCTGATTCCCAGAAGTATAGTTTGCCCTCTTTACAACTACATAAATAGAAAAACCTAGACATGTAATATTTCTAATTATTATTTACGAGGTTTTATACCAGCACGTCACTATCTATTTCCTCGCATGGAACATGAAAGGTATTCAACCAATAAATCAAAATACAACGAGTAGCTCTGACTCAGAGCCAGCTCAGACAGGTTTGTAGTTAGTCCGCCCTCATGCGTTTCAGGCACAAGGGCGTCACTTAATAATTTACTTATCTTAAATAAAAATCCATTTGGAAAGGAAGTGTCATATTCGCTGACTGTCGCACTTATTTCGGCGGCAATGACGGTTATGATGATGTGGGGAAACAATCCTGAAAGGCAGCTATACTATTTTTGGGGGAAGAAGCATATTAGCGTCGTCTCCGTGTTCGTTGGGAGAAGTAAATGGCCGCTATTAAGTATTAGTGGTGGAGCCCATTAAAGATGAATTATGGCACATTAAGAGACACTCAACGTAAAATAAAGAAACACTGAAAGTGTCAGGGGCCCCACACGGATTCTGGAGAAGAAGTCCTGCTGGCTACGATGGCAGGGAGTGTTCCTGGTCGAATCCAGGAAATCACAGATGGCTGGATTTGTTTGGAGTCATTAAAGCATCCCGACCAGGCCAATCCTTTCTCATACCCCAAATGGCGTGATATCACGATATGGAGGCATTTGTTCCTGCCATCCCAGTCGCGTCCTATGATTTGTAAGTAATCGAATTTAGGATTTTGGGCTATTTTCTTCTACCAGTCCATTCAAGCGAGCAAATGGGACAAGATGGGATATCGCACAAATTATGAAGTTCTTGGTAATTTGCAAAGTGTGAGGCAATGCTATTACATTTAGCTCGTTCGCTATATTGATATAGTTACATAAAACCAATGTTAAAATTAGCATATCACGGTTTTATTAGACAGCACTATATTTAAGAAAACTATAGTAATTGAGAGATTTTTCGGAATCAGTAGGAATAAAATAAGGTGGAGATGAATTTCGCCTAGAGCTTGTGTGCTTTATTTCAGCTTAAAACGTTATTAATTTTGGAATGTTAAATATGTATGTATCGAAGGCGCATTTTTTAACGCAATCTATGGAAATATCTCATGTTTAAAATTCACTATCATATTTCAAAATTACCTTCGTGCTTTATTTACTCCACCTACAGAAATTCAATTTATGTAGAACACCATATTTCCTGGAACTTTCTTACCAACGGGCATTTGCATATTTTACCAATTATCTCGATTAAAAGGCGATGATAACTCTTGAAATCTTCATTATTCAATTTTAACCAATTTAACCGAACTTTATTCGTGTTGGTGCAGGAATTTTCGACACAAGAAATTTCTTAAGTCCTTCGAATGTCTGAGATCTAAATTCAGAAACTTTAATGTGGAAACTGTAAGGCATTAGGGAATTTTCTTATATCCAAAGTGGAGAAGGCCAGAGAGATTGTAATTAATCAACAATGTATATTGACTCAATTAATCTTATTTAGCAAGCGTCTAAGCCATGAAAAGTTTTGAAGCACAACTAGTCGTAATGTGGTTAATATTGTGCGTGCTTTTTTTCTTTCTGATTATTATTAAATCTATAAGTAGATTACATGTGTATTTATATGAATAGCTTCAATTCGACTTGTGTACCAGGAAAAGTTATAATTTAAGTTAAAATGCTATCAATGAATGAGACTTTACTGCATCGTGAAAAGTACTTTAAAATTAAATAGTTGCAAAAATTATACTTTTTTGCTTTAATACCAAATTCAACTTTATCTGTTGAGTTGATAATAACATTTCTATTATCTGTGAAAAAAATACTTGGTTTTCCTTTCTTTTTGCGATCATAAAGGTGTAGTCTTCAATGTTATAAAAAAACTTTAGATCAAATGAATTTAGGGCAGGAATATGTTATGATAGTAGCGTATAATGTGAAAACGGTAAGACTCAAGCAATATGCAACAACTTAGAATGAAACAAGCTATTTTTTCGAATTGGTACCTTCTCATGTTTGCGAACGATGAAAACAATCTGAGCGTGATTGCCGAAAGTAAAAAAGGAATATTCTTCAAAAGGTTGGTATTATTTTTAATGTGCAAGCATCAGATGAAGTGCCACTTACAGCCGGTGAATTAACTTTACACCCCCATCGGGCCCATTATCAGTTTCGATTTCTTCCATATCATTGGTTTCAATTTGAATTTTCGGATCAAATAAGGCGACAAAATTCCATCGTCCTCGCAACCGCCTTCGTCACCAGTCCCTTGTCGAACATAGAAAAGGAGCATCTCTTGCAGCCCCGCCGACAGAGATAAGATCTATCGATTTCACTTTTCTTTGAAGCATCAAAGCTCTCGAATAGCGCGTTTTTCGAGCTCATGGATTATCTTAATAGCTGTAATTATACGTAAAGAACCTGCGGAGGATATGGCATGGAAATCCAGGAAAATGATTTCGTGACGAAATTCAGAATATCTTCCTGGAAGTGGAGCAGAATCCGGGGAAAAATGACAAATTCCTTTGAAAATGTTCAACTTTTTGAGAACCCCTAAGGTTTCCTTGAGGTGTATAAGTTGGGGCAAGGTGACGCGCCATACTCACACCGTTGCAGATGAAAGGACATGACCCACTTCCCGGCTTTATAGACATTTTTCTGCAAAATAATCATTTACCCAAGATATTAAGGAGGGAACAGTTTCTTGCGCTCAAAGCATTTTACAGGGGAAAGCTTTTTCCCAAGCTGTTTGGTAAGAAAACATTTTTCGGAAGAATTCCCGAATATTTGGAGCAGGTCGCATTCACCGGAGCCCCCTATCCAAATAACTTAGCGTCCGCCACAGGAACCCGAGGACCGCGCCAGGACACGACAGCGGGAAGACAACAACAGCAGCAGCCACCCGGGAAAATTCCATTAAAGTTCATCATTATCTCGAGATTTTCGTTTTCACTTACTTTCGGGTGGGTTTAAGGAGCGGGCCACAATCAAGGACGATTAAATTTTTAAGATAACTTTCTACGGTCTCGGAAGCATTGTTGTGCTCAAGTAATGGCCGTAGCTTTCACAATTGATGGAAGGATGTTATTGGTGCGATTCGTATTTTTTTAGGTCGAAATGGAAATTTGTTTAGACGGTCCCCAGCGGCTTTTCCTACGGAACGGCCGACGGTGTCCATTCGGGCAAACGACATTTTATCAGCTTTATACCAAAACTTTCATTCGAGTATACATTGCGTAAATAATGGTCCCTCGTGACGAGTGCCTTCCTTAATGAAACCTTTTCACTTGTTTGCAATCCTGAGGCCACAGCACACTGTTGATTAAATTCCATTTGCAACCGGACCATGCAAATAATTTCATGCAAAAAGAGTTACCTACACCTCAATCCCTGCAGCTGAATTTGCGTCGGATGTCACCACCCAAGCGAAAGGGCAACCCTGAAGCAAGCAACCGTTTCTGGATTGCAATTTGAAAATTGCTTGGCCCAAAGGCATACACCGATTTACAACTCAACACTCCACCCCCAACCGCTACTTGTTAACAACCGCATCCACATAAATCCCACAGGCACCCTCTCAGATTCCTTAACGATGTGTCTCTATAGTAAATAGTTCGAGTCAGTAAAATTACGAAAAATGCTCTAGTTAAATTCATAGGTTGCATTTCAACTGACCGAAAATATTTTAAATACTTTCAAGGGATACATTTTTTTTCTCTGAGATTGGGGACCGCGCGTTTATACCCGATTCCATCCCACAGGATGTTTGATTCTGCCGCAAACTAACCATGAGGGCCTAATTTGGCTTCAAGCGGCGAATGCTTCTCTTCATGGACCTAATTAATTTATGAAGGATGCCCACTTCTGCGGGGGAAAGGTTGGTTCATCTGATTTATCCACGTTTGCCTTGTTTGATTTATGAATTTGAATAGATGAGAGTAGCTCATGAGGCAAAATAACATGTTTTCAGTTAAAGCATCGCTCCTCCCGGCTTAACCTGCCTTTCATTTCGTTCTATTTTAGTTGAATTGCAATAGACAAGCAAACCTGTTGATGCAACTCAACATCGTTCGAGAATTGAAAAGTTTGTGGCTTTTCTATGATTGTTATATTTTAGAATAAGGTTTTGTTAGAGGAAGTACCCCTACCATTTCTCATTTAATTGCAACATTTGAAAAGGATTTTCGTGTACATTTATTAATTAGAGTGAAACCTTTCATATTTTGCAAATTTTATACAACATATACAATTCATGCAGTTAGAAATAAATCAGAGTTTGAACCTCAATCTCTTTTAATTTAATATAAAACAGAATAGATTCATATAAATGTTAACATAACTATTATTTCTCTTAAAATTTACATTTTCAATAGATTGAAAATTTAAACGAAAATAGTTTTAAAATACGAAACCAATAACTAACAACTAAAAAGTCAAACATTTTGATATACTACTCGTTCAATTCTACTTGCACTAACAAAAAGTTATTGTAAAAGCATCGGTCCACACTTTCAAACACCAAAGCATTACAATGTAAATTGATACTTGGATGTTTGCAATGGTATAATTACTATTTAATTTAAACTAAATTAAAATGTTTAATACTAGTTGGCGTTCCAAAATGGCAAATAGAAGAATTTCTTAAATTCAATGAATTCAAAATAATCAGAAGCAAACGATTTGAAGTTATTGACATTTGGATGATTCAAAGAATTTTCCCGAGAAAATAAATGTAAGGAGTTTGAAAATGATCACAAATCCAACGTTTAAAATTGCACAAATTTGACATTTAAAGACGAAAATGTCTACCGCTAATAATTTGACCTGCTTTTAAGATTTTTGCCATATAGATAAGCGTTGTAGTTCATGTTGATGATAGGTTTTTTAAATTCAATATTTCATGAGCTTATAACCAAATTGAAGCAACTTGGAAAATATTTTATTAAGTATTTTGTATTATACGATCGATGAGACTGGTAGCCTCGGCAAATGTATGTTATTCAACATTTTCGTAAGGGATTTGTAAAGGAATATGTAGATACTTATGTGATAGTGTCTCCTTAATGAAGAATTAAGGAACTTTCTATATTAGCTGAACACAGTTTCCATTTTATAGTTCTCGTAAGTATAATTGAAAAGCAGTGGGCTAGACGCAAACAGATCAGGAAAAACTATTTTCCAATATTCTGTGGTAGTTCCCTTTTTGTTTGCTGGTAACCTATCCATTTTTATCCGCTTTAAATTTTGTACACCTCGTTCCAGTTTTAGCGCAGCAAGCGCGCAAATTGAATTATGAACTCAGAGGAATCGCTAATTTACAGGACAGATAATATTGATACTTTGCCTCGGTGATGGTGACGGTGTCGTGTACCTGTCCTTTTTAATAGAGATGCTAACAAGGGTTCGTTGCCGTTCACCTGATCGATTGGGTGGTCAAAATCAATTCCACTCACCAGTTTTAATCCTTACCGATGCACGACATCGACCAAGCTTAAGCCGCAGATCAGGGTGGAGGGATAAATTGTTAACTAGGCAAATAACTTTATTAAGGTTATCTGGGAAATTATATCAGAGGGATAAGCTGCGCTGCTGGAGCACACATTCTCCTTTAGCGATAAAATCGAATTTGCTGTATGTTGACACGGAACGATTCGCTGTGACAGCCACTGGGGTCTGGGGTGTTCCGCTGCAAACCTCAGTGCTAATGGCCAGCAACGGACATCGACGGACGGTCCCGTGGCACTCCGCACGACCTATGGCTGTATCAATCAAGACTGGATTTAACGAAGTCCTGCACGGTTCACGCCTTCCCGCACCCTTCGAACGCAAATTGATCTCCCAGAGTCCTTTTTCCGGGCCCACCATCTTCCCGGACCTCTGACTTTCCCAACTGCTCCAAAGCCTCAGCAGGACTTCGTGGCGGGGCGAAGGGCACGTTATGAAATTGGTATTTTATGGCAATAATCATAGTCCCACAATATCCTTTTAGGGTCAGGTACCCACTGTACATTATCTAAGTGACATGCCTGTTTTTTATGTCCTTATCCTTGTGACAATAAATGGATACTCGCTGAATAACGGCCGGGCCCCCGGGAAGGGCAGGGAAAGGAGCTCGCCGCCGGAGAAAGTATCATCCCCTGACAATCAGCAAAGGACCAATTCGGTGTGTCGGCATTTGAATTCAAGAGTAGTTTGTCAACAGATGTCCTTATGGCCTCATCGGGATGTGTATTATGTTCCCTGACAGGAACGAGCGCAGCTGAGTAATTTGATCCAGTCGAAGGGAAAACAAACACTCCAAGAGCAGGGTCACTCATCCTTTTTTCGGGATTTTTGGCCGTTGTAGCGCCCTACCCCTCATTGCGGCACTCTCTGGTGTATTATTGCTACTGATTTAGCGGTTGATCTCATCAAGATGGGATAAAGAGGGAATTTTTATGAGCTATGTTTGATTTTCCCGTCCATCCTATGATGGGATGAAAACATCGCGCTCCCCAGCGGGTGTTGCTTTCCGCAAAGGATGTGATTAAGTCATCATCATCATTTGCCTCTGCTGCCGCCGTGTAGGATTTTGAGAGATGCTTAATTTTATGAACTCATTACCGGTGACACTGAGCGTGGATTATGATGTGAACTAAAGCAAATGGGCCTCTGGCAGGCACTTTTGGTGAAAGATACAGTCGTTATGTTGCCCCAGTTTCGGGATCAGGCCTTTATTTATCCACTTCTCTCTTAAAATTTATTTGAACGCATAAAATCTTTTCTGCCATTAATTTTTGTAATTTATTTTGCAGAGGGAAAATTAGCTTTATCCTATTTTATGAGGTTTTTCATGCATAGAGGTAGCTATCACTTATGAAAATATTAACATCAACCTAAATTTTTACTTTTATAGCAAATTTATGTGAATCACACATAATGTATGTATTTTGTTCAATTACTCTGAATCCATTTATGGCTTTGATTCGGTTTATTAAAACATCAAAATTATAATTTTTCGCTTATTTTTTTTAAGACATATATGTAAATTGAATTTCAAACTAACTATATTTAATATATATGCCTTGGGTAATTTCATTATACCGAAAAAAAATAAAAATTGCATTAAATTGTAATCACGAAACCCTTTTCATTCAAATGTGTATTAATTTAGCTTATAAAAAATGTATGGGATGTTGTATTGGCCAACAATGATTTATATTTACTTATTGCTAATAGGAGTGTTCATTTTATATTTTAATTGAGTAAAAAAGCTAACGAAAAATACATATAAGATGTTCTATAGTTTTAAAAACTTCGTGAGATTGACCGAAAATATTAAAAGTATGATTTATTTATAAATTAAAATTGTAATATATATTATGATATATTAAAAATTATACATTAAAAAGATGCATCATACTTATATTTGTTAAGCACATGACACAACCTTCTACAAGATAGCATACTCAAAGTAATCATCTTGTTTACTAGAGACATCCAGGGAAATGAGTAACTCTCAGTAACAAAACTGAGGTCATCCTGATACCAGCCTCTATTAAATTCTCATTTGGGTACATCCCCTTCATAATGTTAGCCTTAATCCTAGGGTACAGGGTGGTCTCATTCATCAATGATTTTGCTTTGCCTGGATTTTTCCAAAAGCGAGATTTATCCAGTAAGCTTGCAGTGATAAATCTCGAAGTCTTTTCAGGCATATCCTTGTGAATCGGGAAGTCTTTTCAGAATAAAAATTCATCCTGTCCTGCTACTCGCGAACTCCAATGAGGTAGCGAATAAATAAAGCGAAAAAGCCAAGCAAAGTCCATGGATTTTCCAATTTAAAAAGGACAAAGGGAGAGCAGATAAATGCAAAAGTTTCGTTTCCTATACCCATTTCGAAAAATACTTCAAATATCGGTCTAATGACGGCGACGCGGCGACGGGACTGGGAGTCCCCAACACACCTTAGTTGAAGTAAATTTTTCAAAATATCACACAAAAAGCGAGATAGCACAGCCCCATTGCCGGTGGCACTACTGAGGACGAAAATGTCCCTTCACGACCTTTCGCTCGGAAAATGAGCTTTTCATTTGTACCAGCAATTTAAAAAAGCAGAAATAAATTTTTTTCTACGGAAACATCAATTTTATTTTTCATCTCAATAAGAAGGATCTCGGTTCAGCTTGGGTATGCGGGTGGAAATGCCCCACCGGTGCAGTCAGTGGTACCTCCACAAAGAGTAAAGTATGGTACGGTCGACCAGACTGCCTGAAACGACAGCTCTAAAAGTATTTCGAATTTCTATAATTTCAGTTTCTGACAATTTATACCAAAAAAATGGGTGAAAACTTGTAAACGTTTCGCAATTTTTCTACTTTGTTCTTAGACTTTTTCTATTCAAATTCTCGTAATGTTAATGCAGCAGGAGGAATTACTTTACTTTCTTTAAAACCTTCACTAACGAAAAATTCATTCTTTTTCATCAGCAAGGCGGACCTGTTTGTTGTAGAAAATAGTCTAAATGTATACTTGTACCTATCAGGAAATTACTGATTTAGTACTGCAAATTCTTTATTCCATCAGAAGAAAGAATATCTAAAATTTAGTTTTCTACAGTGGGATTATTTAACAAAAAGCAGTCATTAACGTCGTATCAATTTAATTTTGAATTTGTTATTAAATTTAGTGCTTGCGCACTAAAAAGTTTGAACTCATATAATAACTTTTTAAAAAGTACTTTGATGAGTATTTTAATTTTACATTTCGGACTACCCTCAAGATTTTTTGAAACATACATAATTGGGAAGTGCTTATTTAAATCAACTCAGTAGTTTTTGGTGGAGAACTCACAAGAATGTTAAATCTTGTCACCGATATGGGAGTTTCAGTAAGTAAATATAGGGATAAGAACTTTCAGATTTTTGAAAGAAAAGAAAAATGTTCGGAAGCCTAACCAATTTTAAGTCGCTTTAAAAGTGAGGCAATACAAATGTGTACCTTTTAGCAGCATCTGCTGCCAGTACCACCCTATTTCACCTCTTAACGATACCTTTCAGTGAAAACTCAATAGGAAGGGACTTTTTTCTTGCTGGAGCGTTGTAAGAACTTAAGTGCCATAAAGGAATCGTTCATATTCCTTGCACATCCAATAGATCCCTCTCTGCCATAATTTTACAACTTTTACATATTCATTACAAAACTTCTCCCTGGGAAGCAAAACCTTCAACTCATTTCCCTCCTCTCTGTCGCCCACGTCGATGAAGATTTTTTGCAAAATTAAAAAAGGCGCCACTAGAATACTGGTATTCGTCGTACATTGGCCTTCGATCTCGGCAGATGGATATACTCATATTTCATAAAGTAAATTCAAAAAGTTTGGTCCCCTTATAAATATTTCCCGAGCGTTCCACCCGTTTTCCACCAGGTGTTTTGGTTAAGTACAAAGTTTCTTTTTTAGTATGACGGGCAAGAAGCTCGCCTAATATCTGGGTGGAAAAAAGTTACAAGCTAACGAAAATGTGATGAGAAAAAGGTTGCTGCGTTGGTAGCTGAACCTGTCGCCCCAGTTGAGCTACTAATAAATTTTGCGGCTCTGCGGACCTTTCGACGCGCTCCTCCTTAACGGGTGCATTAAATATATTTATTTCTTCATTTTCTTGAAGGTAAACTCTGTCTGTGCTACAAAATATTTGAACGCTTAAGTCTTAGTCAACACGATAAGTTGGACTGCAGAAACTTATAGCCCGGGTAGAGAGCGCTAAGTACACAAAAATTAGCAATCAGATCTCCCTAGATAACGCGTGGGAGTTCTCATCTCAGTGCGGCCCCAAACAGCAAGGCCGTAAGGATTTCAACACACTTCAAACAAATCTAGATGCTAAAGATGCTTGTTTGCCTGTTTGTTTGCTCCTTTGAATTAGTGGAAACTTTTGATGAGAATTCAAAAAGATCTCAGATAAACTCCGCGTAGCATTTATTCTTCAGATAGAAAGAGTAGGTAATTTGGCAACGGTTTGTTTCTTTTTACGATTAAGATGGTTTAAAAAGGTTTTGTACTAGTAAAAGTGTTTAAAACTTATAAATGCGCCACTTTTTTAATGCCTTAAAATAAGAGCACTATATTTGAATAAAAATGGAAAATAAACATTCAGAACTAGTTACTCAATATCTTTTCATGAACAAAAATAGCTTTATATTATTCAAATTTTTAGTTTTTCTGAAAAATATCTGGCGCTAAATTTACTCTAATATAATTCATAGGTACTAATTATATTAATAATTTAATTGTTAGCTTCGGCATTTGAATTCGAAAAATATTTACAAAAACTGCTGTTTGATTTATACTTTATTATTTTTGAGTTGTGCTATTTTTGTATAATAGTAAATGAGAAAATATCTTTGTTGTCATGGTTTTAGTAATACGCCTTTAAATGATTTTTAATGAGCCAAATATATTCCACTTTGCTAAACTCTATCGAAAAATAGTTTCCCGTTGCTAATTAACAGCAGCAATCCTTATCTGAAAATTTTATTTTATTTTCTTAACTCGCTTCCAATCACAAAAGTAATACCACAGGATTAGAAGCTTTTCCAAATTGGCTTCCGTTTACCGCAAATTAAGGTTTATTTACTTCCTGCAACAACTGTGCTGAGTAAAGTACCTACCATAATTTCGAAAACCTGGATCATAAGATTCCAACGATGTGCGGTTTATGGTTAGTGAATTAGAAATACAATTAACAAAGCACAATGAAGCGACAAACACAATTTCTATACCTGATCGTTGTCATCTAACCCTCTCATCCACCCCAACATTTGCAATCTTTAATTGGGTTTTGGGCCAAACTCTGTTAAATTAGTAATCTTCCCTTTACCCGGGAAAGCAGAAGTCGTTGTGCTAAAAGTTCTATCTTTACTTATTTCAAACATTTTGCACGTCCTGCACCTTCCCGGGTCGAGAAACCACCCCCGACTACAGACCCAAACACGAAATTAATCAACTTATCCAACTCGGAGTCTATCATACGCTTGCTAAGTGGAGCAAATTTCCCTTTGGGAAATCAAGAAATTACGAGCAACTGTAATCATCGATCTTAGTCTGTTCTTCCGACCCCGGAGCCCTTACTCGCCGCCGCCGCTGTCCACCCTTCGCTCCGTCATTGCGCCCTTATAAGACGATGACATTATCCTTATCGAAATGTGCAACCAAGCACTTGTTAGTTGCTGCCAGGCTTCCACCGGCTCAGGTGAAGGGCGGTTACGGGTACTTGTACCCTGTGCTATCGGTGTACAAATATAGGGCCACCCTGTGGATCCTCCAGAGCAGGGCTGAGCCACCCGAACGGAAACTTAATATGTCGCCTAATTGCAAATAATTAAGCGCTCGTTCGAGTTTGCCAAGTTTGTCCATATCCGACCTGGCCCGGTTCACCTCACATGCACACCCCCGCCGAGGGTGGGTCTCCGGGGAAGGCAGCCACCCCCATCTGATGATAAATTCACATAACCCAGGCGCCAAATCTTTCTCAGATTTGCAAATTAAATCCTCACAAAACGCGCGGGTGGGTTGCAGCGTACGAGCGCGGTAAACATTTTGATTGTTAGTTCTGCACCGAACGCTTGAGTGGCGAACGAGCGCAGTTTAAGTAATTGAGTGCAGGTTGCCGGTGGCTTCTTCCCGCTGCACTTATTACCTTAGTGGGATATGCAGTCATGCTGTGCGTCCCACATGCACCCTGGAGCGGCTTCCTGGTTTTAGAACTTTCGCCCACTCCGACAGGTAGGGGAACCTCAGGAGTTCTGCTGGCGTCTTTTCGCAGACAATCCCCCAGATTCGCCTGCAGCTCGAAATTGAGATCTTGGGGGTACCGAGACCTATGATTTTTCAGACCGGGTCAGAACTTTTGAACCCTCGCACTGCCACATGTGGGAAAGGCCGCCCACCAAAGATGAACTCGTTTTTGGGGCCAGATGCTCCAGCAAGCTGAGATCCCGAGCTGTTCCCTGTTTGGGGAATGAATGAGATTTCAGGTGCGGTTTATTCGACGCCGGAATGAATTTGTGATGTGAGCAAATATTTATGGTGTGCTAAATAAAATTGGGATAGAGATCAAAGGTCTTGATGAGGGTTATTTATTTTCGGACCCATTAGCTTAGCCGTAGTGAAGAATTACAATGGAATAAAAGCAAATGCTAAGTTTAATCTAAGCCTCAGGCTCTGGATTTAGACCGCTGATTTCAAATCCACTGCCACATTTTGAAAATTTAAAATAGTAACTACTAGGTGCCAAATTTTACTTAAATATGAAAAAGCGAAGTTAAATTTTAAGTTGCTCATCTCTTTAAAACATTTCTAATAATTCTGAAAAATTATTTTTTTAAATAAATTGTGGGCAACAAAATACCCGTATGAATCTTTGCATTTCCTCTCAAGACATAGTCAAACTGGCAATATTGGTTAAGAATTCTATTACAAGTAACCAACAATTTTAAATGTGGACCTTTATATATTTTTTTTAGCAAAATCTAACTATATTTAAAATATTCATTGCCAGCTGTTGAAGAAATGCCATGAAAAAGTGAAATATTTTTACGAATAATGAATGCGATGCACTTATCAGTTAATAAGATAAAACAGGTAAGAAGCGAAAATGCTTTCAAAAATAAATTTTGAGCATAAGTTATCATTAGTACAGAAGAGCATAAAGCATAAAGCATAATCCTTGTTTTGTACCGAAAGCGACCACAATATTGAGTGACTTTTCAGTAAAAGTCAAAGAGAATATATAAGTGCTCTTCTCACAGTGCTTCCTTTATGCACACACAGCGAATACCAAATTATGTAAAGTTTGTTATTGGCCAAGAACGACTAAAGTTTTCTTGGTGCATACATAGGTATATACTTGCAAATTCGCAGGTAAATTGCACAGCTTAAATTCTGCACGTTAGTGTGCACCAGCACTGAAGCATATCCTTTGAAAAAAACGGATAGCAACGAAACATTCCGTGAACCAGAAAGATCTACCTCCTGGCTCTAACTAAACATCTGACCCAAAAAAGTCAAGAAATCCTGGACCCATCCTTCGCCTTTGAACAGTGTCCCAGTGCATTGGAACCAGCTCAGTAACCTTATCGGAACGAGCCGAAATAGAACAAAAGCAAAAATAGTTCAAAGCTTACTCGGGCTGGGCTCCCTCTGGACAGTGCATTGAATCTTAACCACAGTACTTTCGATATCCGGCCATAAGGAAACCTGCATTTTTCCGAACCCTGGAATTCCCGGAAGGACCCTGCTGGAGGGAGCCAGCGAATAAATAGGTGGCATTTATTCAGGTGAACCTCCCCGGAGTCCTCCTTTTTCCATCGGAATAAACGTGAGTAATCCCATTGGAATTTTAATAACTTCGTCTGATATTTACGGCACTGACTAAGTGCATTTTATAAATTTTTCCGGGCGCTTTTCGTCCGGCTGGATGAACTCTTCTGTGGAGCACCTCTTCCCGGGGGCGGAGCCCAGATAAGGTTAGCACGCGGTACACGACCGTGGTGCTGCTGTTTGCACTCTCATGAATTATTTTATAAAATGCAATTGCTCGTCTAAAAAGAGTACCCTTGCCAGCGTAAAATAAAAATATCAGGAAGTGTAGAAAAAACAGCACCAGCTAAATGTAATTTTATTCCATTTTACGGTCCATTAGATAAACCAAAATTGGTGTGAATTAGCAATGGACTCCTACTGTGCATACTTACCACGGGAACACAACGAACTTTGTATTAATTGGAAATTCAAATTACATGGCGCATGTCACACGTTCGGCAAACACGGGAAGTGTGAAATGATTAATTTCTGAATAAACTGTGACCCGGCGATACTGCTGCCACCTATGCACCGGACGAGCCGAGGTCACAAGGGCAATGATCCCAGCGAATGGGAAATTTGGAAAACATACGTCCCACTATCAAATTACACGCACTCATTACAGCTTTTTAGTTTTTAGTTGGCTGGTCACGTTTCTGCACAATTGTGCGCCCGCCAAAGGATTAAATCATAATTGCGAGGCGGATAAAATGCCTGCAAAGCCACCTCTTTTGCGGTTGTTAATTTGAAAACAAAATTAGTGCGAAAATGAGGGGGGATTTTATAAGTGCGAACCACCGCCACTTAGGGATGGTTACTGGGCTAATATGGTTATTATATTTTGTGAAAACATTCAAGATCAATGTTAAAAACTCGAATTTAGGTCAAACTTATTCTAAACTGATGGAGTGGAGAATTGCAATGACACAAAGTGAACATAGAAATAAATAGAGCTTCAGTCTTCCTTGTATTCGGTCTAGTATCAACAAACTCCTACAAAATTCGACTAAAATACAAAGTGCAAAAACAAAATGATCGTGACGTACATACATGTGTAAGAGTATGTAATGTATATTGAGTCCTATCCTCGACGACTATTTCGACGGAAACCGAATTCACTCAGAAGGCAGTTAGGAGATTTTTAAGCAGACTAGAATATTTAAGAAGATTTATATGAGTCGAGCTCTTTTATACATTCTGATTGAATTTGATTTCTGTCGGAATCGAGAATGTAGCCTATTGTATTATATCTAAATATTAACAATAGAAAATTCTTCGGGCTTTTGGGTACCTATGACACGCTTGTAAAATTTTCTGCCTTTGGCTGATGTGATTTTTGATTGCAATTTACTCATACGCATGAAGGCCTATTCACACTATCCATACTATATAGTTTCGGATAATCAGTCATCCGACAACCGCCAACAATTTTTACTTGATTCACACCATACGTATCGTAACCGTCAATTAATGTAGCTCACGTTTTGGTTTTAAATTGGCAGTTTCAGAATTTCAGGTTGACCGACAATCTGCCGCCATCAAATATTCTCATGAACTTTTCCTGATGATGATGGAGGGTGCCGTGAAGTGTCGGTGTGCAATAGTATGAATTATGCCATGAAATATCCAAGAGAACTATTTTGATCTGAGGTTGACTGTCGGTGGCCTAAAGTTGTCATTTAACCAACTGATGGACATTTTACAATAAAAATGCATCGAAAAATCAATACCCATTATAAATTTTGTTTCCTTGATTGTCCCTTAGGTACTAAGCAAAAAATATGCCCTTTACATTAGATAGGTACTCTATCCAATTAATCAATACTCAAAATGTAACATGCGTGTTGATAACAGCTACTAAAAGTATGTTCCTATTTTGCTCGAAAGCTTGATGTAATAGATATGTATTTACATACATATGTAGCTAATGCAAAATATGCAATTTCTGATTTCTACTCAAAAATAAATTCAAATTTTCAACTCGTGTCACTAAAACTCGTAAGAGATTCTGCAAAATTTATTTGTGTGGTCACGTATAGATATGTATTATTTGGGTCTCCATTTCGAATTTTAAATTTTGTACTAGTGAAGTTATTGTTACCAAGATATTTGTAATCTGCTTATGGAATGTAACATAATTTTTGGTATTTGTGAATTTGTTTGATATTTTCAGAATGATGTTTGGGAAAAGTAAAGTATTTAAAATTAAAACATTTGTTTATTTCTCACAATCATTTATTCCCGAAGGCATCCTACCGTTCACCTCCTGCGGCATGCATGCACTTCCTAATGGAATCTGTGCATCCTTAAACCGGAGAGGCATCAGAATTATTCCAGCGCTAAATGAAGAAAACGAACAAACCTTCGCACTCTAGTTATGAACTATGCGCTCATTCCGGAAATGCTCTGCACCCGCGGGAATTCAACCCAAACGGAAAATTGTTTTCCACACAAGTGAAAAGTTTATAACTCGGCCAAATATTTGAACAGGGCGACGAGGACGTTCATCGGGTTCTGTGTGTGGGTTCTGCATCCGCGGATTTATTGCCTCATAAAGCATGCACACTTAGTCGGTGCTGCACTTGCTGAGCAAATAGCTTCTCACCTCCCTGCCGCCGAGTTCCAATCATTTTGCAGTTTTAATTCTACTTTACTGCGCCCCATCGAACGTTTAATATTGGAACTTCGCCCGGTGACAGTAAAATTTCAGATGGAAAATACCCACCCCCTGCTCCCACCCCAGTTTGCTTGAGGCTTTTCGTAATTTATTTTTACACGAGGTTAAAAGTTCATGGATATTGAGATTTAACCTGTTCGTTTCTGCATTTCTACTTTCAGGTGTAGCCGCTTCTAGCCACATGAGCAACACCTTGAAGCACGAGCCCATGTTCATCTCGAGGTCGGAGACTTTCAAATTTGTGGCCGGCGAGACGATACTACTTCCGTGCGAAGTGGCCAACACGGGTAAGTTGAATAGTTTTCCGAATTTGAATTTCCAAGTCCGACAAAGTTCAACTTCAAAATGGAATCAGTTTAAGGAAATTTGGTTAAGTTAAGGGGAAAATGTTCACCCTTGTAACTGGCATAACGAAAGGGCTCAACTGCACCATGGTCAGTGAAGTCGAAAAATTTGACGAAGGTCCGGTTGATTTCGAGAAACTAAAAAGGCTTTTCAGAGAAAAGTGGTAGACGTTAACGGTAATTTGGGGAAGTAATTTGGAGCTCTTTTGTTACCTTTTACCGGAAAAAAACGTAGGCTGAAGGGATAATTTAATAATTTTGTGGAGTGGCATGGCTGATTTTGAAGAGCACGCCCAGATAACGATGGTTTCTGATGCGAACGTAATGTAATTTACCCTATTTTATTTACTGAGAAAGTGGCAAGTTCTATTTTCAGTGGTATTTTTAGGCAGGTATAACAGAGGCTTTATTCACCGAAGCACTGAACAGCTCAAAATTAGAAGGCCAATGGAACCATAAACATATTAAATTAAAGTGCACATTTGTACATACAGTGTATTCAGGGAGACCATAAATATTAAAATATTAATTTTTGGAATGCAAAATGAGTTTGTCAATAATTTTGACTATTTGAGTTTAAGTTATACGTTCATCAAATTTTGTTTTTGTTTATTAAATTCACATAATCTATTGAAGTAAAAATCTAAGTCTCCATAGCAATTTTGAAATATTTATACTGAATGTATTTATTGTTTTCGAAATTAAATGTAATTTCGTGTCAAACGGCTGGAAACGAAATATATATTATATATACGTATTAAGTTACCTTTCTCTGAATATTAATTTTATTGAAATCGGATTAGTTTATTGATTTTTAAAAAATTAATAAATCTGTATTCTAATGAAGAAATGAGTTTAATTTGCTCATTGAGAACTTACTAGTTCTTGAAGATTTGAGTTGTATTTCTTCTTATTCGTCTGGTATATTGTACCATATACATAGTTACTCCAACCCATTGAAGACCTTTAATAATCAGTAAGCTGTTAAAATTTAATTCAAAGTATATATTATTTACATTACAAAAGGGTTTTCGACTTCAAATGCGTGGCTAATAAAGAATATTCTACGCACTGAATTGTAAATATTTTTCTCTTAAAATACAATTTTTCTATTTTATTTTATTTTATTTTAGTTTGATATCAGAATTAAACACTTAAGAAAGTTTGGGGATCAATTTACTTTACTTTCTGCACAAAATTTTCATGGTTTATCCGACTTTCGCTGTGAGTAGGACTGTGATTCGAAGTCAAAAGTCAAATAAGAATCAGTTGACAAGAAACTTCTTCGTCATCAAAAAATGCTCTTGTTAAAGTCATCCGATGGAATCGTGGAAATATTTGGAAAACTTTTCGAAAATACTCCCGCCCACCCACTTTTGGGAGCACACCTGGCAATCTGACAAATCTACAAAAGAGCTTTACAACTCCTCGCGCTCTGCGCATATCCCGAAATCCAATTGAGTGACACAATCAGGTGAAGGTGGGTCGGGACTCCTCCGGCTCATAAATATGAAGAATGCGGCGCACGTCTGCGACTCCGCTCAACTTTATTCGCACGTACTTTTATTACCCCCCGGAGCATGGGGCCGGCGTCGGGGCGCTCACGGACGAACAAACATTTTTGCAATTTATCTTATTTGATTTGTTGGCGGCAACACTTCGTTGATAATTATTAAGAGCAGCATCACGCGTTAATATTTGATACGGCGCCAGCCGATCCCTGGCTATGAATCCCTCAATTCGCTTCGGGAGACGGGAGCCCGGCTTTCGATCTGGGGCTCTTTCCAATATTGACGCCCTCATCTATACCTGCCCCATGGAGGAGGTGTGGGTGGAAACGTGGTTTTGCAGCGCTGCAACGTGGTGCCGTCTGCACGCCCACGGTCCAAGGTCGAACTCCGGCGCTGTCGGAAAAATGAGGAGCCTCGCCCGTCTGTTCTCGTTAAATATAAATGAGCCGAGAAATATTCCCACAGAAAAGGCACTTGTCAGATAATTAGGTTGCCGGGAATATGAGGATCTCCACTTAGCCACTTTCCGACGCGATAAGCCGAGTTTGGCGGTGTGGGTGCAACTAAAACCGCTTTTTTATGGATTCGATTCCGGGGATTTTCATCTTAAATCCTCGATTTTGTGCGCACATCTTCTCGCAATCTAAGATACACAGGAGAATAAAAGTTGAAAAAAAAAACAATTGAATTGGCACAGGAGCTGAGGAGATTTAAAGAAAAAAAAAAAATTTTTTTAAAGAAAGACTCCCCCGTCTCTCCAGAAAATTTCCTGGAGCATTCTGTATGGGGCTGAGTCCCGCTTTTTGTATTTAGGACATCGTCCCGATGTGGGAGCTTTGTACACGTTTTTCTGATTTGTTGCCAGCCAATTTAGGTTAGTCGCCGCCGTGGATAAATTATTCACGGCTGTCAGACAGGATAGACTCTGTGACAAAGTTTTGAAGGTACTCGAGTCCCCATCCGCCCCCGCGAACTTCCAACCAAATGCAGTGAAAGTGAACCCCAGAGAGATTTGTGGTGCGGCACGAGGAGCATTTAAAGAAGTTTATAAGGAAAATGGGGAGCATCGAACAGATGGAGCCCTGGAAGTTGCCTCCGCCTTTGAATAATTAACTAAGACAGCGTTTGATGGAACGCGTGGTAAATGTAAAACAGAGTCACTGTTTTTAATGGGGTTTTTCTTTTCAATTTCTTGATATTGCACGTAGTCCCTTGTTCAATATTAGATCAATTGTCTCGGCGATGATAAAGTACCTACTAAGCTTTCGTTAGTAATAAATTTACAAACGATTCTAAGAGTGGTCTGCAGAAAAGCGGTTTCATAAAATGTTATATTTTATCAGCTTCAAACTGCAGGTTAGAAAAATGTTAGATAACAATTCAAGTTTTGTAACTTTTAAGCTTTTTACCGTGTTTAAAATTGATACCATATTCACAATTTTAATGCCGGATATAGGAGCATGAATTAGATTTTAACGTCTATTACGTAAGGATTTGGCAGTAGCAAGATCTTTGTTAATATTCGGACGTTAATTTTGAGCAATACTCTTTTATTGGTATTGTGACACTCAAGAATTTACCAAAAGATGTTACTTATGATATTTATGTATCTACATTTTTATAAATAAATTTAAATTATAAGCTTGTTTTTATATGTAGAAATGAATAAATTTTATTGAGATGAATTTTATTTTATTCTCAATCGATAATATTTTTATTTTTAAAATGAAAAAGAGGAGCGTTTATAAAACGTGTTTATTATAGACTCCATCCCCAATTTTAGATGAACAGAACCACCAATTTATTACGAGTCATTGTCTTGATGGAATCCGCCCTTCGAAAGTCCTTAACTTCAAATGACCATGTAACAAAGTAATTTTCCAAGAATTCCAATACTCCAGATTTCATTCAAAAATTTTCCACCCAATGACATCAAGACCCCGAGCACATTCCCAAATCCTGTTCCATATCTCCATCCACAGCTTGCTACATTGAATCACATTTAATACCACCATGTACCCTAATAAATCTGGAGGAGCTACGAAAGTGGATATCACGATCCATCCCTTGTCCCTAGCGGCGGCGGTGGTGGTGGTGAAGCCAAGGCTTTGGCGGAAAAATTTTGCCTGTTTCAATTTCCTACTTCCTGCTCGGAGCATATTTCCCTGTTCATAACCGAAACTAAGTTGTATTATAAAACCACTTACCGCCACTCTATCCACATCTCAATGTGCCTAGACAGTAAATTTTCAGATACGCAGCAATTTTTTGATGTCCTAAGAGGAGACGATGAATTTCTAATGTCGCTGCCGTGCAGCGGGGGGCCGAGGAAGGACCGGGACTCGGCTGGAGCACTAGGCACGTTCCCATAAATATTCCCCCTGGTTCATTTCCTTGCCGCATCCACGGGGAGCTCCTCCAGGAAGCGTCCCCCCGCATTTACGAGTATGTCGCAAAAAGCGTAATAAGTCTCGCCGGGTGCGGCTCGGCCCTAGTCAAATATTCTATTTTGCTTAAAACATAAAAGCCCGCGAAGTAATCACTTTACTTTGCAGGCCATGCAGAGGGTGACTCCTTTTTCCTGACGTTTCATTCAATTTTAGGTTTTACTGTTTTTACACTTTTTCGTTTTTTTTTTTTTGTATTTTTTATAGGGAGTCGTAAAGCGTCGAGTTATTTTCGAAGCCCATAAAATTCACTCTCATTACGGCCAGAGCCGCGGCCGTGCTTCTTTTCGCAAGCTGTTGACGGCGAAAAAGTACTCCTCCAATGGCGAGAGCTTATCAATATTAATATGAGCGATTGTGGGTAAATCGCGATCATTTATTACTTTTACAGCCGCCATTAATTCGGTGTGGTTGATGGAACGACTGCGTATGTGGAAATTATGCCCCAGGACCGCATTGGGCCGGCCCCGCATTAAGGCCGTATTAATTTAACCCTGTGGCGGGATTCCAAGGGGTACAAAATGAACCTATCGACTAGTCGGTCTGACTGATTTTCCCGAAAAAAAGGGGAACTACAGAAAGAGGTGCATATTTCCTTTCCCTAATCGTTACTATCTTTAGGCTCCTAGCAAGACAAGTAAATGTAATTAAACTTGAATAATTAAGCAGCTCTTCAGATTAAACTCCCAATTAATCTCATTGTCATAGCAGAAGCATCTTCGTCCGGAGAAATTTTGCAGCACAATGACGTCATTACTAACTAGTGTTCTTGACACGCAAGGGTTAAATATCAAAATGAGTCGTAAGTCTTTGTCTCTGAATAAACATTGAGTTTTAATTGAGGTTTGATACTTCTGCTTGCTTGTCGTGCTTTGCGTTCCAAAAGTAATTCGGTGCCTCATATAAAAAATCAACCTCTCTGCCTTTCCCCTGCTCCTGTATTCCTGATCCATCCTTCCACTCCTTCAGAATGCCTTTGGACTCTGCCTTAATTAATGTCAGCATTAATTAATCTCTTAAAATTGAGGGCTTTTGAAGATGCCTTAATTAGATAAACGGTAGACGTAAGACGGGAATGAAGTGGATTTACTCATAATTGTCATCTACCTATAAAAGCTAAAAAGACGTTATATTTAACCCTAATTCATTAATTTAGAAGATTCTTGAAGAACTTGGTATAGTAGATTTAACTTTATTTAAAATGTTTATACGTTTTGCAACAAAACTGTTTATGAATATAAGACAAATTATGAGGGACAAAATGTTATTTTTTGTAATTTAAAAATTAAATAATGTTTTCAAAAATCGTCAAATTTAACTCGCTCTAAATGTTTCACATTTTTGAGATAGTGAAAGAATTGACGCTTTTAAGATACATTCAAAATATGGTCTGTAAATTTTTGTAAAAATGAAAGATTGTTTTGATTAAATTCAGTTTAATCAAAAGCCTCAGAAAATCCTACAACTGTACAACTCAAAAAATATATCTCGATAAAATTTTAGTACCTGATGTATGTATGTACATATTTATAAAGAATCCGATGTAAACTTTTTCGTCTTGAGACTGCCTTAAAGATGCGTACACGTCTAGGTAATAAAACGCATATCGTTTTTATCACCTGCCCCATAAATCGTCTATGCGAGAAATCTCCACCCTCGAAATTGCCGAGAGGTCCATAAACTTGGAGCAATTCGAAATAATCTCAAGGCAGCTTCACTTGAAAATTGATGTCTGTCCCGGGGAGATCGAGGTGGCCAAATCACGATGGCATCCATTCCGCGCCGCATTAACTACGTTTTCACCCTGCGATGCAATTTCCGGCAGTTATGGTCGTATTATCCCCAATACGGCCCTTCATAACTTCCACCTGGCAGATGTGCAAGCGATTCCCGTCCAGCCTTGTCAATAAATAATTTCACGACGAATCCGTTTGCACGATGCAAGAATTTGCGTTCAGGAGAGCCCTAGGGCGCGGGCGGGGCCGTCATACGCAGGATATTCGAAGAAACCGTGGGCTGCTCCTTCGGCCCCCGCTTGATGTTGTTCCTTTTATAGCGTCTTTTATGGCATATGACCAATTAAAGTGGAATGATTTGCCATGTTTCTTAGAAATTTTTCGAAAATTAAAATTAATGGCCGGAATCGGTCGGATCCGGTGCTTTCTTTGCTCTTTTTATTGTACGACTGGAATTTTTCAATGCCTGGATGCCTCCTTGGGTGGTGTATTAGCGTATACGAAAAACAGATCGTAAATTAACCATAAAGTTGGTCTAAATATCTCATCTTCCGAGAAGCATCTCTGTATGGCGCTTCTGCAAAGACGATGCGTTACGTCGCCGGTAAAAGTGGCGCCCATCCCATCCTGACAGTAAATTTAAATGGGCGGTTTTAATGAAATTGTAGGGTATAAATCTCGTTTCGATAGCTCTGACTGGTCCTTCGGTTTGGTATACCAGCAAATGCCTGTAATTAGGATTTTTTATATCCTTGGCATATCCTGTCTGCTTCAAATTACACTTTTTATGTCTTATGTAACTTTGTGGGCTATCCCCGTACTTTATCTATCACTTTATATCCGGACTCTCGGGAGCATTCACTCTGCGGTTAACCTATTTGTACATTTCTAATAGGGGTGCTTCTAGGGCCAGGGTGGAGGACCAGCTAACTTACACAGGGGCTAAATTCGTAGATCTGAAGGTGAGAAATGAAAAAACCATGAAACTGACAATAAAAGGAAATTGATTGTGTGACACATCACTTTGTTGTTCGGCACCACGGCCCTTTAAGATTGCCTGCCGGAACTTCGGAAATGAATAATAGCAACCATTTGTCAGGAGGGTTGACACGTGGACGAATTGGGCTTAACTGGGCTTTTGGGTTGCCATTTTCAGCAATAAGAAAATCGCTGAAACCAGCAAAACGATTCAACGATTCCCCTGCTAATGTACTTATTATTGCAGAGATTTTAATAACTTGCAATATACTCACTTTATAATAAAAAAAAAGTTCTAAGAAAGTATTAGATGTATTATGTATGTAAATATAATAATAGAGGAATATTTATAATTTTAGTAAATGTTTTTAGCGAGTTTTAAAATAATAAATAATATATCATGTGCATATGCAACATACAATTATACAAGCATATGTATAATAAAAAGCAAATCGAAATACACACAATTATTCTAAATATTTTAAGTAAAAGAACACGTTCGTTAAATTATGGAACAATATTGTAGCGTTCGAAGCATTATGAAGCATCATTTTTAATATAAACATTTTTAAAACATATTTCATAATTCGTCCATACATATATGTACTATGTATATTTTTTGAAGTCACCACAAGCTCTTAAAAACAACACTTTAAATTCAAATCTCTTAGAAAGTGTTGTTTTAGAGTATTCACTATTCAATACCTAGCAATTTAATTCTGTCAATTATTTGCTTTATACCTCAAAACTTGTTAATTGAAGATAGTATACATCTATTTCTTTAAAGCATTTAAATCCTTTAAAAATTTGGGCCATTGTATTATTTATTATCAAGAAAGAATAACTGCCAAACAGATGAGCAATTGATTTTAAAAGTGGCTCAATTACATACTTAAATTTCGAAAAGGAAAACATACGTTTTGAGGAAATAAAAGAGATACACATTAAGAACAAAATTAAATCTATGCTTATAATTTCCTCAAAGCACTAAATGACTTATTACCCTAAGACTCCACGTATCAAGTGCTTTTGGTAAGAAGTGAAAGGGATTAAGGTACCAAGCCGATAAATCTATTTGACTAACATGGGCATAAAGAACCTTCAACAACGTCCTGCAAACAATAGTAAAAACGTACTAAAATATGCTAAAATCTCAACCCTTTGTGTTAATCAGGCAATTTCTTATGCTCTGCCTTCTCTTTCCCCCCAGAACCATATGTCGTCGCATGGAAGCGTGGAATTGCAATTTTGTCAGCCGGAGCCGTTAAAGTTACCCCAGATCCACGTGTAAAATTGGTTAATGGATTCAACTTGCAAATTAGAGACGCTGTACCACAAGATGCTGGTGATTACATCTGTCAAATAGCTATGCTGGAGCCGAGGGAGATAACTCACACCGTTGAAATTTTAGGTAAGTGCCATAACCACTGTGTTTTGCGTGGAGTGCCCCGTAGGACTCCTCTTCTGTTTTAAGAAATTCTGGTCTCATTTTCAAATGACTGAATCCTTTTGTGCGCGACGCATCAAAGGAACAAGAAAAAAAGTCCCGCTCAACCCCCGACATCCTTTTTACCACTTTCCCGCCCACAGCTATTTCTACGTGCTCCCGTCTGTCTGTACAATTGTGTGCGGTCGCTAGGAGACAGGTATGAGTACGCTTTCACCGGGAGGAGCCTGGATAATGGGATGATATTCCTGATGTTTCTGGTTTTAAATTCTGCAGACATCACGCCCGCACATGACAATTACAAGGAATTTCTGGCCTTGTATTTGCGGGCAGGATTCTCCACGTGAAGTGATAATTTCTGTAAATTCCCCTGAGGGAACGGTTAATAGCATCCTTGCAGATTAAGTGAAACTCTGCAAGATGAAGATATCTTTTTGCTGTGACTGCTGTAATTTATCGCCTTAACTAGGGCAAGGTCTCGAAAAAGTTATTTCGTGTGCGCCGACGGTACGCCAGGTGTAATTAATTCTATTCCCCGGGACATATGTATACTTCCATGTTACCTTATTTCACAATTTTTGTTTTTTTCCAAGTACTCGTATTATTAAAAACGCATTGCGAATGCACTCGGAAGTGTAATAAATTATCTAAAAATGCAGGCAAATTATATTGCTACTAATCAGGGAACACAAATAGCCCCATTCCCTGGAACCCAGTAGTAAATTGAATGCGTCACAGGAGCCTATTAATCGGACCACTTGAGCGTAATTAATATTATTAATTTTCCAATCAATGCATAATCGATAATGCAACGTAATTACCACTTATGAGCAGTTATCGTGGCTAATTTTGCCATCCAGTCCCCCGTCTCTGATGCTTTTCGGAACGGTTCACTGGATGCTGGAGGTGGTCCTGTCGACCTGCATCAACTTTTTCCACATATCCACGCGCATCCCTAGTGCACACGCAATATGCGCGCCCAATTAATCCACCTTTTTCGGTGTTAAGCCGCCGATAAAGGGGATATTGTTTGGCCGCGATAATGACATTGTTATCACAAACAACGTTATTATTCGCTGTAACCCGATTTTGCAGTCGGACTGGCAATGCAGAGGACGCATCGGTGGATGCATGCCGCTCCATTTGTTAGTGTGTTGACAAATGCCAATCTTCCTGACCCTTTTATGGATGAGTAAAAGCCAATAATTGATTACTGTCCAGATTTAAGGACTTTTTAGGGGGAAACCATACATAGCTACCTGAAGATAAAATATTTATTCATATTTAAATTTGAAAGCGCAGCAACGGTAGACGTGGGAAACGAGCGAATGTGAGAGATATGTAAAATTTTTATTATTTGGGGCATGCGGTTAATTTAAATACAAATATTGAATCGCATAAATTTGCATATGACAATAATATTTAATATTTCCATCGATATATTTAAAGCAATAAAAATAGAAAGATATTTTAAGTCCAACTTATTTACACATATTTTTATTTGCTTTGATTTGATAACTTTTTGCGTCGCAAAATTTTGTTTTCCATCAGAACCACGATTTGTTATGCTGATGTTGACCTAGAATAGCAATAAGTGTATATTTTATCGTTTTCAACAGTCAATTTCTCAGAAAAGCATTAAAATACAGGAAGTTGGTTTTGGTTTGAAATTGTTAAAATAAAAGGAAAAACAATAAGAGGAAAACGAGGAAGATAATAAAATATGTAAAGTCAAGTTTCAAAATAGAGTAAACAAAATTTAATTTTCATTTTGCGATTGTTGACCGTCTGGATCTTTTTAAAACATATTTTGACCTTTTACCTTATAACAAATTGTAGTTATTAAAATAACTTAAGTCATCATTCAAACAGAAATCTGCAAATTAATTTTAAATTCACTGGAAATCTCCGTAGTGATGATTAGGTTTTGTGGCTTTCTTAAAAAGTCTTTTTCATCCTCGAAGAGAAAGTATTTTGAAAAATATTCGGTCGAGTTTAAAGTTTGAGCAGAATAGAATAGAATAGCTGTGATATCGTTACATCACTTAATTCGAAAATAATTAAAATTTTGGTTATATTTTTATAAATTTTAATTATTCTTTCATGACTTACGTACCATGTCATCCTGAGTAGTGCTAATAAATAAAAATTTTTATGTGAAATTTTACGTAAACAGAAAAATATAATTGTGATACATTTTCTAATGGACCTATGCCAAAATGAAAGTTCAAATTCCAGGAAGCCTACTGAAACATCAATAAATGCAATATTTCTCCTAGAAATCAAAACCCTTTTATTTTAACCATGAGGATGATGGACCTATAATTAAAAAAATACAAACAAAATGTGTTAATGCGTAACGTTTTTAGAGCGGAAGAAATTTTTGTTATTTGAGATGTAACCTAAAAGGTCATCGTTAGAAATTCAAAATACGATAATTTGCAATGTATTATATGTATAAATATCAATGTATTATATATGCTCAAATATCTCTCGTCTTTTATCACAACAGATTAAATGTACCAATTGAGTTAATGTGCTATTGTGCAAATATGACTTTGGCTACAACAAATTAAGCTATTTTAATAAAAGCAGTCGTCAAGCTCGAAAAACTGAAAAACACATAAATCAGTATAAAAGTATTTAAGGCGCCCGAGGCCCGGGAGCTATTCTTTTATTCGAACTGAATTAGCTCGTCTAGCCGCAATCGGCGTAAAGCGCGACGTTTATTACATTTTCAGTTAATAAAATGACAAAATTTCAACCGAACCCTGAAAAGTTTCGAGCGACCCCCACTCGCATCAAATGTATAAGTTGCTCCCGCGGAAATTTATTATCTCCCTAGTAAATGACTTTTCAGGCTGTAACCGAAAACCCATTTCGGCAACCCCGAACTTGCCCCGGCCGCTGCGAAGGGCACCCATAAAGCATTACTCAATGCATAATAAAAATATAAAAATCAAACTATAAACATTCCGGGAGGTTTAAAAACAGCTCTTAATGGACTTTTTATAATTTACCCCCGCGGCGCCCTGCTGTAGCCATCAGTTATGATGGGGCCCAGCAAACCGCCACCCAGCCGCCCACACCCCACCAATGATGGAGTTCGTCTTTCACGGGATATTTTTTTTCTCGGCGTTTTTTACGATGTAGTCATCAAATTTGTGGGTGAACTCTCGGGGACCCGGCACAAGAAAAACGAAAGTCCTGGACCCAATTCTTAAAGTTTTCTAATTTAAGTTCCACAAAAACCGCCGGAGTCGTTACAACAAAAGTCGTAAAAATTTTGTTTTTTCCCTGTGGAGAAGCATTAGGCCTGCCACCCCCGACAGAGTTCGCCTTCGCCCCCCCGGTGAACTTAATGATACCCCCCATTACCAGAGAAGTTCGCCATTCGAACGGAGCTAGTCACTTTTTATATTTTTTATTTCCTCCTCTCGATTTTCGATGACCGACTTTTGATAGGAAGCTCCCAGTTTCCAATAAATGTCGCGGCCAGATAATTTGGGAACGTCGCGCTGGCAGTGCCGTCGTGTCTCGGGCTCCGATAATGCACGTCCGCCCAGCCCTGTTTTCCCTACTTATCGGACAGTTGTCAGATTTATTGATAAGTTTTTCGAAATTCCCACCGAAGGGTCTGTGGGTAATCTCTTGCCACGGCGGATATTGAGTTACTCAGCCGGCAGCCAATGAATGCTAAATGTCTCGTAAATGTCGCAATGGCTTAAATGTTAAGGTTATTAAGAGCATCCAGAGCAACGGATATCGGGACCTATTTTGCGCTCATTTAGATATTAATTACCTAATTGAGGTATAGACGTTCTTAAAACCAAAATAAAAGTAATCTTTTCTCCATCTGTTTTTTTATGCCAATAATGACATTAAAAAGGGGTTTCAGCCAAAATTTTTTCATTAGCTCTGCATTTTAAATTATCACTTATTAGAAAAGAAATTAGAATTTGAATAATTTTTAGTGTACCTATCGTTAATCAACCACCCTTTCTAAGCTTTTTAAGTTAATCTCCCATCATTTCGAACTTATCCTTCAGTCGTGGAAAATTATTACGTTGTTTGTTTTATCCAAAAATTTGTACTTTATGATAATTTTATCCTACAAATTATCATGCATATAATGATTACAAAATTTCAAATTTTTTCAATTTTAGAACTTTTCAAGACTGTTAATTTAAAACTGAATGTCAACAATTTAGGAACCCAAACCAGGAGACTATGAAGGTTATGTCTCCCACTAGGTCATTTAATGAAACACTTAATTGGACGTGGTAGTAAGATACTTATTCTTGCTAAAATGCGATGGTGTTTTCATTTCAAATTTTGCTTGTAATTTGCAGGATTAAAAAATTAAAAACTAAAAAAACCAAAAATCGATAATAGTAAATTTAGAAGTAGACTTTATCTACGAAGTGTCAATATTAGTAAAACAATTTGTTGTCTGTTTTATAACTCTATTACTTACCACCTACCGAGCTGGCCGATTCTAAAACTTTTCATTATTTTGCATCTGAATTTCGAAGTATTGAAGTACCTATGCTAGAGCAACCTTTCTTGTAGAATATTCTGATATTTTGCAACAGATTGAGTTTTGAGGATGAGGTTTTAATGAAACCTTATACAATTTTGTCAGGCGCTTTTCAAGTTATTTTGAATTTTCAAAGTGCTGATTTACACTTAGGGGATGAAAAACCTATGAGTTTCCAGTCTGAACACCCTATTCCAGCCGGGCCCGCACCCTGGTTTTAATCACAAAACGATTTTCCCCCGTGGCCTCAAAGGCGCTCCGAACGCATTGCAGCGTTTCATTATAATGCCCTGGAATCGACGGACTGGCTCGGCTAAACAAAGTGTTTTCACCGAATTTAATTTCGGCTGATAATATCCGTCCGCTGCACAACCGCTTCCCAATACACAATAAGTTCCCAATGATGATACCCTGGAGCCCCGTTCAACAAAGGTCTGGTGAGGAATGCCTCTGAAGTGGTTGGAGCGGCGCTCCCGACAAAGTGGCTATGCCTAGGCAGGGCGGTCCAGGACTTCCGACGGGGAGACGCCAACCATAAAGGAAACTTCCGCTCTACGGTCTTCTAATACCTTTGAACAGAAATTTCTCCAATTTACCAGGAAAATTTTGCGGTTGAAACTTTCCCATTAGAAAATATTCACAAGGGACTTATAAACTACAGCTGAGCACAGCGGACCGGGCGAACTTGGGCCGGGCAGAAGGGGACGGGCCATCAATCATTTCAGATTAGGCCTCCACTTTCTCAGGATCCGGACCGAGGTATTAAATGATTGCCCTGGACCGGGCGAGGGCCTGGTCCGGCCCGATATCTGCCGGTTGTCTCTAAACAATCACCTGTCCGAGCGGGATCGAGGAATGCCCGGAGTACCTATCCTGAATTATTTATGGGACGGGCTCCTGCCCGTCCGAATTTATCGAATAACCAGAAAAACTTTGATGGCAGATTGAATGAGTGGCCAGCGTGCAGGAGCCGCCCAGGACGGCCAGGGCTTGTCACTGGGCCGGGACCCGCCCACGAGAGGATGCTGACTTCGCTTTCTGGGCCACTTTAATCCTGTTCGCCTTATTCCCGAAGTGGGCAATTTTCGAGAGGATCTTCGTGATGCCTTCAATGCCAGAACCTTTCCATTATCTCAGGAAAGTTCTTTTTCCACTTAACTGGCTTGTGTCAGTTATTGAGTCGCCGAGAGTTGTGCTCCTGTTCGCCTTCTGCGACACATTTTTAAACGAGGAAAGAAAGAAAAACAGATCTGGGGAACTCCCGGTGGGGACTAATGGAAATTTGTTGCTTGGCAATTAACCAACATGATACGAAGAAGTTTTCTCTCCTTCGCCACGATCTATTTTTTCTATCGCTTCGAGTGATTGCACTGGTTTCCCAGTTTCACATCGATTCGGGTTTTGCTGAAAACTTTGATAATTGCCCCTTAACCCAAATTACGTTTTGATTCGAGCGGGTGGGTTAGCTGCAGCCAGAAGCCGTCCCGTGCAACTGCGTAATTGGACCAGGAAGAGGCGGAGGCGAACACCTCCAGGTCCAGCCTAATGAGGATGTGACACAGTTTCCCAGCAAAGTCCTTGCGATGCGGGACACATCAGGAAAACTTTTCTATTTGAAGAAATGACATCTTAATCAGCCCCCAGGTGGTGAGGCTTGGGAAGTCAACCTGAAATAGATTTCGTCGAAATGACCGATGCCAATTAAGTTTGAGACCGAATTTAAGTTTGTTTGATCCTCCCTTTCGAGCTATTGGTGGTCGATTCGAGTGCTTTTATGGACTTAAGATTACAAAGTTTGAAAAAGTTTCTTTAATTGCTATATGAAGGTTTTATCCTCCATGGGTCAATATAAATGTTATAAACAAAACAAAAACTTCTGTACCCCAACACAAACATCAAATATTTTTCAATTCAATTTTATTTTCAATATAGTGACGTGTTTGATTGATTTTCTTACTTCCTGATTATCAGTTCTTAAAATGAAATGTTTTATAATGAATTAAATATCTCTTACTCACATTTAATATTGGAAAAGAAAAACGCTTTCGTCATGTTTTCAACTCAGAATGATTATTTCAGTTGGCTTTTGCATATAGAATTTAGATCTTAAAATATTTCATATACCATAATATGTGCTACCTAAAAATGGAATATTTACGATTATTTCGACATTTAAGGGAGCTGTGTACAGTGGCTTATTGGATATCGAGCAAACCAGCCATTGGCAAGTCGTTGGCTAATGTGAAGAGATTAAAGGAATTGCGATAATATCCTCGAACATCCATCTATCGGTCCGTTACGGGCATGGTACTGCCGTCCCATTAAAACAAATTGTTCGAACTGGCCCCAATATCCTGATCCTCCTGACACATTTTATTGCCAGCAATTATCGTTAGTGAGCTCCTAATGATTTTCAATGAAGACTTCTTGGCGATTAGGCAGCGCAGTCCTGCTCCGCTTGTTGTTGCTCCCCAAAAACCAAAAAACTTTCGAAGGTCCCGATTTCTCCCAGTGGGGCGAAGGGGCTCGATTCTTCCCGATTCGTTTGGCGTCTCCTTTAGCGCGAATAAATTTTACATGACCCTTCCCGCCCCCAGTTGCCCTTATAAATTGATCCCATTCTTTTTTTCCTTTCTCAGTACGTTTTTATTATTCGTCTTCTTTTTCTGAACAGTCCCACCAAGGATTCATCACATCAGTTCAGGAGGACATTTGCAAGTTAAAAAGGGAGCATCAGTGCGAATTGAATGCTCAGCATCGGGAAATCCCAGCCCGAACGTAACGTGGAGCCGTAAGAATAATGTCCTGCCAAATGGTGAGTGGATTTTTGCCTTTTTTCCGCCGCTGTTGTGTTTTGCGCCTACCCGCTTTTCCCAGTTTATTTTTCTCCTCTGTTCATTTCAACTACTTTTGCTCGTTGGCGTTGATGTGCTGTGAGTTATTTTATAGACCGTTTGTTTCACGCTTTTCAGCACTTCAGGACTCGGTCTGGTGCCGTCATTGGTCCTGATGATTTTTTCCCAGCTCTCCAACATTTTCCCCATGATTTTCGAGGAACATATTCATTTTGTTGTTTAGCGAATTTCCAGAGCAGTGCGCTGAATTAGCTCTTTAAGCGGGCGTGTGGAATTTGTCGGGCGAACATATGATTGCTTCTAATTTTTTACTGCTTTGTACTGGAAGTTAATGTTTTCGCACCAGAAATTCCTTACAGCTGAAATTATCTCTTAGTACAAGACTTTCTCAGATCAAGCGGGAGAGAAACTTTCGCAACGACAGCAAAATAAAATCGGTTTATTTGAATTCGCCACCACTATTTAAATATTTCTTTCTGATATTCGACAATCAACTTTAATACTAAAACACTAAATTTACATAATACAAATACAATTCTAAATTTTACCTCCCAGTAGCTATAAAATATGCTTTTTTTAAGATGGACCCCGCTCCACCAAATAAACTTCTCAAATGTAAGGTATACGAAATAAGTTCGATACTAGCTTACATTCTCAATAAGAGTTTTTAGCTGAATGTTAATAATTTAATTACAACAATTATATTAAGCACTGCACATATGCATGTAAACATATAGTCACTCATAACAATTAATATTAGTTGAACATGAAGTTGTAGAAATCATCTTGAGTAATGAAATTTATACAATGAAACTGTTTTAAATTGAAATATAACTATGCACTTGTAATTTAATTCATTTGGAGTCTCTAATTCCATTATGCTTATAAAAGACTAAAATAACGTTACTCTATTGTAAATTGTTTCCGTAAGGATTATTTCTACAATGAACAATTCAAAACAAAGAAAAAAGCCGGAAAATACCTGTCCTATCCTTAAGGACGTTCAACTTAATCCTAACTTTCAGCAAGACAATGTTCCTATTCACACTGCTCGTAAACAGCTTGCACATGAGAAAATTTAATTTCTTTGCCTAATCCCTAAGGAATCTTTCAACCATTCGTATCTTTAATCTCCACTGATAGTGAAATAATTCAGCGCATTCAATTCAGCAATGCTTTTATCCAACGTTCCAAGATGCTCCCGAGGATGCTGAGCACAACAGCATCTTTCCTGTATGAAGTAGTGTTATTTTCTGTTAAGGCGGAGGAAAAGCCTTTTCAATTTTATCAACTACTAGCCATCTCTTCGCACATTTATCCTCGAGCTATATGTACGAACACCGAGGCCAGGAGGAGTTGGAGCCGTACGGCCCTTTTGTTGAACTGCGTTGCTCCAGACCTCCTCAAACTCCATAGTTTCAAATGGAATGCCCTGCAATATCTCTCCATTTAGAATTAAGTGTGGCCAAGAAATATTTCGCTGTATACGTCTCATATTTTGCTATTAACGTTCCTCTCGTTTTTTCAACTTTTCTTTGCAGGCGAAGAAAGGCTGCATTCAACCATCCTTTCCATCGAGAACATGGACAGGCACAAAGGAGGTGTTTACGTCTGTACAGCTAATAATGGCGTGGGACAGCCAGCATCCAGTCAAGTCGTATTACACGTCTTGTGTAAGTATTCTTAAGAGTATCGCAGATGATTGCGCTCCCGACAGCCCTCACATGCACACAGGACAGGCCAGAGGACTCTGCTCCTGGGCACCCAGAAAGTACATGACAATGATATTTTTCTTCATTGGTTTCTCCCCCGTGTCCTCTTTATTACATGATATAAGGCGAATGTTTTCTTAGCCGTAATGAATATTGGACATTTTTATTATCCGGCTATTGAATTTTCTAACGATGTTACAGCTCGAGACACAGGGGATCGATGCGACGTGACCCGTATAATGGGCAGGTCCTCAGCGATTGAATACATATGAATGAGATCCTTGTCCTGCGGTCATTGATTCGGATTCCGGATTATTTAATGATTTAATTAAACGTACGAATCGAGCACTGATTTAGGCATTAAATGGGTTCTCCTTTTATCTAGTTGTGTCTTTATATTGTTCGTAGATAGTAACGACTTACGACCTATATGAAATTAGAAATGGAATTAAGAAAATCAAGCACCGCAATGGTGACCTTAGTCCGGAAAATAAATTTCTTTTCACAAGATTTACGATAAACAACCCATAAAACTGTCAATAGAATTGAAGGTTTGATTGCGGACTAAATCGCTATATGGGTTGGTTAGAAACCCCATTGGTGAAGATCATTTGCACTCGCTTTGCAATGAAAACAAGTTGTTATTCTCTTATCGGGTAAAAGAGAATTTATAAAAATTTTGAACTCTTAGCCTCTTTAAATTAGGTATATGTATTTAAAAAATCTACTTTTTCGGAATTTAGAAAAAGTTCGAAAAATATGATTAAAGCATAAAATTATCCGCAATTTTAAAACTGCAACCCCCAATAGCGTTAACCCTTTTATAAATAGTAAGGGATGTGTAGGTAATGTCAAAATTTTAAAATTATTGAAATATACAATAATAATTCGTTTAAAATATTTACACCTCTACCATATTTAGAAATATTCATTTGGTGCATACATAAGTTAACTTGTATCTTTTAGATTCTACATTATGTTGGCCTTTTTAATTTTTTCCGAGTTGGCGATTTTCTACTCAGAGATGCGAACCTCACTTTAATCCATACGAAAAATGGGTTTTCCCTTTTAAAAGCATTCGTTCATCAACGAAGCATTTCGTTTTAAAAGGAAAGTTGCATATCCATACATATATTCTTTCTTAGGATCAATTCAGAGTTTTGGTATTGGGAGAGATGAACCAAAAATATTATATTAGATACTTTATGTAACCGTTTGATTTACTTCATAAATTCAAATGCACGAAAATCGTTCTATACATTTTAGACCACGCTGGGTAACTCCCAGAAATTGTTGGAATAAAATCCACTATCCTCTGCCTGAAGTGATTCAAAGCGACATTTTCGGGGCAAATACTCGTCGAATTGAGCCCTATGCAGTGAAATCCCGGAAAATCCACGTCTTATGTTTATTTCTCATTTTCATTCCAG